>JAQISU010000103.1:1610000-3057500 GCA_029339505.1 Unio delphinus
AACTAACTATGAAGCATCAAGGATAACAAGAGATAACTAACTATGAAGCATCAAGGATAACAAGAGATATAGAAATAAATATTGAAGCATTTAAGAAAATAACACCGGGTACAACAACAAAATGGTGCATCCAAATACCAATTAGCCAGTATTCTCCTAAAAACTAAATTAGAAATACAAGGTAGTAACCAATTAGCCAGTATTCTCCTAAAAACTAAATCAGAAATACAAGGTGGTATCAGTAACAACAGCACAGAGTATTTCCAAATTGATAGGGACAATTTTAGATCTAGATACAAAGAAGAGAGGAGGACACCGGTGCTGACAATCAAGATGGAGGGAGGTCCAAGCAACAAGAGACAAAAGGAGGACTCCGGAGCAAACAAACTAGAATGAGGGAAGAATGGTTACCATTACGTAACCCTCCATCAAAAAGCCCTTCTAAGGGCTACTCCCATTTAGCCATTAGTCTTCAACTACACATTTGATTTAATTGCACAGGTGGCTTGCACATCATTGGTGTATTTTCCGTCCACTAATGAAACTGGACCTGATTTGAAATAAGTATGGGTAGGGCGTTTCAAGGCTGTCGACATACAAGGGCTGGCTTATTGGACCTTTTTCTCTTTTCTCGCGACCAGAAACCCCCAACATGACGAGACGCGAAGATCATTTTTCACCAGTCGTTATTTGGTGCCATTGCACCTTTAGTACACTTCATCCGATTGGTTGATAGGGTTGAGTGCGTGTTTGATCGATTCCCAAATTAAATAGCACACTATGTGTGCATAAACGCCTTTGGGGATATGGCACCATTCCTTACCCCGCGGGAAAATTTAAATAACTTTCTTTTGAAAGATAAAACAGTGAATAATGACCCTTCGTGGACGGTTCACTTTCATTTAACATTCATTCATTCAGTCATAATACCAACATCATCACCATCATTAGCATTGTCTCCAGCATCATCACTACAATAAACCACACACACAAAGCTTTCTTAGTATCATCATTGTCTCCAGCATCATCACTACAATAAACCACACACACAAAGCTTTCTTAGTATCATCATTGTCGTTATTGTCATTGCAACAACCGCGTCACGCCAACAAAATCACCAATATCATCTTTATCATCGTCTTCATCATTTTAATGTCGAAATTCATTTCTATCTTCGAATAGAAAACTTGCCTTGAAGGGGAAACAACTCTTTTGACGCTATTTCAATGTCCACAACACTGCCCCAGTTACTAAGTGCACAGTTATTAAATGTCTTAAAACACGTATAATAAAAAAAACGTAATGTATACAAAAAATATACGGATACACCTAAATTATGAAAAGTCTCAAAATGTGTTGTGTTTTATTGCGTAAATTGATTGATGTCCTATTATTCAAACATATAGTCTTTATGGCTATGAAGGCAATGTAATAAACTGTAGCAATCCAATTTATCCAGAGGGGTTAATTGTAATAAAATGTAGCCATCCAATTTATCCAGAGGGATTAATTGTAATAAAATGTAGCAATCCAATTTATCCAGAGGGATTAATTGTAATCAAATGTACCAATCCAATTTATCCAGAGGGATTAATTGTAATAAAATGTGTGTTGTATGTGTGTGTATTATTTATTTACTTTTTATTTATATATTCATGATAAATCCTATCAGTTTGATTTTGAACAGCAATATTGCATGATGATTTATATTTGGCAAATCTAGTGCATGCCTTTACAGTATATATATATATATATATATATATATATATATATATATATATATATATATATATATATATATATATATATATATATGGTAGGCATTCTTGAAGTCATTACATGTCTGAATAATAGTTGACATTTGCACCAAACCTTGTTGCTTACTTTTACTAAGGCTTGATCATAAAGTTTGACACATTATCAACCCATTGTAGTGTTTCCGCAATAAAAAAATTGCATAACTTAATTATTGACTAATATGCAGATATAATTACTGAGGAATCCATATAAACTGTAAAAGCTTAACAAACCATGTAAACATTGGAAAGTTCGCTGTGACATTAAAATACATCAAACCATGTAAACATTGGAAAGTTCGCTGTGACATTAAAATACCTCAAACCATGTAAACATTGGAAAGTTCGCTGTGACATTAAAATACATCAAACCATGTAAACATTGGAAAGTTCGCTGTGACATTAAAATACATCAAACCATGTAAACATTGGAAAGTTCGCTGTGACATTAAAATACATCAAACCATGTAAACATTGGAATGTTCGCTGTGACATTAAAATACATCAAACCATGTAAACATTGGAATGTTCGCTGTGACATTAAAATACATCAAACCATGTAAACATTGGAATGTTCGCTGTGACATTAAAATACATCAAACCATGTAAACATTGGAAAGTTCGCTGTGACATTAAAATACATCAAAGCATGTAAACATTGGAAAGTTCGCTGTGACATTAAAATACATCAAAGCATGTAAACATTGGAAAGTTCGCTGTGACATTAAAATACATCAAACCATGTAAACATTGGAAAGTTCGCTGTGACATTAAAATACATCAAACCATGTAAACATTGGAAAGTTCGCTGTGACATTAAAATACATCAAACCATGTAAACATTGGAAAGTTCGCTGTGACATTAAAATACATCAAACCATGTAAACATTGGAAAGTTCGCTGTGACATTAAAATACATCAAAGCATGTAAACATTGGAAAGTTCGCTGTGACATTAAAATACATCAAAGCATGTAAACATTGGAAAGTTCGCTGTGACATTAAAATACATCAAAGCATGTAAACATTGGAAAGTTCGCTGTGACATTAAAATACATCAAAGCATGTAAACATTGGAAAGTTCGCTGTGACATTAAAATACATCAAAGCATGTAAACATTGGAAAGTTCGCTGTGACATTAAAATACATCAAAGCATGTAAACATTGGAAAGTTCGCTGTGACATTAAAATACATCAAAGCATGTAAACATTGGAAAGTTCGCTGTGACATTAAAATACATCAAACCATGTAAACATTGGAAAGTTCGCTGTGACATTAAAATACATCAAAGCATGTAAACATTGGAAAGTTCGCTGTGACATTAAAATACATCAAACCATGTAAACATTGGAAAGTTCGCTGTGACATTAAAATACATCAAACCATGTAAACATTGGAAAGTTCGCTGTGACATTAAAATACATCAAAACCATGTAAACATTGGAAAGTTCGCTGTGACATTAAAATACATCAAACCATGTAAACATTGGAAAGTTCGCTGTGACATTAAAATACATCAAACCATGTAAACATTGGAAAGTTCGCTGTGACATTAAAATACATCAAAGCATGTAAACATTGGAAAGTTCGCTGTGACATTAAAATACATCAAAGCATGTAAACATTGGAAAGTTCGCTGTGACATTAAAATACATCAAAGCATGTAAACATTGGAAAGTTCGCTGTGACATTAAAATACATCAAAGCATGTAAACATTGGAAAGTTCGCTGTGACATTAAAATACATCAAAGCATGTAAACATTGGAAAGTTCGCTGTGACATTAAAATACATCAAAGCATGTAAACATTGGAAAGTTCGCTGTGACATTAAAATACATCAAACCATGTAAACATTGGAAAGTTCGCTGTGACATTAAAATACATCAAACCATGTAAACATTGGAAAGTTCGCTGTGACATTAAAATACATCAAACCATGTAAACATTGGAAAGTTCGCTGTGACATTAAAATATATCAAAGCATGTAAACATTGGAAAGTTCGCTGTGACATTAAAATACATCAAACCATGTAAACATTGGAAAGTTCGCTGTGACATTAAAATACATCAAAGCATGTAAACATTGGAATGTTCGCTGTGACATTAAAATACATCAAAGCATGTAAACATTGGAAAGTTCGCTGTGACATTAAAATACATCAAAGCATGTAAACATTGGAAAGTTCGCTGTGACATTAAAATACATCAAAGCATGTAAACATTGGAAAGTTTGCTGTGACATTAAAATACATCAAAGCATGTAAACATTGGAAAGTTCGCTGTGACATTAAAATACATCACTAAACATAAGCATCATTAAGAGGGTGAGGAGGGGGGGGACAGACCGCACCGGGTGACACTATCAGAGAGGATGACACCACGATGACTGTATAAATAAACTGATAAAATGAAATTTTGTCTAGGAAAGATGTATATGGGGTGACACCATGAATTACCGCGCATGACTGTTTCTAACATCTTTGATTTTTTGTGCTAGAAGGAGGTCCATGTAGGTGACACAAGGAGTTACACTGGTGACACCAACCCTAGTGACGCCACTGCCACATGATATGTCACACCATATACTATCTCCTTATCCATTGAGTGCATTATTTTCTGGGTGCTGGTTCTCAAAAATCTCATTTTATCTATTATTCTGTACATATTGTAAATAATTACAATATAGTCTCCACACTGAATGGACATTATTATTTCCACTCTGAATCAATGGGTTGTGGGTTTGACTTGACCCATACTGTCATCCATTGACACAGTGTTGTATACTCTAGGAACCAAAAGCGATTTGCTCTCAGTCCATCAGCACAACAAGATAATTAGCCTTTACAATTAAACACAATACATCAAATATTCACAACATTTTGGCTTTAGCAGAAAACTTGTTTGGTAATTATTATTCTTGTTAAACAGGCATGAAAAAAGTATTGTGATGCACATGAACGAATTTATTTTCTGGGGAACGGGAAAATGACAATGAGTGGGGAAAACCAAATTCCAAGAAACACACACGCATACACACTCTTCATGGTAAAACAGGATTCATTTATAGGGGTAGGGGTGGGAATATTATGATTATGACACCCTCTCAATAAACTCCCTCTCCCATTGATCGTTCTTTTCCTAGGTATAATTGTGGAGAGGGGCAGGGACTGAACACCAATAATATAGCAAGATAAAGATACCAAGTGACTGTTTAATTTTATTAGAAGGTGTCGGAATCGTCGTTTCTCAAATCGTCACTGCAGACTATCTTCCCTGTCACTGGACGGATAACGCACTGTACAAACGGCTGAACGCAGCCAACAAAATACAAATGCATTGTTCATATATCACGTCACTTTAGCTTTGTCTAACGGAAATTGCCGAGCGCGAAATTGGCCTGGAGCGTGCTGCATCCAGCGATAAAAAAATCGATGTACGTAGTTATTTTTGTTTAAAGATAATGAGATATTTGACATAATACCTTAATAAATCACATCTAGAAGATCTAGTTTATTCCGTAAACCTAAGTTATGTGGGTACACTAATATACCTATAAACCAAAGTTGTGTGGGTACACTAATATACCTATAAACCAAAGTTGTATGGGTACACTAATATACCTATAAAGGTGGAATCAATATAAGTATTGCACTTATTATTTTTTGATAATTTTTCACTCCCTTCAAAAACAAGCAAAGCAAGTGATCCAGGGTCCAAATAATTAGTATAGTATCTTCTATTCAGTCTGACTTCCTGGATGATATTACAATATTTAGTCACAACGAAAATAACATGGAACACCAGATTTTACATGAAGGTAACCAAGACATTGCTTCTTTGCATAAAGTTATCTTATGAGAAAAAAACTCTTATGAATGACCAATAACAACCAAACATATGAATATTATATGCATGCTGTAGTCGTATGCGTTCAGTAATGCTCCATCTTTCCGATTTATATATGTATGTACAATACAAACAATTAATATTTCTATTATACATGGTTACATCATGACAGTTTTTAATGATTAAGCTTGTGCCTTAAGATTATTAGAATATTCGGTCTTTATGGAGTATCAACTATTGAAAACACGCAGCCAATGCTGCTGAGGTAACTAAAATGTTTGATGTGTCTGAGCTACCATATTAAAAGAAACAGCTCATTCTACAAAACCTACTTGAATGTTAGGTCTGCGTGGGCTACCATACGTTGAAAAGTGGCAGTTCATTGTACCAAGAATCGAACAATATGGCTTTAACCATACTGTTTGTCAAATTGTAAGCTATGTCGTTATAGCGTGGATATTTAGGTACGATCTTCTGCATGGAAAACGGAAAACGATACCCAGTCTGGCAGCACACATTGCTGGACCCACTTATTTCATGAATCGTAGCTATTTAGTTATGCATAGTCATCGTAATCGTAGCTATTTAGTTATGCATAGTCATCGTAATCGTAGCTATTTAGTTATGCATAGTCATCGTAATCGTAGCTATTTAGTTACGCATAGTCATCGTAATCGTAGCTATTTAGTTATGCATAGTCATCGTAATCGTAGCTATTTAGATACGCATAGTCATCGTAATCGTAGCTATTTAGTTATGCATAGTCATCGTAATCGTAACTATTTAGTTCTGCATAGTCATCGTAATCGTAGCTATTTAGTTACGCATAGTCATCGTAATCGTAGCTATTTAGTTATGCATAGTCATCGTAATCGTAGCTATTTAGTTATGCATAGTCATCGTAATCGTAGCTATTTAGTTATGCATAGTCATCGTTTTAGGAATATATAGATTATTAGTTTACATTTGGAGAAAAAATAACATAACTGGAACCAATAGCTTTGGTCCGAAAGAAAACTTCTTTCCGAGTTGGAAAGTTTATTTTCAAAGCCTCAGACCTGATATGTTATTCTCTTGGATTAAGACGTTCAAATTATATGTTCACATATTTGCATACCTTGAATTGAACAGAGAATGTCTTTTAAAAATCTTGTAACATTTTACGTCAATGTCATTTTGTATACAATTTAATTATATTGCCAACACAACTGATACATGTATCACATACGGAAATATAACCGTATATGTCATGTACATAGTTGTTGGTTTGTATCGTCTACAATCATAACGTCATCAAATGACGAAGTTAGCTAACTAGATCGGATTAACTCGTGTCAATGTGAAAATGAATACAATTATCAGCAAAGAAAAACAAGATTCATGGCTCAAGATTTACGGAAGCGTTGATGCATGTTTCAGGTATTAAAATGATCAAAATACTTTTATCAGAAATATATCTCAATATTCGAAAATCATTCAAATAGTTTGGCATGTGCTTTGTTTCATGTTTACACATCACAACACTACTTGAGGTTTAATTTGTTTGCAACAACAATTAGCAAGATAAATTTGTTTTGGACTTCAAACACTGGATTTTTTTCTTCTTTTGGTTCTATAAGCAGCTGTATACACAAGAGCACTATCCAGGTTACAGCATACGTCATCGCCTTCCATATTGGATCATCGTCGGGACTCGAATTTAAATTCATTAGAACATTTTATTACCAGTACTTTTGATTTGCATTGATGAAATTAGTATAGGATTATTTATTGAAATGAATCTTAAAACCGTACGTTATATTTTTTAATATTTACCTTCTTTTCTAGGGAAATACATTATTTGTTAAATTTTACAAAGCTTGTTGTTTTCACATTTCATATTTACTGTTTATTAGAATCTAAATTCGTAACTCTCTTCATAAACGTAGTATCGGAACTGATCAAAATGATGTGCTAGTGTTGACAAATGATGTCGAACTATTTATGAAGGACGCAGGGCGATACAATAAGCATAGTTAGCATTTGGTCACATGAGATCAAAAGGTGTTACTAATATAAACGTTTTACATTCTCCTATACTGACTAGGTTTTCAATCTTTACTTTTTTCAGTAGCTGGTACTGGATTAATTATTTAATTGGTTATCAATATTATTACATTATGAATGGTAATTGGATAATAGTTCGCGGTTTCTTGCAAACCAGCAGCTAGCACTGTGTTCAGTTGCAGCACTAGACAATAAATACTTACTTTTAGTACTTCATGGGATATATGTATCTACGACCTTCGTGACCTGAAATACCAGTTCTTCTTTTAAAAAAAAAACGATCAATACAGTTCTAATTTTAGTAGTAATTATATTATATACATTAACATATATTTGGGCTGGAAATTTGCTGCATCTTTTGTATCCCAGTCTTTGGTGTAATCACTATTTTAAGGTGATATCTCATTCGAATCAGAGTCAAAACTCAGCACCATGGCTAAAGCATCAGCAAACGATTCAATTTGCGATCTGGTCAAAGTTCAGACTATGACACTAGAATATCGAGGTAAGTTCTGTGTTAGTCATATACCAAAACCGAAATGTTTTGAGTGATAGATCAATGCGTATACATGGTTTTTCAAAACGTCCTTTTATCAATAGAAGCATACTCCGTTTCATAATGAATATGTACTAACTTGATGACATTTTCTCTTTTATCAATAGAAGCATACTCCGTTTCATCATGAATATGTACTAACTTGATGACATTTTCTCTTTTATCAATAGAAGCATACTCCGTTTCATCATGAATATGTACTAACTTGATGACATTTTCTCTTTTATCAATAGAAGCATACTCCGTTTCATCAAGAATATGTACTAACTTGATGACATTTTCTATTTTATCAATAGAAGCATACTCCGTTTCATCATGAATATGTACTAACTTGATGACATTTTCTCTTTTATCAATAGAAGCATACTCCGTTTCATCATGAATATGTACTAACTTGATGACATTTTCTCTTTTATCAATAGAAGCATACTCCGTTTCATCATGAATATGTACTAACTTGATGACATTTTCTCTTTTATCAATAGAAGCATACTCCGTTTCATCATGAATATGTACTAACTTGATGACATTTTCTCTTTTATCAATAGAAGCATACTCCGTTTCATCATGAATATGTACTAACTTGATGACATTTTCTCTTTTATCAATAGAAGCATACTCCGTTTCATCATGAATATGTACTAACTTGATGACATTTTCTATTTTATCAATAGAAGCATACTCCGTTTCATCATGAATATGTACTAACTTGATGACATTTTCTCTTTTATCAATAGAAGCATACTCCGTTTCATCATGAATATGTACTAACTTGATGACATTTTCTATTTTATCAAAAGAAGCATACTCCGTTTCATCATGAATATGTACTAACTTGATGACATTTTCTCTTTTATCAATAGAAGCATACTCCGTTTCATCATGAATAAGTACTAACTTCATGACATTTTCTATTTAGTTACGTAAGATCTGATTTGTCTAATGGAATCGTTTCATAAAATTTCATCTTGCCTGCAGCACAATGGTATCACCGATATCAATACACAATAATGTGGTTGGTATATTTCGAAATTGTAGTCCTAATTTGCACTTTTTCAGAAATAAGAAATTTCAGTCAGCACAATGTTAATGCTATATTGTTTTTCGTTTGATATGACTTATATTGTATATCAATATCACCATGGTTTCATATAGTGTAATAAACTCTTGATAAGGTATTGTTTTTCGTTTGATATAACTTATATTGTATATCAATATCACCATGGTTTCATACAGTGTAATAAACTCTTGATAAGGTATTGTTTTACCTAAACGTATATTTAGCCTTGATTTATTTAGGATTCCATCATTGTTATTGATATTTCTAGTTTTTCTATATACTGACAATTAGGTTAACGTATAAGGATACCATTTAAATATGTTTGTATTATTTATGAAGTATAGACTCAGTTTCCAAAGACGATACTTTTTCGTTGGTATCTACTAACACTATGAAGTCAACTCCGTATAATTTTTTAACTATAATAGCGTATACGGAATTTTCCTTTCAAATTTGTTTAGCATTTTTAGAAATACAAAGTAAGACATTGGTCACATTTTTCATCTCCGAATAATCTTTATGAAGTAATATTTATGATAGTGCTTATTTCCGCCTTAGACAATCTGTTTATCTTTAAGGTGCAAACAATATTAAATTTACATATTTATCTTGGCTTGGCTATTGCTAGTCATATATTTAAAGCAATATTGAACACAGAAGAGGAAAGAAAAACAATTCTTGAAACAAGTTCAAATTGGACGGAACAATAGTCCTATTCCATGCAAATATTTTCCGTAATCAGCTGAAAACCGAAGGTGAGTGACGTCAGGTAAAGGAGTCCGCTAACCTTTAACCTCCAAGTATGTAAGGTTTAATTAATATTTGCAAATACGAATTAGATTCTGAGATCTTGACAATTAAACTCCTTGAAAATATGAATCTGACTCCGACTCCTTGGCAATTCAATCGCATACAAATGCGAATCAGACACCGACTCCTTGGCAAATAAATCTATACAAACATGAATCAGATTAGGACTTATAGGCAATTAAATCATATGCAATTACAAATTCAGACTCCGACTTCTTAGCAATTAAATCACATACAATTGCGAATCAGACTCCGACTTCTTAGCAATTAAATCACATGCAAATAAGATTTAGACTCCGACTTATTGGCAATTAAATCATATGCAGATACAAGTCAGACTCCGACTTCTTGGCAATTAAATCATACGCAGTTACCAATTCAGACTCCTACTCCTTAAGTCACATGTAAATTAAGTATCAGACTGCGTTTTGAAAACCCATGTTAACTGCTTAGGTTATATGGATTTGATAGTGACACTTGATGAATCTTTGATGGATTTAATGGGAATGAGTATGACAGTTATTTAAGGTTTTTTAAATTCAGTAGAGACCTAATTGATAATTAGACGTTGGCGAAGTAAAAAAAACGAGACAGTGTTGAGATAAGGAGATTTGCATATGGAATGTATGCATCTTGTACGTATTATTATTATTATTATTATTATTATTATTATTATTATTATTATTATTATTATTATTATGTTGAGATAAGGAGGTTTGCATATGGAATGTATGCATCTTGTAAGTATTAATATTATTATTATTATTATTATTATTATTATTATTATTATTATTATTATTATTATTATTGTGTTAAGATAAGGAGGTTTGCATATGGAATGTATGCATCTTGTACGTTTCCTCGAATGCATGCTTGATGTAACGGTAAATGATGATATACACAGTAAAAATACATTTGCATGGCGTAAGCCATACAAATGTATATGGCGATCCTGATGCCCATGATAATGATAAAAGTATTATTTTATTATTATTATTATTATTATTATTATTATTATTATTATTATTATTATTATGATTATTATTATTATTATTATTATTATTATTTTTATTCGGGATTTAAATACAAATATTATTCGTAAACTTTATATTTTTCTGTGAATTGTATTATTTATTACGTTTACAATATATATGATTACAATGTTTCAGCGATAGCATTGTCACAGAATTAGGCGAAAATTTAATTTATTTTCTAATTGATTTACAAACTAATCTCACCATTCTCTTTGTTTCGTCGTACATGCATTACCTGGGGTGAATAAGTGGTTTTCTCCAAGGTAAGCGGCGTGTAACGATTTGCATGTGCCTGATTTTGAATTACATGAAATCCGGAACATTAGTTTCACGTGGTGCACGGTAATCTTGCCGTGATTTCTGCTCACCTATTTGAAGGTATATAAGGCAGAATATTTATGATCAATATTACGGGACCTAAAGTATCTAGTCACAGGATAGATAGCTCGTCTTTCAATCTCCAGCCAAAGGGGTGAGTGTTAAATTTATATTTTCTTTCACATATTGTGTTTGTGTTGTTCATTTAATCCACCATCCTCTCGGTAACAATTCTGTTACAAGCATGTACGAATTACTGCACTCAATTTGGTATACCGTTTATACTTAACATATCAATTTTACATTGTTTACATATGCAGTTGTTACCTTTTAAGTTTTACGGATGTAGGCCAAAACAATTTAGAGGTGAAAACCAGGATGGCAGAGGAAGCCAGTGTAATACCTTTCCTTCCCGCTTTTATTCAGGCGCACATGCTTTCATTGTCCTTTATAACAATTCCCATAATGCATTTTAATAGTACTTCATAACAATGAGGACAAACTGACATCTTTTAAGTTTGAAATAGTTAAACTGACATTATTCAATGTATGTGACATATACTGTATGTAAGAATATGTTTGACGAGTCGGACAAATCAGGTATCTAAGTAATTTATATTTTCAAGCGTTTCAAGCTGTAGACTTGTTGACCTCAATGATGGACGCCTAGTTTTATTAATTTATTATTGATTTTTCCATTCCAACGTATTCCACGAAGGTTTTTGTTTTGACATCCGTATTCGCCGAATAAAACAGCAAATAAACATAATAGGTAGACAAGTTCATCTTCAGATCTTCAGAAGGTATGTCAGATCTGCGCCCCACCTCACATCACCCTCTTTAAAAAATAACAAAAAACTTCTCGCCAATAAATACCTGAACAAGTATCTCTGATATAATGTTTTGAAACAAGAACCATTATATTACTTGTAAAGCGCAAATATCTTAAGAAAAAGAAATCAAAATAGTCTGGGTCAAACGAAAAATAAAGTTATCTAAAATTACCATTGGTTACACGAGAACGACCTGAAATTATGGTTGTAGTTATGCGATTACAGGCAATTCAATCAATGATAATTATCACAGCTCCCGTCACAAAATAAAACCTGACACCAGATCGGCCAGTCCTACCATTAACCACTTAATGCTGAGCGCCATTTTTGTAATTCTTTTGGTATTATTCGGCCGGGGATCGAACTCACGACACCAAGCAGGAATTCACTGAAACAGGGACAAGAAGTGTCCCCATTATCTTAAAGACATAACAAATAAGGATAGTCCCTCCACTCCCAGATCACTATCGCACGACAAAGAAACATTTCCCTTCTTCTAACAAGCCTGAATGCATGGGCAGTTTTTGTTCAGCTGTAACAATAAGTGCTTAATAGTTCAAGTTCAAGACAGGATCATCCGGTTTAATATTCCCTGCATAGAAATTTCTAATACGGCTGAAGCTGGTGCGAATGTGACCTGCTCTTGATCAGAATCATATGTAATAATATTGCCAACAACGGATGTTGCAAAATATGATTGCAAAAATGTTTTATTCACAAATCTACAAACCTTCATTTTGTACTGGTGGTCTTTGAAAACATTTCCTTTTATCCACTCATTGTCAATCATGAATAGACAAAACTCTCTTTCATCAGCACCAAGGAAATCAGCATAATTCATATGCTATTTTCCTTACATATTCGTATTATTATATACATATTCGCTTTATTCCATACATATTCGCATTATTCCATACATATTCGCTTTTTGCTGCCTTTAACAGCACATGTAACACATCATTGGCAATGTCATCTTGGAACAATATAACTGTGTGGGTTTTAAAGGACACACCATCAAATCTACAAGCATTGAAATATGACTCCAATCCTCTACAACAGAATTACCGGAGCTTCCTTTAAAAACTTTTATGAATGACAAAAGCTATGGTATTTGTATACTGATGACTCATTGTGTAAGGAAGTTTTGTACCTGCTTATGACAAAAAAGGATGCTTATCGAGACAGTTATATTTCCATAAGAAATAAAATACATCCTGAACAGATTTATAGTCGTATGCAATGATAAGAAATGAAAAGAAGATTACAGATTATGTAATCAAAATATCTCAGTCACTGATGTTCCATTCATTGTGCTATTGTTGAATATTGAAGTCTTATTCAGCATCTATATTTCAGGTTCTCCTAAATCAGTATCAACGCATGCCACCAGTGACATAGACATGTTCATGCGTATTGAGTATCTGCTAGTTGATGTGGAATCACAGGGCTTGAGACACAGTATGCATTGAGTATCTGCTAGTTGATGTGATATCACAGGCCTTGAGAAACATTATGCATTGAGTATCTGCTAATTGATGTGATATCACAGGGCTTGAGACACATTATGCATTGATTATCTGCTAGTTGATGTGGTATCACAGGGCTTGAGACACAGTATGCATTGAGTATCTGCTAGTTTATGTGATATCACAGGGGTTGAGACACATTATGCATTGAGTATCTGCTAGTTGATGTGGTATCACAGGGCTTGAGACACATTATGCATTGAGTATCTGCTAGTTGATGTGGTATCACAGGGCGTGAGACACAGTATGCATTGAGTATCAGCTAGTTGATGTGGTATCACAGGGCTTGAGACACATTATGCATTGAGTATCTGCTAGTTGTGATATCACAGGCTTGAGACCCATTATACATCATCACACAGTCACTCCTACCAGCAATCTTGACTAATGTTTTGCTAACAACAGGAATATCATCAGCCATCTTCTGAGAAAGAAGGTGCATAACATTTACCAAATGGATATCATGTTCCACCAAATAAAAGCACCACGGACCTTGAGGAATATGACATCACACGGCTGTCTACTCTCCTCTCTTTAATAGCATTGTACTTTCCTTGAGTCAGCAGAAAAAGAGTGTGATACAAGCACTTCGTGTACAAAGGAACAACATGTATTGTCACGCTAAGTTATGCAAGATAAATTATATATATATATATATATATATATATATATATATATATATATATATATATATATATATATATGTATATATATATATATATATATATATATATATATAGAGAGAGAGAGAGAGAGAGAGAGAGAGAGAGAGAGAGAGAGAGATAGAGAGAGAGAGAGAGAGAGGTGGTAATCCCTGAGATAGAGAGAGAGAGACAGACAGACAGACAGACAGACAGACAGACAGACAGAGCAGTTTTGTGGGCTTTAATATCATTTTCAGAGCACGTGATATGCTATATATTTTGTAAAATATATCTGGTGGAGAAAGAACCGGAAAAAGCATGACCCACAGAGAGCTACAGGCAAGCTTTCTCACATACTCATATTGGTTGAATCTTGACTTGAACTGACAAAGATACTGGTGATATACATAGTGGTATGTAAGCGAGTGCATTTAGACGACTTCGCTAACCAGAGCCCTCTATATAGTGTGTACAAAAAAAGATAAATGTCACCAACATTAATGGACCATGTAGCAAATGCTAAGCTAGAACTGCCGCATTCAACGTGTTGTACTAAAAACAGACAACACAATGTTAAAAGTGATTAAATGAAGACACTGTATGACACTGTATTAATCACATCTATAATTGTCATTAAATAATATAATTAAAATGTCCATTCTCAAAAGTGATCTTTTGCTACAATCAAAGGGGTGTAATTTATACCGAGTTAAAATTCTCACAAGGTTGTGTATGCTTAAACAATTACATTTGCCATTCGTATATATGGAATTCACATTGTCACACACAATGCAGTGTAGTATTAACACGTCTAAAATGTTGACATGGTGTACGTTGAAACATATCTGCTTTAATACGGTTAAATTACAATATTGACAGTGCTGTATTGCAACACAAACATGAGTACTATTAAAATATTAAACTTCTCAAACTTAAATTATGTTATGGTTTTTAGGACCATGCTCGTACCACTATAATGCTGTTTTTGAACTAAAAATATTCTTAAACTCCACAGAACCAAATCGGTAATATAATGTTTAAATCGGTATTTATCTTTAGCAAAGGAAGCAAGAGTTGATGATAAATCGTTATCATCTGTAGACGTTTGAAAACCACTAGTACCATATTGTATTCGGTCAAATTTCTGTCATAACTTGCATAGCAATTTATGAGAAATCGTTCGTGTGTGTGTGTGTGTGTGTGTGTGTGTGTGTGTGTGTGTGTGTGTGTGTATAACCGAACAGACGAATATGGGGAGGGGGCAGTAATTAGTACTTCCTGACACTCTGCAGTTTAAATATCAATATGTCCTGTACTACACCACCCGTAGTTGTCCTTGGACATCTTATAATGACATACGCCATCAATATGCAACATCTAATCTGAAAGATGATATGAATTTATTAATAATACAAATATGAAATGACGTTCTCGAAATATAATTCTTTTTTAAACAAACTAACGCTGTGTAAAGATATTCGTACGTGATTTACAATGTAATTGATGTTGGATAGTCACAGATGGGGTATGTCTTCTATTTAAGGATGATTGAATCACGAGTCTATTGTGTAAGTATAATTTGAGTGAAGAGTGGCAAATCACTACCCCGCATCCGTTTTTCCTTTCACAAATGTCTTTATTCCGTTATGAAAGTGTATGAATTATACATTTCAGGTATAAACATTTAGATTTCCATTAATTTATTTACACGCATAACGCTGATTTATTATATTTAAACTTTATGACACGCATGTATTGATGTTTTGGTAATGAATGCTTTCTTTGTGTTTTTGCATAAACAGAGAATGAGAATAATACATGTCTAACCTTTAGCATTGTGCCT
The DNA here is from genome assembly GCA_029339505.1 of Unio delphinus. Lineage (NCBI taxonomy): Eukaryota > Metazoa > Mollusca > Bivalvia > Unionida > Unionidae > Unio > Unio delphinus. Next base: position 1,626,315 of record JAQISU010000103.1, read on the forward strand.
TGGAATAAAATGAAATGTTTAAATATGCAACCTTTACAAAAAGGACATTCATGATATGAAAGTAAATTTGTAATGAATAATACTGACTAGATAGAAATATCTGAAGCATCAACCTAAAATGGGATTTTTAGAGTATGTTTGATAGCTTTTCTATATCCTTGTCGGAGATAACCAAATATAACGTAATCCCCCAAGTGACATAAGACAGTCGCTAGTACCACTCACGTGTATGGCTGTACCTTTGTGCCATAAGACAGCCATTGGTAACACTCATATATATGTAACTCAAACAGTACCATAAGAATGTCACTGGCACCACTCATGTGTTTGGTCATATTCCAGTGACATTAAACAGCCATTAGTAGCACCCACGTGTATGGTAATAAACCATAGTCATAAGACAGCTATTAGTAGTAATAGGGGGCACTATAGGGTCTATGGAAAACCCAGTCAAAAACAGCTTGGGGCACTATAGGGTCAAGATTTATGGGGTCAATGGAAAATCCAGTCAAAAACAGCTTGGGGCACTATAGGGTCAAAACAGCTTGGGGCACTATATGGTCAAGGGAAATGGAACAGGGTGGGTCTATATAGCGTCAAGGGAAATTGAACAGGGTGGGCCTATATAGCGTCAAGGGAAATGGAACAGGGTGGGTCTATATAGCGTCAAGGGAAATGGAACAGGGTGGGTCTATATAGGGACAAGGGAAAAAAGGGCGGCAAAGAAAGCTACTATCTTTTCGAGACCTATGAGTGGCCCTGAAAAGAGCCTTTGGATACTTCTTCTTTTATTTTCTGCCATTGTTCCACCACCTTTTGATTTTACCAATGATTCCCGTTTTCTTCTTCTTTTCTTCTTCGGGAATCCAGTCAGGATGTCCCATAGCTCTAAACTTTTCCTGAACTCTCATCCATATTAGATTTAGTAGATCAAAGTCCTCTTTTGTCTTTTTGTTCTTTTTTTCCTTTCTTTCCTTTGACCAGTTTTCTTTAATCTGGATCACCTGTTCTTCCATCACCATTCTCATCATTGCTTCTGCTTTCTTTAGCCTGTCTAGACCCCACTTCACATATTCCCACTCTATCAGATGTAATGTTTCTTCTAGAAAACACCTGACTTTGATGACATGATCAAGTGCTTGCTTCAAGTCCCCTATCCTTATATATTTTCTTTTAATACGTCTTCTTAATTTCTGGTCTTCCTCCTCTATCATACCTTCTAATAAATCTCTAGCTAATTTCAGTTGGCTTACAAAGCCATGGTTACTCTGAAATTCTTCCTCAAGTCTTTCCACTTGATATTCTGCATCAAGGATCCCAAACCAGCTGTCTCGGAGTTGGATAAACAATTCAAAATTCATCTTGATGTGTTCAAAATTGAATGGCTCCAAGGCTGACTGACTTGTTTGTTTTATAGCTGCAACCGTCTACTAGAGACATATGTGCAGCTTTTATAGACACCATATCGGTGTCCATTTGGTTCCCTCGAAGAGGGGAAAAAGCACTCCCTCCCCTTAGGATTAAAGTGCTTGATTGCACTATTATTTAGTCAGTGTTAGGCATTTCACTGTATTACTAAAAAGTAACTAACAGGGAAAATGAAAGCCTATAGGGTGGGTAGGAATGGAGCTACACACACCCACCCCTATTCTAAATACCAATCATTGCAGCAATGGTAACGAAGGGAAGTTAACACACTTCGTTAGTAATGGCATGTCCGGAAGCGGAAAGGGCGGAAAAGTCCAAGGCCGAAGGGTCCATCCAAGGTACAGCAACCGAAGTCCCGCACGAAGAGGAGGAGAATGTACACCGGGCCCATTCACGAAGAAACCACACCCTAAGTGTTTTTGCTAATATGCAACTTCATATGACATGTTTCAAGATGTATGTGCTATACAAGTTGTGTTGTGTATTTATTTTTTTTTTTTTGATGTTATTATTTTAATTTACTTAATTTGCAACATTGTGTTGCGGGAGACTGATAGTCCTGGATTAAGACTACCTTATAACAACTAAGGGGGCCATATATGTGTGTACGTATATACATTCTGTCGATGAAGTTGCATTCCCTTAATGTTATTTGTCACAATCAGTCCAGTTGTACTAGCGGAAAATCCTACTCACCAATAATGTGTAAGCCACCTGTGCAATTGTATCAAAAATTTAAGTTACGGAGTTATTATTTGCCTAACACTATATCAGTAAGTAAGTACAAGGTGTACTATATATATTGCCACCAACCTATTGACCGGTGAAAGGCCCTTCTTTCGAGGGTGATTCACCCTATGAAAAAACAAAAAACCTAATCTAAAAAGTCAAGGTGACTAAAAGTTCTACAAGTTTGATTAATATAGGTTATTAATTTTGCTGGGTGTGTTCCAAAAGGATCAAGTTAGAGTCGTTGATGGTTGATCGAATTGAATTCTCTTTCCAATCAAAATTAAGAGAACTCAGCTTATGATGACATATAACAAGAAACCGATACAAACCCTATTATTTACTATCCAAAATCACACCATATACTAACCACACACACGGGGAAGCAGCCAAAACGCACCATATCATTTACTATCCCAAATCACACTATATACTATCCACACACACACGGGGAAGTAGCCAAAGCAAACCCTATTATATACTATCCAAAATCACACAATTTACTAACCACACACGGGGAAGCAGCCAAACACACCCTATTATTTACTATCCCAAATCACACTATATACTATCCACACACACACACACACACACACACACACACACACACACACACACACACACACCCACCCTGGGAAGCAACCTAAACAAATCCTATTATTTACTATCCAAAATCACACCATATATCATCTAAATAGAGTCAGTGTTTATAATCACACTACTCCTCTCTCACACCCATTGGCGATTGACATAGTATTTCTTTTCTAGTTATTTGGGTAGCCCTGAGAAGGGCTGTTTTTAAAACTTCAAATTACACCTGGTTAATGCTGGCATCTCCCAGGTCTAGCCCCACACACACATCTCCTACTCCAATCATTCTCCCAATTCACTCTTGTGATTGGGAGCATAGAGGGAGAATGATTGGAGAATGATTGGCTTCACTATCCCAATCTTCTGTTTGAGGGATAGTGAAAGTCTCTTCATTTCTTCCTCTATTCCGCAACCGTGGATGAGACTGTAGTTGTTGCGGCTGAGACTGTGGTTGTTGCAGTGGGGGCTGCGCCTGTAGTGGACGAACTGGTTCTGGTGAAGGTATCCTCACCATAGGCTTGACTTCACTAGTCTGTCTCATCATGCGGTGAGGCAAGATGGTTCTTTTCTTCTCCTCCTCTTCTTTCTTTTTTCTTTCCTCCTCTTCTTTTTCAATCCTAGTCTGTTCTACTATGGCCTCCATAGCCAGTTCGTCCAGGAGACGCCTAGCATTCTCCAAATGCATTTGAAGTTCTCTTAATTTCTGTACTCTATTCATCTTTGGTGTTGATGCGTCAACGATGGGTAGCCAGACTGACGAGTACTTCTTTATATATAATTCAAGCGCGGACGTGATGGAAAACACCCCCTAGATCCAAAAAAACTTACATTATCCCTATCATTACCAAAACACGCGGACGTAATGGAAAACACTCACTCACTTTTATACTTGACTCATATTAATTATAAATTGAACAAGTTATTTTGAAAAAATACGTTGTGCTTATAGACGCACTTCAAAACAAAAGTAAAAAGAGACAGTGATTATAGACTCACTTCTAATTTTTTCTAACTTCCTCTCATACCATGAGCAAATTGAATGATTAATTCTTTTCGAGAATATTGGGTAGCCCTGAAAAGGGCTGTTTTTTTGTGTACGAGGAAGGATGACAATCTTTTATCGTCTAAGATTGCGTCCTCGTTTGGCTACACGATAGGGTCTGCTTCTTCGGAAAGAGAAAGAGAACTCTTTCGTGTCCACACGGCAGTCGACAAAACTTCTGTCTGGTTCCTGCTGCTGTTGTTGCTGTTGCTTCTGCTGCTGCTGTTCTCTCTGCTCTCTCTGCTGCTTTTTAAGTCGATACTTCTCAGTCCATTCTTCTTTCTCTTTTTGAATTTCCTCTCTGAAGAGTTCTTCTATGAGGTCTTCCGTTACTTGTAGCATTCTCACATTTTCTATCTCTTCAGGCTTTGGCATCAGATTGTGTCTGATACGATGCAGAGTGACATAAGCTTCGTTCAGCTTAGCAAGTCTTGAGCACATCTTCGTAGTAGGATGAGTCAAACAATGGATGGTCAGACTGGTTCTGTTCTGTTCTCTTGGGTTTTTGGTGGTGTTCGTACCTTGGTACATGTACCACCGGTTAATGTCTGCACCGCACACTTCTTAGATTATCCACAGGGACGGAATTGTGCCACGTCCCAGGGCATTAATGTGTTCATGGAACACTACTGAAATTCTGGCCGTCTAGGTTGGTTCTTGGCCGTCTGGGCTGGTTCTTGTATAAAGGATGTTTCTGACGTTTCTGATGTCATAGGTCGGTGCTGCTTGATTCCAGGCTAGGTCTAGACATCGCCGTATATTTTAATTTTGAATGATCAGTGCTGTTTAATTAGAAGGTCGAGAATGGAACCAGGTTTTTTTTTTTTTTTTTTTTTTTTTTAAACTGTTGTTGTTTTGTTGTTGTTGATTGTTTTGTTGGTTGTTGTTGTTTTGTTGTTTTTGTTTGTTGATGTGTGCTGTTGTTTGTTTTATTGTTGTTTGTTTGCGTTTGTTGGCTGTTGTTATTGTTGTGTGTGATAAATATATATATAAATATATATATTTTTTATTATTATTTTTTTTTTTTTTTTTTTTTCCTGGTTCCAATAGGTGGGAGTACGGAAGGAAAGAGAGAAGATGTTGTTAGTCATGCAGAGGCCATATGTTATGAGAGATGGTATTATAGGGGTGGGGATAGGTTTGTTTGATATATTTTAAGTGTGTGTGTGTATGTATAGGTTATCCTACTTGTATTAGTTACTGGTGGGGTATTTTGTTGAGAAGGCCTATGTCTTTAAGATATTGTATGATATTCCGGTATGTTGTTTCAATATTATTGTTTGCGTTTTGGAAGATTTCCGGGTATGTATGAGGGGATCCGATTTCCGCCTGTTTTGATATTAGTTCCTTTCTTTCTTTTCTCAATTTCGTGCAGTCGTTTATAACGTGTGATAAGTCTTCAGGGACTTTGCAGTGATAACAATTTGGGTTATTTGGGAATGGGCCGAGGTATTTGCCGAAACTGTTGGCCAATTTTGTTTTCCCTGTTAATAGCCGATTTATAATTATTTGCTCCTGAGACTTAAGTTGAGGACTTTTGCGATTTCGCCAGACTTTGTTAATGATATTGAAGAGCCTTCTTCCCTGGGTGGAGGTATTCCACCCGTCTTGCCATTTTTGGTCGATTTGTTTGAAACGGTCTGACAAGTAACTGATGGTTTGCTTCGTCTCCTTACTTTTGGCCAAGAGAGCTTCGATGCGATCGATTTCTCGAGTAAACAATGGAGGAGAGGAATGATCACGTAAGCCTTTATACCACTGAAGTAACACGGCTTCTTCGGAGATGAGACTCCAAGCTTCGTTCAGATAATTGTCCAATTTTTCTTCTTGGCTCATCATCATACATTTATCGTGTTGAATTTGACTGGGATGATCGATTTGACATCCATAACAATCTTTTTTAATCATGTCCCTCATTGTATCTTCCAAGTGTTGTGCAAAACAAGCCACTAATTGTTGTTCCTGTTCTGGCCATCTGGATTGCATGATCACTACCTCTTCTTTTTGGTCTTGGGGTTCTGATTTTTCTGTAACCTCCCATTCCATGGATTCTCCACTATTCAAAGAAGGACAAGGGTCTTCCATAATGTCTAATAGTCTAGAATGACTTCTCTCAAACTGTTGATTTCTATGGTATTATCGAATTCAGCATACAGAATGATATTCACCGTTTCGGTAAGAGGTGATGCAAACTAAAGTTCCACACGCAGTTGCCCAGATTTTATAGGGTGGAAATGTCCCTCGTCGCTGCCTTGGTCTGGAGTGAAATCAAAAGCCCACAACGTGTAACCTCTTGCATAGTCGTCGTAGGAAATACCATGACTGGTGTTGGTTCCTAACTGTCCTGTGGCTTCGTACAGTGACAAGTACGACCTCAAGTAATTTTTCTGTTCACCAAAGTCGGGTTCAAAGGGTCTGGTACACAAAGTTTTGCCATCGCGACTGACTTCGATTTTGGATACTCTGCAGTGCTTAAACTGGAAAGGATTTTGATCGTGGGCACCGTTGAGGGCTGCATTGCTGACGATACCAATGAATAAACGTTTGGGCCACTGTCCTTGGAACAGATGATCTTCGATCTTAGATCGGAGTCCAGCGGCAATGGTGAAAGTTTTGACTTCCACGCGTCGTATCGGATACTTGGCTGTCGTTCTGCTCAAAGTGTGACTGATATCATTTCCCACTTTAGGTAACACTTCCACGCGACGCACGTATAACCTGGCTTCTTGGATTATGGTTTTGTATTCGTTGGCATGAGCCATCAAATGGAAAGCAGCACTGCTACGATTCAGTCTCAAGCGAATATCTACTCCGTTCAGCAAATACTTCTCTTGAAACCACATGTCCAAATGCAAACGATCGAACAGTTCTAAACTACGTCCTTGCAAAATTTTCTTTCGACGTTCGTTAAAACCCACATTGTGAGGATTGGCAGGAGTGCTGCCATCAGCAGCTGCTGCTACGGACAACGCTGTGTCGTCAAACGTATCTACACCTGCGGTGTCAGGTTTCCATACCACGCAAGCATCTAGATGAGTGTTCTTGGCTTCTTTTCCGTACGTCAAGAGATTTTCGAGGTACGCTCGGTAAGGGTAAGTATCCATGCTACTGCTGATCAGTTTGTTATTCATGTACAAATCCACATCGCTGAACAAGGAATGCATGAAATTGTTGACAGGAGCTACTCTATCATTGGGTCCTGGATCGGTGTTGTCTGTTTTGGCTACTTTCACTTTCAAATACAAGTAACTGTTGTTGAGATCGATGTAATCTTCGGGTTGTCCTTTGATTTCAAACTCGATGGGAGCTGAATCCGTCAAAGAGGAGACGGGATGAAATTCGACCCATTGGGCTTCTTGCATGGTCATCATCGTGGGTGGCATGGCAAAGAGATCTAGTTCCGACTTGGAACAGGCACAAGATTCTTGGTGCATCATTTTTTCTTTATGTTTTTTTCCTTCACTTTTAATAATCAAAAATGTCTAAGTCTCGAGCGGTTCTTTTTTTCTTCGTCTTTCTCACTTTAGAGGTACGGAAAGGGTGCCTTCGTCGACGCTTTCTACCTTGTCCTTGCTGTGTCGTCAGGGAAGTAGGAATGTCAGACTCGGTACCGTTCAGAGCATTTATAGGACTTTCTCGTCGACCCAAAATCTCTTTACCCGTTTGAAGCAAGGCATTTTTGCCTGCTCTCAAAAAGCTTCTTTAGGGTTTTGTTTGTCAATGAGAACATTGTAAAGAAAATCTTTGCCGTGAGTCAATGCGGCATCTTTTAAGGTGTGCAATCCTCGTGTCACCATCGGTTTTAAAACAGGGACCACGGAACGAAAGGCTGATTTAAACATATCTCCTAAACCATGTCCTCGTTGTCGAGTGACTCCTTGGTACACAGGATACATCACTTTTTCAGTTGTTGGAGAATCGTTTTTGAAAATGGAGTTTCACTGAGACTTTCCCTTTGGTAAATGGAATATTTTGACCTAGTTCTCCTTTTATAGTAATGTTTACACTGTCGAAATACGACTTACTGACGGGTAAATAATGAGGATGCACAAATTCGCGGTGAACGTGATAGGTATTTCCACCTTCCTCGTCAGCGGCAGTGGTATCCACTTTGAAAGGAATAACACGCAGTAACGGTACAGAGGTGTGTCCTACCACGTTGTACTCCACCACATCGGAGTACACAAACATCAAATTGATTCCTTGGTTCATTTCTACAGGGAATCGAAAATATTTTGTAAAATCCACGTTACTGGATATGCCTGGTATTTCATTTTTCTTGACCAACATCTTTGGGTCTCCACCTAAAATATCATACAATTCAGGACAAAAGGTAATGGCTATTATTTTCTTCTCTGAAAGTTTGATCATGAGGCGACGAGCCACTTTAATGTACTCAAAGGTAACACTTTCTTTGATTTTGTCCAGGGGTTTACCAAACAAAGTATTGAACCTGGTTGCAATCGTAGTCACTAAATGTTGACCACTAAAATAGTAGCCTGCAGGAATGGTCAACACATGAGTGGACAGTTGTTTAGTTAAGGGTCCATCTGATTTCTTGGTGTCAATGCCAGTGATGCCTCGTTCATCTAAGGCTAGTTGCAATTGCTTGTCGTACACTTCAACTGTGAAAAAGTTTTGATTTTCGACGATGTTTTTGATTTGTGTCGGGTGTATTATTTCCACTAAAGCTGCTTCCCAATGATCATCTTGATCCAAATGCATGGCTTGAGGTAATTTAGACGTGTAACAACACAATGTGTTGTTAGGAAACACCTCCATGGAACTGTCACTGGGTAACGTTAAGTAAAATTGGTTAATAGTGTTGTTCATATTTCCAATGTTCTTCTGTCCGAGGAGTCACTCGAGGTTAAAGGAGTGTCTAAAAGAGGATTGTGATTGGAAGGGTGACTGTCAGGAGAAGGACTAACGTTGGCCGCAAGACTCCCAATATTGTTACTGTTGTTCCCGTTGTAAGAGTATTTCAGGGAAGGATTGGGAAGAAGATATCCGATGCAACTGCTGAGTAAAATGGTCCACAATTGTTTGTCTCCTTGTTGCAAACTCAAATTAGCAATGGCTGCACCAATGACACAATATACCACAAAGATTTGACAGAAAAAAACGATTTGCGTTTTAGGGACACGTTCTCCACACCACACCCACAAGGGTTGCTTTTGTAAATCTTGCAGAGATGACCTGGGTGAAGGAGTAGTAACTGTGGTCGCTGAAGCTGTATTGAAGGGCATGATGGTCACTTCTTTTTATAGTCGATGACTTGGGCAGCGTCAATCCAAGAATCAAAACTAGGAGGATATCCTTTCCAACGTACTTTGACTTCTTTGACACGACGTTTTCCTACTTTACGGGTTCTTCGTTCGAGAATGCTTTCAATGTCGTACACGTTTTCTTCTTTTTTGGTAACACGTTGTAACTCAGGCAAGTAAAATGTTCCTTTTAATACTTCTCCGTTCATGTCTTCCAATTTATAGACGGTAGGATTACGATCGCGCACTCGTCCAGTAACACGAAACAATTCGGTGGTCCAGTTGGGTAAGTAACCTTTGTCGAAAGTGCGTTTGGTTTTGCCAATGCGTACCCAATCTCCCGGGGTTAACACTTCTCTACCTTTCTTGGGGACAGCCCTCGTCCGGGACGTACCAAACAGACGCTCAAAAACAGTTACTTCGTTGTCAGGTGTCACCTCTTGTGGGGAACGTCCAATGCTTCTATGGTAAGATTGATTGTAGGCTTGGACTAAGTGTGGTAAGACGTCGATGTACTTGAGAGTGTGTTGATGCGTAAAATATTTCCACATGCGTTCTTTCAAGGTACGTTGAAAACGTTCCACGATACTGGCTTTGGTTTCAGGATTTTCGGTGGTGAAAAAATGAATGTCACGTTTTTTTAATTCTCATTGGAAAGCTTGGTTCAGAAATTCGGTGCCTTTGTCGGTTTGCCATCGAAGAGGGTGACGACCACTTTGTTTCAACACCAGTTGCAAAGCTCTTACTAACTCTCCGCTCGATTTGGATGTCAATGGTACGAACCAGGCAAATTTAGAAAAGACGTCGATGACACAAAACAAATATTTGTAGCCACGATTGTAGGTGGCTAAATGAGAGACATCAGCTAAATCGGCTTGCCATTGATGATCGATGCCTTCCACTTGAGTGAGACTTCTGTGAAATTTTCGTCGAATGGGTTTGTGTAAAGTGTACGTCGCTTGTTCTTGTAACCATCGTTGTACTGCTGGTAAACGGAGCTTTTTCAGGCGAGTTTTGGCAGCACGATACAATTTCTGAATGCCTCCGTAACCTGCAGGGTGAGCTGGATCGTAGTAAATGCTGGCTAATACCTTCTCCATGGTTTTTGTTAATAAGGTACCCACTCTTCGAGGATATTGCTTTGGGTGGGACGAAATGCGGGTTGTTTGGAAACGGTTTTACGTGTCCGATGTGCCACAGGAGTTGACGTCGAGGGTAATGGTGGTGGCGGAGGTAATGGGATAGCTTCTTTGGCCTTCTTTTCTTTTCTCACTTCTGGTTTCCTTTCTTTCTTTTTCACATCTGTCGAAGAAGGAGTAGCCATCATCTTTTTAACCCAAGTTTTGAGTTCTTCTCGTGGGGGAGTGGGGGAAGGGGTTAACAAGGAAGCGGCAATCTTACTCGGAATGGGAGTAGTAGTAGTAGTAATAGTAGGTGTTTGAAAGAGATCATGGGGTTCTTCTTCCTTGGGTAATGGTGGGGTAACGTCTGTTTTAACCGCTGTAGAGGGTGAGGGTGACGGGTTATTCATTAGAGCCTTAAAATCGGACAAAGTGTGTTGAGCTGTTTGTTCCACAGCTTTCTAATGAAAGAGTTGTAGCCGTTTCAAGAGTTGACCGTACTTTTGTGATTTTTCGGTTTCGGATAAATCGTGGCGATGGATCAAGGATTGCAATTCGTGTTGTAATTGCGACATCTCAGCCAAATTGGGATTGGGTGGTAAATGGGGGGTTCGTTGTTCTTGCCAATGATGGTATTCCATCCATCGTTTGTAAGGAACCAAAGTTAGTTTTCGTCCTTCCATGGGCTTTCAACGGTTATGTCTGAGATTGTGGTGCTCCATAGGGTCCTTTTATCTTCTACCCATCCCTTGAGTCATCCCTTGTATCAAACCTGGCAACACACCGGTTAGCACATTTTGCGCTAATCCTCCCAACAAAGGAGCAAGAATGGGTAAAAATCCTCCGCGTTGCACCAACATCTTTTTCTTTTGACGGACGGATATTTTCTTTTGGACCATTTGACGAAGAACGTGTCGATGTTTGGCGAAGCATTTTTTCTGGTGTGGAGACAAAGGTATCGTGCCTTTCAAAACATTCAAACAACATTCACACACGGTATCGATGACATCTTTGGAGGCCGTTTTAATGATTTGTTTTCGCATGGGCGGAGAGGCTTTGGACAGGACGGACAACATGTCTCCGTGTTTGGCTAAACGAGGAGGTAGTCCTTTCCTTTTCTTTCCTTTGTGGAGTGAATAAGAATGTTTTTTGCGAGGTGACATCTTTGCTTGTTCGTTCCAGAAATACACTGACGTCAAAGACTTGGTACACACCCTCTTTTATCTTCTTTTTCTATTGGCTTCTCAAAAAGGCAGCGGCATGCCTCGCTAAATCCTCAAAAGCAGGGCTAAAGATGCCAGTTCGGTTATTAGCTGAATTGATAAATTTTGTTATTAAAGATCCTCCCCTTTGGTGACTTCTCTTTTTCTTTTGACGTTTGGGTATTTTCTTTTGTGTCCTTTGACGAAGAACGTGTCGATGTTTGGCTAAACGTCCTTTCCTTTTCTTTCCTTTGTGGAGTGTAGAAAAATGTTTTCTGCGAGGTGCCATCTTTGCTTGTTCGTTTCACAATACCACTAGTGTCAATGACTTGGTATACACTCTCTTTTATTTACTTTTTTGGGAACTATCGCTTCGTCAAAAAGGTAACAATGTGTTTCCCAAAATTGTCAAAGGATCCTCCTTTTTGGTGTCTCTTCTTTTTCTTTAAAGGTCTACGCCTTTGGAGGGAAGGACGTTGATGTTTGGTTTTAAAGCTTTTGGTGAGATGACGAGATTGTCTTGTTCCTTTTCCTTTTTGGACAGCAGAACGACAAGGGTAGTGGTGGTGGTGTGCATGTTTTTGAGGAAGCATCCTTGAGTGTTCAGCATCAGCACAGAAAAAATACTGATTGACGTCGTGGTCCTCAAGTCATATTTTTATACTGGAATGCGACGCCACTGATTATCTTTCCGTCGTATCAACTTCATGGCAGGTAACACACGTCGTGAAGGAGTTCGCAATGGACTCAATCGGGACAGTTCTTGTTTGGACAAATCTAGTAAATTCTTTAACATACCAGATCTTTCTTGGACTTTGACTTTAGGGGCAGGTACTTTGTGAGCAGCTACTACTGCCGCTAATGTGGACGAGGGTGTCTCCGGTGGAGGAGACGTTTTGGGAGACGCAGATTTCCAATGTTTCATCAAATTAGGAAAAACGGGTGTCAAATTGGGTTTGACTGGCATCACCCGCAACGGAGAAGTGGCAGCCCCTGAGGCTACTGGCAACGTAGTCCCTGCCAAACGTCCTTGTAGATCTTTTCTTACAGGTCGTGGTTGTCGAAGATAAGGTTGCGTCCTGGCCGAAGTGCCTCTTTTGCGGGTGACCGCTTTTATCTGTGGACTTTTCTTTTTCTGTGTTTTGGTCTTGGTACCCTTGTTCTTTTTCTTAGGGGTTCGTTTGACTTTTTTTGTTTTCTTGGGGTGAACTTTGGGAGTATTGGGATCCCATTTTAAAAGGGAACGAATGATGACACCTCCTAGAGAACCACTACCTCCAGGTTTCAATATGATTTGCTTTTTGGTGTGAGTGTCGATGCGAGGATTGGCCAGTTGCGTCAAGGCTACTTTGTTTCTGTCAAAAAAGCGTTTGGTTTGATGTGGAATGTGAATGATGCCTTGCAGTATTTGACGTGCTGTCACCGTAAACCATCGTAAGACTTCTTTGAGACTGGCTTCTAAGACGTGAGCACGTATTTGTGGATTTTTTTCGCGACTGATGCCGTACAAGGCACGAATCAATTTGATGGGAAGATGGGACTGAAGGGACGTCATGTTGACGATGTATGAGACAAGGTCAAAGTAACCCAAGGTTTTTATAGATTTTTTTAGTGCTTCGTATGGTTATGTCGACGACGAGGACGTGTACACAACAGGTCCTCCGTCTTGACACCAGTCGTGAAACAAATCGGTACGAAATCGCAAATAATCAGGGGTAGTGGGTTTTAAATCCACGAGTAAATAGGCGTGTGGCGTTTGAGTGGCATCATCGTACGCATGAGTCAGCCAAGGTGTTCCTAACTGTTTGGCTAAAACTTGCACTTGTGATTTATCTCGAGGACTTTTAAACAAGACCACGTAATGAGCATTGAGACTAATGGTACGATGGGCTTTACTTTGTTGAAATAAATTTTTTGTAATGTAAATGACACTGGCATTACGATGATGCCCTTTACGCGTAAACCACAGTTTAATTTCTTCTTCGTCTTCTCCTAACATGTCGTCAAAAATGACCCAATGAGTTTGACTAGGGTCAGACACGATCCCCTCGTCTTCTTTAGGAATGCCTGCTACAAACACAATGGAATCACCTTGACTTTCTTGCAAGAGGCTGTATGCCGATTGCCACTCTTTGTAACACCACACGATGCGTTGAGGTGGACGATCGATCAAATGATGTTTATGTTCAATCAAACGTTTGACAAATTCGGTTTTGCCTGAACCGCTCGGTCCAGCAATTAACATGTTAAAAGGATGACGAAGATACAAGGCTTTCCAACTAGCCTGATCTAAGTGTTCGTCAATGACTTTGAATGTGGAGGAGGAAGGAGTAGTAGAAAGAGCAGAGTGAGCCATAGTCGTGTAGTGGTATGATACGATTGACACAAAAACAGACTAGACAAGAGGTTTTTATACTTTTTTCAAGACACGTTTATTTCAATGCATGTTTTAAATTCGAACAACACGAAAGACAAGTATACATAAAAGCCAAATGGATAAATACAGGGATAAAATACATAGGGAAACGATCAAAGTGGCATATAAACAAGTCACTGTACAACATGGTTTGCGTAACGAAGGTGTCCTAGAGGTAGTATGTAATGTTCTTATAGTCTCCTCTACAGGGGGTACAGTCACATACGTATCCTCTCGAAAGGGTTTTTGTGGGGGAATGTCCATGACAGTTCTGTCTTGAACAGAGGGATTGTCCTGGGTGACAGATTCTTTCTCTTCTTCTTCTGGTACTGTCACTAACACAGGATTAAAAGTGACTTTTTTCACTCGACGATGTATTTTAGGAACACAACGCTTGGGCATAATGGGATGCTTCGTTTGTCCAAGCCTCAAAATCCCAACTTTTCCAGTGACGTACATCTGTCCAATGAGGGTGTAAGTCACAAGCTACACACACATCTTCGTACACTGCTTCCGTACGTAAAAGTTGACGAATTTTTTTTTCTTGGAGAGGTCGAGACGTATCCAGATGAAAGCGTAAGGCTTTGAACAGAATAAGTCTCTCGTGGACATTTAAAGGAGTCACCATACTGTCTTATTTTTTTTGATAGGTAGTGTTCGTAAAGTGTCCACAAGGAATCGACAGGTAAACGAAATGCCAGAAAGCAAGTCACTAAAACACACACGACACGTCGACCCCAATTCATAGGGTATAGTTCTTGCAATAAGTGTTCGTAATCTTTCACCGTGTGAATCTTCTCATTGATATCCTTCCACGGAATCTGTTGGATCACAAGTGATAAAGGTTGTGGCATGGTTGTTCTCTTTTATACTTCTTTAGGTCGAAGATCATCAGTGTTGATTCAACCCAGAATTAAACACAGAATTAAATTTGCTCCAAAAGCGAAAGTGATTAATATAACGTGTAATTTCGTCCCACTGCCATTCAGGGTAACGGTTAAGAAGGATCAAAGTATCTTCAGATGTAAACGTACTAAATTGGAAACGGAGCAAAAAAATACCCTTGATCCAGAGAAATCTAACACGTTGGTTAATTTTTGTCACTTTCCTCTTGTGAATTTCACGACACAAAAGTTCTACAGTCACCCATTGAGATTTTTCTTTAGCAAGGCCTTGCCAAACGTCCTTGTAGATCTTCTCTTGCAATTCGTGTGGTAATCCTAGAATATTATGTTTTAGAGAGGGTTTATATACTGGTCTAGGCGTGTTACACGACATGGAACAGTAGTGTCACTTCCAATCACTAGGTCCTACTAAAGGTAGGTATTGACAATTCGGAGACCATCGAGCATGTTCCAGGTAAGCGGAATCTTTATGTTCCCACTCGTAAATGGATACACCACAACTGAAACACTTGACTTTATCCCCTTCGCCCAAGTAGAAAAATCCGGCTCTGGCTAATTCTTCAGGAGTTGGTCCAGGCAGATATTTTGGCCATTTATCTTTGAAGGTTTGGAATCGACTTTTGAAATGACAGTATTCAGGCAATTTCGTCGGGAACGAATATTCGACTCTCCTCACTTCTGTTCGATGCAGGTACGGTGAAATTCCTAGGAGTCCACGATAACGTGTCGCAACGCTTTCGCATCCCTCAGGTTTGACACGCACAGCATCACTTTCCAGGGTAGATATAGGGGTAGTAGTCATAGCAAAGTTCCCACGATATCCTGCTGAATCGCTAATGTCACAGCGCCTGGCATCTCTGCAATCGTACGGTTCACCATCGCCCTCTGTAACGCAATTACAGTGCATACCGCAAGGACACTTACAGTTTCCTTCCGGACAACTTCCGTTGCAATGCATGGGTCTTATCCATCCAGTACTTTTCACACTCGGGGAAGGTACATTTGTTTTACAATCCCCAAATTTGAATGATGTATGTTTAAATGGATTCATCTTCTTGTCGCTGTGCCGTTGTAGTGACAAATGAACTATTGATAGTGGACGATGTCCCTTTCTATATGCTGCTCAATTTTGACGTGACCGTACGGTAGAGTAAAGTGATTGGGAAGTCGTACTCTTTTTTGGTACACGATTTGATAGACTTTTTCCAAAGGTCGGCTAACAATTTTTTGTGTGGGTAAACGGACAATTTTGTGCGGTTCGTGGGTAGTCACTTGAAACGTTTCATCCTGTCCCGACTGTAAGGCTTCTTGAAGCACGTCAAAGTTCACCACTCGACTGGTGCGATAATTGAGAGTCAATCCTTTCACTTTACTTTCGGTGTGCATTTCTCCTTGTGGGTCTCGGTATTCGTAGCCGTAATTTTTAGGACCGCCACTTGCAAAACATAGAATCTTGTCGTCGGGATGTTCATCGGTCCAGGCTCCTAAACGGTCTCCTTCGATGACAGGGTTACACTGGTTCGCCCGGTGAATGTAAATGCAACTGTCCGTTTCAAAATACAACACACGATCTCCTAACAGTTCTAACACTTCGTACAATTTTAAACGAGCGTGGGCTGTCACGTAAGCCGCAATGATGACATTTCCAAATTTGTCGGCTTCTACAAAGTCTAGTTCTTCTTCGTAATTGACTAAGATCAAGTCCTCACGAATGACGTCCACGTGTTTCATGACTTTGGTTGGGTCGTGAATCATCTGGAAGTAGCGAGACGGCTCGGACAAATACTCCGTCTTGGGTAAAGAGGGTCGTTGTGCCATTTTACCCCACAAGCAATTGAGCATCACTTTGGCAAACGATCGCCTTCCTTCATTTTTCTCGATGTGGTCTAAAGTGATGCCTTCCTGCTCCCGATATTTTTCTTTGAATATCTTTTGGTCTTCGGGAGTGTGACACCAGGAAGGATAACCACTAGCTTCTTGTTTTAGTTTTAAAAAGGCATCCACGTAGTCTGCAAAAATACCTTTCTGTGTCTCGTCGCCCTTGCGGTATTGTTGTGTCTTGGGAAAGTGGTAAATTTCGTACACTTCTAACAGTTGGTATCCCAGGTCCAGTGCTTTAAACAATTCCACGCTCACCCACGTTCCTGTCAAGGCGCGTTCTTCCTGGGTGTGATGACAAGGTTGGTCTTGGTTGCACGTTTCGGCACATGTGCGACACAAAGGAAACATCAGTTTTCCTTGGCAATGGTGAGGTAAAACGGGATGGTACAAGTCTGTGGGAGGTAAGACTTTACACTTGATCAATCCTTCGTACTGTCGAATGTGGTCCAGGTCAATGTGTTCTGTCATCAATTCTGGATGCCCTACGGGAAAGTGACAATATTTGCACACGTAAGGATACAACGAACACACGTCCAAGTATTTGATTTCTTCTCCTTTCTCTTCGTCCGCCTGGTACAGCAAACAGGTGGCATTCGTCCGTCCTCCGTACAAACTATCCCGAGGGTTCAGGGGGTCCACCCACTTGTAACTTTCTACGATGCGTTTAAACTCGGGATCGGTTTTCAAACGCTGATCGTACTCGTGTTCCCACATTTCCACCACCTGGTATCCTTGCTGTTCTAACTTCAAACGTCGTTGACAAGTGGTCTGGTACAAATCTTCCATGGTTCGTTGTAAAAACTGATTTTTGGTGTTACGCTGAGGGTAGCATAGGGGACATCCGTGAAATAAACATCCGTTAAACTCGTACACGATCTGAGGGTTTTCTAAGTCCCAACCATCTACCGAATACGTTCCGATGGTCTTTTCGCCTCCTCCGTTGCGAGCGTGTTGGATCCATTTGTCTTCCTTGTCGCACAAGTAATGGAGCCAGCGTAGGGCTTTGACCGAGTATTGACGTTTGACAAAATTTGTCGTTTGAGAACTGATGACCGCTAGAGTATTTTCGGGCATAAAGCGTTTTCGGTACACTAAGGAACATGCTTTGGCAATGGTACAAGCTTCTTTCAAAGGATCGATCCCTCCGTATTCCATGAACAATTCTCGAAATTTTCTACAGCAGCGTCGTAAAATGTCCACGTCAGATCGACAATACTTTAACATTTCTTCTTGAAAGTCAAAGGGGTCCGAGGCATGAGTCTGGTACCAAGCATGGAAAGCTTCTCGTTGTTCGGTGCGCATGTTGTCGGGGTCGTAGTCGTCAACCTCAGGCAAATGGGGTAGAATGGCATGTTGATTGGCTTCGGTATTAAAAAAGTGTGGAAAATAATCTTTGGCCATTTCTGTCATTCCAAACGTTTTAGGCATGCGACTCAAAGGCATGGCCAAGTAACACATCGAATCTTTAAACTGTACTTGTCCTACTTGCATAGAAATGATTTTGGCTCCGTTCAAAGTCACTTGAGGCCGTTCGGTACTTTGTTCCGCATAGTATCTAAGCAGAAATTGCCCATCGTATCCCGAGAAATTGTGAGCCATGACCGTAGCATGGCAATGACACTCTCCGTAACGTTCGATGTCTTCTGGACTCCACGTTTCGTCAATGGGGTTTAGGATCCATTGGGCAAAATCGGCTAGCGTGTTTGACCCTCGAAAGATTTTTTCACGTCCTCCAGGAATCTTGCTGCAGTAAGGGCAATGACTAAAGATAGGTTCTTGGATGCACTGCTCGCACGCACGGTGAGCCACGCAGAAATTAGGAATGTGAATACCAGTTTCTTGCATGCATTCGAAATCAAAAAAGATAAAATTTCCTTTCTTCTGGGTATCTTTTGGTTGGGGTTGATATTTTTGAATGAAGCATTCGTGCTCCAAGTCCACAATTTGATGACAAATGTGACATCGTTTCTTCCCTCGACAAACGTGTAACTTAACACTATTGGTACGTATGCCTTGTCCACAAGTAGGACACAATCTCAAAAGCTGACAAGTATTTTTTTGCTGTGAACCTTGCATCTTCAAATGTTGTTGGTAACAGGTAAGACTGACAAAAGTGCGCTGACACACAGGGTAATGCACTCGTAATTGTCCTTTGTCCAGACAAGGTTGAGAGGCCAAACATCCCTCACATTTCGATCCACAATGCTTGTGTTGTTCTCGATTGTTATAACCATAGTCACATTTTTCACAGTAGTAACTGAATTTCAGAAATCCAGTGATACTGGTAATGGTATCAAAATGACCATCGTGATGATAGACGTGAATGTATTTTCCGCCTTTGAAATCGTGGCCTCGAAACAAAAGAGGACCACGCACTTCTTGAGGGTGTACTTTCAAAGTGTAACGTGGAGCCAAGACGTCTTGCAATTTTTGCATTTCTGGAATACCGCAAGGGGTATCTTTGGATATCCCCGCTTGCTGTAACAGGAGTTCTGCTTCACTTCGTTGTTTGGCTCGGTCCGATTGTCGAATAGTTTCCCAGGCTCTTTTCCATTCTATCGTCTCGTTCTTGTTGACATACATTTGTCCCACGACGATGGCACGGGCTAAACACATCTGGTCTTGAGGATTGTTAATTCGGACGAGGCTTCGCTTCATGTTACGAAGGCTGTCCACCAATAACACTTTTTTGCGTTCGGTCCCCTCAGGAAGAGACACGTGGGTCATGAACAGTGTGGCTTTTCCATCGGTGATGTGAAACTTATCGTTGGATTGTTGCACATGTTGAATTTTGTCAATGACTTTGGAAGGTGTTAATTGTGATGGGCTAGTAAACTCGATCCAAACGGGAGACTTTAAATTATCGTGATGAATAGAAAGTCTCAAGCGATCGTCTTCTTTGGCTTGACATTGCTGTTTCAATGCAGTTAACACAGAATCCCACACCTCGGTAATGAACCCTTCTGTATTCTCCAAAGGTACATTGGACTTGAAATCTTTAAACTTTACGGCATACGTGTAAGCCGTTGTTCTAAATTTTCGAGAGGAACGCTTTTCCGTCTCTCGAATGTGATAGTAATTTTCAGGGTTTACTAAGGGTGGTGCACTTTGTTTGGACGACGATTGTCTGGGTGTAGATTCGGGCTCACTCATGTCATCTTCAAAATCACTGGCATGAATTTGAGCCAAGACTTCAGCTACTGTGCTAGGCGATACATTACGTTTCTGTCTCTTACTGTTTTCTCCTTTCTCCACAACATGATGTGGTCTTTTCATCTTGTCTGCAAAAAGTCAAATGACTACCTTTTAAAGACCATAACCCCTATATATTCATGTCCGATCCGTGCATATATAAAGGGTTAGTGTCTAACCTTTCATTATTCATTTCACTCTCACATTGACCAGAACGATGAAAGAACCTACAGAAGTGGAACTTCTCATTAGAGCTTTACGTGGGGTTATACGAAAGTTTTCGTCAGACCAGCCGACGGCCTACTCTCCTTCCTATCGAGATAAAAGTCAAGATACTTGCTATATCTGTAAGAAGAAAGGACATTGGGCTACAGAATGTTCAGATCGTGACAAAAATAAAAAAGGTACCAATAGAGACAAAAGTCAAGATACCTGTTATCATTGTAAAGAGAAAGGACATTGGTCTCCAAACTGCCCTAAGAAACAACAGGAGCAGGAGGAGGAGGAGGCGAAGGAGGAGGAGGAGGAGGAGGAGGAGGAGGAGGAAAGAAATTCTGAACAGGAGGAGGAAGAGGTACCCTCCCCCAAGGAAGAACCCCGTCACGTTCACAAAAACAAGAAAAGAAGACGAAACGAAAGTGACGAAGAAAAAGAAAAAGCTGTGACAGTAAAGAAAATGAAAAAACAGAAAGAGTGAAACAGAAGAAACCTATGAACTTTTTAAAAGTGGTATTGTGTTATGTTATGTTATGATATTGAATTGTAACGTTTGTACTAGAATACACCAGAGAGAAAAAAACGTAAGCGTCTCTTCGTTTTGATTTGATAGAATAAGAACCTACACTCACACATTCCTTCACTCACACGTACATCATGGATTTTTAAAAAAATATAATAAAAGGACTTTTGAGTTTTCATTGAATTAGGCAATTTACATAGTATTTCTTTCCGAAATAATTGGAGTGGTCCTGAAAAGGACCGTTGGTGTTTTAATTGTTTAAATTAATACAAACTCAGAAACGGGACGAAATCCTCTTGAGCTGTCTTAAGCCTTTGCCACGGCCAAGGCCTACTTCGGGACTGGTGGTTCCTGTCAATGATTTGGTAGAAATCACTAACGGTGGTAAGGTAGACGTAGTCACAGAGAGATCGGGTTGTTTCGCTCGAGAAGGTCTTTTTCTCTTCGGTCGTGATAAAGAAGTCTGATACATTTGTTTCAGACTCCTTAACTCAGCTAAAATATCTAAAAGTACCGTCGTGACCGTTTGATTTTCACTATTTTCTTTCTGTCCTTGGTCTTCTTTCTTCTCTGTTGCTGTTGCTGCTGCTGCTACTGTTTCTTCCTGGTGTTTTCTTCTTGCTTCTTCTTC
Organism: Unio delphinus; assembly: GCA_029339505.1. Taxonomy (NCBI): domain Eukaryota; kingdom Metazoa; phylum Mollusca; class Bivalvia; order Unionida; family Unionidae; genus Unio; species Unio delphinus. The sequence goes on from JAQISU010000103.1 coordinate 1,647,459, forward strand.
CTGCTGTTGAATAAAAAAAGCTTGTTCTTCTACTTTCTGTTGTTGTAAAAATTGCTCCAATTCTTCTTTTTGTCTTTGTTTAAAATCATCGACGTGTACATAAGAAGATACAGAAGGCAACGAAGGTTCCGGAATAAATTCTTGTGATGTTAAAAAATCCACAATATCCCAGTTAAAATCAACTTCTTCTGGATGTAGATTTGTCATGACTTTAGTAGTCAATGCTTTCCCATGACTTGCTGTCTCTACTCCTGGCTCACCCCAATTCATCGTCTTCTTACTGTCCGCCATGATTGACAACTCTGTCGAATCGATTGACTGTGCACAGGCGCTAGTGCCTCTATATAGAAAAGGTGACGTCACAGACTGGTCTCTTCCGATTGGATGACTGTGACGGACTTTTGTAACGTACGTTTTGATTGGCCGATACACTCAATCCGTTTCGATCCGCTCTTCCCCTATAAATAACCGCAGTACACGGCATTCGCTTCACCTGTTCTCATCAGAAGATGTGGACTAACGTTGAATCATCTACCCTTGTGTCTAGCATGCTGTTTCGGACTGACATACCCATGTATGTCAGATCATCATGGAGTGTCATTCATATGACGGAGACAGCTTTTTGGAAGAGAAGGGTCTATGTGGAAAGACAAGGTTGCTTAAAGAGAGTTCTCTTCTATGGACCCACAGTGAGGAGAAGTTTAAGGAAGAGAAGAAGATCTGTGAGATGTCCTCTGTGTTAACAAGACAACGTTAACATTACACATAACGGTCCTTTTCAGGGCCACTCATAGGTCTCGAAAAGATAGTAGCTTTCATTGCCACCCTTTTTTCCCTTGTCCCTATATAGACGCACCCTGTTCCATTTCCCTTGACGCTATATAGACCCACCCTGTTCCATTTCCCTTGACGCTATATAGGCCCACCCTGTTCAATTTCCCTTAACCCTATAGTGCCCCAAGCTGTTTTGACCCTATAGTGCCCCAAGCTGTTTTTGACTGGATTTTCCATTGACCCCATAAATCTTGACCCTATAGTGCCCCAAGCTGTTTTTGACTGGGTTTTCCATAGACCCTATAGTGCCCCCGATTACTACTGCTATTGGTCCGCTGACGTATTATGGTAGTACATTATTGCCATTACACGAACACAGACAAAACTCACATGTATGGTAGAACATTAGTGCCATGACATGGAAACAAGCAGACTTCAAAGGTATGGTAGTACATTAATGCCATGATACGAACACAAGCAGGACTCACAGGTATGATATTACTTTAGTGCCATGACACGGAAACAAGCAGGATTCGAAGGTATGGTTGTACATTAATGCCATGACAAAGACACGACTCATCATTAAGGTAGCACTTCAGTAGAATAACACATATATTGATATATGATATTACTATAATAACAAAGACACTGATATATGATACTACTGTAGTGACACAGATACTGGTATATGATTAGTACTCTAATGATACATACACCGTTATATTAGAGTACTTTAATGACATATATACTGGTATATGATTGGACGTTAATGACACATACACTGGTATATGATTGTACTTTAACGACACTGGTATTTAATAATTTAGTACTAATGGAGGACCATCTTCCTATATTCCGGGTTGTGGAAGTTGGAATTTTGTTGAATATTACTCAACGAACAAGATATTTTTCCCTCGTTCTTAAATAAAAAAGAATATTCATTATATTTTATTTTTAAAAAGTTATCTTACGGTGAAAGAGCGCGAGTGTATGGTTTGGAAATTAAACGTATTTTAAACCATTTTTCAGTCATATTGATATCTTGTCTGCAAGGTGGCACTTTATAGTGATGTCTAGCACTGAGTGAAAGAAAAATTCTCGGCTTGAAATCAATCCCCAGACCACCACATATCCTTCTCACGATGTATATGAAATGGTTGATTCCTAAACTATCAACTGTTTAGTAAAACGTTACTATCAGCATTACGTTATCAATACTTTAAATCGTCCATATGAGAGAGAGAGAGAGAGATAGAGAGAGAGAGAGAGAGAGAGAGAGAGAGAGAGAGAGAGAGAGAGAGAGGGGGGGGGGTTACAAGTAACAATCTAAGCAGATTTTGCTAATGACATACAAGACCACAGAACATTGGAGTCTGAATTATTTATACCGCTATACCGCATTCTAATAATACTTCCCAAGGCCTTTAAAACAATTCCCATAATGCATATTAATATTTTAATAGCACTTCCACGCCGGGATTCCCACATATATATTTGGCCGGGGCTTATGGTGGCAAGCATGTAGTAGTCAGATATTAAGTTTCACGGATGAGGGCCAAATCAATTAAAAGGTGAACATCAGAATGGAAGAGGAAGCAAGTGCCACCGTCTTGCTTTTTGTGCTGGCGTCCATGCTTCCACTGACGTTTATAACAATTCCCATAATGCATTCTAATATCACATTAATAATCCTTTACAGCAATTATCATAATGTATTCTAGTAGCACCCTCCACCCACCCACCCCCGTAATTATAATACAATTCACATAATTCATTATAATATCATTTCGCTTGATCTTTATAATAATTCTCATAATGCGTTTTAACTCTGGGAAGTATATAACAATTGCCATATTGAATTCTAACAGCACTTTCATGCCAGGGTTACCACATCATTATTTTACCGAAGGAGGCCCAAACAATTTAGAGGTGAAAACCAAGAAGGCCAGTGTAACCCACTTCCTTCCCGCTTTTATTCAGGCGCACATGCTTTCATTGTCCCTTATAACAATTCCCATAATGAATTTTAATAGTACATAAATTAACCTTCATAACAATGAGGACAAACTGACATCTTTTAAGTTTGAAATAGTTAAACTGACATTATTCAATGTATGTGACATATACTTGTCACAGAATTAGGCGAAAATTGAACTGATTTTTGTTCTTCTTGAATTGCAAACGAAACTCACCATTTTCTTGATTTCGTCGTACACGCATTACCTTGGGTGATTAAGTGTTTTTCTCCAAGGTAAGTGGCGAGTAACGATTTGCATGTGCCAGTTTGTTATTTGCATGAAATCCGAAATACTCGTTTCACGTGGTGCACGGCAAGCTCGATGTGATTTATGTTCACCTATAGAGAGTATATAAGGCGAGATATTTCTCATAATAATTACGGGAACCAAAATATCTAATCGAAGGATAGATAAGCTCGTCTTGCAATCTCCAGCCAAAAGGGTGAGTGTTAAATTTACATTTTCGTTTTATTGTGAATTTTATTCAGATTATCATTTCGTATAATGATGCTTTTATTGCAATTAAACGTGGAATATTTGGAATTACTAGTCACTATTAGACTTTAAATGCAATATCGTAATCTACGGCTTAGATTATTTTTGAGACAACTATTATTAGTCTGGTTTTGTTTATTGTAGCTGTTACCGTGTTTCTGATGCCCTAGCTGTTACCGTGTTTCTGATACTGTAGCTGACAATCGCTGTTACCATAGATCTGATAATCGCTGATACCGTAGATGTCAATGTTTCTGATACCGTAGATCTGATACCGTAGATCTGATACCGTAGATCTGATACCGTAGATGTCAATGTTTCTGATACCGTAGCTGCTAACGTAGTTGATACCATTTCTGATACCGTAGCTGTTAACACATCTGATACCATCTTTTGATAAACGTCTTTGATATCGTCTGATTTGTTGTGGGACATCTATTATTTGTTCCGGAACATCTCTGTATAAATATCTGAATGTGATTGTGCCGTTAATTTGTGCAAACGGAATTGAAGTATCTGTCTGTGTGTCGAACTGTCTGTTCGTCAACATCTGTGTAACGTGTAAATATCCGGAAAGCTAGAAGTCCGAGTGTCGGAGCTGTCTGAGTTGTAAAACATCCGGGTCGACATCTAGGGTAGTGAGGAACCGTTGGTTCTGGTAGATGTTGTATGTTGTCTGAACGTATAACTGTGGTGGATCCGTGAAGGGAAACGTCCGATAATAGTATTGGTCAACCCTAGGTTTTCGGGGAAACTGGGAGACGATTCAACTGTTACTGAATCGTGCGGTTATACGGGGTCGAGACACATATGTGTATTGAAATTGTAATACAATTTAATACATTGTTGTATTTGCATGCTTATGTCAGATCACAATAATATTTCAAGTGATCGCATAGATATCAATAAAAGCTAGCAACTTGATTGAATACAAGTATATGGTCGTGCTAGTTATCGCAATCCATCGTGCGATAGTATAGTTTGTCGTTTGTGTTCATTTTTCGTAATTTATACTTGCATTAATTTAACTTTCGTAAAGGATCCTTGGATCTGTGTATAGTCCAAGAGATCCCTTTACATCTGAGATTCCTTTTGTATTAATATTTAATTTGTTCATGTATTGTGAATGGTTGTGAGTGTAATTGTGGGTTGAGTGCATGAATTATTGTGTTGTTACATCTGTATTTTTTTCATTTATAATTTATTACATAAATTTATATTTTCTTTCACAAATTGTGTTTGTATTGTTCATTTAATCCACCCTCCTCTCGGTAACAATTCTGTTACAATACTGTATGTAAGAATATGTTTGACAAGTTGTAGACTTGTTGACCTCAATAATGCACGCCTAGTTTTATTAATTTATTATTGATTTTTCCACTCCAACGTATTCCACGAAGGTTTCTGTTTTAACTTCCATATTCCTTAGTCGCTGAATAAAATACTAAGTAAACATAATAAGTAGACAAGTTCATCTTCAGATCTTCAGAAGGTATTTCATATCTGCGCCCAACCCTCTTTAAAAATAACGAGAAAACTGCTGGCCAATAAATACGATTTACTATCTCTCTCTGTCTCTCTCTCTCTGTCTCTCTCTCTCTGTCTCTCTCTCTCTCTCTCTCTCTCTCTCTCTCTCTCTCTCTCTCTCTCTCTCTCTCTCTCTCTCTCTTTCTCTCCATTTCTTACGTATAACGTCGAAACTATTTTTTTGACAATTTTTACGAACGCGAGTCCTTTTGATCTTATTATATACCCGTTTGAACAAGTAAATATAAATATAAAAACAATTCCATAAATATAAATATAAAAACAATTCCATAAATATAAATATAAAAACAATTCCATAAATATAAATATAAAAACAATTCCATAAATATAAATATAAAAACAATTCCATAAATATAAATATAAAAACAATTCCATAAATATAAATATAAAAACAATTCCATAAATATAAATATAAAAACAATTCCATAATATAAATATAAAAACAATTCCATAAATATAAATATAAAAACAATTCCATAAATATAAATATAAAAACAATTCCATAAATATAAATATAAAAACAATTCTATAAATATAAATATAAAAACAATTCTATAAATATAAATATAAAAACAATTCTATAAATATAAATATAAAAACAATTCTATAAATATAAATATAAAAACAATTCTATAAATATAAATATAAAAACAATTCTATAAATATAAATATAAAAACAATTCCATAAATATAAATATAAAAACAATTCTATAAATATAAATATAAAAACAATTCCATAAATATAAATATAAAAACAATTCTATAAATATAAATATAAAAACAATTCCATAAATATAAATATAAAAACAATTCCATAAATATAAATATAAAAACAATTCCATAAATATAAATATAAAAACAATTCTATAAATATAAATATAAAAACAATTCTATAAATATAAATATAAAAACAATTCTATAAATATAAATATAAAAACAATTCCATAAATATAAATATAAAAACAATTCTACAAATATAAATATAAAAACAATTCTATAAATATAAATATAAAAACAATTCCATAAATATAAATATAAAAACAATTCCATAAATATAAATATAAAAACAATTCCATAAATATAAATATAAAAACAATTCTATAAATATAAATATAAAAACAATTCCATAAATATAAATATAAAAACAATTCTATAAATATAAATATAAAAACAATTCCATAAATATAAATATAAAAACAATTCTATAAATATAAATATAAAAACAATTCCATAAATATAAATATAAAAACAATTCTATAAATATAAATATAAAAACAATTCCATAAATATAAATATAAAAACAATTCCATAAATATAAATATAAAAACAATTCCATAAATATAAATATAAAAACAATTCTATAAATATAAATATAAAAACAATTCCATAAATATAAATATAAAAACAATTCTATAAATATAAATATAAAAACAATTCCATAAATATAAATATAAAAACAATTCCATAAATATAAATATAAAAACAATTCTATAAATATAAATATAAAAACAATTCCATAAATATAAATATAAAAACAATTCCATAAATATAAATATAAAAACAATTCCATAAAAATAAATATAAAAACAATTCCATAAATATAAATATAAAAACAATTCCATAAATATAAATATAAAAACAATTCCATAAATATAAATATAAAAACAATTCCATAAATATAAATATAAAAACAATTCTATAAATATAAATATAAAAACAATTCTATAAATATAAATGTAAAAACAATTCCATAAATATAAATATAAAAACAATTCTATAAATATACATATAAAAACAATTCTATAAATATAAATGTAAAAACAATTCCATAAATATAAATATAAAAACAATTCTATAAATATACATATAAAAACAATTCTATAAATATCAATGTAAAAACAATTCTATAAATATAAATGTAAAAACAATTCCATAAATATAAATGTAAAAACAATTCTATAAATATAAATGTAAAAACAATTCCATAAATATAAATATAAAAACAATTCTATAAATATCAATGTAAAAACAATTCCATAAATATAAATATAAAAACAATTCCATAAATATAAATATAAAAACAATTCCATAAATATAAATATAAAAACAATTCCATAAATATAAATATAAAAACAATTCCATAAATATAAATATAAAAACAATTCGATAAATATAAATATAAAAACAATTCCATAAATATAAATATAAAAACAATTCTATAAATATGAATGTAAAAACAATTCTATAAATATAAATATAAAAAAAATTCCATAAATATAAATATAAAAACAATTCCATAAATATAAATATAAAAACAATTCCATAAATATAAATATAAAAACAATTCCATAAATATAAATATAAAAACAATTCCATAAATATAAATATAAAAACAATTCCATAAATATAAATATAAAAACAATTCCATAAATATAAATATAAAAACAATTCTACAAATATAAATATAAAAACAATTCTATAAATATAAATATAAAAACAATTCTATAAATATAAATGTAAAAACAATTCCATAAATATAAATATAAAAACAATTCTATAAATATAAATATAAAAACAATTCTATAAATATAAATGTAAAAACAATTCTATAAATATAAATGTAAAAACAATTCCATAAATATAAATGTAAAAACAATTCTATAAATATAAATATAAAAACAATTCCATAAATATAAATATAAAAACAATTCTATAAATATAAATGTAAAAACAATTCCATAAATATAAATATAAAAACAATTCCATAAATATAAATATAAAAACAATTCCATAAATATAAATATAAAAACAATTCCATAAATATAAATATAAAAACAATTCCATCAATATAAATATAAAAACAATTCCATAAATATAAATATAAAAACAATTCCATCAATATAAATATAAAAACAATTCCATCAATATAAATATAAAAACAATTCCATAAATATAAATATAAAAACAATTCCATAAATATAAATATAAAAACAATTCCATAAATATAAATATAAAAACAATTCCATAAATATAAATATAAAAACAATTCCATAAATATAAATATAAAAACAATTCTATAAATATAAATATAAAAACAATTCCATAAATATAAATATAAAAACAATTCCATAAATATAAATATAAAAACAATTCCATAAATATAAATATAAAAACAATTCCATAAATATAAATATAAAAACAATTCCATAAATATAAATATAAAAACAATTCCATAAATATAAATATAAAAACAATTCCATAAATATAAATATAAAAACAATTCCATAAATATAAATATAAAAACAATTCCATAAATATAAATATAAAAACAATTCCATAAATATAAATATAAAAACAATTCCATAAATATAAATGTAAAAACAATTCCATAAATATAAATATAAAAACAATTCCATAAATATAAATATAAAAACAATTCCATAAATATAAATATAAAAACAATTCCATAAATATAAATATAAAAACAATTCCATAAATATAAATATAAAAACAATTCCATAAATATAAATATGAAAACAATTCTATAAATATAAATATAAAAACAATTCTATAAATATAAATGTAAAAACAATTCTATAAATATAAATATAAAAACAATTCTATAAATATAAATGTAAAAACAATTCTATAAATATAAATATAAAAACAATTCTATAAATATAAATATAAAAACAATTCTATAAATATAAATGTAAAAACAATTCTATAAATATAAATATAAAAACAATTCTATAAATATAAATATAAAAACAATTCTATAAATATAAATGTAAAAACAATTCCATAAATATAAATATAAAAACAATTCTATAAATATAAATATAAAAACAATTCTATAAATATAAATGTAAAAACAATTCTATAAATATAAATGTAAAAACAATTCCATAAATATAAATGTAAAAACAATTCTATAAATATAAATATAAAAACAATTCCATAAATATAAATATAAAAACAATTCTATAAATATAAATGTAAAAACAATTCCATAAATATAAATATAAAAACAATTCCATAAATATAAATATAAAAACAATTCCATAAATATAAATATAAAAACAATTCCATAAATATAAATATAAAAACAATTCCATAAATATAAATATAAAAACAATTCCATAAATATAAATATAAAAACAATTCCATAAATATAAATATAAAAACAATTCCATAAATATAAATATAAAAACAATTCCATAAATATAAATATAAAAACAATTCCATAAATATAAATATAAAAACAATTCCATAAATATAAATATAAAAACAATTCCATAAATATAAATATAAAAACAATTCCATAAATATAAATATAAAAACAATTCCATAAATATAAATATAAAAACAATTCCATAAATATAAATATAAAAACAATTCCATAAATATAAATATAAAAACAATTCCATAAATATAAATATAAAAACAATTCCATAAATATAAATATAAAAACAATTCCATAAATATAAATATAAAAACAATTCCATAAATATAAATATAAAAACAATTCCATAAATATAAATATAAAAACAATTCCATAAATATAAATATAAAAACAATTCCATAAATATAAATATAAAAACAATTCCATAAATATAAATATAAAAACAATTCCATAAATATAAATATAAAAACAATTCCATAAATATAAATATAAAAACAATTCCATAAATATAAATATAAAAACAATTCCATAAATATAAATATAAAAACAATTCCATAAATATAAATATAAAAACAATTCCATAAATATAAATATAAAAACAATTCCATAAATATAAATATAAAAACAATTCCATAAATATAAATATAAAAACAATTCCATAAATATAAATATAAAAACAATTCCATAAATATAAATATGAAAACAATTCCATAAATATAAATATGAAAACAATTCCATAAATATAAATATAAAAACAATTCCATAAATATAAATATAAAAACAATTCCATAAATATAAATATAAAAACAATTCCATAAATATAAATATAAAAACAATTCCATAAATATAAATGTAAAAACAATTCTATAAATATAAATATAAAAACAATTCCATAAATATAAATGCAAAACCAGGTATTTAGATTGTTTGTACAATTGTTATATTGTCCATTTCATAAGTACATTTTCAAAACAAATTATTTTACTTGTTTTTTGTAAAAATTGTATGGTCGTCCTTTACGCATGCCTATACCATAACCATCGTGTAATGAAAACTGGCAATATTTGCACGTGAACCATTCCACAGTTATCTAGATAATACAACGTATTAAGATTATTCTAATTGTATGAGATTTATTCACGTACATTTAGACCGGAACGACCTTAGTTATAAGAAATTTCATTTATTGCGATGTAAAAAGACAAAAAAATATATACAAAAAAAAAGCAAATCGATTTGCAACTTACACCCCGCTGAGATGAATAGCTTAAAGAAAATAGTATGTTGTGCAAACATCGATATGTAAGAGCCAAGTTTACTTTAAATGTTTACCATCATTGACGACACAATGTTCAAGGCAATTGTAAAGAACCAATCCATTAACTCTAAATAAAAGTTATTCAACAAACTGCTCTCTGTAAATTAAATAGACTTGTTCGTGTTTGATCAATGACAGTCTTAAATCACACTGTGAAATAATTTGAATAATAAACATACATTTAAGAATAGCGATAATTAAGGAGCTAGACGAAACCAACCTATATTTTTTCAAGCACCAACATGTTTAATATGAACTAATAACCCAGGTATTATAGTCGTTTTTATCAAAGAATTTCTCAACTCACATATTATTATTGGCTATTAGTGAGCTCTGATGTTAGCAACGTTTGACCATGAAACAAATAAGAAATGCCGACACGAAATCAATTTCGTTCTCTAACTCAGTATTTTTTCTTCTTCTATGGAATGTATCGGCAGAGAGAGAGAGAGAGAGAGAGAGAGAGAGAGAGAGGTTGCAAGTGACTAATCCAACCAGTTGTTTCAAAGAACATGATCTACTACAAGACGACATAACAGCGGAGTTGTACTTACTTATACCGCATTCTAATAGGACTTTCCAGTGCCTTTATAATTCAAATAATGCAGTATAATAATACATTAATGGACCTTTAAATCAATTCTCATAATGCATTATAATAGCACTTCCATGCCGGGATTCCCATATATAAATGGCCGGGGGTGGGTGTGGCAAACATGTAGTGGTCAGATATTAAGTTTCAAGGATGAGGGTCAAAACAGTTCAAAGGCGAAAACCAGAATGGAAGTGGAACTAAGTGCCATAATTCACCCTAATTGCATTTCCCTTGATTTGTATAATAATTCCCCTAATGCATTTTCATTCTGGACTTATATAACAATTCCCAAATTGCATTTTAATAGCACTTCCATGCCGGGGTTCCCACATAATTATTTTGCCAGAGAGGGTGGGGCGTAACAAGCATGTAATTGTTACCTATTAAGTTTTACGATGTAGGCCAAAACATTTTAGCGGTGAAAGCAACCCCTTGCCCCTATGTTCTGGCACCCATGTTTTCATTGACCTTTTTAAAAAAAATTCATGATGGATTTTAATGACATCTTTTAAGTTTGAAAATGAGAAACTAACGGAAATCAATATATGCGGCATATACAGTACGTAAGAATATGTCTGATATGTCGGACACATCGGATGTAAAATAATTTATTATTTCAAGCATTTTAAGTTTAGACTTGGTGACTTCAATACTGCATACTGAGTTTTATTAATATATTATTGATTTTTCCAACCCAACCAAACTCCGCTAAAAAACCAGCAAATTAAAGATAATACGTACACAAGTTGATTTTCAGATATTCAGCATGTAATTCAGATCTGCGCCCCAACCCCACAGCACCGTTTTTAAACAAAAACGTATGGTCATTAAGTACTCATAAAATGCCTCTGAAATAATTTTTTGAAAGATGAAACATTCTTTACCTGCAAAACGGAAAAATCTTAAGTAAAATAAGCAAAATATTCATGGGTGGATTGAAAGTCCGGGTCCCTAAAATTACCGTTGCTAACATGAGAACGACGTGTAATTACGTTTGTAGTTACGCGATTTCAGGTAATACAATGAATAATACTTATTTCAGCTCCCGTCACAAAATCAAAGATATACAACTTGGATGGAGCGATATAATACAGGTATCTAACGTATCGATACGACACTGATGTGAATCGAATTGATGAGAGAGACGTTAAACGGATCGATACGACACATACGTTGAACGGATCGATACAGCAGATACATCAAATAGACACATATGTCAAAAGAATCGTTGCGACACAGACGTCAAATGGATCGATACGAGACATGTTTCTAACAGATTATTACCCACAGTCAACAAGCTTTCAAATGAATTCAATACATTTAGCCACCAATAATGTTATTATAATTAGCATATACATGACTCCCTGTTAATTCTTGATAAACAGGGAATTTATTTCCTCTTGAAGCGAAGGAATGGCATTGCCGGTGTTCGAATGGTACATCAAAATTTATTCTCCCAAATGCATTCCTTTCAATTCGATTTATTCTAATTCTCACAACGTACGCTAAAACACGTTGGACGGCTCATGTAATTTTGCAATATTGCATTGTCTAGTGGTGTGTTGAAAGTGGAAACGAACGATTTTGGTTATGAATCCAATTTACCCTTTCGCATGCTCAAACACGTAATGTATCCGGACACTACAAATATGCGAACCATGTGTGTTGCCACTCTGCTATCCATGTCATATTTATTTATGCCACATGTAATTTTGTTCTATTGTTAAAAAAATAATTACATTCACGAAACAGCATCTCTTAAACAAGAGAGGTTCCAACTTTAATGTAATTATTAGGCAAGAGAGGTTCCAACCTTAATGTAATTATCATGCCAGAGATGTTACAACCTTAATTTCATTAATAAATGAGAGAGTTTCAAATCTTAATCTCATTATTATACCAGAGAGAGGTTTCAACCTTTATGTCTTTGTTTGGCCAGAAACGTTCCAACGTTAATTTTATTATTAAGACGGACAGGTTCGAACCTTAATGTCAAGACTATTCCAGAGAGGTTCCAATCTTAATATTTTTATTAAGACATAGAGGTGTTAAAATTTGTGTAACAATTACGCTAGAGAGGTTCCGAACTTAATGTCAACATTAAGCAACAGAGGATCAAAGCTTTATGCCGTTATTAAGCCAGAGAGGATCGAACCTTAATGTCATTATTAAGACAGAGAGGTTTAAAACTTTGTCATTATTAAACCAGGGAGGTTCCAACCTTAATGTCAAATATTAGGCAATAGAGATTACAATCGTTATGTAATTATCAGACTAGAGAGGTTCCAACCTTAATGGCATTATTAAGCCATAAAGTTTCCGACCTTAATGTCATTATTAAAGCAGATATGTTTCAACCTTAATGTCATTTTTAAACAAGAGAGTCTCCAATCTTATTCTCATTTTTATACCAGAGAGAGGTTTCAACCTTTATGACATTGTTTTGCCAGAAAAGTTCCAACGTTAATTGTATTATTAAGACAGACAGGTTCGAACCTTAATATCCAGATTATGCCAGATAACTTCCAACCGTAATGTCATTATTAAGCCAGAAAGGTTGTGACCTTAAGGTCAATATCAAAGCAGGGAGGTTTCACCATTAATGTCATTATTAAACCAGAGTGGTTCCAATGAAAGGTTTCACCATTTATGTCACTGTTTGGCCAGAAACGTTCCAACGTTAGTTTTATTATGAAAACCGATAGGTTCAAACCTTAATGACAATATTAAGCCAGATAGGTTCCACTCTCAATGCCATTATTATGGCAGAGAGTTTACAACCTATATGTCATTAATAAACCAAAGAGGTTCTAACTTTAATGTCAACAGTAAGCAAAATATGTCCGTAACTCTAGGTCATTATTAACCGAGAGAGGGTCCAACCTTAATATCATTATTAAGTGTTCAACGTCCTACTGGCACAATTCACAATGTGTTCTCTGTAAGGCAGGGGATAATTTAAATAGTAGTGGAAACTATGCCCTTTATTAGTACAGTGTAGTATTAGCATAGTTCTCAAATGCTCTCCGTATCGGAGTCTTTAAATTCCTATTCTAATTTATATCTCCCTTGTGTCCAATGTAAGAAGAAAGTGACAAAAGAAAACAAATAATAAAACCCTCATAGCATTGTACCATTGCAGAAGTTTTATTTTGTTTCAAATAATGTTTAGCTTAACAAAGTAGAAAGTAGGCCATAAATAATTGATAAATTATGTCAAATGTTGCATACATAAGAAATCATCTAATAAATCAATTGTGATCTCTTAGTCATTAGGCCAAAAGTGTTATCGCTCAAAAAGGAAAATGGCCTCCGTAAATTAATTATGTATCACATACCTAAACAAATGTGAAAGAGATTTGGGGATTCAATAATTAAAGCGCAAGATCGCTGTGACAATAGAAAAATGGTTTCGGTACAAGACATTTAGTACTTGACTACGCATATTCACCAAGTTGTAAATGACTTGCAAGTTGAGTAAGACATAAGGTCATATAATTTGTGATGAGGTGTCAGAGGTCAAGATCACGTAGAATGATAGAAATACAGATTTTTGTTTTGGCATAACAACGTTACTTCTGGAGTGCGAACATAATACATGGAATACGTATGTTGACATTGATGTCGAAGGGTCAATGGTAAAGTCGCTGTGACTCAATATATATATTTTTGGCGAAATACCTATTTGTTCTTGAATCAATTTCTTGACCTAACTGCTTTGTACCGAAGGTAATACAAGTTCCATAAATTATTTAGTCTAAAGGTCAAAGGTCAAGTTAAATCTGAAAATAATGATTTATGTTCACTAACTTAAATTTCAAGCTCGCATAGATGGAACAATCATTGCAACAACTAGTACAAATAATCCCAGAATCAACTTTGTCATACAAGTATCTGTCTGGACGAATATCACAGACGGAGCGGGGATATCACGTATCCTGGTCCTCTTGTTATCATATGCAAGACTTGAAAACATTGCTTTGAACATTTTGGTGGAGAACGTTTAATGTCATGTACATATGTAGTTGGTTTAAAGTCCTACAAAATCGTATGGCTTGTGGAAGCTTTTAATTATTTCGTATAAATATATAAAAGTAGTAATAGGGGGCACTATAGGGTCTATGGAAAACCCAGTCAAAAAGTGCTTGGGGCACTATAGGGTCAAGATTTATAGGGTCAATGGAAAATCCAGTCAAAAACAGCTTGGGGCACTATAGGGTCAAAACAGCTTGGGGCACTATAGGGTCAAGGGTATTGGAACAGGGTGGGCCTATATAGCGTCAAGGGAAATGGAACAGGGTGGGCCTATATAGCGTCAAGGGAAATGGAACAGGGTGGGCCTATATAGCGTCAAGGGAAATGGAACAGGGTGGGCCTATATAGCGTCAAGGGAAATGGAACAGGGTGGGCTTATATAGGGACAAGGGAAAAAAATGGCGGCAAAGAAAGCTACTATCTTTTCGAGACCTATGAGTGGCCCTGAAAAGGACCGTTATGTGTAATGTTAACGTTGTCTTGTTAACACAGAGGACATCTCACAGATCTTCTTCTCTTTCTTAAACTTCTCCTTACTGTGGGTCCATAGAAGAGAACTCTCTTCAAGCAACCTTGTCTTTCCACATAGACTCTTCTCTTCCAATAGGCTGTCTCCGTCATATGAATGACACTCCATGATGATCTGACATACATGGGTATGTCAGTCCTAAACAGCATGCTAGACACAAGGGTTGACGATTCAACGTTAGTCCACATCTTGTGATGAGAACAGGTGAAGCGAATGCCGTGAACTGCGGTTATTTATAGGGGAAGAGCGGATCGAAACGGATTGAGTGTATCGACCAATCCAAACACGCGTTACAAAAGTCAGGCACAGCCATCCAATCGGAAGAGAGCGGTCTGTGACGTCACCTTTTCTATATAGAGGTACTAGCGTCTGTGCGCAGTCAATCGATGAGACAGAGTTGTCAATCATGGCGGACAGTAAGAAGACGATGAATTGGAGTGAGTCAGGAGTAGAGACAGCAAGTCATGGGCCAACAGTGACTACTAAAGTCATGACAAATCTACATCCAGAAGAAGTTGATTTTAACTGGGATATTGTGGATTTTTTAACATCGCAAGAATTTATTCCGGAACCTTCGTTGCCTTCTGTATCTTCTTATGGACACGTCGATGATTTTAAGCAGAGACAAAAAGAAGAATTGGAGCGATTTTTACAACAACAGAAAGTAGAAGAACAAGCTTTTCTTATGCAACAGCAGGAAGAAGAAGCAAGAAGGAAACACCAGGAAGAAACAGTAGCAGCAGCAGCAGCAACAGCAACAGAGAAGAATGAAGACCAAGGACAGAAAGAAAATAGTGAAAATCAAACGGTCACGACGGTACTTTTAGATATTTTAGCTGAGTTAAGGAGTCTGAAACAAATGTATCAGACTTCTTTATCACGACCGAAGAGAAAAAGACCTTCTCGAGCGAAACAACCCGATCTCTCTGTGACTACGTCTACCTTACCACCGTTAGTGATTTCTACCAAATCATTGACAGGAACCACCAGTCCCGAAGTAGGCCTTGGCCGTGGTAAAGGCTTAAGACAGCTCAAAAGGATTTCGTCCCGTTTCTGAGTTTGTTTTGTTTTAAACAATCAAAACAAAAACGGTCCTTTTCAGGGCCACTCCAATTATTTCGAAAAGAAATGCTATTTCAATTGCCTAATTCAATGAAAACTCAAAAGTCCTTTTATATATTTTTTAAAATCCATGATGTACGTGTGAGTGAAGGAATGTGTGAGTGTAGGTTCTTATTCTATCAAATCAAAACCAAGAGACACTTACGTTTTTTCTCTCTGGTGTATTCTAGTACAAACGTTACAATTCAATATCACAACATAACATAACACAATACCATTTTTAAAAAGTTCATAGGTTTCTTCTGTTTCACTCTTTCTATTTTTTCATTTTCTTTACTGTCACAGCTTTTTCTTTTTCTTCTTCCTCTTCACTTTCGTTTCGTCTTCTTTTCTTGTTTTTGTGAACGTGACGGGGTTCTTCCTTGGAGGAGGGTACCTCTTTCTCCTCCTGTTCAGAATTTAATTTCCTCCTCCTCCTCCTCTTCCTCCGCCTCCTCCTCCTCCTCCTCCTGCTCCTGTTGTTTCTTAGGGCAGTTTGGAGACCAATGTCCTTTCTCTTTACAATAATAACAGGTATCTTGACTTTTGTCTCTATTAGTACCTTTTTTATTTTTGTCACGATCTGAACATTCTGTAGCCCAATGTCGTTTCTTCTTACAGATATAGCAACTATCTTGACTTTTATCTCGATAGGAGGAAGAGTAGGCCGTCGGCTGGTCTGACGAAAACTTTCGTATGACCCCACGTAAAGCTCTAATGAGAAGTTCCACTTCTGTAGGTTCTTTCATCGTTCTGGTCAATGTGAGAGTGAAATGAATACTGAAAGGTTAGACACTAACCCTTTATATATGCACGGATCGGACATGAATATATAGGGGTTATGGTCTTTAAAAGGTAGTCATTTGACTTTTTGCAGACAAGATGAAAAGACCACATCATGTTGTGGAGAAAGGAAAAGATAGTAAGAGACAGAAACGTAATGTATC
The DNA here is from genome assembly GCA_029339505.1 of Unio delphinus. Taxonomy (NCBI): domain Eukaryota; kingdom Metazoa; phylum Mollusca; class Bivalvia; order Unionida; family Unionidae; genus Unio; species Unio delphinus. The sequence continues at coordinate 1,665,005 of JAQISU010000103.1, forward strand.
GCCTAGCACAGTAGCTGAAGTCTTGGCTCAAATTCATGCCAGTGATTTTGAAGATGACATGAGTGAGCCCGAATCTACACCCAGAAAATCGTCGTCCAAACAAAGTGCACCACCCTTAGTAAACCCTGAAAATTACTATCACATTCGAGAGACGGAAAAGCGTTCCTCTCGAAAATTTAGAACAACGGCTTACACGTATGCCGTAAAGTTTAAAGATTTCAAGTCCAATGTACCTTTGGAGAATACAGAAGGGTTCATTACCGAGGTGTGGGATTCTGTGTTAACTGCATTGAAACAGCAATGTCAAGCCAAAGAAGACGATCGCTTGAGACTTTCTATTCATCACGATAATTTAAAGTCTCCCGTTTGGATCGAGTTTACTAGCCCATCACAATTAACACCTTCCAAAGTCATTGACAAAATTCAACATGTGCAACAATCCAACGACAGGTTTCACATCACCGATGGAAAAGCCACACTGTTCATGACCCACGTGTCTCTTCCTGAGGGGACCGGACGCAAAAAAGTGTTATTGGTGGACAGCCTTCGTAACATGAAGCGAAGCCTCGTCCGAATTAACAATCCTCAAGACCAGATGTGTTTAGCCCGTGCCATCGTCGTGGGACAAATGTATGTCAACAAGAACAAGACGATAGAATGGAAAAGAGCCTGGGAAACTATTCGACAATCGGACCGAGCCAAACAACGAAGTGAAGCAGAACTCCTGTTACAGCAAGCGGGGATATCTAAAGATACCCCTTGCGGTATTCCAGAAATGCAAAAATTGCAAGACGTCTTGGCTCCACGTTACACTTTGAAAGTACACCCTCAAGAAGTGCGTGGTCCTCTTTTGTTTCGAGGCCACGATTTCAAAGACGGAAAATACATTCACGTCTATCATCACGATGGTCATTTTGATACCATTACCAGTATCACTGGATTTCTGAAATTCAGTTACTACTGTGAAAAATGTGACTATGGTTATAACAATCGAGAACAACACAAGCATTGTGGATCGAAATGTGAGGGATGTTTGGCCTCTCAACCTTGTCTGGACAAAGGACAAGTACGAGTGCATTGCCCTGTGTGTCAGCGCACTTTTGTCAGTCTTACCTGTTACCAACAACATTTGAAGATGCAAGGTTCACAGCAGAAAAGTACTTGTCAGCTTCTGAGATTGTGTCCTACTTGTGGACAAGGCATACGTACCAATAGTGTTAAGTTACACGTTTGTCGAGGGAAGAAACGATGTCACATTTGTCGCCAAATTGTGGACTTGGAGCACGAATGCTTCATTCAAAAATATCAACCCCAACCAAAAGATACCCAGAAGAAAGGGAATTTTATCTTTTTTGATTTCGAATGCATGCAAGAAACTGGTATTCACATTCCTAATTTCTGCGTGGCTCACCGTGCGTGCGAGCAGTGCATCCAAGAACCTATCTTTAGTCATTGCCCTTACTGCAGCAAGATTCCTGGAGGACGTGAAAAAATCTTTCGAGGGTCAAATACGCTAGCCGATTTTGCCCAATGGAAAATAAACCCCATCGACGAAACGTGGAGTCCAGAAGACATCGAACGTTACGGAGAGTGTCATTGCCATGCCACGGTCATGGCTCACAATTTCTCGGGATACGATGGGCAATTTCTGCTTAGATACTATGCGGAACAAAGTACCGAACGGCCTCAAGTGACTTTGAACGGAGCCAAAATCATTTCTATGCAAGTAGGACAAGTACAGTTTAAAGATTCGATGTGTTACTTGGCCATGCCTTTGAGTCGCATGCCTAAAACGTTTGGAATGACAGAAATGGCCAAAGGTTATTTTCCACACTTTTTTAATACCGAAGCCAATCAACATGCCATTCTACCCCATTTGCCTGAGGTTGACGACTACGACCCCGACAACATGCGCACCGAACAACGAGAAGCTTTCCATGCTTGGTACCAGACTCACGCCTCGGACCCCTTTGACTTTCAAGAAGAAATGTTAAAGTATTGTCGATCTGACGTGGACATTTTACGACGTTGTTGTGGAAAATTTCGAGAATTGTTCATGGAGTACGGAGGGATCGATCCTTTGAAAGAAGCTTGTACCATCGCGAAAGCGTGTTCTTTAGTGTACCGAAAACGCTTTATGCCCGAAAATACTCTAGCGGTCATCAGTCCTCAAACGACGAACTTTGTCAAACGTCAATACTCGGTCAAAGCCATACGCTGGCTCCATTACTTGTGCGACAAGGAAGACAAATGGATCCAACACGCTCGCAACGGAGGAGGCGAAAAGACCATTGGGACGTATTCGGTAGATGGTTGGGACTTAGAAAACCCTCAGATCGTGTACGAGTTTAACGGATGTTTATTTCACGGATGTCCCCTATGCTACCCTCAGCGTAACACCAAAAATCAGTTTTTACAACGAACCATGGAAGATTTGTACCAGACCACTTGTCAACGACGTTTGAAGTTAGAACAGCAAGGATACCAGGTGGTGGAAATGTGGGAACACGAGTACGATCAGCGTTTGAAAACCGATCCCGAGTTTAAACGCATCGTAGAAAGTTACAAGTGGGTGGACCCATTGAACCCTCGGGATAGTTTGTACGGAGGACGAACGAATGCCACTTGTTTGCTGTACCAAGCGGACGAGGAGAAGGGAGAAGAAATCAAATACTTGGACGTGTGTTCGCTGTATCCTTACGTGTGCAAATATTGTCACTTTCCCGTAGGGCATCCAGAATTGATGACAGAACACATTGACTTGGAGCACATTCGACAGTACGAAGGATTGATCAAGTGTAAAGTCTTACCACCCACAGACTTGTACCATCCCGTTTTACCTCACCATTGCCAAAGAAAACTGATGTTTCCTTTGTGTCGCACATGTGCCGAAACGTACAACCAAGGCCAACCTTGTCATCACACTCAGGAAGAACGCACCTTGACAGGAACGTGGGTGAGCGTGGAATTGTTTAAAGCTCTGGACCTGGGATATCAACTGTTAGAAGTGTACGAAATTTACCACTTTCCCAAAACACAACAATACCGCAAGGGCGACGAGACACAGAAAGGTATTTTTGCAGACTACGTGGATGCCTTTTTAAAACTAAAACAAGAAGCTAGTGGCTATCCTTCCTGGTGTCACACTCCCGAAGACCAAAAGATATTCAAAGAAAAATATCGGGAGCAGGAAGGTATCACTTTAGACCACATCGAGAAAAACGAAGGACGGCGATCGTTTGCCAAAGTGATGCTCAATTGTTTGTGGGGTAAAATGGCACAACGACCCTCTTTACCCAAGACGGAGTATTTGTCCGAGCCGTCTCGCTACTTCCAGATGATTCACGACCCAACCAAAGTCATGAAACACGTGGACGTCATTCGTGAGGACTTGATCTTAGTCAATTACGAAGAAGAAGTAGACTTTTGTAGAAGCCGACAAATTTGGAAATGTCATCATTGCGGCTTACGTGACAGCCCACGCTCGTTTAAAATTGTACGAAGTGTTAGAACTGTTAGGAAATCGTGTGTTGTATTTTGACACGGACAGTTGCATCTACATTCACCGACCGAACCAGTGTAACCCTGTCATCGAAGGAGACCGTTTAGGAGCCTGGACCGATGAACATCCCAACGACAAGATTCTATGTTTTGCAAGTGGCGGTCCTAAAAATTACGGCTACGAATACCGGGACCCACAAGGAGAAATGCACACCGAATGTAAAGTGAAAGGATTGACTCTCAATTATCGCACCAGTCGAGTGGTGAACTTTAACGTGCTACAAGAAGCTTTACAGTCGGGACAGGATGAAACGTTTCAAGTGACTACCCACGAACCGCACAAGATTGTCCGTTTACCTACACACCAAATCGTTAGCCGACCTTTGGAAAAAGTATATCAAATCGTGTACCAAAAAAGAGTACGACTTCCCAATCACTTCACTCTCCCGTACGGTCACGTCGAAATTGGGCAGCATATAAAAAGGGACATTGTCCAAGACCAATAATAGTTCATTGTGACTAACACAGCCAAGCGAAAAGAAGATGAATCCATTTAAACAGACATCATTCAAGTTTGGGGATTGTAAAACAAATGTACCTTTCCAGAGTGTGAAAAGTACTGGATGGATTAGACCCATGCATTGCAACGGAAGTTGTCCGGAAGGAAACTGTAAGTGTCCTTGCGGTATGCACTGTAATTGCGTTACAGAGTGCGATGGTGAACCTTACGATTGTAGTGATGCAAGACGCTGTGACGTTAGCGATTCAGCTGGATATCGTGGGAACGTTGCTATGACTACTACCCCTATATCTACCGTGGAAAGTGATGCTGTGCGTGTCAAACCTGAGGGATGCGAAAGCGGTGTCACACGTTATCGTGGACTCCTAGGAATTTCACCGTACCTTCATCGAACATAAGTGAGGAGAGTCGAATATTCGTTCCCGACGAGTTTGCCTGAATACTGTCACTTTAAAAGTCGATTCCAAACCTTCAAAGATAAATGGCCAAAATATCTGCCTGGACCAACTCCTGAAGAATTAGCCAGAGCTGGATTTTTCTACTTGGGCGAAGGGGATAAAGTCAAGTGTTTCAGTTGTGGTGTATCCATTTACGAGTGGGAACAGAAAGATTCCGCTTACTTGGAACATGCTCGATGGTCTTCGAATTGTCAATACCTACCTTTAGTGGGACCTAGTGATTGGAAGTGACACTACTACTCCATGTCGTGTAACACACCTAGACCAGTATATAAGCCCTCTCTAAAACATAATATTCAAGGATTACCATACGAATTGCAAGAGAAGATCTACAAGGACGTTTGGCAAGGTCCTGCTAAAGAAAAATCTCAATGGGTGACTGTAGAACATTTTTGTCGTGAAATTCACAAGAGGCAAGTGACAAAAATTAACCAACGTATTAGATTTCTCTGGATTAAGGGTATTTTTTTGCTCTGTTACCAATTTACTACGTTTACATCTGAAGATGTTTTGATCCTTCTTGACCGTTACCCTGAATGGCAGTGGGACGAAATTACACGTTATATTAATCACTTTTGCTTTTTGTGCAAATTTAATTCTGTATTTAATTCTGGGTTGAATCTACACTGATAGTCTTCGACCTAAAAAAGAAGTATAAAAGAGAACGACCATGCCACAACCTTTATCATTGGTGATCCAACAGATTCCGAGGAAGGATATCAATGAGAAGATTCACACGGTGAAAGATTACGAACACTTATTGCAAGAACTGTATCCTATGAATTGGGGTCGACGTGTCGTGTGTGTTTTAGTGACTTGCTTTCTGGGATTTCGTTTACCTGTCGATTCCTTGTGGACACTTTACGAACACTACCTATCAAAACAATAAGACAGTATGGTGACTCCTTTAAATGTCCACGAGAGACTTATTCTGTTCAAAGCCTTACGCTTTCATCTGGATACGTCTCGACCTCTCCAAGAAAAAAAGATTCGTCAACTTTTACGTACGGAAGCAGTGTACGAAGATGTGTGTGTAGCTTGTGATTTACACCCTCATTGGACAGATGTACGTGACTGGAAAAGTTGGGATTTTGAGGCTTGGACAAACGAAGCATCCCATTATGCCCAAGCGTTGTGTTCCTAAAATTCATCGTCGTGTGAAAAAAGTCACTTTTAAACCTGTGTTAGTGACAGTACCAGAAGAAGAAGAAGAAGAAGAAAAAGAATCTGTCACCGAAGACAATCCCTCTGTTCAAGACAGAACTGGCATGGACATTTCCCCACAAAAACCCTTTCGAGAAGACACCTATGTGACTGTACCCCCTGTAGAGGAGACTATAAGAACATTACACACTACCTCTAGGAGACGTTTGTTACGCAAAGAATGTTGTACAGTGACTTGTTTATATGCCACTTTGATCGTTTCCCTATGTATTTTATCCCTGTATTTATCCCTTTGGCTTTTATGTATTTTTGTCTTTCGTGTTGTTCGAATTTAAACATGCATTCAAATAAACGTGTCTTGAAAAAAGTATAAAAACCTCTTTTCTAGTCTGTTTTTGTGTCAATCGTATCATACCACTACACGACTAAGGCTCACTCTACTCTTTCTACTACTCCTTCCTCCTCCTCCACATTCAAAATCATTGACGAACACTTAGATTCTGCTAATTGGAAAGCCTTGTATCTTCGTCATCCTTTTAACATGTTAATTGCTGGACCGAGCGGTTCAGGCAAAACCGAATTTGTCAAACGTTTGATCGAACATAAACATCATTTGATCGATCGTCCACCTCAACGCATCGTGTGGTGTTACAAAGAGTGGCAATCGGCATACAGCCTTTTGCAAGAAAGTCAAGGTGATTCCATTGTGTTTGTAGCAGGCATTCCTAAAGAAGACGAAGGGATCGTGTCTGACCCTAGTCAAACTCATTGGGTCATTTTTGACGACATGTTAGGAGAAGACGAAGAAGAAATTAAACTGTGGTTTACACGTAAAGGGCATCATCGTAATGCCAGTGTCATTTACATTGCACAAAATTTATTTCAACAAAGTAAAGCCCATCGTACCATTAGTCTTAATGCTCATTACGTGGTCTTGTTTAAAAGTCCTCGAGATAAATCACAAGTGCAAGTTTTAGCCAAACAGTTAGGAACACCTTGGCTAACTCATGCGTACGATGATGCCACTCAAACACCACACGCCTATTTACTCGTGGATTTAAAACCCACTACCCCTGATTATTTGCGATTTCGTACCGATTTGTTTCACGACTGGTGTCAAGACGGAGGACCTGTCGTGTACACGTCCTCGTCGTCGACATAACACTATGAAGCACTAAAAAATCTATAAAAACCTTGGGTTACTTTGACCTTGTCTCATACATCGTCAACATGACGTCCCTTCAGTCTCATCTTCCCATCAAATTGATTCGTGCCTTGTACGGCATCAGTCGCGAAAAAAATCCACAAATACGTGCTCACGTCTTAGAAGCCAGTCTAAAAGAAGTTTTACGATGGTTTACGGTGACAGCACGTCAAATACTGCAAGGCATCATTCACATTCCACATCAAACCAAACGCTTTTTTGACAGAAACAAAGTAGCCTTGACGCAACTGGCCAATCCTCGCATTGACACTCACACCAGAAAGCAAATCATATTGAAACCTGGAGGTAGTGGTTCTCTAGGAGGTGTCATCATTCGTTCCCTTTTAAAATGGGATCCCAATACTCCCAAAGTTCACCCCAAGAAGAAAACAAAAAAAGCCAAACAAACCCCTAAGAAAAAGAACAAGGGTACCAAGACCAAAGCACAGAAAAAGAAAAGTCCACAGAAAAAAGCGGTCACCGGCAAAAGAGGCACTTCGGCCAGGACACAACCTTACCTTCGTCAACCACGACCTGTAAGAAAAGATCTACAAGGACGTTTGGCAGGGACTACGTTGCCAGTAGCCTCAGGGGCTGCCACTTCTCCGTTGCGGGTGATGCCAGCCAAACCCAATTTGACACCCGTTTTTCCTAATTTGATGAAACATTGGAAATCTGCGTCTCCCAAAACGTCTCCTCCACCGGAGACACACTCATCGACATTAGCGGCAGTAGCAGCTGCTCACAAAGTACCTGCCCCGAAAGTCAAAGTCCAAGAAAGATCTGGTATGTTAAAGAGTTTACTAGATTTGTCCAAACAAGAACTGTCCCGATTGAGTCCATTGCGAACTCCTTCACGACGTGTGTTACCTGCCATGAAGTTGATACGACGCAAAGATAATCAGTGGCGTCGCATTCCAGTATAAAAATATGACTTGAGGACCACGACGTCAATCAGTATTTTTTCTGTGCTGATGCTGAACACTCAAGGATGCCTCCTCAAAACATGCACACCACCACTACCCTTCTCGTTCTGCTGTCCAAAAAGGAACAAGACAATCTCGTCATCTCACCAAAAGCTTTAAAACCAAACATCAACGTCCTTCCCTCCAAAGGCGTAGACCTTTAAAGAAAAAGAAGAGACACCAAAAAGGAGGATCCTTTGACAATTTTGGGAAACACATTGTTACCTTTTTGACGAAGCGATAGTTCCCAAAAAAAGTAAATAAAAGAGAGTGTATACCAAGTCATTGACACTAGTGGTATTGTGAAACGAACAAGCAAAGATGGCACCTCGCAGAAAACATTTTTCTACACTCCACAAAGGAAAGAAAAGGAAAGGACGTTTAGCCAAACATCGACACGTTCTTCGTCAAAGGACACAAAAGAAAATACCCAAACGTCAAAAGAAAAAGAGAAGTCACCAAAGGGGAGGATCTTTAATAACAAAATTTATCAATTCAGCTAATAACCGAACTGTCCTCTTTAGCCCTGCTTTTGAGGATTTAGCGAGGCATGCCGCTGCCTTTTTGAGAAGCCAATAGAAAAAGAAGATAAAAGAGGGTGTGTACCAAGTCTTTGACGTTAGTGTATTTCTGGAACGAACAAGCAAAGATGTCACCTCGCAGAAAACATTCTTATTCACCCCACAAAGGAAAGAAAAGGAAAGGACTACCTCCACGTTTAGCCAAACACGGAGACGTGTTGTCCGTCCTGTCCAAAGCCTCTCCACCCATGCGTAAACAAATCATTAAAACAGCCTCCAAAGATGTCATCGATACCGTGTGTGAATGTTGTTTGAATGTCTTAAAAGGCACGATACCTTTGTCTCCACACCAGAAAAAATGCTTCGCCAAACATCGACACGTTCATCGTCAAATGGTCCATAAGAAAATATCCGTCCGTCAAAAGAAAAAGATGTTGGTGCAACGCGGAGGATTTTTACCCATTCTTGCTCCTTTGTTGGGAGGATTAGCGCAAAATGTGCTAACCGGTGTGTTGCCAGGTTTGATACAAGGGATGACTCAAGGGATGGGTAGAAGATAAAAGGACCCTATGGATCACCACAATCTCAGACATAACCTTTGAAAGCTCATGGAAGGACGAAAACTAACTTTGGTTCCTTACAAACGATTGATGGAATACCATCATTGGCAAGAACAACGAACCCCCCATTTACCGCCCAATCCCAATTTGGCTGAGATGTCGCAATTACAACACGAATTGCAATCCTTGATCCATCGCCACGATTTATCCGAAACCGAAAAATCACAAAAGTACGGTCAACTCTTGAAACGGCTACAACTATTTCATCAGAAAGCTGTGGAACAAACAGCTCAACCCACTTTGTCCGATTTTAAGGCTCTAATGAATAACCCGTCACCCTCACCCTCTACAGCGGTTAAAACAGACGTTACCCCACCATTACCCAAGGAAGAAGAACCCCATGATCTCTTTCAAACACCCACTACCACCCCCATTCCGAGTAAGATTGCCGCTTCCTTATTGACCCCTTCTCCCACTCCTCCACGAGAAGAACTCAAAACTTGGGTTAAAAAGATGATGGCTACTCCTTCTTCGACAGATGTGAAAAAGAAAGAAAGGAAACCAGAAGTGAGAAAAGAAAAGAAGACCAAAGAAGCTATCCCATTACCTCCGCCACCACCACCACCACCAGTACCCTCGACGTCAACTCCTGTGGCACATCGGACACGTAAAACCGTTTCCAAACAACCCGCATTTCGTCCCACCCAAAGCAATATCCTCGAAGAGTGGGTACCTTATTAACAAAAACCATGGAGAAGGTATTAGCCAGCATTTACTACGATCCAGCTCACCCTGCAGGTTACGGAGGCATTCAGAAATTGTATCGTGCTGCCAAAACTCGCCTGAAAAAGCTCCGTTTACCAGCAGTACAACGATGGTTACAAGAACAAGCGACGTACACTTTACACAAGCCCATTCGACGAAAATTTCACGGAAGTCGCACTCAAGTGGAAGGCATCGATCATCAATGGCAAGCCGATTTAGCTGATGTCTCTCATTTAGCCACCTACAATCGTGGCTACAAATATTTGTTTTGTGTCATCGACGTATTTTCTAAATTTGCCTGGGTCGTACCATTGACATCCAAATCGAGCGGAGAGTTAGTACGAGCTTTGCAACTGGTGTTGAAACAAAGTGGTCGTCACCCTCTTCGATGGCAAACCGACAAAGGCACCGAATTTCTGAACCAAGCTTTCCAACGAGAATTAAAAAAACGTGACATTCATTTTTTCACCACCGAAAATCCTGAAACCAAAGCCAGTATCGTGGAACGTTTTCAACGTACCTTGAAAGAACGCATGTGGAAATATTTTACGCATCAACACACTCTCAAGTACATCGACGTCTTACCGCACTTAGTTCAATCCTACAATCAATCTTACCATAGAAGCATTGGACGTGCCCCACAAGAGTTGACACCTGACAACGAAGTGACTGTTTTTGAGCGTCTGTTTGGTACGTCCCGGACGAGGGTTGTCCCCAAGAAAGGTAGAGAAGTGTTAACCCCGGGAGATTGGGTACGCATTGGCAAAACCAAACGCACTTTCGACAAAGGTTACTTACCCAATTGGACCACCGAATTGTTTCGTGTTACTGGACGAGTGCGCGATCGTCATCCTACCGTCTATAAATTGGAAGACATGAACGGAGAAGTATTAAAAGGAACATTTTACTTGCCTGAGTTACAACGTGTTACCAAAAAAGAAGACGACGTGTACGACATTGAAAGCATTCTCGAACGAAGAACCCGTAAAGTAGGAAAACGTCGTGTCAAAGAAGTCAAAGTACGTTGGAAAGGATATCCTCCTAGTTTTGATTCTTGGATTGACGCTTCGCAAGTCATCGACTATAAAAAGAAGTGACCATCATGCCCTTCAATACAGCTTCAGCGACCACAGTGACTACTCCTTCACCCACATCATCTCTGCAAGATTTACAAAAGCAACCCTTGTGGGTGTGGTGTGGAGAACGTGTCCCTAAAACGCAAATCTTTTTCTTTCTGTCAAATCTTTGTGGTATATTGTGTCATTGGTGCAGCCATTGCTAATTTGAGTTTGCAACAAGGAGACAAACAATTGTGGACCATTTTACTCAGCAGTTGCATCGGGTATCTTCTTCCCAATCCTTCCCTGAAATACTCTTACAACGGGAACAACAGTAACAATATTGGGAGTCTTGCGACCAACGTTAGTCCTTCTCCTGACAGTCACCCTTCCAATCACAATCCTCTTTTAGATACTCCTTTAACCTCGAGTGACTCCTCGGACAGAAGAACATTGGAAATATGAACAACACTATTAACCAATTTTACTTAACGTTACCTAGTGACAGTTCCATGGAGGTGTTTCCTAACAACACATTGTGTTGTTACACGTCTAAATTACCTCAAGCCATGCATTTGGATCAAGATGATCATTGGGAAGCAGCTTTAGTGGAAATAATACACCCGACACAAATCGAAAACATCGTCGAAAATCAAAACTTTTTCACAGTTGAAGTGTACGACAAGCCATTGCAACAAGCCTTAGATGAACGAGTCATCACTGGCATTGACATCAAACAATCAGATGGACCTACAACTAAACAACTATCCACTCATGTGTTGACCATTCCTGCAGGCTACTATTTTAGCGGTCAACATTTAGTGACTACGATTGCAAGCAGGTTCAATGTTATGTTTGGTAAACCCCTGGACAAAATCAAAGAAAGTGTTACCTTTGAGTACATTAAAGTGGCTCGTCGCCTCATGATCAAATTTTCAGAAAAGAAAATAATAACCATTACCTTTTGTCCTGAATTGTTTGATATCTTAGGTGGAGACCTCAAGATGCTCCCGAACAAAAAAGAAATACCAGGCATATCCAGTAACTTGGATTTTACCAAATATTTTCGATTCCCTGTAGAAATGAACCAAGGAATCAATTTGATGTTTGTGTACTCCGATGTGGTGGAGTACAACGTGGTAGGACACACCTCTGTACCGTTACTGCGTGTCATTCCTTTCAAAGTAGATGACACTACCGCTGACGAGGAAGGTGGAAATACCTATCACGTTCACCGCGAATTTGTGCATCCTCATTATTTACCCGTCAGTAAGTCGTATTTCGACAGTGTCAACATTACTATAAAAGGAGAACTAGGTCAAAATATTCCATTTACCAAAGGGAAAGTCACAGTGAAACTCTATTTTCAAAAACGATTCTCCAACAACTGAAAAAGTGATGTATCCTGTGTACCAAGGAGTCACTCGACAACGAGGACATGGTTTAGGAGATATGTTTAAATCAGCTTTTCGTTCCGTAGTCCCTGTTTTAAAACCAATGGTGACACGAGGATTGCACACCTTAAAAGATGCCGCATTGACTCACGGCAAAGATTTTCTTTACAATGTTCTCATTGACAAACAAAACCCTAAAGAAGCTTTTTTGAGAGCAGGCAAAAATACCTTGCTTCAAACGGGTAAAGAGATTTTGGGTCGACGAGAAAGTCCTATAAATGCCCTGAACGGTACCGAGTCTGACATTCCTACTTCCCTGACGACACAGCAAGGACAAGGTAGAAAGCGTCGACGAAGACACCCTTTCAAAAGTCTCCGTACCTCTAAAGTTCGAAAGACAAAGAAAAAAAGAACCGCTCGAGACTTAGACATTTTTGATTATTAAAAGTGAAGAAAAAAAAACCTAAAGAAAAAATGATGCACCAAGAATCTTGTGCCTGTTCCAAGTCGGAACTGGATCTCTTTGCCATGCCACCCACGATGATGACCATGCAAGAAGCTCAATGGGTCGAATTTCATCCCGTCTCCTCTTTGACGGATTCAGCTCCCATCGAGTTTGAAATCAAAGGACAACCCGAAGATTACATCGATCTCAACAACAGTTACTTGTATTTGAAAGTGAAAGTAACCAAAACGGACAACACTAATCCAGGAGCCAATGATAGAGTAGCTCCTGTCAACAATTCCATGCATTCCTTGTTCAGTGATGTGGATTTGTACATGAATAACAAACTGATCAGCAGTAGCATGGATACTTACCCTTACCGAGCGTACCTCGAAAATCTCTTGACGTACGGAAAAGAAGCCAAGAACACTCATCTAGATGCTTGCGTGGTATGGAAACCTGACACCGCAGATAAGTTTAACGACACAGCCTTGCCCGTAGCAGCAGCTGCTGATGGCAGCGCTCCTGCCGATCCTCACAATGAAGGTTTTAACGACCGTCGAAAGAAAATTTTGCATGGACGTAGTTTAGAACTGTTCGATCGTTTGCATTTGGACATGTGGTTTCAAGAGAAGTATTTGCTGAACGGAGTAGATATTCGCTTGAGACTGAATCGAAGTAGTACTGCTTTCCATTTGATGGCTCATGCCAACGAATACAAAACCATTATCCAAGAAGCCAGGTTATACGTACGTCGCGTGGAAGTGTTACCTAAAGTGGGGAATGATATCAGTCACACTTTGAGCAGAACGACAGCCAAGTATCCGATACGACGCGTGGAAGTCAAAACTTTCACCATTGCCGCTGGACTCCGATCTAAGATTGAAGATCATCTGTTCCAAGGACAGTTACCCAAACGTTTATTCATTGGTATCGTCAGCAATGCAGCCCTCAATGGTGCCCACGATGAAAATCCTTTCCAGTTTAAGCACTGCAGAGTATCCAAAATTGAAGTCAGTCGCGATGGCAAAACTTTGTGTACCAGACCCTTCGATCCCGACTTTGGCGAACAGAAAAATTACTTGAGGTCGTACTTGTCGCTGTAAGAAGCCACAGGACAGTTAGGAACCAACACCAGTCACGGTATTTCCTACGACGACTATGCAAGAGGTTACACGTTGTGGGCTTTTGATTTCACTCCAGACCAAGGCAGCGACGAGGGCCATTTCCACCCTATAAAATCTGGGCAACTGCGTGTGGAACTTCAGTTTGCATCACCTCTTCCCGAAACGGTGAATATCATTCTGTATGCTGAATTCGATAATACCATAGAAATCAACAGTTTGAGAGAAGTCATTCTAGACTATTAGACATTATGGAAGACCCTTGTCCTTCTTTGAATAGTGGAGAATCCATGGAATGGGAGGTTACAGAAAAAGCAAACCCTCAAGACCAAAAAGAAGAAGTAGTGATCATGCAATCCAGATGGCCAGAACAGGAACAACAGTTAGTGGCTTGTTTTGCACAACACTTGGAAGCGAAATGAGGAAACATTTCCCCTCGCTACCATACAGTACTCTCGATTGGTTGATAGGGGTGGGTGTGTGTGGGCACTATTCCTACCCACCCAATAAAGGCCTACATTTCCCCTGATAGTTACTTTTTAGTAATTCAGGGGAACGCCTTGTTTAATAAATAGTGCAATTGAGCACTATTAAGTTAGGGAGTAACATCCCCTCCCACCTAAATGTCCACCGACATGGTGGATATAATAGTTGTCCATATGTCCCTCGGGACGGTGATAACTTTAAAAATCTCAGTTCAGTTCAGTCTGGCTACCCATCGTTGACGCATCAACACCAAAGATGAATAGAGTACAGAAATTAAGAGAACTTCAAATGCATTTGGAGAATGCTAGGCGTCTCCTGGACGAACTGGCTATGGAGGCCATAGTAGAACAGACTAGGATTGAAAAAGAAGAGGAGGAAAGAAAAAAGAAAGAAGAGGAGAAGAAGAAAAGTCCCATCTTGCCTCACCGCATGATGAGACAGACTAGTAAAGTCAAGCCCGTGGTGAGGACACCTTCACCACCGGAACCAGTTCGTCCACTACAGGGACAGTCCCCACCACATCAACCACAGTCTCAACCGCAACAACCACAGCCTCAACCGCAACAACCACAATCTCATCCACGGTTGCGGAATAGAGGAAGAAATGAAGAGACTTTCACTATCCCTCAAACAGAAGATTGGGATAGTGAAGCCACTCATTCTCCCTCTGCGCTCCCAATCACAAGAGTGAATTGGGAGAATGATTGGAGTAGGAGATGTGTGTGTGGGGCTAGACCTGGGAGATGCCAGCATTAACCAGGTGCATTTTGAAGTTTAAAAAAAAACAGTCCTTCTCAGGGCTACCCAAATGTCTAGAAAAGAAATACTATGTCAATTGCCAATGGGTGTGAGAGAGGAGTAGTGTGATTATAAACACTGACTCTATTTAGATAGTATATGGTGTGATTTTGGATAGTATATGATAGGGTGTGTTTTTGACTGCTTCCCCGTGTGTGTGGTTAGTATAGGGTGTGATTTTGGATAGTAGATGATGTGGTTTGTTTTGGCTACTTCCCCGTGTGTGTGTGTGGTTAGTATAGGGTGTGATTTTGGATAGTAAATAATAGGGTTTGTTTTGGCTGCTTCCCCGTGTGTGTGGATAGTATATAGTGTGATTTGGGATAGTAAATGATATGGTGTGTTGTGGCTGCTTCCCCGTGTGTGTGGATAGTATATAGTGTGATTTGGGATAGTAAATGATATGGTTTGTGGATAGTATATAATATGAAAAGTGAATGTAGGGGGTGTTTACTTTCACGTCCGTGCTTAAGATATATATACGCAATCGTCAGTCCTTGGAGCCATTCAATTTTGAACACATCAAGATGAATTTTGAATTGTTTATCCAACTCCGAGACAGCTGGTTTGGGATCCTTGATGCAGAATATGAAGTGGAAAGACTTGAGGAAGAATTTCAAAGTAACCATGGCTTTGTAAGCCAACTGAAATTAGCAAGAGATCTATTAGAAGGTATGATAGAGGAGGAAGACCAGAAATTAAGAAGACGTATTAAAAGAAAATATATAAGAATAGGGGATTTGAAGCAGGCACTTGATCATGTCATCAAAGTCAGGTGCTTTCTAGAAGAAACATTACATCTCATAGAGTGGGAATATGTGCAGTGGGGTCTAGACAGGCTAAAGAAAGCAGAAGCAATGATGAGAATGGTGATGGAAGAACAGGTGATCCAGATTAAAGAAAACTGGTCTAAGGAGAGAAAGGAAAAAAAGAACAAAAAGAAGAAAGAGGACTTTGATCTACTCAATCTAAGATGGATGAGAGTTCAGGAAAAGTTTCGAGCTATGGGACATCCTGACTGGATTCCCGAGGAGGAAAAGAAGAAGAAAACGGGAATCATTGGTAAACTTAAAAGGTGGTGGAACAACGACAGAAAATAAAAGAAGAAGAAGAAGGCCCTTTTCAGGGTCACTCATAGGTCTCGAAAAGATAGTAGCTTTCTTTGCCGCCCTTTTTTTCCCTTGTCCCTATATAGGCCCACCCTGTTCCATTTCCCTTGACGCTATATAGGCCCACCCTGTTCCATTTCCCTTGACGCTATATAGGCCCACCCTGTTCCATTTCCCTTGACCCTATAGTGCCCCAAGCTGTTTTGACCCTATAGTGCCCCAAGCTGTTTTGACTGGATTTTCCATTGACCCTATAAATCTTGACCCTATAGTGCCCCAAGCACTTTTTGACTGGGTTTTCCATAGACCCTATAGTGCCCCCTATTACTACTTATAAAGAACACACAATCATGATATTATATATACACACACATACACACACAAACACACACACACACATATTTATATATATATATATGTGTGTGTGTGTGTGTGTGTGTGTGTGTGTGTGTGTGTGTGTGTGTGTGTTTAGATGAAAATTAAACTGGGAAAGCTAATCTTTCCACATAACACACTGTATTTTTTTCGAGTATAATTTGTTTCATACACGTGCTGGCAGAGACAACCTATCTGGGAAACACTCGATATCAGGTAAACACGTGATCTGACATGAAATAGTATTATCCCTTCTGAGTATGTCAATGCGTGTGTCATCTAACCACGTGATTAGACCGCTATACCAACTACAAGTGCATTAACTATTTGTTGTAATTTCTGTATACTTTTCAAAAGTTATTTATTTTGGTTTATAGTATGCAAATAATATCGTCCGTATATCGTTAATTAAAATTGCGTGACGAAAACTATGAATTTGATCTTCTTATTTAAGGATTGATAGACCAAATGTTGTACTGCTAAACATCAAATATATCTTTAACGAGGGTAAGGTCGGTAGCTGATTCACGGTAATCTTAATGTGGGTAGTTGTATATTTCTAAAGCTACTCTCTTTAGTAAATGCCTTCAAGTGGCATAATCATGAATTGTAATTTTACAAATTTATATCTAAATTATTGAAAATTTGACAGGAATTTATTTGAATGCCAATACCATTTTAATACATTGATTTGTATGTGCTCACAAAGTGTGTTCATGGGTAGGTGAGTAATATAACAGGTACAGATTGTATTAAACACTGGAATTTCTAAATTGGATCAGTGTTGTGGTTATTTGAAAATCAATTATTTGTTTAACTATTACACAAAATTGTCCAGTGTGGCTAGGTCTTTAGCGTGCTTCACTTGCTCAAACGGATTCAAATTCTAATTAAAAATCATTATCTGTGGATATCCTGGAGCGTTCATGCACAATAAACACTGGGATGAAATTGATAATTGTGAAGCCTGTGGGATATGATCAGGTTAAATCCATATAAATTACGGTCAACACTATTTCTGATTTACCCCAGCCGATCTCTATTAAAACAATTGATCCTATTTGGGGTTATGGTAATAGGTAATAGCATTGTTAGAAAATGTTCATTGCAATTTTGGTCAAGTAGAAGGTCTTACAATCCCGCTTACTTGAAAAGCAAAGTGTTCATTCTGGCTTTAACAGCTTGTAGGAACATTATACTGGTCCAGGCAGGAACAACATCTTTAGCGCAGGATTTTATATGACTTACCACTGGAATGTCAATAGAACCATAATCATTACGACTTTAATATAACTGTTTTAACCATTTAGGATTTAATTCACCAAGTTGTTTTTATGTTGACATTGTTATCTAGGGAAAAAAGTTGTCTGTTGAAGTTTGCAAAATATTTGCTTACCCTCTTTTTCTGTTACTTTGTTTAAGATCGTACAGTTAAATCATTCCATTGATTTAAACCACTAATTTGTTAATGTTGGAGTGAGAACAAATATGTTCTTTTTGTACCTCAGGATGAACAATATCAAGTACTTACGTCGAGATATTAGTTTTTCTTTCTTTAGATACCAAACCTGCTTACGAATGGAAACGTTACTGTGAATCAAAGTCTACAACTCGAGTTACATGACCCGGAACAGGTAATACACACCATCTTCATAGTAAGAAATACTCGCGATTCGAATTGGAAATCATCAAACTTTGCGGCTAGCGACGTTAAGTTTAACATATACAATATTTCTTCCCTCTGATTCGTCCAGCAGTGTCCAATTTAACGTACGTGCATATGCTTTTTTGTGTATTTATGAGAGAGAGAGAGAGAGAGAGAGAGAGAGAGAGAGAGAGAGAGAGAGAGAGAGAGAGAGATTCAAATCACATGATCTCATTTTATCTTGTAAACTTATCGCAAACCATTGTACGTAATGTCAAGATAAGGGTTAGTTAAAAGCTGGTACATAAATGTAACTAAGAATATAAACTGTAGCTTGTGTACACCTATATCGGCACATGGGATGGATATTCCCAGCTGTAATATGACAACGCAATTATACCTTTCCAATAGAAAAGATACATGTTTGCATTGACCCGTTCTGACGAACCGATATTTTGAATGCGCTCTAAATAGCTTGTGAGGACAAACACGACCCCACACTGAGGATCGATTTACCGAAACCTTGACATACGACGTTATTATCAAGTAAAAACATGACTCGAGGAATATTGCATGTTTTGAGGAGTATTGTTGGTTTCCTACAGAGAATATTAGTCTATTTATGGCATTACAATATCCGACACAGGTAGAATACACTTTGTCCATAATCATCCCGATTAAGCAAACATCACCGTAAACTCATGGAATTAAAGCACGAATATACTAGACAGGTACATGTGCATAACTGAATCACACGTGTGGCGAACTGATAATTAATATAAGTGTATATTACCGACTTCTTCAATTTGCATAGACCAAATTTATAGATACAATGTATTTTATTTTAGTACATTAATACCGGAGTTAAAAAGAATATCGTGTCTGTTTTACCAAGTGAATGATATCCAGTAGTAACGTAGACAAAAATTAATTTACCAAACTTGCTTTTAGGAGGAAACTTGTCGAAAATTAAGCTCACGTTCAGCACAACACCTTCTCATTTAAATTTTTCTATTTATTGATTAAAGCCCTTAAAGAACAGTCTTTTAAATAAAAAAGAGTTTTCAAAACGTGAGATCACAACTTGTGTACATAATGTCGCCTACTGAGAATCGAACGTGGGTCCGCGAACAACGAACTTATGTAAACTACGTTCCTTACCCCATTGAAACGACTGAAAAGTGAAGAAAAATTAAAATGTGAATTGTATACAAAAGCCGAAACGACGATGATCAATCCATACTTCCTCGTCTTTGCATTTTCAATTTGTATCTTTCATTTGGATTTTCGGTTTTTAAGCTGTAACTATTTCAACTGAAGCTAGTAACTGGGTTGAATAACTTTGAAACTCAAGTATCTATAAAAAGTATAAAGCGGGTTTCTTTTCTTTTTACAATTACTTCGGAATATGCGTTTAGTTGCAAACAGAAAAAGAAATAACTGTTTAAGTATAACAGTAATTGCCTATATATTTGGACATGAATATCTATGCATATTTGACAAGACAACATTTAAATGTATTGGCTGATTAACGAATTGACATAACTTTTCACTCTTGAACAGATTTCGATATTGAAAGGCGATTAGGACTTGTGCAATTTACAAAATCACACACAGATACACATATCTCTCTCTCTCTCTCTCTCTCTCTCTCTCTCTCTCTCTCTCTCTCTCTCTCTCTCTATATATATATATATATATATATATATATATATATATATATATATATATATATATATATATATATATATATATATATATATATATACACGTTCATTCGGTAGAATTTCCTTCAAAGATAATAATCAATATTAGGCACCGACCTTCGAGGAGGTCGAAATTTGTTCAGAAATGTTTTTTCCTCTCCGAATGACAAACATGGGAGCTGGTCAAAAAGGGTAATTGAAAGTAATTAGAGATACCAATAATGTCGAAGACTGTTTCTCACCATTAGTTTACAATGAACCCGCGATCTATTTAGAAATGTGGCCTCTGAATAGGAAAATTAACCAAAAAAAAACACTCTTACGAACTCACCAGAAATGGACTAATGTGCCCTAACGTGACACTAAGACTGGGTTACCTATTTCTTTATGTGAATGTTCAAATATCATTGCTGGGTTTGAAAACCCAATATATCTACGACCTTGCAAAAAATCTATTTGACAGGAACGAAAGTCCAAATACAAATAGAGTCTCGTGTTACGCAGACATCGTTTTGAAACAGTTATTAACAGGTTATACAAATTTACGATTTAATTAAATCTTCATTTTTGAGCTATTGATATATTTTCGCGCGTGTGTGAATATATATATATATATATATATATATATATATATATATATATATATATATATATATATATATATGTGTGTGTGTGTGTGTGTGTGTGTGTGTGTGTGTGTGTGTAACTACATGTAATGGTTATCCAAATCAGCTTGTCTACATATAAAACTGATACTAGACATTATGTAACTACATGTGATGGTTATCCAAGTCAGCTTGTCTACATATAAAACTGATACTAGACATTATGTAACTACATGTGATGGTTATCCAAGTCAGCTTGTCTACATATAAAACTGATACTAGACATTATGTAACTACATGTGATGGTTATCCAAGTCAGCTTGTCTACATATACAACTGATACTAGACATTATGTAACTACATGTGATGGTTATCCAAGTCAGATTGTCTACATATAAAACTGATACTAGACATTATGTAACCACATGTGATGGTTATCCAAGTCAGCTTGTCTACATATACAACTGATACTAGACATTATGTAACTACATGTGATGGTTATCCAAGTCAGATTGTCTACATAAAAAACTGATACTAGACATTATGTAACTACATGTGATGGTTATCCAAGTCAGCTTGTCAACATATAAAACTGATACTAGACATTATGTAACTACACGTGATGGTTATCCAAGTCAGCTTGTCTACATATAAAACTGATACTAGACATTATGTAACCACATGTGATTGTTATTCAAGTCAGCTTGTCTACAAATAAAACTGATACTAGACATTATGTAACCACATGTGATTGTTATTCAAGTCAGCTTGTCTACAAATAAAACTGATACTAGACATTATGTAACCACATGTGATTGTTATTCAAGTCAGCTTGTCTACATATACAACTGATACTAGACATTATGTAACTACATGTGATAGTTATCCAAGTCAGATTGTCTACATATAAAACTGATACTAGACATTATGTAACTACATGTGATGGTTATTCAAGTCAGCTTGTCTACAAATAAAACTGATACTAGACATTATGTAACTACATGTGATAGTTATCCAAGTCAGATTGTCTACATATAAAACTGATACTAGACATTATGTAACCACATGTGATTGTTATTCAAGTCAGCTTGTCTACAAATAAAACTGATACTAGACATTATGTAACCACATGTGATTGTTATTCAAGTCAGCTTGTCTACAAATAAAACTGATACTAGACATTATGTAACCACATGTGATTGTTATTCAAGTCAGCTTGTCTACAAATAAAACTGATACTAGACATTATGTAACTACATGTGATGGTTATCCAAGTCAGCTTGTCTACAAATAAAACTGATACTAGACATTATGTAACTACATGTGATGGTTATCCAAGTCAGCTTGTCTACATATAAAACTGATACTAGACATTATGTAACTACATGTGATGGTTATCCAAGTCAGCTTGTCTACATATAAAACTGATACTAGACATTATGTAACTACATGTGATGGTTATTCAAGTCAGCTTGTCAACAAATAAACATAGGAGGTTCAGAATGTATAATTGAAGGAGACATAGTTAGAGATTTAGCATTTACATTAACTAATTGTCCATTTCTATTAGGCGATACCAGCAGTAGATACACTATTTGTCCGTTTCAATTAGTCGATACCAGCAGTACAAATTAAACACTATGTAGAGATCATAAACACATGGGGTTATCGAAGAAGAAATGCTATTGGGTCTTGGGGTCAGCAAAAGTACAATGGGTAAGTTCTGGAAATTACGAAATAACAATGTCAGAGATACCTCGTGAATATTGAAGAAGGCTGATGTAGCAAATTGACTGTCTAATGACGTACTTAGACCCAGTCGGTTGTCTTTAAAAAACGATGAAGCCTCACTGGCGAAACATATGAGCTGGGCGTATGACGATATTTGACCACGTCCTAAGAGACTACATATAAAAGCCATGATGTTGGGACGAGCCAAGCCGTTTCGTCGGAACTTAAAGAAGACTTGAATCATTACAGATTCGTACCTCTTGCATTGCCATATTCCCCAAGATGTATCCGTATCTACACCGTTATGAGTGACACCTCTTTCAAGAGCCTGACCTCTCTCTCTCTCTCTCTCTCTCTCTCTCTCTCTCTCTCTCTCTCTCTCTCTCTCTCTCTCTCTCTCTCTCTCTCTCTCTCTCTCTCTCTCTCTCTCTCTCTCTCTCTCTCTCTCTCTCTCTTTCTCTCTCTCTCTCTCTCTCTCTTACCATGGGCATGGACATTCCTTAACTTTTGTGTAATTCATTCTCATAGCAAGACATGAGACGAAGGTTATGATAAGACACAGAAACATATGTCATAACAAGTAGTGAATGAATATAATGAATAAAGGTGTCACTCCGCATAATTATGATCCACGAGAGAGACTCGCACCAAAATCTTTGCGACTAGCAGACTTCATACGGCCTATGAATGCAGCTGCATTGTGTAATTAGATAACCGGGTCGGATTTACTTATTCACAAACAAAAAAAAAACCCAACACTTTGACGCTGATATAAATACAATGTTTAAAAATGAATTACTTGTATGAGCAAATAATTATGCATACGTACATGTTTATATAATCCTAATATTGGATTAATTAACACAAGAAGAGACAACTGTAATAATGTAAAATACAAATAAATTACTTTACAATATACGAATACAAGGGGTGAATGATTCACAATAATTTCGCAATATAGTTTACTCAGCTACCAAACAAGGTAGAAGTTTACTTACGTGGTAAAATAAATTCACATAGATAGTGAAATGATGCAGACAAAACAAAGGAAAATATATTCAACTTATGTTTACAGTCCCTAAAGATCCAATGGGTTTTAAGAGCCCCACAATTAACCCACGGCTACAAGATTATGTGTACGGAGATCCACTCCGTCACCATCACACTTTATTTCAGCTCCACGGCTGCTACAGTTCAGCTTCACAGCTGGTACGGTTAAAATTCAAGTGGTTCTCTTTTCAGCATGCACCACACCCACCTCGATCACTGCGATAAATTGGAACGCTCGGGTCACTCTAGCCAGTCTGGACACTCCAGACAGCTCTACTGTGCTCTGCACATTCCTGACGCTACGGACACTCTGTAGACTCTAGACACTCCATACACTGGTCAGCTGAAAAGATATCCAACACCGTGTACGATACATGACAAAGACAAAGAGGTATTTTGAATATGTTCCTGTGACAAATCATCTAAAAGAATCTGTATGTGCCTGATGTATGAATAAGGTTCATTAGTACTGTACTATAACAAATTAGCATATTTTCATCACCCTCAACCGTCTCGATTTTCATATATTTACCTCTGTAGCAGACATTCGTAAATACGTGAGCCAAGTCGGCTGTTCATTTACAGCCCAAGTTATTTATTTGATCTTCAATGGTAGTCTAACTGTGACATGCTGTAATCCATCATCAAGCCTAACTCAAAGTAAATCTAAACCACATTACAGATTTACATTCTGTGTGGATTTGTAAATGGGATAATAAATGGAACCCCATATATATAGTAGTACTTGCTATTATTATTGGGTTTCTCAGTCACCATCAAAACTGTTATCGTCGTCTTATAAAATACCGTAGTGAAAACAGGTCATTATAGCAATTCATATTGATTAGCTTCTTTAACTATGTATGTATGCATGTATGCATGTATGTATGTATGTATGTATGTATGTATGTATGTATGTATGTCTGTCTGTCTGTCTGTCTGTCTGTCTGTCTGACTGACTGTCTGTCTGTCTGTCTGTCTGTCTGTCTATGTATGTATGTATGTATGTATGTATGTATGTATGTATGTATGTATGTATGTATGTATGTATGTATGTATGTTCCTCTAACAGAACATCTCAAATTACGACTCCCGTAAACCTAACTGCATAGATCACACGCCGACACTCTCTATTCAGCAGAAATTCTCATAAAAGGATGGAATTTATTTGTTCGTAGACATATTCCTGAGCAACATACGTTTGTATTTAACGACCCATTGTATCATGTGGCCCAATATGTCATGTAGTTGAATTTTGTATTATTTAATTAGTGGCTCTGACTCTGTCCACCATACCCAGTACCACAACTGAAGAATTGACAGTAATTGAATATAATGGAGAACGTGGTTATCACCATGATCAGAAATACTCAGCACGGGAAAATGCAAGAAACATCGACAGGGAAAGAAGATCACCATTCAAACAAAATTCAGCCACCTCATCAAAAGACTCGGATAAAGGAAGCAGAACAATCGATGTCATTACAACTAACAGAAACTGCAGACCACAAAAAAGAGTGAGGAACTCTTATGAACGTCTAGTTCTAATGTCCAGGATACCGGTTGACAGAACGAGAGAGGAGATGAGAATTTGTATAAAAAAGCACGCCAGAAAAAAAAGGAATATAAATAATTGACTCTCAGATTTTAAAGCACTGGCGTGTAAGAGGAAGAAAGGGCATTTTTACTGCTTTAGTCACGGTAGATGACTTAGACTTTGAGAAGGTTTTAGAGAAAGGTTTTTGGCCAAATTTTGTATGGGCAAGATAATGGTATGAGGATTACGGTGGTAAGGACGCCAAGATGTTCAGGTGAAACTATATAAAGGGACAGTAAGTCGCATGCATATTCATACATTATGGTCAACTACTTTATAGTCATTGTAATACTTGTGTTGAAAATCTATTTTTTAAGTCAACAAATGTCTAGTCATACATTTCGTCTGATGACATGGAACGTAAAAGGAGCCATGTATGGTGCACCATACTTGTACTCTTTGATAAATGAGGTAGATATTGCAGTGCTTACTGAGCACTGGCTTCTTCCGGAGCAACTAAACTTCCTAGACAATTTACATCCACAGTTTAAATCTTTCTCACGCTCTAACAATTGGCTAAAAATGAATTTTGAAGAAAGGATGACATACAGGTTTTGGGGGAATAGCAATCCTATATAGGATGTCACTCTGCGTTAATCCTTTGTTGAGCGTCGGCAACGATAGAGTCTTAGGGATAGAAGTAATATGTAATGATAAATTGAAATATTTTGTATTCGGAGCACTTTTGCCATCAACTTATTGTCCTATTGCAAGTTATTATGAAACATTGAAAGAATTAAAGGACCAGTTTGATACGTCCTGTAAAGAAGGCATTCCCATATTCGCGGGAGACTTCAATGGCCAGTTAAGTTCACTACTTACCTCCAAAACGAACTGTCTAACAACACTAGAGGCGCTATTATAGAAAAGTTTCTGACCAATAGGCACTTAATATCCGTTAATAGTCAATCTATTAGTGAAGGGCCTGACTTTACATGTATCTCAATCGATGGTAAATCCAAATCGTTGATAGACCATATACTATTGCAAAAAAGCAAATTCGATTTAGTGGTTAAGGCCGAAATAATTGATGACCATTCTTTGAACATTTCAGATCATCATCCAGTAAAAATAGAGTTGGTCCTTCCTTTTGCATATAAAATAATCATGGCTTACAAGCATATAACTCCCTCCATAAATTGGAAGAAAGCATCCGCAGAACAAATAAATAGATATAAGGAAGCAACACGCAACGAATTTTTAGTGCAACTGCATAAGGCAGCTTCTAGGTTTCTGCCCATACAAAGGTTTTGCCCGTACGCTAACCCCTATTGGAAACTACTAAAGGTAAAAAACTTTCATACAGAAATGAGGCTGAAACGTAGGGTATGGATCTCAAATGGTAGGCCAAGAGGATTGGAATTTCAGTCATACGCGAACTATAAGAAAGCAAAGAAACTGTCTGGAAAAGAGTTACTGAGAGCAAAATAAATGTGTGATAGAGAACAGTTCAATGAGCTTGAAAAGGCTGCAGAGGTCGATATTTCCACTTTCTATAAGATTTTACGGAATAAAAGACATAAACGTGATTACATATACGAAATTGAATCTAACGGAAAAATCGTACGCGACCACGACTCTATAAGAGATTTATGGTCAAATCAATTTTTCAGTTTGTCACTACCTGACAATACCTATCTGTACGATGGGAATTATTACCAGATGGTCTTAGCAGAGGTTAGAAAACAGAGTATAGAAACCCATTCCCACTTTGATGAAGTTTTTGTCAAACTATAGAATAAATCGGTAGGGCAATTAGTTCTCTCAACAAAGATAAGGCATGTGGTCACGAGGGTATTGTTGCCGAGCATATACTATTTGCGGACACTCAAATCAGTGTACAGTTACTTGAAACTGTCTTCAAAAAAGTGTACGAGGCCGAGGAGTACCATGTCATTTTAAACAAGTTTTAGTAATACCAATAATTAAATTAGGGGGAAAAAGCAAATTAGATATGAATAATTACCGTGATATAGCTATAGTTCCAGTGCTTCAGAAAATCCTAGAGCAAATTATATATAATAGACTACTTATATTTTCTAAGCACATTTATTTTCCAAATCCATTGCAACAAGGTTTTAGGAATAATTGTGGTAGTATCACTGCAGCGTTTTGTATCAAAGAATCTATATGCTACTATATGGATAAAGATACTCCTGTCTATGCAACATTTCTTGATAATGCTAAGGCATTCAATACAGTCTGGCACAATGGGTTTTGTACAAGCTGTACAAACTTGGCATAAAAGGGAAGACGTGGCGCATCAGGAAAGACTCGTTTAAGGGAGTAACCAGTTCTGTTTTATTTGCGGGCAAATTGTCCAAATATTTCAATATTAAGCAGGGTGTAGGGCAGGGTCGTATCTTGTCCGCTTGGTTCTTTCTCGTTATGATAGACGATTTGGTCACTGATTTAGATCACACTTTGCGAGGCCTAAAACTTGTTGATCTCCACCTGCCGTTTGTCTTATTAGCGGATGACACAACTGTAATGGCTAATTCGCATCATTCGATGCAGCATCTGCTCGATACAATCTCTAATTATGCGAAAAGGTGGAGATTAAAATATAATGCAGATAAAAGTTGCAGCATCCTCTTTAAAAACAAAAGAAGAACTTTTATCCCTTCTTTTCTATTCGACAAATCGCCAATTCCAGTAGTCAAAAGTAAGAAATATGCCCGCATACCTCTTAAGTACAACTTTAAACCTAACGACGCGATAAAAGAAGCATGCGATAAAGGTAAACACTTATTAAACTCTTTATTTTATTGGTATCAGAGATGGGGAAAGAACCCTCTAACAAGTATGAAAAAACTGGAAAAGAATCATTCTACCCTCAGTCCTATATGGATGTGAATTATGGTCGAATATGACAAACACCAATATAGAAGAACTTGAGCTATGTCAGAGATATGCAGCGCGACGTATGCAAGCTTTCGATAAATATTCGCCCACAGAGGCAACGCGTAGTACCTTAGGACTCTGGTCAATGTAAGCATACATAGATAAGATGAAATTGTGCTTTTTCATCCGGCTGTATAGGGGCGATTGGACTCCTATCTGGAGAAAGATTTTCATTTTGTGCTTATGTCAGTACTTGACCAACCCACTAAAACAGACGGGGTTTATAGCAGATATTGACAAAATATTCAAGAAATATGGTATGAGAAATGTTCTCTTAGACTATGCAGTAAGAGTACAAACCGAAGGTAAACTTGTTTGGAATCGGAATATTATTGATAATATTCAAAACATCGAAGAATCTACCTGGAATACAGATCTGAGCATTTTGTAGAACCCTGACAAATATATTCCATTTTTGGAATAAGAGTAATTTTTGCATGATCATGCGGACAATGTTCATCAAAATATAGACACATGACAGATATTAAACATTATCTCAGTTCACATAGACATGGGAAGCAATACCACAAGCACACAGACAACAAACCAAGCCACAAGTATACACTTGCATTGAACCATGCCACAAGCACACACAGACATTGAACCATGTCACAGGCATACACAGACATCGAACCAAGTCACAAGCACACACTGTCACTGACCAATGCCATAAGCACACACAAATAATCGAACCAAGCCACAAGCACACACAGGCATTGAACCATGTCACAGGCATACACAGACATCGAACCAAGCCACAAGCACTCACTGACATTGAACCATGTCACAGGCATACACTGACATCGAACCAAGCCACAAGCACACACTGACAGTGAACCATGCCACACACACAATGATATTGAACCAAGTCACAAGCACACACTGACAGTGAACCATGCCACAAACACACTGATATGGAACCAAGGCACAAGCACACAGACATTGAACCATGTCATAAGCACACACAATATTGAATCATGACAAGCACACACATTGAAACATGCCATAATCACACGCATGTCACCATCACACATTTAACCATGTCATAAACATACACACATTGCACGCATACAGATATTGAACCAAACTACAAGCACACACATATACATTCAACCATGCCACAGTCATACAGATATTGAACCATACCATAAGCACACACATATACATTAAACCATGCCACAGTCATACAGATATTGAACCAAACCACAAGCATACACATTGAACCATGCCATAAACACAGACATGGAACTACATTTATTTACAACATTAATTAAGTGATTGAGTTACTGGATAAGAAGTTAATTGCTAATTAATCCGTCTTTGCTAAGTGTCTGGTATGTAGCTATATTAAACAAGATGCAGTGCTGAGTGATTTCTAACCCCTCTCACAGTCAGTGTGACAGGGGTCTCGGGTCCTGGGCGTTATTCGTACAATATTGCACAAACCCAGTTGTCAGAGGTATTGCACAACTTGGAAGAACAAACACTCTAAACCACTTCCCCCTAATACTCGCTATCTAGGAGATGACCGCCCACGGCGTAATCGCCCGGTTAGAGTATAGGATGTATATGGTAAACTGAGATATTATATTGAACAAAGAAACTACGAGCCCCCGTAAAGATAAATAAACAATTTAATCACAAAAGAAAAAAAAAAAGAAAACATACACAGTGAAATTTACTTTCCTTCTGAATACACGTGGTTTCAGAATTTACTTTAACCGAATTTCAAATAAATGGCATATAGAATTAAACAAATATAGCCGTTTTATGGCTGATAGCTAATTTCATCATAAGAATCGAGTGTTCAATAAAATTCGTCCACGTTGTTCGTTTTTGCATGACCTGTTTCATCGAACTGCTTCTCTGCTCACTTCTCGAACTCGGACTTGTCCTCTGTGTTAACGTATCCTCCTTGCAACTCTTACTGCACAATTTCCTTTCCCGTCTTTTACTTTCATCTATCTCCGTACTGCTCTCTCCAAATAGAAACTATTTTCCTCGTGTTTTTGGTGCGTTTCTGCCGTTGGATTTCCAGCGGACTTTCCTGAGCTTATTGTTTCGAAGGCACTGCTTTAAAAAAAAATACCTCCGGACTCTTTATTTTTAGTTCCACACTGGCTTTCTAACAAAGCGATTTTCAGAAGAATGAGGAAAAATTTTAACTAGTGGATATACCTATTCTAAGTTTTCCTTGTATAGACTACACCCCTTATTCCACATTGACCAATCAGACCCAATATAATTTCTCGCGCTTTCCCTTGAAAGGTTTCGTTAGAGTGTCAAGATGCCACGCTGTCTGTTTCAAATCAATTCTGACATGATTCATGAGAGAATGTCCCTTCCAGGAGGTCACTTTCGGTCAGTATAATTTAAACAAACACAGTTAACTGTGAGAACCGATTAGAAAAATATATATCCGTGCAGAATGTCCCATCAATCTAACAAATTGCTGCTGGCTAGAACAAAGTGTTATTTAATGGATTTGACCGAAATTTGGTACTTCACACACAGTATATAATTATTATGACGGACAAATACTGGGGAAATACATATGTATGCAGCGACACAATAAAGAAATTGTCTCAGTATATAAAGACCGGAGAAGCTTCCCAACTCATACTTTACACATCTACTCTACCTTACATTTGTATTCTTTATTTGTATGTATATGAAAAGTGAATTTAAAAAATCTTAAAAATAAATTAAAATATATAAAATGGTCAGACCTAACACAAACACCATATATAATGATTAAATCAATACTGAATATACATATAATACACACAGGAATTAGACTGATCCTTGGCCAGGATCACTAAAATTTACTGAATATAATAGAGAAACAAGCTACAAGACATTATCTCTGAGGAGGGATTTATATGTCATTATAAATAAAACTTACTTGGAACGAAAACAAAGGGACCAGCTACAATAACCACATGAGTACGACCCACCACAAAATAATGAAAAGAAATTAGAAAAGAGCACCCCTCCCCAAAAAAATACTTTTTCTTTCAAATCTTTTTCGAATTGTTTTCAAAGAAAAGCACACATACACTATGGGGATATAAAATACATAAATGCCTTTCATATTTTTGGATGGTTGGGGGTGGGGGGAGACTTAAAAGGTCGATACCTTATTATAGCTAAAGGATGAGAAGTGCCTACATATAAAACAATATACAGTTCACCATTTGAGGAAAAACACTTTAATGAAAATCTAGTTGTTGCGGAACGTGATCAGTGAATTATACATGTTGATCATTTTTACTAGAATATCCAAATAAAAAATGGAAATCAAAGGTAATGGAAATAAAGTACCGGTAAGCAACTGAAATTACTTTTGTTTTCCTTTAGGATATTTGATTGAAAAATAATTAAAAGAAGTTTTTAAACATCAGATGGATGTATATCAGCATGAATTGCACAATAGAAAATGTAAAAGATAATTATTACTTTGAGATATTGAGGTTAAAGTGTAATCTTTTTAGAAATCAAGTATGTTCTAGAAGCAAGCTATTTGTCAATTTTAGGAAAAACTGGCCATCATCCTGGTTTTGTTATTGTATCCTCGTTTTTTATGTCTACAAGGACGTTGTTTACCTCAACAATGCTCATTCCATATCTGAATATCAGTTTTAGTGGAATCGAAATATGTTATGAGGACAGAATTTCATTTATTTATTTAAATTATTCATTGGAATTACAGAATGATCTTCGACATCAGGACCTGTGACACATAAACTTAATGACATACTTTAAACTAGTATTTACGTTTTGAAATGAGTACATTATTAAAAGTCATTTTAACGCAAATATTACGCAAATTTCACGAGAATACTGGAGAAAGAAATAGTTTGCCATAATTTACTTTTGACTTCTATATTATGATTTGAAATTATTACATACTACTCAGTGAAAGATATAAATAAAAAATAAAACAGGGAAATGCTTCTTCTTAATTGCAGGATATTGCATGCTAGAATAAAGGTTAATGACACAGGTGAGTTAATTGCACCATGTCCAATAAGGACAAGTCTCTTCAACAATCACTACAATAAATGACTAACAAGATTATGACCCATTACTACATACATGATTTTGGGGAAATATCGTGAATCCGTCGCTAAACCCTATTAATACGATCAGCAAAATCCGAGTTAACCGATACAGTAATCAGGATTTAATTTGATTTAGAATGAATACACTGATCTTTATTACGTAATGAAATGAATCTGATTTAGAATGAATACACTGATCTTTATTAAGGAATGAAATGAATCTGATTTAGAATGAATACACTGATCTTTATTACGGAATGAAATCAATCTGATATAGAATGAATACACTGATCTTTATTACGTAATGAAATCAATCTGATTTAGAATGAATACACTGATCTTTATTACGGAATGAAATTAATCTGATTGAGAATGAATACACTGATCTTTATTACGGAATGAAATGAATCTGATTTAGAATGAATACACTGATCTTTATTACGTAATGAAATCAATCTGATTTAGAATGAATACACTGATCTTTATTACGGAATGAAATGAATCTGATTTAGAATGAATACACTGATCTTTATTACGGAATGAAATCAATCTGATTTAGAATGAATACACTGATCTTTATTACGTAATGAAATCAATCTGATTTAGAATGAATACACTGATCTTTATTACGGAATGAAATCAATCTGATTTAGAATGAATACACTGATCTTTATTACGGAATGAAATCAATCTGATTTAGAATGAATACACTGATCTTTATTACGTAATGAAATCAATCTGATTCAGAATGAATACACTGATCTTTATTACGGAATGAAATCAATCTGATTTAGAATGAATACACTGATCTTTATTACGTAATGGAATCAATCTGATTTAGAATGAATACACTGATCTTTATTACGTAATGAAATCAATCTGATTTAGAATGAATACACTGATCTTTATTACGGAATGAAATCAATCTGATTTAGAATGAATACACTGATCTTTATTACGGAATGAAATGAATCTGATTTAGAATGAATACACTGATCTTTATTACGGAATGAAATCAATCTGATTTAGAATGAATACACTGATCTTTATTACGGAATGAAATGAATCTGATTTAGAATGAATACACTGATCTTTATTACGGAATGAAATTAATCTGATTTAGAATGAATACACTGATATTTATTACGGAATAAAATCAATCTGATTTAGAATGAATACACTGATCTTTATTACGGAATGAAATCAATCTGATTTAGAATGAATACACTGATCTTTATTACGGAATGAAATGAATCTGATTTAGAATGAATCCACTGATCTTTATTACGTAATGAAATTAATCTGATTTAGAATGAATACACTGATCTTTATTACGGAATGAAATCAATCTGATTTAGAATGAATACACTGATCTTTATTACGGAATGAAATCAATCTGATTTAGAATGAATACACTGATCTTTATTACGCAATGAAATGAATCTGATTTAGAATGAATACACTGATCTTTATTACGTAATGAAATCAATCTGATTTAGAATGAATACACTGATCTTTATTACGGAATGAAATGAATCTGATTTAGAATGAATACACTGATCTTTATTAGGTAATGAAATTAATCTGATTTAGAATGAATACACTGATCTTTATTACGGAATGAAATCAATCTGATTTAGAATGAATACACTGATCTTTATTACGGAATAAAATTAATCTGATTTAGAATGAATACACTGATCTTTATTACGGAATGAAATCAATCTGATTTAGAATGAATACACTGATCTTTATTACGGAATGAAATGAATCTGATTTAGAATGAATACACTGATCTTTATTACGTAATGAAATTAATCTGATTTAGAATGAATACACTGATCTTTATTACGGAATGAAATCAATCTGATTTAGAATGAATACACTGATCTTTATTACGGAATAAAATTAATCTGATTTAGAATGAATACACTGATCTTTATTACGGAATGAAATCAATCTGATTTAGAATGAATACACTGATTTTTATTACGGAATGAAATCAATTTGATTTAGAATGAATACACTGATCTTTATTACGGAATGAAATCAATCTGATTTAGAATGAATACACTGATCTTTATTACGTAATGAAATCAATCTGATTTAGAATGAATACACTGATCTTTATTACGGAATGAAATCAATCTGATTTAGAATGAATACACTGATCTTTATTACGGAATGAAATCAATCTGACTTAGAATGAATACACTGATCTTTATTACGGAATGAAATCAATCTGATTTAGAATGAATACACTGATCTTGATTACGGAATGAAATGAATCTGATTTAGAATGAATACACTGATCTTTATTACGGAATGAAATCAATCTGATTTAGAATGAATACACTGATCTTTATTACGGAATGAAATGACTCTGATTTAGAACGAATACACTGATCTTTATAACGGAATGAAATGAATCTGATTTAGAACGAATACACTGATCTTTATTACGTAATGAAATGAATCTGATTTAGAATGAATACACTGATCTTTATTACGGAATGAAATCAATCTGATTTAGCATGAATACACTGATATTTATTACGGAATGAAATCAATCTGATTTAGAATGAATACACTGATCTTTATTACGGAATGAAATGAATCTGATTTAGAATAAATACACTGATCTTTATTACGGAATGAAATCAATCTGATTTAGAATGAATACACTGATCTTTATTACGGAATGAAATCAATCTGATTTAGAATGAATACACTGATCTTTATTACGGAATGAAATGAATCTGATTTAGAATGAATACACTGATCTTTATTACGGAATGAAATAAATCTGATTTAGAATGAATACACTGATCTTTATTACGGAATGAAATGAATCTGATTTAGAATGAATACACTGATCTTTATTACGGAATGAAATTAATCTGATTTAGAATGAATACACTGATCTTTATTACGGAATGAAATGAATCTGATTTAGAATGAATACACTGATCTTTATTGCGGAATGAAATGAATCTGATTTAGAATGAATACACTGATCTTTATTACGGAATGAAATCAATCTGATTTAGAATGAATACACTGATCTTTATTACGGAATGAAATCAATCTGATTTAGAATGAATACACTGATCTTTATTACGTAATGAAATCAATCTGATTTAGAATGAATACACTGATCTTTATTACGGAATGAAATCAATCTGATTTAGAATGAATACACTGATCTTTATTACGGAATGAAATCAATCCGATTTAGAATGAATACACTGATCTTTATTACGGAATGAAATCAATCCGATTCTGATTTAGAATGAATACACTGATCTTTATTACGGAATGAAATCAATCTGATTTAGAATGAATACACTGATCTTTATAACGGAATGAAATGAATCTGATTTAGAATGAATACACTGATCTTGATTACGGAATGAAATAAATCTGATTTAGAATGAATACACTGATCTTTATAACGGAATTAAATGAATCTGATTTAGAATGAATACACTGATCTTTATTACGGAATGAAATTAATCTGATTTAGAATGAATACACTGATCTTTATTACGGAATGAAATCAATCTGATTTATAATGAATACACTGATCTTTATTACGGAATGAAATCAATCTGATTTAGAATGAATACACTGATCTTTATAACGGAATGAAATGAATCTGATTTAGAATGAATACACTGATCTTTATTACGGAATGAAATGAATCTGATTTAGAATGAATACACTGATCTTTATAACGGAATGAAATGAATCTGATTTAGAATGAATACACTGATCTTTAATACGGAATGAAATCAATCTGATTTAGAATGAATACACTGATCTTTATTACGGAATGAAATGAATCTATTGTCAATGTCACGTCAGTGAGGGTGGCTTAACTATTTTTGAAACAATAAAAAATTTTCTGATGCGAAGGAAAAGTTCAAATTACCCTAAAAATCGTTGCCAGAAGTATATATGAGCTTGTTATAGATGCGTATACGTGTACAGGAAACATGGTGATTTCGAAAGACATACACGTTTGACATCATAAAGATACATTTTCTCGATGGAAGCCGATTGCAGAGACAATGTGCGATCACTAGAGATGATATTATTAGACGCTGCAGCTTCTCATACAACGTACCAGATTTCATCAGACCCATCACTGCATCCAGCCTTCCTATGTCGCTTCTGTTCGCTGTTAATAGCTCAATGAGCATACACAGGACAAGTCGAGTCTACTACACCCGTATGGAAGGTAATATGACTTACCCAAGTCCGATTAAACAGTGAATTGTGAATGAAAATGTGAATGCAGTAAACAGTGAATTACGAATGAAAATGTGAATACAGTAAACAGTGAATTGTGAATGAAAATGTGAATACAGTAAACAGTGAATTGTGAATGAAAATGTGAATACAGTAAACAGTGAATTGTGAATGAAAATGTGAATACAGTATTTTTTAATCTGGTATTAGTTGCTCAACTACATCAGTTTTGTTGTAAATAATTACAATGATTACATACGATTAAATAATTATAATGATTACATACGATTAAATAATTATAATGATTACATATGATTAAATAATTATAATGATCACATACGATTAAATATTTATAATGATAACATACGATTAAATAATTATAATGATTACATACGATTAAATAATTATAATGATTACATATGATTAAATAATTTTAATGATTACATACGATTAAATAATTATAATGATTACATACGATTAAATAATTATAATGATTGCATATGATTATATAATTATAATGATCACATACGATTAAATATTTATAATGATTGCATACGATTAAATATTTATAATGATTACATACGATTAAATAATTATAATGATTACATATGATTAAATAATTATAATGATCACATACGATTAAATCATTATAATGATTACATACGATTTAACAATTATAATGATTACATACGATTAAATATTTATAATGATTACATACGATTAAATATTTATAATGATTACATACGATTAAATAATTATAATGATTACATATGATTAAATAATTATAATGATTACATACGATTAAATAATTATAATGGTTACATACGATTAAATAATTATAATGATTACATATAATTAAATAATTATAATGATTACATACGATTAAATAATTATAATGATTACATGTGATTAAATAATTATAATGATTACATACGATTAAATAATTATAATGATTACATATGATTAAATAATTATAATGATCACATACGATTAAATAATTATAATGATTACATACGATTAAATAATTATAATGATTACATACGATTAAATATTTATAATGATCACATACGATTAAATAATTATAATGGTTACATACGATTAAATAATAATGGTTACATACGATTAAATATTTATAATGATTACATATGATTAAATAATTATAATGATCACATAGGATTAAATATTTATAATGATTACATATGATTAAATATTTATAATGATTACATACGATTAAATAATTATAATGATTACATATGATTAAATAATTATAATGATCACATACGATTAAATAATTATAATGGTTACATACCATTAAATATTTATAATGATCACATACGATTAAATATTTATAATGATTACATACGAATAAATAATTATAATGATTACATACGATTAAATAATTATAATGATTACATACGATTAAATATTTATAATGATTACATACGATTAAATATTTATAATGATTACATACGAATAAATAATTATAATGATTACATACGATTAAAAAATTATAATGATTACATACGATTAAATAATTATAATGATTACATACGATTAAATATTTATAATAATTACATACGATTAAATAATTATCATGGTTACATACGATTAAATAATTATAATGATTGCATATGATTAAATAAAGATAATGATCACATACGATTAAATATTTATAATGATTACATACGATTAAATATTTATAATGATTACATACGATTAAATATTTATAATGATTACATACGATTAAATATTTATAATGGTTACATACGATTAAATAATTATAATGATCACATACGATTAAATATTTATAATGATTACATATGATTAAATAAAGATAATGATTACATACGATTAAATAATTATAATGATTACATACGATTAAATAATTATAATGATCACATACGATTAAATAATTATAATTGTTACATACGATTAAATAATTATAATGATCACATACGATTAAATAATTATAATGGTTACATACGATTAAATAATAATAATGATCACATACGATTAAATATTTATAATGATTGCATACGATTAAATATTTATAATGATTACATACGATTAAATAATTATAATGATTACATACGATTAAATAATTATAATGATCACATACGATTAAATAATTATAATGGTTACATACGATTAAATAATTATAATGATTACATACGATTAAATAATTATAATGATTACATACGATTAAACAATTATAATGATTGCATAGGATTATTATTTTATGATGATTTATGGTTTGCACATATATTTTCTAAATTGTCCAATATTCTACACTTATTCAAAAAAAAAAAACTTCCAAATTCCAAGCATAGCTAAATTCTGTGTATAAAACATACAAAACCTAGAATTTTTAGATTCTGAGTCGATCAAGCCGATTAACAAGCCACGATACACCTAAGTTTATTCGCAAGAAGATGCAATTCACCCGGCTTCACCTAGTGCTAGACATCAATATAAACTGCCTCACTACAGACATCGTAGCGATAAAACTGAAAAATTGTTAATCAAACAAACAAACAAACATCTGCAACAGCATCTCATGATCGAAAATGAATAGTAGCAATAGTAGTAATAGTAATAGTAACACATGTCAGACGTAGGGCATCAGTACGCTAGCAGCAACATTAGCATATAAGTATTATATTAGTACGGTACTAGTAGTAATAGTAGTAAAAGTAATAGTAACGTATGTCAGACGTAGGGTATCAGTACGCTAGTAGCAGCATTAGCATATAAGTATTATATTAGTACGGTACTAGTATTAATAGTAGTAATAGTAATAGTAACACATGTCAGACGTAGGGTATCAGTACGCTAGTAGCAGCATTAGCATATAAGTATTATATTAGTACGGTAATAGTATTAATAGTAGTAATAGTAATAGTAACACATGTCAGACGTAGGCTATCAGTACGCTAGTAGCAGCATTAGCATATAAGTATTATATTAGTACGGTACTAGTAGCAATAGTAGTAATAGTAATAGTAACATATGTCAGACGTAGGCTATCAGTACGCTAGTAGCAGCATTAGCATATAAGTATTATATTAGTACGGTACTAGTAGCAATAGTAGTAATAGTAATAGTAACATATGTCAGACGTAGGCTATCAGTACGCTAGTAGCAGCATTAGCATATAAGTATTATATTAGTACGGTACTAGTATTAATAGTAGTAATAGTAATAGTAACACATGTCAGACGTAGGCTATCAGTACGCTAGTAGCAGCATTAGCATATAAGTATTATATTAGTACGGTACTAGTAGTAATAGTAGTAATAGTAATAGTAACACATGTCAGACGTAGGCTATCAGTACGCTAGTAGCAGCATTAGCATATAAGTATTATATTAGTACGGTACTAGTAGTAATAGTAGTAATAGTAATAGTAACATATGTCAGACGTAGGCTATCAGTACGCTAGTAGCAGCATTAGCATGTAAGTAGCAACTGCTAGGTGTAAGTAGCTAGACCATCAAATTGTTCTCCGCCTATTTTGTACTGGCGGGGTTTACAAGAAATTAGTAGAAAACAATTGGTCTAGTCTGTGGGATCATGCCCCAATGCTAGACATAACCATAAACGGCCACACTGCAGATATCGTAGCGATATGATTACAAACGTTAAAGCTACGTTAAAATTCCACACACCAAACCACACTCCCCTGAGCCACCTATGTAACTAACTTGTCAGGTACATAGACCAGTGGACGTAGCTACTATTACACGTGGGTACTTGCATGCCACCACTACACATTTCCGTTACTATTTGAATTTGGTTTTCAGATTTGTTCTATCTTTCAGCCATGTTGTTTGCTCATATAAACATGCAGAGCGAGATATTTATCCATGTCGTAACTAGAGCCAAGTGAAT
The DNA here is from genome assembly GCA_029339505.1 of Unio delphinus. Lineage (NCBI taxonomy): Eukaryota > Metazoa > Mollusca > Bivalvia > Unionida > Unionidae > Unio > Unio delphinus. The sequence continues at coordinate 1,704,899 of JAQISU010000103.1, forward strand.
ATCCATTCTATTATTTGTCTGTACACGCCAATAGCTTTCTGGATAAGGTCAACACTTAATAATAGCTTGTTGTCATGCGTGATCGGTTGGTTGTGTGTATAAAAAAAAAATCCCTGCTTGGAGACAGGTACAATCATAACAGAGAATACAGTCCGGTTAACGTTGGAAACGTGCATTGTAAGGGATTTATAGATATTCTGTAAGTATCAGTGTACAATTTACTTTTATGTAAAGTTAATTCCTATTGAGTCAATGTATGAAAATGAAATAACGCTGTATTGAATGTGCAGAGTCCTACAATAACTCAAATCAACTCTCACAAAACACTGGGAGTTGTAAAGTTGACGATACATTGGTAATTTAATTCATAGAGTTCTTAATTTTTCAACTATACGTTATTGATGATGCAGAGAGTTGTACAGTCTCAGTGAGTCAGATGCTCACATGTTAAATCACCGTTAACTTACACCTAGGACATTTAATGCGCACAAAGTTATTTATTTTTAGCGAATGTGTTTATAAGGTAAAATATCATACGCACGTCATTTCCTGTGATTGTGAGATCAATAGATGTAGATGAAGATTCTTTAGCAGAAATCATTACTGGTATTTACACGGATTGCTAACCTCCATTATTAGTATACTCACCCCATCTACTAGTGGGAGTTTCCTCTGACCCTCGCCACCCCATTTTTGATATTTGGACATTCATGTTGGGGTGTAGGGTCACAGCGCCTTTCCTATCGAAAAGATGGAATTCGCCGACACCATTTGTTGTCGGCATGGTGTAGTAGTAGTAAGTTGGAGTTTTAAGTGGGCACCGGCCACGAAGGGTCATATGGCCCACTATTTATATCCAACATGTCGTTGGACATTTTAGTTCTCCCATAGGGACGGTACGGAGCCACGTCCCTACAGGCATTTTGTGCAAACAGGTGCACTTCTTTACTTGGGCGTTATGCTGAATTACTAATGAGTAACTGTCAGCATAGATGTAAGCCCCACAGGGTGGGTAGGAATAGTACCGTCACACACCCACCCTATCAACCAATCATGTTGCTTTGAATAAGCAGTGTGCAATAGCACTGGTAGCGAGAGAAAATTAGTTTCCTCATATCGCTAGAAATTCTGCTGAGCCCTGATCGAGGAAGGGAGGGAAAGGTCCGGAAAGGTCGGCCAGCTCGCACGCAAAGAGAAGGACAGCACGGCCACGAACGCCGCCCACACCTGAAACAAAAGAGCCCTACTTGTGTCAAATTCAGTCCAGTTGTGCTAGTGGACTCCCTATATCAATAATGTGTAAGCCACCTGTGCAATTATTTCAAGCATTAGAGTTACAGAATTTCCTATCTCCTAACACTATGCCCTACATTAGTACTATGTGTACATAATTTGTCCCTACCTGGGATAGGCCCTTCTTACGAGGGAAAATCCCCTAAGAAAAAACAAAAAAACCTATACTAGGGTTGTCAGAGTGACCAGATAGTTGGTTCAGGTTAGGTTGTTGGAGTTCTGAATTTATTTGGTGGAGATCCGAAATTGTTCATATTAGTTTTTTTGTTGGTTTGCCGAATAGAATTCTCATACCAATCGTCACGGCAAGAATTCAATATCTAAGAACATGAAACATAAAAAACAAACAAGACAGTACGGACGAACAAACAGGAAGTATAAAAATAAATAAATAAGAATAGAAATGAGAAAAAATAGAAGAATAGATTACAGTTAAAAAGGGGGTGGATGAATGGGGTCAGTCGGTAACCCAGCATTACTGAATGGGAGAGACACAGAAGTGTACCTGGCTGTTCACTTGTGTGGGCCCAATCCAGGCGTTTTCTAGTATAAGTCCTAGAGCCTGTTTTATAGCAGTAGGTACCAACCTTCCCCGAGCCCCGAAGGAAATAAAAGGATAAAGAATACAATCAATAAAAGAGTGAATGTATGGGACCGGTCGGGACCTCTGCATTACCGAATGGGGTGACACAGAGGTGTACCTGGCTGTTCACTTGTGTGAGCCCAATCCAGGCGTTTTTCTAGTATATTTCCTAGAGCCTGTTTTATAGCAGGAGGCACCAACCTGTCCGGAATAAGTGATAAATAAAAATAGTAACAAGAAGGATAAATGGGGTGAGTCGGTATCTCTGCATTACTGACTGGGGGTGACACAGAGGTGTACCAGACTGTTCACTTGTGTGAGCCCAATCCAGGCGTTTTCTAGTATATGTCCTAGAGCCTGTTTTATAGCAGTAGATCACGACCTTCCCCGAAAAAATATTAATAATAAAGGAGAAAAATAATAATATAAATAAAGAAATGGCATGGCACATCTTTATAGCCCTGAAAAGGACTGTTTTTAAAGGAATAGTATTATCCTTTCTGGTGTGTGATCTTGAAGGCAGCTTGCCAGAGGAGTTGCCATGCTCTTCTTGGGAGTCTTGTTCTTTCTGTTATCCTCCCTTGTGATGTTATCTCCTCTGTTTGATGGTTGTAGAATTGAGGGTGTTGAATACTTCATTTTGTTTCTTCCTGTAGTTGGTAGTCCCTCCTTAGGCACATTTTGGAGGGGGCGGGGGTTGTTTTGGAAGATCTTTATGCCATTATTTGTTAAGTAGAAAGGTTTGAAGGTATGCAACCCCACGTGACAAGCTGTAATGAAGTGTAATTTTATTGGTGTATATTGAACACTGGTATACTTGTTTTGATTCTGTGATAGGGTGCAGCTGTGTGCTGCGGGCTCTGATAGTCTTGGGTTTGACTACCTCAAATGATGTTAATTTGAGGAGATTATACTATTTCTTTTTAGGTTGCAGCATTGTGTCGCTGGGCCTGATAGTCTTGGGAGTTAGACTACCTCATAATTATATTTGAGGCCATAGTCGGGATTATGTTTGTAATTGTATGGTCTAGTTGAGACCAGCGTGTATGCCAGTGATGTAGTTTGAGATCTTAGTTTGAGTTTAAGTAAAGTTTTATTGTGCGCTGTCTTTGGGGTTGCATATATGGATTAAGTTCAGTAGAGAAGAGAGTAGAAGTAAAAAAAGGTCCCAGGCTATTATTTATGTTCTTATTCATTTTTATTCGGATTTTTAACACCCTATGTTCCTAGGTTAGTATTATTATTATGATGTTGGGAGGTTATTAGGGTGATGTACGAAGCCTATTAGGGATACTCGACATGGGGAACTTCCGGGGCTGATACACCCAGCGTAGTGTAGGTGGGCCACTTGCATGAATCATTTCCCCTTCAGGTCCCCTGCTGTGCATCCCTATGGATATGTGTCCACCACCCCTAAATCCTTTCCAACAGCCCTGGGATTAAGTTTCTTGTCTTCGGGTTTTTTTACGCCTAGTTTAATGTTAATTTATTTATAGATTTTGAGTTAAGTAGCCACTTGAATTTATGGGTGTGTTGTATCAGTTTTTATTATGATGTTGGGAGATTATTGAGGTAGTGCACAGAGTCCATTAGGGATGCTCGACATGGGGAACTTCCGGGGCTGAAATACCCAGCGTAGTGTAGGTGGGCCATTTTCATGAATCAGTACCCCTTCAGGTCCCCTGCTTTGCATCCCCAAGGTTATGAGTGTACCACCTTTAAATCCTTTCCAACAGACCTGACATTTTTAGCATATTGATAATGTTTGTTATAGTAATTTTGAAATTGTTTTGATTTAGCTGAAGTATTTCCGGGTATGTACTTGGGGCTAAGTTATTGGTTTGTTTAGCTTTGAATATATTCCTTTCCTTTAGATTTGCTTTGCAGATATTGAATATATGATGTAAATCTTCAGGAAGTTTACATCTGTAGCAATTGATGTTATGTGGAAAGGGACCCAGATATTTACCAAAGCTGTCAGCCAGCTTTGTTTTTCCTAGCATTAATCTGTTTATTTTGATTTGTTCCAATCTGTTATTACTCAGCAAGAGGGCATTTCTATCGATTTCTCGGATGGTATTTCTCAGTGTACTCCTTTGATTGTTTGTAGACCATTCAGTTTGCCATATTTTATTTATCATAGTATTAATCAGACTATAGATTTCAGTCTGACTATACTTGAGTGGTACGTAATTGGGGTCATTAATTTTGTTTTTAGCCAGTTGGTCCGCTAACTCGTTTCCTTTTATATTTACATGTGATGGCACCCATAGAAATTCTACAGTTAGATTTTGTGAGTTTAATGTTTCTATGATCTGATTAATCTGAATAAGGAAATTTTCCCGCGATATGGTATGATTGTTTTTGATGGATTGTAAGACGCTAAGCGAGTCACTAATAATCAGAGTCTTATCAGGTTTGTGATTTTGAATCCAACGCAAAGATTCAAGGATGGCCCAGAATTCAGCAGTGTAGATGGAGCAGTGATCAGGGAGTCTGCCTCCCATCTGAATGTTAAGCGCTGGTATAACCCATGATGCTGCTGTTTTGTTAGGGTCAATGCTTCTGGAGCCATCCGTGTAAATTTGGGTGTGATTTTGTATTGATTATTGATGGTTTCCATGGCAAGCATTTTTAAGTAGTGTTGATCATTTAATTTGTTGCCTTTGCCTACTAGGGATATGTCTACTTTAACAGGTACCGAATTCCAGGGATTGTAATTAGTGAGTTTGTTTTGTTCAACTTGGAATATGTCCACTGGTAATTTTGATTTCAGGTCATGTACCATCGGCATGGTGTAGCCGCTTACTTGTTGGCTCAGCAATCTTGAAAGATCTGTCGACGATATATACATGCATGAAATCGATAGGAATATGATTTATTTTCTCAAACATCATGAGCATAGCATTCGTTATGTCTTTAATTCGCTGACAGACGAGACGAAAGTATATATTTGCGGAAATTTGGTCTGTATCTGGCCATTCGCATTCTTAGTCACGTGACTACACAAATCTCGCAACCTACATGTAAATGACATCAGAGGTCATACAGTCACGGAAAAGGTGGCAAAGGTCAAAGGATATTCGGACTACCCATCTACATCTTTTACACACACCTAACTCGTCAACTACAGTTTTTACACACCACCAACTCTCCATCTGCACTATTTACACACACACACCACTTACTCCCCATCTACATTATGTACATACACCACTAATTGCCATCGAGAGTTTTTAAACACAAGACTAATTACTCATATCCATTGTATTTACATATCCCGCTAGCTCATTATCATTATTTACACCACTAATTAACTCATATGAATAAATTAGTATTTACCCCTATGACTGATCTCCACATCCATATCATTTACATTATTTATACCACTAATTAACTCCTATACTTTATTATTTATCCCTAAGAGTTATCTCCCCATCCATATCATTTATATTATTTATACCACTAATTAACTCATATACTTTATTATTTATCCTTAAGACTTATCTCCCCATCCTTATCATTTACATTATTTATACCACTAATTAACTGCTATACTTTAGTATTTATCCCTAAGAGTTATCTCCCCATCCATATCATTGACACCCCCTAACACCAAATTTATTTATATTCTCCATCTACATTATTTACACCTACCACTAACTCCACGTCTACATGATTAACACTAACCAATAACTCCTACAACACAAAACACAATGTTTTCTCCAATCATAATGCCGATAAGACCACATAAACAATTAAGATCACACTATACCACTACTATCACACAATACCGATAAGACCACATAACCAATTAAGATCACACTATACCACTACTATCACACAATACCGATAAGACCACATAAACAATTAAGATCACACAACACCTCTAAGATTGCATCAGATCACTAAGAGAAGACAACACCTATAGAATCATACAAAACCATTAAGTCCGCACAACACCTCTAAGATCATACCAAACCACTAAGATTGCACAACTTCTCTAAGATGGTACAGTATCACTAATATCATACAACACTTCTAAGATGGCACAAGATCGCTAAGATTACACAACACCTTTAAGATGACATAAACCCACTAACATCACACAATACCTCTGACAAAACCACTAAGGTGGCTAGGGAATTTATGGATGATTACATTGTGAGTGTAAAGCAGATTGAATGTTTTTGCAGCTTTGATAAACTCTTTACCCACCAATATGTTGATGCGATTTCATACTTATACATATTTTATTTTACAAGCATTTATTTGTACAATAATTCATAAAGTATATATTACTTGTGTATATTACATGGATACGGCTATACAATTCCTGTCTATATTTTTTGCAGCCCGGTCGCCGTGTCAGCATTGTGTTACATTGAAAACTCATTTTCACTTGGAGCCAATAACCCTGAAGCACAATCATACAGACAAGTAAAATGTCCACAGGAGGAGAGGAAAAAGTTGGTTACAGTCTTGACAAAGTTGGGACTTTGACACTAGAAGACAGTAAGTGATTTATAAGTTATAAGTAAATATTTTCATACTCTGCATACCTAGCAGGTAATCTTAACACTGCAATGCTAGGTTATATTTTTTTACCGAGCTTAAAGAATTATTTACCTTCATGTATAGTTCCAAATGTTTTGATATGTGGAAGGATATTCGATTTTTTTTAAAAGGGTCAAATTCTATGTATTCTTTTTCTATCACGGACGATGTTCAGACTACCTTTCTTGGGACGATCCTGATCTAGAAGCTGTTCTTACTGATTAAATATATTATAAACACAAAGAAGACTAGTAACGACGACGACGATTTTGTTGATGATAGAGCATCCCCAGACAGATTTGTTGTTTGTCTCTGGCACAAAGTAAATTCAATAAAACATTGTTTCTTTAACTACAGATTTTATACACATGCGTTCCTAAAGATTGGAAATTAAACGTCACAAGAATAAAACTTTGTATGTTTTCAGCTGACGAACATCTAAACTGAAAGGTCCCCTTTTGTTTCCTATTTGAATAGAATTACGTTGAGGAATAATGTATCCTTCTAGTTAAATTATCCAAGAACATGGTTTTGCAAGACCATGCGTAAAATAAATCTGGTCATTCAAATTCCGTTTAATTCAGTCTAAACTCAATTTTGTTTTCATAAATCTCAACTTTTATTGTTATTCATATTTTTTTAAAAATGTATCACAAGAATGCATGAGAGCACCACAAGACCGCATTGATCGTGTAATTATATAAAGCGCCGTTTAATTATTGTATGCTGTATAATACATTCGGTGAATGATTTACATAGTCTCGTGTATGATAGCATAACTTCAAATTCATTTTATTATTATTTCTTTCAACTTATTGTTTTATAAAATTAAATGCGTGATATGTTACATTTGTCCAATGAATGATTTACATTCCTTCCGAATTGAGTGAAATGCGTTGGATATAGGCGATATTTCCAAATATTAAACAGAGAAGGCAAGGGTGAAGAAAACAATCGTTTGCGAAATCCTTACATATTACACATAACATAATTAGGGTTTATGATATTCTAAATTGGAAAATATATATTAATTTTACTACAAATTCAGTTAATTGATATAATAAAATAAAATGATATCGCAAGATAAATATAAAATTATAGAATAAGGAAAAAAAATAAAATGACGGCTCATATTACAAGGTCTTTTAAAGTTCGATGACCAAAATATTTGGATTTATATTTTAATATTATAAACACGCTATTATGTTGACATGCGTTGAAATAAAAGGTTCATTAATCGCCCTATCCACCCCACCGTCAACCAGGGTTATTATCCAGTACAAGAATATGCTTTTAATTTGACATATAAAGTTAAATAATTTCCCACCCACCAAACCGTCAACCATTGCTTGTATCCATCATAGTACATACTATTTTGACATTTGTAGGAGTTAGATATTGAACACTCCACTCGCTCAACCATCAACCAGGGTTATATACCGTCAACTTGGGCTTCTCAGACACACTCTTGACTCGTGTAATCCGAGGTTCATAAACGCGTTTAACACCCTGACCTCCAGCCAGTTTGATCTTGGTTGAACCACAGGAGTAAGACGTCAGATTCCTGTGATAGGACAATATCACACACACACACACACACACACACACACACACACACACACACACACACGAGTACGTAACCAGCATTAGGGCGACACATGTTACAGAGCAGCATTAGGGTGACAGTATTACATCATGTTGTGTTATTAAACTTCAGCACGTATTTGTATACGAATTCATCAAAATAATTTAGAATTCCGATTACCAAGCTTAAATATTCATGTTTAAAACAGAAAATAATATTTACAAATGAAAACACACATGTGTCGCCTTAATGCCGTGTCGCCTTAATGTCAACACACACCTGTGACGGTCACAACAACTTTATGGCGACAGACTCTTCACACACATATTCTGTCTAGTTCAGCATTAAGGCGACATTTTTTCTAAGTGCAATAGTGTTATCCCAAACAAAATATTAAACTAAAATTGTATATTAAGATGATCAGATAAATAAATATAAGCCTTTTACAACTGTAATACGTATGTTTATCCGAATCGCTATGGCGTTATACTTTTCACACACATATTCTGTCTAATCCAGTATTAAGGCGACAATATTTGTAACGGTCCTATTGTTATACCAAACAAAACAAAGGAATACAATTACAGTATATTTTCTAATTATCAAAATCATAAATATATGCCTTTAAAATGCAACGTCTGCTCATCCATTTCCAAACGTGTTTATGTTTATATTTTTTTTAAAATGTCAGAGGCATTTAATACACTATAAGACCGAAGCTGCACTATTGTTTCCAAGCCATAATATTTTTTTTAATTCCTTCTAAAAGTGTTTGTTCGTAAAAGTTTTTGTACCAATGAGTAGATGAAAACAATCCTCCTCCCATCCCATATATTGAAGTGTCCTCAATTAGAAATATGCTTGAAATGGACTAATAACCGGCATGTTTAATCGGGTTGATGCAAATATATTTTAGTGCAATATTTCCATTAATCACTAAAAGCAATCAAATGTACTTATTTCACGTCCTAAAAGTTTGCTCCAATATTTATCACAGGCTGAATTAGCACATTTCTTGCAGCATCCCGCGTGATAATGAAAAGTGTCTACCGTTTATGAGCCGTGTGTGTTTGTGTCCATTCACATAGAAAATATAGCCAGAACTCATACTTCTCCATCTCATTGCAAGTTACAACAGCACTTTTAAAGATGAACAAAACAAGATTTTTAAAATAATTGTATGTCTATTGATGGATTTTAACTCAATTCGATAATATGAGTAATGCCATATATACGTATAGACCACTAACGTGTTTTTTAAGGGGTGGTCTATAGCGCTTTCCGTTACGGATTACTGCCGTCTCACCTCTGTCTGCGTGGGTTCGAGTCTAAGATTCGGCTCATGTAGTTATGTGAGTAGCTTCTCGTGGGTAGGTGGTTCTTTCCGGGGTTTTTCCCATTGTTCTTCCTCGATCAATAATACTGGCCGCCATGTATGGCCTATTGCGTGCTGAAAAATGGCGTTAAACCCTAAGAAAAACCAGACAAACTTGCTTACATATAGAATATGTAAATTTCTTGGTCAACATATTCTGAATATATATATATATATATATATATATATATATATATATATATATGTATATATATATATATATGTATATATATATTGACGAGCAGTGAAAATTCCTATTCCAATTGAGTGAATTATCAAGATTACTACGGTCGATAGTAAAATAAAGATATGATATTTTCTTGGTACAAGTGAATAAAATATATATTTCATTAAGTGTATTTTAACAATTGACGAAGTAAAAAGTTCATTTCATATTGAATATCGATTGTTTAAAACTCTTTTAATTTTCAGGTCAGCGTTATTAAATGCATCTAAAAGTTACCAATTCGTGTCACACAAAGTGCTTAAAACGAATTAGGTGCTTTTAGTTACATTTAAATTTAAAACTTGCCGAGTTACAGATCCGAAAAATTCGCTATGTGGAACGAACTATGAGGTTTTCACCGGCGAGATTAAACATATCGTTTATTTACTTATTCATTCAGACCAAACAAATTTTATTTTTATTTTATGCTCAGATGTATTGACTAGAAATTATATAAGATTGATAGCAGATTTCTTACTGTATCCCATGAGCATCACAGTTGGGGGGGGGGGGGCTTGAGGGTTGGGTTATCCGAACTTTGGGAGAGGGTGCAAAGATTCACTCCCATAAGACCCCAATTACATATATGGGCCCTGGTTGATTTATTATTTACCAAAATCCTCGTTTGCAAGATCTAACTGGTGTTTTGAACTCCATATGGGCTAGACCCATACGTAGATTGGGGGAAGAGTAAAGACTAAAACTGGTGGGTCAGCTGACCTTTGTTAAGCCTCCTCCCACACTTCTGCCAAAGCCCCGATTCTACAATCGGGCCATGTAAAAAAAATAGATGTATTTGTTGCCAAAAGCCAACCCGAACCTTGTATATAAGCCTGGTTGGCAAGACCCCTGTGTTTTTTTTGTTCGTTTTTTTTTTTGTTTTTGGGAGGCACTAGATAGATGCCCCCCCCCCCCCCCTCATTTAAAACATTTACGGCAAAGTCCTGTATACTAAGTCTTATTTTGTTGTGAAAAAAATAGCAGCAGAGGGGGCGAATCAGACAACATTTTTAAACAAGTTTTCAATGAAATCAGGCTTCTACGATGAATCAGATATCGTTTTTAAACAAGTTTTCATAGATTAGGATCAAATCAAAAAAACAATGAAATCAATGAAATCAGGCCAAAAAAAATCAATGAAATCCTGAAATGAGTAAAAACTTTTATCCTAGGGTCAGGGGGCGAATCAGACAACATTTTTAAACAAGTTTTCAATGAAATCAGGCTTCTACGGCCAAGATGTGGTGAATCGGAAACAAGTTTTCATTGATTAGGATCAAATAAAAAAAACAATGAAATCAATGAAATCAGGCCAAAAAAAATCAATGAAATCAGGCAAAAAATCAATGACATCAATGAAATCAATCTCCCTTCGATGAAAATCCTTTTAGGATTTCAACCGAATATTTTATCCAATCCGATACGATATCGTGTCCTAGGGTCATGTAAATTTATTGTTACAAATCCGTGTGGGGCAGACTGAGCATGACTAAAGAAATTTCTAAATTGATTGAAGTCCATATCGGAACACCATGTCTGCCAAATATTTCGTAGCGTATGTGTATCAACTCCATTAAACACACACAACACATTACAATTATCGCGAATCACTTTTGGTATTTGTGTGTAGCGTTGAGTGACATAGATCACATCAGTGTTTTTGTGCCTGCCTCGGGAAAAAATCCTTGCAGGGTTTTTTTGTTTATCTAACATTACATCGTCGTATACAACTAAATTGTTGATACTTCCATCGAGGTCTTCTACTGATGGTGCCTCGTCAATATCGGTTATAAATTCAATAATATCCTCGCCAGCAATCTCTGAAGCGTTTTCATTAAAATCTTTTAGCACTTCATAGCATCGTTGGTCATCTACGCTAGGGGCAATTAAATACAACTTATCCCACTTCATCCATCTCATTATTAAATTGAGCAACAATTGCGTTTTGCCGGATCCAGATGGCCCGATTATAATTGCGCGGATAGAGTTTGGTAGTGCTGCATGATGCTTAACTGGTTCTCTTGTTTTAGTCGCTGAAAAATCAATTATATTCATATCTCTATACATAAATTATGGATCTATATTGTGTGAAGTGTAAGGCGCGTACTGGCACAGATGACTTGACGACGATTACAACAAAAAATAACCGATCAGCGCTTTCTGGTAAATGCGTACAATGTAGTACAAAGAAATTTAGATTTGTTTCTAAACCCAAGGAACCTTTAAAAAAAAACGAGGAGGTGATATCGCAGCCAAATTAGCAAAATTCCCTGGAACCCCATGGGCAAAATACCCTGGAGAAAAACACCTTCCAGGATATAGCTACTGTGGCCCCGGAACACGATTAGATATCAGACTCAATAATCATAACCAACCCAACCCCGGTGAAGAACCAATAAACGCCATTGATAAAGCCTGTCACCTTCATGATGTTGCTTATAAAAGCAGTAATCTGCAACACAGGCATCTAGCAGATGTGAAATTAATTCATGCGTTAAATGCTATTCCTGATAAATCCTTCAAAGAAAAATTGGCTTCTTTTTTGATCAAATCGGCAATGAAAAGCAAATTGATGTTAGGTGCTGGTAATTAATAACAACATGGAATCTATTTATTATTCCCCAAGAGGATACTGGAGGGGTAAATCAGCAATCCATAAACTCGCTAGCGCTGCAAAAGTGAAAAAAAACCACTGCGGCTCATTGGTTATCTAAACAGGCACTATGGCAAATTTATCTACCACCGCCTAAACAAATTAATGTCTCGCATTTTGATGTGACCGGACCCAATGAAGTTCATCAGGCTGATCTATTATTTTTGCCACATGACCACGGTTACAAGTACGCATTAACCGTAGTTGATATTGCAAGTCGATACAAAGAAGCAGAACCGTTAAAAACAAAATCGGCCACTGAAGTAGCTTCTGCATTTGAAAGGATTTATCGAAGGGGCCCCTTGCACTGGCCAAATCTATTACAAATTGATCCTGGCAAGGAATTTCAGGGTGCAGTGTTATCTACAATGAAATATCACAATGTCACTATCAGACGGGGGCATACTGCACTGCATCGTGATCAGGCAATTGTAGAACGGTTTAATAAAACCCTTGCTGAGCGGTTATTTGGATATCAATACGCAAAAGAATTCATCCAAGAAAAAAGATCCCGTGAATGGGTTAAAAGATTACCATCTGTGATTACTGCACTGAATAACGAGATTACTAGAACAATCAACATGAAACCCATCAACGCGATTAAAAAGAAGTCAATACCTGAAATGGAAATTCAAAAAGATTTCAAAGAACCAATTCTTGGTAGTAATGTCATTGTGAGGTACTTATACGAACCAGGAGAGCTTGAGGGTGGCAGAAAAAGGGCTACTGATCCTATATGGAGTGTTACTGCACACAAGATATCTAGTGTAACACGATCTACGGGTAGACCTCCAGTCTATAAACTGGATTCAACTGCCCCTCAGCAGGGTTGTACTAGACAACAATTACAAGTGATTCCTGACGATACTCAATTGCCGCCCCATGGTCTTAACTAGCACCAAGGGTGCTGGCATTCCGGCGTCAATTGCACTCAAGACAAGTCAACATCACATTATTTCTGACATGACCGAGATTGTTATTTTTTCTGTCTCCGGTGAATTGGCGAGGATCCTTATCCGAATACTGCCAACGACTTATACAATTGCAACTTGCGCAGTGATTATTCTGTTTTTTCTTCAAAGTGATTATTAATTTAGCATCAATATCAAATTCTCGCTGTTTTTTTTTGTCTTGGTGTTTGTAACCGGAGAGTTTTTTATCAATAATTTTAATATCAATATCATCTATTGTGGTGTCATTATCGTCACCAATGATTTCATCATCGAAGACAATTCTTCGAAGTTGATTTATTTTTCGTACTCTGGATACTGAAAGATAGACTAAATTTGACCATTCGATGCGATTATCTACCATCCAAACAATTGTATCTGATATAGTCAATCCCTGTGAAGAATGTATTGTTGCTGCGTATCCTAGCGTCCATGGGGATTTATTAGCACGCAATGCATCTTCAACGACATTGATATCAACCAGCACAATATCATTTAATACTAAATTCTGTTTTTCACTTTGTCCTGGAATATCAACTTCAATGTTCTGTTTTCGTGTATCCGATGGCCTATAACAGAGGGGCACTGGAAGTGTTGCAAATTTTTGTTAATGCAATTCAAATAATTTCATCTGAAGTGTGTCCCTGACTATTTTTCTACTTGCAATTATCAAATCATTTGGTCTCCATGCTTCCCAAAACTCATTCATTGGAGTTTCCGAAATTATTTCACGGGCTATTTCACACTGGATTTTATCCGGTTGTAATCTAATTAGTTTCTTAAATTCTTTTAATTCATTATCAAGTGATCTATGATCGGTATCAATTTCTTCATAATAGTCTACAAAACCCTTTAGCCATTCATGTGGGGATGCACCGACAAATGGTGGTGGTTGTCCGTGATCACCGCACATGACTATTTTTGTATTTTTCAATAACAACCACTCGAGAAATATTTTTAATACATCTTCTGACACTGTGTCTATTTCATCCCAAATGATAATTTCAGGAATAAATTTCTCTCCCATGCGCTCAGGAGTCCATTTATCTCCCTTCCATCGGAAAAAGCTGTGATAAGTGCAGGCATTTACCCCTCTCTGTATCATTTCTCTTGCAAGTCTATGAGTTGGTGTTAGCACAATCATGTTTGGATTTTTCCCACGAAATAACTCAATTGCCCGAGTTGTTTTTCCTGACCCACCACAGCCGTTTAAATAAACTGTTTTATACAGGCATATTGGATCAGAAATCGGTGGTGCACTAGAAAATTCTGAACACTGATTGCTTTCTAAATAAATATTTTCAATGGTAACATCTGCTGATGGAATATAATCATGAAGCATTTCCTTCTTAATTCTCCATGACCCCCAATTCTCGTTGCCAGTAGCCTTAAAATCAGCCATTTTGCTATTTATGTAAAATGAATCAGTGGCAACTCTAACTGCGGTGTCAGGAAATTTATTAATCATTGAAAACAGATTAATAGAAGCATAACCAAGCATAGAAGCTCTCAAATGTGTGTACTGCGGATTGTATCCATCATTGTAAGTAACAATTGTACCCAATTTGGTTCCATCGGACATAAATGCGTCCTTACGATTGACATATAAGCCCTTATTCGTTAGATCCGCGATTACAAAATCGTATTCAGCATTGTCTATAATCAATCGTGAAGAATATCTCGTATTATCGAATTTACCACCCTGAGTGAATTTACCGATTATTCTTCTACTAAGATCTTTTGCTTCGTTGTTTCTGATTTCAAATAACTGTTTGGACAAATTCATGATTTGTTGTTCATTAAAATCAGGAAACAGTTTTCGCTCTTCGCTAATTATTTTTTCTAGATCAGGTTGTGGTAACCAGACTGATTTCTGTGCTCGATAGGATATAATTGCTTCACTGACAATTAATGATTTTAACATCTTACAATCAAGCATATACCGTAATAACACTATTGGCATCCAGTGTTTTTCAGACATGTGTTTACCAATCCAAAGATAACTACACGGATGAAGTCCTGTAGCCATTTCAAATGATACTACACAAGCGAATCCGGTTAAATCGAAATCAGGCAGTGGTCCATTAATAGCAACACGGGTCATTTCGTGTGTGGGGTGTCCAAATCGTTTAAAATATTTCTCGCATTCTCCATACCCGAGAAAACTTCCTGGATAACATGCAATCATATCAACTGATATAACGGTATCAGGGTCGTATTTTGTATTCCATAATCCTCCATGGCCGTATTCAAGACAGGACAATTTGACATCTGATAAAAACTCACTTCGTGTTGGTTTCCACGCGTTTTTCTTTCTAGCAAAATGTGCTGCAATTGATGGTAGTGTAAAACAGTTTGTTAATAATTGATCGTTGTCTTCCCCCTCCCCAGAAAACTCACTAGCTAGTTGTTTCATTTGATTATGCAGTTCTTCAGTACGGTATAATTCTCCGTTGGGCTTTACAAACTGATCAAATTTGCATTCTTCGTCTGAAGTACTATGAAATAGCCACATTGACACGGGATCGTTTTTACTCAAATGGTAAATAGCATCAAATAATTTCTGCTCTGAAAAAAACTCTTCGGTTTGGGATAGATATTTTACGGTTCTATCCCGTGGGAATATTGTTACTGCAGATGACCATGCGTGTTCGTTATGATCAATAATTTCAATTGGAGCTCCCTGTGATTTATATTTCGATTCGTATAATACTTCTCCGGTGATTGTCCTTACTGATATTGGAAATCTTAATGATTTTTCTAATTTGGTTATATCTTGAATTGTTGCCCCATGCTCTTTTACCGTTAATTCCCATTCGGTTATTTTTTTTTCGTCTTAGATCAGTTAGTTTATTCCCCCGGGATGCATTTGTGAAGTGTTCCATTATTCGTTCTGCTACACAATTGAGTCCTGTCGAATATTTCATGGGTGCTAGTTTTGCGATATCAGGTTTTTCATTGAGCGGATATATCCCGTAAACAACTGCTGTGACAGGGTAAGATCTTTCGTAGTAGGGTTTATCAATTCCGGTCAAAATTCCTGGTTTTGAATCCTGATTCACGGTGATAGTTTTTTTGCCCTTGAGAATGGGTTCAAATTTATCCCTAATAATCCATTTTCCATCCTCACGGATAAGGAATTTTATTCGGAAAAAATGACTTTTTTCCCCAAGACGTGAAATTATCACTGCTGCTTTTTCATCATTCATGGTAGCGTCAACAACACCATCAATTCGAAATGTTGACCAACAATAAGATGCTCCATCATGCTTGAATTCATTAAAACAGTCTCTGATGGCTTTATCAAGAATTTTATTCTTGGGTGTATTAGAAACTATATCAAGATTGAATTGAGCATCCTTCCAAGGTAATTTCTTGTTACGTTTTTTAGGTCTATCGCGATTAAATCTAGGATTAATTTTCAATAATCTCTTAAACTCTCTCATGTTTCTGTCTATTAAACGTTTTTTGGGTCTATCGCGATTAAATCTAGGACTAATTTTCAATAATCTCTTAAACTCTTTCATGTTTCCGTCTCTTGGACGTTTGTTACGTTTTTTGGGTTTATCGATATTAAATTTAGGATTTATTTTCAATAATCTCTTAAACTCCTTCATGTTTCCTTCTCTTGGACGTTTGTTTCCGTCTCTTGGACGTTTGGGTCTATCGAGATTAATTTTCAATAATCTCTTAAACTCCTTCATGTTTCCGTCTATTGGACGTTTTTTGGGTTTATCGATATTAAATTTAGGATTAATTTTCAATAATCTCTTAAACTCTCTATCAGTATTGAATTTAGCATTTTTCGAAGTCACTCTCTTGAACTTCCTCATGCTATACTAAAAACAAGTGTCTAAATGAAAGATTTATGTATAATGAATCACTGCAAATGGGTCAGTCATTGAATTAGACAAATAGTATAGTATACGATGACCCAAGAATTCAGACAGCACCCTGTGATTACAAATTATGAAGCATCCAGTGATGGTGTTGTAAGACACTGTATACTAAAGAACCCAGTTGGTGCTGACAATGGTATGGGGTATTTGGTGTTTACTGTTGGAAAGAAGATATATCGCAATCATCGTTTCGTATTTGAATGTTTTAATGGATTGATCAAAGATGGTTTTGTTATTGATCACAAGGATTCTAATCGAAAGAACAATTCTTTATCAAATCTGCAAGCTATCACACAATGTGAGAATACCAAACGAGGAAAGACTGGAAAATGCTCAAAAAAAACGAGACCAGTAAAATCTTTGAATACATCAACTAACGAAGAGAAAATATTTAAATAAATATATGAAGCCGGCAAGTATTTCAATATTTGTAGAGCCTCGGTACAAAAAGTTGCATCGGGAATAACCAAGACGGCTATTTCAAAAAAGAGCGGACAAAATGTTCAATTTAGTTATGTCTAATGCGTCATATTTTTCAATTAGAGATATGTCATTGTTATAGAATAATGAATTCTGAAAACATGAATAGTATCATAGTTAAAATAGCAAAATTGAAAAATCAGGATATTGAACTATCAGATGGGTTAAATCCTGATCAAATCAAGTCGGATTTTCAGGATATAGAATACGGGGTTAGCACTAACAAATATATGCTACCCAAGAAATATGCACTCATCAAAAGAATTCAGAATTCTATTAGAGACTCTCTTGCATTTTCCAGTGACATCAGTGTGTTTGTTCCGTTGTATACTATCGTAGAACGAATACGAAAAGAATTAGGTAACGAATACGAATTGAAAAAAGAAGTCAACTCTAAAATTAGAAACCTACGAGCATTAATTTAAGAAAATTGATTACCCGACCCTTATCATTTTTTGATTACCCGACCATTATCATTTTTTTTAGCCGACCCTCAAGGGTATGTCAAAAATCGATGAAAAAGTGAGGAAACTATCAGTATATACAATTTTGATACTTTCCTCATCAATGATAGAGCCGTTAAAACACTTCCACGATGGTGTTAAAAATCACCCGACATGTCATTGATGGGAAAAGTGTTTTGCAATTGAAAAATTGTTTCTGATTTCAAATAATGGTCAATGAAGCATTAACAACTAGATTGGCTCGTGAACGACTAGGCGCAATTAAGAGATTTGTACCAATTCGTGACTCTGTAAGGAATAAACTGCAACAACGACAGAGTCTTCAGACTGATTTTGCTGCGGGATCTGAAGAGTTGTTTAAACCAGTAACCACAGCAACGAAGGAGATAGAGCGTGCTATACAGGGAGATGTTCCCGAGACGGGGAAATCTGTTATTGGTGAACTTGAAAAAATAGCAGCGAAAACTGAACAAACAAAACAAATGGAATCAAAAAGAACAGTAGATGACTTACGCGTGAGATTTAACGAGGAAATGTTAGCAGAAATTGATAAAACTAATCCAACAGAAATTCCTGCGCTTGTTGTTACGTCTTATGAAAACAGAAAAAAATGGTTGAAACCAGAACATCATAAGTTTGTTAAGAATTTCGCTCATTGGGCTGATATATTTTATAAAATCAAAGCTAAAAAAAGTCAAATTAAGACAGGTAGTGCATCATACATCGAATATATCAAGATGGTGGATCACGTGTATAATCAATATGAAGAACTAAAACAACAACAAAAAACGCCAAAATTGCAAAGAAAGCGACAGCAACCTGCAAAGAAAATATCTTTCTCTCCTAAAAAACTACCACCTGATGATGATGATGATGATTATTTACAAGAAACGGATTTAGAAGAACTAGATGAAGCAACTGGCTATAGCGGGAAAGGGTTGTCCAGTGGGACATGTCCTGATAGTGTTATCAATGATATATCACGATTAGATGTTCTTGTAGGAGGGTTCCGAGCTGGAAATAATTCACCGGAAATAATTAATGAAGCAGCTGATATCTGTAGACGGTTATTTGCCGGCGGTATCATGGATATCAAAACATATCGAGATTTCATTGACGAGTTAGCAAATGGGTATCACAGTGACTGAATAACAATTGAAAACACTAGTGTTTTTATAATAATGATCATACACTACAATCATGATAAACCAATCCCCGTCTATGTAGTTAATTCACGGTTGCCAGTTTATAGAGCATACTATGGAGATGGTTTAGGCAATACCATTTTAGGATTCTTTTCAAGAATGGCCCCAAAAGTGATGCCGTTAGCTAAACAATTATCAATGAAAGCCATTGATGTTATTCGTGATAAGGGTATTGGTGCTGTTGGAGATCTTGCCGGAAAAGCGTTTTCAGCCGCGAAGAATAAAATAACATCATTAGTGAGACGAAAAAAGAAACCGTTACCGTCTACAGCGGAAATGCCTGCAAGTGTTAGTAAAATAATAAATAACGCAGTAGATGAAAAACTAGCGTCGATGGTGACTCCAATTGACCAAAGCAATATTGCAAATATGATAGCAGGAAGTGGCTTTAAAAAACTACGTCGATGAAATGGAAAATCGCGATTTAGACTCTGATAAATAGAATAAAATGTTCAAAAGGTCACCTGATCCAGCATTTGATATAGACGCCCCAGTCCCCAAGAATGATTCTGTACGCGATTATCAATATTACGCCTATCATGCCATAGACTCAAATAGTCGATCAAGAATTGATCTTCAAGTCCATGATACCAGTAAATACTTTTTACCTTGTGAAGCGTTTATTGAAGTAGAAGGAGAAATTGTAACAGCTGTTGATACTCCTGCTGTACCAGCACCGTATCCAGCTGGTACACAAGTCGGTTTTGTCAATAATGGTATCATGGCGCTATTTGAGAGTGCTAGATATCTCATTGATGGAAAAGAAATTGAGTCCATAGATCGAGATGTTGATGTGGCTACAACAATAATCGGGCTAGCAAGATATTCTGATGATTATACAAGATCAGCAGGACCTTCTATGATGTTTGCAAAAGATGTTAAAAATACCGCTGGAGGAAATCAATTTATTATAAGACGACCAAAGAATAATGCTGGTGCCGCTGATGTTGATGTTGAAAATATGATTATAAACAACGATGTTAATTTCAATCTAGGAGCTGCAACACGTATTTCAATGTTGGAAGGGCGGCGTAAATCATTTTCATGCGCGATTCCACTGCATCACATATTTGGATTCTGTAGAAACGTCAGAAAAGTTATTTATGGAGCGAAGCATACAGTACCGCTTGTACGAAAGGGTGATGATAATGACGCAATTTGGAGGATTCCAGCAGACAATGCAAATCCCAATGCTGATGCTGGTAAAGTGAATTTAACAAAAATATCATTGTGGATGCCAGTGTTGACTCCAGCAATTACCGCAGAAGAACGATTACTATCATTTATGGACCAAGGAGGAAAGTCGTTGTTAAGTTGGTTATCAGTGAGTACAGATGTGAAGCAATCAAATATCAACGGGTTATTCACGTGGAATCTAGCATCAAAACAAGGCGTTTCTGCGCCACGTCATATATTTATTGCGTTACAGGATAACACACGAGTTGGAAATCAACTCTCCAGCCATATGATATTTGATCAATTAGGTGTTGAAGACGTCTCACTGAGAATAAACGGCCAGCAGGAACCATCTGAAGATATACAACTTAATTACACAGAAAATCATATTGTACGAGTTTATCATCGTCTGTTGTCATTTATGGCACGCGACCAAAATGTGGATACTGGTTTGCAAATATCACAATTGGATTTTAAAAGTCTCTATCCAATCTATTACTTTTCATTGGAACATCTTGATTTAACAAGACAATCTGTTGTTGATATACATTTTAGAGCTAATATAACCCGTCCTGGTATTGCTAATTATAGAGCAGTTGCTGTCATTCTCAGTGATAAATCAATGCTACTCGAAGGTGTTGGAGGAAGAATGAGAGTGGTAGATGCCCCAGTAGAAAATCTTTGATTGATTTTCTCGATTTTTCATTGAAATTGTAAACGATTTAGAATCAGTCTATTATGTATAACATGTCATATAGTGTTATTAGTGTTGCGTTAACTCCTGGTCAAATCAAAAAATTGCAATCCAAATCAGCTAAGCAATGTGGAACCACAATCACGTTGAAACCTAATCAAATGACTGGTGGTGCAAATAAATTATCGCTGACAACTCGTCAAATAAAACATTTCAATGATGCACTTGCAGCAAAAAAAGGTGTCCAGATTACTCTTTCTGCGGCTGCTATCAAAAATATGATTAAAACAGGCGGTATATTTCCATTGTTAGCTGCAATACCAGCATTGATTGCAGCAGCAGCCCCAGCAGTGGCTAAAGCAGCGGCGTTAGGAGCCGTTGGTACTGCAGCAGGAATGGCACTAAAGAAGGCAACGGGACAGGGTTATAAAAAAAGGTAAAGGGTCTAAGACTACCAGGAACCCCGTATTCATGGTACAGCGGAAAGGGTCTAAGACTACCAGGAACCCCGTATTCATGGTACAGCGGGAGATCCGTTCACGGATCAGGCCTGAGAATCCCAGGAACGGTTTATTAATTGAGGAACCTATGGTTCCAATGTCCAATTTTGATTTAATGGATGCTGCTAAAAAACTAGCGATTAAAAATTTCAGAGGTGTTTTTATGAAAGATCAATTACCGGCACAACCCAATGATGTTGAAACCGGCATCATTAATTTAGGTAACAGCACCGGACCCGGAACTCACTGGGTTGCATACGCTATTGATCCACGTGGGATTGTCTATTTTGATTCATATGGATTAGCCCCACCAAAAGAGTTTATGCGTTATATAAAAAATTTTCCAATGAAGACTTGGTATTCTACGCTATCAACACAACAAATGAATGATCCACCAATATGCGGCAGCGAAGTATTAAATGTCCTTGATGCTATTTCAGCATCTAGAAAACCACCACACATTGTCGTAAATGAATACACTAGTAATCGCTTTTTAGAGAGAGGTGTATAAAATATCATGATTGATATTTGGGGGAGATCTTTGAAACCCTAACCCGATGACACTGCAACCCCTGATTCTATCAAGGATATAAAAAAAATAATTGAAGATGAAATAGCTGAGACGTTGAATTTAGCAAGTGTTGACCCGAATGAAATAGTTGTATTTCAAGACAAACAGGGTAAATTGAAAACCAGTGATGTGTCGTTGAATGATATTTTAACACGACAACGAAACGCAATCGAGGATACTATCGCGTTATTTTCGGATCAGGGTAAACTCAAACCGGGTGTACTTATTTCGACGATTACAGATAGATTAAAAACTCTCAACGATGAATTAAAAAATTCTCTGTTGGAACTAGCAACACTTCAATCTAAAACCGAAGAACACATAAAACAGTTTACCGCATTTCGTAGAAATATCATTGATAAATTTATTGGAACTACATTCGATAAAATTGAACTAAAACTTCCGGATATCAAAAAATCCATCGATGAGACGAAAACCTTCATCGAAGCCATCAAAGGGGATGCAACGAGGATGATAACAATCATTGAAAAAACAAAAATTCCTCATGAGAAAACCAACAACGTAGTATACACGATCCAACACGGATCATTTGCGTGGACACCTACAAACAACAAATTAGATATCACTGCAACCGTCAAGGGTATTTATCGATTAACACTAGTGACACCATTGACTCAATTTAATATTTCATCGTTCAGTTCATCCGGGGTCAATAATACGATTTCAACGATCATCGACAAGAATACAACTGAAAAGTTCACAATCACATCTACTGATAAAAATTTGGTTAGGGTTTCAACAACGTGGTATGTGGAATTCGTAGCGGATTTAAGTTGAAAATTGCAAAGCAATTTCACTAACGGTTTCAATTGAAAGGAAAATCTTTCGGATTTCACAATTGAAAACGATAGCGTTTTTAAAATAAAAATGATTTCATCATCGCAATATCGCTATGATCAGGTCAGAGAGTATCAAAATAGACTCAAAACCCTGTCTGAGGAGTATGCAATGAAAATTAAAAAATATCGCAGGAGAATTACCGCAATTGATATTACTGTGTACGCTGTGAGTGGTGTAATCACCGGAGCAGGTATTATACTGTCTTCAGTAACAATGATGGCCCCGATAGCTGTTCCAATTTGCATTTCTGCGGCAACAACAATCGCTGGAATAATTTCAATAATAACAAAAAAAATATCATTATGCAGCCAACGGAAACTACAAGACTACATAATTCAATTTAATGTTGTGTCTACTGCATACTCGCAATTATCCTCATTGATATCGTCATCTCTCGATGATACAATTATATCAGAGAGTGAGTTTTCAGCGATGGTAGGTATTTACGATTCTGCGATGTCAAAATTAGAAATACATCATGAATATAATAACAATGACAACACAGATGGAATTACTTCAACAAATAGTGGAGAACACAAACCCAGTACAAACCAGCATGATCTCAATAACATCAACGAATCCAGAATTCAGTGTGAATTTCCCCTCTCCGGTCCCAGTGAAGGAAATCGCGCTAGCAAAATTACGAGTATACCACAGTTGGCCAAATATTAGGTCAAAATCATTTGGTGGTCAACAACCGAATAATTCACTGGTATTTGCAAATAAGAATAAAGACGACGGTACCCCAGACTGGAACGTTGTTTCCATACCAACAGGGTCATACCAAATTGAACAAATCAATAATGAATTCGCGCGTAGAATAAAATCGATTACTGGAAAAGAATCAAAAATAGCTATAACAGTTCATGAGCCGACATTATCATCTGCCATTGAAATAAGCACAGAAGGATACGTCGTAGATATCTATCAAAGCTCAATAAGGACCGTACTGGGATGGCCTGAATTACCACCCGGGGGAAAAACCGTTGATTTACCAGAACCACAAAAAACTGATTATATCACAGACAGGATAAAATCTGATAATCCAATAAAGAGTTATAGAGAGTACGACAGGTTTATAACTATCATTGGAGTGATACATTTCGACGACCCCGAATATTACACAATTCATGAAGAAAATATCACTGAAAACTTCACAGCAATGAATAATGATTTTTCACTGTTGTTAATATCTCTTAAATCCGGCTCTCTCACCCGAGATGAATTTATCAGCGTCGTAGAAACATGCAACAAAATCATCAATGACATGGAAACAATTCATTCTCAAATCATGCAAGAGATTTTAGGTGACGATAATCCTAAAACAAGAGCAGAATTCGCTACAAAATTTAAAATCCGCATTGAAGATGTTCCATCATTCAAACCACCAGGATATAACGTACCAGAACTAAAAAAACTTCTCAGTGATGCCATCGATGTTGGTTTTAAAATAATTCATGATGCGTGAAAAAAACATCATCACCGGAAATAAAAATCCTCAAACATAATAATGACCCAGATGGTGGTGGCAGGCATATCGCTCCGTTCAATGTGAATATTTTATCGGTGATAGCACTCAATTTAGTATGTGATGTTATCGAAGGAAGCTATCAAATAAATTTAGAACGATCAAATCAAGCTCAGCAAGGATATATTTTGTATTCATTTGCACCAACAGCCCCTCCAGGATTTTTAATAATTGAGTCCCCGGTGAATCCAGTCTATATGCGATATCATAATAATTCATTAACCAGAATTAATTTCAAACTCACTGACCAGTCCAATAATCTGATTGATTTACAAGATGAAGTTTTACAAATAAGTCTGTTTGTGAAATCCTAAGGACTGGATCAAATATTCGGTTGAAAAGTTTTTACTCATTTCATTGATTTCATTGAAAACTTGTCTGATTCACCTTTCATATTTTTTCTTTGACTGATTTCATTTGATTTTTTTTGGGACTGATCCATGAAAACTTGTTTCCGATTCAACACATCTGGGCCGTAGAAGCCTGATTTCATTGAAAACTTGTTTAAAAATGTTGTCTGATTCGCCCCCTCTGCTGCTAAAATTAAAAACAAAATTTAAAAAACGTATTGTCTTTAATGGCTATTATATTTGTGTCGATCTTTGTCCTTTTTATATTTATTTCTTTTGAGAACGACTATGTTCGAGACGGGTCCGTACATTTATTAATTTAAATTGTACATTAACCACCTCGAGTTTGGTCGTCTCTATTTATTTATATTTAGGTTCTTTTTTTCTAAATCGTTTATTAGTCCCTTTAAACAGGGCTCTCTGTGTAGTTCGGGAGCTACACGAGAAAGAGAAAATGCAAGATTGCCTGGTTTTGAATAGTACTCACCAGCGACTTTTACCTTGTTTTCTTTCAGGGCATGCGTATTGGGAAAACACTTAAAAACTCCTATACTACTCTATACTTATTGTATTAGTGTGTTGTCTGCATCATGTTTCTATGAGTGCATTCCCCCCCCCCCGACTCTTTTACGGGCCAGCCCACTTCGCGTAGCGCCATGTGATTTAGCCCTTTGACTTCCTCATCTCGTACTTTCCACTTAAGGTTCCCTGTCCACCCCCCACCCCCGCTTGTGCTCCTACCCTAGTTATGTGTTCCAATAATTATGATTTGCCCTCATAGTTTCCAATATAAACTCTGTGATGTTGTATACTAATTTCTTGCTAAAGTTTCCATCTAAATATAGTATGTTTTTTGTTTTTATAATTGAGTTGTTCTTATTTTTAGTGTTATGTCAACTCTTTTCTTTCTATTCTTATCACATTCAACCATGACATTTTTTTTTTGGGGGGGGGATGTGTGAATTTTTACACAGTGGACATTTGGGCGATACTCAGATCACATGCCGTCTCATTGCAACCTCTCCCGCCAACCACGCGTCATGCATTTATTTGAAGCAGAGGCTTTGTATTTTTAATGACCCTAACTTGACCCAGTTTCCCCAGGCACTAATTGATGTTTATGTGTTCATGTTCGACTTTGGTTTTTTTTTATATCCTATTTATTGTGCTATCTGTAAGCCATTTGTGTGCTGTTTTTGTATCTATTTCTCATAGTTCTCTATTGTCCCTATATTTATTTAGCAATTCTTTTATTGATCTTAATTTTCGTGAGTCTTCTAGTAGTTTCGATAACCTATTGTTTTTATATGTCATTTCTCTGCTTCATAGAGAATCCGAAATAATATATGTATAGAACATGATAAGGTATTTTTGGTTCTGCTTTCATTTCCTTAAATCTGTTTAGAATGTTGGTGTATTTTATAAGGACGGGGTTTGGGAAGGCCAGGCCTCCACTCTCTTTCTGTCATTATATAATGTGTCCTTGTTTATGTAGTGCATTTTAAACCCCGATAAATATTTAATAATTTCATTATCTAAATTTTTTAGATCTTCGATTGTTATGTCTATTGATTTTAAAATTTAGTTTAAGTGCACATTCACATAATATTTTTGTTACTTGGGCCAGTTTTCCCTGATTTTCTTGAGGTTTTGTTTTGCCTTTCTTGGTCTTTAATTATTGGGATTGGTAATCCGTGTTGTTTACCTCTTCAGTTTCCCATTAGTAAGATTTCCATTTTCTCAGGATTTATTTTCGACAATAATACTTTTCCAAATAATTCAAATTCCCATAATAATTTTACATAGGAGTTATGGTCTTGTACAAAGTTAGTGCAATCATCTGCATCTTGTAGCATTTTAACCTCTTCTCTAATATTTGGAACTTTGATCCCTTTTATTTCTTTATTGAGTTTCTTTTTTAATAATTAGAATTTATATCGCTATTACATATAATAGCATAGATAGTAGACATCCCTGTCTCACTGATCTCTTTATATAAATTTTTCATGTTCTCGCCCCATTTACCTGTACAAACGAGTTCATGTCTCTGTACAGGATTTTAGTCTGTAACAGAATTGTTACCGAGAGGATGGTGGATTAAATGAACAACACAAACATAATATGTGAAAGAAAATATAAATTTATGAAATAAATTATTAATGAAAAATAATGATGTATCAACACAATAACTCATGCGCTCAACCCACAATTACACTCACAACCATTCACAATACATGAATAAATTAAATATTAATACAAAATAAAACACAGATACAAAGGAATCTCTTGGACTATACACAGATCCAATGAACCTTTACAAACGTTATATTACCGCAAGTATAAAATTGCGATAATAAATCAAAACATCAAACTATACTATCGCACGTATGGATTGCGACAACTAGCACGAACATATACATGTATTCAATCAAGTTGCTAGCTTTTATTGAGATTCATGCAATCCCTTGAAATACTAATGTGATTTGAAATAACTATGTAAATACAACAATGTATTCAATTGTACTACAATTGCAACACACATATGTGTCTCGACCCTGTATAACCGTACGATTCACCAACAGTTGAATTGCCGCCCAGTTTCCCCGAAGACCTAGGGTTGACCAATACTTTTATCGGCCGTTTGCCCTTCACGGATCCACCACAGTTATACGTACAGACAGCATACAACATCTACTAGAACCAACGGTTCCTCAATACCCTAGATGTCGCCCCGGATGTTTACAACTTTAGACAGCTCCGACACTCGGACTTCTAGCTTTCCGGATATTTACACGTCACGACAGATGTAGACGAACAGACAGTTCGACAGACAGACAGTCAGATACTTCAATTCGTTTGCACAATTAAACGGCACAATCAATCACATTCAGCTATTATTCAGAGATGTTCCACAACAAATCATAGATGTTCCAAAACAAATCAGACGATATCAAAGACGTTATCAAAGATGTTCTCAGATGTTATCAGATGCGTTATCAGAGATGCTATCAGATGCGTTAACAGCTACGTTATCAGATGCGTTAATAGCTACAATAAACAAAACCAGACTAATAATAGTTGTCTCAAAAAATAATCTAAACCTTAGATTACGCTATTGCATTTAAAGTCTAATAGTGACTAGTAATTCCAAATACTCCACGTTTAAAATCTGCATTGCAATAAAGGCATCATTATATGAAATGATAAACTGAATAAAATTCACAATAAAACGAAATATAAATTTAACACTCACCCCTTTGGCTGGAGATTGAAAGACGAGCTTATTTATCCTGTGATTAGATACTTTAGGTCCCGTAAAATTGATCATAAATATTCTGCCTTATATACCCTCAAATAGGTGAGCAGAAATCACAGCAAGATTGCCGTGCACCACGTGAAACTAATGTTCCGGATTTCATGTAAATAAAAATCAGGCACATGCAGATCGTTACACACCGCTTACCTTGAAGAAAACCACTTATTCACCCCAGGTAATGCATGTACGACGAAACAAAGAAAATGGTGAGATTAGATTGCAATTCAAGAAAAAAAAATCAATTCAATTTTCGCCTAATTCTGTGACATAATCCACTTTTGGAAACTTTTTAGAGACTCTTCAAAAAGGGCTACCGAAACACACGCGCAATTTCATAGTCGAGTAAACGTAATTTTTTTTATAAATGGATAAAAATGTCTGGCACCGCGTTAACTTATGAGGGAATACGTAAGGAAATTGTGAAGGCGCACGTCCTAAGTATTTACAGAAAAGACTCTATTGCAAGCCCATTGGCTGACTTGACTTGGATAAAAGCTTCCACGAAATTAATGTGGACAGAAGCATGTGAACGAGCATTTCAGACGTTAAATGACAGACTAACGTCAGACGCAATTAGTGAAATTGCCTGATATGACACGATATTTTGTCTTACGTACGGACGCTTGTGATAGAGGTTATGGGACAGCGTTATTGCAAGAGCTAGACGGAAGCTTATTCCCAGTTGCATACAGTAGCAGGACATTATCAACTGCAGAACGTAATTATTCGGTCTCTGAGATTGAATGATTGGCTATTATCTTTGAGATATCTAAATTCCAACGCTACCGGTATGGCCGAAAAATTATTTTGGAAACAGACCACCAACCACTCGCCTATTTGGCTCAAGCTAAGTTGACAAATGGACGATTAATGAGATGGTCACTATTTATGCAACAATACCAAATTCACGTACGGTATATTAAAGGCAGCAAGAATGTAAGGGCTGACTGCTTAAGTAGAATAGGGACGTCTGAGGTGAAGGGGTCACCTGAGGACGTGTAACTGAACCAGATTAGATCTCCAAAAAATTGGAGAGTAAAATAGCGATTTTGCTCTTCAAGGAGGGGCCCATGTGAAGGGGAAAGTTTCTGGCGATCTATCACAAATACTTTCGTTGAGACCAGGGAACCATTAATTAGATTTACGGAGACACGCGCGTATCATATTGTTATACTGCCGCGTACGGTATTGTTCCTTTATAATGTGACTATCTAATTAGAGTCGTTGTTTATCCATCAGCCAGACTGACTGTTAGGGACATGGTAGACTTCATTTTCATGGGAAAGTTGTCAAAATTGAGAAACCGCAGACATTCTCCTACTTAATACTGCCAGGTCAGGCTGACCCGACTTTAGCGACTCTGAAAGAAAGGGCAGCAAACATATTTGATACTGATTCGTCACGTTAAATAAAGGACGTGTTTTCACACAAGATTAATCGGATTTAATATCACCCTTACTGAAATTGAAGTCGGTCTGAGTTTTCCTGCGAGATGACAAGAGATAAAATACACTACAGGATCTGAGCGGAATTTGAAAGAGATTTTATTCTTAAAAGTGTGTGGTCCAGGCAAGCCGCCTACACTGGCTTGGTGACGAAACCACAAAGGGAGAAAAAAGCTTTTTAGACGTATTGATGTTACGTAACCTGAGACGTATGCTGAGAAAAAGAAAGAGAGGGTAGTGCAGTGAGACGTATATACCTGTGACGAAATGTTGCCTAGTGCTAAAATTCTAACGTGTTTAGATTGTATCCCGAGACGGATGGTAGCAAGTATCATCTTTGAGATATAAAGTTCTGAACAGCAACAGAGGAAGCGGAAAGCTGAGGACAAGCAGGTTATGAAATGGTACATAGCGTTGACTTCGATTGTTTAACTCGATCCTATGATTAACTAAAGCTATCAGTAACAGATCGGCTAGTTCATTTAAATTTATTTGAATTTTATTGTAATTCCGTTGAAGTTGTATTTCTAAAAGCAGAGTATATTCTTAATGAAAGGAATTTTCACAATTGTTTATGTAATTGATCGAATATATATATATATATATATATATATATATATATATATATATATATATATATATATATATATATATATATATATTTATTTATTTATTTATTTGTTCCCGAAAGTGTCCCCCCAAAAATGTATTAATCCTTCTCCCCTTAGTATCTTTGTCATCGAATGTGTATTCTACCTTATGCATATGCAGTCTCCTGTATGTCAGTCAGTTTCTGTGTCGTGTCAGAATGTGTTCCATGTTGTCTTTAAATCGTATGTCATCTGTTGTTAGTTGTCCTGTTCTGTCTATGTTATCACCTACACAGTTTAAATCCTCTCCTAATTTCAAATTTCCTATAGTGTATTTCTCTAAATATTTGGCCAGTTCGTCAATAAATTGTGCCTGTTCTTTGAAAGTTTATCCCACCCATTACAATGTGTATTGATCTCCCCTTAAAATGGTTTTCCTCCTATATTCTTTCCCATATAACCACTCTTTTATTTTTAATAAAACCGGCCACCCCACCCCTCTTATATCTTTCCCTATAAAGTCGTTCGTAATTATAAAACTGTACATACCTCTTCCCCTCTCAGTTTTCAGTCCAGTATGTGTCTCCTGTATAAATAGCATGTCATTGGGTTCCTAATGTTTTTAATTTTTCTAATTTGTCCCTATTTATCCCATTTGCGTTTATAGACAGTAAACGGAAGTTTTGTCCTCCATTTTTTGTCTATCCCAGGTTGTCGTATTATTTTTTTAAGATTATGGTTGTTTTTTATTTGTGCATTGTCTACCTTTGTGTGTGTGTGTGATCCATTTGTGTTCATATATTTCTTTTCTGTGGAAATGCGGGTTATTCCATATCGTATCATTGCTACTTCGCGAATGGTAAAAATCGCTTGTGGTGTTCGACTAGTATAGTGTGTATCTGTTCGTATTGTTTTCCGTTACTATTGTCCGTTTGGATGCGCTATCATTGTCTGTTCTCTCTGTTTTCCTTAGACTCTTCATTCTCTTCCCTTCTTTACTTTTGTTCGCCCTTTTTTCCTTGGCTTGTTCTCTGTTTATTTCTTCTTCTTCTACCATATATATCTCGACGCTTTCTTTAGTGTCCTTAATATTTTATGTTGACGAGGTTGATATATTACTAACCTTCTTTTTTAAGATTCCTTTTCATTAGTGCCATTGGTGTGGGTGTTGTGAAGGGTATCATTCCTAGTAGATCCCCCATGTCTTCCTCTTCTTCAATCTCCCTTCCCTTTTCACTCAGTACATCAAATCTGTTGTTGTTGTTGTTTTTGGTAGTAATGGGCTCTTTTCCTGGGGTCTTAACCATTGTGTTGCCAGGACATAGAATATCCCTCCACTTATCAGCACTTGAATGATTATGTGTTATTTCCTCCTGTCTAATTTCCTAAGCTGTTGTTGGTGGGCTTTGTATATTTTTTTTTTGCGAAAAATGTATTACTTGTGCCGCAACGGTACCTGTATAAGTATTGGGGCTGTCATTCGGTTTGGGTGTTCCCTCTTTGCAATCCAATGGACCGTGACCGGTTTGCCCGCATCTGGGGCACTTTCGATTGTCCTCGCACCCCTTGTACCAGCTTTTGAGTTTAAAGCCCAGTACGTAAAAGAACATGGGGATTTTCTTAACCTCTTGTCTGGTTATTGTTTGTATTCTGCCTCCAGTCTGAGTGGGAGCAAAGTTGCAAATGGTTGCCATCTTATGATAGTTTACATTGGCTCTCAACATTTGCTGGGTTTTGCTAACTTTGTTAGCATGTGTCTATCTCAAGCGGGAGTCTGTTCACATGCACTTCGACAGTCTTTCGGCCTAACTCTCTCTCGAATGGTGGGACCTCCTTTAGGCCTACTATAGCCTTTGCACCTTTTACCTCCAGCATCTTTACGGCTATAAAAGGTGTTTATAGGCCTTTTGGATGCAACATATATTTGTTTAGATCCGCATTCTAGAGGGCGTCAATATTTCCAATGTAGTATTTCATCGCCTGTGCTGTCGCTAAGATTTCCGCCTGGCGTGGCACTCTGCCTTTCTCCCCAAAATCCAGTAGCTGACACCTATCAGGATGGAAGGCCAGCAAGACATAATGCTGTACTGTAGTCCTGAAGTATTTGTTCGGCTTTGACTACAGTGCTTTTGGCGGCACATCTAGCCCTCCGGTGGCCGCATTAAATTCTGAGTTCATATCCAGCAACTGCTTGATGTTCATCCCGTCTGTAATGTCAATGTCGGTCATGGGTCTCACACTACTACACATCTGGTCATTGTTATGTTTTGCATTTTTCTTTAAAACAAGCCGGTCAATGTATGTGTTTAACTGCAGCATTCTATAGATTCCTACTTTAACTTTTAATTTGGGCAAATATGTTCTGTCCAAAATTGTATATAATTAAGGAATCTAGCTTTGTCTAAGTAGCTTGGTTGGTGAATAACCTGTACTCTGTAAACCAAAAGAACTGATATTTCATAATCTGCACAATTTTCTCAACTCAATGCAACCTGAAAAGAAGGTGAACAAATCTTTTTCTTACATCTCCGTGTAGGTAGTCCGTAATCCTTATTGCGATCATAAACACTTACTTTGCTTTTAAACAACAGTTATTAGAATTGTTTTGAAATCCATACAAGTCAAAAGCCATAAATTGTGACATGAAGGCCCAGATGCGGTATCGTGGTGCAAACAAAAATTATGTTCGCGCATGTCGCTGAGTTTACTGCATTAACTGTTTGATGTGAATTCAAGTATATCCGCAGACCGTGATGTGTAACTGAATTGTTGTTGTATTAATAATAATGATATTAATACTACTACTACTACTACTACTACTACTACTACTACTACTACTACTACTACTACTACTACTAATAATAATAATAATAATAATAATGTTTTTGCGCTAACTAGGAATATCTCACAGCTAAAATAGCTCGACATTCAATATAAATAATTATGAAATATCTCCCCGTCAGTGATTCTATCAAATAGCAACTATAGTAGCGTCAGGAAGATCGGGTGGAATTTTAGAAGGTACAGAGCAGTTATCTAAATTAAATGTCGAACCAACCTAAACAAATTCTTACGGCAACTGAGACAACAAAATGATCTTAAAACATTACCAGAGGATATTGCTGGTCAACTTCAACCCACTCCACCACCTCATTAACCTCTTTAGCCACAGCCCGGAGCTCGACCACCACCACGACCACCAAAGTTAGAACATGATATATAAATGTACTGATGAAGGTGTTGCCGCTAACAGGGATGCAGACCAAATACTTGATATTGCCGTGTTTGGATACGGGGGTAGACAAAAGATACGTAAAACCAGAATATACTGTAATAAATTTGGAGTAAGTGTTAGTGAATTTGAACCATGCTTGGGTCGTTAGTAGTGAATTTGGGTACAAGCCGAATGACTGTCCCTGGTAACATAGTCCATATTAAAATTCAGCGGTGTATACAAGTATTGTGATTGAAAAGGCAGCATTTATGGTTGGAAATCAGTAAATTATAGAATGGAATCAATAAGTTGGAACTTGGTAAGTACCGTTTATGTGGCCATAGTGGAAAATGGGCGTATGTATATGAGCGTGATACGCCGGAAATTCTGTGGATTGACTGGCCTAGGGTCGCGCAGTTAAATATTTCCCAGTTAGTAAGGGAATACTGGTGTAATTTCTATGGCATGACAAGCTATCGGTACGGAAAACGGATGATAATGAATAAAAACCATGCAAAGGTGCAGTTAATGGACGTTTGGGCAAGTTGTCTTCTCTGGGTCGCCAATTGATTAGAGCAAAGATTATTAGTTATAGCAGACACGTCTTTCTTTCCATTTTACAACTCAAGTTGTATGGAAGTCTTGGGAAATTTGGGGAAAACTTATGACTTCCAGCGTGACTCGCGCCAGGGTTTTGACACCGCTCGGTCAAGTGAATACCCCGTGCGTGTAACAATACTAAAACTCTAAAAGCTGCCTATTAGGTTAAATATTTATACTGTGTTGCTTTTAATATTCAGCAGATCACATCTGATAAAGATGTTAATAAGTTTCTTATCAATGACTGGACAGCAAAGAAACATACTGCAAGAGTAAACTAGAAAACGAAAGAAAAACAGGAAGAATAGAAGCATAAACTTGAAAAAGCAACAGGGAAAGGATAAAATCAGGTGTAAAAACCAGATCTGAAACAAGGATATAAAATGTAATAGCCGAGTCAGAGGTATTCGCCTCAACCACAATCAGATCCGCTCTATATATCTTGAAAAAGCTACAGTAAGTGACCGTGCTACTCCTAATAATATAGTTTATGGTCCTATGGAGGTTCTTGTGCAGGCTCTCGTACGGCAACCACCATACTGGACTCTAGTATATGTAAAAACAATTCCTTCGTCACATGGGCTAACAAAATCATATCTATTGTCGATGATGAGGCCGAATGGTAACATTTAGTGTATTTGGCATTATCTAGAGCTTCAAAAATGTGTCACCTGCTGACAATTGTCCGCGACAATTCCAAAATAGTTTAAAATCAACCTCAGGTGACCCATGGGATCCGCTGCGTGCCAATCCCAGACACCGTAACGAAAAGATTACCGGTAGTTGGCTATCGGCAAGAAGAAAACAAAATATACGCGAGTTTGATCTTGATGCTGCATTTATCATGACGATTAAACGACAAAATAATTACTGCGAATTCTGTAACAGGTTGACGTTGTGGGAATATTTTCCTAAGGACGTACGATAATTTACCGTGGACAGAACCAACATATGAAGGAAAGATGGCCGCCATCGCTTAACTGCTTGAGAAAGGCTCTGCCGTTTTTGTGCTATTTTTTCATGATATTTGTGCTTGTTGTCTATCTTCGTCTACATTATTGTGTTTCGTCATGTATTGGCTGTTCCGTTCGTATGTGTTAATTCATCTCCTTGTTTTGGAAACGAGAACAATTATAATTTTACTCAAGCTGTTTTGTTCCATTGTTAAGACGTCATTTGTTTCTTAATAAACCGCCGTCACGTGATCGCCAGTCAACCCGTTTACAATATGATATACCCACATTAATTGTATTAAATGACCACACCTTGGCTCTAGATACAACATTGTGCTCAAGACTGAACGAACTGGGACTACATTCATCATTACTTAAATGTAAACGGAAGCGAAAAATCAACATTGTTTCTAAGCTGGCCGGCGTAGAACAGGAAGAAGAATTCCAGTTATCTCCCTTTCGTCCAAAACAGATAAACAATTAAAAAATTATGCCGTTAATTTTGATAACATGATTCAAATTCCTCTTAAATCGTCAACCGTTGCGTCAACTGTCCCAGGGATACCACTACATATTGCATTATTCAACGCCCAATCATCAGGATCACCGGAAAAGCCCACAGAAACAGTTAATTTTATAAACGACCAGAATATCGACTCTTCTTCCTGACAGAAACATGGTTACGATCATCAGGCGATGAACCTAAGTGTGCGGATTTAGCAACCAGCGATTACTCCATCAAGTCGTTCCCCCCGCAACTCTCGCGGAGGTGGAATTGCTGTTATGACATATAATTGCATGATCAAATGCCTTAAGTACAACACAACCTTTAATTTCTGCCACACATCGTCTGAACAGATCCAAACAACACTCACATTGCAACAAAGGTCAGTCCATTTTTCAGTCTCTACCGCCCTCCTCCTAGTAGAAAAAATAAGCTGACTGAATCTCTCTTTTAGGAGCAGTTTCCAAATCTTCTAGAGTATGGAAATTCGATAGGTGGTAGCCTAATTATTCTTGGAGATTTCAACTTTCACTTTGACTGTTCTGGAAAATCATACACGTCAAAACTCCTAGATTCCATTATTGTTTTAAATCTTAAATAGTTAGTTAACCAACCCACCCATAAACTTGGTCACATTTTAGACTGGTTTCTTTATAGACCTGATGATAATATTCTGCAATCCACCCTTGTATCCCACGAACTTGCATCAGATCACCTCTGCATTGTATGCCATCTCGACGTATCAGTCCCTAACCCTCCACCTATATTTGCTACTAAGAGAATCCTCCGTATGATAAATAGAACCAAATTCATGCATGACATCCAAGAAAACCTAACAACTTTCTTACATCCAACATCGAAACAACTTGATAACTGCCTGCGTTCATTGCTTGAAAAACATGCCCCAGGCACCAAATACAGAGTATCAGTAAAAAAAAGTGTTCTCCATGGTATAGCAGTGTTAAGGACCGGCTTCGCACTGTTAAAAGACATCGCCGAAAAGCAGAAAGGCTTTGGCTTTCCACTAGACTCACTATTCATAAACAAATCTATGAAGCCGCTAAAAAGAAGATCACATAGTCCATTTAGCCATATTATCCCACTACAGTACCAAGATCACAGAAAGTTCCAGCTGCAAAGAGCTCTTCAAGATAACTAACAAACTAATGTCCAGGAACAAATGTATACCACTCCAAACAACCTTCTCTCCAGTAGACCTTCCGGACCAATTTGCAAATTTCTTCCGTGACAAAGAACAAACCATTAGTGATTTGCTTGACAGCACAATTTCAACTGACTCGTCACCATACAGTTATGATGCAGAATTTCAGCGACAGCCATTAGGAGCATTTTAATCCGTTTCTATTTATTTAGTACGGACAATCGTGATGAAGAGTGCACCGAAGTCTTGTGAACTTTATCCAATTCTGACATCACTGCTGCTTGAGGGCTTAGACCCAATATTGACTTCACTAACTGATGTTATTAATGTCTCTCTCTCATTGGGGTAAATTCCAATCATTTTTCAAAACTGCTATCGTAAAGCCTCTGCTGAAGAAACCAACACTTAACCATAACAATTTAAAGAACTACCGCCGTTTCTAATCTCCCATTTATATAAAAAAAAATCTTAGAAAAGTTGTTCTAACCCAACGTGTATCTCATATGAATTCAAACAGTCTTTTTAACAATATAGCCTTACAGTAAGTAGTTCAAGTCCTACTTAGTCAACAGGACACAAATTATGTCTGCAAATGGAATACATTCCAGCCCAGTTGACGTATGTTGTGGTGTTCCATAGGGATCTGTTTTTGGACCTGTTCTCTTTATTCTATACACTCAGTCGCTCTCAAGTGTCATAGATCATCACCCAGTGTCGCACTAATTGTATGCTGATGACACCCAAATATACAAGTCTAGCCACAAAACTGTAGTTGATGCTACCATCCGTGGAGTTGAGAGGTGCATTTATGATGTGAAATCATTGATGACATGTAACAAGCTGCAGATGAATGATGATAAAACTGATGCTATTCTGATCACAACACAAAGACTTTCTCATTCACATCCTTCACCTCAGACAATGAATATCAGCAACATAAACATTAAATTCTCACAGACATTACTCTAGTCAGTACTCTCACACTGCACCAACATGTCATGAATAAATGCAAGACTGCATATTTTGAACTGAAAAACATCAGTTCCATTCGTAAATATATTTCAGTTGATGCCACTAAAATACTTGTGTGTTCATTAGTACTTTCAACTATTGTAAGTCAATTATGTCTGGTTCATCACAATATTTACTCCAGAAACTTCAAAACACAGCTGCACGGATCATCCTTAGAGTACCTCGATCAGAGCACACTTCACCACTGTTCTGTACCCTACACTGACTATCAATTTGATACAGAATCAAACACAAAATTTATTCTCTGTGCTATATTTCACTGACAGACTCCAGTCCAACCTCACCCATATGTATACACCAGCTAGATACTTACGCTCTTCTTCTGACAGTCGTATACTTATTGTTCCCATGGTGAAAACAAAGTCATATCGACAACGTTCTTTTGCATACCAGGGCCCAGTGATGTGGAATGAACTGACCATTGAAATTAGACACAAAGAGAAAGTGCTCCCTTTTAAGAGTGATCTTAAAACGCTCTAGTTTTGACTGCAGGGACAAACTTAGAGATCTAATCATGTTTTGTATCTTATATGTTTTCAGCATGTTTTTATGTTTTCCAATTCCAGTTCTTATTATATGGTTTGGTCACACACACGAAACGTTCACGAAGACATGTCTATAGCGTAATCCACGGAGAGCAATAGTACCAATACACGCTAGCATATCTATCTGATGTATCGAACGCTCGCCAGTAATAAATTAATTAATTTCGACTGACCTTGGTATATGGATGGAAACAAAACTCTTTTATTTTGACCCATGACGTCAAATTCTTCAGAATACCCTCTTTTATTATTAATCCGTGTCAAAACGCAACACATATGTACCGGTATACATCTATTAATGACCTTAATTTTGTTTATTGCTGATGCATGCATTGAAAGCAGCATCACCCCAAGGCAATGATAACTGCTGTAAACGTTATCGCAAGGAGAATATCACATGAAACTGACTTGTTGTTGTAGGGTATAACGCCAGTATTAATGGTGGATGATGAACCAATGAAATACCCGTAAAGAATAGACCGACGAGAAGCTGCTGGGAAGCTTTCTCACATACCCACATTGGTCGAATCAGAGACTGGAACCTACACAAACAGACGTTGAGATGGCAGTGATCCTTAATGGAGAGTGCTTTAGACCACTCGTGCACTCATGGCCCCTACCCCCCACGGTACTTACTAACGTTTGGGATGGAATTGTGAGAAACAGAGAGTGACATTATAAAATCTAAAACTCCCTGCTGTAATATGTGCTTTAATCTTAAATGTCCTTAATTTAAAAAATATTACAAAAATGCAAATGTCCTCAAACAGATTTGGGATAGACATTCAAATGGACATCATTTTTATACTTATTGCTCCCTATCTGAGGGCCAAAAAAATGAAGATGGTTTAAGATGATGAAATGAATCGTACTTTTCTGTCCACTGTTTATTTCCATATTAATGATGCTCACATTTATGTTAAGCTTGACAGGCAGACATACTATGATGGATAGAAAAATCCTTTTCATTAACTACAACACAATTTCTCTTGGAAAGTAAAAGAAAGAAATAGTGTGTTAGAAATGTGTACTTTATTTAACTGCCTGTCATGTGAAGGGAGACACAGAAGTGTCAAGAGTTAAAAAATGGGATGCATGAGTTTGAAAAAAAAAACTATTTCAACATAGAAATAAAAACAATAAGACACACTTGATAAAACATTTAGCCCAACAATTGACTGTTCAATAGAACCAAATAAAATTTAACTATATATATATATATATATATATATATACATACATACATACATACATACATACATACATACATACATACATATTCTGCACCTAATACTATCAATCATTCTCTCAAAGAAATCAAGGTATAGCACTTTCCAGTCTGTTTGGTTCATATTAGTATATATATATATATATATATATATATATATATATATATATATATATATATATATATATATATATATATATATACGACTTTTGTTTGGCAACTGACAGTTTATACCACAATCAGATTTTAAAAAAAAATGAAATTCAATCACATAACATCATTCAAGAAGAAAAAATCATCTGATGTTACTAGTCAGTTGTGACTGTAACATATTTATGATCTAGTTGGAATGCTGCAACTTATACTGTATTACTCACTTGCTAGTATTGCTGGCTTGTTGTTGCAGTTGTTATATAATTATGTGCAGGTTAGCTATGGAACTAACACTGATCACTGGTAGATGTTACATAACTACACTGCAGTCAGCAAATAACAAAAATAACAATGCATCACTGTTAACTGGTACTACTGCTCAGTTATCAGTATTATGTAACTCGGGTTAGCCTATTTATATTGCTGCTTGTTGTTGTTGTTGTTGTTGTTGCTGTAGGGTTTAAAGCCATTTTTCAGTACATGATACATGGTTTAGGAAGAACCTGGGAAAACCCCTAGAAAGAACCTCCAACCCATGAGAAGTTACTGGCAAGCTTTCTCACCTTCCCACATTTGCCAATATGAGACTCGAACACACACAGAGGTGAGATGGCAGTGATCTGTAACAGAGAGCGCTTTAGACGACTTATCCACTCATGGCCCTCTTGCTGGCTGTTTGTGAGTGCCATATAATTAGCATCATGTTAGCACACTGAATTTAAATTTATCTTACAAGTAACACATAATTAGATTTCATGACATCACAAATGATATTATCAAGTCATTCATTGGAAAGACAAAAAAATATGGATTTCAAATGAATCCTATAGCTATTTCATGACACATCTGCAGTTTGGAGTTATAAAAGGAGTATTTTTAATCATGCAGTAAATAAAATCTGCTTTTATGCTCATTTCAAAATAAATGAATGAACTTGTCAAATAATTCCAATCAATGCCTAAAACAACGACAACTTTGTGTAAAACAAAACCTTTATCTGCCATAATTTTATTCCCATGGTTCTAACAAATCTTTAATTCCTGATAGCTTTGTGATCTCCACATCACTCAGAGTCATGCAAAAGAAAAACACAAATGTGATTGCACCATGTTTGGCTATCCCTACCAAACCTTTCCAGGTGTTGTGAGTTTTGTAGTTTGAAAAAATCTTTGATGTAAACACTAGAGATGAGGGTCTTTCTGTAAATATTTTTGTGCAGTCAATAATAGTTCTGGTTCCTGGGTAGGACAGTTGAAACTCATGAGGCATATTTGCTTGAATCTGCTAATGGCTTGGCCAAATATTTATACTTCCCTGTAAGAAATACAAAATAATTTGTCCACATGATTATTTTCCGACTTAAAGAAGACATGTGAATATTAAACTGAACAGACATATCTTCAATCGGAAATCCACATCAACAGAAAAACATGAAAAGTTCATCCACTGGGTCCATTGCTTTTTGCCGTCCTCAGATGTTGACGTCATTCATGGTTCTGTAATATAAGCTCTTCTATCTATTTGCATTATGTTTCATGCCATTGAAATAGGTTATAAAAACCTCAGGTGGGAAAAGAAGTGTAAAAATTCTATCATTTCATTGTCATCTGTAAATCTGTTCAATCCAAATTTCTCCATGTTTATTTTATATTCGAATCTTGCAGTTTCCTTTCCTTTTCTTCCAATTCTTTTTCTGCTTTCCTCAGTCTCTCCTCCAGATATATAATTTTACTTTTGCATTCTATATGCAACTCACAGGATCTGAAGAAGATAAAATAATAGTGTAGCTTTTCATCAACATTTGTAACTATAATGGAGACAAACAAATATAACTAGCAAAGTTACCAGCTTCACAATAATTTAAAATTTTAAAATTATACAAGAGTTTTAACAGAGGCTGCTTTCCACCGACTGCATTCTCTCTCTCTCTCTCTCTCTCTCTCTCTCTCTCTCTCTCTCTCTCTCTCTCTCATTCACACTATGAGTATGAAATAAATGTATAAAACAAAAGTTACGAAGCTATGGTTTGATTACATATCAGTGCCATCTAATAATTTCTATTTTATAACGAGGTAATAAAGTTCACTTGTTCCGTACTTACTACTTATACGTGAATTCATAATTTCTTATATAAATGCGCTGCGTGAAGTACGCCCAGTTTTCGATGACCGCGTTATGTGGAATGGGACTAGGGGTAACATTTTTAGATACCTATCATTATAAAACACACGTACATACAATCATTTACTTCATTGACAAAATCTATTTTGCGTTTGGATTTCTCATTCTTACATCATTTAGTTGCAAGTAAATACAAACAAACCAACAATGATCCAGTTACTTAGTAACTTACCTTTAAAATTCGGCCCCGCATCACGACGTATTGCTACAATCCATTTTCTACGAAGCTCCATCGTTTTCACTGATGGAATATGGTGGAAGCTTAAATCTATGTGCATTCAAACATTCCCATTGCACAACGGAACACAACAATAAATGCCACGATTTTTTTCCGTTGCTGGTATCAACTGTAGCACTGGCAGCCATGGTTCCGAGATAAAACGAAATTAGGTGCCTATCATAGCCTCGTTTTTGATGCGTTCACCAAGGGTCACATGAATACATGAATATATTCTAAGAATGGTCTATAGAACACAAACTATTGCACTTTCTTCTACTGCATTTCAAAAAGTCGAGTGTGTTATGAGTTGT
The DNA here is from genome assembly GCA_029339505.1 of Unio delphinus. Taxonomy (NCBI): domain Eukaryota; kingdom Metazoa; phylum Mollusca; class Bivalvia; order Unionida; family Unionidae; genus Unio; species Unio delphinus. The sequence continues at coordinate 1,747,304 of JAQISU010000103.1, forward strand.
CATTGAATTTGATCTTAAAGAAAACACATTACAAAGTGTTAATTACTATTTTAAATCATTTCATTAAATATCCGAAAAATATTACTTGACTTTGATAAAATTAGAAGCATTTTTTAAAATGTCGCCATAATGGTTATGTAGTGACGGTGTGGCTAAACACAACCTTTACACACCTATACATTTTTTGCATAACAATATTTAATAACTAGATGTATATCTTGAGTAAATAACGTCAAATACTAGTTAAAGGCGATATTATAATACTTACATGAACTTCTGTATGTGAATGAATCAGAAAAGTAATGTATAGCACGTGAGCAAACATTAAGGCGACACCAATTTTGTCGCCCTAATGCTACTGTCGCTATAATGACTATCCAGTGACAATGAACTGTCGCCGTAATGACGGGTTCGCTGTAACGCACACACACACACACACACACACACACACACACACACACACATATATCCGCCCATGACATTTATAACCATAATCATTAGCAGCAGAGAGGGTGAACCCTACAACGTTTTTAGACAAAATTTGATTGAAATCCTAAAACGAGCCGTCTTATAATCTTATTTTAACCAAAAAAAGGCGAACCCTACAACGTTTTCAGACAAAAAATTGATTGAAATCTACATACGAAATCATTTTAACTAAAAAAATGAAAACGATTTTTTAATTAATTTTGGTCGCAACTTGTTGTCATCCACCCTCTCTGCTGCTTAGTGATTTCAGTTCTGGGTTAACAAAAATAATAAAATGATTTTAACCGAATATTTGATCAAGTCCGATACGATATCGTGTCCGAGGATCATGTAGATTTATTGTTGCGAATCCGTGCGGAGTCGATTGAGCATGACTAAAGAAATCTCGAAATTGATTGAAGTCCATATCAGAACACCATGTCTGCCAAATATTTCGTAGCGTATGAGTATCAACTCCGTTGAATACAGAAAGAATATTGCAGTTATCTCTGATGACTTTTGGAACCTGAGTGTAGCGTTGAGTGACATATATCACGTCAGTGTTTTTGTGACGCCCACGGGAAAATATTCTAGCAGGATTTTTTTGTTTATCCAACATTATATCGTCGTATACGACTAAATTGTTAATATCTCCATCAATATCATCAATACTCGGTGCTTCATCGATATCGGTTATAAAATCAATGGCGTTCTCACCCTTAATTTCTGATGCATTCTCGTTAAAATCCTTTAACACTTCATAACATCGTTGATCATCTACGCTAGGGGCAATTAAATACAACTTATCCCACTTCATCCATCTCATTATTAAATTGAGCAACAATTGCGTTTTACCGGATCCAGATGGCCCGATTATAATCATCCGGATAGAGTTTGGTAGCGCTGCATGATGCTTAATTGGTTCTCTTGTTTTAGTCGCTGAAAAATCAATTATATCCATATTTCTATACATAAATTATGGATCTATATTGTGTGAAGTGTAAAACGCGTACTGGCACAGATGACTTGACGACGATTACAACTAAAAATAACCGATCAGCGCTTTCTGGTAAATGCGTGCAATGTGGTACAAAGAAATTTAGATTTGTGTCTATGAGATCTGATTTAAAAAAAAACGAGGAGGTGATATCGCAGCCAAATTAGCAAAACTCCCTGGAACCCCATGGGCAAAATACCCCGGAGAAAAGCACCTTCCAGGATATAGCTACTGTGGACCAGGAACCAGACTTGATATCAGACTCAATAATCAAAATCAACCCAACCCCGGTGAAGAACCAATAAACGCCATTGATAAGGCCTGTCACCTTCATGATGTTGCTTATAAAAGCAGCAATCTGCAACACAGGCATCTCGCGGATGTGAAATTAATTCATGCGTTAAATGCTATTCCTGATAAATCCTTCAAAGAAAAATTGTCTTCATTTTTGATAAAATCGGCTATGAAAAGTAAATTGATGTTAGGTGCTGGTAATTAATAATATGGAATCAATTTATTATTCCCCAAGAGGATACTGGAGGGGTAAATCAGCAATCAATAAACTCGCTAGAGCTGCAAATGTGAAAAAAACCACTGCGGCTAATTGGTTATCCAAACAGGCACTATGGCAAATTTATCTACCACCGCCTAAACAAATTCAATTCTCGCATTTTGATGTGACCGCTCCTAATGAAGTTCATCAGGCTGATATATTATTTCTGCCACATGATCGTGGTTACAAATATGCGTTAACCGTAGTTGATGTTGCGAGTCGATACAAAGAAGCAGAACCGCTGAAAACAAAATCAGCCACTGAAGTCGCTTCTGCATTTGAAAGGATTTATCGACGAGGTCCTCTGCACTGGCCAAATCTATTGCAGGTTGATCCTGGCAAGGAATTTCAGGGTGCAGTGTTATCTACAATGAAACATCATAATGTCACCATACGACGAGGGCATACTGCGCTACATCGCGATCAGGCCATTGTAGAACGATTTAATCGGACGATTGCTGAGCGATTATTTGGATATCAATACGCAAAAGAATTCATTCAAGAAAAGCGATCCAGTGAATGGGTTAAAAGATTACCATCTGTGATTACTGCACTGAATAACGAGATTACTAGAACAATCAACATGAAACCTATCAACGCGATTAAAAAGAAGTCAATACCCGTACAACCACAAAAAGATTTCCCTAGAAACGCTAGCGTTTCCCAACCAATTCTTGGTAGTAATGTCATTGTGAGGTACTTATACGAACCAGGAGAGCTTGAAGGGGGTAGAAAAAGGGCTACTGATCCTATTTGGAGCGTCACTACGCATAAGATATCTAGTATAACACGATCTACGGGTAGACCTCCAGTCTATAAACTGGATTCAACTGCCCCTCAACGTGGTTTTACTAGACAACAATTACAAGTGATACCCGAGGATACTCAATTGCCACCGCATGGTCTTAACTAGCACCGTTGCGTCTATTGCACTCAAGACAAGTCAACATCACATTATTTCTGACATGACCGAGATTGTTATTTTTTCTGTCTACGGTGAATTGGCGAGGATCCTTATCCGAATACTGCCAACGCATTATACAATTGCAACTCGCGCAGTGATTATTCTGTTGTTTCTTCAAAGTGATTATTAATTTAGCATCAATATCAAATTCTCGTTGTTTTTTTTTGTCCTGTTGTTTGTAACCGGAGAGTTTTTTATTAATGATGCTAACATCAATATCACTTATTGTTGTGTCATTATCATCACCAATGATTTCATCATCGAGAACAACTCTTCGAAGTGATTTATGTTTCGTACTCTGGATACTGCGAGATAGACTAAATTTGACCATTCGATGCGATTATCTACCATCCAAACAATTGTATCCGATATAGTCAATCCCTGTGAAGAGTGTATTGTTGCTGCGTATCCTAGCGTCCACGGGGATTTATTAGCACGCAATGCATCTTCAACGACATTGATATCAACCAGCACAATATCATTTAATACCAGAATTTGTTTTTCATTCTGTCCTGGGATATCAACTTCAATATTCTGTTTTCGTGTATCCGATGGCCGATAACAAAGGGGTACTGGAAGCGTTGCAAATTTTTCTTTATGCAATTCAAATAACTTCATCTGAAGTGTATCCCTGACTATTTTTCTACTTGCAATGATCAAATCGTTTGGTCTCCACGCTTCCCAGAAATCATTCATTGGGGTTTCTGAAATCACTTCACGCGTTATTTCGCATTGGATTCTATCCGGTTGTAATCTAATTAGCGCTTTGAACTCGCGTAATCGTTCATCAAGTGATCTATAATCAGTGGTGATTTCTTCATAGTAGTCTACAAAACCCTTTAGCCATTCATGTGGAGATGCACCGACAAATGGTGGTGGTTGGCCTTGATCCCCGCACATGACGACTTTTATGTTTTTGGTTAACAACCACTCAAGAAATGTTTTTAATACATCTAATGACACTGTGCATATTTCATCCCAGATTATGATTTCAGGAATGAATTTATCACCCATTCGATCAGGAGTCCATTTGTCACCTTTCCATCGAAAGAAGCTGTGATAAGTGCAAGCATTTACCCCTCGCTGTATCATCTCTCTGGCGAGTCTATGAGTCGGTGTTAGAACAATCATGTTAGTAGAAATACAAGTATTTCCACCACCACGAAATAATTCAATTGCACGAGTTGTCTTTCCTGACCCACCACAGCCGTTTAAATAAACTGTCTTGTATCTACAGATTGGATCAGATACCGGTGGTGCATTAGAAAATTCTGATTGAATTTCAATACGGTTACAACAAATATATTTATCATCCATGGCAACGTCTGCGGATTCACAATACTCATGTAGCATCTCCTTTTTAAATCGCCAACGCCCCCAATTTTCTTCGGGATCTGTGAATGCCGCTACAGTTGATTTGTACTTATTATGTATATACATCGAATCAGTGGCCACTCTAACCGCGGTATTAGGAAATCTATTTATCATCGAAAATAGATTAATGCAAGCATAGGCTAACATTGAACTTCTTAAGTGTGTGTACTGGGAATTATATCCATCACAGTAGGTAACAACCGTACCTAATTTCTCACCATTGGATAGAAAAGCATCCTTACGGGATACAAGTTTTCCCTGTTTCATTAAATCCGCTACAATAAAATCGTATTCAGCGACATCTATGATCAACCGCGAAGAGTATTTTGCGTTATCGTATCGTCCACCCTGGGTAAATTTACCGATTATTCTTCTTCCGAGATCTTTTGCTTGTTCTTTTTTAATTTCAAATAACTTCTTAGACCAATTTATGATTTCTTCTTCACTGAAATCTGGAAACTGTTTTCGTAGTTCGTTGATTATTCTATCTAGATCGGGTTGTGGTAGCCAAACTTCTTTCTGAGCTCGATAGCATATAATAGCATCGGAAACAATCAACGATATTAGCATACCACAATCAATCATATATCTCAATAGCACTATTGGCATCCAGTGTTTTTCAGATAGGTGTCTACCGAGCCAAACATAACTACACGGATGTAACCCTGTAGCTAATTCGAATGATATCACACGAGCGAATCCGGTTATATCAAAATCAGGTAATGGTCCATTAATCGCAACACGAGTCATTTCATGCGTGGGGTGTCCAAATCGTTTGAAGTACTCAGCGCATTCCCCATACCCGAGAAAACTTCCGGGATAACACGCGGCTATATCAATTGAAATCATACCATCACGTGAGTATTTCGTATTCCACAGTCCTCCATGACCAAATTCGACGCAACTCAATTTAACATCCTCGAGAAAATCATTTCGTGTTGGACGCCATGAGTTTTTTTCTCTTGCGAAGTGAGCTACCACTGATGGAATAGTAAAACTATCCGTGAGTAGTTTTTCATGGGAATTCTCCGGTGAAAAATCACTAGCGATTTTTCTCATTCTGTTATCTAATTCTTCAATGCGATATAATTCACCATTTGGTTTTACAAATTGATCGAATTCTTCATCACTTCTAAGTAACCACACTGACACAGGATCATCTTTACACAACGCATGAATAGCATCGAATAATCTCTCTTCATAGAAAACATCCCCGACGAACTCCTTAGGGATATATTTCACGGTTCGTTCTCGTGGAAATATTGTTACCGCAGGTGTCCACGCGTGTTTGTTATGATCAATAATCTGTATTGGCGCTCCATTTTTGTTATATTTCGGTTCGTATAAAACCTCTCCGGTTATCGTCATAACGGTTATTGGGAATCGTAATGATGTTTCTAATTTAGCTATATCAGAAATCTTTGCACCATGCTGTTTCACTGTCAGTTCCCACTCGGTTATTTTCCTACGTCGCAGATCAGTTAGTTTATTTCCTCGGGATGCATTTGTGAAGTGTTCTATTATTCGTTCTGCTACACAATTAAGCCCTGACGAATATTTCATAGGAGCTAGTTTTGCGATATCGGGTTTATCATTTAACGGATATATCCCATAAACCATTGCTGTTACGGGATAAGATCTTTCGTAGTATGGTTTATCAATGCCGGTTAGAATCCCTGGTTTGGAATCTCTACTCACAATGACAGCTTTTTTATTCTTGAGGATTGGTTCAAATTTATCCTTAATAATCCATTTGCCATCGACTTCGATAATGAATTTGATTCGGAAAAAATGCCGTTTTTCCCCAACACGTGAAATTATCACTGCTGCTTTTTCATCAGTCATGGTAGCATCAACAACACCATCAATTCGAAATGTTGACCAACAATAAGATGCTCCATCACGCTTGAATTCATTAAAACAGTCTCTGATTTTACTAATCATGGCTTTATCAAGAATTGTATTCTTTGGTGTATTAGAAACTATATCGAGATTGAATTGAGCATCTTTCCAGGGGTAATCTCTCTTGGACGTTTTTGAAATCCGAAGGATTTTGGGTTTATCGAGATTAAATTTGTTACGTTTTTTGGGTCTATCGAGATTAAATCTAGGACTGATTTTCAATAATCTCTTAAACTCTTTCATGTTTCCGTCTCTTGGACGTTTGTTACGTTTTTTGGGTCTATCGAGATTAAATCTAGGACTGATTTTCAATAATCTCTTAAACTCTTTCATGTTTCCGTCTCTTGGACGTTTGTTACGTCTTTTTGGTTTATCGAGATTAAATCTAGGACTGATTTTCAATAATCTCTTAAACTCTTTCATGTTTCCGTCTCTTGGACGTTTTATTACGTTTTTTGGGTCTATCGAGATTAAATCTAGGACTGATTTTCAATAATCTCTTAAACTCTCTATCAGCATTAAATTTAGCATTTCTCGAAGTCAATCTCTTGAACTCCATCATGCTATACTAAAAACAAGTGTCTAAATGAAAGATTTTTATATAATGAATCACTGCAATGGATCAGTCAATGAATTAGACAAATAGTATAGTATACGAATGAACCAGGAATTCAGACCACACCCAGTGAGTACAAACTATGAAGCATCCAGTGATGGTGTTGTAAGAAACCGTAGACTGAAGAACCCAGTTGGGTGGGATAATGGTATGGGGTATTTGTTCTTTACTGTTGGAAAGAAGAAATATTACAATCATCGTTTCGTGTATGAATGTTTCCATGGATTGATCAAAGATGGTTTTGTTATTGATCATATTGATTCTAATCCGAAGAACAATTCCTTATCAAATCTTCAAGCAATCACACATAGTGAGAATACCAAACGAGGAAGGACTGGGAAATACTCGAAAAAAGCGAGACCTGTGAAATCTTTGAATACAATAACTAACGAAGAAAAAGTATTTAAATCAATATATGAAGCCGGCAAGTATTTCAATATTTGTAGACCCTCAGTACGATATGTTGCAGAGGGGGTTTGTCGATCGGCTATTTCAAAAAAGAGCGGACAGAAAATTCAATTTAGTTATGTCTAATGCGTCATATTTTTCATTTAGAAATATATCATTATTATAGAATAATGAATTCTGAAAACATGAATAGCATCATATCCGAGATTTCAAAATTGAAAGGTTGGGATATTGAACTATCAGATGGGTTAAATCCTGATCAAATCATGTCTGATTTTCAGGACATAGAATACGGAGTTAACAACAATAAATATATGCTACCAAAGAAGTATGCGCTCATCAAAAGAATTCAGAATTCTATTAAGGACTCTCTCGCATTTTCCAGTGACGTAAGTGTGTTCGCTCCGTTGTATACCATCGTAGAACGAATACGAAAAGAATTGGGGTACGAATACGAATTGAAAAAGGAGGTTAATTCTAAAGTTAGAAACCTACGGGCGTTAATTCAAGAAAATGAACAATTTTGATTGACCAACCATTTATCATTATTTGATTGTGACCGTCCCTCATAGAGATTTTAATTTTTTTTAGCATTTTTTGATTAAAAATGTCAAAATCAGTGAATGAAAAATTGATGGCTGGTTCGGATTGATCAAAAATAGAATGTTGAAACTAGCAGTATTATTATTTTTATATACAATTTTGCTACTTTCAACATCGATGAACGAAGCTGTCTCACAGTGAAATAACACTTCCATGACCATCCGATGATGTTAGGTCGGGTTCGGGAAAATTGTTTTGCAATTGAAAAATTGTTTGCGATTTCAAATAATGGTCAATGAAGCATTAACAACCCGATTGGCTCGTGAACGACTGGATGCAATCAGGAGATTTGTACCAATTCGTGACTCTGTACGGAATAAACTACAACAACGACAGAGTCTTCAGACTGATTTTGCTATGGGATCCGAAGAATTGTTTAAACCAGTAACCACAGCAACGAAGGGGATAGAGCGTGCTATACTGGGAGATGTTCCCGAGACGGGAAAATCTGTTATTGGTGAACTCGAAAAAATAGCAGCGAAAACTGAACAAACAAAACAAATAGAATCAAAAAGAACAGTAGATGATTTACGCATGAGGTTTAACGAGGAAGGGTTAGCAAAAATCGATAAGACTGATCCAACAGAAATTCCTGCGCTTGTTGTTACGACTTATGAAGACAGAAAAAAAATGTTGAAACCAGAATATCATAAATATGTTAGAAGTATAACTCATTGGGCTGATATATTCTACAAAATCAAAACTGAAAAAAGTCAAAAAAAGACAGATAGTGCATCATACATTGAATATATCAATGCGGTGGATATAGTGTATAAACAATACGATGAGTTTAAACAACAACAAAAACCGCAAAAATTGCAAAGGCGGCGACAGCAACCTGCAAAGAAAATATCTTTTTCACCTAAAAAACAACAAATACCACGTGATGATGATTTTCTTGATTATTTATTACAAGAAGCCGATTTAGAAAAACAGGATGAAGAAAAAAAATTGGATGAAGCAACTGGTTATAGCGGAAGTGGATTAAGAGATTCCAGTGTTTCATGTCCTGGTAGTGTTATCAATGATATATCACGATTAGAAGTTCTTGTAGGAGGTTTCCGAGCTGGAAATAACTCACCGGAAATAATTAATGAAGCAGCTGATATCTGTAGACGGTTATTTGCCGGCGGTATCATGGATATCAAAACATATCGAGATTTCATTGGCGAGTTAGTGGAGGATTATCATAGTGATTAATCACCGGGATTAAATAAAAACGCTAGCGTGGAAATCCGAAGGATTTCACAATTGAAAAATGGTTTCTGATTTCAAATAATGATCATACACTACAATCATGATAAACCAACCCCCGTCTACGTAGTTAATTCACGGTTTCCAGTTTATAGAGCATACTACGGAGATGGTTTAGGCAATACCATTGCAGGGTTATTTGCGAGAATGGCTCCAAAAGTGATGCCGTTGGCTAAACAACTAGGAATGAAAGCAATTGAAGTTATTCGTGACAAGGGTATTGGTGCTGTTGGAGATCTTGCTGGAAAAGCGTTTTCAACTGCGAAGAATAAAATAACATCATTAGTGAAATCACGGATGAAATCCAAAGGATTTTCAAAACCGTTACCGTCTACAGCGGAAATGCCTGCAAGTGTTAGTAGAATTATAAATAACGCAGTAGACGAAAAATTAGCGTCGATGGTAAATCAAGGGGACCAAAGCAATATTGCAAATATGATAGCAGGAAGCGGCTTTAAAAAACTAAGTAGAAAACGCTAGCGTTTTTCACGATTTAGACTCTGATAAATAGAATAAAATGTTCAAAAAATCACATGATCCGGCGTTTGATATAGACGCCCCAGTTGGCAAGGATGATTCTGTACGCGATTATCAATATTACGCTTATCATGCAATAGACGCAAATAGTCGATCGCGAATTGAACTTCAAGTCCATGATACCAGTAAATACTTTTTGCCCTGTGAAGCGTTTATTGAAGTAGAAGGAGAACTTGTAACAGCTGCTGATACTCCTCCTGCACCAGCACCGTATCCAATTGGTACTCAAGTCGGTTTTGTCAATAATGGTATTATGGCGTTATTTGAGAGTGCAAGATACCTCATTGATGGAAAAGAAATCGAGTCGATAGATCGCGATGTTGATGTGGCTACAACAATAATCGGGTTAGCGAGATATTCCGATGATTATACAAGATCAGCAGGACCTTCTATGATGTTTGCAAATGATGGTAGGAATACTGCTGGTGGAAATCCATTTGTTGTAAGACGACCAAAAAAAGCCAGTGCTGCTAATGATGATGCTGATGTCGAGGCTGTAGTTATAAACAACGACGTTAATTTCAATCTAGGAGCTGCAACACGAAACTCAATGTTGGAAGGGCGGCGTAAATCATTTTCATGTGCGATTCCACTGCATCACATATTTGGATTCTGTAGAAACGTCAGAAAAGTTATTTATGGAGCGAAGCATACAGTATCGCTTGTACGAAAGGGTGATGATAATGACGCAATTTGGAGGATTCCAGCAAACCCAGCTGCAGATCATGTAAATGATGATGCCGGTAAAGTCATTTTAACAAAAATATCATTGTGGATGCCAGTGTTGACTCCAGCAATCACTGCAGAAGAACGATTACTATCATTTATGGACCAAGGAGGAAAATCGTTGTTGAGTTGGTTATCAGTAAGTACAGATGTTAAACAAACAAATCTCAACGGGTTATTCACGTGGAATCTAGCATCAAAACAAGGTGTTACTGCGCCACGTCATATATTTATAACGTTACAAGATAATAGGCGAATTGGCAATCAAATCTACAGTCATATGATATTTGATCAATTAGGTGTGAAAGACGTCTCACTGAGAATAAATGGCCAACAGGAACCATCCGAGGATATACAACTTAATTACAAAGAAAATCATATTGCACGCGTGTATCATCGTCTGTTGTCATTTATGGCACGCGATCAAAATGTGGATACTGGTTTGCAAATATCACAATATGATTTTAAAAATCTATATCCGATCTATTACTTCTCACTGGAACATCTCGATTTAACAAGACAATCCGTCGTTGATATACACTTTAGAGCTAATGTAGATAAGCCTGATGCTATTGATAATTATAGAGCGGTTGCTGTCATTCTCAGCGACAAATCAATGCTACTCGAAGGTGTTGGAGGAAGAATGAGAGTGGTAGATGCACCAGTAGAAAATCTTTGATTGAAATTGTAAACGATTTAGAATCAATCTATTATGTATAATGTCATATAGTGTTATTAGTGTTACGTTAACTCCCGGTCAATTAAAAAAATTGCAATCAGAATCGGTTAAGCGATGTGGAACCACAATCACGTTGAAACCCAACCAAATGACTGGTGGTGCAAATAAACTATCGCTGACAACTCGTCAGGTGAAACATTTCAATGATGCACTTGCAGCCAAGAAAGGGGTTCAGATTACTCTCTCTGCGGCTGCTATCAAAAATATGATTAAAACAGGCGGTATATTTCCGTTGTTAGCTGCGATTCCAGCATTGATTGCAGCAGCAGCCCCAGCGGTGGCTAAAGCGGCAGCGTTAGGAGCCGTTGGTACTGCAGCAGGAATGGCACTAAAGAAGGCAACTGGGAAAGGATATAAAAAAAAGGGACGATCCGTTCACGGATTGGGTCTAAGACTACCAGGAACCCCGTATTCGTGGTACAGCGGAAAGGGTCTAAGACTACCAGGAACGATTTATTAATTCAGAAATCTTCGATTTCCGAACCTATGGTTCCCATGTCCAATTTTGATTTAATGGATGCGGCTAAAAAACTAGTGATTAAAAATTTCAGAGGTGTTTTTATGAAAGATCAATTACCACATCAACCAAACAAAACTGAAACAGGTATTATTAATCTCGATAACAGCACCGGACCTGGTACTCACTGGGTTGCATACGCTATTGATCCACGTGGGATTGTTTATTTCGATTCATATGGATTAGCCCCACCAAAAGAGTTTATGCGGTATATAAAAACCCTTCCAATGAAGACTTGGTATTCTACGCTACCAACACAAACGATGATTGACCCACCAATATGTGGCAGCGAAGTATTAAATGTCCTTGACGCTATTTCTAACTCCTTGAGTAACCCAAGCGGAAAACCACCACATGTTGTCGTTAATGAATACACTAGCAATCGCTTTTTAGAGAGAGAAAGAGTTTTACAATAACATGATTGATATTTGGGGGAGATCTTTGAAACCCAAACCCGATGGCACTGCACCACCTGATTCTGTCAAGGATATAACAAAAAAAATTAAAGATGAAATCGCTGAGACGTTGAACTTAACAAATGTTGAACCCAATGAAATAGTTGTATTTCAGGACAAACAGGGTAAATTGAAATCTAGTAATATTTCTCTGGATGATATTTTAGTTAAACAACGAAACGCAATCGAGAACACCGTTGCGTTATTTTCGGATCAGGGTAAACTCAAACCGGGTGTACTCGTTTCGACGATTACAGATCGATTAAAAACTCTCAACGATGAGTTAAACAATTCTCTGGCTGTACTAAAAATACTTGAATCTAAAATTGAAGATAACGGAAAACAGTTTATATCATTTCGTAGAAATATCATTGATAAATTTATTGGAACCCAGTTGGATAAAATTGAAATAAAACTCCCTGATATTAAAAAATCCATCGATGAGACGAAAACTTTCATCGAAGCCGTCAAAGGTGATTTTTCGAGGATGATAACAATCATTGAAAAAACAAAAATTCCTCATGAGAAAACCAATAACGTAGTATATACAATCCAACACGGATCATTTGAGTGGACACCTACAAACAACAAATTAGATATCACTGCAACCGTTAAAGGTATTTATCGATTAACACTAGTAGCACCAATTCAATTTAATATATCATCGTCGAGTTCATCCGGGGTCAACAATACGATTTCAACGATCATCGACAAGGATAAAACTGAACGGTTAACGATAAAAGCCGATGATAAAAGTTTGGCTAAGGCATCAGTAACATGGTATCTGGAATTCGTAGCGGATTTAAGTAAATAACTAAATTGAAAGGAAAATCCTTCGGATTTAACAATTGAAAACGCTAGTGTTTTTAAAATAAACAACAATGACTTTGTCATCGACGCAATGTCGCTATGATCAGGTCAGAGAATTTCAAAATAGACTCAAAACCCTCACTGAGGAATATCAAATAAAAATAAAAAAATACCGACGAAGAATCACCGCAATTGATGTTATTATATACTCGGTGTCAAGCGTTCTTACTGGTGCCGGAATAATACTAGCATCTGTTACAATGATTGCCCCGGTCGTAGTTCCAATTTGCATTTCTGCGGTGGCTACAATCGGGGGTATATTAACCGGGATAGCAAAAAAGATATCATCATGCAGCCAGAGTAAACTGCAGAATTACTTACTTCAATTTCATATTGCATCAACCGCATATTCGCAATTATCATTGATGATATCGTCGTCACTCGACAATACGATTATATCAGATATTGAATTCTCAGCGATGGTCAGTATTTTTGATTCCGCGATATCGAAATTAGAGCGACAACATGAGTATAATAACAATGACAACACCGATGGAATCAGAAAACACGAACCCAAAAAACAAAATGATCTCAATAATATCAACATTACCAGATTGTGAGTTCTCAGTGATGGTCAGTATTTATGATTCCTCGATACCAAAATTAGAAATAAATCATGAGTATAATGACGACACAGCAGGAATTACTTCAACAAATAGTGGAGAACACGAAACCAGTACAAACGAGTATGATATCAATAACATCTACGAAACCCGAGTTTAGTGTGAATTTCCCCTCTCCGGTTCCTGTGAGCGAAATCGCGCTAGCAAAACTACGAATGTATCACAGTTGGCCTAATATCAGATCAAAATCATTTGGTGGTCAACAACCCAATAATTCACTGGTGTTTGCAAATAAGAATAAACCCGACGGAACCCCAGACTGGAACGTCATTTCGATACCAACAGGGTCTTACCAAATCGAACAAATCAATGATGAATTCGCGCGTAGAATAAAATCGATTACTGGAGCAGAGTCAAAAATTGCTATAACAGTTCATGAACCGACGCTATCATCCGCAATTGAAATAAGCACAGAAGGATACGTCGTAGATATCTATCAGAGTTCTATAAGAACCGTACTAGGATGGCCTGAATTACCACCCCAGAGTAAAACCGTTGATATACCCGAACCACAAAAAACTGATTATATCACCGACAGAATAAAACCTGATAATCCAGTTAAAAGTTATAAAGATCACGAAATCAGTGTAGATTTTTTTGGTTTCGGATTCGGATTAACTGGAAACGAGAAGATAGGGGAAAGAATAGAGGGACATCATATTGTTGACAAAACTAAAATCGTTAAAAATTTCACAGCAATGAATAATGATTTTTCACTGTTGTTAATATCTCTTAAATCCGGCTCTCTCACCCGAGATGAATTTATCAGCGTCGTAGAAACATGCAACAAAATTATCGACGATATGGAAGTATTTAACCTAAAAATTATTCAGGATATATTAGATGACGATAATCCCCTATCGAGAACAAGATTTGCATCAGACTATAATATCCGCGTTGAAGATATCCCCACATTCAAACTACCGGGATATAACGTACCAGAACTAAAAAAACTTCTCAACGATGCTATCGATGTTGGTTTTAAAATAATTCATGACGCATGGAAAAAAACAACATCACAGGAAATAAAAATCCTCAAACATAATAATGACCCAGATGGTGGTGGTAGGCATATCGCTCCGTTCAACGTGAATATATCCTCAGTGATTGCGCTTAATTTAGTGTGTGATGTTATCGAAGGAAGCTATCAGATTAATCTAGAGCAATCAAATCAAGCTCAGCAGGGATATATTCTTTATTCATTTGCACCAACAGCTCCTCCAGGATTCCTAATTATTGAAAACCCAATTAATCCTGTCTACATGCGATGCCATAATAATTCATTAACCAGAATTAATTTCAAACTCACCGACCAGTCAAATAATCTGATTGATTTACAAGAAGAGGTGTTAGCGATTAGTTTGTTTGTGAAATCCTAAAGACTTGATCAAATCATTTATTATTTTTGTTAACCCAGAACTGAAATCACTAAGCAGCAGAGAGGGTGGATGACAACAAGTTGCGACCAAAATTAATTAAAAAATCGTTTTCATTTTTTTAGTTAAAATGATTTCGTATGTAGATTTCAATCAATTTTTTGTCTGAAAACGTTGTAGGGTTCGCCTTTTTTTGGTTAAAATAAGATTATAAGACGGCTCGTTTTAGGATTTCAATCAAATTTTGTCTAAAAACGTTGTAGGGTTCACCCTCTCTGCTGCTTCATTGTATCCACTCTAGTCATGAGCTCTATAGATCAGTCATGAATTTCCAATGATTAATCACTAGCGACATAAGAAAATAACGATATAAATATTATATACTTCCTGCCCCTACCCCACCCCAGCATCTTCTCTCATTCATAAAGAACAGTGTACGCAAGAATCTGGAGTGAGAGAGAAAATTTAATTGAAACTGAAACTTATACCAACCTGATCGTTGTAACGATATGTGTATACTTTTCATGGGATTTATCTACAGTGTTCATAGTATCAGCAGTAGGCCCGGCCCAAGGATGTACGGGACCCAAGCAGCATACGGGGCTCAAGGCATCATGCGATAAGCCCGAGTTCCCAAGCAAAAAATTGCATTGTCTAAAAGCGCGGGTCCCAAGGCGGTTTTCTTGTTTGCATTGCCATAGGGCTGAGCCTGAAGCAATCGCCTGTCGAAATGATAAGGTAAATTTCTTGTGTATGAGGCACACACTCACTATAATATATTTAATGCTTGGTTTTGTTGCTGTTTTTTCTTTTCTTAAACCTATACTTCGGTTATAGAACAGGATTATTTTTAAATATAAAAATATCCAAAGGTGTCCCCCCCACACACACACTGTCTCTGTGTTGCATGGTCAGGCAGCAGATAAATCGACCAACACAGAAACATGTAGATGCCAAGAACAAAAAAGCTCTTTGATAATTATCCCATAACCCCACCCTCTCTCGTGGAACCATCGTAGCATGCTAGTACCATTTTTGTAAGTCTTTGGCAAGACTCGGCCGGGGATCGAACCCACGACCTCTCGCTCCCGCGGCGGACACTCTAACCACTAGGCCACGAGAGAGAGAGAGAGAGAGAGAGAGAGAGAGAGAGAGAGAGAGAGAGAGAGAGAGAGAGAGAGAGAGAGAGAGAGAGAGAGAGAGAGAGAACAGCATGTGTGTGACTGTGCGGTAGACTGAAAGAACAATTGATTTAAGAGGTTATGCTTGCTTGAAATAAGTAATTACGAAATATATTTCGTTGAGTGGAAGAAAAACTAGGGATTTTCACCACCACCAGGTAAAAAATATCCGTTAATCACTCGCTTCAACAAATTTTCATTTTAGTATTATGCTCAAATGTATTAGTTAACAGTATGTATCACAGACTGTTTGTATATATCGTACTGTATATCTCTCTCCAACACACACACACACACACACACACACACACACACACACACTACTCTAGCTTCAGAAAAGAGCTGATATTCTTGGTTAAAATATGACTGAGGAGGCACTATATATATATATATATATATATATATATATATATATATATTTATATATATCTCAGTGAATTATCACAAATATTCAATTTAGATAAATTACTTTACCGTACATTGCATATATCTATCTATCTATCTATCTATCCATCCATCCATCCATCCATCCATCCATCCATCCATCCAACCATCCATCCATCCACCCACCCACCCATCCATCCATCCATCCATCCATCCATCCATCTATCTATCTATCTATCTATCTATCTATCTATCTATCTATCTATCCCTTAGTCTTGCCGACCGTTGGGGCACCACTGATGACCCGACAACCAGCTGCATTGCATACATATGCCAAAACGTCAAAGATTTTCCAGTTAGATTTTCTCATTCGAGACGTTTTTGTAACTTTGTAACATTGTAGATAAATATCATGGAATGTGTACGCCTAAAGTAATAACGACCCGTGTTCATCTAGGTTGCTTGAAGTAAGATCAGTTTAAAGATTTTCATCCCTTCAAATTTTTTCAAGTGTTTCCTCTCACTCTCCATAATCACCAATTTTATTTCTCACTAAATTATAGGTGAAATCAGAGGAAATTCCAATCAAATTCATTTCTAAATTATAGGTGAAATCAGAGGAAATTCCAATCAAATTCATTTCTAAATCGGTAAATATTAATTACTTTTCGTTCTGTTTTATTTTTTTCTAAATGATTCATAACATGAAATTCATGAACTTATCAAGAGAAATAACATCAGTAATATTGGTATATCAACACTTTAAAAGTCAAGTTAATTTTAATATATATATATATATATATATATATATATATATATATATATATATATATATATATATATATATATATATATCGGTGTATTTTTTTTTTCGGTCCATAGTTGTGTTACAAAAGATTACTCAGTTAATATTCCTGCTTCAAAGAAAGAGAAAAACATGAAACTTACTGCCAAGTAATAGACAAAAGTCAAATATCAACTTCGGTGCAATTATGAGCATTGAATCTCTCAGGCATTAGATTGATCTTTTTAAATAGGATGAAGTTCTATTGACGGCTGTACACAATTATTGAAAACCCATGCATTATATATTGAAAAAGATCGTCTTTTATTCAAAGAAGCAAAATGGTTTCAAAATTATGAGATAAGGAAGTAATATTTCGATATATATCGACATGTTATTTTTGAAAATAATGATATTGTTTGGTTTTATACATAATATATCAATTGGACAAGATATGTCGTTATTTCGATTTAGTATTTCTTTAATAATATAATCACTTAAATTGTACCGTAGTTTTACAAACATATCGATAAGAAAGATTTCGTATGCAGAAGAAATGAATCCGCGTCAGTTACCCTCAGTCGAGATTTACGGTACACCTGTTTGACAGCGTTTTCCTAATTTAATGCAAAGTAAATCCGTAGATGTTTCAACAGTTGTAAACAGATGATGATTACATGTGTTTATTTCACGCGGGCTGCTCTACCGGAAATCTTAGCTTCCCCTTTGGTCAATCAAATTACCATCTAATTTATTCAGGTAATCAGGGGATTAATATTGACTGATATATAGAGTAGTTCTTTACTCGAGACTGACCAAAAAACGAAACAACAAACATAATTATGTAATTATATTCGCAGAATGGTCAGCAATGTGGCAGGCAAACGAACAAGTATCGTCCCAAACTTCAGCAGCAAATCTGTCAAGTCAAAGACTTATATTAAAAAAACAAAAACAAAAACAAATTATAATTATTTTTTGCTTTTTCTATATTACGGCAATATGACCTATGAAGAGAAAAACGTAAAACAGAATGTGATTTCATGCCTGGCTGAAATAAATTTGAAATAGATGGGTAATTTGAACTTTATTTTTAAAAGACAAGTTAAAAATTTATTAGGGATGGAGATTATACTGGATTTGTTAGATGAGTCAAATATTGTGTGTGCTATTATTAACGTATAACAGGAAAAAATGTATGCATATATGATTTTAAAGTGTGTGTGTGTGTGTGATTTAGATTTTTAACGTAGTTTAAGATAAAATTTTCAGTCAAATCGCTACGATGTCTGCAGTGAGAGTAGTAATAGGGGACACTATAGCCTCAATGGAAAATCCAGTCAAAAAGTGCTTGGGACACTATAGCCTCAAGATTTATAGCCTCAAGGGAAAATCCAGTCAAAAACAGCTTGGGACACTATAGCCTCAAAACAGCTTGGGACACTATAGCCTCAAGGGAAATGGAACATGGGGGGTCTGTATAGCGTCAAGGGAAATTGAACATAGTGGGTCTATATAGCCTCAAGGGAAATGGAACATAGTGGGCCTATCTAGCCTCAAGGGAAATATAACATGGGAAATAAAACAAGGGAAAAAAAGGGTGGCAATGAAAGCTACTATCTTTTCGAGACTTATGAGTGGCCCTGAAAAGGACCTTTGGATACTTCTTCTTTTATTTTCTGCCTTTGTTCCACCACCTTTTGATTTTACCAATAATTCCCGTTTTCTTCTTCTTTTCTTCTTCGGGAATCCAGTCAGGATGCCCCATAGCTCTAAACTTCTCTTGTATCTTTATCCAATTGTTATTTAATCTTTCAAAGTCCTCTTTCTTTTTTTGGTTTTCATTGTCCTTTATTTCCTTTCTCTCCTTACTCCAGTTATCTTTGATCTTCTTCACTTCTTCTAATAGTTCCTTTCTCATCAGTTCTTCAGCTTTCTTGAGCGGGTCCAAACCCTTTTGGACATGGGGGTACTCTGTCAAGATATTATCCAAAAAACACTTGACGTTTCCGACAATATCTATTACTTGCTTCAATGTCCCCACTCTAACATAGGGTGGATTAATGCAGCCTCGTAACTTTTTGGCTTCTTCTTCTAGCATTCCTCCTAAGAGCTCCCTAGCTATTTTCAGTCTTTTTGCAAAGTCCAAACTCTTCGCAATCTTCCATTTATGATGTAGTTTTTCCACTTCATATTCCCCGTCTAATATCCAGAAATAGCTGTGTCTTAAATTGTTGAATAAACTTGATGCTTTTGCCATCTTCTATGGTTATTCCGTGGAATGGTTCTAATGATAGATTGATATTATGAATTTTAAGTGAATCGTCCACTTGGGCTCTTTTCACTGTTTTGTCTCCCAAAGGGGAGTTATTTACTTTATCCTGAGGGGAAGGAAATGTGCCACATCCCCTGCAGGCATTTATGCACTCATAGAGTGCTATTTACTTAGGCCATCACCACTGGGCAATACGTGTACTGCCTCTGGGTGTGACTTCGGCCGTCACCACGGGCAATAATTGTATTGCCTGGGTGAGTGTAAGGCCATAAGCCATAGGCCATAGGGTGGGTAGGAATGGAACCTACTCACACCCACCCCTATCATTCTGTTACCTACTGATCTGCAAGAGCAGTGAAGCGAGAGAAAATTAGTTTTCTCATATCGCTTATGTCGGCGTAATGTGGTCGTGCAAGCACGAGAAATTACGGCAGCAGGGAGTAAAGGTGATGAAAAGCCAAGCGCGCACCTGTATATCAAATTCAGTCCAGTTGTACTAATGGACAGCCTAACAAACCAATAATGTATAAGCTACCTGTGCAATTTACCAAATATCTGAGTTAAAAATATTGTTTATTATCCTATCAAAAATAGGGACTAGTACTAAGTGTACATGTGTAAGTCCCTATTGTATTTAAATTTAAAGTGCCTAAGCGACACATAAAAGTGTAGTCAATGGTAGGGGTATTTGGTTATAAATTTGTTGAGCAGTGCCAAAAAAATGTCATATTTGTCTTTTCAGGGCCAGAAAGTTAATCGAAGAGGGTTTCCCTCAGCCAAATGAGAACCCTATTAAAAATGGCAATGAAAGTAGCCCTAAGGCTAATATTCCACCGGTTGGAAGGTGGCCCTCCTGTCTTCCATTTCGGCTAAGAATGCGGCTGTTCTTTCTTCCAAAAAGACTCGTCTGGGGAAGTAGAACCCATGCTTGGTGGCGATGTAAGCTGCCGCATCTTGTAGATGGTGGAGGGGTCTGTCTTCGAAGGCCTCATAGTAGTAGCTACCCAGGATGTTTAGTGCGTGATGCCATTGGCTGACCCTTGGTGGTGAGGTCTGCAACGATCTGAAGCCAATATAGGTGACAGCAGAAACGAAATTTGAAGCTTTTTTCTTGTTTGTCAGTAATGGCGTTAGTCCCAGGTCGCTGCATAGCTTGCTCATTAATTTTTCTTTGGTATCATCTGCCATTCGCACTGTTTTGACTGGTGACTCCCACTTGGCCTTCGGGGTGGTTTCTTCCAATTCTTTATCCAGGTTCAATGCCGGCCCTGGTGATGGAGTGGGGGGTGTCGATGTTCTTAACATCCCCTTTTTCCCCTTTCCCTTTCCTTTCTTTTTAGGGGGTGGTGGCGGTGGTTCCGGTGTTTCCGGTGCTGGTTCAGTAAAATCCACTGGTGACGTGGCCGCTTCCACTGTCTCGGCTGTTAAAATCCCCAGCATTTTTTGGGATAGCATTTCTATCCGGTTCTGAAGAGTCTTTATTGTAGCCTCAGGTACGGATGAGTCCTTTTCAGTCTCAGCTGGGGCTACCCCTTCTTGAACGTTGGATGGGGGGGTGGGTGTGCCACGCGTTGGTCGGTGTTCTATTTCCCGCCTTTGCTGCTGGCGCCCTCTATCTCTCCTGTACATCAGTGACCCCCTTAGGTCGTTATTTTCTTCTTTTTCCCATACAAGTAGAAGTGTTGTTCTTCTTCCTGCGGCACGAAGGCTCCAATTAGAGGCTTCCTTCAGCTCTAATCCTAATAAGGCATTTAGTGCTGGTCGGGGAATTACATCCACCGCTAGCGTGTTTAATGTTTGAAACATGTTTTTCGAGTTGACCACTCTCTGCTCGTTCGCTGCTGACTATGGTTCTAATGTCAGTCACTTTGAGTATATATATCTTAAGCACGGACGTGAAAGTAAACACCCCCTACATTCACTTGTCATATTAGATACTATTCACAAATCCTATTATATACTATCCAAAATCACACCCTATACTAACCACACACACGGGGAAGCAGCCAAAACAAACCATACTATATACTATCCAAAATCACACCCTATACTAACCACACACGGGGAAGCAGCCAAAACACACCCTATTATATACTATCTAAAATCACACCCTATACTAACCACACACGGGGAAGCAGCCAAAACACACCCTATTATATACTATCCAAAATCACACCCTATACTAACCACACACGGGGAAGCAGCCAAAACACACCATATTATATACTATCCAAAATCACACCCTATACTAACCACACACACACGGGGAAGCAGCCAAAACAAACCATACTATATACTATCCAAAATCACACCCTATACTAACCACACACACGGGGAAGCAGCCAAAACAAACCATACTATATACTATCCAAAATCACACCCTATACTAACCACACACGGGGAAGCAGCCAAAACACACCCTATTATATACTATCCAAAATCACACCCTATACTAACCACACACACGGGGAAGCAGCCAAAACACACCCTATTATATACTATCCAAAATTACACCATATACCATCTAAATAGAGTCAGTGTTTATAATCACACTACTCCTCTCTCACACCCATTGGCAATTGACATAGTATTTCTTTTCTTGTTATTTGTGTAGCCCTGAGAAGGGCTGTTTTTAAAACTTCAAATTGCACCTGGTTAATGCTGGCATCTCCCAGGTCTAGCCCCACACACACATCTCCTACTCCAATCATTCTCCCAATTCACTCTTGTGATTGGGAGTGCAGAGGGAGAATGAGTGGCTTCACTATCCCAATCTTCTGTTTGAGGGATAGTGAAAGTCTCTTCATTTCTGCCTCTATTCCGCAACCGTGGATGAGGCTGTGGTTGTTGCGGCTGAGACTGTGGTTGTTGCGCCCAATTCACTCTTGTGATTGGGAGTGAAGAGGAAGCTGCCTGTGCTTGACGAGCTGATTCTGGTGGTGAAGGCGTCCTCACCTCAGGTTTCACCCGACAGGCTTTAACCATCATGCGGTGAGGCAAGATCGGTCTTTTCTTCTCCTCCTCTTCTTTCTTTTTTCTTTCCTCCTCTTCTTTTTCAGTCTTGGCCTGCTCTGCTATAGCCTCCATAGCCAGTTCATCCAGGAGACGCCTAGCATTCTCCAGGTGCATTTGAAGCTCTCTCAATTTTTGAAGTCTACTCATCTTTGGTGTTGATGCGTCAACGATGGGTAGCCAGACTGACGAGTGCTTCTTTATATAATTCAAGCGCGGACGTGATGGAAAACACCCCCTACGATTACCCAAAAATCTTACATTATCCCTATCATTACCAAAACACGCGGACGTGATGGAAAACACCCCCTAGATCCAAAAAACTTACATTATCCCTATCATTACCAAAAAAACAAAACAAGCGGACTTAAAATAAAACACTCACTCACTTTTATACTTGACTCCTATTAATTATACATTGAACAAGTTATTTTGAAAAAATACGTTGTGCTTATAGACGCACTTCAAAACAAAAGTTAAAAGAGACAGTGATTATAGACTCACTTCTAATTTTTTTCTAACTTCCTCACATACCATAAGCAAATTGAATAATTAATTCTTTTCGAGAATATTTGGGTAGCCCTGAAAAGGGCTGTTTTTTTGTGTTTGTGTGTACGAGGAAGGATGACAATCTTTTATCGTCTAAGATTGCGTCCTCGTTTGGCTACACGATAGGGTCTGCTTCTTCGGAAAGAGAAAGAGAACTCTTTTGTGTCCACACGACAGTCGACAAAACTTCTGTCTGGTTCCTGCTGCTGTTGTTGCTGTTGCTGATGCTGCTGATGCTGTTCTCTCTGTTCTCTCTGCTGCTTTTGAAGTCGATACTTCTCAGTCCATTCATCTTTCTCTTTTTGAATTTCCTCTCTGAAGAGTTCTTCTATGAGGTCTTCCGTTACTTGTAGCATTCTCACATTCTCAATCTCTTCAGGCTTTGGCATCAGATTGTGTCTGATACGATGCAGAGTGACATAAGCTTCGTTCAGCTTAGCTAGTCTTGAGCACATCTTCGTAGGAGGATGAGTCAAACAATGGATGGCCAGACTGGAGACTACCCCTGCTTTATATGGTTCAAGCGCGGACGTGATGGAAAACACCCCTCTGCGGTTTAGGGTTTTGAAACGTTTAGATAGTTTGATGTGAGGGATAGAAAGAAAAGTCAAAGAGCGTTTATATGAATACAAATGTAAAACAAACGACAGACGCATTGGTTTTCAAAACACAACATTTTTATTCAAATAACAAACATTATTTCAAAGAACAAACATTATTTCAAAGAACAAACATTTTTCAAAGAACAAACATGTTTTTCTTTCATAACACTAATACATTATCTTTGACATGGTTGACAACGTTGTGAATTAAATTGAGATTTCCACTGTTGGAAGTCATTGGGCGATTGATGTACACTACGTTTCCTAGCTAAAGGCAACAGATAGCCATAATGGTCACAAAACCATCGATCTACTTTGTCATCGTTTCGAGACGAATGACGATCAAAATAAGTCACTAAATGTTCTAAAGAATATCCAAGACTGCGATGATGCAGATAATAGATACAATATTGTCCACACACCATAGAATCTGTGCTTTGTAATTTCACATTATTGAATCGTGTCGTCTGAGCATTTCTTCTCATAAAGTCAATGATATCATCTTCGAAAGGAGGCAATCCATACGAATCAAAATACTCCGCACATCCCTCTTGAGGAAAGTAGACTGCTACCCAGTGAGTTCCTGGAAGATGACTGTCATCTGTGTTGATGACATAAGCTTGATTCTCTTGAGGTTTGCGATGAGGTAGTTCATCTTTAGCACACACGACAAGATTCCAAGAAGCAGTGTACGAACTACGGTTCAAAAGATAATAAAGTTCCCAAGTATCCATTTTTTGTTTTGTGTAGCCTTGTTTTTTTCTCTCCTTTCTTCACAGGTGATGATAAGTCATCAATTCAATCCAGACTTTTTGTTTGAAACGGTCTGACAAGTAACTGATGGTTTGCTTCGTCTCTTTACTTTTGGCCAAGAGAGCTTCGATGCGATCGATTTCTCGAGCAAACAATGGAGGAGAGGAATGATCACGTAAGCCTTTATACCACTGAAGTAACACGGCTTCTTCGGAGATGAGACTCCAAGCTTCGTTCAGATAATTGTCCAATTTTTCTTCTTGACTCATCATCATACATTTATCGTGTTGAATTTGACTGGGATGATCGATTTGACATCCATAACAATCTTTTTTAATCAGGTCCCTCATTGTATCTTCCAAGTGTTGTGCAAAACAAGCCACTAACTGTTGTTCCTGTTCTGGCCATCTGGATTGCATGATCACTACCTCTTCTTTTTGGTCTTGGGGTTCTGCTTTTTCTGTAACCTCCCATTCCATGGATTCTCCACTATTCAAAGAAGGACAAGGGTCTTCCATAATGTCTAATAGTCTAGAATGACTTCTCTCAAACTGTTGATTTCTATGGTATTATCGAATTCAGCATACAGAATGATATTCACCGTTTCTTCAAGAGGCCTTGCAAACTGAAGTTCCACACGCAGTTGCCCCGATTTTATAGGGTGGAAATGTCCCTCGTCGCTGCCTTGGTCTGGAGTGAAATCAAAAGCCCACAACGTGTAACCTCTTGCATAGTCGTCGTAGGAAATACCGTGACTGGTGTTGGTTCCTAACTGTCCTGTGGCTTCGTACAGCGACAAGTACGACCTCAAGTAATTTTTCTGTTCGCCAAAGTCGGGTTCGAAGGGCCTGGTACACAAAGTTTTGCCATCGCGACTGACTTCAATTTTGGATACTCTGCAGTGCTTAAACTCGAAAGGATTGATATTGTGGGCACCATTGAGGGCTGCATTGCTGACGATACCAATGAATAAACGTTTGGGTAACTGTCCTTGGAACAGATGATCTTCGATCTTAGATCGGAGTCCAGCGGCAATGGTGAAAGTTTTGACTTCCACGCGTCGTATCGGATACTTGGCTGTCGTTCTGCTCAAAGTGTGACTGATATCATTTCCCACTTTAGGTAACACTTCCACGCGACGTACGTATAACCTGGCTTCTTGGATAATGGTTTTGTATTCGTTGGCATGAGCCATCAAATGGAAAGCAGTACTACTTCGATTCAGTCTCAAGCGAATATCTACTCCGTTCAGCAAATACTTCTCTTGAAACCACATGTCCAAATGCAAACGATCGAACAGTTCTAAACTACGTCCTTGCAAAATTTTCTTTCGACGGTCGTTAAAACCTTCATTGTGAGGATCGGCAGGAGCGCTGCCATCAGCAGCTGCTGCTACGGGCAAGTCTGTCTCGTTAAACTTATCTGCGGTGTCAGGTTTCCATACCACGCAAGCATCTAGATGAGTGTTCTTGGCTTCTTTTCCGTACGTCAAGAGATTTTCGAGGTACGCTCGGTAAGGGTAAGTATCCATGCTACTGCTGATCAGTTTGTTATTCATGTACAAATCCACATCGCTGAACAAGGAATGCATGAAATTGTTGACAGGAGCTACTCTATCATTGGCTCCTGGATTGGTGTTGTCCGTTTTGGTTACTTTCACTTTCAAATACAAGTAACTGTTGTTGAGATCGATGTAATCTTCGGGTTGTCCTTTGATTTCAAACTCGATGGGAGCTGAATCCGTCAAAGAGGAGACGGGATGAAATTCGACCCATTGAGCTTCTTGCATGGTCATCATCGTGGGTGGCATGGCAAAGAGATCCAGTTCCGACTTGGAACAGGCACAAGATTCTTGGTGCATCATTTTTTCTTTAGGTTTTTTTCTTCACTTTTAATAATCAAAAATGTCTAAGTCTCGAGCGGTTCTTTTTTTCTTTGTCTTTCGAACTTTAGAGGTACGGAGACTTTTGAAAGGGTGTCTTCGTCGACGCTTTCTACCTTGTCCTTGCTGTGTCGTCAGGGAAGTAGGAATGTCAGACTCGGTACCGTTCAGGGCATTTATAGGACTTTCTCGTCGACCCAAAATCTCTTTACCCGTTTGAAGCAAGGCATTTTTGCCTGCTCTCAAAAAAGCTTCTTTAGGGTTTTGTTTGTCAATGAGAACATTGTAAAGAAAATCTTTGCCGTGAGTCAATGCGGCATCTTTTAAGGTGTGCAATCCTCGTGTCACCATTGGTTTTAAAACAGGGACCACGGAACGAAAGGCTGATTTAAACATATCTCCTAAACCATGTCCTCGTTGTCGAGTGACTCCTTGGTACACAGGATACATCACTTTTTCAGTTGTTGGAGAATCGTTTTTGAAAATGGAGTTTCACTGTGACTTTCCCTTTGGTAAATGGAATATTTTGACCTAGTTCTCCTTTTATAGTAATGTTGACACTGTCGAAATACGACTTACTGACAGGCAAATAATGAGGATGCACAAATTCGCGGTGAACGTGATAGGTATTTCCACCTTCCTCGTCAGCGGTAGTAGTATCTACTTTGAAAGGAATGACACGCAGTAACGGTACAGAGGTGTGTCCTACCACATTGTACTCCACCACATCGGAGTACACAAACATCAAATTGAGTCCTTGGTTCATTTCTACAGGGGATCGAAAATATTTGGTAAAATCCAAGTTACTGGATATGCCTGGTATTTCTTTTTTGTTCGGGATCATCTTGAGGTCTCCACCTAAGATATCAAACAATTCAGGACAAAAGGTAATGGCTATTATTTTCTTCTCTGAAAATTTGATCATGAAGCGGCGAGCCACTTTAATGTACTCAAAGGTAACACTTTCTCTGATTTTGTCCAGGGGTTTACCAAACACAACATTGAACTTGTTTGCAATCGTAGTCACTAAATGTTGACCGCTAAAATAGTAGCCTGCAGGAATGGTCAACACATGAGTGGACAGTTGTTTAGTTGTGGGTCCATCTGATTTCTTGTTGTCAATGCCAGTGATACCTCGTTCATCTAAGGCTTGTTGCAATTGCTTGTCGTACACTTCAACTGTGAAAAAGTTTTGATTTTCGACGACGTTTTTGATTTGTGTTGGGTGTATTATTTCCACTAAAGCTGCTTCCCAGTGATCATCTTGATCCAAATGCATGGCTTGAGGTAATTTAGACGTGTAACAACACAATGTGTTGTTAGGAAACACCTCCATGGAACTGTCACTGGGTAACGTTAAGTAAAATTGGTTAATAGTGTTGTTCATATTTCCAATGTTCTTCTGTCCGAGGAGTCACTCGAGGTTAAAGGAGTATCTAAAAGAGGATTGTGATTGGAAGGGTGACTGTCAGGAGAAGGACTAACGTTGGCCGCCAGACTCCCAATATTGTTACTGTTGTTCCCGTTGTAAGAGTATTTCAGGGAAGGATTGGGAAGAAGATACCCGATGCAACTGCTGAGTAAAATGGTCCACAATTGTTTGTCTCCTTGTTGCAAACTCAAATTAGCAATGGCTGCACCAATGACACAATATACCACAAAGATTTGACAGAAAAAAACGATTTGCGTTTTAGGGACACGTTCTCCACACCACACCCACAAGGGTTGCTTTTGTAAATCTTGCAGAGATGACGTAGGTGAAGGAGTAGTCACTGTGGTTGCTGAAGCTGTATTGAAGGGCATGATGGTCACTTCTTTTTATAGTCGATGACTTGCGAAGCGTCAATCCAAGAATCAAAACTAGGAGGATATCCTTTCCAACGTACTTTGACTTCTTTGACACGACGTTTTCCTACTTTACGGGTTCTTCGTTCGAGAATGCTTTCAATGTCGTACACGTCGTCTTCTTTTTTGGTAACACGTTGTAACTCAGGCAAGTAAAATGTTCCTTTTAATACTTCTCCGTTCATGTCTTCCAATTTATAGACGGTAGGATGACGATCGCGCACTCGTCCAGTAACACGAAACAATTCGGTGGTCCAGTTGGGTAAGTAACCTTTGTCGAAAGTGCGTTTGGTTTTGCCAATGCGTACCCAATCTCCCGGGGTTAACACTTCTCTACCTTTCTTGGGGACAGCCCTCGTCCGGGACGTACCAAACAGACGCTCAAAAACAGTCACTTCGTTGTCAGGTGTCACCTCTTGTGGGGCACGTCCAATGCTTCTATGGTAAGATTGATTGTAGGCTTGGACTAAGTGTGGTAAGACGTCGATGTACTTGAGAGTGTGTTGATGCGTAAAATATTTCCACATGCGTTCTTTCAAGGTACGTTGAAAACGTTCCACGATACTGGCTTTGGTTTCAGGATTTTCGGTGGTGAAAAAATGAATGTCACGTTTTTTTAATTCTCGTTGGAAAGCTTGGTTCAGAAATTCGGTGCCTTTGTCGGTTTGCCATCGAAGAGGGTGACGACCACTTTGTTTCAACACCAGTTGCAAAGCTCGTACTAACTCTCCGCTCGATTTGGATGTCAATGGTACGACCCAGGCAAATTTAGAAAAGACGTCGATGACACAAAACAAATATTTGTAGCCACGATTGTAGGTGGCTAAATGAGAGACATCAGCTAAATCGGCTTGCCATTGATGATCGATGCCTTCCACTTGAGTGCGACTTCTGTGAAATTTTCGTCGAATGGGTTTGTGTAAAGTGTACGTCGCTTGTTCTTGTAACCATCGTTGTACTGCTGGTAAACGGAGCTTTTTCAGGCGAGTTTTGGCAGCACGATACAATTTCTGAATGCCTCCGTAACCTGCAGGGTGAGCTGGATCGTAGTAAATGCTGGCTAATACCTTCTCCATGGTTTTTGTTAATAAGGGACCCACTCTTCGATGATATTGCTTTGGGTGGGACGAAATGCGGGTTGTTTGGAAACGGTTTTACGTGTCCGATGTGCCACAGGAGTTGACGTCGAGGGTAATGGTAGTGGCGGAGGTAATGGGATAGCTTCTTTGGCCTTCTTTTCTTTTCTCACTTCTGGTTTCCTTTCTTTCTTTTTCACATCTGTCGAAGAAGGAGTAGCCATGATCTTTTTAACCCAAGTTTTGAGTTCTTCTCGTGGGGGAGTGGGGGAAGGGGTTAACAAGGAAGTGGCAATCTTACTCGGAATGGGAGTAGCAGTAGGTGTTTGAAAGAGATCATGGGGTTCTTCTTCCTTGGGTAATGGTGGGGTAACGTCTGTTTTAACTGCTGTAGAGGGTGAGGGTGAGGGTGCCGGGTTATTCATTAGAGCCTTAAAATCGGACAAAGTGGGTTGAGCTGTTTGTTCCACAGCTTTCTGATGAAAGAGTTGTAGCCGTTTCAAGAGTTGACCGTACTTTTGTGATTTTTCGGTTTCGGATAAATCGTGGCGATGGATCAAGGACTGCAATTCGTGTTGTAATTGCGACATCTCAGCCAAATTGGGATTGGGTGGTAAATGGGGGGATCGTTGTTCTTGCCAATGATGGTATTCCATCCATCGTTTGTAAGGAACCAAAGTTAGTTTTCGTCCTTCCATGGGCTTTCAAAAGTTATGTCTGAGATTGTGGTGCTCCATAGTGTCCTTTTATCTTCTACCCATCCCTTGGTTAAACCCTTGGGATATCCCTTGGGTCACCCCTTGTAGCAAACCTGGTATTATGCCTGTCAACAAAGGAGCAAGAAAGGGTAAAAATCCTCCGCGTTGCACCAACATCTTTTTCTTTTGACGGACGGATATTTTCTTTTGAACCATTTGACGAAGAACGTGTCGATGTTTGGCGAAGCATTTTTTCTTGTGTGGAGACAAAGGTATCGTGCCTTTCAAAACATTCAAACAACATTCACACACGGTATCGATGACATCTTTGGAGGCTGTTTTAATGATTTGTTTTCGCATGGGCGGAGAGGCTTTGGACAGGACGGACAACACGTCTCCGTGTTTGGCTAAACGAGGAGGTAGTCCTTTCCTTTTCTTTCCTTTGTGGGGTGAATAAGAATGTTTTTTGCGAGGTGACATCTTTGCTTGTTCGTTCCAGAAATACACTGATGTCAAAGACTTGGTACACACCCTCTTTTATCTTCTTTTTTCTATTGGCTTCTCCAAAAGGTAACGGCATGCTTCGCTAAATCCTCAAAAGCAGGGCTAAAGATACCAGTTCGGTTATTAGCTGCTTTGTCTAGTTTCTGCATACCTTTAATAAGACCAATAAATATGCCTCCCCTTTGATGACTTCTCTTTTTCTTTGGATGACTGTGTCTTTTTACGGGAGGACGTCGTTGTTTGGTTTTTGAGCGTTTGGTAGGATGACGAGATTGTCTTTTTCCTTTTCCTTTTTGGACGGTAGAACGTCGAGGGTGATGGTGTGCACGTTTTTGAGGAGGCATCCTTGAGTGTTCATCAGTGGTACAGAAAAAATACTGATTGACGTCGTGGTTTTCAAGTCATATTTTTATACTGGAATGCGTCGCCACTGATTATCTTTGCGTCGTATCAACTTCATGGCAGGTAACACACGTCGTGAAGGAGTTCGCAATGGACTCAATCGGGACAGTTCTTGTTTGGACAAATCTAGTAAACTCTTTAACATGCCAGATCTTTCTTGGACTTTGACTTTGGGGGCAGGTACTTTATGAGCAGCTGCTACTGACGCTAATGTGGACGAGGGTGTCTCCGGTGGAGGAGACGTTTTGGGAGACGCAGATTTCCAATGTTTCATCAAATTAGGAAAAACGGGTGTCAAATTGGGTTTGGCTGGCATCACCCGCAACGGAGAAGTGGCAGCCCCTGAGGCTACTGGCAACGTAGTCCCTGCCAAACGTCCTTGTAGATCTTTTCTTACAGGTCGTGGTTGACGAAGGTAAGGTTGTGTCCTGGCCGAAGTGCCTCTTTTGCGGGTGACCGCTTTTTTCTGTGGACTTTTCTTTTTCTGTGCTTTGGTCTTGGTACCCTTGTTCTTTTTCTTAGGGGTTTGTTTGGCTTTTTTTGTTTTCTTCTTGGGGTGAACTTTGGGAGTATTGGGATCCCATTTTAAAAGGGAACGAATGATGACACCTCCTAGAGAACCACTACCTCCAGGTTTCAATATGATTTGCTTTTTGGTGTGAGTGTCAATGCGAGGATTGGCCAGTTGCGTCAAGGCTACTTTGTTTCTGTCAAAAAAGCGTTTGGTTTGATGTGGAATGTGAATGATGCCTTGCAGTATTTGACGTGCTGTCACCGTAAACCATCGTAAGACTTCTTTGAGACTGGCTTCTAAGACGTGAGCACGTCTTTGTGGATTTTTTTCGCGACTGATGCCGTACAAGGCACGAATCAATTTGATCGGAAGATGAGACTGAAGGGACGTCATGTTGACGATGTATGAGACCAGGTCAAAGTAACCCAAGGTTTTTATAGATTTTTTTAGTGCTTCATAGTGTTATGTCAACGAGGAGGACGTGTACACGACATGTCCTCCGTCTTGACACCAGTCGTGAAACAAATCGGTACGAAATCGCAAATAATCAGGGGTAGTGGGTTTTAAATCCACGAGTAAATAGGCGTGTGGCGTTTGAGTGGCATCATCGTACGCATGAGTTAGCCAAGGTGTTCCTAACTGTTTGGCTAAAACTTGCACTTGTGATTTATCTCGAGGACTTTTAAACAAGACCACGTAATGAGCATTGAGACTAATGGTACGATGGGCTTTACTTTGTTGAAATAAATTTTGTGTAATGTAAATGACACTGGCATTACGATGATGCCCTTTACGTGTAAACCACAGTTTAATTTCTTCTTCGTCTTCTCCTAACATGTCGTCAAAAATAACCCAATGAGTTTGACTAGGGTCAGACACGATCCCCTCGTCTTCTTTAGGAATGCCTGCTACAAACACAATGGAATCACCTTGACTTTCTTGCAAGAGGCTGTATGCCGATTGCCACTCTTTGTAACACCACACGATGCGTTGAGGTGGACGATCGATCAAGTGATGTTTATGTTCGATCAAACGTTTGACAAATTCGGTTTTGCCTGAACCGCTCGGTCCAGCAATTAACATGTTAAAAGGATGACGAAGATACAAGGCTTTCCAACTAGCCTGATCTAAGTGTTCGTCAATGACTTTGAATGTGGAGGAGGAAGGAGTAGTAGAAAGAGTAGAGTGAGCCATAGTCGTGTAGTGGTATGACAGTATTGACACAAAAACAGACAAGACAAGAGGTTTTTATACTTTTTTCAAGACACGTTTATTTGAATGCATGTTTAAATTTGAACAACACGAAAACATAAAAGCCAAATGGATAAATACAGGAATAAAATACCTAGGCAAACGATCAAAGTGGAATATAAACAAGTCACTGTACAACGTGGTTTGGGTAACGAAGGTGTCCTAGAGGTAGTATGTAATGTTCTTATAGTCTCCTCTACAGGGGGTACAGTCACATAGGTGTCTTCTCGAAAGGGTCTTTGTGGGGGAATGTCCATGACAGTTCTGTCTTGAACAGAAGGATTGTCTTGGGTGATAGATTCTTTTTCTTTTTCTGGTACTGTTACTAACACAGGATTAAAAGTGACTTTTTTCACACGACGATGCATTTTAGGAACACAACGCTTGGGCATAATGGGATACTTCGTTTGTCCAAGCCTCAAAATCCCAACTTTTCTAGTCACGTACATCTGTCCAATGAGGGTGTAAATCACAAGCTACACACACATCTTCGTACACTGCTTCCGTACGTAAAAGTTGACGAATCTTTTTTTCTTGGAAAGGTCGAGACGTATCCAGATGAAAACGTAAGGCTTTGAATAGAATAAGTCTCTCGTGGACATTTAAAGGAACCACCATACTGTCTTATTTTTTTGATAGGTAGTGTCCGTAAAGTGTCCACAAGGAATCGGCAGGTAAACGAAATCCCAGAAAGCAAGTCACTAAAACACACACGACACGTCGACCCCAATTCATAGGGTATAGTTCTTGTAATAAGTGTTCGTAATCTTTCACCGTGTGAATCTTCTCATTGATATCCTTCCACGGAATCTGTTGGATCACCAATGATAAAGGTTGTGGCATGGTCGTTCTCTTTTATACTTCTTTAGGTCGAAGATCATCAGTGTAGATTCAACCCAGAATTAAACACAGAATTAAATTTGCTCAAAAAGCGAAAGTGATTAATATAACGTGTAATTTCGTCCCACTGCCATTCAGGGTAACGGTTAAGAAGGATCAAAGTATCTTCAGAGGTAAACGTAGTAAATTGGTAACAGAGCAAAAAAATACCCTTAATCCAGAGAAATCTAACACGTTGGTTAATTTTTGTCACTTTCCTCTTGTGAATTTCACGACACAAAAGTTCTACAGTCACCCATTGAGATTTTTCTTTAGCAAGGCCTTGCCAAACGTCCTTGTAGATCTTCTCTTGCAATTCGTGTGGTAATCCTTGAATATTATGTTTTAGAGAGGGTTTATATACTGGTCTAGGTGTGTTACACGACATGGAGTAGTAGTGTCACTTCCAATCACTAGGTCCCACTAAATGTAGGTATTGACAATTCGGAGACCATCGAGCATGTTCCAGGTAAGCGGAATCTTTATGTTCCCACTCGTAAATGAATACACCACAACTGAAACACTTGACTTTATCCCCTTCGCCCAAGTAGAAAAATCCTGCTCTGGCTAATTCTTCAGGAGTTGGTCCAGGCAGATATTTTGGCCATTTATCTTTGAAGGTTTGAAATCGACTTTTAAAGTGGCAGTATTCAGGCAAACTCGTCGGGAACGAATATTCGACTCTCCTCACTTCTGTTCGATGCAGGTACGGTGAAATTCCTAGGAGTCCACGATAACGTGTCGCACCGCTTTCGCATCCCTCAGGTTTGACACGCACAGCATCACTTTCCAGGGTAGATATAGGGGTAGTAGTCATAGCAAAGTTCCTACGATATCCTGCTAAATCGCTAACGTCACAGAGCCTGGCATCACTACAATCGCAAGGTTTAGCATCGCACTCCACTTGAGAATTCCCAAATTTGAATGATGTCTGTTTAAATGGATTCATCTTCTTTTCGCTTGGTCGTTGTAGTGATAAATGAACTATTGATCGTGGACGATGTCCCTTTTTATATGCTGCCCAATTTTGACGTGACCGTACGGTAGAGTGAAGTGATTGGGAAGTCGTACTCTCTTTTGGTACACGATTTGATAGACTTTTTCCAAAGGTCGACTAACAATTTGGTGTGTGGGTAAACGGACAATCTTGTGCGGTTCGTGGGTAGTCACTTGAAACGTTTCATCCTGTCCCGACTGCAAGGCTTCTTGTAGTACGTCAAAGTTCACCACTTGACTGGTGCGATAATTAAGAGTCAATCCTTTCACTTTACATTCGGTGTGCATTTTTCCTTGGGGGTCTCGGTATTCGTAGCCGTAATTTTTAGGACCGCCACTTGCAAAACTTAGAATCTTGTCGTCGGGATGTTCATCGGTCCAGGCTCCTAAACGGTCTCCTTCGATGACAGGGTTACACTGGTTCGGTCGGTGAATGTAGATGCAACTGTCTGTGTCAAAATACAACACGCGATCTCCTAACAGTTCTAACACTTCGTACAATTTTAAGCGAGCGTGGGCTGTCACGTAAGCCGCAATGATGACATTTCCAAATTTGTCGGCTTCTACAAAGTCTAGTTCTTCTTCGTAATTGACTAAGATCAAGTCCTCACGAATGACGTCCACGTGTTTGATGACTTTGGTTGGGTCGTGAATCATCTGGAAGTAGCGAGACGGTTCGGACAAATACTCCGTCTTGGGTAAAGAGGGTCGTTGTGCCATTTTACCCCACAAACAATTGAGCATCACTTTGGCAAACGACCGCCTTCCTTCGTTTTTCTCGATGTGGTCTAAAGTGATACCTTCCTGCTCCCGATATTTTTCTTTGAATATCTTTTGGTCTTCGGGAGTGTGACACCAGGAAGGATAGCCACTAGCTTCTTGTTTTAGTTTTAAAAAGGCATCCACGTAGTCTGCAAAAATACCTTTCTGTCTCTCGTCGCCCTTGCAGTATTGTTGTGTTTTGGGAAAGTGGTAAATTTCGTACACTTCTAACAGTTGATATTCCAGGTCCAGAGCTTTAAACAATTCCACGCTCACCCACGTTCCTGTCAAGGCACGTTCTTCCTGAGTGTGATGACAAGGTTGGTCTTGGTTGCACGTTTCGGCACATGTGCGACACAAAGGAAACATCAGTTTTCCTTGGCAATGGTGAGGTAAAACGGGATGGTACAAGTCTGTGGGTGGTAAGACTTTACACTTGATCAATCCTTTGTACTGTCGAATGTGGTCCAAATCAATGTGTTCTGTCATCAATTCTGGATGCCCTACGGGAAAGTGACAATATTTGCACACGTAAGGATACAACGAACACACGTCCAAGTATTTGATTTCTTCTCCCTTCTCCTCGTCCGCTTGGTACAGTAAACAGGTAGCATTCGTTCGTCCTCCGTACAAACTATCCCGAGGGTTCAGGGGGTCCACCCACTTGTAACTTTCTACGATGCGTTTAAACTCGGGATCGGTTTTCAAACGCTGATCGTACTCGTGTTCCCACATTTCCACCACCTGGTATCCTTGCTGTTCTAACTTCAAACGTCGCTGACACTTGGTCTGGTACAAGTCTTCCATGGTTCGTTGTAAAAACTGATTTTTGGTGTTACGCTGAGGGTAGCATAGGGGACATCCGTGAAATAAACATCCGTTAAACTCGTACACGATCTGAGGGTTTTCTAAGTCCCAACCATCTACCGAATACGTTCCGATGGTCTTTTCGCCTCCTCCGTTGCGAGCGTGTTGGATCCATTTGTCTTCCTTGTCGCACAAGTAATGGAGCCAGCGTAGAGCTTTAACCGAGTATTGACGTTTGACAAAATTTGTCGTTTGAGGACTGATGACCGCTAGAGTATTTTCGGGCATAAAGCGTTTTCGGTACACTAAGGAACATGCTTTGGCAATGGTACAAGCTTCTTTCAAAGGATCGATCCCTCCGTATTCCATGAACAGTTCTCGAAATTTTCCACAACAGCGTCGTAAAATGTCCACGTCAGATCGACAATACTTTAACATTTCTTCTTGAAAGTCAAAGGGGTCCGAGGCGTGAGTCTGGTACCAAGCATGGAAAGCTTCTCGTTGTTCGGTGCGCATGTTGTCGGGGTCGTAGTCGTCAACCTCAGGCAAATGGGGTAGAATGGCATGTTGATTGGCTTCGGTATTAAAAAAGTGTGGAAAATAACCTTTGGCCATTTCTGTCATTCCAAACGTTTTAGGCATGCGACTCAAAGGCATGGCCAAGTAACACATCGAATCTTTAAACTGTACTTGTCCTACTTGCATAGAAATGATTTTGGCTCCATTCAAAGTCACTTGAGGCCGTTCGGTACTTTGTTCCGCATAGTATCTAAGCAGAAATTGCCCATCGTATCCCGAGAAATTGTGAGCCATGACCGTGGCATGGCAATGACACTCTCCGTAACGTTCGATGTCTTCTGGACTCCACGTTTCGTCGATGGGATTTAAGATCCATTGGGCAAAATCGGCTAGCGTGTTTGACCCTCGAAAGATTTTTTCACGTCCTCCAGGAATCTTGCTACAGTGAGGGCAATGACTAAAGATAGGTTCTTGGATGCACTGCTCGCACGCTCGATGAGCCACGCAGAAATTGGGAATGTGAATACCGGTCTCTTGCACGCATTCGAAATCAAAAAAGATAAAATTCCCTTTCTTCTGGGTATCTTTTGGTTGGGGTTGATATTTTTGAATGAAGCATTCGTGCTCCAAGTCCACAATTTGGCGACAAATGTGACATCGTTTCTTCCCTCGACAAACGTGTAACTTAACACTATTGGTACGTATGCCTTGTCCACAAGTAGGGCACAATCTCAGAAGCTGACAAGCATTTCTCTGCTGTGAACCTTGCATCTTCAAATGTTGTTGGTAACAGGTAAGACTGACAAAAGTGCGTTGACACACAGGGCAATGCACTCGTACTTGTCCTTGGTCCAGACAAGGTTGTGAGGCCAAACATCCCTCACATTTTGATCCACAATACTTGTGTTGTTCTCGATTGTTATAACCATAGTCACATTTTTCACAGTAGTAACCGTATTTCAGAAATCCAGTGATACTGGTAATGGTATCAAAATGACTATCGTGATGATAGACGTGAATGTATTTTCGGTCTTTGAAATCGTGGCCTCGAAACAAAAGAGGTCCACGCACTTCTTGAGGGTGTACTTTCAAAGTGTAATGTGGAGACAAGACGTCTTGCAACTTTTGCATTTCTGGAATGCCACAAGGAGTGTCTTTGGATATCCCCGCTTGCTGTAACAGAAGTTCTGCTTCACTTCGTTGTTTGGCTCGGTCCGATTGTCGAATAGTTTTCCAGGCTCTTTTCCATTCTGTCGTGTCGTTCTTGTCGGCATACGTTCGTCCCACGACGACAGCACGGGCTAAACACATTTGGTCTTGAGGATTGTTAATTTGGACGAGGCTTCGCTTCATGCTGCGAAGGCTGTCGACCAATAATACTTTTTTGCGTCCTGTCCCCTGGGGAAGAGACACGTGGGTCATAAACAGTGTGGCTTTTCCATCGTCAATGTGAAACTTGTCGTTGGATTGTTGCACATGTTGAATTTTGTCGATGACTTTGGAAGGTGTTAATTCTGATGGGCTAGTAAACTCGATCCAAACGGGAGACTTCAAATTATCGTGATGAATAGAAAGTCTCAAGCGATCGTCTTCTTTGGCTTGACATTGCTGTTTCAGTGCAGTTAACACAGAATCCCACACCTCAGTAATGAACCCTTCTGTATTCTCCAAAGGTACATTGGACTTGAAATCTTTAAACTTTACGGCATACGTGTAAGCCGTTGTTCTAAATTTTCGAGAGGAACGCTTTTCTGTCTCTCGAATGTGATAGTAATTTTCAGGGTTTACTAAGGGTGGTGCACTTTGCTTGGACGTGGATTGTCTGGGTGTGGATTCGGGCTCACTCATGTCATCTTCAAAATCACTGGCATGAATTTGAGCCAAGACTTCAGCTACTGTGTTAGGCGATACATTACGTTTCTGTCTCTTACTGTCTTTTCCTTTCTCCACAGCATGATGTGGTCTTTTCATCTTGTCTGCAAAAAGTCAAATGACTACCTTTTAAAGACCATAACCCCTATATATTCATGTTCGATCCGTGCATATATATATAAAGGGTTAGTGTCTAACCTTTCAGTATTCCTTTCACTCTCACATTGACCAGAACGATGGAAGAACCTACACAAGTGGAACTTCTCATTAGAGCTTTACGTGGGGTCATACGAAAGTTTTCGTCAGACCAGCCGACGGCCTACTCTCGTTCCTATCGAGATAAAAGTCAAGATACTTGCTATATCTGTAAGAAGAAAGGACATTGGGCTACAGAATGTTCAGATCGTAACAAAAATAAAAAAGGCTACAATAGAGACAAAAGTCAAGATACCTGTTATTATTGTAAAGAGAAAGGACATTGGTCTCCAAACTGCCCTAAGAAACAACAGGAACAGGAGGAGGAGGAGAAAGAGGAGGAGGAAAGGAATTCTGAACAGGAGGAGGAAGAGGTACCCTCCCCCAAGGAAGAACCCCATCACGTTCACAAGAAAAGAAGACGAAACGAAAGTGAAGAGGAAGAAAAAAAAGCTGTGACAGTAAAGAAAATGAAAAAACAGAAAGAGTGAAACAGAAGAAAACCTATGAACTTTTTTAAAGTGGTCTTGTGTTATGTTATGTTGTGATTTTGAATTGTGACGTTTGTACTAGAATAAACTAAAGAGAAAAAACATAAGTGTCTCTTGGTTTTGATTTGATAGTATAATTACCTACACTCACACATTCATTCACTCACACGTACATCATGGGTTTTTAAAAACATAAAGGACTTTTGAGTTTTCATTGAAATAGGCAATTGACATAGTATTTCTTTTCGAAATAATTGGAGTGGTCCTGAAAAGGACCGTTGGTGTTTTGTGTTTAAAACAAAACAAACTCAGAAACGGGATGAAATCCTCTTGAGCTGTCTTAAGCCTTTGCCACGGCCAAGGCCTACTTCGGGACTGGTGGTTCTTGTCAATGATTTGGTAGAAATCACTAACGGTGGTAAGGTAGACGTAGTCACAGAGAGATCAGGTTGTTTCGCTCGAGAAGGTCTTTTTCTCTTCGGTCGTGATAAAGAAGTCTGATACATTTGTTTCAGACTCCTTAACTCAGCTAAAATATCTAAAAGTACCGTCGTAACCGTTTGATTTTCACTATTTTCTTTCTGTCCTTGGTCTTCATTCTTCTCCGTTGCTGCTACTGTTTCTTCCTGGTGTTTTCTTCTTGCTTCTTCTTCCTGCTGTTGCATAAGAAAAGCTTGTTCTTCTACTTTCTGTTGTTGTAAAAATCGCTCCAATTCTTCTTTTTGTCTTTGTTTAAAATCATCGACGTGTCCATAAGAAGATACAGAAGGCAACGAAGGTTCCGGAATAAATTCTTGCGATGTTAAAAAATCCACAATATCCCAGTTAAAATCAACTTCTTCTGGATGTAGATTTGTCATGACTTTAGTAGTCACTGTTGGTCCATGACTTGCTGTCTCTACTCCTGTCTCACTCCACTTCATTGTCTTCTTACTGTCCGCCATGATTGACAACTCTCTTGAATCGATTGACTGCGCACAGGCGCTAGTACCTCTATATAGAAAAGGTGACGTCACAGACTGCTCTCTTCCGATTGGATGGCTGTGTCTGACTTTTGTAACGCACGTTTGGATTGGTGGATACACTCAATCCGTTTCAATCTGCTCTTCCCCTATAAATAACCGCAGTACACGGCATTCGATTCACCTGTTCTCATCAGAAGATGTGGACTAATGTTGAATCGTCAACCCTTGTGTCAAGTATGCTGTTTAGGACTGACATACCCATGTATGTCAGATCATCATGGAGTGTCATTCATAGGACGGAGACAGCCTATTGGAAGAGAAGAGTCTATGTGGAAAGACAAGGTTGCTTGAAGAGAGTTCTCTTCTATGGACCCACAGTAAGGAGAAGTTTAAGGAAGAGAAGAAGATCTGTGAGATGTCCTCTGTGTTAACAAGACAACGTTAACATTACACCTAACGGCCCTTTTCAGGGCCACTCATAAGTCTCGAAAAGATAGTAGCTTTCATTGCCACCCTTTTTTTCCCTTGTTTTATTTCCCATGTTATATTTCCCTTGAGGCTAGATAGGCCCACTATGTTCCATTTCCCTTGAGGCTATATAGACCCACTATGTTCAATTTCCCTTGACGCTATACAGACCCCCCATGTTCCATTTCCCTTGAGGCTATAGTGTCCCAAGCTGTTTTGAGGCTATAGTGTCCCAAGCTGTTTTTGACTGGATTTTCCCTTGAGGCTATAAATCTTGAGGCTATAGTGTCCCAAGCACTTTTTGACTGGATTTTCCATTGAGGCTATAGTGTCCCCTATTACTACTAGTGAGGCAGTTTATAGTAATGTCTAGCGTTGAGGCTTCATACCACAGACATGTAGCATGATGCTCCAACCAGTCACATTATCCTGACACAAGACCGACCAGTTAACACTAGCCTCCTAATGCTGAGCGCCTATCGAATAAGCTGTTTGTACTAGTTTGATATGACTCGGCCTCGGTTCGAACCCACAACCTATATAATCTGATGCTCACACTCTAACCACATGACCACCACGGCGGTCAATGATTTAAAAAGATATGATTCAGTAACAGTGTGTTATACATGATGACAGCGTGTAGTAGAATACTCAAATACCTCAGTGATAGGCATGACACGATAAGAGGGCGTCGTAGTATCAGTCGTATTCATCATTACCTGTAGTTTCTAAGTTATGGGACGCGGTGGTAGGCATGACGCAGTAGTAGTCACGACGCAGTAATAGGAGGTCGTATCTCTCTCAATCGAATCAGTTTTCATCATTACCAATATCTATGGGACTGTACATTACACATCCACGCTCATGGTAAAACAACAATGACAAAATGTGTTCGCTTGGCTGTATATTATCTTCGCTGTTTCAGTTGTCTGGAAAAAGCTTTTACCTAAATTTGGATATTTTTGTTTTAATTTGAAATTTAACTTTTCTAAATCGAAGTTTTGTATTATATACCCTGCAATGTATTGCAAAACTTTGTATTTAAACCAATACAGATTGTATTTTGCTGTAATAATAGTGTGCTCAGTTATACAGCTTACTTAGAATGAACAATGATAGTATGAAGTTTCCTAATCACAGTGTGTGTAATTTTATGGAATTATTGTCAAACGTTGCGATTTAACATAAAATAGAGTCATAACCAGTGAGATGATTATGCTAGCGTCAAAATCAGATGATTACGTCCACATGAAATATCGTGTATCTAATTCTCATACACACACTATTCACTGACATGATAAAATGGTACAGAACTTTCCTTTATAGAGATTTAAAACTTTACATATATCTATAATTATATTTCGGGTGTTCGTTTCTTCAAACTTGCGAAATAGAATTTAAATTAAGACAAGACCCACTACACAAACAATGATAACCCCAGACACATTTAAGGTGTCAAGGTCTAAATGTCATTGCAAATTATTACTTTTATTATTTAAAGTGTTTACCATGAATTTGGTTAAAAGTTTACGATGAAATTTTGTTTTAAATTATAGTAATCTAATTTACAACAAATGAAATATTTAAAGCATAAATCTGTGTGTCATCTGTTTTCCATTATATTTGTCTAACATTTTCATTATTCCCAGACAGTGATGTAGTTAGCGGAGTTTGTGTGATACAGTTGAAGACACGCACTACTTCAAGCCTTTTTTTTTTTGGGGGGGGGGGGCACCAGACAGATGCCCCCTCTCCTTATTGAAAAAACTAAAAAAAGGTTTTATGTGTATGTGTGTTCCCCCGATATGTAGTTTGGTATTTTTTTTATGAATTTCCATTTAATTTAAACTAACCTTAATTTTTTCCCATCGGGATTATATAATAATAGGAAGATATTTTTATCCTTAGTGTTTCTCTATGACATTCCACCCGAACTCAAAGGTCCATCATGGGTGTCTGTCTCAGTTTCTCAAAGTTAACCCTGGCTAGGGGTTTCCTACATCCTGTGTATGCTATTTGTGTTGTGCTATATGTGTGTTGCTATATGTATTCATATGAATACTGTATATTTTGTAAGGATAGCCATTCTTGTCAAATTTTTCCAGTTTTTCTAACCATATAAATACCTCTAAACGGTATTTATCTTAGTATATATGTTTTAGTTTCATTTAATTAATATGTTTTAATAATTTTGAATTTGGTACAAATCATGGTGTCTTAATTTTAAATTATATTGGTTGATACCAATCTATTGTTTTACTGTTTGCTATATTATGTTCCATGTTTTGTAATTTCCTTATTTATATACTAGATCACTTTGATCGAAATGGGATTCGTACAATTTCTTTATTATTGTTTGCACTTCACCCCTCTCGATACTATTTTGTGATCTTTATTTATTTATAATTAAATCCTTATTTTATTCCAAAAGATTATTTTATATTTCCCTTTAAACGGGCTTTCTGTGTAGATTTTCACAAATCTCCACAGAGTAAAAATCATTTCTCACCAGTGATTTTGTATGATAGCATGCTTATTTTCAAGAAAAAGAAAAAACGAGAAAAGGAAACAGATCTTAACTATAGAGCCTATCTAATCCGTGAGTTGTTTTGTAATGTGTATGTCTCTAGGTGAGCTTTATTCCAAACTCTTTCACGGGCCTGTCCACTTCGCGTAGCGCCATGTGATATAGCCCCGTGCTCTCGTTGCTCGTACTTTTCTCCTCCTGAGTTCCCTGAACCC
This sequence comes from Unio delphinus, assembly GCA_029339505.1. Lineage (NCBI taxonomy): Eukaryota > Metazoa > Mollusca > Bivalvia > Unionida > Unionidae > Unio > Unio delphinus. The sequence continues at coordinate 1,790,694 of JAQISU010000103.1, forward strand.
TCCTTATCTAAAATTTTCCCCATAGTTTTTAATTGGACCGCATGCTATCATATACTTAATAATAAAGGCTGATATTTCTTCTAAAATTGTCTTTGTAAATTTTCCATCTAGATATAAGAGTTGTATGTTGTCATATAATTGTTTTTTTTTAAAATATTAGTGACAATTTTGTTTCTATCAATTTGAGTTATAAGACATTCCGTTATAATATGTTCTTTTGTAAAAGAGAAATTTTTGCATAGTGGACATTTTGGCGACACTGCGATCATACGCCGTCGCACTGCTATTTCCCCTGTCAACCATGCATCATGCATGTATTTGAACAAGGTACTTTTGATTTTAATGGATCTGAGTTTGACCCAATTTCCCCATGCCCTATCCCAGTTAATATTCATGTGTTTTTGTTCTACCTTATTTTTGTCCTTATTTATTGTGTTTTGTGCTAGCCATCTGTATGTGCATTTTGTATCAGTGTCCCAAAATTCCTTTACATCTCTGTATTTGAATAGTAAATCTTTTATTGATCTTAATTTCCTTGGCACTTCTAATAATTTTATTAAGTTATTATTCCTATATATGTCGTTTCTCTGCTTCATAGAGAAACCAAAATAATATATGTAGAGCCCATGCCAAGGTATTTTTGGCTCCACTTTAATCTCCTTAAATCGATTTAAAATGTTGGTGCATTTAATTAGGGTGGGGTGGGGGAGACCTAGACCTCCCCTCACCCCCTCCCTATATAGTGTATATTTGGTTGTGTAATGTATTTTAAAAGCCCATAAGTAGTTAATAATCTCGTTATCTATATTTTTTAGTGTTGCATTTTTTATGTCTACTGTTTTTAATTTGTAATTTAAGTGCACATACATATAGTTTTTTGCAACTTGTGCTCGTTCCATTAAGCATATTGGCAATGGTGCCCAGATTGTCAAATTTTTCTTAATACTTTCTTTTATTTCTTTTAAATTGTCTTCCAGTTCATCTTTTCCAAAATTTACGCCTAATGTTTTTATATTATCTTTAATAAGAAGAGCAGGCAGACCATGTTTCTTACCTCTCCAGTCTCCTATTAATAAGATTTCAGTTTTATCAGGATTTATCTTAGATCCTGAAACTTTTCCAAATTTGTCAAATTCCTTTATTAGTTCATTATAGGATTTTCCATCTTGAATAAAGTTTGTGCAATCATCAGCATGTTGTAACATCTTAACTTCTTCTTTAATGTTTGGAACTTTGATTCCTACAATATTTGGGTTATTCCTTACTTTGGTACTTAAGATTTCTATTGCTATTACATATCATAGCATAGATAGTGGGCAGCCTTGCCTCACTGATCTTTGAATTTCAAATTTTTCCGTTTTTGCTCCATTTACCTGTACAATCGAGTTTATATCATTATACAGAATTTTGGTCCAATTTTGGAAATTTTCTCCAAATCCAAATTTTTCTAGTGTCTTATATATATAGTTTTGCTCAAGTCGATCAAAGGCTTTTTCTTGGTCAATTAGTACCATAGCACTAGTAGTACCATTTATATTTATATGATCAATTATAGTTTTAATGTTTAAGATGTTATTTTGTATATTTCTTCCTTTTGGCCCACTTGTTTGATTTATATTTATAATTGGGTCAAGACACTTTTTGACCCTTTCCGTTAAAATTTTACTCAAAATTTTATAGTCAACATTAAGGAGTGAGATGGGTCTCCAGTTTTTTTATTTCATCCTTATTTCCCTTTCCCTTATATATTATTGTTATCATACCCTCCCTCATTGTGTTAGTCATTTTGCTATTTCTAAGTGCAATATTATTGTATAACCATTCTAAAATTGGCGACAACTCTCTGCAGAATTTTTTATAGAATTCCGCGGAAAGTCCATCTCTCCCTGGTGATTTATTTTTACCTAATTTTCCTATTGTCTCTACTATTTCGTCTTGTGATATAAATTCCTCACATTTGTCTCTATGTTCTGAGGTAATTTTCTCACAATTTGTCTCTCGTAAGTATGTTTCTATATCTTCGTCTGCTATTCTCTGTGAAGTATATAGGTCCTTATAGTAGTTCCGTATGTAATTTAATATTTGAGTTTTGTCTTCTAGTATTTCCCTTCCCGTATTTAATCTTTCTAATGTTTTTTCTCCCCCCCTTCTTAATACTTCCCTTTTATATAATCCCCTTGCATTTTCATATAGGTCTGTAAATATACCTGCTTTTATTTCCCTCCCTTTATAGTAATCTTTCTTTAATTTTTCTAATCTTAATACTAGTGTAGTTTTTGTGTTCTGTGTTGTTGTTGTTGTTATTAAATTTTCTATAGCTTCTATTTCTAATTTAAAATTCCTAACCCTTAATTTTGAATGTTTTATTGCTATTTTCTTAAATTTAACTTTTAATTTATCCCATTCTTCTATAATGTCTTTATTCCCTTTATTTTTAAAATCTTCTATTTCCCTTTTTATTTCTTCTATAAATTCTTCGGTATTTAATATTTTGGCATTTAATTTCCATGATCCGCGACCCCATTTAGTTCTTTTAGATATCCCTACTTCTAAATAAATTAATTTATGGTCCGAAACTTGATAATCTGATATCCCTGATTTTATATATTTATTTGTTCCAAAACATGTGCCCCAAAATGTATCTAATCTACTTGATGTATTCCCTCGTGTATAAGTGTATTCCACCCTTAGTAAATTTAATCGTCTATATATGTCAACCAAATCTAATGATTCCATTATAAGTTTCATTACCTTCATAATCAAACCTCGATATTCAAATTCTGTCAGAATAAATCGCTAACGCTGTTTTGACCTCTGTGTCACGTTAACTTTAGTACATCGAGCTTCGCGGATTTGTAAATAAGCACGTTTCTCCATGTTTCTTGTTTCCGCCAGCGTTCTTGTTATTGCAGACGTCATAATCCATGGCAGGCAGTCCAATGTGAGAAAATGCAGAAGACAAAAGTAAATGAATGAAGACATTTACTAACACGGATTTTTATTGAAATACTCAGGGTAGCATATACTTCTAGACTAATGTTGAGTATAACAGGAAATATTAGATGAATGATTTATTATTATTATTATTATTATTATTATTATTATTATTATTATTATTATTATTATTATTTAGGAATTTCGTTTCCCTCCCCCCACAGGCATATAACATGGTGAGTGTATACATTAATTTAGCCAGAATCAAATTGCCTATGCCTCCCCCTCCTCCCCTTTTCCCCGATCGCATGGCCAACGCTAATATTATGTTAAACAACTTTTCATTCTGATCGCATGGCCAACGCTAATATTCGTCATGTTAAATGCTTTATATTTGCGATAATTCTTTTTCGACTATTAATGAAATTTTAAAGAAAATTAATTTTTTTTAAGAAATACTGAAATAGTTATAAATTAGCGAAGTGATTGAGGTGTTATTGTTTTGTTAAATGGAAGTTAAGGTGACCGTTTGATTTATCGTGCGATCATGTTTTATTTATAGTTGTACTCGTTAAAATTGACAGCCATTAACGTTATTCTGTTTACAATAGTCCATCCATCATTTCCTCGTTTTTACGACAATCCCTTTTCTGGTTTAAAAAAAAATTGTTTTCCCCATCATTTTGGTATATAGCCCTGTTTTGTGCACATTTATCGATAATGGGATGAAGATATTTATTCGATATCTTTCCAGCAAAATGACAGGATGTAAGGATGGACTCCATATCTTAATTTGTCTTGTCCATTTTTGGAGGAATATACGAGTAATACACACGCACGAATGCACATACATAACCTGACTAAAAATGAGGGACAATGGCGGTTTCCACACAGAACCTGTTAACACACTATTGTTGTTATCTTCATTTTACTAAAATACTGTACAGAACTATAACAGTGTGATTACTGGGTCTGTGTGATGTCTGCTATAAATCTCTCTTGTAATAAGAATAAAATAATGACGGCATTACGACGGTTCTAATGGTCATTTATTTAGTATTTAAATTATACATGTATAGTATATTTATGTAGATATGTCAACGTTGTTTATATTATGCCTTATATTAATGTTTATATCACTTAAATGTACAAGTTATTTATTTATTTTAATATAAATATACATATTCAATTTTGGTAATATATACGACGACATCGTCTTCATTTTAAATTCAGAACAACAAAATAAGTATAATACATTTAATAGAATTCAAATTTTAAAGTCATAAAAATAATTAATTTTTATTAATGTATTAATTCTTACAAACTGCAAATGTACAAGTTATTTCATATTTTAATATAATTAAATAAGTTTAATATTTTTGTGTAGATGTGTATTAATGTTTATATCACTTTATTTCCACAGCCAATGAGACACCTGACTACATCTCTATTGTCATCTGTCAGAACAAGATAATCGTCGTAGACATCAAAGATGATAAAGTCAAAATCCATCGACTCCATGATGGGAAATTTCTAGACATGTTAGACAGTGACTCCATGCCACGTGACATCTGTCTAATGGACGCCACGACAATTTGTGTCCTTCATTATAACGGTCTGATAGAAATGGCGTCCATTAAATCTGAAGACGTGTCGCCTGTTTTTACAAGAATGAAGAGTTTTCGTCTGGATGGTGTATTTGACTTGTATCATAGTGTTGTCAGAGTCAATGACAATATTGTTGTCGTTGGTGAAAAACAGGACACGACGTACTGGTGTACCGCGTCGCTTGATGACGGACATGTTGACACGATTCACCGGATTTGTAAAAAGTCAGTAAAGAGTTATGTGACAACAAAGGACAACATCATTTATATTTCGTATAATGCTGGTTATGGTGATGATGATAATGGTGTCTATGGATTCGACATTTTGAATCCCAGTCAATGTAAATATAAATACAAACATCAACGTCTAGACTGGCCGACATCAATCGTTATAAATGAAGACGGGAATATTTTCGTAGGTAATGGAGTCCTTGATCCCTGTATTCATCAACTTACAGCTTCTTGTCAACTTGTCGCCATTTTCACTCTACAGGGAATTCCACGGAGTCTCCAAGCCATGTTATGGGACAATGGACGATTGTATGTCACATGCTGGAGTAGTCATGACATTACTGTATTCCGTCACGTGTATCAAGGTAATTCATATTTCTTATATTTTACCGACATAAAAAACTTTTAATGACCTCATTAATAAAATTTAAAACTTTATTTATTGAAATTTATCAAAGTTTTCATTTTAAATTTAGGAAAAAAAATGTAAACATGACCTATTCGTCAAGCATTGTTGTCATGCCGACATTAAGTCATATGTAAATAACATTGTATTTGTTGTTATAAAATTTAAATTATGTTCACCTCCATATTGTTAAGTGATCTACATTTATTTAAAATATTTATTTGTAATATATTCATTTATATATAAATAAAAATAACACAATTTTGATAGACAAAAAATATCAATGACTTGAGGACGACGACATTTTGTACCGACTTTATCCACCAGGTGTCGCTCCATTCTAAGCGCGTGTTTATCCACATTCAAAAGCGCGTGCGGAGTTCACATTCCCAGCGCATGGCATTCATTCTGATTCAATCGGGATTTTAAAGATGGCCGCTGGATGTCTTCGTTTGTTCTGTGGACAGGATGCTTGACACGGTTATAGAATCATTTCTCATTCTCAACAACAAGGTATTGTTTAACTTTATCTGCAAATGTTTACTTTTTTTAACAATGAATTTAATTTTACACATTTTTTATTTTAATTAAAAAGTTATACCACGACAAAACCGCAGTGATGTAGCGACCGGGGGGGGGGGGGGGGGAGTAAATTTAAAAAAAAATAACCCAGATGTCAACAATGAACAATGAGCCAGATTGGGAACTTAACAGTATTTTTTTTTTATTTATCTCTTTATATTTTTATCTAAATTAATTCGTTTATTCTTTTTTTTTTTGCATCGGAAATTGTTAAATTTTGGAACAGTATATATCAACTTCAGACTCAAGGAAATTGTAAACTTTTAATTTAAAAAATGTAATGCATTATTTGTTTCTATGATTGCAACATGGAACGCCGCTAGAGGGCACTTGCGATCAAGATTAACGTTTTCTCAAAATGTCAACCTCATTACACCTGGTACTTTCTCTGCTTTAATATATAAAAAGCCGACATTATTACTTTTTAATATATTAATGGTTGAAAGGTCAAATGTCTATATTTAGCGTATATAACATCGGTCCATTTCTACATCTTATTCAGCGGGGAAAAAAAACTAATTTTTCAAAACGCTGAAAAACTTAATAAACGAACATATACGCTTACCTACGCCTTCTTTTTAACTACTTTGGAGTTCTTTTTACGAAAATAATATGTGCGAATATTTGCCGAAAACCCACAAATTACGTCTTTTTCAAAGGTCACCCATTCCAGCAAGAACGACAACCCTTTCCGACACATGGATACGTACAATACGTATATACGACATAATTTGGGTTTAAAAAAACCACGAAAACTTGATTGTATGAAAAATCAGACGTTTATATCAATGAATCTGATTATAGAGACGCGCTGTCTCTCATTATACCAAACTTATTACAAAATGTTTGTTGTGTAATATATTTTCGAGGTTCGAGACTACGGTAGTATCACGGACTGATTCAGTGATACTATTGATAATATGTATGTGATTGTGATCACTGAGATATTATCATTGTCAGTTCATCTGTTCTATGTACTATTCTTATCTAGAGATGCTGGTATGAAAATTTAAATGTTCATGTTTAGTAGGGACGGAAAGGAGGTAATAAAATATAGTTAAATAATTTTAAAGTATGAAAACAAATGCATTTAAAATTTATTTGCCATTTTTTTGTGAATATGAATATTGTCATCATAAGATAATGAATAGAGAATCGATCTGTAGTATATCTCCATTTAAACAAATAATCATAAATATTTCTTGAGAACCAACTCTGTGTCAGTTTCTTCGCTATCTCTGATACCACATTTGTCTTTACTTACTATAGATATGAAAACTGACCAAATATATCTTGTGATAACTTAAATCCTAAAATAGCAATTGTTATGTACTACATTGTGATTTCAGATCAATATATATATATGTAGAAGAACACTGTAATCAATTTGCACTAGTTGTTGTAAGAATAACATACAATTTCAACTTGATATGACTCGTGATTATTTTATTTCATGTAAAAATGTTAGGTGTGTGTGATAACAAGTCACAGAAAGTCTTCAGAAGTACCCAGGACATAGAAAAAGTGAATTTATTCTTGAAGCTGAATGTTCGCAACACATTTATATATAACCATATGTGAAAAATATGCAACTTTCAGCATTAAGTAACCGGTCTGGATGGTACATTTGTTTGAATGCTTCCAATGAAATTATTTCAAAAAATATAAAGATGGGTTCATTTTTTAAATCTGCACACTCAAATTAGGCAGAAAACATTCTATTTTGAAATCAAGATAGAATTTTAGCTTGTGTATGACTCAAAAATATAGTATTTAATCCAAAAATATAGAATTTTGCATTTAGGTGGCACAAAGATTACAAAGGTTGGAGGAAAGGAAGTAAGAAAAAAATATCTGCCCCACTTACTTTGAAAAATGTTTATGCCTCGTTGTTATGAACAACATGTATATTTTTCGAATTCACATGGGATAACAGTGCTTGAGCCCAACAATGTCAGCTATATTAGAAATTTTATATTGATGAATTAAAATTTTAATTGGCAATGTTTCTACTTTTTCTGTCTTTTAAAAGTGTTTTTACAAAAATGAAATCTGTAGTGGGGTATATAGGGATATATTTTGAAATCTTAAATTTTAAATTGTATCAACCTAGATGCTAGTGATTTTTTTAAAAAAAAAACCTCTCCCCTTAACCATTCCTAGTGAATGATCTCGCCAAATCTTTAGACAGAGTTAAGCAGTATGACCTTGCTAGTCTTGACTTCAATAAGGATTTCGATCGTGTTTCCCATGAAAGACTCCTCCGTAAGTTGGACCACTATGGCATCACGGGTAACACCCAGAAATGTATCAGAGATTGTCTGTCAAGCAGGTCGCAGAGTTATAGTAGATGGAGCAACATCAGACTATGGTTGTTAAACGAAAATCGGAAATCCGATTATCGGTTTTGAAAATGATTATGGGTTTTTGTTTTTACAAAACGATAATCGAATTCAATATTTTTTACTTTTTTTGTAGTGAAAATTTTTAAAAATTCAAGAAAAAAATAATTCACTGCAATCTCCAAATCAACAATGAAGAAATAAAAAGTGCACATATTTCACTCTGATTCGACCAGGTCTTGAGTATTGTTCGACTGTGTGGAACCCACATAATAAAGATCTAATAAATAAGATAGAGATGGTTCAGAGGAGAATTGCTAGATTCACCATAAATAAATATCGTAACACTAGCAGTGTCAATGCAATGTTGAACCATTTCCAGTGGGAATCACTTGAATCCAGGCGAACCAAGGCCCAGCTGATCATGATGTACAAGATTGTGAACAACCTAGTGGAAATATCAGCGGACAAATACTGACCCTTGCATATAGACAAATTAGGCTAAAACACAAGGAAAAGTTCCAATTAAAGTTGGCATCAACAAATTGTTTCAAGTTCAGCTTCTTCCCAAATACAATATGGACTTGGAACAAATTACAATCAACAATTGCAGAAGCTCCTGGCTTGGTATCGCACAAGCAGGAGCTTTCCAAAATCACATTCTAATGAACTAGTCATCTACAAGTAAGACCTAGTGATTCTCAGGGTTATGTTGGTCAAGGTTTCCATATCTCATTACTGGGACTGTAGCCGGATTGGTCTGAGTATGAAGGGACAAAAATGTAAACTGACACTCATTTACTTATTTCTGCCTTTCCTATCATTACTCTTCTGACTGGCCTATCACTTCCGTTTTTACTTTATCTTTGACCAAGCCCTGTCCATTGTGTAATTGTCAATTGTGACTGCTAACGTACAGACAGACACACAGATAGATAGAAAGATAAATAAATAGATAGATAACCAGAGAACTAATTTTGCAGTGGGGTGGCAAAAAGAGTTATGAAGGAAAAGGAAGGACATTCACTTTTAAAAAATTTGTTTACTGATTTATAAACTTTGAAACTGAAGAATAATTGTATGAAAATAAACATAATGAAATGAAATATTGTAAAATTATGTCTGACTGCTTTTAAGTTGATTTGTATTGCATGTAATTGAAGTTGAACCCCGTATCCCCAAATATTGTGGAGCAAGACCTTCAAGTTATTGCAAGACACCTCCACCTGCACCAAACACCATGGTCATTCTGAGAAGCTCTCGGTACTACACAGGTTGATCAACAAGAAAGAACAGTCTTATCTGGAGTTTTTCAAAATACATTTGGCCAGTAGAGCCCATGCTGCTCTTAAGGAAATTGAATTGTTGACATATATTTTGTTGCAGTCTTTAGATTTACATATTTTAATAAATACCTTGTTCAGAGTCAACGTTTTGGTTTTATTGCTAATTTTACTAATTATCAGTTTTTCTTTTCATGTAGGAAGTCATAAAGAATCAGAAGTCCTAGTGAGTGATGAAAGAAAACTGCCTGGCATTGAGGAGTCAGCCATATATATATCACAGGGAAATGTAAGTACTTCATAAATGCTTTTCATATAGTTTACTACACTGTGTACTGGTAGCTTACTGCCAATATGATACATATCACAATACATAACTTGTGCAGTGTGATATGGATTAATGATACACTTTTAATACTATTGAAACATTGTTACTTTGAAATTATATGGTCTATTCTACAGTAGCACCTAAAAATTGTGTGGAGAGGTAAATTTCCTCACTATTTGAAAGTCGGGGAGACATTTTATAGGACAGGTTGTAAATGCAGACATAAGTATGGGGCTGGAAAAAAATGTCCTTGCTTGCATTTCATTTGGTCAATTTTCTGCTAACTAGACGGGCAAAATTAAATGGTCTTACATTCATCCCTGTTTGTACGAATCATTTGGAAGATAATAATAAGATGACACACAAGTTTCAATCTTTATTCCAAGAACAACCTGCTGCTGTCACATCAAGGTAGAAAAGCCAGATTCATCACATAGAATATTTCAACATATAGGAATGTGATACTAACTTGAACAGATACCCAGCATGGCCATCTTGGTAGAATCTTGACAATCTTCTTGTTACTTATTGCAGGTGATAACTGACATACGTGGGGTTTTATACAAGAAGACACGTTTTAATCTCATGATGGTCCTAACTAATATTGGATGTGGGATTTATACTCGAAGACTTGTTGTGATCTGTAGTTGGTCCTACATAAAATTGGATGTGGTTTTATACCAGGATACTAGTAATGATCTGTAGTTAGTCCAAAATCAAATTGGGCTTATCTAACTCTTAACATGTTGGCCATCTTGAAAATCTTGTCATTGTCATTTCTGATATTTTTCCAAATATACTTAAATACTTTGATGTGTTGTTGGTCCAAATACAAATGGTGCTAATCTATTATCCATTGCCTGATTGCAACTACTATGAAATATTGTCTTTGCTGTTGATGTTACATAGAAAGTTGAATTGATGTAGTGTTTTTTGGAGAAGACTTATGATGTATAGTTGATCAAACATAAAGCTTGTGCTCTTCTGTTATCCAGTATGGTTCCAATGAAGCAATTGTGAAATCTTGTTCTAGCTACTCATCCTAAACACACAATTGTATTGATATATATGGAAGCAACATAAAAACTATGTCAATATGACATCCTATATAGCTGACATTTTAAATATCTCGCTACTGAGTTTTTTACATTTCTGGTATGTCCCATATGAATTGAGAATACTTTGGCAAAATCTGTTGAATTATTCAATGTTTAAAGCTGTAAAAACACATCATTCAACATATAATAGAATGTGGTTTTATTGCATTTCTTTATTTTTGTATTGGTCATATAAACTGAAGTACACTATATTTAATTTGGTTTTGAGAAAAAAATGGAGTATATTGACGTTGAGAAATCCTGAAGTGTGTTGAGGTGTTAATTTTCTTTACAATTACTAATAATACTATAGTATTTGAAGAGAATCATATTTAGCTATATATCACAGCTAAATATGTTTTGGGAATTTTAGGAGCTGTGCTGGCATAGAAATTTTGTCACAGACAGGCTTAGGTTTCACCAAAATTCTTAACAATGAGTATGTATTTTACTCAAGTTTAAGAAAGATAAACTTCATACAAAGTGCTAAAGAAAGTTGAAGAAACACATAGCATGATTGGGACAAACCTTTTGGAAAGAATCTTTCTGTATATACTTTAACAGCGTGACTTGATTTTTACCTGCCAATATTGAATATGATTCACTTGTTTGTATATAAAATGTGTATTGATTTTGCTTTATAAAAAAAGTGTTTTATGTTCAACATGTCATTGTTTTTACTTGGTGAACTGCACAATGTATACTATTAATTGGGGTTTGTTTCCATCAAATTCATTTTTGAAACCACTTAAAGCATAAAAATTAAACACCGTGCTAATTATATGCACTTTACAGCATTCTTGCTTTTTCCTTTCTTATGCACCCTTTGGCTTTTAATCACCCTCTGTTCCCATGCTAACCTGCTTTGTAACATAGCTGCATGGTGAGTGGTATCTGTTCCATGTTCCACATAAGCCATTAGCCAGGAAACCTAGTACAGGACCTGGGGATTCGGGTTAGAGGAAGACATAATTGGTTTGGTTTGTGGGGTTTAGCATCGTTTTTAAGTAATGCTAACATATATGTCCTGGTCATTAGGAATAACTTGGTCAGCTACCAAAAAGAATTTTCACATACTTAAATTGGCCCAGCTGAGGCTAATTCATGCAGTGGTGAAATGTGTGAGTGATCTGTAATGGTGAGAGCATTAGATCTGTCAGCCATCAATGACTCCATTAAAGGGGTAAATTGTGGAGGAGATTACATTGCTATACAGCAAATGAAATAAAAAGAATATGAGAACTACAGTTGGTTAATTACTAGTCACAGTTACACTATTTCAGATCACTTAACTTTTCATACAGGTAGTTAATCTTTGCTATATCAAAATTAAAGCCATATGCTTCTAAATCATTTATATGACCCTTTAATCTAAAACAGACTATAATCAAACAACTTTTATTTAATACAAGTTGAGATGCTAGTAAATTTAATGTGTGTACCTTAAGCTTCAGGTTTAAATACCCTCAAATTGTTCCGTTTTCAAGGGTGTGTTCCTCAGAGTAAGTTGCCCCTACTCTAGTTATAATTTTGCGGTCGGCTAGGAAATTTTCTATAAAGTTGAACATTCAACCCGTAATGCCATAATGATTTAATTGGGCTATAGGGCCTTTGGTCCATACTAAGTCGAATGCTTTTTGCCAGTTCAATTCAATTATATGAATTAAGGTTGCATGCGCAACTATGTGCTTTCGTGACCAGTTAATGCCCGAGGGTCGAGCTATTTAATTGGTTGGGACAAAAAGATAACTTTGACTACACTAGGCTGTGTTGTCACAGTCTCCCTAGCACCCGCGTTAAATGGCAGTCTTGCCTTAGAGTAAAATGTTGGGTCACGGCAAAGCAGGATGGCACCCGGTTTAGGAAAGCTAGTATGCCAGATTGTATCACTCTAGTTAAAGACAGAATCCAATCAATTTGATATCTTGTTACTTCTAAAATGAAGTTTTAAGTATCTGTGTAATTAGTGAATTGCCAAATAGTTCAGTTTGTACTTTACATCAGTGTGAGAATAGGCTGAGCTTGAAATCAAGATTTCCAACATCTAATCAGAATCCGTGTTACGTAAAAGTAGATAAAGTCCATTGGATCAGCCGTGTTTTCAATGACAATCAGGTTAGCCTAGTTTTGTTTCTCCACACTCCTGGATGTTGCCATTTTTTATGCTTGAAACGCCTGTGTCGCACTTATTTCTAATCTAGTCCAATTTTACTATGGACCGAGAAAATACCAATAATGTGTAAGCCACCTGTGCAATTATATCAAATCCATATAGTCATAGAATTTTTCATCTTTCCTGTCAATAATTATTTCTAGCACATAGTGTACATGTTGTACGTCCCTAACAAATTTAATTACTAAAATGTCTTAGCGACATAAATGAGTGTAGTCATTGTTAGGTATTTTAGCTTGTAAATTTTGAGCGGTGGTTAAAATTGATCAAGTTAGATTTCGAGAAAGAGATTGTTCCAAAAGGGTTCTCGTACCAAATGAGAACCCTGGGAAGGGAAAAAAAATAGAGTTGAAGTGGGGTGCGTTTGGTGTTATTTCTTTTCTTCCTTCTTGTTTTTCTCTTCTTTTCCCATTTTTCTTTCCCACTTTCTTCCTACTCCCTTCTTCCCCCTTTCTTCCTTTTTCCTTCTTCCCTCATTTTTTTCCCTTTCTTTTTCCTTTTTCTTCTCGGTTGGTTGGTGTTATGTTTCCTTGAGCTATCACTATTTGATCCTGGTGTTCTCATCACACTTGTGTTTATCTTGCCCCTTGTTGGTTGACTGGTTTTACTGTACCTACATTGTGCCACTACATAGTGTAATGTTCTCTTATTTTTTTTCTTTCTCTCTTTCTTTTTTTTTCTCTCCTTTCTTCCTCACATTACAATGTTTATATTATTCCCCCCCCCCCTTCCCTTCCTTTCTCCTTTTCTCTTTTATTTTATGTATTTTAGGGTAATGTTAAGTGGTTCTGCTTTTTTAAGCTAGCAGTATTACTATCCACTCTGGCTCTTTTAACCAATATGGCCTCGTTAGTTATTTATTTATTTGGTAGTTATAAAATTTATTTTTTGTTTGTTTATTTAAGGTATTGCAAGGTGGGTCTGCTTTTGAACTAGCGGTGTTATTATCCGCTCTGGCCCCTGGATTCATGAATATTGACTCTATGGCTATGTTTATATTGATTTATTTATTTATTTGATGGTTTTGATATTTTTATTTTGTGTTTTTTGTCTATTGATTTTAGGTAAATAAGTATTTTTATATAGCCTAGGTGGTGTTTACATTTTTGTTACACCTTTTATCTAGAATTTGGGGGAATGATGTAACTGAGTCAAGATTTCTTTGTTGTAGTTGGAGGACGGTATGTTGTTGATGGTATTTGTGACATGTTGAATACATGTTCCAGTGTTTCAGTTTCAGGGCAGTGTGGACATTTATCCGGCGTGGGTCCTGTACTTGTATGTTTCATAAAGCTGCCATTTAATAGTGTTTTACCTGTTCTGATTCTGTTGATGATTTTAATATCAATGGCTGCCAGGCTATTTGGTAAACGTTGGGTTCCAGTGACCTCTTTTTGTAGTTGGTATAGATGTCTACCCTTTGTGGAGTTTTCCCATTGTTGTTGCCATTTATTATTAATTCTGTCCCTGACTTGACTATTTAGTTCCTGAGTGTTGTACTCTACGGGTTCAATTTGGTCTTTCATGAGACTGCTTTTTGCTGCTTGGTCTGCTTTTTCATTTCCAGGCAAATTGATGTGAGATGGCACCCACAAGAAGTCTATGGTTTGGTGTGATTTATCTGCTTCCCTGATGGACAGCATAGTGTCCTCTAGCAGGTTTTGTCTACTTTTGGATGTGCCGATGATGTCTAGTCCTTTCTTAATTTGAGTGATGTTCTTTTGACTATTGGGGTTTCCTGCTTTCCAGATACTATTGTCATCGGCAAATTGTGACAGATCAACTGGGCAATTTTTGAGATAGTTGGTTAGATTGTTGACCATTAGATTGAATAGGGTTGGGCTAATCACACTTCCTTGGGGGGTTCCGCTATCCAGTGTATGTTTGGGGCAGGGCCTCTCATACTCTGGTTTTGAAGGTTCTTCCCGTAAGGAAGTTTGCTATCCAGCGGTGCATTCTTCCTGTTATGCCAAATTGGTTAAGTTGAGAGATGAGGCCATTGGTCCAGACTAGGTCGAAGGCTTTCTCTAGGTCTAGAAATATTGCTATTAGGTGTCATCTCTTTTCCTTTTGGCATTAAATGCTAATTTGATGTTGGCTTCCAGACAGATTGATTGATCAAGTGTACATTGTTTATTCCTAAATCCACTTTGGGTTTCAGCCAGTAGTTGATTTTGTTCTAGGTGGTGTTTTAATCTATTGTTGACCATTGTTTCCATTACCTTACAGATTGTATTTGTTTGTGAAATAGGTCTGTAGGAGGTTACATTAGTGGGGTCTTTGCCTGGTTTGGGGATGGCTATGATTATGGCTCGCTTCCATAGTGTGGGGATGTGACCTGTTCTCCATATCAG
The DNA here is from genome assembly GCA_029339505.1 of Unio delphinus. NCBI lineage: Eukaryota > Metazoa > Mollusca > Bivalvia > Unionida > Unionidae > Unio > Unio delphinus. The sequence continues at coordinate 1,806,031 of JAQISU010000103.1, forward strand.
ATTTATTAAGTCTAAGGTAATGCTCTGCATATTGGGTGGTAATTGTTTGTACATTTCATAGCCTAGGTTATCCTCTCCTGGTGATGTACTTCTTTTTTTGCTGAGGGCTTGTCTCCATTCTTTTAGATTAAAAGGGTCATTCAGTGGCAAATCATTGTTGTCTCTATCTTTGAAAATGTGGGGAAATTCTTTTTCTAATGTTGATTTTTGCTGTAAGAACTCTTGTTTGCGATTGTTATCGCAGCTGGAGTTAGCGAAGTGTTGGACTAACTTCTCTGCTACTTCCATCTTGTTTTTTGTTCTTGGATTTTCAGCACTGTTGTGGGTGTTTTTGCCTTTCATGGCTTTTATTTTATTCCAGATTTCTTTGGTATTTGTTTTATGATTGAGCGTTGTGCAGTATCTTCTCCATGAGTCCTTTTTTGCCTCATTTATTACCGTCCTAGTGTTGATTTATGTTTGTTTGTATACAAGAAAGTAAGAGGCGGTTTTTGTGTGTTTAAAGCGATTTAAGGCTGTTTTTTTTTCCTCCTGAATGGCAATTCTGCAATTTTCTGACCTGGATCATATATGTTGTACAGATGTATTGTTTTTTCTGCTATTGTGAAGACAATTCTTTGAAATTCAATTGGTGGTTCTGTTGAGTTCATATTAATAACTTCCTCTACTGCATCTGTGATGGTGTCTTGGACATATATGGCTAGGCCTCCTCCTTTTTTGCCGGTATTTCTGTGTTTTAAGAATGTAGTTTGATAGCCTGTTATTTTAGGAATGTTTGTACTGGTTTCCTTAAGTAGAGTTTCTTGAAGACAGATGATCTTGGGCTTGGTGATGGTTTCGTGTAGTGATGGGAATCGGTCAGAAATTCATAATCGATAATCGGTTCCCCTTAACCATCTGATCATCGATTATAATCGGTTACTAAGAGCAAATTTTAATTTTTGTTAAACAGTTACATATTTGATCAAGAGTTCAATATGTTTATAAATGTACTCTTTTAAATTAATGACATGTATACTTTAACCTGACAATAATATTACATTGTGTGTTATATTTGTTCTTCAACTTTGTTAAATGAATGCAACTTTTTATGGCTGATCAGGCAAATGTAACTGAAATATTGCTACAATCATCCAAAATTCTTTCGTTCATATGTGATGTGTCTATAATATAAAGTATAGAAGGACATGCTTTTCTTGTTTGTCATTGTTTATAAATACTACAAAAGCTGTTTCAATTTAACTGAAACAAATCAACAAAATGTGTTTAAATTTATTAACTTTACAATTTAACAACTTGACCATGTAATAATGACTATAAGTTCCTAATTATGAATCATAAGGTTTCATATTTGTATTTGTGAAGGGATTTAATAAATTTCAGGTCAACTTTAGTGGCCTGGAGTTTTACTAACCTTTGTACTTTGCATACACCTAAAAAGTAGTCTCCCTTTACACACATTCGATTATGGAGTTCACAATCGATAATCGGAACAACACTAGTTTCGTGGATTGCTGCGATTAGTTCTCCATGGTTTTTATTTCGACCTCTGCAATTCCATTGTCATATAAGTAATTTGTCTGGGGTCTTGTTTTTTGTTTTGTTAGCCGAAGCATTATTTATATTTCCAGTATCCATTGTTTATGCTGTTGTTAATATTTTTGTGGTTGATTTATTCGTGATGGGTTGAGCTCTCTCTTGGGTGATGCTAGGTAGTCCTGTATTTATTGCATTTATATGCTAATAAATTCATCTTTCGTAATTTGGTCGTTCCTCGTTTGGTTGCTGATTAATTTTTGGAGTTGGTTTAAATAGGTGTCTATGGTTGTTCTATTGAAAAATATCTCTGGGTTTGCAGTTGTATCTAGGTTTCTCGTTCTCGCAGGTGTTAGTGTTTTTCCTGATTTGAAACTTGCCTTGTTGTATCTTTATCATTATTTTGTTTAGTTGTTTTTTGGTTTGGGTTGTGCTTCTGCCTTTTTTGCTTTAGGTGTGATTTTCTTTTGCATATGTTGTTTCTTGGCTTGATTATAGATGTTTTGCTGATCCATTAGTCGAATGATAACTTTTTCCTGTAGTGCTATGGGGCATTGGGTATCATATGATTTGTGATCAGCCCTACAGTTAGCACTTTGGTATTTTTATAAGGCATGTTCCTGTGTGTTTAAAGCCACATTTTTCACATCTTGGGGGTGTGAACTGCAGCGGGAAGAAAAGTGACCCCATTCACAGCAATTATTGCAGTATCGGAGTTTGTTGATGTACTGCTGTAGTTTTGCTTTTGTTCCATGTGCTCCTATCCTGACGTGTGCTGGTGGGGGTGGTTGGAATTCTAGTAGGATTGTTTACGTTTCCATTCCTAGATGATGACGTAATTTGACAATCCTTTTCCAAGTTATTTTGTGAAATTTGAGGTCTTATTCAATATTTTCCACACCATTGTTCGAGGTAGTTTAAGGATTGCTTTGTATTTAGCTTGGTTTGCTAAATATGGTCTTTGGGTGGATTTATCCATATCTTGAGTTGGGCTTGTTTTGTATTTGTTGTTGTGATTTTTTTATTGTGCCTTTGTGCCTTGTGATTTGTAATGGGAGCCCTGCTATGGTTGTGATTTTCATATATTTGCAGACACGTTTCAATGTGTTGCACTGTATTATGATATAATCCTTGGGCGGTCTTACAATCCTAAACTCTCCGCCATGTTGTTATATGAGTGCATTAGCTAGGCTCCTGATACTAATGCGTAGCAGTCTCGCAGTTGCACTGGCTATGAACATAGTGTGTTCTGGTGCATGGTACTGGTATTGGTGATTGCCCATGTTCCTTTGTTGTTGATATTGCTGATACATCTTTTGCTTGTTGCTATCTCCTGTTTGTTGATTATAATTGTCGTTTTTGTTCTTAGAGGTATTTTCTGTGTACATCCATTTCTGGATGGTGTAGCCAATATTATCGTTGGTACTGTTTTGTTCATTTTGCACAATTGCTTTTAGTTTGCTATTGTTGTCATTCTTCGTGCTAGCGTGTTTGGTACTTTTGATTTTTTGTGGGCCTTTCATTGGTTGTTTCCCTTTATCTTTATTTCCATTTCCATATGCCCTTTGACTTGTTTTTGCTGCTATTGTTTGCCATTGTTCGTATTCCTTTCCGTTCCGTTCAACTCTATCAGCCTCACTAATTGCTTTATATCTCTTCCATCTCTCTATCCGAGATGTGTTTAGATGGTCAAAACTCTTGACTGCTGCTTAAGGTGTAGCTGATTTTCTTTCTGTTATGTTGATGTTGTCCCTGTTGTCATGGTTTATGTTGATTGGAGTTTGTTTTATTTTGATATATTTGTCTCCTTTTATATTCTTCTCGTGTGGGTCATCTTTTGTTATTATTGATGTTTTTTCCATTTCAGGTGTTATTATTGTTTTTGTCTTTTCTGTTTCCTGTGTTATTGTTGTTTTTGTCATTTCACACTTGTTTATTTTTTGTTGTTGATTATTGCATCTTTGTTTCTGGCTTTATTCTTTTCCTGCAAGTCGTCTGTTGTTATTGTTATGGTTGTTTTAACCATTTCAGGTGTTGTTTTTGTTTCTTCCATTCCTTAATTTAGTGTTGTTGTTGTGTTACCAGTTCTCTCTCCTTGTTTCTCTGTTTCATTTGTTGTTGCATTTTTGCTTCCCGCTTTATTATTTTCATGTGGGTCATTTGTTGATGTTGTTGTTTTGTCCATTTCAGGTGTTATTGTTGTTATGTTTTCTGTTCCTGTTGTTATTGCTGTTACTATGTTGTCACTTCTCAATCCTTGTTGATCTAGTTCGTTTATTGTTGAATTTTTGGATATGATCTGTATGCTAATAGGTTTTTTAACCTTTTTATATTTGATGGCATCGTCCACATTGGTTATTTGGTTTGTTATTTTCCTAGCGGTAGCTCTGATGACCCTAGTTGACCCCTGTTGTACATCTAAAGTCGTCTGGGTTATTTCTTTTGCATTTATACTTGAGGAGAAGGTTGCCGTTAATATTTTGCATGGTAGCAAGTCAACAGTTGGATCTGTGGTTAGTTGTTTGTTTAACATTTCTATTTTCTTGCTTAGTCTTCCATATTTGGCTGTTGTAGTCCGCCTTTTGAAGGATAGTGTAATTGTTTTCCTTTGTGTTTTGGCCATTGGTCTTGTCATACTTAATTTGTGGTTTAACTTTTATGATTTACTTTTATTGTGGGAAGGGTTATTCTACTTATTTGGTTTTATTTCATTATTTAATACTGAGTTAGATTAAAGTTCAATGCATGGTTATTATCATAAGCTAAGTGATGATTATGACAATGGTTAGTAATATTACTAGTGAAATAACAATTAATTATTGTTATTATGATTTAGATTTATCTTAAATAAGTTTATATAGTGGCACAATGAATTACCCGAAGGTTTAAATAAGGGATAGTTTTAATTTCTTAGCAGTTATTGTTGTCATGCAGCCTGCAGCGTGTTTCCTTTGTCTAAGTTAATTTGATTCAGTAAAGCTGAGATTTTCTTGATTTTGAGTAATTCAATTATATTTTTGAATGTTTCATGAGGGTTATTGTTGGTTAATTGAATTACTTCGGGGTATTTACTTGGTGCAGTAATGTCTAATTGTTTAGATCTAAATTTGTCCCTTTCCTTTTTGGTTTTGTTACAGTTATTGAATAAATGATGTAGGTCTTCAGGGATGTTACAAGTGAAACAATTAATATTATGTGGGAAAGGTCCTATATATTTCCCAAAGCTGTTTGCCAGTTTTGTTTTTCCCAGTATTAATCTGTTTATTTTAGAATGTTCATAACCCTTGCACCTAGGTGGTATGTTCTTTCTATTGACTTCCTTGATGAATGTAAAATTCCCTTGTTTATTTTTGTACCAGTCAGTCTGCCATTGTTGATTCATCATAAAGTAGATTAAATTATATATTTCAGTTGGGCTATACTTGAGTGGCATATAATTAGGCTCAATAAGTTTTGTTTAGCGAGTTGATCTAAGTCATTTCCTTTTATGTCTATATGGGATGGAATCCACATAAATTCAACTACTAGATTTTGAGAATGTAGTAATTTTAATATGTGATTAATTTGCTTTAGGAAATTTTCTCTAGATTTAGTGTTGTTGTTTTGGATAGAAGAAAGGACGCTAAGCGAGTCGCTAATAATGTGTCTTATTTGTTTTTTTTTTTTCTTCAATCCATTTTAATGATTCCGGGATGGCCCAGAAATCAGCTGTATAAATGGAACAGTGATCAGGTAGACGCCTGCCCATGTTGTGTTCTGGTATAACCCAGGCTGCAGCTGTTTTAAAAGGATTTGTAATTTTCGAGCCATAAGTGTAAATTTTTTTGAAATTTTGATATTGATCATTTATTATTTCCAATGCTAATGTTTTCAAATAATTTTGTTGGTTTTCTTTATTTTCTTTATCTGTAAGGGAGATATATACTTTTGTTTGTACATTAATCCAAGGTTCTTTGTTATATATTATGTTAGTTTCTACTTGGAATATATCAATTGGAAGGTTCTATTTTTAACTCGTGTACTATTTTTTCCATTGAGGTATTATTTTTCAAGGTTTTTCTGAAGGGAATGTTACATCTATTGATAGCCAATATAGTGGGGTGCGTTTTATCATGGGTCACCAGTTGGGTTGCGTTTCTTAATGAGTTCCTGCCTTCTGAGATGTAATGGCAGTGCGCCAGTACGAATAAGTAGGGCTTTTCTCTGTATTTTAATTAATTTGTTTAATTGCCATGTGGATGCTGTGGTGTATACTTGGTATCCATAATCTAGTTTGGATCTTATTAGTGCCCTATATAATGTTAAAATAGTTTCTTGACTAGCACCCCACTGAGTGCCTTTGAGGTTTCTTAATAGATTTAGGTCCTGATTGCATCTAGGTCAGCTATATGATAAGCCCATGTTAAGTGTACATAAAAGTACATACCGTATTTTCCGCCCTATAAGTCGCTCCTGGGTATAAGTCGCGGGAGGGGGAAATCCAGATAATTTGGAAAATTCAACAGATAAGTTGTCCTGCGCACTTACCGTAATCACGTTTTTGATACCGCCGGCCATTGCATACGACTTGGTAATTTCCAACAACGTGTAAGTATATTCTTGTTTGAAATTTTAAAAATAGAAATATAAGCAAATAAGATTTATAAATAATGTTTATTAAGTAAATAATAGTGCCACTGTTATTTCTTTACATTGTCGCTAATCTGGGTCAGAAAAACCCTCAAAATCTTTGTCTTCCGTATTGCTGTTGAAGATATGATAAATGTGTTCAGGAATTTCACCGCTGGTTTCTTCGTTTTCGTGGCTGTCTTCTTCGATTTCACTGTCGTCTGCTTCACCAGTTTTCTGAATGATTTCTGCTTTTTCAAAACCCGCCACAATTGTTCGCACAGTGACAGCCTTCCAAGTTATTTATCAAATATATACATTTAATTACTAACACTGTTACCTAGTCACTATGTTCTACTATTTCTTAAGTAATTCCTCGTGATATCTATTTAAAGAAAAAAATCTATTTCTTTTTTCCCCTCATCCAAAACGAAAGTTGAGCCGACGCTTTCTGTAAACTCCGTTACTTTCGGCGCACGTGGTTCTCTTGTCCACACTTTGTCGTCTTCATCATCAGTTTCTGTCTCAATTTCTGACAGACTTGATAAAGAAGATATATTAATATCACTACCAATACTTCTTAATTCATGGTGGTCAATATCATCCTCAGAAAAACCAGAAAAGTCGGAATCTGAATCGCTATCGTAAGAGAACGCCATGGCTTCTACTGTCAACTACAAATGCATGTATTTACACACACGCGGTACAAATTTGAAAAAAGGAACCGGATTTAGTAAGAACAATCATTTGTTAACTCTAATTTGATTGGTTGAATAGACTTTTACTTCCATATATTGACCAATACGATCGGTTGTAACAATGACATACAGCGCTGATCTATCCGTCACTAGGGTTTAAGAAGCATGTACGGCAAGCTGATATGTCCGTCACTGGGAGTAATAGTGCTCTGTTTACAAGCGGATCTATCAGTCACTGGTGAGGCTAGGCATATTTATGCAGCGGATATACACGTCAGTGGTAGTGAAAGAGTTAAGCTGGTTTGAATTTCAGCCATGTGATGGTGGTTGGAGGGGTTGTCTGCACTCCATAGTCCACTATCATCAGCAAATTGTGATAATCCAATTTTAAGTGTTGCCAGATTTGTGTCAAGATCATTTTTATCATAAGGTTAAAGAGGGTGGGGCTGAGAGCACCCCATTGTGGAGTTCCGTTTTCAAGGGAGTATTCTTCAGAGTAAGTTGCCTCTACCCAAGTTATAATTTTGCGGTTGGTCAGGGAATTTTCTATGAAGTTCAACATTCGACCTGTAATGCCATAATGATTTAATTTGGCTATAAGGCCTTTGGTCCATAAAAGATCAAATGCTTTTTCCAGATCAGTAAATACCGCAATTTAGTTTCTATCAGCTTTTCATTTGTTGTTAAATGCAAGTTTTATGGCGGATTCTAATCTTATTAATTGATCTGTAGTGGATCTTTTATTTCTAAACCCACAATTGATTTGGAGATATCAAGTTGTTTCTTTGCTCTGTACCAAAGTGGCATGCAGTGTTTCATCATGAATTATTTTGACATAAAGGTTAAATTCAATGGGAGATAGCGGATTTAATTTTTCTGCTTTTTTAATGAGATTAAGCGCCGGCGTAGAAATAAAATGGAGCATTGTTTTACGTACCTCCGTTTTTAGTTGGTTTTTACTCACATCAATTTGCCCTATTTTTATGCTTTGTACGGCTTCCTGATCTAATTTAATATTGAGCTGCCCTACTTTCTTCTTGAGTGCATTGCCATTCCAGTTAAGGCAGCTTCTAGCTTTGAATACTTTCTTGAAAGATTTCGTTTCCATTGCGCTGTTTGTTTTGAATTTAGAATGGGGGGGGGGGGGGTAAATTTAAGTGCTTTGGCCACGGTGGGTCATTTAGCACTGTTTTATCCAGCAAAGGCTGGTTATTTGATTTTTCCTGAGGGTGGGAATGGTGCCACCTCCCTCAGGCATTTATGTGTTCAGAGAACACTATTTGATTAGGCCGTCAGATCGGAGTCACTATTTAGCAACTATCGATGTGAATGGTAGTCCGTGGTGAGTGGGAATAGACCCAGCACACACTCACTCTTATTCATGTCGATACCGCTGTGTTTGAAAGAGGACGTGCTCCACACGTGTGATTTTTTTTTTTGGTGGTGTCCGGTAGTGGAAAAGGTGGTAAGGTGGCTCATCAAGGCTGGCGCGTAGGTCGGTCAGTGCTGCGTTTTTTCTCCAGGGCATACTATTTATTTTGATAGACTCTGCTGTTATGAAACTAAAATGTGTACAGCCTCATATGACAGCCTAATTTTGCGGTTTGTTCGTTCCGCTGCCCTGATGAATCGAGGTTCGATACCACCTTATATTTCTTAAGGTGAGTGGTTAAGTATAGCCTAATTGTATTGTTTGGTGCAGCGTTGTGCTGCTGTGTCTAATGACCTTGGGTTTTTTGGTCACCTTGTATTCATTATTTTGGGCCCTAGGTTCTATACTTTAGTTTTAGATGCAGCCTTGTGCTGCTGGGCCTGATAGTCTTGGACTTTTGGACTACCTTATTTTATCTAGTTGGGGTATTGCGTAGCTGATGTATCTGAAGGTGAAGTTGCGTCCATGTGTGGCGGGGCATGATAGTCTTTGGACTTTTGACTATCTTATATTTTCTAAGTTGGGGCCTTAATATGTTTTTTTTAAAAAAAAAAATATTGTGTACTGGTCTCGGTGCACTTATTGTAATTTACTTTGTGGTATTTATCTCTAATTGTATTCTGTTGGTTAACTTTAGATGCTGTCAACAAGGCTATATATAGAGACAAAGTTTAGAGATATTTGTAGAGGTGTTAGTCCTGACTAATTAGACTCCTGCTGATTACGCCTTATTCTGATTATATTGTTAGCCACCCCTATTTATTCTCAATGAATGTTATTAGCTTTACAATATTTATCATTATCCTAAATGTTAAAGACTATTGATGTTATCTTATTCTCCATTTGGATAGCCTGCTCTTTGTGTATTCGAGCTAGTTATCTTTTTTCCCATTTTTGGTTTCATGGGTTTCTGGTCCCCTTAATCTTTGGTTTGGTCGCTTAGGTCACAGTCCTGTGATTGATAGGCCCAGCATGGTGTAGGTGGGCTTGATAATCATCACCATATCACTGACCGTTGCTAGGTACTTCCATTCTTCAAGGTAGCTTTTGTTCCTAGTTTGGAGAATAATTCCCTTCTTGTTCTTATTTTGCTTATATATGGGCCTGGGAGGGTTGATATCCTATTTTCCAATTTTGTATTCTGGGTCTATTTGAGGGGAGGTGGGGGTATTTTATATTTTTTCCTATTAACCCTGTTGAGGTATTCTATGATGTTCCTGCCTCTGATCTATCAGCCTAGAGCGGACTTCACAGGAGACTTACTGATATCATATTTCTTTAACTGGCATGAATTGTTTCTGGTACATAGATCTGTGTTTCCTACATGAAACTAAACATTTGATATCTCACTAATGAGTTGTCTAGAAGTTGATTCAAAAACATATAAATGATTATAATATATCTGATCAGACTCTCACTCACTTTCAACCTCTTCCTCTAAACTACAAATGTTAAATAAATGTGACTAACCTTTGTAACCAGATGCATACATGCCAATCATTATGCTTTTGGCATAATCAGTTCGATTTTTTCACTAGATTGCGCTTTACGCGTAAATTTATACGGATTATGATTTTTCAGTATATCCACCTTCCAAAAGTCTTGTTTCTATTAACATTCCATTAATCCCACAAAACGTATGTTACAAAAGACTGCTTTACGTAACTACAATATAACAGTACACTTGACCGTGGACTTGTACTTTCCTAACAATATCATACTCTATTTATAGCAAACCGTGTTCTACTTTCCCTCAAATTCTATTTTTATTGCATCTGTATGGCTTAGTGAGGAGAGAACAGACTATATTTATGTGGCTAATATATAATATGACCAAATTATATGACAACAACTTTTTGGAAGTTTGTTTATTGTCGATACCTTGTGACTATGATCTCTGATCCAGAATAAGTAGTTCCATACACTGCTGTACAGTTCTGCTTATGTTGTTGTATGCATCTTTCCTAGATGTGGACTTGGTGTTGTGGAGTTGTGTGTGTTCAAAGCCATTATTATCCTTCATAATATTTCTCCCGTTTTAATACTCCTTAGGCCAGTGCAAAGAATAATCGTGATTTATTCTTATTAAAGCAATTATGAAGCTAATTTAATATTTATAACCCTAACCCTAAACCTAACAATCAATCACGAGAACCCTGTTATCTATACTCCTTTTCAATGGAAGGATGTATCAACATGAATGTTTGGTGAAAGGTGTCTTATGTCTAGACTTCATGTAATAGTTATTAATTCTCAATGTAGTGTCATCTACCGGTACATGTATTTCTAGGTTGTCCTAAATATAAATATTGCCTCACAGGCATTCAATCAGTAGCTGTTTTGAAAATAAATGTATCACTATGTTTAGAGAGTGATATATGACTTGAAATATATTTATTCCATTGCAGTTTGACCATTATCATCAGGATTTTATATTGCATATCAATTTGCAAGCAAATTTCATTGGAGTTGAAATTCATAACGTATTCCTTGTTTCTTGATGCAGTTTAAATGCTGTAATGAAAATAAATATCAGAAGACATTGTACTATTTACTCAATCTAACTGCTGTTGAAAGATAAAATTCATAAAACGTGCTCAACAAATTGAAGACTGATATGTAATGGTTTGGACAAACATTTTGGAAAGAAATACTGCTAAAGTTGTCTGTATATCCTTTTGAAAAGACTGTGACTTGAGTGTTGCCTGCCAATATGATTCACTAGTTCATATGTACAAAATGTATTCATTTAGCATTTTAAAAACATAAATGTGTGTTTTACGTTCAGTATATGATTTTATCAATTTTGAATCATTCTGCACCAAAAATAAAATCCATGCTCTTAATATGCAATTTACAACATTCTTGCGTTTTGCTTTCTTATGCACCCTTTGGCTTTTAATCACCCTCTGTTTCATGCTAACCTGCTTTGTAACATAGCTGCATGGTGAGTGGTTTTCTGTTCCATGTTCCACATAAGCCATTAGCCAGGAAACCTAGTACAGGACCTGGGGGTTCAGGTTTGAGGAAGACATGATTGTTTTTGGTTTGTGGGTTTTAACACCATTTTTCAGTAATGATAGCATCTATGTGCTGGCCAGTATATTTGGCGGAGGAATAACATTGGAAGCTACCAACAAGTTTTTTTCACATACCCGAATTGGGTGAGCCTCCCAAATCGTGCAGAGATGAGAGATGTGCAAGTGAACTGTAAAGATGAGAGTATTAGATTATGTGGCCATCTGTGGTTCCAGGAGAGAGAGATAAAGTGTGGACTAAAATCTAGAATGTGAAAACCTTTTATCTTTTTTCCAAGTCATTGTACAGCTTTTGTTTCACATGTTCCTGCACAGTCAAATGCACATTTCGAGTCTAAGATTCAGCTAATGTAGTTATGTGAGTAAGCTTGCCAGTAGCTTCTCGTGGGTCGTTGGTTCTTTCCGGGGGTTTTCCCAGGTTCCTCCTCCACCAATAATACTGGCCACCATGTATTGCCTACCGTGTGCTGAAAAATGGCGGTAAATCCTAAAACAACAACAACAACTTGAAATGCACATACTGATATCCAATAACTATCCATTAGCCCAGTTTCTGTGTTGCAATTTTACCCCAGATACACATACATGTAATAGATATTTCCTAAGAATAGAGGAACCAGAGTCCTACATACCTGTAGCAGACCTGGGTTCAAATACAACTTAATTGGTGTAATTGAATAATTACACTGTATTTGGAACTGTAACTGATAATTGCCATTATCGTGACATCGTTTGGTAGCATGTGTATATGTGACTGTCAAGTGTCAGTGTTGGGGATGTATGTATGTATTTGTATTTGTATTTCAATCAAGTAAATGCATATGTATTGTAAAAATATAATAATCAAAATATCATTTTTGGTTCCTTAGTTTGGTTGGAAAAATTAATTTAATCAAATTCAGCAATAACAGATGTAAACATGTAATTGAACACTGCGGATAAAAAGAATTAATAATAAACATTTGATCATCACTAAAATCTCAATTATAGCAGTTTAAAATATTATGATGGATTTATAAATAAAATTTCAGAGCACTATACCTTTAATATGGGCAGATAATTTTTGCTATATGAAAATAAAAGGTATATGCTTATAATTTTAGAGAAATGTTTCCCATGTGATAATTTTACTTATTTCCCCGTCCTTTAAGTTTAACTGAAATAGACTAATCAAACAAGTTTAATTTAGTACAAGTTGAGATAGTAGTAAATTTTATACATGTACCTACCTATCTTTTTGATTTTCGACCGAAAATGGGGTTGTTCCCCTAAGATAATTGTTTGACCATCCTCCCAGTTCTGCCGAACGTATGCTTTATATACCCTTCAAAATTCCATAAGACATACAAAATTCTCATAATTCATACAGAATTCTATGGAAAAGCACAGCGCAAAATCTTACCCCCATTATATAATACATTTAAGAAGAAAATAATATTCAATGAAGAACAACATTTTTTAATGCAACTTGATAAATATTTATTAAACAATAATTACATCACGTGGAACACAGTTTCTTTGTGGATAAATATAAACAGTCTTCTAGAAAACTTTAATGAAAAACCAGCAATGACCTGGAAGTAAACTTTAGCGAGGTCGCCACAAGAAGTCTAACACTGCATTCGACTTAGAAGTAAGAGTGAGTAAAACAATTGCCAATAGCAGACTCAAAGCAATAAATAGTATGAAACATATATAACAGATACAGGTATTTATTACAGGGTTCGTACGGTCTTTGAAGGTCTTTGAGAGTTTGGGAAAAAAGAGGTAGCATTTTCAAGGCCTTAAAAGTTTGGGAAAATCGAGCATATTACCCTGAGGTCTTTAAAAGTCTTTGAAAATTGAAATAAACCCTCCAAAAATTAATTTCTTTCCAGAATCACAAATAAAATTATCCGAGGCTGTTAGATTCAGATGTAATCTAGTTATCCTGGTTTCTTTCTTTTGATGACCCGTTCAGTTTATTGCCGCCGCATTAACAAAAGAGGCTTTGTTTTGTTTGGCCATCCGAAGTATGCCTCGGCGGCGACTTCAATCACACATGCACTCTTCATCAAAGCAAGACGGTGCCGCTACACACTTCATCAAAGGATGTCACCAATAAAATTGTCCAAGGTCGTTAGCTTCGGATATAGCTGGTTTTCCTGGCTTCTTTCGTTTGACGAATAGTTCAGTTTGATTGGACGAGTCCATCAGTTTTAGCCAATCAAAATGTTAATTACGCTAATTCTACGTAGAAAATTCGCGAAAGTTACACGCTCGAGAATTCGAAATTTGTTCATTCGATTTACATCTTCCAGTTCAGTGTTTAAAAATGACAGGTCTTTGGTCTTTCAACGATATCTGGCTTGAACAAGAGAAATACAAGGAATGGCTGCAAAAGGATAAATTATGTAAACGAAAGACGTTTTTTACATTGTGTAAAAAGACGAGCAACTTGGCCTCAATTGGAGAAGGAGTCCATGCAAGTTAGTAACTACATACTGTTCATTTAGTGGAACGAAGATGCAGAAGTACAAGCTATTGGTAATTTTGGGCAAAATAATGTTAACTCATTACTCTTCGGGTATAAAATAAGATATTGTTTAATGTGATGATTTGGGAGATATGGCAAAAGAGGGCCCGTTTAAATTTACTTATACCGTCGGTTTATTTAACACGTTTGAGGGGAAAAAAATCATTTTCGAAAATTTTGTTCTACATAATAATGTTACTTGGTTTTATATAAAAACATACATTGTAATAAATTCAATTCACGGATATACAGTTTCAAAGTGCGCATGCGTACACTATAGTAGAGTTAAGCAAGAGTTGTTGTTCTTGAATTGTGAGTATATAAAAATAAACGTGTGCTGTGAAGCTTTAACTGTAAGAAGTCAAGTCATTTGATTAGGTAAATAAATAAAAGAATTAAAAAACGTATTTCCAGTTGACGGAATATCCCCGTTTCTCATTGCCGAACCTCGACTTTTTCACCAATGGTATTACAAAAAAATAAATTAAAATCACATTGCTGAAATTGATTTGTGTATCTATAGTCTGATTATACATCCCCGTTTGTTTGTACCCCTATCGATTTCAATAACGAAACTAATTAAATGATAAAAGGTGCACAGAACTATGGCAACTGAATCATTGATTTATAATTTCTAACCTGAATGTGACCAGAATGGCACTAATACTGCCATCTCCTGCACATTTCATGATTAACGGTCTTTCCAAAGAAACAAACGGGTTGGTATAGTTAGACTATAATTGAGCCCGTTTTGCCCAGTACTTTGAAGTGCTTGAAATATTACTAGATTTATAGATAATGTTTCTTTTTATAAAAAAAAATGGAGAAAAAAACCACGCCCAACCTTGATGAAGTGTTTTATTCTGTCCTTTCCAAAAGAAAGGAATATGTCGAACTTTGGGGTGGTCTCCAGAAAATGTTGTCACACGGGCAGGCAACAGTGGAGAGAGAATTTTCTGTCAACAAACAGGTATCTGTTGAGAACCTCAGCAGAGAAAGCCTCAGAGCTCAAGGGCTAATCATTGACACAATGAAAAAAGCAGGTGGACCTTTGGAAATCATCATTAGCAATGAAATGATGAAACATGGCTCCTTTGCAATACATAAGTACCATGCTTAACTGGATAAGAAGAAAGCAAAGAAGGATGAAAAAAACCAAAAAGGAAAGAAACGGGAGTTAGCCTTGGATGAAGTGGAAGAACTTAAAGCCAGAAAACTGCCTCTTGAAGCTAACATTGCCAGCCTACATGCTTCCTCTGTACAGAAAGCAGAAGAGGCAGAGTTAAAAGGACCCATTGTGCATGTCACAGAGTCAAATGCTCTTAGGAGAAAAGCAGAGGAAGAGATGACAGTGGTAGCGTCTCTTTCCAAAATGATTGAAGAGAAAAGAAAGCAAATATAATAATGCATTTAAAGCAATGCTGATATGTTAAGAGAACAATTTATTTTGTATTAAATCTGACACGTATGTTACATATTTCTGAAAGAACAACGAATGTTAACTTATCTTCCAGATAATTATAATACAATTTTGGGAAATTAATTATAGTTTGACTTTAATCAGTAATCAATATTGTAGTATTTGGCATTCATTTTTCTCATATAACCTGTATACACAATATTAGCAAAAATAGGTCTTGGAAATCTCTGTTTGTGGTCTTTGAAAGTTTGGGAAAAGTCTTTGAATTTATCATCCATAGTTCAGTATGAACCCTGTTATAACAACAGAGTGGGTTTGAATCACTGCCAATGAATTTCATTGCTGATTGTTCTTAAAAAACATGCTCATCACATATTGATGCCCAAACCCAACATATAACGCTGTTGTAGCATGTTAAATCCTGACAATATGGTGTAATTGTAATCAAAGGTCTAGATTTTTGCAAGTTCTCAATTACAAGTCAATCGCAAATGTTAAACCATCTGAAAAATATTGAGATAATGTATACATACGTACATACATACATACATACATACATACATACATACATACATACATACATACATACATACATACCTTAACTGCCAGGTGTTAGACTAATAATATAGGAATTAACATTAAATTAATGTTAACAGTCACAATAAAGCTATTAGATAATATAATTATAAAAATGATTTTGACCAGACCCCCTCCACCTGTTCCGAAGTAACATTTGAATAAGCATGCTAAATTCTCAATATGTTGTTGTTGGGTTTAATGCCATTTTTCAGCATAAGATAGGCCATACATGGTGGAGAAAGAACCCAGGAAAACCCTAGAGAGAACCACTGACCCATGAGAGACTAATGGCAAGCTATCTCATGTACCCACATTGGTTGAACCTGAGACTTGCACCCATGCAGTGGTGAGATGGCAGTGATCCTCAAAAGTGAGCACTTTAGACCACTCAGCCACTTTGGGCCCTCCACAATATGGTGTTGTGGAAGGTCAAGATTTTTGCAATCGCTCAATTATATGTCAAATACAGGTTATACAAACTGAGACAAATATTTATTTTAACTGTCATGTCTTAGGCTATACAATATAGGGATTAGGATAAGCAATAAAGCTTAGTTTTAGATAAGAAAACTATACATAAATTATTTTTAGACTGCTGGTTAATTACAATACAATTTGTGTAATTGTATTTGAATATCACCAATATTTTGTAACTGTACTTGCAATCGATATCTACAATTAATTGTAACCAACAAATGCAATTGAACCCATGTATAATGTGTAGACACCTACCCTAGTCCAGCTGATAATAAGTGGGCCCCACTAACCCATGGCTAGTGTGTAGACAATAAGTGTTGTCTTAGATGCATTGCATACTGATAAATCCCCATGGAAGCTAGGATACACAATGACAATACAGTCTTCGCAGGGTTTAACTATATCCGATACAATTGTTTGGATCGTTGATGATCGCATCGAGTGGTCAAATTTAGTTTACTTGGCAGTATCCAGAGTACGAAGAATAAAATCAACTTTGAAGAGTTGTTTTAGATGCGAATGACACCAGTAACAATTTAAATTGTCAGAGATGACATTATCAGAAAAATCATCTCTTGTTATAAACAACAGGATCAAAAAATAAATGAGAATTTGATATTGATGCTGAATTTATAATTACGCTGAAACAACAACAGAATAATCACTGTGCGAGTTGTAATTGTATATTGCATTGGTGTTGGTCGGATAAAGATCTTGCCAATTTACCGCAGACAGAACAGATAATAGTCTTGGTCATACCAGAGATAATGTGATGTTGACTTGTCTTGAGTGTAACAGACATAGGGTCTTAGTTAAGACCACGCGGTGGTAATTGAGTATCCTCGGGTATCACTTGTAATTGTTCCCGTGTAAATCCGCGCTGAGGAGCAGTTGAATGTAATCTATAAATTGCTGGTCTACCCGTGGATCTTGTTATGTTAGATATTTTATGAGTAGTGACACTCCAAATAGGATCAGTAGCTCTTTTTGTACCACCTTCAAGCTCTCCTGGTTCATATAAATATCGCATTGACATTACCGAGTATTCGTTGTTTTGAGAAATCATTTTGCGGTTTTTGTTCATGAATATACTTTTTGATGGCGTTAATAGGTTTCATATTAATTGTTCGAGTAATTTCATTATTTAGCACGGTAATTACACCTGGTAATCTCTTGACCCATTCACGAGATCATGTATCTTGGATAAATTCCCTTGCGTATTGATATTCAAATGACCGCTCAGCAAGTGTCTGATTAAATCGTTCAACAATTGCCTGATCGCGATGTAGTGCAGTATGTCCTCTTCTGATGGTGACATTATGATGCATCATTGTTGATAACGCTGCACCCTGAAATTCCTTGCCAGGATCAACTTGTAATAGATTTTGCCACTGCAGAAGACCTCGTCGATAAATCCTTTCAAATGCAGAAGCTACTTTAGTTGATGACTTTGTCTTTAACAGCTTTGCTTGTTTGTATCTACTCGCAACATCAACTATGGTTAGCGCATACTTGTATGTTTGTTAATTAACAGTATCATGCGGCAGAAATAATATATCAGCTTTATGAACTTCATTAGGGATGCTGACATCAAAATGTGAGAAGTTAATTTGTTTAGCCGGTGGTAGATAAATTTACTATATCGCCTGTTTAGATAACCAATCTGCCGCGGTGGTATTTTTCACTTTTGTACCGTTAGCGAGTTTATCTATTGCTGATTTGCCCCATCCAGTATCATCTTGGGGAATAATAAATAAATTCTATGCTGTTATTAATTACCAGCACCCAGCATTAATTTATTTTTCATCGCCGATTTTATCAGCCATGAAGCTAATTTTTCTTGAAGGATTTATCAGTGATAGAATTTAACGCATGAATCATTTCACATCTGCGATATGTCTGTGTTGCAGATTGCTGCTTTTATAAGCAACATCATGAGCATGACAAGCCTTATCAATAGCGTTTATTGGATATTCACCGGGTTGGGGTTGGTTTTGATCATCGAGTCAGATATCGAGTCTGGTACCAGGTCTACAATAACTATACCCTGGATTTTTTTTTTCTCCTGGATATTTTGCCCATGGAGTCCCGGGAAGTTTTGTCAATTTTGCTGCAATATCTCCTTGTTTTTTTTAAAATCCTTGGAAATAAATTTAAATTTGTTTATACCACATTGTACACATTTACCAGCAAGTGCTGATCTGTTATTGCTTGTTGTAATCGTTGTCAAGTCATTTGTGCTAGTATGCTTCTTACATTTCACACAATATAGATCCATAATTTACTTACAATAACATAAATGTAATTGATTTTTTGCGACAAAAACATGAGAACCCATTAATCATCATAGAGCGCTACCAAATTCTATTTGCATGATTGTAATTGGACCATCTGGAAGTGGCAAGATATAGTTGTTACTTATTTGAAAACGAGGTGGATGAAATGGGATAAAATATATTTGGTAGCCCCAAGTGTAGACGATCAGCAATGTTACGAGGTGTTAAAGGATTTTAACGAGAAAGCAAAATCAGAAATCGATGAGGATATTATAGAATTTATAACCAATATCGAGGAAGCACCAAGTATTGATGATATTGATGGAAGTATTAACAATTTAGTTTTATATGATGATGTGATGCTAGACAATCAAATGAATCCCGCTAGGATATTTTCCAGAGGTAGGCATACAAATACTGATGTGATATTTGTTACTCAGTGATATACACAAATACCAAAATGATCAGGGATAACTGTAATATTCTTGCTGTATTTAATGGAGTTGACACCCATACATTTCGAAATATTCACCCGACCTGGTGTTGTGGAGATATGGATTATAATCTTGTTAGAAATATCTTTAGTCACGCTCAGTCAATCCCACATGGATTTGTAATGATAAATTTGCACGACCCTAGATGAAGATATCGTATCGGACTTATCAAATACTTGGTTAAAACCATAACTCTGAAATAGTTTGACTCTGTATAGGCTTCAAAACTTGGTCTTTTTACTCTCTCTCTCCGTAGCAGCCTTATTTTTGTGTGAAAATGTATCTATTCATCACTGTCTCTCTCTAGTCTTGTCTGCCTGAAATAGTTTTGGTTTGTCTGAAATAGTTTCGGTTTATTCTCTGATTTTGTCTGAAATAGTTTAGGTCTGTCCACACCTATTGCTGCTATTTTCTTTAGATTGTTACTTTTTACAACACCAAGCTCACACTGAGTACCTGTGTATCATATATGGTACAGTTTACATGCAATTAGAGAACTGTGTCAGATTTCAAATGTAAATGAGTTAATTCAGTGTAATCCAGTATTGAAATAAACAGCAGTAAATGCTATGGAATGAATTTGTCAAATACAGTTGAGTAATGTTTTTCGTAGTTCCTATTAAATGCCTGTGTCTCAAGTCAATTATATCAGGACAACTGAAATTATTGGTGCTGACTCCAGGATTGTATCACACAGCATTGTTCTTTTGTACATTAAGTTTTGACATAGTTTACCAATGAGTTCTTCTGTTTGACATATAGGTTGATAATGGGCAGTCAAGTGTTGAGACAGAAACGACTCCATCTGGACCAAGCCCTGAGGACTCGGAAGATGAGAAACAAGGTAAGGATGATGACACAAAATTGTCCCATGTTTAGGATTCAATAAATTTAGGTTCATCACCATAATCGCGTGTAAAAAATTGAGAATTGTAGAGGTTTGTCTCAATTAGGTACATTTATGTGACATTGTAATTTACCAAGAATGAGTGTAAAGTGTGAATACAGTGGTGTATAAATGATTTCCTAGACAGCTGTCATTTCATTATGCATATTTGGTATTCTAGTTTATATTTAAAAAGTACATAATGTATATTTCTTGCTGTGATATATTAGTGAGAGACAAATGATAGAACTACAATGGTTGTGCCACTTGTATTGTCCCAGTGGTGATATCAAGTTTGGAACTATGTGCTGTACATTTTGCATTTAGAAAGAATAACTTTCTTTGCGCATGTTCTAAAGAACTTTATTGCAGTACTTGTATATTTCTTTAATTTCTCTAATATCTCTCTCCCCTTTACTCTCTCTACCCATCAGAATGAATGGATCTTAAAACATGTCAAGACTGTTGTCCTTCTAGAACATACATTTATGTAATTAATATAAAGGTGCCACTAAGAACGCAATTTCAGATAATAAAAAGCTGTTTTCACTTTGTAATAATTATCTATTCACACCAATCATTCCAATTTTCAGTGATTGAACTTACATGACCTATTGCCATGTGATATTTATTCTCTGTCAGGCATATAATATAACTCTTTAACTATATGACAAATGGTATTTTTTGAAAGAAAAACTCTTAACTACATGTACATCCAATATTAAAAACTTTTACTAATGATTTTGTCTGTCTTCACAGTGATGCTCATATCGGCAATTAATATAAAAATCTGTCATTGATTAGTGTAGATTGCTAACCAAGAATTAAATGACAAATCAAAATTGGGGTCATACATCTCTTACTCAGATTAACTGCAAGCATGCCAACACAACACAATTTACCCCAAAACAAATATGTAGGAATACATAAATATTGCAGCCAAAATCCTTAACATTTCAACTAACAATCATTAAGAAAGCAGTTTTAATGCATTTAGACTCTGAAACCTGTTGGAGTATGGCCTGTTTATTGCATAAAAACAATCAATCAACAGAAATTCACAATTTGAAGCATTATAATGTACAAACATAGTTGGTGAAAGTTACAGTCTCAAAATTCTTCTAGCATTTTAGAACTTTTTACTGATGTAGTAATGCAGTCATAATTAATATTCACACACAAATGAGAAACAAGTCCCTTCAATTTGAAGATTTTGAAGATATTCCCCTCCTCTCTCTCTCTCTGTCTCTCTCTCTCTGCATTTGTGTTTATGGTCTAAACACCTGCCTTTACTGATCACTGCCATCTGAATGTGCTAGTATCGGTTAGAAAGCTTGCTAGTAGTTTCCTTTGGGATATTGGTTCTCACCTTGGTTTACTCGGGTCAGTAGTTTCCTTTGGGATATTGGTTCTCACCTTAGTTTACTCGGGTCAGTAGTTTCCTTTGGGATATTGGTTCTCACCTTAGTTTACTCGGGTCAGTAGTTTCCTTTGGGATATTGGTTCTCACCTTAGTTTACTCGGGTCAGTAGTTTCCTTTGGGATATTGGTTCTCACCTTGGTTTACTCGGGTCAGTAGTTTCCTTTGGGATATTGGTTCTTATATGGATTCATCCTGGTCCATGTAACCACCATCAGTTATACTGGCTGCCATGTATAATCTGTGGTGTGCTAAGAATTGCATTAAACCCACAACAATCCTTGAGATTGGTACATTAGCACAAGTTTGCTAGTATTGCTCCTCCAAAATTACTTGGATGATTGCCATGAAATTATAAATCTATTGATCAAAGTAGCCAGTAGTAGTTTACTTTCAAAATTTCAACCTCGAATTCCATTTATAGCATCTGTATGGCTTAGTGAGGAGAGAACAGACTGATTTTCTGATTTTAATCTTTATGAGCAGATTCTATGTTCTGATTCATATTTACTTCAGAACCAGTCTAAAGGTATAATGTGGTGCCAAAACGTATATTTGATTTTAGTCGATGCATATATGAGAGCAAAATTATCTCCTTTGAAAACATTTAGATAAATTAAAAAAGGCACAAAAGACCAGAAATAACAGTCCTCTAAATATGACGACACGAGTCTTCACTTGCAGCATCATGTGACATCTATTTCAGGCCGTCTGGAACGAATTTTACTATTTGGCGCTAAAAGTCTTAAGTTGGATTCTAGTCGATGTGTGTGTAATGATAAAAGTGCTACATATCAAAAGTTACAACAGTAAAGGATGTTGGCAGATGAGTTAATGTTAATAGATGAGAGGGGCAAATACATCGTTGTTTATTTTAATTTTAGCACGCTTTATATGGATTAGATGAGAGGGGCAAATACATCGTTGTTTATTTTAATTTTAGCACGCTTTATGTGGATTAGATGAGAGGGGCAAATACATCGTTGTTTATTTAAATTTTAGCACGCTTTATGTGGATTAGATGAGAGGGGCAAATACATCGTTGTTTATTTAAATTTTAGCACGCTTTATGTGGATTAGATGAGAGGGGCAAATACATCGTTGTTTATTTAAATTTTAGCACGCTTTATGTGGATTACGTTTTTTCGGCCTGACCACTTGGATTGCGCTTTTTTGTCGTCAGGGGTTGGCGTGTATGGTGTCAATATAAATAAAGTATTACTGTTAAAGGAACATTTTCTTTGCAATCCTTTCTGCTTTTCAGTCCTCTTCCTCTCTCGTACATAATGGACAACTGCTCAGAAATGTGGAGTGAGAGAGGAAAGGAATTTGGGATGGATTAACATCTCTAAATATAAATTATGCCAAGTAACCTACAAGAATATGGTTCATCGTAATATGTGTGCCGTTATTTTATACTTATCAATAGTGTTGATAAATGTAAATTATGTCGACATTATAAGGTAAATTTATTGGTATCTTGTTGTTGTGATGTATTTAATATTTTGGTATTGTTGTTCGTAATTTATATTTACTCATTTATATTTTTTATAATGTTCTAAAAATTTATTATTATTGATGAAATATGAAAATGTCAAAAAGCTGTGCTCTCTCTCTCTCTCTCTCTTTCTCTCTCTCTCTCTCTCTCTCTCTTTCTCTCTCTCTCTCTCTCTCTCTCTCTCTCTCTCTCTCTCTCTCTCTCACACACAAAAAGCAGGCTAAAATACATGAAATAATGAGCGTAGAAGATTTTCATTTGTGTCATCCCACGATGTCTCTGGACTTGTGAATGATTGTTACAGTTAAAGGATAATATATATATATATATATATATATATAGAGAGAGAGAGAGAGAGAGTCAAGCCAATGAGAGAAGAAAGTTTTTTGTCAGTAGTACTGTTACTAAAGCAGAATAGTGACTCAGATAAACTAATAATATTTGACAATTTTTTAATTACATCTTGTTGGTTCGTCATTTCTGTTCTGTCAATTTCTATTCCAAATTAATTTGAATGCACTGCTACGTGAATGGCTAAATGTTTTTGTAAATGGTGTAGTGAACCAAGCATTTGTAGTGCTGACATTTCATCATTAAAACCATCTTTTCATGTTTAAATCACAAGTGTGTATTTTATTGATTTTATCAATGTAAGGAAAATTAAAATCTACAAAAAAGAAAATAATTAACTTGTCAATATGCAAAGGTGATTGTGAACAGCTCACAAAAGTCATAGAACTACATTTTGTAGCGGACACACTGAGGGATGTGCGAGATTCATTCACTTGGTCAGTACACATATGCCTGTAGAAAATCATAACAACTTTCAAAAGGCAAACATATGTACTTGTGTACTTGCATGTGATCTAAATAAAATATATGTATAGTATTTTCGTTGTGATATACAACTTTGTGATGTCTATCACTGGGGCATGGGGATAATGCAGACATAAAGCATTATGTCCCACTCAGTTACGTTATCCTAACGCCAGGTCGACCAGTCCTAACACTAACCTCTTATTACTGATTTACAAGTGAGGCAGTAACAGCTGTTAAAGTCTTTGGTATGACTCTGCCAGGGTTCAAAACTGACCTTTCATATCCATAACCATTCATGTCAAAGGAGCAGTCTATTTGTGAGAGAGTGGTAACTCTCCTAAAGTTGTTATATTTGGGTATGTATTATTGAAGAATAATTTGTTTCTTGCTTGTTTGTATTTAAAGTAAATACCACATTAAAACTCAATGTCATGGTGGTTATGCTTAAGAGCTGTGACGATACTTTTTTGTTGCAGGAAAGCATACAGATTCAGAAGTCCCATTTAGCGATGAAGGTAAACAGCTGGTCATTGAGGGAACATCCACACAGATAGGACAGGAAATTGTTAGTATTCCATATTTCATTTGTGCATCACATCAAGTTTAGCGCATTGTGTGTCATTAAGTCAATTTCAGTGTGAATTGTATCACATCACACAATCTGCAGCATGTGATAAGAACGATACACATATTACTTTCCTGGTTTTTTTAAAAATATGGATGGTTTCAGTGTTATGCTAGTTTTCTATCATTGTTTGATGTTTTGAAATTGATGCTGATTTTCAATCAATGTTTAATAGTTTGAATTATATGCTGGTTTTCTATCATTATTTTATGATTTGAAATTATGCTAATTTTCTATCATTATTTGTTGATTTGAATTGGTGCTGGTTTTTATCATTGCTTGATGGCTAAAATGTATATTGGCTTTATTTCACTGCTTGATGGTTTGAAATTAACTTTAAATTTATTTCATTGGTCAATGGCTTGAAATTTATGCTGATTTGCTCACATTGTTTGATGGTTTGAAATTTATGCAGGTTTTGTATCATTGTTTTATGGTTTGAAATTTGAGGGATTTTTCGATCATTGAGGGTTTGAAATTTATGCTGGTTTTCTCATTGTTGGATGGTTTGAAATTGACTGGTATTCCATGCTGATTTCTTTTATCATTGTTGGATGGTTTGAAACTGATGCTGATTTTCTCTCATTGTTTTATGATTGCTTGAAATTTATCCTGTATTTGTATCATTGTATGATGGCTTGAAATTTATCCTGTATTTCTATCATTGTATGATGGCTTGAAATTTATCCTGTATTTCTATCATTATGTGATGGCTTGAAATTTATCTTATATTTCTATCATTGTATGATGGCTTGAAATTTATCCTGTATTTCTATCATTGTATGATGGCTTGAAATTTATCCTGTATTTCTATCATTATGTGATGGCTTGAAATTTATCCTGTATTTCTATCATTGTATGATGGCTTGAAATTTATCCTGTATTTCTATCATTATGTGATGGCTTGAAATTTATCCTGTGTTTCTATCATTATGTGATGGCTTGAAATTTATCCAGTACATGTATTTCTATCATTATTTGATGGCTTGAAATTTATCCTGTATTTCTATCATTTTTTGATGGCTTGAAATTTATTTTGATTTTCTCATTTTTTGATGATTTGAAATTTATTTGGTGTTGTAAGCTTATTTTTTCTCATTGTTTGGTGTTTTCAAATTTATGCTGGTTTTTGTTTCTGATGAGCTTAATATTGCTAAATTACAAGATAAAAGTAATGTAGGAATTTGTTTAAAGCTGATGTAGATATGACTTCTTATGACCATATGATGTCTACCACTTAACATTATTGCAGATTGTCAGTTGTCAAGCAAATATTGCACTGTTGCATACTAAACTGTTGTTTTTCGGAAAGATGTGACATTTTAACACAGACAGCCTTACTGAGAAGTTCACCAAAAAATTCACTCTTTTAACCAATAAGAAAGGTAAACAAGCGTGGTTTAGTAATTACATGAAGCGTGTAAAATGACTGATATTGTGTAATCAACAGACTGGAGTCAGATGATAGGGAATAATAATAAGCCATAATAATAATATTAATGCGTTATTGTTAGAGGGTGACTCATTAGGGAATGCAGTTTTTGAAACAAGTTGGTGACAATCATGTTATAAGTTGATGAATGAAATGACTATTGTTTACGTTTGAGAGCTTCAATTTGATTTTAAATGCCAACAAATTGGCCATGGTCAGGTTAAAATTTTATGTACGAAATTACTGTTGTTGACATTTGAGAGCTACAATTTGATTTTAAATGCCAACAAGTTGGCGATGTTCAGGTTAAACTTTTATGAACGAAATGACTGTTGTTTTACATTTGAGAGCTTCATTTGGAAGTAAACATAATATTATAATGCTGACACACAAATATGTGGGTCAGTTTCCTTTATAAAACATTTAAAATTGTCAATAAGTATATGGATTTCTAAGTGAGAAACTAAACTAAAATAAATATATTTACCTTCTTTAAAATGATTTGGATATTTAATGTATAGTTATATAAAAATACTAGCTATGTTTTACGTTGTTTGCAAAATAAATGTCTCTACTTTGGAAACTCACCCTCCAAATTTAAATCTAATGAAAGGCCATGCAAGCTGTAATGATGCCAGTCAGCACTACATTATAAACATACATTTAAACATATATTTATATACATTTTTATACATTTCTGAAGCAATGCAGTCAGCATTACATTATAAACATACAGTAGAACGTCGTTTATCCGAACGTTTATTATCCGGAGCTTCAAATATCCGGACCAGTTTTTTTTTTTTATCAACTACATGCTCAACAGTTGTTTCGCGTGAGGCCAAAAGTGACGGGAAAACCCAAGGTGAGGGATATTTGGGGAATTTCAGTTGATAAGTTGACACTAATCCCTTTTCAAGAATCTCAAAACTCGTTTTAGATACACGTAACGATCCCGTTATAGGCGTCAGAAAGCGTTTCTAATTTAAGCCCTTCTAACTCGCCCTAGTCCTGAGGAAATTCTGGATTTGGTAAACATCTGCGCAGAATATTAGGTCAGTTTGTTTCCAAGTGAGGTGGTGTATACGTGCTCTTCTGTTGAGTTGTGAACTGCTATGGCTTCGAATTCAAAACGGAAGCGCAACGTCTTGAACATAGAGACAAAACTTGAAATATTGAACCGTCTCGCGAAGGGAGAAAGTGGAGCGTCTCTAGCACAGTTTTATAATGTTGGAAAGTCAACAATTTCTGACATAAAAAAGCCGAGAAACCATTTTAAATTTTGCGTCAAAACTTGACTAAGAAAAGGAAAACCATGAGGGAAGCAAACGATGTTGTTCTTAATCATGCACTCTACTTGTGGTTTTCACAAAGAAGGAGCAAAGGGGACCCGATATCGGGCCCTCTGTTGTGCGAAAAAGCTCTGGAACTTAACGAGAAATTAGGCAGTTCGGCTGATTTCAAAGCTAGCACTGGTTGGTTACAGAACTTTAAATCACGCCATAGGATACGGGAACTGCAGATTGAAGGCGAATCATTGTCTGGCGATAAGAATTCTGCCCACAAGTTTAAGGAAACATTTTTGCAGCATGTCGAAGAAGAAGGTTACTCCAGAGACGACGTTTACAACGTAGACGAGACTGTAGTAAATTGGAAGGCTCTGCCAAGAAAGTCATTGGCTTCATAACGGGAGTCCACAGCACCAGGTTTTATAGTCAGCAAGGAACGTGTTACAGCCATGGTTTGTGCGAACGCAGGTGGAACACACACTTTGCCATTGCTTGTGATTGGCAAATCTAAGAAGCCTCGCTGCTTCCAAAATGTTTCATGCCTTCCTACTCTTTACAAGGAGCAAAAGAGTGCGTGGATGAACTCTGCCCTTTTTTCTGAATGGTACTCTAAAGACTTCATTCCCAACGTCAAGAAACTTCGTGAACGTGAAGGGAAAACAGGCAAAGTTTTACTGATTCTCGATAATGCTCCCTGTCACCCACCTGTCGAAATTCTCAATGCAATTGATGACGACTTCAGTGTAATGTATCTTCCACCAAACGTCACTGCACTGGTGCAACCAATTGACCAAGGCGTCATTGAAAAGCTCAAGAGAATTTATAGGAAACAAGTTTTGCGGAGATTACTTTTGGCAGAAAACGACGAAGAAAGTGTTGCTGCTTTTTGCTAACAAGCTCAATATGAATGACGCCTGCTACATGTTAGCCGAAGCGTGGGGCTCGCTCGAAAGACAGAACCTGAAAAATGCATGGAATAAGCTGTGGCCAGATTTAGAAGGCGAGAAAGACTTCAATGACGACCACAGGGAGGAGATTACCGACTTTGTCCAATCGATCCCAGGATTTCAAGAATGCGATGAAGAAACCTGGATGGCATGCGATGCAGAAGACTGTGGATTTCAAATGCTAAATGATGACGAGATTGTGACTTCCGTGCAAGAAGAATCCGACCCTGTTGACGATGAAACGGATGAAGACGAGGACAACAACAACAACGAAAGTAGCAAAGGTCCATCAAATGCTGACGCGTTTGCTGCGTTAGAGACAGCTATGGAGTTGTACGAACAACAATCAGAGTGCTGTCCTACTCAACTACTGCTGCTCAAGAGAATCAGAGACCTTGCAGCGAAAAAACGAAGGTGTACAATGGTAAGTGATTATTTTCCACAATAAAGGTAAAATTGCGACATTTTGCACGTATTTTGCTCTTTCTTCACGCACGTTTCCCGCATGTTATGATTTACAATATTTGTATAGTGTCCGGTTTCATATACTGCATGGATCGCATTCAGTTTTCAGTTATCCGAACAATCGCGTATCCGAACGGTGTACGGTCCCAATTGATTCGGATAAACGACGCTCTACTGTACATTTAAACATATATTTATATACATTTTTATACATTTCTGAAGCAATGCAGTCAGCACTACATTATAAACATACATTTAAACATATATTTATATACATTTTTATACATTTCTGAAGCAATGCAGCAGTCAGCATTACATTTTTAATATGTGACTCTTGTTAAGAGTCTTTATAGGAAGAAGGGGCTCTAGCTGGCCGAGTGGTGTGATACCCTCACTTTTACCAAACATTACCATCACACGTGTGTGCATAGGTTTGAGTCTCAAGCACAATGTTGTATGTGATAAACCTCTCACTAGATTCCCTTCAGTAGGTGGCTGATGCCAGGTTTTTTTCTGGGTTCTTCCTTTGCTAATTGACCTGGGCTGAAAAATGGTGTTAAACCCTACAGCTACAACTAAAGAAAATGCAGGCTTCTTGTTCTCATTTACATGATAAGTGACAAATGTGACGAAATAATGCCCGTATAAATTTACATGCATCTTACAATTTATTAGCGTATTAAATATGAGGTATGTATGTATGTACATTTGTAAGATAACACATTTACAATAAGTCCTTTTTAAATTATAGGAACGTTGTTTCCACATGTATATTTTTTGATATTATTACATATGCTATTGAAGACCATGACATAACAAATTACAGAATTAAGAAAATATGAAACAAAATGAAAAGAGTGATACAAGTTTAAAAAATCGTTTCTTCACCCTTGTCTACAGCCGATTGAGCAGAGTGTTGAGGAAAACTTAAACCAGGCAGGAATTAAGATGTCCACAGAGGAGCGGGATTTGTTTATTAAATTTCAGAATGAAATTGGCACAGATA
Organism: Unio delphinus; assembly: GCA_029339505.1. Classification (NCBI taxonomy): domain Eukaryota; kingdom Metazoa; phylum Mollusca; class Bivalvia; order Unionida; family Unionidae; genus Unio; species Unio delphinus. Next base: position 1,835,488 of record JAQISU010000103.1, read on the forward strand.
TTTACTTCAGGTAAAAATAGCATTATTTCTTTACTTTGTCTCTCATAAAAAAAATAATAAAAAAAATATTTGTTTTACTCAGTCTAATGAAAATCAGATCTCCACATGGAGGTTATATTCTGATGACCTATGGTTTTACCATAATTGCTGATTTTACAAGCTAATCAGATGAAATCTTATATCTTTGCATTTGGGAGACTGAGCAGTATGGATTAGGATCATTCAATATTTGCCGAATGATTTGATTCTGATTTGATGACTTTCACATTTCAGAAAGCTGCATTTCCATTGGCTGATTCAAAGGTCACCATAACATGATCCCTAAGCAGTTACTGTCTGATGTTTATTTAAGACAGTGGGGATCTAATTTTAATTAGATTGCTTTTCGCTTAGTGTACAAGTTATTTTTTAAATTGAGAATAAAGATATTTAAAGGCATTTATTTACAGGCATTACACATAATTAAATGTATTTATTTAGAGGAATTAGAGATAAATTCAGGCAGTATGCATTACAGATAAATAGACATATTGGACATGTATATAAACATGTATATTATTATTATGTGTGTTTTCCTTATTTCATTGATGACATCCTTTGTAATGTATGCATTCTTTAAACAATTACTATTGCAAAAAGAACCTAAAATATTTTGGGTAGGAGTTTTACACTTATTGCTAAGATGGTAATCTGTAACCACCCTTATTCGAAACTGTAATATATTCGATTTTTTCCAAGTAGTTTTATGTTTCATCAACTGCAACAATCAAAATGCTTGAATCTGAATAGATCGAACAAGAAATTCAACAGTGAATATTAGAATTTTGTTTGTTCATCAATTGTTGTAAAGTTTCACCCTATTATTAATTTTGTTCCTGCCTTGAAACATTTTAAGAGCACCCATTTCTGAGGTGGAAGGGTGCAGGTTTAAACCCATGACCATTAATCCCAGAAACTTACAAAAACATTAATATTATCTCCCTTGCATGGCACTCGGCATTACAAGGTTAATGATGAAACGGGTTGGTCTGGTGTCCAGATTATGTGAATCGGTGGACACAATGCTACATGTTTGCTGCATGATACCCCAGTGATAGAGATCAATCATCACTATAAACTACTGCAATGAAGACGTAATACCTGTATGACTAAACATGTTAAAGCTTTGTTAAAAGTAACCCCACCCCCACCCCACAAAAAAGGAGGCACTCATCCTGCACAGAAGCACAATGAAATATTCTTTTTTCCATATTTCTAAATGACAAACAAGTACTACGGTAATGTCAAACTGTCACATTGTGAACATTAATGTGTACTGATACTGATATCTTATTCTTTTTCATTTTTGTATACTAGAAAACATGAGCATGCCCATGTAGGAACATTGTAATGCGTTTGCATTCTTGTCACGTGTTTTATATTGTTGAAAAGCAGTGAGTGAAAGTTAAATTACAGCTAACCCAGTTCGTTAATGTGATCAGAATCACAATGAAAACATTGCTGATTTAATGTATGATTTCCTGTAGTGAACATTGAGTTTCAGTCAGCAGAAATTCAAAATAATGTTGAAATGCCTTTGGGGGCAGATGGAGTAATGTGCGTAAAGAAATCAAAATAATAACTCGGCTGATTTTGCAGTACCGTTGTGGATTTTACTATTTTTACCTTGTGCTCTAACAAGGTACCATTGATAACCATTGTTTCCATGCACACTGTCAGTATTAAGTAATAAGTGTTGATTATGAACTAGCAGCAGAGGGGGGGGGTAACCCTACAACTTTTTCCGACAAAAAATTGATTGAGTCTTCCAAAACGGAAATAGACCCTTCCTTCGAAATCCCATATTTTAACCCAAAAAAAGAATGTCCCCATTTGCCAAACGGAGACTTTGCGATTTTTCAATCTATTTTGGTCGCAACGTTGTTGTCGTTCACCCCCTCTGCTGCTGAAACTTTCAGTTCTGGTTAACAAAAATAATAAATGATTTTAACCGAATATTTGATCGAGTCCGATACGATATCGTGTCCTAGGATCATGTAAATGTATTGTTACAAATCCGTGTGGGGTTGACTGAGCATTACTAAAGAAATTTCGAAATTGATTGAAGTCCATATCAGAACACCATGTCTGCCAAAATATTTCGTAGCGTATGTGTATCAACGCCGTTGAATACAGCAAGAATATTACAGTTATCTCTGATCACTTTTGGGATTTGAGTGTAGCGTTGAGTGACATATATCACGTCGGTTTTTTATGCCTGCCTCGGGAAAATATTCTAGCTGGTTTGTTTTGATTGTCTAACATCACATCGTCGTATACGACTAAATTGTTGATACTTCCATCGAGGTCTTCTACTGATGGTGCCTCGTCAATATCGGTTATAAAATCAACGACGTTCTCACCTTTAATTTCTGATGCATTCTCGTTAAAATCCTTTAACACTTCATAGCATCGTTGATCATCTACGCTAGGAGCAACTAAATACAACTTATCCCACTTCATCCATCTCATTATTAAATTGAGTAACAATTGCGTCTTGCCGGATCCAGATGGCCCGATTATAATCATCCGGATAGAGTTTGGTAGCGCTGCATGATGCTTAACTGGTTCTCTTGCTTTAGTCGCTGAAAAATCAATTATATCCATATTCTTATACATAAATTATGGATCTATATTGTGTGAAGTGTAAAACGCGTACTGGCACAGATGACTTAACGATTACAACTAAAAATAACCGATCAGCGCTTTCTGGTAAATGCGTACAATGTAGTACAAAGAAATTTAGATTTGTTTCCCTTGGTAAACCCAAGGAACCTTTAAAAAAAAACGAGGAGGTGATATCGCAGCCAAATTGGCAAAGCTCCCTGGAACCCCATGGGCAAAGTACCCCGCAGAAAAGCACCTTCCAGGATATAGCTACTGTGGCCCCGGAACACGATTAGATATCAGACTTGATGATCAAAATCAACCTCGACGTGGTGAAGAACCGATAAACGCTATTGATAATGCGTGTCATGCTCATGATGTCGCATATAAAAGCAGCAATTTGCAACACAGGCATCTCGCAGATGTGAAATTAATTCATGCGTTAAATGCTATTCCTGATAAATCTTTCAAAGAAAAATTAGCTTCATGGTTGGTAAAATCAGCTATGAAAGGCAAATTGATGTTAGGTGCCGGTAATTAATAACAACATGGAATCTATTTATTATTCTCCAAAAGGATACTGGCGGGGTAACGCTGCAATCAATAAACTCGCTAGCGCTGCAAAAGTGAAAAAAACCACTGCGGCTAATTGGTTATCCAAACAGGCTATATGGCAAATTTATCTACCGCGTCCAAAACAAATCTATTTCTCGCATTTTGATGTTACCGGACCCAATGAAGTTCATCAAGCTGATTTATTGTTTTTACCACATGACAACGGTTACAAATGCGCGCTAACCGTAGTTGACGTTGCGAGTCGATACAAACAAGCAGAACCGCTAAAAATAAAATCATCACCTGAAGTAGCTTCTGCATTTGAAAGGATTTATTGACGAGGCCCACTACGCTGGCCAAATCTATTGCAGGTTGATCCGGGCAAGGAATTTCAAGGCGCTGTTTTATCAGCGATGAAACATCACAATGTCACCATCAGACGAGGGCATACTGCGTTACATCGCGATCAGGCAATTGTAGAACGATTTAATCGGACTCTTGCTGAGCGGTTATTTGGATATCAATACGCAAAAGAATTCATCCAAGAAAAGCGATCCCGTGAATGGGTTAAGAGATTACCAGCTGTGATTACCGCGCTCAATAACGAGATTACTAGAACAATCAACATGAAACCTATCAACGCGATTAAGAAAGCGTCTATACCAAAAATGGAAATGCAAGGAATTTCACAAAAAAATTTCAAAGAACCAATTCTTGGTAGTAATGTCACTGTTAGGTATTTATACGAACCAGGAGAGCTTGAAGGTGGCACAAAAAGGGCTACTGATCCTATTTGGAGTGTTACTGCACACAAGATATCTACTATAAGACGATCAACTGGTAGACCTCCAATCTATAAATTGGATTCAACTGCCCCTCAGCGGGGTTTTACACGCGAACAATTACAAGTAATTCCTGACGATACTCAATTACCACCGCGGGGTCTTAACTAGCGCCGTTGCGTCTATTACACTCAAGACAAGTCAACATAACGTTATCTCTGATATGACCAATGCTGCTATTCTTTCTGTCTACGGTAAATTGGCGAGGATCTTTATCCGAATAACGCCAACGCATTATACAATAGCAACTTGCGCAGTGATTATTCTGTTGTTTCAGCGTAATTATTAAATTCAGCATCAATATCAAATTGTCGTTGTTTTTTTTTTTGTCTTGTTGTTTGTAACCAGATAGTTTTTTATCAATAGTTTTAACATCAACGATGCTAGCATCATCCATTGTGGTGTCATCGTCGCCTGACTCTGTCAGGTCAATTCTTCGAAGTTGATTTATTTTTCGTACTCTAGATACTGCGGGATAGACTAAATTCGACCATTCGATGCGATTATCAACCATCCAAACAATTGTGTCTGTGATAGTCAATCCCTGTGAAGAATGTATCGTCGCTGCGTATCCTAGCGTCCATGGGGATTTATTAGCACGCATTGCATCTTCAACGACGCTGGTATCAACCAGCACAATATCATTTAATACGAGAATTTTTTTTTCACGCTGTCCTGGAATATCAACTTCTATATTCTGCTTTCGTGTATCCGAACGCCTATAACACAATGGTACTGGAAATGTTGCAAATTTTTCTTGATGCAATTCAAATAACTTCATCTGAAGTGTGTCTCTGACTATCTTTCTACTTGCAATTATCAAATCGTTTGGTCTCCACGTTTCCCAAAAATCATTCATGGGAGTTTCTGAAATTATTTCACGCGCTATTTCACATTGGATTTTATCCGATTGTAATCTAATTAGCGCTTTGAATTCTCGTAATTGTTCATCAAGTGATCTATAATCCGTTTTAATTTCTTCATAATAGTCTACAATACAAAACCCTTTAGCCACTCATGTGGGGATGCACCGACAAATGGTGGTGGTTGGCCGTGATCACCGCACATGACGACTTTTGTGTTTTTGTTTAACAACCACTCGAGAAATGTTTGTAATACATCTAATGACACTGTGCATATTTCATCCCAAATTATGATTTCAGGAATGAATTTATCACCCATACGCTCAGGGGTCCATTCATCGCCTTTCCATCGAAAGAAACTATGATAAGTACAGGCATTTACCCCTCGTTGTTTCATCTCTCTGGCGAGTCTGTGAGTTGGTGTTAGGACAATCATGTTTGACCGACGAAATAATTCGATTGCACGAGTTGTCTTGTCTTGTATCTACATATTGGATCAGATACCGGTGGTGCATTAGAAAATTCTGATTGAATTTCAATACGGTTATATGAAAGATATTTATCATCCATGGTAACGTCTGCGGATTCACAATACTCATGTAGTGTTTCCTTTTTAAATCGCCAACACCCCCAATTTTCCTCGGGATCTGTGAATGCCGCTACAGCTGATTTGTATTTGTTGTGTATATACATCGAATCAGTAGCTACTCTAACCGCGGTATTAGGAAATCTATTTATCATCGAAAATAGATGAATAGAAGCATAGGCTAGCATAGAACTTCTCAAATATGTGTACTGGGAATTATATCCATCACAGTAGGTAACAACCGTACCCAATTTCTCACCATTGGATAGAAAAGCATCCTTACGGGATACAAGTTTTCCCTGTTTCGTTAAATCCGTTACAATAAAATCGTATTCAGCGACGTCTATGATCAACCGCGAAGAATATTTTGCATTGTCGTATCTTCCGCCCTGGGTAAATTTACCGATTATTCTTCGTCCAAAATCTTTTGCTTGTTCTTTTTTAATTTCAAATAACTCCTTAGACCAATTCATGATTTGTTCTTCATTGAAATCAGGAAATTGTTTTCGCTGTTCGCTAATTATACGATCTAAATCGGGTTGTGGTAGCCAAACTTCTTTTTGAGCTCGATAGCATATAATAGCTTCACTAACAATTAACGATTGTAACATCTCACAATCGATCATATATCGTAGTAACACTATTGGCATCCACGCCTTTTCAGATATATGTCTACCAAGCCAAACATAACTACACGGATGTAACCCTGTAGCTAATTCGAATGATATCACACAAGCGAATCCAGTTAAATCAAAATCAGGCAATGGACCATTAATCGCAACACGAGTCATTTCATGCGTGGGGTGTCCAAATCGTTTAAAATAGTTACTACATTCCCCATACCCGAGAAAACTTCCAGGATAACACGCGGATATATCAATTGAAATCATACCATCACGTGAGTATTTTGTATTCCACAGTCCTCCATGACCAAATTCGACGCAACTCAATTTAACGTCCTTCTTGTTGGACGCCATGAGTTAGGGTTAGCTAGTGAGCTACCACTGATGGAATAGTAAAACTATCCGTTAATAGTTTTTCATGGAAACTCTCGTGTGAAAAATCATTAGCAATTTTTCTCATTCTAGTATCTAACTCTTCAACGCGATATAATTCACCATTTGGTCTTACAAATTGATCAAATCCTGATTCGGAACCAGCACTACTAAGTAACCACACTGACACAGGATCATCTTTACACAACGTATGAATAGCATCAAATAATTTCTCTTCATAGAAAACATCCCTGAGGAATTCTTCAGGGATATATCTCACGGTTCTATCTCGTGGAAATATTGTTACTGCAGGTGTCCACGCGTGTGTGTTATGATCAATAATTTGTATTGGCGCTCCTTTTTTGTTGTATTTCGGTTCGTGTAATACTTCTCCGGTTATCGTCATAACGGTTATTGGGAATCTTAATAATGTTTCTAATTTAGCTATATCAGAAATCTTTGCACCGTGCTGTTTCACTGTCAGTTCCCATTCGGTTATTTTCCTACGTCGCAGATCAGTTAGTTTATTTGCTCGGGATGCATTTGTAAAGTGTTCCATTACCCGTGTTGCACAATTCAGTGAACTAGAATATTTCATAGGAGCTAGTTTTGCAATATTGGGTTTATCATTTAACGGAAATATTCCATAAACGATTGCTGTTACAGGATAAGATCTCTCGTAGTATGGTTTGTCAATTCCAGTTAGAATTCCTGGTTTGGAATCTCTACTCACAATGACAGCTTTTTTATCCTTGAGGATTGGTTCAAATTTATCCCTGATAATCCATTTGCCTTCGTCTTCGATAATGAATTTTATTCTGAAAAAATACTTCTGTTGGGAATTGCTTTGCAATGAAAATCCTTTGGATTTTACACCCTTGGATTTCCAGCCCGTTGGCGGGCCAAGGTGTGAAATTATCTCAGCTGCTCTTTCATCATTCATAGTAGCATCGATTTTGGGTACATTGACATCTTCATTAATAATTTGAAATGTCGACCAACAGTGTACTGCACCGTCTCGGTAGAATTTATTAAAACACTCCCTGATTTTACCCAGTATAGTTCTATCACCGATTAGACGTTTTGGTGTATCAGAGACTCTATCAAGATTAAATTTAGTATTTTTCCAGGGTTTTATTTTCGATAATCTTTAGAACTCCCTATCAAGATTAAATTTAGTATTTTTCCAGGGTTTAATTTTCGATAATCTTTGGAATTATTTAAGTATAGTTCTATCACCGATTAGACGTTTTGGTGTATTAGAGACTCTATCAAGATTGAATTTAACATTTTTGAAAGGCTTAATCGCTGATAATCTGTCGAATTCCTCATTCATATAATTAAAACAAGTATTTAAATAGAAAATTTATATATAATGAATCACTGCAAATGGTTTATGATTGGATCAACAACCCAGTGTAACAAATCATGCAGAGGCGAATTCTGTGGGTATCATTTACAAAGCGTTCGCAACGGTTCCCTTGGCCCTCTCCCATGCCTCGGATGTGGGGTGGGCGTCAGGGGAAAATCACAATTACGCCTCATTTGTGGCGGTAAACGATACAGAGAACTAAAACGCTATTATGACAAACGAATCACTGACCCATTCAATGACAAAGTCATCAAAACCCCACAAGATTATATCCAGAGATTTATAATTAAAGCAGATATAAATTAGACAAATAGTATTATTATACAAATGAGCCAAGATTTCAGACCACATCCGGTGCTTGTTAATTACGAAACCTCCAGTGATGGTGTTGTCAGGCACCGCAGACTAAAAAAATCGGTTGGATTTCTGAATAATATGGGATTATTGCTGTTTAGTACTAGAAATAAAACATATCTCTGTCACAGAGTCATTTATGAAGCATTTTACGGATTAATCGAAGACGGCCTTGTTATTGATCACATAAATGGCGTGAAGACTGATAATTGTCTTGAGAATCTTCAAGCCGTCTCGCAGCGCGATAACCTTTTAAAAACGCCCCAGGGGGGTCAAATCGTTTGATTTAGAAACCAACGAGGAGAAAATATTTCAATCAATAAATGCGGCCGGTAGATACTTTGACATTTGTGGGCCTTCAATACGATTTGTTGCAGGAAATATAATTCAAACTGCTCTGTCAAAAAAGACAGGTCACAGGATAAAATTCGTATACACCTGAAACGATTCAAGGGAGATAAATCCTTATGTATAAGTCCGCCGCTCATTAACACTCTACTCACTAAGTTCCCGTGTATTATGTGTCGTCTGCTATTACCTGTAGGAGAGGTATAATTGTGCGCGCCCACGTGACTGTAATGGAGATATAATATACGAGTTTCGCTAGAGAATAAAACTTTTTATTGTCGCTTGGGCTAAAACTGCATTATTTAAACAGTCGTATTTTTATTTATCTACACTCAGCTACATCTCTCATGTGTGTGGGGGGTGGGTGGACGACCAGCAGTAAAGCAAACAACTATTCTTTCAGTACAAACATTCTTTATAATCAAACGCGTTACCTGTGTTCGCTCAGCCGGAACGAGCATGAAACCCTAGTGTTTCCCATTCATTGAAGTAAGTAGGCGTGGTTAAAATTCCTCTGTATACGGCTATTTATGACCTAATCGATAACGCATTTGTCTAGAGGATTAGAACAGAGTAAATACACGCTGTTATCTAACAACTGTATTCTTTTGTGTAGTGTTTTATTAAACTATTTTGTCTCATTTAAATGTTGTGAAACAGCATTAATAAGTAATTCAAGGAAATAAAATAACACACTTGTGAATCAACGCCGCCATATTAGTCGCTTTATATAGCACATAAATGGTATTAAGCTTGGGGCTTTCGAAAGCCAATTCCGACCAATCAAAACTAACCCATGCCATTGACTCGGGCGTGTGGTTGACTTTTGTCAATCATGCAACCAGGTTAATTTAATTGGGTTGCTTTTGATTGGTTGGATTGGCCGTAGAAAAATCCGCCCCGTCGTTTCATGTTTGTACTGTTTTGTGCCATCCCACATCATTACCATCATCGTTTCATTGAATTATAATCCATCCTTAATTAAGTTAATTAAGTATATGTTACGCCTACAATCTGTCACAACACTAATAATGTCACTCTAACTGCTTCAACGAATCGCGGAGAATACCACTCCGATACGAACAAGCATGATATCAATAACATCAACAAACCCACAATTTAGTGTGAACTTTCCTTCTCCGATTCCAGTACGCGAGATCGCGCTGACAAAATTACGAGTATATCATAGCTGGCCTAATATCAGATCAGTTGCATTTGGCGGTCAGCAACCGAATAATACACTGGTGTTCTCGTATAAGAATAAACCCGATGGTACTCCAGCGTGGGAAACTGTTTCGTTACCAACTGGGTCGTACCAAATTGAGCAAATCGATGCTGAAATTAAGCGTAGAATAAAATCAATTACTGAAAAAGAATCAAGCATAGCTATTAATCTTCATGAACCGACGCTCTTGTCGTCGATCGAAATAAACTCCCCTGAGTATGCCGTGGATATCTATAACAGCTCGTTAAGAACAGTGTTAGGATGGCCTGAAAAACCACCCGGAACCGCCGACTTAACCACGGGCGTACAATCATATCATGAAATAAATCCCATGTATCGAGATAATTTATCTGATATAAGAAGAGTAAAAATCGCCGATAGATTCATATTTACCAACAAAAACACGTTGCAATGGGATTTTATCATTAAAAGAACAGATGAGTCAACTGTTACTATTTCATTTACGCTAACTGACATCACTGGTTATTTCAATGAAATTAATCAATTACAACAAGCACAACTAGAACAACTACGGCAAACAAAATCGCGAAAACACGTCGAAATATTAAATCAGCTTGTATCTGATATGGAATATATCAACGAACGAATTATTCAAACAATAATTAATGATAACAGTGACAATAAACAATGATTCCTAACCGGTTACAATATCACAGAAGCCGATCTACATAATTTCAAGTTTCCCGGATATAACGCTGAGGAATTAAAAGAATCTGTTAGAAATGTTATCATGGTATTACAAGTACAAGATTCAATTATCCTCAAACATAATAATGACCCAGATGGCGGAGGTAGGCATATTGCCCCACACAATGTAAATATTTCAGCGGTGATTGCGCTCAATTTAGTATGTGATGCAATTGAAGGAAGTTATCAAATTAATCTAGAGCAATCAAATCAAGCTCAGCAAGGATATATTCTTTATTCGTTTGCACCAACAGCTCCTCCAGGATTCCTAATTATTGAAAACCCAGTTAATCCTGTCTATATGCGATGCCATAATAATTCGTTAACGAGAATTCATTTTAGACTCACCGACCAATCAAATAATTTGATTGATTTACAAGACGAGGTGTTAGCGATTAGTCTGTTTGTGAGATCCTGAAAGGATTTCCGTCCTCGGACACGATATCGTATCGGACTTGATCAAATATTCGGTTGAAATCATTTATTAATTTTGTTAACCAGAACTGAAAGTTGCAGCAGCAGAGGGGGTGAATGACAACAACGTTGCGACCAAAATTGATTGAAAAATCGCAAAGTCTCCGTTTGGCAAATGGTAACATTCTTTTTTTTGGTTAAAATATGGGATTTCGAATTTTTTGTCGGAAAAAGTTGTAGGGTTCCCCCTCTGCTGCTGAACTGCATATGTGAGCTATCTTACACTTTGCAGACTGGTCATAAAGCTGTGACACCCTACTATGAATATTTCAGTAGCATCTTCTGAGCTCAGCCTCTTTCAGGATCCCTAGAGAGCCTCATCTCCCCCCCCCCCCCACCCCAGCAGGCCAGTTGGATTGAACTTTTTGCATATACACCAATACCATCCATCAAGCCAGAATCAGTATTGACTGCAGAAATTATATTACAAGAAACCTTTTATTGTGCAACTTTCTATCAAAAGTAGATACAAGTACAATGCCTTAGCTATGAAGTATATGAGAAATGAGTAAGCGCATTACTGTTTTCAGCAGTGAACTCCTAATTACATCTTTGTTCAAATATAATGCTTTGCCATCAAGTGAACACATTGCACTGATACACCCTCATAATTTAAAACCTGAAAATAATTCTGAAAAGGAGGGGTAACAATAGCAAATTGATTCTTATAGGTCATATAAGATGACAGAATACCAGGATGATAGCAATAGTACGGTATTCCCATTAGGGTATTACCAGCAACATCTTGGATAGAGAAAGCATGAACCAAGCTAGGGTACGAGCAGCTCTCTTTCACAGAGTGGTAATGTGACATGCGCAGTTTACGGCAGGTAAGAGTTAGATGACTTTTAATCGGCAACACAAGCGGTGCTTTCTCTATTTTAGAATGACTTGTAGGATAAAGGATGGTATAATATCATGTTTACTTACAGCATAATGTATTTTAATTTTCAGTAAGGGTCCACATAGGTTAATTCATGGCCAGGAAACCCTCAAGGCTACTGAGACATTCATTGAGCAGAGTCATCCTGATATGAAGGAAAAATGGCTTGAATACACAAGTCAGGGAAAACTTACCCCTGAACTGATAGGTACGTAGTTTCTATCTCATTTTACGAACATTCTGGATTCTTTCTTCAACATGTAATGTATTTACCTTAGTTTAATGTAATTTGAATCTTCTGATATATAACGTTGATGATGTTTGGATCTCTTCTATATTTTTTAACCAAAGATCCATGTAATTAAGTATTGGCAATGAGTCAATGGCTTGATACTTGAGTATTCATTAACTCACTCAATCTCTGTTTTGCTATTTTGTCTGGAACATACTAAGGGTGAGCTGAGACTTAATATAAACTCATTCATACCAATCATTATTCTCTGAAATCAAATTTCGCTAAATGTTATATGAATTACTCTTGTTTTGTATATTATAAATAAAATAAATTTAATGCAATCAACAGTTGTTTGACAATTTTATTATCATCTCTACTCAATGTCTTAAACATTTGAGACTATTAAATCGATGATATTTTATTATCATCTCTACTCAATGTCTTAAACATTTGAGACTATTACAATGATGATATTTTATTATCATCTCTACTCAATGTCTTAAACATTTGAGACTATTCAAATGATGATAGCTGTATTAGAGGAGCATGCAAGTACAAGATGTCATGTTTCCTTATTTTCTTTTTGTAGCAACTGTATATAACAGATGTGCAAGAAAACAGACAGTGAAAGAATATAAAACTTTGCCTCTCAGATTTATTATATTGATTAGGGAGTTACCAGTCTGTAGTTTTAGACAAAATGACACCAGATAGTAAGTGTAACTAACTTTACAGTGTGATTTATGGCTGTTATATACTGAAAATGAGCAGACTGATCATTTCAAACTTAAAAATATGTCAGATCAGAAAAAGAACAAATGATCATGACTTTACATATTTTAAAAGAAGGTTATGATAGTAATATAAAACAGAATTCAGACTACATAATGGAATATATATTACTTTAGTCTAACAATGCATGGTACAAATTAATATCCATTACATTAGTCTAATACTGCATGGTACAAATTAATTTCCATTACATTAGTCTAATAATGCATGGTACAAATTAATATCCATTCCTTCAAACAGTGTCATCCTAATTGGATTCTTCAATCACAATGTCAATCTCAGTCATTCAGCAAAATTTACACCTGTATAATAAAGTAAGTGCTGAAAACAAAAATGTTTCAACATACTTGTCGAATCAATTGTAAATGTCTCTTTTTCATAGATATTGTATTCATGGCATATTATATATATATATATATATATATATATATATATATATATATATATATATATATATAATCCTATGCATGAATTGAGATTGTTGAATTTTGTATCAATAATAATTATATTAATTATATTTCCACCTCTTCTGGGGTGGCATGTGTGCAGACATTAAAAGATAATCAAAACTGGTGATAGCTGTACAATTTCCGTGGATCTTGTTAACACAGTATAAACTGGAAAATTCCACATTGTGTATTGGGCAGCAACACCTTTACTTTCCTAGGAAACTTGCATTGTTTGTTGGTCAAACAATATTTTCTTTCCTATGAAAGTTCGATTATTTCTTGGTGAATTATAATATTACTTTTCTATGAAAGTTTTATTGGTCAAACAATGTTTACTTTCCTATGAAAGTTGGATTGTTTGTTGGTCAAGCAGAATTTTTACTTTCCTATGAAGTTTTGTTGTTTGTTGGTTAAACAGAATGTTCATTTTATTATAGAAATTAGACTATATGCTGAGATAAATGAATCCGACTTGATTTAACACATATACAGATTATCACAAACTGGTGCATAATACAGATAAGGTATCGCGGTACCAATTGTTTTTCCATAGACCTCAATGCTAATATTTGGAGAGATAAATATTTTTTCTATCCTAATTTAGCATGCATCTCACACACTGTTATAGAGAACAATGTTAGATTGTCAATCTGATGATGACAAAACCAGGTACTCCATTGCATTTAAGAGAGATAACTCTGCTGGAACTAGACAGGGGTATGAGTTATCTAGTCACAACATACTTATTTTCAGTCATGTCTCTCACATTTTCAAAAAATCATAAAAAATACAAAATATGATCTATATAGGAATTAGCATAAATTAACATGTTGCCAAGAGGCTAAACGTTATTTAAAGCCTAACAGAAAGTACAACTCTTACATAATCCACCAATCATAGCTTGTGTTGTTTATTTCTGAATGCAATCGACCCTACACAATAAGCTCCTCCCACCTGGACTTGCGCAATTGGTACCGTTATACCATAACTGAAGTCCATTTTGGATTTTGTATGTAACAGTATTAACGTTCTCATCATTCTATTTATGTTTAAACTGTTTATGACAGCTTGATACACATGGTATTCATTTATGTAATGGGTCTAACAGCTTGATAGTTATGGTATTCATTTATGTAATGGCTCTAAGTTGTGCCATGTCCCTAATTAAAGTCATCTGAAAGGTCCATGTCACAGGTAAATATAGGTTGTACTAACACATGCGTCATGATCTTGATTCAGTCATATCTGTCTTTACATCAGTTAGTCCATGAAAATCTTATTTGAAAAAGCAATTCAAAGTTTTATCTAGGTGTAGACCTGTCAGATCATGCATTACATTTCATGTTAGAAGAGTTATTTTTCCAAACATTATGTTCCAAACAATATTTTGATGGAAGTTTTATGTTAATTGGCACTGAAGACAAATTATGTCTACAATTATGCTCTGACTTCTTCAGATGTCATCTATGCAAAGGAGAGGAATCCAGAACTACATGACAAGAAAGATGAAATATTGGGACAGATGGAAGATTTAAACATCATTGTAAAGGCAAGGTTGTTTGATGAAAATGGAGTGAAGGTCAGTTAATGACAAATTATTCTGTTTTATTTGCAAATATTGTCGGACTCCAAATCGTAAAAAATATTACTCGTTTTAAAAATAATACTGCCGTATAATGAATACAAGTTTTGAAAAAGATTCAAGCTGGTTGAAAATTAATAAGCATGGAAATTTAGCTGGTAAGTTAAAAATATTACCTATTAAAGACCGAATCTGTTTAAAAAAGCCAAATTAATGTACAGCATATCCAATAATAGTGCTCCTGAATATTTGCAATCCCTATTCCAGTATAGACTACCTGGTAATACACCCCACCTGCGATCCATGTCTGCCAAACAGTATAAAATTCCCAAACCAAATAAGGAATTATTTATAAAAAAGTTTCCAATACTCTGGAACTACGCTCTGGAATAGTATTCCAGTTGAGATTAGAAATGCCCACTATATTTCCATCTTCCAAACCCAATATATCCAGTGTCTTATGAGATGCTGCTAAAACAAATAAATTCCTTTGTATGAGGGCCTCAAGGTAGATCAGTTCTTAGCAAATTGTGTTACTCTCTTTAAATAAAGTCATTATTATTATTATTATTATTATTATTATTATTATTATTATTATTATTATAAATTATCAGTTTCAGAAGAAATGTGTAGCTTAGTATGCAAGGATGAAACTAACACTGTAGCATTAGCTAATCTGGAGCAGAAATGTACACATTTTCAGGTACATAATAATAAATAATTAATCTAAAATGTCTTTGTTTTTACATTTACTTCATAACTTTGTGCTAATATGAGGCTGAGGAAAACTATTAGAAGATCAATAGAAAGTGTGTTTGTTGTATATATATATATATATATATATATATATATATATATATATATATATATATATATATATATATATATATATATATATATTTTAGGAGGACAACTACTTCTTTGCCCCTTGTATGCTTTATCTGGAATCTCAAGGAGAAGATGTCGCTCTAGAACAAGATCCTCGTATGTTGAGCACATCAGTGTTGTGCTGGGTTTTCACAGGACCATTTGTGCCATCTTCCATCTTTAAAGGACTTATTGCTGCTTGTATAGCTCGCTGGCCAGTTGCAAAGAAGAAGGATACATCGAAACATCAAATATCTCATGGCTCCACTGTTTTTGAACTTGACCTTACTCATAGATTGACTTTGAATTGTGAGACCAATGCTGTTTTGGCTAGAATAACATGGTCAGTGCTTGATAACATTAAGACCCCTGATGCAAAATTGTGTACCAGAGTTAGGATGTTCATTTCTCGGAAAATTACAAAGATTACCAATTCCTTGAAACAACATTTACAATATAACCTGTGTCTACAGATTCAAGAATCTCAAGATGTCTCTAAAGATAACAGGGTCTGTTTTGCACCATATCAGATATGGTTTGAGGATGAGGTAAATGGTGATCAGCATTACATAATATAGTAAGACTAGTATTATTATAATATTGTATTATCATTGGACTATTAGTCTCCTTTAGTACTGTCTACTTAGCTATTAAAGTCATTGCATCAAGGTTAATATATCCCAAAAGATAATGTTTTAAGATAACAATTTTCTAGGGAGAATACAATACTAAATTTAATATTTATATGATATCATGCACCATAATGCCATGTGATAACAATCATATTCGATCAAAATCAATGATGGTTCTTGGCATAAGCTTCCTGAATCTAAAGTAACTGTGAACTATACTAAAATATATTCTCAAAGTTACTGAATGTGACACCAAAATGTGTCATGTGATGTACTAAAATACTAGAGTCACTTCAGTAAGTAGCACTTGAACAGGGATTACTAACGATGTTAAACTAAAATCCCGAGGAACATCCACATAACACGATTGCTTGCTTGATTAAAATGCAAATACGTTCTTGAATGTATCCATTGATTGGAGCATACATATCCAGGGCTTACCACTTTGATGTTTGATTTCTGTTTAAAGTATTTATAACATGTCTTACTATCCTCTTTTTAGTAAAGGAACATGTAGTTACTTCTTCTATCATTGGTTTTGAAATTATGTTTAGTCTACTTTGATTTGTATCTTATTTTTTGGATCATATGATCATAAGTGAGCTCATGATATGGAGCTGCCTGTATCATCCATCCATTGTTTATTCGTCCAATTGCTTATCAATACCCTGGTTTGTGTTTTAGAAAAGTCTTTTCATTTAAATTGGAATGCAAATGAAATACTGTTTTATTCTTCTAAATGAACATATTAGAAGAATATTTTTGTGACACTAGTGCAATTATCAACGACATTTGAATTCTACCAGTATCTTAAACCATTCTTGACACGCGTGTTGAAAATAATACTAACCTTCTTCTTTCTTCAGATACTTGATCCAGATTCACCCATAACGCCTGAGCACATGAATCATGCCCGACTCTGCATTGCACTTGCAACTGTTTGTGGAAAGGCCCTAAGGGAAATGCTCCTTGACAACTTTCCTGTGCCATATAAGGACATCTACCAAGCAATTTTGGCCAACCAAGCCAGATTAATTGGGGTATGGGGCAGACCTCTTCTTAACCAGGAACAAAGTAACCTGGTTTTCATAGATCCCTTTGGTCAGCAAACAGAAACAGTGGACAGGTTCGACCTTTCCTTACTCTACACATTGATACGAAATGTTAGTACAGTTCAGGCTCCAATAACAGGGTGGGGAATTGATCCACAACCATGGGATACTAGCCTAGGAGCTAGTGTGGAGCGCATTCGTTTATACAGGAATCGTATCAGTGGGCATTCCCCGGATGCAAAAATTAACCACCAAGATTTCAAGGATTACTGGAAAAAGTTTGAAGATGTGCTTCGTGACATTGAAGTTGTCATTAATAGAAAGGTGTACAGTAAAGAGTTAGAGAGGCAAAATAGACAAGTGATCTCGATATTTGATGCCTGTTAGCTACAAAATAAAATTATGAACAGAGATCAATGGATTGAAAAAAGCATATGTGTTTGGTATGATGCTATAGCATCTTATCATGAAACATGGCATGAACTTGATGGTTTCAACTTTAATCACCATATTTGTTGATATGAGGTTTAAACATCAGTGCCTTCTGGATACATAATAAGGATATTCAACATTGGGATATCAATATTTAGTGTGTCTTGAAAGGCAGTCATGTAGGACAATATTACAAATGGACATTTGCTCATATGTAAATAATATTTCATCATATCATGTGTACTTAATAATTACAACACAGTGATTGTTCATGTATCACTAGAAAGTGACTTTAAATTAGAAACTCCAACTTTACCAGTATATACTATACAGTTCTTTATTCTTATGGGATATCAACATGTCTGTGATAGACACATTGATTAAAATCACATCTTGATGACCCTACATGAACTTGACAGCTACCTCATAGGAATCATGGTCAAATAATTGTTAAATTTATCAGCCAATAAGATGAATTATTATAAATTTATCAGCCAATAAGATGAATTATTATAAATTTATCAGCCAATAAGATGAATTATTATAAATTTATCAGCCAATAAGATGAATTAGTATAAATGTATCAGCCAATAAGATGAACTATTATAATTTCACATGTGTGAGTTTGGGCAGTGATCATGAAGACTAAGACTCGTCATACAAAATAGTTGTTTGGTTTATTACATTACAAAATAGTTGTTTGGTTTATTACATTACAAAATAGTTGTTTGGTTTATTACATTTACTAAAGTCAAAGCATGGGCACACATATGCATGTATTCTACATATAAAAGCTGTGTGTCTCTACTACCAACCAGACATGGCAAATCAGTGACACATTATACGTGTTTGTCGATGAAGAGGGCACATGATGCTGCCAATCCCAGCATAAGATGACAGCAGGAAAATATGAGTGCGCACTGTATGATAATGCAAGACATGTCTTCTGCCTGTTGAATTTTGATATAAAAAACAGCATACATAGGTAAGAATATGAGGTCTAAATGATTTCGTCATGCCATGCTATCTACTTTCAAACAAAACCCAACTATTGAAGATTAGTTGAAACAACATGGTCTATACTTCAAGGGGGTCACCTTTATACATTTAGAAAAATACAAATAAAGTATTCTTGATTGAAAGTTCACTCACATATTGCCTATTTGTGTGGGATAAACTAGTACTACTTCAAAACAACATGCAGGTCAACACATGCATTTATATTGCGACAGTGTGGACATCGACCCTGATAATTATGTTTGTTACAAACCTGTACAAAATATCAGGGTAGGTATCTCACAATGTGGAAGTAACCTGTCCGCTAGAATTTAATAATAATAATAATATTAATAATAATAATAATAATAATAATAATAATAATAATAATAAAAGAATTAAAAGTAAAATAATAAAGTAATAAAACAGTTTAACGTGTCTTTTGAGATAACCTCTTTTGCCAGAAGGTGTAGTCTCTGCATTTAATCCCAATTAATTTTATATTACGGTGTTTATTACATCAATGGGATTATCCCAATTCGTTTTATATTACGGTCTTTGCTACATGCAATGGATAATCCCAATTCAGTTTATATTACGGTGTTTATTACATGTATGGGATAATCCTAATTTATTTTATATTAGGGTGTTTATTACATTGATGGGATGACCTAATTACTTTAATATTAGGGTTTGCATTACATTGATATAATATCACCTATTTCATCTGTATTAAGATTCAATTATATTGTACTGTACATTTACCTTAAAACCAATCGGTCCTCTGGCAATTTTGTAACTGTTACTTTTCTGTGAGTTGGACTATTCATAACTAATGATATGAACTATTCGTTAAATCTAAAACATATCCATTTCTATCTAAAGAGGCAATTGTGAAGCATATCAATTTCGATCTAAAAGGGGGAATCATAAAGCATATCAATTTCGATCTAAAGGAATAATTATAAAGCATATCCATTTAGATCTAAAGGGATTATTGTAAAGCATATCCATTTTAATCTAACTGGGGAATCGTGAAGCATATCCATTTCAATCTAAAGGGGCAATTATACAGCATAAGCATTTAAATATGTACGGCAATTAGCTCAGCATAACCATTTCCATCTGTAGGCATTTATATCGTCATATTTTATAGATGCTTTCGATAGCAGAACTGAAATGAAAAAGCTGAGATAAGTTTACGTTTTAACAAGCCAACATAAGAACAAGCCCGGGTGATATAATGTGATGTTATGTAATTATGTAATTATTTCAAAGCGCAGAATCTAATTGGCATTGTCCATGTAAAATCATTTGAATATAGTGACTATTACCAACAATATCATATACCAATGACATCCAGAAATTCCACCGTCAACTGAAGAAGAAAAAATAGGCCTTATTTTGTATGAATGTTTTTATTTTGTGCGCGTGTGTGTGTTTGTATGTGTATTGAATGATTCGATTTATAATCGATAACTTTGCGAATTTGAAAATATTTTCTTGTATGCTATAAAGTGAACATAAAAATTACTGTGCCTTAATCAAGAGAGAACGATGACAGTTGCTAGATTTTTGTGTATGATCTATTCCGTTAATTAACTATGTCAATTACCATTCCGTTTGTAAATACCTCTGTTAATTGTCATCGATCTAGTTATTACAGTATGCTCAAAACCATCATTGTATCTAAAACAAAAGTGTCAAACAGTCCCGGATAATTGCAGAGAAAAAATGTTTGCGATTATCTATTCAGTATCGAAATTTTTAAAAGAAGAAATAGTACTCACCTTATTACTTTGTAAATTCCAGTGGCATGCCTTATTACACCACATCATCCAGTATTACACCTTCTTACACCACAGCATCCAGTATTACACCTTATTACACCACAGTATCCAGTGTTACACCTTATTACACCACAGCATCCAGTATTACACCTTCTTACACCACAGCATCCAGTATTACACCTTATTACACCACAGTATCCAGTGTTACGCCTTATTACACCACAGCATCCAGTATTACACCTTCTTACACCACAGCATCCATTATTACACCTTCTTACACCACAGCATCCAGTATTACACCTTCTTACACCACAGCAAACAGTATTACACCTTTTAACACCACAGCATCCAGTATTGCACCTTATTACACCACAGCATCCATTATTACACCTTATTGCACCACAGCATCCAGTATTACACCTTCTTACACCACAGCAAACAGTATTACACCTTATAACACCACATCATCCAGGATTACACCTTATTACACCACAGCATCCAGTATTACATTATGTAACATCTAGTAGTTTTACCTTATTACACCACATCATCCAGTATTACACTTTCTTACACCACAGCATCCAGTATTACACCTTATAACATCGCAGCATCCATTATTACACCTTTTAACACCACTGCATCCAGTATTACACCTTATTACACAACAACATCCATTATTACACCTTCTTACACCACAGCATCCAGTAGTACACACCACAGCAAACAGTATTACACCTTATAACACCACAGCATCCAGTATTACATCTTCTTACACCACAGCATCCAGTATTAGACCGTATAACACCGCAGCATCCAGAATAACACCAAAACACCTGCAATTTCCAGTAAGTCTTCTTCGCTTCCCGAAGTAGTATCTAACTACGCGACGTTTAATTATAATAACAAGCAACACACTTCAGAGTATATCCTTTATTTTCCTCCATTATTATTTTCTACAATAAGTTGTTTTATATTTGTCGATTTTCTTGTACTCGAGATCCTCTCATTGTAACTGTGTGCAGTGAACCAATAACGTTCCAGCGCGTTTGTGATAACGCGGTAAATTCAGCACACTTTATCATTGATTTCTTTTAATTTAGAGATTGCTTTACTTATCTATTTTTGATGATGAAACCTCAAATATAAAATGGTCTTTCTTCCACCAAATCAATGTTTTCCTCCAATGATCTAGGAATTGTATTTTTTGTCATTGAAATGGAGATTTTAGTCGATCTTAGTCGATCTTAAATTTGGTACCAAAACAATTGTGATATTCAGAATTGTAACATGCACAAAATATATCTGTAATGGCATTACAACTGTAGATTATACCATCATTTGATTGTCTAATACTTACCTTGTGATGTTGATGTTGTTGACGTGTATGCTGTTATTGTTGCTATCATTTTTTAAGTGGTTGCTGTTGTTGCTGCTATTGTCAGCTTTGGTGTTGTTGTTATTGTCGGCTGTGTTGATGTTGTTGCTATAAATGACGTTGTTGGTGTTGTACCTAACGTTGGCGTTAGTGTTGTTGTAGCTAACGTTGTCGTTGTTGTTGATGTTGTTGGTTTTGTTGTCGTAGCTAAAGTTGGGATTGTAGTTGTCGCTGATGTTGCTGGTGTAGGGGCTGCTGTAGTAGTAACCTTACAAGTCGCACAGCATTCATTTAGGTCAGAATAATACGGGCATAGAGGAACAATGCAGTTGGCTACCTTGTCGCCATATTTACAACCTGTGTGTGTATATATATATATATATATATATATATATATATATATATATATATAGAGAGAGAGGGAGAGAGAGAGAGAGAGGGATAGATAGATAGATAGATAGATAGATAGATAGATATAGATAGATATGTATATATATATATATATATATATATATATATATATATATATATATATATATATATATATAACCTGTAAGAAGATATAACAATATCTATTTCTGTTGCAAATCATTTTACACATTCTATTTACATTCGAATTGTGTTCAAAATTCAGTTTTTTTGTTCAAAATAATTATGTACTTGACCGCTTCGAAGATGTTTGAAATAAATGTGATAAACATTACATGATTTAATCAGTACTATCGTATGCAGTGGTTATACGAATGTTGCGACAACATATATTAATAACATATATGTAATACATATATAAAATGGAATCAACAATAATTGTAATGTCTGATGATTGTATTAATATACATGTACACTTACAAGAAGGTGAATTATAAAAATGAATTTATATGAACAGTCTTCAATAACGTACATAGTACAGTATATATATGGATTAAAATAAATTGATAATATACATCATTACTCATTAATGTGATATTTTTTACGGATATGCCTTTAAATGGAATGTCAATACCCAAGCTAACTATCACATGTATCATGTTGAGTTAGTATGCACTTTACAATGTCCGCACGAGTGTGTGTGTGTGTGTGTGTGTGTGTGTGTGTGATGTGTGATGTGTGTGCATGTGTGTCATTTGGGTCTTTAACGTAGCTTTAACACTTTTTGTGTCATATCGCTACGATGTCTGGAGTGTGACATTTTACAGTGACATCTAGCACTGGGGCATTATGCTGCATATTTTTAGCATGATGTCTCATCTAGCCAAATTTATCCTGACACCAGGCTAACAATTTCTAACACTAACCTCTTACTGCTGAGCGCCAAGCAATGCAGCTGCTAGCATCATTTGTATAAGACTTTTGAATGACTCCGTCGGGGTTCGAACAAGCGACCTCCCACAAATGAGTCAGATGCTTTAAACAGGAGAGCACCGGAGTGGTCTATAATGTTCGATATTGATTGTTTTAGTTACATATATTTTCAGTAGAACATTATTTGAAATGCACATGAGATAGATTTACGTTGAACTGTGCTAAGTGTTATAACCAACATCGCCTTAACTGTATATTTGTCTCTTCCTACCCACAATATTATAAATTTATAAGATAGAAATTTCCATTTCGATACGTCATAGTTGCCGGAAACTTTACTCTTTCAAGTTATTATATATTATACCCAATTTAAATCACAACTTGAACTAAGTTTTAGGCGTTGTTGTTGTTGTTGTTGTAAAGTTTAACGCCAGTTTTCAGCACATGATAGGCTATACGTAACGGCTAGTATTATTGATGGAGAACGAACACTGTAATACCCGAGGAAAGAACCACCGACCCACGAGAAGCAACTGAATATCTTTCTCACATAACTACATTAGCCGAATCTTAGACTCGAACCCACGCAGACAGAGGTGAGTGGCAGTGATCCGTAACGGAAAGCGTTTTAGACCACTCGGCCACTCGGGGCCCCTCACTACGTTCGTTAATGTTTGCACTTTTCTGATAGTCATACATCCATATATACATGCATGCCTGCATACATACATACATACATACATACATACATACATACATACATACATACATACATACATACATACATAAATACATACATACATACATATATACATGCAATCCTTCTATCAGAGATTAAAAGAACAATAATAGTTTCGTACACATATGTTACGACAATATTGTCTTAAACTAAATCGCAGAAAGAAGAGAAATAACAAGTTTTGTACATTTCAGTAAATAATGTATTTTCATAAGACTACAACTTGAAAGTTTAAAAAGGAACTTACAGTATTGCGAAATAAAGTGTAATTATTTTCCGGATGAAATAAATATTGATTTTGCTGACGAACCAATATTATTGAATATCTTGATGTACCAAATGTATTGAATATCTCGATGTACCAATATGATTGAATATATCGATGTACCAATATTATTGAATATCTCGATGTACCAATATCATTGAATATCTCAGTGTAACAATATTATTGAATATCTCAATGTACCAATATTATTGAATATCTGGATGTATCAATAGTGTTGAATATCTTGATGTACCAATATTATTGAATATCTGGATGTATCAATAGTGTTGAATATCTCGATGAATCAATAGTGTTGAATATCTTGAAGTACCAATAGTATTGAATATCTTGATGTAACAATAGTACTGAATATCTTGAAGTACCAATAGTATTGAATGGCTTGATGTAACAATAGTATTGAATATATTGAATTAATAGTATTGAATATTTTGATATATAAATGGTATTGAATATCTTGATTTACCAAACGTATTGAATATATTGATGTAGCAATAGTATTGATTATCACAATGACATAACCCGGAATGTCTTTGAATGAATTCACACTAGTTACAAATAGTATTTGCTTAGAAGTCAGTCATCATTTTGTTTAATTCCAAAGAATATTTTATTTCGTTGTTTTCTATCGAATTATATCTGAATACACACAATACTAATTTCACATACTGCACTTAAATTAGTAATGTTCCTTTTTTATACATCTGCCTTATATCAAAATAGAAGATACAATAAAATATCCAATATGTGATTCAAGCGTTCGCACCCCAAAAAACGTTTTAGTTTTGTAAACAAGGCTTAAACCTTAACACAAATATTAGTAAAACAGTTATTCATGACTTACAAATAACCTTTCTAAACATTGTTAAAACAGTTATTCATGACTTACAAGTAACCTTTCTAAACATTGTTAAAACAGTTATTCATGACTTACAAGTAACCTTTCTAAACATTGTTAAAACAGTTATTCATGACTTAC
Organism: Unio delphinus; assembly: GCA_029339505.1. Classification (NCBI taxonomy): domain Eukaryota; kingdom Metazoa; phylum Mollusca; class Bivalvia; order Unionida; family Unionidae; genus Unio; species Unio delphinus. Next base: position 1,860,844 of record JAQISU010000103.1, read on the forward strand.
AAATAACCTTTCTAAACATTGTTAAAACAGTTATTCATGACTTACAAATAACCTTTCTAAACATTGTTAAAACAGTTATTCATGACTTACAAGTAACCTTTCTAAACATTGTTAAAACAGTTATTCATGACTTACAAGTAACCTTTCTAAACATTGTTAAAACAGTTATTCATGACTTACAAGTAACCTTTCTAAACATTGTTAAAACAGTTATTCATGACTTACAAGTAACCTTTCTAAACATTGTTATTAAAACAGTTATTCATGACTTACAAGTAACCTTTCTAAACATTGTTAAAACAGTTATTCATGACTTACAAGTAACCTTTCTAAACATTGTTAAAACAGTTATTCATGACTTACAAATAACCTTTCTAAACATTGTTAAAACAGTTATTCATGACTTACAAGTAACCTTTCTTAACATTGTTAAAACAGTTATTCATGACTTACAAGTAACCTTTCTAAACATTGTTAAAACAGTTATTCATGACTTACAAATAACCTTTCTAAACATTGTTAAAACAGTTATTCATGACTTACAAGTAACCTTTCTTAACATTGTTAAAACAGTTATTCATGACTTACAAGTAACCTTTCTAAACATTGTTAAAACAGTTATTCATGACTTACAAGTAACCTTTCTAAACATTGTTAAAACAGTATTCATGACATACAAGTAACCTTTCTAAACATTGTTATTAAAACAGTTATTCATGACTTACAAGTAACCTTTCTAAACATTGTTAAAACAGTTATTCATGACTTACAAGTAACCTTTCTAAACATTGTTATTAAAACAGTTATTCATGACTTACAAGTAACCTTTCTAAACATTGTTATTAAAACAGTTATTCATGACTTACAAGTAACCTTTCTAAACATTGTTAAAACAGTTATTCATGACTTACAAGTAACCTTTCTAAACATTGTTAAAACAGTTATTCATGACTTACAAGTAACCTTTCTAAACATTGTTAAAACAGTTATTCATGACTTACAAATAACCTTTCTAAACATTGTTAAAACAGTTATTCATGACTTACAAGTAACCTTTCTTAACATTGTTAAAACAGTTATTCATGACTTACAAGTAACCTTTCTAAACATTGTTAAAACAGTTATTCATGACTTACAAGTAACCTTTCTAAACATTGTTAAAACAGTTATTCATGACTTACAAGTAACCTTTCTAAACATTGTTATTAAAACAGTTATTCATGACTTACAAGTAACCTTTCTAAACATTGTTAAAACAGTTATTCATGACTTACAAGTAACCTTTCTTAACATTGTTAAAACAGTTATTCATGACTTACAAATAACCTTTCTAAACATTGTTAAAACAGTTATTCATGACTTACAAGTAACCTTTCTAAACATTGTTAAAACAGTTATTCATGACATACAAGTAACCTTTCTAAACATTGTTATTAAAACAGTTATTCATGACTTACAAGTAACCTTTCTAAACATTGTTAAAACAGTTATTCATGACATACAAGTAACCTTTCTTAACATTGTTAAAACAGTTATTCATGACTTACAAGTAACCTTTCTTAACATTGTTAAAACAGTTATTCATGACTTACAAGTAACCTTTCTAAACATTGTTAAAACAGTTATTCATGACTTACAAATAACCTTTCTAAACATTGTTAAAACAGTTATTCATGACTTACAAGTAACCTTTCTTAACATTGTTAAAACAGTTATTCATGACTTACAAGTAACCTTTCTAAACATTGTTAAAACAGTTATTCATGACTTACAAGTAACCTTTCTAAACATTGTTAAAACAGTTATTCATGACTTACAAGTAACCTTTCTAAACATTGTTCAGAAATCGCCCATAGCTTAAAATCCCATCTATAGTGTCACGTGGTTAGGCTCGAATAAACAGTAACATAGAAAGAGTGGAAATAACAAGCTTGTAAAAAAAAAACTTAATAAACAATTTATTGAGCACAAATATCTTCCAGAAAAGAAAAATAAACTTACGGTTTTAAGAATCAATTCCAAAATTAATAAAAAAAATTAATAAAAAAATAATTCAAAATATTATCCACTAGAGAAATTGCAAAGGTCCTGATAATAAAATGTCCAAATAATTCCAAGTTTGAATCCCAGCGAAGTATCCAAGATGGAAGACAATGAGCACAATTCTTTTCTAGATAAATAACAAAATAATTCCTCTTGATCCAAACGAATTGCAATAATTTCCAGTACAAGGTAATTAAAAATAACTCCAAAAGACACACAACTTAGTATTCTGAAAGCCCAACTTCTTTAGTATGACCCAACTAAAAATAGAAAGATGTTTATATAAAGCTCCATAATGTCCTTGGAACCAATCAATCATTTTAAAAGCTTGTTTACAACTCTGAAGCCAGGTCAGAAATGAAGTCAACACCTGGTGTTTATTCTGTAAAGTACAGGTCACCCCCCACCCAATGAACGAACTTAAAATGAAACATTTGAATCCAACAAACAAACAATAAAAATAAATATAAATGACATATCAAATATACGTAGCAATACTCATGGATAGATTGAAACAAACAATATTGATACATAGCAACTCTTTCAGGTTATACGCCAAATGTTGATAGGAAAATCAAAGTATAGCATATAATATATTTAGACAACCGAAGCAGTGTCATTGAAGTATCAAAACTGGACGGGAAAGACCTATATTAGGAAGTAAAAATGGATAGAGTGAGCTTTAGGTCCGTACCTAGATTACTTCAAGAAAAAGAGAAAGTGATGACATATTTCTTGAATTGAGAGACGATAATTTGTATAAGGAAAATTATTATTAAAAATAATGGATATTCAGCATATTAAAAATATATCTAAACTATCTTACATCAACTTAAATAAAATGAGTAAGCTTGGCCGTATCTTGAAATGCTATTTAATAGATGTACAAAGGCTGATGATGTAACTAAATTGATAATTCTGTAAAAGAAAAACAATATGTTTATAAATGTAAAATTCAATTGAGACATTTTAAATTCGTATCAGTTCAGAAAGGTCCTTGCTCCTAATTTTAATGCATATACGTATATATATATATATATATATATATATATATATATATATATATATATATATATATATATATATATATATATATATATAGATATATATATAGATGGATATTGTAGAAACAGTTCATGGGGCCAACAAGAATTGTATGTATGTATGTATGTATGTATGTATGTATGTACGTATGTACGTATGTACGCACGTACGTATGTATGTATTACATATGTATGTACTTATGTATGTATGTTTAAGATTGATTTCATTTTCTATTTATGTTTATTAGGATATGACACAGAGGCAAGTCATTCACCCCAGGGGAATTGCTTATCAAATGTCTTGCATGTGGTAACCAATCATTTCATCCCTTATCGTTTTTGAGAAAACTACGAAATCGATATAATTTTGTCCAATATTATTTCTTAGTCTTTTCAATTGGTCGAGCTCAATTTCAACTAACTGAAAAATTAATTGGTTTGATATATATATATATATATATATATATATATATATATATACACACACACACACACACAGATAAATACCATTGACGTAGTAAAATTGAGGACTAGACAGGAAGACAAATATACTGATATGCAGTATCGTCTGTAATAATATATTCCCATATAGTAGGTATACCTGTAAGAACATAAAATAAAAGGCTTACACTTCTTTCATACATGGTTTAATCGATGCATATATAGATTTTTTACTGATAGAAAAAACACATGCAAAGAAAAAAGTATATTTTTATAAATTAATCTCTTGTGGATATATATATATATATATATATATATATATATATATATATATATATATATATATATATATATATATATATATATATATATATATATATATATATAAATTCCACGAATAGCAAATGTGGGTTATGAAAGCATCTTTGTGAACTAGATTGAAAGCATATCCGATGGGTTTGATCGTGCTACTGTTTTATGGGTCTTTCAACGAGTGAAAGATGAAATATAACCAAGAATAATATTTTCTAAACTTTGTAATAAATTGTCCATAGAGTCGGAAAAATAAACTCTAAATATCGACTGTTCCTTTAAGATGACTCCTACTGTAATTGACGGATTGAAACACCATTGGTCTCTTAAAACGCTTATTAATCTAATGGATTGAAACAACATTCGTCTCTTAAGACGCTTTTTAATATGACCAAATGGATTTGAACACCAGTGATTTCTTAAGACGCTTATTAATCTAATGGATTGAAACACCATTGGTCTCGTAAAACGCTTCTTAATCTAATGGATTAAAACACCATTCGTCTCTTGAAACGTTTTTTAATCTAATCGACGGATTGAACCACTATTGGTCTCTTAAGACGTGCCTTGATCTGATAGACGAATTGAAACATTGGTCTTTTAAGACTTGTCTTAATCAAATAGACGAACTGAAACACCATTGGTCTCTTCAGACGTGTCTTAATCAACTAGACGAATTGAAACACCATTGGTCTCTTCAGACGTGTCTTAATTAAATAGACAAATTGAAACACCATTGGTCTCTAAGACGCTTCATAATATTCCCTTTGGATGTAAACACTACTTGATCCATTATAAGTTTTTACAGGCTATCCTTTCGAATAAAACATCATTTGGTCCTTTAAGACATTTGATATCCTTCACGACAGATTTTAACATCATTGGTACCTTAAGACGCTTGATAAAATTTCGTATGATATAAACATCATTTGGTCACTGAAGAGAATTCGTTATTCCATATGGATTTAAACACCATAAACACAATTTGGTCCCTGAAGAGGCTTAATAATAGGCATTGTGTATTTAATATTTAAATATCATTTTGTCCATTACGACGCTTAATAATAGGCATTGTGTATTTAATATTTAAATATCATTTTGTCCATTACGACGCTTAATAATAGGCGTTGTGTATTTAATATTTGAACATCATTTTGTCCATTACGACGCTTAATAATAGGCATTGTGTATTTAATATTTGAATATCATTTTGACCATTACGACGCTTAATAATAGGCATTGTGTATTTAATATCTGAATATCATTTTGTCCATTACGACGCTTAATAATAGGCATTGTGTATTTAATATCTGAATATCATTTTGTCCATTACGACGCTTAATAATGGGCATTGTGTATTTAATATTTAAATATCATTTTGTCCATTATGACGCTTAATAATAGGCATTGTGTTTTTAATATTTAAATATCATTTTGTCCATTACGACGCTTAATAATAGGCATTATGTATTTAATATTTTAATATCATTTTGTCCATTACGACGCTTAATAATAGGCATTGTGTATTTAATATTTAAATATCATTTTGTCCATTACGACGCTTGATAATAGGCATTGTGTATTTAATATTTAAATATCATTTTGTCCATTACGACGCTTAATAATAGGCATTGTGTATTTAATATTTGAACATCATTTTGTCCATTACGACGCTTAATAATAGGCATTGTGTATTTAATATCTGAATATCATTTTGTCCATTACGACGCTTAATAATAGGCATTGTGTATTTAATATTTGAATATCATTTTGACCATTACGACGCTTAATAATAGGCATTGTGTATTTAATATTTGAATATCATTTTGTCCATTACGACGCTTAATAATAGGCATTGTGTATTTAATATTTAAATATCATTTTGTCCATTACGACGCTTAATAATAGGCATTATGTATTTAATATCTGAATATCATTTTGTCCATTACGACGCTTAATAATAGGCATTGTGTATTTAATATCTGAATATCATTTTGTCCATTACGACGCTTAATAAAAGGCATTATGTATTTAATATCTGAATATCATTTTGTCCATTACGACGCTTAATAATAGGCATTGTGTATTTAATATTTAAATATCATTTTCTCCATTACGACGCTTAATAATAAGCATTGTGTATTTAATATTTGAATATCGTTTTGTCCATTACGACGCTTAATAATAGACATTGTGTATTTAATATCTGAATATCATTTTGTCCATTACGACGCTTAATAATAGGCATTGTGTATTTAATATTTGAATATCATTTTGTCCATTACGACGCTTAGTAATAGGCATTGTGTATTTAATAGTTAAATATCATTTTCTCCATTATGACGCTTGATAATAGGCATTGTGTATTTAATATTTAAATATCATTTTGTCCATTACGACGCTTAGTAATAGGCATTGTGTATTTAATAGTTAAATATCATTTTGTCCATTACGACGCTTAATAATAGGCATTGTGTATTTAATAGTTAAATATCATTTTGTCCATTACGACGCTTAATAATAGGCATTGTGTATTTAATATTTAAATATCATTTTGTCCATTACGACGCTTAATAATAGGCATTGTGTATTTAATATTTAAATATCATTTTGTCCATTACGACGCTTAGTAATAGGCATTGTGTATTTAATAGTTAAATATCATTTTGTCCAATACGACGCTTAATAATAGGCATTGTGTATTTAATAGTTAAATATCATTTTGTCCATTACGACGCTTAATAATAGGCATTGTGTTTTTAATATTTAAATATCATTTTGTCCATTACGACGCTTAGTAATAGGCATTGTGTATTTAATAGTTAAATATCATTTTGTCCATTACGACGCTTAATAATAGGCATTGTGTATTTAATAGTTAAATATCATTTTGTCCATTACGACGCTTAATAATAGGCATTGTGTATTTAATAGTTAAATATCATTTTGTCCATTACGACGCTTAATAATAGGCATTGTGTATTTAATATTTGAATATCATTTTGTCCATTACGACGCTTAATAATAGGCACTGTGTATTTAATATTTGAATATCATTTTGTCCATTACGACGCTTAATAATAGGCATTGTGTATTTAATATTTGAATATCATTTTGTCCATTACGACGCTTAATAATAGGCATTGTGTTTTTAATATTTAAATATCATTTTGTCCATTACGACGCTTAATAATAGGCATTGTGTATTTAATATTTTAATATCATTTTGTCCATTACGACGCTTAATAATAGGCATTGTGTATTTAATATTTGAATATCATTTTGTCCATTACGACGCTTAATAATAGGCATTGTGTATTTAATATTTAAATATCATTTTGTCCATTACGACGCTTAATAATAGGCATTGTGTATTTAATAGTTAAATATCATTTTGTCCATTACGACGCTTAATAATAGGCATTGTGTATTTAATAGTTAAATATCATTTTGTCCATTACGACGCTTAATAATAGGCATTGTGTATTTAATAGTTAAATATCATTTTGTCCATTACGACGCTTAATAATAGGCATTGTGTATTTAATAGTTAAATATCATTTTGTCCATTACGACGCTTAACAATAGGCATTGTGTATTTAATATTTAAATATCATTTTGTCCATTACGACGCTTAATAATAGGCATTGTGTATTTAATATTTGAATATCATTTTGTCCATTACGACGCTTAATAATAGGCATTGAGTACTTAATATTTAAATATCATTTTGTCCATTACGACGCTTAGTAATAGGCATTGTGTATTTAATAGTTAAATATCATTTTGTCCATTACGACGCTTAATAATAGGCATTGTGTATTTAATAGTTAAATATCATTTTGTCCATTACGACGCTTAATAATAGGCATTGTGTATTTAATAGTTAAATATCATTTTGTCCATTACGACGCTTAATAATAGGCATTGTGTATTTAATATTTGAATATCATTTTGTCCATTACGACGCTTAATAATAGGCACTGTGTATTTAATATTTGAATATCATTTTGTCCATTACGACGCTTAATAATAGGCATTGTGTATTTAATATTTGAATATCATTTTGTCCGTTACGACGCTTAATAATAGGCATTGTGTATTTAATATTTAAATATCATTTTGTCCATTACGACGCTTAATAATAGGCATTGTGTATTTAATATTTGAATATCATTTTGTCCATTACGACGCTTAATAATAGGCATTGTGTATTTAATATTTAAATATCATTTTGTCCATTACGACGCTTATTAATAGGCATTGTGTATTTAATATTTGAATATCATTTTGTCCATTACGACGCTTAGTAATAGGCATTGTGTATTTAATAGTTAAATATCATTTTGTCCATTATGACGCTTAACAATAGGCATTGTGTATTTAATATTTAAATATCATTTTGTCCATTACGAGGCTTAATAATAGGCATTGTGTATTTAATATTTGAATATCATTTTGTCCATTACGACGCTTAGTAATAGGCATTGTGTATTTAATAGTTAAAAATCATTTTGTCCATTACGACGCTTAATAATAGGCATTGTGTTTTTAATATTTAAATATCATTTTGTCCATTACGACGCTTAATAATAGGCATTGTGTACTTAATATTTTAATATCATTTTGTCCATTACGACGCTTAATAATAGGCATTGTGTATTTAATATTTGAACATCATTTTGTCCATTATGACGCTTAACAATAGGCATTGTGTATTTAATATTTAAATATCATTTTGTCCATTACGACGCTTAATAATAGGCATTGTGCATTTAATATTTGAATATCATTTTGTCCATTACGACGCTTACTAATAGGCACTGTGTATTTAATATTTGAATATCATTTTGTCCATTACGACGCTTAATAATAGGCATTGTGTATTTAATATTTGAATATCATTTTGTCCATTACGACGCTTAATAATAGGCATTGTGTATTTAATATTTAAATATCATTTTGTCCATTACGACGCTTAATAATAGGCATTATGTATTTAATATCTGAATATCATTTTGTCCATTATGACGCTTAACAATAGGCATTGTGTATTTAATATTTAAATATCATTTTGTCCATTACGACGCTTAATAATAGGCATTGTGTATTTAATATTTAAATATCATTTTGTCCATTACGACGCTTAGTAATAGGCATTGTGTATTTAATAGTCAAATATCATTTTGTCCATTACGACGCTTTATAATAGGCATTGTGTATTTAATAGTTAAATATCATTTTGTCCATTACGACGCTTAATAATAGGCATTGTGTATTTAATATTTAAATATCATTTTGTCCATTACGACGCTTAATAATAGGCATTGTGTATTTAATATTTAAATATCATTTTGTCCATTACGACGCTTAGTAATAGGCATTGTGTATTTAATAGTTACATATCATTTTGTCCATTACGACGCTTAATAATAGGCATTGTGTTTTTAATATTTAAATATCATTTTGTCCATTATGACGCTTAACAAGAGGCATTGTGTGTTTAATATTTAAATATCATTTTGTCCATTACGACGCTTAATAATAGGCATTGTGTATTTAATATTTGAATATCATTTTGTCCATTACGACGCTTAATAATAGGCACTGTGTATTTAATATTTGAATATCATTTTGTCCATTACGACGCTTAATAATAGGCATTGTGTTTTTAATATTTAAATATCATTTTGTCCATTATGACGCTTAACAATAGGCATTGTGTATTTAATATTTAAATATTATTTTGTCCATTACGACGCTTAATAATAGGCATTGTGTATTTAATATTTAAATATCATTTTGTCCATTACGACGCTTAATAATAGGCATTGTGTATTTAATATTTAAATATCATTTTGTCCATTACAACGCTTAATAATAGGCATTGTGTATTTAATATTTAAATATCATTTTGTCCATTACGACGCTTAATAATAGGCATTATGTATTTAATATCTGAATATCATTTTGTCCATTATGACGCTTAACAATAGGCATTGTGTATTTAATATTTAAATATCATTTTGTCCATTACGACGCTTAATAATAGGCATTGTGTATTTAATATTTAAATATCATTTTGTCCATTACGACGCTTAGTAATAGGCATTGTGTATTTAATAGTCAAATATCATTTTGTCCATTACGACGCTTAGTAATAGGCATTGTGTATTTAATAGTTAAATATCATTTTGTCCATTACGACGCTTAATAATAGGCATTGTGTATTTAATAGTTAAATATCATTTTGTCCATTACGACGCTTAATAATAGGCATTGTGTATTTAATATTTAAATATCATTTTGTCCATTACGACGCTTAATAATAGGCATTATGTATTTAATATCTGAATATCATTTTGTCCATTATGACGCTTAACAATAGGCATTGTGTATTTAATATTTAAATATCATTTTGTCCATTACGACGCTTAACAATAGTCATTGTGTATTTAATATTTAAATATCATTTTGTCCATTACGACGCTTAATAATAGGCATTGTGTATTTAATATTTAAATATTATTTTGTCCATTACGACGCTTAATAATAGGCATTGTGTATTTAATATTTAAATATCATTTTGTCCATTACGACGCTTAATAATAGGCATTATGTATTTAATATCTGAATATCATTTTGTCCATTATGACGCTTAAGAATAGGCATTGTGTATTTAATATTTAAATATCATTTTGTCCATTACGACGCTTAATAATAGGCATTGTGTATTTAATATTTAAATATCATTTTGTCCATTACGACGCTTAATAATAGGCATTGTGTATTTAATATTTAAATATCATTTTGTCCATTACGACGCTTAATAATAGGCATTGTGTATTTAATATTTAAATATCATTTTGTCCATTACGACGCTTAATAATAGGCATTGTGTTTTTAATATTTAAATATCATTTTGTCCATTACGACGCTTAACAATAGCCATTGTGTATTTAATATTTAAATATCATTTTGTCCATTACGACGCTTAATAATAGGCATTGTGTATTTAATATTTAAATATCATTTTGTCCATTACGACGCTTAATAATAGGCATTGTGTTTTTAATAGTTAAATATCATTTTGTCCATTATGACGCTTAATAATAGGCATTGTGTATTTAATATCTGAATATCATTTTGTCCATTATGACGCTTAACAATAGGCATTTTGTATTTAATATTTAAATATCATTTTGTCCATTACGACGCTTAATAATAGGCATTGTGTATTTAATATTTAAATATCATTTTGTCCATTACGACGCTTAGTAATAGGCATTGTGTATTTAATAGTTAAATATCATTTTGTCCATTACGACGCTTAATAATAGGCATTGTGTATTTAATATATGAATATCATTTTGTCCATTACGACGCTTAATAATAGGCATTGTGTATTTAATATTTAAATATCATTTTGTCCATTACGACGCTTAATAATAGGCATTGTGTTTTTAATAGTTAAATATCATTTTGTCCATTACGACGCTTAATAATAGGCATTGTGTATTTAAAATTTAAATATCATTTAGTCCATTACCACGCTTAATAATAGACATTGTGCGTTTAATATTTGAATATCATTTTGTCCATTACGATGCTTAATAATAGGCATTGTGTATTTAAATTATGTTTGTGATATGTCATGATAAAATAAGTGTGTTTCAGGGCTATAACCATCGAATTAAACATCATTTAAATTATGTTTATCATATGTCATGATGAAATAAGTGTGTTTTAGGGCTATATCCCATCGAATTAAACATCATTTAAATTATGTTTATCATATGTCATGATGAAATAAGTGTGTTTTAGGGCTATATCCCATCAAATTAAACATCATTTAAATTATGTTTATCATATGTCATGATGAAATAAGTGTGTTTTAGGGCTATATCCCATCAAATTAAACATCGTTTAAATTATGTTTATCATATGTCATGATGAAATAAGTGTGTTTTAGGGCTATATCCCATCAAATTAAACATCATTTAAATTATGTTTATCATGTCATGATAAAATAAGTGTGTTTTAGGGCTATATCTCATCGAATTAAACATGACTTAAATTATGTTTATCATATTTCATGATAAAATAAGTGTGTTTTAGGGCTATATCCCATTGAATTAAACATCATTTAAATTATGTTTATCATATGTCATGATAAAATAAGTGTGTTTTAGGGCTATATCCCATCGAATTAAACATCATTTAAATTATGTTTATCATATGTCATGATGAAATAAGTGTGTTTTAGGGCTATATCCCATCAAATTAAACATCATTTAAATTATGTTTATCATATGTCATGATAAAATAAGTGTGTTTTAGGGCTATATCCCATCAAATTAAACATCATTTAAATGATGTTTATCATATGTCATGATGAAATAAGTGTGTTTTAGGGCTATATCCCATCAAATTAAACATCATTTAAATTATGTTTATCATATGTCATGATAAAATAAGTGTGTTTTATGGCTAAATCCTATCGAAATAAAACATCATTCAAATTATGTTTATTATATGTCATGATAAAAAAAGTGTGTTTTAGGGCTATATCACATCGAATTAAACATCATTTAAATTATGTTTATCATGTGTCATGATGAAATAAGTGTGTTTTAGGGCTATATCCCATCGAATTAAGCATCATTTAAATTATGTTTGTCATATATCATGATGAAATAAGTGTGTTTTAGGGCTATATCCCATCGAATTAAACATCATTTAAATTATGTTTATCATGTGTCATGATAAAATAAGTGTGTTTTAGGGATATATCCCATCGAATTAAACATCATTTAAATTATGTTTGTCATATGTCATGATAAAATAAGTGTTTTTTAGGGCTATATCCAATAGAAGTAAATATCATTTAAATTATGTTTATCATGTGTCATGATAAAATAAGTGTGTGTTAGGGCTATATCCCATCGAATTAAACATCATTTAAATTATATTTATCATATGTCATGATAAAATAAGTGTGTTTTAGGGCTATATCCCATCGAATTAAATATCATTTAAATTATGCTTATCAGATGTCATGATAAAATAAGTGTGTTTTAGGCCTATATCCCATCGAATTAAACATCATTTAATTTATGTTTGTCATATGTCATGATAAAATAAGTGTGTTTTAGGGCCGTATCCCATCGAATTAAACATCATTTAAATTATGTTTATTTATGTGTCATGATAAAATAAGTGTTTTTTAGGGCTATATCCCATCGAATTAAACATCATTTAAATTATGTTAATCATATGTCATGATGAAATAAGTGTGTTTTAGGGCTATATCCCATCGAATTAAACATCATTTAAATTATGTTTATCATGTGTCATGATAAAATCAGTGTGTTTTAGGGCTATATCCCATCGAAGTAAAAATCATTTAAATTATGTTTATCATGTGTCATGATAAAATAAGTGTGTTTTAGGGCCGTCTCCAATCGAATTAAACATCATTTAAATTATGTTTATCATATGTCATGATGAAATAAGTGTGTTTTAGGGCTATATCCCATCGAATTAAACATCATTTAAATTATGTTTATCATATGTCATGATGAAATAAGTGTGTTTTAGGGCTATATCCCATCGAATTAAACATCATTTAAATTATGTTTATCATATGTCATGATAAAATAAGTGTGTTTTAGGGCTATATCCCATCGAATTAAACATCATTTAAATTATGTTTATCATGTGTCATGATAAAATAAGTGTGTTTTAGGGCTATATCCCATCGAATTAAACATCATTTAAATTATGTTTATCATGTGTCATGATAAAATAAGTGTGTTTTAGGGCTATATGCCATCGAATTAAACATCATTTAAATTATATTTTTCATATTTCATGATAAAATAAGTGTGTTTTAGGGCTATATCCTATCGAATTAAACATCATTTAAATTATGTTTATCAGATGTCATGATAAAATAAGTGTGTTTTAGGGCTATATCCCATCGAATTAAACATCATTTAAATTATGTTTGTCATATTTCATGATAAAATAAGTGTGTTTTAGGGCCGTATCCCATCGAATTAAACATCATTTAAAATATGTTTTTTATGTGTCATGATAAAATAAGTGTGTTTTAGGGCTATATCCCATCGAATTAGACATCATTTAAATTATGTTTATCGTATGTCATGATGAAATAAGTGTGTTTTAGGGCTTTATCCCATCGAATTAAACATCATTTAAATTATGTTTATCATATGTCATGATAAAATAAGTGTGTTTTAGGGCTATGTCCCATCGAATTAAACATCATTTAAATTATGTTTATCATGTGTCATGATAAAATAAGTGTATTTTAGGGCCGTATCCCATGAAATTAAACATCATTTAAATTATGTTTTGTCATATTTCATGACAAAATAAGCGTGTTTTAGGGCTGTATCCCATCGAATTAAACATCATTTAAATTATGTTTATCATATGTAATGACGAGATATGGATTTAAACACCATAAACACAATTTGGTCCCTGAATACGCTCCATTACGACGCTTAATAATAGGCATTGCGTATTTAATATTTGAATATCATTTTGTCCATTACGACGCTTAGTAATAGGCATTGTGTATTTAATATTTGAAGATCATTTTGTCCATTACGACGCTTAGTAATAGGCATTGTGTATTTAATATTTGAAGATAATTTTGTCCATTACGATGCTTAAAAATAGGCATTGTGTATTTAATATTTGAATATCATTTTGTCCATTACGACGCTTAATAATAGGCATTGTATTTAATATTTGAATATCATTTTGTCCATTACGACGCTTAATAATAGGCATTGTGTGTTTCATATTTGAATATCGTTTGGTCCATTACGACGCTTAATAATAGACATTGTGTATTTAATATTTGAATATCATTTTCTCCATTACGACGCTTAATAATAAGCATTGTGTATTTAATATTTAAATATCATTTTGTCCATTACGACGCTTAATAATAGGTATTGTAATATCATTTTGTCCATTACGACGCTTATTAATAGGAATTGTGTATTTAATATTTGAATATCATTTTGTCCATTACGACGCTTACTAATAAGCATTGTGTATTTCATATTTGAATATCATTTTGTCCATTACGACGCTTACTAATATTTCATATTGTGTATTTCATATTTGAATATCATTTTGTCTATTACGACGCTTAATAATAGGCATTGTGTTTTTCATATTTGAATATCATTTTGTCCATTACGACGCTTAATAATAGGCATTGTGTATTTAATATTTGAATATCATTTTGTCCATTACGACGCTTAGTAATAGGCATTGTGTATTTAATATTTGAATATCATTTTGTCCATTACGACGCTTAGTAATAGGCATTGTGTATTTAATATTTAAATCTTATTTTGTCCATTAGCTATATCCCATGGAATTAAACATCATTTAAATTATGTTTATCATATGTCATAATGAAATAAGTGTGTTTTAGGGCTATATCACATCCAATTAAGCATCATTTAAATTATGTTTATAATATGTCATGATGAAATAAGTGTGTTTCAGGGCTATATCCCATTGAATTAAACATCATTTAAATTATGTCTGTCATATGTCATGATGAAATAAGTGTGTTTTAGGGCTATATCCCATTGAATTAAACATCATTTAAATTATGTTTGTCATATGTCATGATAAAATAAGTGTGTTTTAGGGCTATATCCCATCAAATTAAACATCATTTAAATTATGTTTGTCATATGTCAGGATGAAATAAGTGTGTTTTAGGGCTATATCCCATTGAATTAAACATCATTTAAATTATGTTTGTCATTTGTCATGATGAAATAAGTGTGTTTTAGGGCTATATCCCATTGAATTAAACATCATTTAAATTATGTTTATCATATGTCATGATGAAATAAGTGTGTTTTAGGGCCGTATCCCATCAAATTAAACATCATTTAAATTATGTTTGTCATATGTCATGATGAAATAAGTGTGTTTTAGGGCTATATCCCATTGAATTAAACATCATTTAAATTATGTTTGTCATATGTCATGATGAAATAAGTGTGTTTTAGGGCCGTATCCCATCAAATTAAATATCATTTAAATTATGTTTATCATATGTCATGATGAAATAAGTGTATTTTAGGGCTATATCCCATCGAATTAAATTTCATTAAAATTATGTTTATCATATGTCATGATAAAATAAGTGTGTTTTAGGGCTATATCCCATTGAATTAAACATCATTTAAATTATGTTTGTCGTATGTCATGATGAAATAAGTGTGTTTTAGGGCTATATCCCATCGAATTAAACATCATTTAAATCATGTTTATCATATGTCATGATGAAATAAGTGTGCTTTAGGGATATATCCAATCGAATTAAACATCATTTAAATTATGTTTGTCATATGTCATGATGAAATAAGTGTGTTTTAGGGCCGTATCCCATCAAATTAAATTTCATTTAAATTATGTTTATCATATGTCATGATGAAATAAGTGTGTTTTTGGGCCGTATCCCATCGAATTAGACATCATTTAAATTATGTTTGTCATATGTCATGATGAAATAAGTGTGTTTTAGGGCCGTATCCCATCAAATTAGATCTCATTTAAATTATGTTTATCATATGTCATGATAAAATAAGTGTGTTTTAGGGCTATATCCCATCGAATTAAACATCATTTAAATTATGTTTGTCATATGTCATGATGAAATAAGTGTGTTTTAGGGCCGTATCCCATCAAATTAAATATCATTTAAGTTATGTTTATCATATGTCATGATGAAATAAGCGTGTTTTAGGGCTATATCCCATTGAATTAAACATCATTTAAATTATGTTTATCATATGTCATGATGAAATAAGTGTGTTTTAGGGATATATCCCATCGAATTAAACATCATTTAAATTATGTTTATCATATGTCATGATAAAATAAGTGTGTTTTAGGGATATATCCCATCGAATTAAATATCATTTACATTATGTTTATCATATGTCATGATGAAATAAGTGTGTTTTAGGGATATATCCCATCAAATTAAATATCATTTAAATTATGTTTATCATATGTCATGATAAAATAAGTGTGTTTTAGTGCTATATCCCATCGAATTAAACATCATTTAAATTATGTTTGTCATATGTCATGATAAAATAAGTGTGTTTTAGGGCTATATCCCATCGAATTAAACATCATTTAAATTATGTTTATCATATGTCATGATAAAATATGTGTGTTTTAGGGCTATATCCCATCGAATTAAACATCATTTAAATTATGTTTATCATATGTCATGATGAAATAAGTGTGTTTTAGGGATATATCCCATCGAATTAAACATCATTTAAATTATGTTTATCATATTTCATGATAATATAAGTGTGTTTTAGGGCTATATCCCATCGAATTAGACATCATTTAAATTATGTTTATCATATGTCATGATAAAATAAGTGTATTTTAGGGCTATATCCCATCGAATTAAACATCATTTAAATTATGTTTATCATATGTCATGATGAAATAAGTGTGTTTTAGGGCTATATCCCATCGAATTAAATATCATTTAAATTATGTTTATTATATGTCATGATGAAATAATTGTGTTTTAGGGCTATATCCCATCGAATTAAACATCATTTAAATTATGTTCATCATATGTCATGATGAAATAAGTGTGTTTTAGGGCCGTATCCCATCGAATTAAACATCATTTAAATTATGTTTATCATATGTCATGATGAAATAAGTGTATTTTAGGGCTATATCCCATCGAATTAAATATCATTTAAATTATGTTTATCATATGTCATGATGAAATAAGTGTGTTTTAGGGCTATATCCCATCGAATTTGACATCATTTAAATTATGTTTATCATATGTCATGACGAAATAAGTGTGTTTTAGGGCTATATCCCATCGAATTAAACATCATTTAAATTATGTTTATCAGATGTCATGATAAAATAAGTGTGTTTTAGGGCTATATCCCATCGAATTAAACATCATTTAAATTATGTTTATCATATGTCATGATAAAATAAGTGTGTTTTAGGGCCGTATCCCATCGAATTAGACATCATTTAAATTATGTTTATCATATGTCATGACGAAATAAGTGTGTTTTAAGGCTTTATTCCATCGAATTAAACATCATTTAAATTATGTTGATCATATGTCATGATAAAATAAGGGTGTTTTAGGGCTATATCCCATCGAATTAAACATCATTTAAATTATGTTTATCATATGTCATGATGAATGAAGTGTGTTTTAGGGCCGTATCCCATCGAATTAAACATCATTTAAATTATGTTTATCATATGTCATGATGAAATAAGTGTGTTTTAGGGCTATATCCCATCGAATTAAATATCATTTAAATTATGTTTATCATGTGTCATGATGAAATAAGTGTGTTTTAGGGCTATATCCCATCGAATTAAATATCATTTAAATTATGTTTGTCATATGTCATGATGAAATAAGTGTGTTTTAGGGCTATATCCCATTGAATTAGACATTATTTAAATTATGTTTTTTATATGTCAGGACGAAATAAATGTTTTAGTGCTGTATCGTGATAGCTAGATTACATAGCGTAAATTAAACCTACGAAATTTTTGTACCTGCATAAATCACATTACATCTTCACATGGTTAAATGTATTTTCACGTCCTGTATCTTATATCATTTTACACTTCAAGAAAAAATCATGATCTTTGATACTGATCCGTGAATAGAAAGAGAAAGTGGAAAGGAAGAAAGAAGTTAGAAAGGAAAAATACATAAAAAAGTATGAATGAAAGAATGAAAAAATAATAGACAGAACAAAAAACAGAACATAGAAAGAAAAAGGAACGAAAGAAAGAAAGTAAGAAAGAAAGTAAAAGAACGGAAGAAGAAACAAAATAATGAAAGAATAAATTAAAGAAAACATGACGGAAGAAAGCAAGAAAGAAAGAGAGATAGAAGAAAGAAAGAAAAAACGAAAGAAATAAAAAAGAAGGAAAAAAGAAGAAAGAATAAAGCAAGAGAATAAAGAATAAAGCAAGAGAATAATGGGAGAAAGAGAAAGAAAGAAAATAAGAAGAAAGAATGAAATAAAGAATGAATGAAAAAATAAAAATTGACAGCAAGAAAGAACGGCAGCAAGAATGAAAGATAGAAAGAAAGAATGAGAGATATCAGACATATATGAGGTGACATAAATTATGCAGAGAAAGTGTGTCAGAAGGATGGAATTCAGACATGCCAGAGTAAAGTTTACAATGCTTATAAATTATGAAGCGTTTGAAAAAACGTACGTGGTATTAGACACAGAGATGATAGGTAAACATCCGGATATGCTATTTATATTAATATATCATTAAAGCCAAACGTGTGTATCAGAGAAACTAATGATAGGTAAACATCCGGATATGCAATATGTATTCATAGATAATGAAAGCCAGACGTATGTACCAGACAGAGAGACAAACAGACGGACAAAGGGGGTAGGGTGGGATGAGACAATGATGATAGCTAAAATCCGGATATGCAATATATATTAATATATAATAAAGGTCAAACGTATGTATCAGACTGACAGACATACAGAAGGGGTAGGGTGGAATGAGACACTGAAATGATAGGTAAACATCAGGATATGCAATGTGTATTAATGTATCATGAAAGCCAAACGTCAAGTATGTAGCACACAGACAGCCAGACGAACAGACAGTCAAAAGGGGTAGGGTGGAATGAGACACTGAAATAATCAGAAAAATTCCGGATATGCAATACGTATTAGATTATCAAAGCTAAACGTATGTATCACACAAACAGACAGAGAGACAGACAGAGAGAGACATATATAAGGCGTATGGTGAAATGAGACTGAAATGATAAGAAAAATGCAGGATATGCAATATGTATTAGATAATCAAAGCCAAACTGCAAGTATGTATGAGAGAGAGAGAGAGAGAGAGAGAGAGAGAGAGAGAGAGAGAGAGGAACGGGGAAAAAGTTTTAAAAAATTGTAGTTTAGACCATTAGCTCATAACATAGAAACGTTATGGATGTTTACTCCAGCCGCAATATCATAATAATATATGCAGAGAGAGAGAGAGAGAGAGAGAGAGAGAGACAGAGAGACAGAGAGAGACAGAGAGAGAGAGACTGATGAAGGTTTTATAGACTGGCAAAGAAAATGAGAACATAGTCTAGATTTTCACTCTAAGCTTGTAGTACAAACAGTACAAATGTGAAGTACGTATGCGATTGTCTCCATGTTGTGAGATACATATTTGCCTAGTGAGGTATGTTTATATTGATGGCTTCGAGGCATGTATGCACTCAGCAAACAGACATCGAATTTACAAAAGAGCAAACTTAAAATCAACGCCTTATGTCGATATCGTTTCTATCATTACACACAATTTAGATTATTTAAATCTATACATCTTTTTTACCAGGTGTTCTCATCTTAAGGAGACGTCATGACGACAAATTCAACTAAAATGAGTCTCTTTTCTTTTGGTACTAATGACAAATTCAACTAAAATGAGTCTCTTTTCTTTTGGTACTAATGTTACAAACCTGATTCTAAACTTTTAAGCAGAAGTCGCTCTTTAATATAATACTTGTGTGATAGAATCACCTGAAACAATGCAACCATTTGCAGATGGCAACTCTTCAAATTTTACAAACAGTCTTTTTTGTTGAAGTACCTTAACGATCGGTCATGATGTAGCTTGTTGTATTATGAAAAAATACAGTGGAAAATTGCCGTTACTGTTTTGAGTTAGGAAACAGTACAGCAACTTAAGCTAGAAGTTAATAGTTTTGTGTCAAGCAATGTATTTTAAACTGATAACATTATTGCTATATATATATATATATTTATATATATATATGTGTGTGTGTGTGTGTTAAATATATATATATATATATATATATATATATATATATATATATATATATATATATATATATATATGTGTGTGTGTATGTGTGTGTGTGTGTGTGTGTGTGTGATGTGTGTGTGTGTGTGTGTGAAGACATACATTTGCTGCGTGAGTTTAAAATTAAGGTGAATTATAACTCTAACTTAGTAATGCAAAACACATGTCTATATAAACAGTCATCACCTTATTCTTGATTCAACTAACAATCAGAGTATGTGAGAAAACTTTCCATTGCTAATTGTCTTATATGTGAGACAACTAACAATCAGAGTATGTGAGAAAACTTTCCATTGCTAATTGTCTTATACGTGAGACAACAATCAGAGTATGTGAGAAAACTTCCCATTGCTAATTGTCTTATACGTGAGACAACTAACAATCAGAGTATGTGAGAAAACTTCCATTGCTAATTGTCTTATACGTGAGACAACTAACAATCAGAGTATGTGAGAAAACTTTCCATTGCTAATTGTCTTATACGTGAGACAACAATCAGAGTATGTGAGAAAACTTTCCATTGCTAATTGTCTTATACGTCAGACAACTAACAATCAGAGTATGTGAGAAAACTTTCCATTGCTAATTGTCTTATACGTGAGACAACTAACAATCAGAGTATGTGAGAAAACTTTCCATTGCTAGTTGTCTTATACGTGAGAAAACAATCAGAGTATGTAAGAAAACTTTCATTGCTAATTGTCTTATCCGTGAGACAACTAACAATCACAGTATGTGAGAAAACTTTCCACTGCTAATTGTCTTATACGTGAGACAACAATCAGAGTATGTAAGAAAACTTTCCATTGCTAATTGTCTTATACGCGAGACAACTAACAATCAGAGTATGTGAGAAAACTTTACATTGCTAATTGTCTTATACGTAAGACAACAATCAGAGTATGTAAGAAAACTTTACATTGCTAATTGTCTTATACGTGAGACAACTAACAATCACAGTATGTGAGAAAACTTTCCATTGCTAATTGTCTTTTACGTGAGACAACTAACAATCAGAGTATGTGAAAAAACTTTCCATTGCTAATTGTACACCAAGGTATAAGAATCTCCTATCTGTACATTCGAATGAGTTACAAATTTTCGCGGTAAAATATATAAGGAATTATGATTTTACTTTCATGAACGAAATTCGAAATGGCGAACTACGCCCGTCACTCATGTACAAATTCCTTTTCAGAAATTGTCGAGGGTGCTAGAGAAACTAGTGAGGAGGACATTCGCTATGGAATCGGAATAACTGGAGAAATAGGGTCATACACATATATAGCTTGGTAATCATGTTATATCTTGACAACCGTTTTTATTAATATACATAGAGATAGTTCCATTATTAATTTTAGGGTGAAAGGGCCAAATTAAAGAGATTGTGAAATTTTTAAAGAAATTTATCACACATCAACTCAATGAAATATTTCTTAATTGTATGAATCACACATCAACTCAATGAAATCTTTCTTAATTGTATGAATCACACATCAACTCAATTAAATTTTCTTCATTGTATGAATCACACATCAACTCAATGAAATATTTCTTAATTGTATGAATCACACATCAACTCAATGAAATCTTTCTTAATTGTATGAATCACAGATCAACTCAATGAAATTTTCTTCATTGTATGAATCACACATCAACTCAATGAAATCTTTCTTAATTGTATTAATCACACATCAACTCAATGAAATCTTTCTTAATTGTATGAATTACACATCAACTCAATGAAATATTTCTTAATTGTATTAATCACACATCAACTCAATGAAATATTTCTTAATTGTATGAATCACACATCAACTCAATGAAATCTTTCTTAATTGTATGAATCACACATCAACTCAATGAAATCTTTCTTAATTGTATTAATCACACATCAACTCAATGAAATCTTTCTTAATTGTATGAATCACACATCAACTCAATGAAATCTTTCTTAATTGTATGAATCACACATCAACTCAATGAAATATTTCTTAATTGTATGAATCACACATCAACTCAATGAAATCTTTCTTAATTGTATGAATCACACATCAACTCAATGAAATATTTCTTAATTGTATGAATCACACATCACTTACCACGCTATGAACGAATATTTTGTTCAGTTGTATAAACTAGCTATGATATCATGATCAGAGTTATGAACAAGCCATGGTATCAAGGTCACGTGTATGAACAACGCATCGTATCAAGGTCAGAGTTATGAACTACCCATGAATTGACGGTCAGCGTTATGAACCAGCCATGATATCAAGGTCACATGTATGAACAACTCATCGTATCAAGGTCAGAGTTATTAACTAGTAATGAGTTGACGGCCTGCGTTTTAAACTAGCCATGGTATCAAAGTTAGGGTATTTAACTAGCCATGGCATGAAGGTAAGACTTATGAACTAACCACGGTATCAATGTCTGGAGCTATGATCTAGCCAAGGTATCAAGGGAAGAAATGTCAACCAGCCATGGCATCAATGTCAGAGTTATGAACTAGCCATGGTATCAAGGTCAGAGTTATGAACTAGCCATGGTGTCAAGGTCAGAGTTATGAACTAGCCATATTATCAAATTCACATGTATGAACTACTCATGATGTCAAGGTCAGAGTTATGAACTAGCCATGATTTGACGGTCAGCGGTATGAGCCAGCCATGATATCAAAGTCACATGTATGAACAGCTCATCGTGCCAAGGTCAGAGGTTTTAACCAGTGATGTCCTCAAGGTCAGAGTTATGAACCAGCCATGGTATCAAGGTCAGAGTTACCTAAAAGATGTTCCATGCAGGTTTTGTCTTGTATATATAGTACACATCTGAACAGGAATTTTGAATAAAAATATACATTCAATGATTGATATTCTTTTATTATTTCATTTTAGGACGATTTGAGGACAAATTAAAGAAATACAATAAATTACATTGAATCATGAAAATAGTGGATTCGTTACTTATAAAGTCCTGTGAATTACTTCTAAGAACAAAATAATACATCAATTAATTTTGGGACTAAACTAGATAAATTGCATGTTTGTATTTTTGAAAACAGAACTACACTAAAAATGTTTCCAGGTTTTATAATAGAACTCCACAAGAAAATAATTGGTATATATATCTAATCGTTTTGACAATAGAAGTCCACGACAAAATAGGTATCATTTGTTTCAACGTTTATGAAATAGATTTCCTCAAAAAATAGTGTGCATGTTTCAAAGTTTTGTAAATAGAAAATAATTAGTCATATATGTTTCTATACTTAATAGTCAGTTATTAAATAGTATATATGCTTAAATTGTCAGTAGCTAGTACTTAAAAAATTAGTATATATGTTTCTATAGTTAGTAGTTAGTAATTAAATAATTAGTATATATGTTTATATAGTTAGTAATTAAATAATATATATGCTTAAATTGTCAGTAGTTAGTAATTAAATAATTAGTATATATATTTATATAGTTAGTAGTTAGTAATTAAATAATTAGTATATAAGTTTATATAGTTAGTAATTAAATAGTATATATGCTTAAATTGTCAGTAGTTAGTAATTAAATAATTAGTATATATGTTTCTATAGTTAGTAGTTAGTAATTAAATAATTAGTATATATGTTTATATCGTTAGTAATTAAATAGTATATATGCTTAAATTGTCAGTAGTTAGTACTTAAAAAATTAGTATACATGTTTCTATAGTTAGTAGTTAGTAATTAAATAATTAGTATATTATATGTTTATATAGTCAGTAGTTAAATAATCAGCATCCTACTCGCCTTGTAGTCCAATACTTATTCGTTCAGCAATTTCAAACAAAATAGTCGTTGTAGAAATGACACATATGTCATACAGTAGAGAGGACACGTAGAATAATCGTAGTAGTGTTATGAAAATTTCCTGTTATGTATGTTGTGATTAGCTTTTCATAACCTTCTTCTCATTTCTTGCGATGAGAAGGAATTACTCGTATGTTAAGGAGCGTCAATATCCATGGTGAAAGAGAGAGAGAGAGAGAGAGAGAGAGAGAGAGAGAGAGAGAGAGAGAGAGAGAGAGAGAGAGAATTCAGACTCTCTTAAAAGAGTGTCGCGCGATGATAAGACAGCTACATCTGGAATGAAGAGTCAAACGTCAATTTTCTGCTGATACGTAGAACTTTATTTAAATAATCAACACACATATATATTACTACATTCTAGAAACACATATAAAAGCTTTTTAATAAAAATTCATACAATACATATTACATTTTCATCATTAAGCTTACCAACTTCATTTTATTCATATAACTTCTGCACCTTAGAATATTATACACTAGTTAATTCTCAATCAATTTTAAGATAGTAAAAGTATTAAATGTAATAACAATTAATGCACTTTACTCATTTTAAAATAGAATATTGATCTAGAATATATTGCTAAATATTACTCTTTCTTTCTTAAGGGATACTTATTTCAACATTAAATCAAAGTATGAAGTTGGTAGCGAATTCAACCTTTATAATAAAAGTTACATAAATATAAATTCTTTAAAACATTTAAACATTCCATTACAATATATTATAAATAAAAGAATTCAATAGTAATGTTGCACACAAAACAATTTTACCATTAAAATCTCAATCATTAAAAATACTTATTCCTAAAAGAAGCTATAACATATACAGTTGCTTACCTGGAATGAAGAGTCAAACGTCAATTTTCTGCTGATACGTAGAACTAATCTGACCTGATTTGCGCAACTGTATTTATACATACTCGGCCAGATTCAGGGTTAGACAAGGTCATACCCTCTACGCATCAGACAGAAATATACTAACTCTTCAATCCGGTAAGAACCAGTTTCAGCAGGTGAAAACCACCTTATTTACGTCATAAGACTTAACGTTGTAGTTATTTATATTTGTTTTAACGACGTCAGACCAAATATGGATATTCGTTAGTTGGAATCCATTTTGTTTTTGTTTCTTCCAGAAGCTTCTTAGAGAGAGGTTACTCCACCTTCAGTAACCGAATTGAACTTACGCCAATACTAGGTCAGAAACATATTTTTACTGATGGAACCTAGAACTGTAGCTGAGCAGGCAAAATCCATGTATTGTTTTTCGTTATATGCTTCCACACAGCTTATACATTGGCAAGCTTTTAGTTATTTTTATCAGTCTTATGCAGTAGGTCTATATACATTGCCTTTTTTCACTTGCTAAGCAACCATTTCTATTCCATATAGTTGTGTTACAAAAACAAATGAAATTACCTTTAATATCTTTTTAGAATATAAACAAATAAAACATTACTTTAATATGATTCAAAGAAAATATCAATCTTATTAATTTTACTAAAAATTCAATCCTAACAATACCCTCTAGTTTATTTGAGCCGAGACCTCGAGGCTCCAAAAGAAAAATCAATTTTATTCATCAAAACAATATGAAAGGTCAAAAATACATTGAAAAAAAAGAACATTGCGAGACATTTTCGCAAAGTTTTTTTTTTAAAAAAAACAATGTAAAACACTGCAAAATATATTGCAAAATACCAGGTCAAATACAAAAAAAAATTACAATAAGAAAGTACATTGCAAATACTCAATCAAATTAAAAAAATACAATGAGGAGTACAATGCAAAATATTTGATAAAATTCCCAAAACACAATGTGAAGTGTTTTGCACAATAGTCAGTCAAATTCTCCCAAAAAAAATACAATAAAGAGTACAATGCAAAATTCGTGATAAAATTCTCCAAAAATACAATGGGAATAAAACTTCACAGCATTGAATACTTTGATAAGATATCTATATATATATATATATATATATTTATTAAACACACAATTCTACAAAACCTACCTCTAAACTAGGCTTATCAGACGATTGTAAAACAAAATAATAGCGTACAGTTCTTGTTATCTTTCTTTTGATTTTTCTCTTTTAGCGTACTTTTCCTTTGTGTCCTTTTTCTGTATTTCATTTTCTTTTTTATATGTTATTCGTATAACATTAACAGAACATATTTATGGGTGAATACTTATTATATCGAGAGTTTGGAACTGACAATTTAATGTTGTACTAGCCTTAATAACCATGACGTATGTTCACTTACAATCAAACTTTGACCTGTGCGTGTGTGAAATATGTAACGCTTTTGAATTAACCTAAGAACAGTAAGTGAAAATATCATTTAATCGTTTGGTACGGTAGGTCTAGTGCAGCTTTGAAATGTACGTGTTTTATCAACGTTATCTTTGACGTGTGAAAGAGAAGGTATTGCCATTATTGTTTCAAATGAATACGACTCAGAAGCTGGCCGTATATAAATAGCTGCTCATGTCACAATGGTATGAAGTTGTGAGAGAGAAACCTCTAAACATTGTCAAACCCATGCATTAATGAGATTGCCGTATTATACCGCGTATTCGTTTTAAGACGTATTATAACTGTGAAATAATATCATTATGTAGCTACATTTGACATCCTTGTAACAATATTCGATACGTTCAATTGAACAAGTCCATGTAAACCTGATTTAAACTGTGAATCCACTTATAGGCTGAACTATACAAGAGTGGGAGATTCTGGAGATAACCCATGTTTCTAATTGTTTTTTTATTTTTATTATTGTTATTGTTTGTTCTGATACTATGTACTCTGAATTCAGAGTTAAAAAGAAACATATACCTACGAACCAATCCAAATTTCATCCATACTTTAAGAGAAAGAAAGAGAACTGAGAGATTTGGCGCCAGAATAGAGAAATAGAAGGTATGAGAAGAAAGAATGGAATGGACGATAGGACTATAATTTTCTCTTCCAAATACGAAGGAATTTGTTCTTTTTTTGTTTTCATAATTTCGTATTGAATTCAATTACGAAATATTCGACTTCGTCGTTTGCGACGTGTGTTTGATTGTGTGTGTGTTCTGTGAAACGCTTCTTTTAATGCCTGAGAAACATTCTCCGTTGGCTGCCATGATGGCGTGGATCCATCTGACCACTTAACCAAATAATGCTTTTTCCCAGAAATCCATTTGGATTTCAATAGTTTATCAACTAAGTACCATTCGGTACCATTGTTGGTTGGTGTGTGCTCATTGCTTGCTTGATCAGGTGATATTTGAGTCGACTGTGGGGATGTACGGACTGTGTCCGGTGTTGGAGGTCTATAATCCATAGGATCTTTATAGTGCTTAAGCCTATTTGCGTGGACAAGTGATTTCATTTCTTTATTGTCTGAACAACGGCGTAATCTGTAGGTGCTATTCGGACCTACTTGAGTGATGTAATATGGACCTTCCCAACGAGGGTAAAGCTTTTTTGATAACCCTACAGGTATATGTGAGATTTGTAAATGTACATAATCTCCAACGCGAAAGGATGGTTCTTTTGTTGTCTGGTCAAACCTCTGTTTGCTTGAGCTTTGTGCTTCACGTGTATTTGTTTTAGCTTTTTCTTGAACTATTTTCAATCTTTGAATCAACTGATCTATGTACTGTTGTGTTTGTGTTTGTACAGTTTCTTTAGGCGTAAGAGACACATCTAAGGGTAAAGTCATTTCGTTTTCAAAGACTATGTAATAGGGTGAGAATCCAGTAGAATTAACTGCTGGACTCATTTGGAATGCCATCATTACGCTGGGTAATATGGACGGCCAATCATCTTGGTGTTTGCTACAGTAAGCTCTCGATGCCTGACTGATGGTACTATTGGTTCCTCGCATGCAGAGTTAGTTTGAGGGTTGTATGAACTAGTATGGTGACGTGTTACTTGAAATAGTTCACAAAGTGCGAGTACAATTTGAGACATAAAATTTCGTCCACGATCACTGACAAGTGATTGCGGTGCACGATAACGTGTAAATATCTCATTGTACAAAACACTGGCGATTTCTGTTGCTGTTTGAGAACGTAAGGGTAAGGCTTCACACCAATGTGACAAACTATCTGCCACCAATAAGATGTATTTATAACCTTACTTACTTTTTGGCATGCACAAAATGTCCATGTGCCACCTAGAGAATACGTCTTCTGGGGGCAATGGGTGCAGTGGAGATTTTCGTGCATTTGTGTCCCGTTTAATGAGTTGACTTTTAGAGCATGATGTAATGTAATCATACACATTTTGATACATTTTAGGCCAATAGTATTTCTGTTTGATAGCTTAATATGTTCTTTGAACACCAAAATGACAGCCTCCTGCTTTTGAATCGTGATAAGATAGAAGGACATAGAGTCTTAAATTTGTGGGTAAAGCAACTTGTTTTATGAGTTGATCTGGAGAAGTTTTATGTTTTGTACGAGGTTGGAAAAAATGATGTAAGACACCATTGATTAGTTCATATTGGCTTGCTTTATATGGAATAGCTGTTGCGCGACGAGTGTTTTCTGGTAATATTCCTTGTTCTAAGTAAACATACATATCTTTAAAATCAGGGCACTCGCGCTGATATTGGGCGATATCCGGTAGTTCTTCAGAACTACCGCTAGGTATGTTATCATTAGTATGTACTGGAAATAGGTTATGAGTTTCTGCCTTATCGTAAAAGAATGTAATTTCTGTCATTTCTTCTTGAATGGAGTGTACTGGTGGTTCTAACTGAGCCTGTAAAACAGTACTAACAGTACTAATAATAATTAGTCTTATTACGTAATAGATATAATTGTATTAATAATAAAATCAGTACTAACACTACTTGTAATAATTAGTCTTATTGCCTAGTTAAATCGTTCAAAATTCATCTCAGATCATGAACTTACCAGTGGGCTACATGAGAAGAATGGTGTTCCTCTTTTTTAGAAATAATCCCATGTACATTGTATGAACCTGGTTACAATATAGCCTTATATATAATCCAGCCTGAACGTCAGCTAAATTATGAAGTATGAATAACCCCAGTTTCGTATGTAGTTCATCTACCTAATTATAAGATTTTCGCAAACTACCGTAGCTATCTACATGTTGACACACAACGTTTTGACACAATCTACGTGGTGACGGAAGAAAGTTGGCGGACAAATCATGTTTAAAATTAATGTTCAGAATGTCTAATATCGATTTTGTTTAATTTCCTAAATATTTGATTGTTCGAAGTAAATCGTATTTATATTTGTCAACCAATATAGCTTGCAACAAAACACGGGAATCAAAATTGTATTATGAACATGATAATACCGTGACCGCCGTTGCATTTGTTTATTCATTATATTACACAATGATGCTTAATTGCAAGTTATATCATTACAATAGTCATGCTTCTCGTATCAATCCTGAGGTACGTTCTTTTTGCAATAAAACGTGTCGCATGGCAACCGAAAACTGCATTTTTCTTGTCTCATACTATGCGTCCAATCGGACCACTTTTGATTTTTACAGCCAGATGATTAGAAAATCACTTAGTAATACTAAAGGTATCACGGTACCAATTGTTTTTCCATAGACCTCAATGCTAATATTTGGAGAGATAAATATATTTTCTATCCTAATTTAGCGTGCATCTCACACACTGTTATAGGGAACACTGTTAGATTGTCAATTTGATGATGACAAAACCAGGTACTCCATTGCATTTAAGAGAGATAACTCTGCTGGAACTAGACCGGGGTATGAGTTATCTAGTCACAACATACTTATTTTCAGTCATGTCTCTCACATGTTCAAAAAATCATAAAAAATACAAAATATTATCTATATAGGAATTAGCATAAATTAACATGTTGCCAAGAGGCTAAACTTTTTTAAAGCCTAACAGAAAGTACAACTCTTACATAATCCACCAATCATAGCTTGTGTTGTTGTTTATTTCTGAATGCAATAAACCCTACACCATAAGCTCCTCCCAACTGGACTTGCGCAATTGGTACCGTTATACCTAAAGGAGTAGCTTTAAAGTCATACCAATAATATAACTATAGTAACCACTAGTATATATATGTGTGTGTGTGTGTGTGTGTGTGTGTGTGTACCTTGTTTAGCAACTGACGTCACTTACACCATTTTGGAACTCATTACGGTCGACTCGAATGAAATAACTTATTCATGGCCGATACAACCACAAATTTCTTTCTTATACATAAACAAACCACATATTTGTTTTTTCTTACTTGTGCAAATAATTACTTCAAGCGAACTAATTTTTGTACACAGTTATAATTTGCCCAGAGTAATATAGCGCATGAGAATTACAAATACCAACAAGCAAAAGTTAAAATGGTCGGTGGTATCAGGCACATAACAGTTTCCAACGAAATAAAGCAAAACAGATGTTTCATTTTGAATTTACATACGGGTCCTTTACTATGCCGTACTTGTGTTAATAATAATAATAATAATAATAATAATAATAATAATAATAATAATAATAATAATAAAATAACAATAATCATAATAATAATCATAATTATAATAATGAGGACTTTTTATAGCGCCTAATCTTTAGAAGCTCTAAGCTCTATATCTGTAATGATATGAATATAAAAAACAAAATAAATACCATGAAATCGGAAAATAAAATGCTTAAAATATTTAAGGTAGGAAACATTTTAGGTCTTTAAGTTTGTTCTTGCAGTCTAAAAAAGTGAGTTTTAAGAGCACTCCTCCAAGGGATCACTGTGCCATTGTGTCTAATATCAATGGGAAATTCATTCCGCATTGCTAGGCCCTTGAATGCAAAAGAACCTTGTCCATATGACTCCGATTTCATAGTGGGAATAATGAGTATACAGTTGTCAGAAGAGTAGTGTGTGTAAGTATCTTGCTGGTGTGTACACATGAGCGAAGCCGGATAGGTATGCTGGCCTGGAGTCCGTCAGTGAAACGTAGCACAGAGAACAAATTGTGTGTTTGATTCTGGATCGAATATATAGCCAGTGTAGGATACTGAGTAATGGGGTGGTGTGCAGTTATCGTGTTACTCTAAAGATGATCCGAAAAGCTGTGTTTTGAACTTTTTTAAATTTCTGGAGTAGATATTGGAACAGAACAGACATAATTGAGATACAATAGTCCAGTCTTGAAAGTACTAATGAACACACGAGTGTTTTAGTGGCATCAACTGAAAGATTTTCGCGAATGGAGCTGATGCGTCTCAGCTCAAGATATGAAGCCTTGCCTATGTTAACATTTCCTAATCTTTGTGTGTGGGGGGGTATATTTAATGTAGCTTTAACAGTTTTTCAGTTATATTGCAATGTTTAAGTTTATGGTGATACATAGCACTGAAACATCATGGCACAGACGTATGGCATCATGTCCCACCCAGTCTCAATATCCTGATACCACTAACCTCTTATCCCGTTTTATTATTGGTATAATTCTGCTGGTGTTCGAACCATTGAAATCCCTCATCCGAGTCGGACGCTCTAACCAGTTAGGCCACCGGGGCGGTTTATAAACTTGAAATGATAACAGAAGAGGCAACTTTTCTTTTCACCAGTCGCTATCCGAAACGTAAACCCCCTAGAAAATCGTTTTAAAATGATTATGTTTTTTTTTACATTGTAACAATTTTGAGTAATATGTCCACACTCTTCTGTTCCTCGTTTCCATCTATATTGTTGACACCATATCATTTGTAAACACTTTGTTTAAGTACTGAAATAGATAAATTGTAGGTTTTATCGTATGCAGCAGCCAACCAAAATCGTATGTTAACCAAATTCGTATGTCAACCAAATTCGTATGTAAACCATATCTGGATGAAGGCAACACACTATAGGAATTAAAGGAAGTCAAAAAAGATGGTTTAAGCAGGAAGATGTGGGACAAATAATTGTGTATAATCTTTGGTCAAAATGGACTGACAGTTTCGTTGGCAGGCACTATTTGCTCTCTCTCTCTCTCTCTCTCTCTCTCTCTCTCTCTCTCTCTCTCTCTCTCTCTCTCTCTCTCTCTCTCTTAATACAATAAACCTAAATCAATGCTTTAAGCAGAGTTCGCTGAACGTTTTTCATTGGGGTATATTGGGTTGCGTCGCACGTTGGGTGATAATGAAAGCATTCGTTGATGATATTACAGTCTGTATATATGAAGTGATCCATAGAACTTGCACAAAATATTATGTTACATACCCCATTTAATCTCAGCACACCACCATGCCCCGGCCCCTCCCCACCCCCCACCCCCCATCTTCTGTTCTCCAGGTGAAGAATGTTATACAAACTAAACTAACAAAATAAAACGGAAACATTAAATGTGTTTGTTTGTGTGTTTAGCATTACGGATAGGAATAGAGTTGGTGCACCCACCCATGCTACGTGATATGTGGTGTGTTTGGCACTACCGATAGGAAAAAGATAGAGGCACACACACACACACACACACACACACACACACACACACACACACACACACACACGTTACATGATATCTGATTGAGTGACTTTTCCTATCAAGTTTCGTCACAAAATATTTAAAATTAGTTACTACAGATGTGGATATGTCAATAGCGCTTTTCCCTCTGTGCTAGAAGCGTAGCATTAACATCCTCAATCAGGTTACAAGAAACACAAAATAAAAATGTCTTAAGTTAAAAAAATAGTATCTTGTATTTTGATGAATAATTATGAATGATACTTCTATTAATTTTTATGTCGTATTCTTACAATCGACATTGATTGTCGCAGTGGTTGTTTTTGCGATGTTTCAAAAGAAGGAAGGAGATGATTTACTTTGTCGAGACAAGGACAAACGCTACGGTCAATTAAAAGAGGCGGTATTATTCAGACAAGATCAGCAAGGTTTCAGTTTCCATTAAAGTGGGTTATGGTTAATATTTATTCATTTATTACAAAGATAACAAAAAGAAATAGTCGTCAAGAATACATGTGCGAAATTGCATCAGACAATTTTATATTTTAAAAAAATGTCTATTAAGTCGAAAACGGAATATGACCAAGAATAGAATGTTCTCACTTCTGATAATGATGAATATTTCTTAAAACCCACGTATACATTTTCTCTCTTTTTTATATGACTACACTAGTCTTTGTCGTGCTAGTTGTGGTCCGCTTTAAAAAGAAAACTTGTTGTTGTCATTATACATATATTAGTTTTCCAAAACGTAAGCACCTTATAGTATAAAATAAATCTTAGAAACGTGAAGTTTATTATTTCTACTTACTGTACGTATCATACGTGATGAGATTATTCTCGGTTCAGATAAATATAGATAATAAAACACTTTTTAAATGTAACAAGGTGAAGACTAAGAAAAGATAGGAATAATTGGCTGATATTTCAATGATATCACTGTTAATAACCCACTCATATATACAGTACAATAACTAAAACACGCACTAAATATAAAATAATTATAAATAAAAATAAAATAAATATAAAATAAAAATAATGTAAACATCCACTAAATATAAAAATATAAATAAATATAAATACAAATTAAATAAATATATAATAAAAATACAATCAAAAATAAATAAAAATACACTAAATATAAAAACTATAAATAAATATAAATATTATAAAATAAATATAAAATCAAATACAATAAATTTGAAATAAATATAAATATAAATAAATATAAATGAATTTAGAATAAATACAAATAAGTCTGGAAGGGATAACGTGTACTTGTTTACAAATTTGGAAAGGATAACGTGTACTTGTTTACAAGTCTGGATGGAATTAAATGTATCGTGTACGTTTTTAGCCATACAAAATAATATAAATATAATTCTATCATTGATTTGTCTACTTTAAGCATAAACAGAATGAGCCACACTACTTCAAGTGAGATGACTAGTTAAACTATTGTATTCAGTGATGGAAGCATTGACATAGTAGAAATGCGTTGATATAAATCACATACACAAATAAACAGCTTGCACTCTGCTGATTTATTAACTATTTCAGGTTAACACACAATCATAAGTCACAAAGATGAACAATATGTAAAAACTATGTTTAGATTCTAGGTAGAACATTATATAAAGTAGATAGTGAGTTGGTCAAATTGATGGACAATACCAAATTCCTGATTTGGTCAGTTGATTATACACATTTCGCTTTTATTCCCAAATATAAAACTTTCAGTCTGAAATCATACTACCTCTGTCTGACTGCAATACACAAAATCGAATAGCACCATCGTTGAAATGTTTCATCTAATTTACAACAGTTTGAAAGTTCTACCACGTCATGGCTGGACAAAGATCAAGACCAAAAAGACATGTACTTAATCCATAATGGACCAACAGTTTTCGCAACTTGCAACATTGCTGTATTAGTCTCTTACGAACCGATGTGTATGATGTATGTTAATCCAGTCAGATTCTCCGACAATCATAGTAATCCAAGAGTTCTGCAACAAAGACACTAAGCATTAAGAATGATAAAAAAGCACGGAGTCAGCAATGAAGCAATGACACACTTCTTGATATTCAATTTAAAGATTGCGAAAAAGTGTCCCGTTTCAATGTGGCAATATGAAATCTTTTTGGGCACTATTTCGCCTTCCAGTTTTCATTTGGGATAAATCAGGATATCGAGGTTTCAGATAATGACCTAATGGTGAGTTCATTATTTTGCACATCTCATAACCTTTGTCAATCGTACAATATTGCTTCTAACATCTCCTGACGAGGACGATGTCAATAAGATGCCACGGTTTAAAGCATCCATGACCTCGTGTTGCTGTCGGATAACGTGATAAGGAGGCGGTAATTAAGAGGCCGAATTCAAAGCATTCAAAGTTTCATGTGCCAGATCTAGCACTGAAGACACAAATAATGATGAGCTTGTTTGGGTCATGTTTAGTGTCATATGCCAGATCCAAAAAAACACCAATAATGATGAGCTTGTTTGCCATTGGTACTTCTGCAATGAGAGACTTCAGGCCACACTAAAAGTTGTCCTTTATCTCATTTTGATTGATCATGACATGTGAATCGGTTATGATGATAGTTTTATATCTGAGAATGAAAGTTCAGTTTGCATCAGTTTGTCAATCATACCTTTCGGGTAATTACTGACCTTGTTAACTAGTTGTGGCTTGATAGCAAAACGCATCACCAGCTTATAAACCGTCAACATTATATACCACGAAGAAGCGTAGTCAGTTCTCACCTGGGTGAATTTTCCTTCCTCAACTAGGCTAGTGTCACTTTGCTATTGGGATGTTGAATCCATCAAGGTCTATTCTAACTAGAGCAGCCCTTTGTTTGTCTTTTGATGTCACTAGTGTGAATATGTTCCAGGTACCGAAGTAAGTAGTGTCACCTTTGTATTTCTGCAAGGTTAGTGACCGATGAGGTATGAACCCCGTCAACCGAGGTATACTATTACTGACGATGGTTAAGGTGAAATAGGCAATGTTTGGTACACAAATTCTAGCCCCTTTCTCGCGCTGCTCTGTGAGCAACGTTATCCGTAAAAGATCTGCTCAGTCACAAGTGGTCTGCTAAGTTCCACTGCTTCGTTAGACCAGTGAAAAGCGACCAAAATGATTAAAATTAATTGCAAACTACCCATAACGTATACAATACGTATAAGATATTTGTCTCACTGTCACAGAATTAGGCGAAAATTTGAACTGATTTTTGTTGTACTTGAATTGCAAACGAAACTCACCATTTTCTTGATTTCGTCGTACACGCATTACCTGGGGTGATTAAGTGGCGTGTAACGATTTGCATGTGCCAATTTGTAATTTACATGAAATCCGAAATACTCGTTTTACGTGGTGCACGGCAAGCTCGATGTGATTTATGTTCACCTATTGAGAGTATATAAGGCGAAGTATTTATCATAATTATTTACGGGAACTAAAATATCTAATCAAAGGATAGATAACCTCGTCTTGCAAATCTCCAGCCAAAGGGGTGAGTGCTAAATTTACATTTCGTTTTATTGTGAATTTTATTCAGAGTATCATTTCGTATAATGATGCCTTTATTGCAATAAACGTGGAATATTTGGAATTACTAGTCACTTTTAGACTTTAAATACAATATCGTAATCTACGGCTTAGATTATTTTTGAGACAACTATTATTAGTCTGGTTTTGTTTATTATAGCTGATTCCGTCGTTGATTCCGTCGTTGATACCGTAGAAGTACATCACTGATAGCGCATCTAATAACATCGTTGATACCGTCTCTGATACCGTAGCTGCTAACGTAGTTGTTACAATGTATCTGATACCGTAGCTGCTAATAACATCGTTGATACCGTAGCTGCTAATAACATCGTTGATAACGTAGCTGTTAACACATCTGATACCATCTTTTGATAAACGTCTTTGATATCGTCTGATTTGTTGTGGGACATCTATTATTTGTTCTGGAACATCTCTGTATAAATATCTGAATGTGCTTGTGCCGTTAATTTGTGCAAACGGAATTGAAGTATCTGTCTGTGTGTCGAACTGTCTGTTCGTCAACATCTGTGTAACATGTAAATATCCGGAAAGCTAGAAGTCCGAGTGTCGGAGCTGTCTTAGAGTTGTAAAACGTCCGGGTCGACATCTAGGGTAGTGAGGAACCGTTGGTTCTGGTAGATGTTGTATGCTGTCTGAACGTATAACTGTGGTGGATCCGTGTAGGGAAACGTCCGATAATAGTATTGGTCAACCCTCGGTTCTCGGGGAAACTGGGAGACGATTCAACTGTTGCTGAATCGTGCGGTTATACAGGGGAGACACATAGGTGTATTGAAATTGTAATATAATTTAATACATTGTTGTATTTGCATGCTTATGTCAGATCGCAATAATATTTCAAGTGATCACATAGATATCAATAAAAGCTAGCAACTTGATTGAATACAAGTATATGATCGTGCTAGTTATCGCAATCCATCGTGCGATAGATAGTTTGTCGTTTGTGTTTATTTTTTTCGTAAATCATACTTGCATTTATTTAACTTTCGTAAAGGATTCTTGGATCTGTGTATAATCCAAGAGATCCCTTTACATTTGTGATTCCTTTTGTATTGTTATTTAATTTGTTCATGTATTGTGAATGGTTGTGAGTTTAATTGTGGGTTGAGTGCATGAATTATTGTGTTGTTACATCCGTATTTTTTTCATTTATAATTTATTACATAAATTTATATTTTCTTTCACAAATTGTGTTTGTATTGTTCATTTAATCCACCCTCCTCTCGGTAACAATTCTGTTACAATGGTGTCAGAAGTGGGATCGTTGGATTAAGTGAACTGTCAATCATTTTTGTGAAGGTATACATTTAATGTTTATATTTGAGCGTGACCTTCTGTTAAGATAATACTCTAGTTGGAGTTTATTTTTGTTTAGTTTACCTAGGTCCGTGTGTCCAGTATAAACGTGTTTAAAGTATTGGTTTGGTTATATATCTATATTCATATTACAATTGTCATGTCATCCCTTAAGGACTTGGTTGCCTTAGGCAAAGAATTCGGTTATGAAGGCGAAAGTTTAAGGAAATTTATTCAAGAAGAACAAGCCCGAGAAAGGGAAGAAAGGGCAAGGTCAAGGGAATTAGAAAGGGAATCCGATGAAAGGAAATGGGCCTTTGAGAGGGAAAAGATAGAATTTGAGAAGGATAAGATAGAATTAGAGAAGCAGGCTCAAAGGGAAAAGATAGAATTAGAGAAAGGGAAGATAGAATTAGAGAAGCAGGCCGAAAAGGATAGGATAGGATGGGAAATGGAAGCGGAGCAAAAGCGAATAGAGTTAGATGAAAAATCAAAGCAACGGGATCATGAGCGTAAGGTAGAATTAGTGACATCTGGAAGAGAACACGATTCTGCCTTTAGCAAATTAAGGGGCCCCAAATTACCTCCCTTTGACGATGAAAAAGATAACATAGATAGTTATCTTCATCGGTTTGAGCGGTATGCCGAAAACCAGAAGTGGAGTCAAAATGACTGGGCGCTGCATCTGAGTGCTTTATTAAAAGGTAAAGCACTGGATGTATACTCGCGACTTCCTAGGGACGATGTGTTTAAGTACGACGTCCTAAAGGAAGCACTTCTCAAAAGGTACGAGCTCACTGAACAAGGTTTTCGAAAAAAGTTCAGGTATAGCAAGCCCGATAAGGGAGAAACCTTTGGTCAGTTCACCGTCAGAATTGCGAACTATTTTGAGCGGTGGATTGAATGCGGCAAAGCGGTGAAAACGTTTGAAGGGTTGACTGATTTCTTGCTCAGAGATCAATTATTTAATACAGTTGGGCGAGAATTAGATCAATTTCTGAAGGAGAAAGTCTTCACAAACGTAAAAGATATGGCTAAGCAAGCCGATTTATTTGCCGAAGCTCATGGGGGAACCCAGAACGTGGTTTTAAAAGATTTTAAGTCTGGAAACCAGTCTGTAAGACCTATGCCTAGGGAGCCTGTAAAATCAGCTGAGGTAAAAAGGTCAGTTGGGAATCCAGTTTTTCAGCGTGTGCGGTGTTTCTTGTGTAATGCATTGGGTCATGTTCAAAAAGACTGTCCTAAAAGAAAGGCACTTATACATAAGGTAGCAGTGGCTATACAAAGTAAAGGTATATCCGATAACAACGTACATGTAGAACCTTGTATTCATTCGCTTGGCACGTGTTTATTTCCTGAAGCGCGTGTACCAACCGCAAGAGGGTTTGTCAACGGTCGAGAAGTCGTGGTATTGCGTGACACTGGTTGTACGGGCGTAGTGATCAAACGTAGTCTCGTGCAGGATAACCAAATGCTCGGGTGGGAATCCCCATGTATGTTACTTGATCAGACGATGGGTCGCATTCCCGTAGCAAGGATCACAGTAAAAACACCTTTCTTAACGGGAACTGTTGATGCCCTTTGTATGGACAATCCTATTTACGATCTGACGATCGGTAATGTTGAAGGTTCCCGTCTTCCAACCATGGCGGATTTTAAAATACCTTTGGCCCAGGCAGTCGAAACGCGAGCGCAAACACGGCGAGAGAAATCCGCGTTTCATAAATTAATAGTCCCTGAATCGATCTCAGGAATTTCCCGTGATGATTTCAAACAAGAGCAAGAACGTGATGAATACATCAGAACAATTGTTGAGAAAATCACGTCCGGCGCGATTAAACATTGCAAGCGTGGGGGTAGCTCTAGATTCGTACGCAAGAACGGATTAATTCATAGGGAGTTTAGCGCTCGGGAGGGTAAGAAGTATTGGCAAGTGGTCGTACCCCAGAGATATAGATCTCAAGTACTTAGGGTGGCGCATGAGTCAAGCATGGCAGGACACCTAGGTAAGGCTAAGACCACTAGCAGGGTAGTCGCTGAATTCTACTGGCCCGGTGTTAATGGCGATGTCACACGGTTCTGTAGGTCGTGCGACGTATGTCAGAAAACCGTTTGTAAGGGAAGGGTCACAAGGGTGCCCTTAGGACAAATGCCATTAATAGATACACCGTTTAAAAGAGTGGCAGTAGATATTGTAGGACCAATACACCCAGTTACCGAAAGAAAGAATCGGTACATACTTACTCTGGTTGATTACGCAACCAGATACCCCGAAGCCGTAGCGTTACCAACTATTGAAACGGAAAGGGTAGCTGAAGCATTAGTTGATATCTTCAGTAGGGTAGGGGTGCCAGAGGAAATCCTCACTGATTGTGGTGCCCAATTCACCTCTGACCTCATGGGTGAAATAAGTAGGCTGTTATCCATCAAACAGCTAAACACTACCCCATACCATCCGATGTGCAATGGACTGGTAGAGAAGTTTAATGGTACCCTGAAAAGCATGCTGAGAAAGATGTGCGCGGAACGTCCGCAAGACTGGGACCGTTATTTAAACGCTGTTCTGTTCGCGTACCGTGAAGTACCGCAGGAAAGTTTAGGGTTCTCACCCTTTGAACTGTTGTACGGTAGGACAGTTCGAGGCCCGATGCGGATACTACGCGAACTATGGACTGGTGATGTCGCGAACGAGGAAATAAAAACGACTTACCAGTACGTGTTAGATCTAAGAAACAAACTTGAGAGTACTTGCCAGATGGCACGTGACGAATTGATTAAATCGGGGCGCAGATATGCCAAGTATTACAACCGCAGAGCGCGTAATAGGAAATTTCTTGTGGGAGATCAGGTGCTATTGCTTCTTCCAACGAGTTCGAATAAGTTATTAGTCCAGTGGAAAGGTCCATATGAAGTTAAAGAAGTAAAAGGTGACATGGACTATAAAATTGACATGGACGGTAATGTAAAGACATTCCATGCAAACATGCTCAAGTTATACATCAAGAGACAGAGCGACAATGTCAATAAGGGGAGTTGAAAATATAGGCGCAGACTACTTGAGTAGGGCATGATGGGAAATTTGTATGAATTTGCCCAGTAATAAAATCCAGTTTGTAGTATAACCAGTGTAAATGTTGTAAGATATCATCAGTAGTTATTTTTCTTCTATTCTGTGTTAGTTTTAAAAATGTGTACATTTTTATTCTTAGGGGGGAGGTATTGTCACAGAATTAGGCGAAAATTTGAACTGATTTTTGTTGTACTTGAATTGCAAACGAAACTCACCATTTTCTTGATTTCGTCGTACACGCATTACCTGGGGTGATTAAGTGGCGTGTAACGATTTGCATGTGCCAATTTTTAATTTACATGAAATCCGAAATACTCGTTTTACGTGGTGCACGGCAAGCTCGATGTGATTTATGTTCACCTATTGAGAGTATATAAGGCGAAGTATTTATCATAATTATTTACGGGAACTAAAATATCTAATCAAAGGATAGATAACCTCGTCTTGCAAATCTCCAGCCAAAGGGGTGAGTGTTAAATTTACATTTCGTTTTATTGTGAATTTTATTCAGAGTATCATTTCGTATAATGATGCCTTTATTGCAATAAACGTGGAATATTTGGAATTACTAGTCACTTTTAGACTTTAAATACAATATCGTAATCTACGGCTTAGATTATTTTTGAGACAACTATTATTAGTCTGGTTTTGTTTATTATAGCTGATTCCGTCGTTGATTCCGTCGTTAATACCGTAGAAATACATCACTGATAGCGCATCTAATAACATCGTTGATACCGTCTCTGATACCGTAGCTGCTAACGTAGTTGTTACAATGTATCTGATACCGTAGCTGCTAATAACATCGTTGATACCGTAGCTGCTAATAACATCGTTGATAACGTAGCTGTTAACACATCTGATACCATCTTTTGATAAACGTCTTTGATATCGTCTGATTTGTTGTGGGACATCTATTGTTTGTTCTGGAACATCTCTGTATAAATATCTGAATGTGCTTGTGCCGTTAATTTGTGCAAACGGAATTGAAGTATCTGTCTGTGTGTCGAACTGTCTGTTCGTCAACATCTGTGTAACATGTAAATATCCGGAAAGCTAGAAGTCCGAGTGTCGGAGCTGTCTTAGAGTTGTAAAACGTCCGGGTCGACATCTAGGGTAGTGAGGAACCGTTGGTTCTGGTAGATGTTGTATGCTATCTGAACGTATAACTGTGGTGGATCCGTGTAGGGAAACGTCCGATAATAGTATTGGTCAACCCTCGGTTCTCGGGGAAACTGAGAGACGATTCAACTGTTGCTGAATCGTGCGGTTATACAGGGGAGACACATAGGTGTATTGAAATTGTAATATAATTTAATACATTGTTGTATTTGCATGCTTATGTCAGATCGCAATAATATTTCAAGTGATCACATAGATATCAATAAAAGCTAGCAACTTGATTGAATACAAGTATATGATCGTGCTAGTTATCGCAATCCATCGTGCGATAGATAGTTTGTCGTTTGTGTTTATTTTTTTCGTAAATCATACTTGCATTTATTTAACTTTCGTAAAGGATTCTTGGATCTGTGTATAATCCAAGAGATCCCTTTACATTTGTGATTCCTTTTGTATTGTTATTTAATTTGTTCATGTATTGTGAATGGTTGTGAGTTTAATTGTGGGTTGAGTGCATGAATTATTGTGTTGTTACATCTGTATTTTTTTCATTTATAATTTATTACATAAATTTATATTTTCTTTCACAAAT
This sequence comes from Unio delphinus, assembly GCA_029339505.1. Classification (NCBI taxonomy): domain Eukaryota; kingdom Metazoa; phylum Mollusca; class Bivalvia; order Unionida; family Unionidae; genus Unio; species Unio delphinus. The sequence goes on from JAQISU010000103.1 coordinate 1,903,623, forward strand.
TGTGTTTGTATTGTTCATTTAATCCACCCTCCTCTCGGTAACAATTCTGTTACACTCACTGCCAAAGTTGCAAAGACACATTGAATACAATGTTTGGCAAGTTGTTTGTATTTAAGCTTGGTAACTTCTCTGCGTAACGTGTTTGTTTAAGTGTGGTAACGTATCCACGTAAGGTGATTGTTTAAGCTTGTAGATAACAACAGTGGCAATGCGGGGAAAACTTGTTGGAATTAGTACCGGTTTCTGTCTTACTGATGTATTAGGATCGAGTACCAAATGTTATATTAGTGATATAAGTACTGGCTGCTTGTTGCTGATCTACCTCAAGTATACGACACTCGGATCTGGTATATGTACACAACTGCAATGCTCAAGAAAATAATCAGAAAAAAAACAAGTTTTATTAAACGACACTCGGATATGTTATATGTACACAACTGCGATGCCCAAGAAAAAATCAGAAAACAAGTTTGATAAACTTGTTTATACACCGTAAATGGGATGGTTGCTGGTTGTATTGTGGTGGTGATGGAATTATTTTCTCAGGCTCTATCAATTACGATCTGTATTTGCTTCGGAAGAAAAAGAAAGAAAGAAATAGCATGGTAGCCGTCTTTACTATTTGTGTATTTCTACAGTGCATAGTATACAGATGAGACATGATCCAATCACCTGGAGATATAATTATATACAGCGCATTAAAAGTTATTAAACCCTTATAAACTCTTCATGTTGCTGTTGTCATTTGACGCATCAGTAAGCCTAGTACAGATTATGGATAACCAGAAGTCCATTTGGCTTCAAATTTCAATATATTAAAGTCTACCGTAGCTGTTGTAATATTGTGTCTTCGGCACAGAAATAAAAAAACGCCAAAAGGACTGTTATTTTCGTCCTCTTTTCATGTTTTCTTTACATGTTACAGCTTGGCTCTATAAGTAGGGATTCCGATGCGTTTCAAATAAACTAAGAACTGTTGGTAAAATGTAACAAAATTACTTCCTATTTTGGTTGAGAGCAACAGCGGCTTCCTTGTCATAAAATACAAGATAATCAAAATAAAGAAAAATGATATGTGAAATGCCAGGCAATACTTATGTTCGAATAACTGAATGACCCAAATATATGTGACCATTAACTATGGACGTACCTCCAGATCTATGCATCCATCCATCCATCCATCCATCCATCCATCCATCCAGTTTCATACGTCTATAAAACTACACAAATTTCAAAAGATTTAGCCAACATTTAAAATTCTCAGTTGTGACAAGCAAAGCAATTACATTTTATAATTAAAACTTTGTAAAATCCAAAGGGCTCACGCAAAGAGTAAGAAAGAAAAAATAGAAGAAAAATGTTTGATTTGAATTTAAATATGTGTCCTTATATCTAACATACTCTTGGGAACATTTCATAATCTGTGGCGGGGGTGGGAGGAGTTTAACGTAGCTTTAAAAATATTCAGTCATATTGCTACGAAGTCTGCAGTAATGCAATTTATAGTGATATCTAGCACCAAGCCAGTCCTGACACCAAGCCAGTCATGACAACATGCCAGTCCTGACACAAAGCCAGTCCTAATACCAAGCCAGTCATGACAACATGCCAGTCCTGACACCAAGCCAGTCCTGACACCAAGACAGTAATGACAACATACCAGTCCTGACACCAAGCCAGTCATGACAACATGCCAGTCCTGACACCAAGCTCTTTATGCTGATGGCCCTACGAGGCAGCTGCTAGTACCAATTTTGATAAGTCTTTGGTATGATTCTGCCAAGGTTCTAACCCGCCAACTTCCTCATCGAAGGCGGTCACTCTAACCATTTAGGCCACCGCGACACCTTATAATCTTTCATCGAATCTTATCTTTAAATAACAAGATAAGATAAGAATTCTTTATTTCAGACTTAAAAGTCCATACATTTACATTATATATATATATATATATATATATATATATATATATATATATATATATATATATATATATATATATATATATATATATATATATATATATATATATATATGTATATATATATATATATATATATATATATATATATATATATATATATATATATATATATATATATATATATATATATATATATATAATTAAAAAAAAAATTATGAAAACAAATAATAACAAAAAATAAAGTAATAATAATAACAGATGAGCCAACATTTTTTCACCCGAAACTTAAACCCCAAGAAAATATTTTGAAAATTTCTTAACTTTTACTTTGTAACTATTTTGAGTAATATGTATTTAGTGCCCACACGTATATGTTCCTTTTCTTTCTCTTTATTTTCACACAATAAGCAGCAGAGGGGGTGAATCCGACAAGCTTTTCCAGGCGTCGAAAAGGTAAAATAAGGCTTCCTTGTAAACGCTTAATAGAAGCCTCGACGAGGTTATCTGAGGCTTCCACGGATAGTAGAAAAACGTGTTCGACTTCGTCGACGACGTCGGAGACGCGTGTAAAAATCCGTAGGATTTTCAGTCGCTGTTCATGGCTGCGTTGTGAGCTAACTCGGAGGTGACTTGGTAAAAAAAAAAAAACTTCGTCATTGAAGTCATCATTTTCATTCCCCCCTCCCCCCTCTGCTGCTATGGTTAACAGAAAAGTTTATCAAGACCGATACGATATCGTGTCCGAGGGTCTGATTTCAATTTATCGTCACAAATCAGTGTGAGCGCGACTAAAGAAATTTTTAAATTGATTATGATCCATATCACCGCCGCACCAAGTCTGCCAAATATTTCTCAGCGTATGAGTGTCAACTCCGTTGAAGATACATAACAAATTGCAGTTATCTCTGATCACCTTCGGGATCTGTGTGTAGCGTTGAGTGATATATCACGTCAGTGTTTTTATGTCTGCCTGGGGAAAATATCCTGGCGGTTTTTTTTTTTTGATTGTCTAACATGACATCATCGTATACAACTAAATTATTAATACTTCCATCGATGTCATCAATGCTCGGTGCATCGTTGATATCAGTGATAAATTCAATAATATCATTGTTGATTTCTGATTTTGCTCTGTCATTAAAATCCTTTAATACTTCGTAGCATCGTTGATCGTCTACGCTCGGAGCGATCAAATATAATTTATCCCATGCCATCCATCTCGTTATTAAATTAAGTAGCAATTCTGTTATTACCACTTCCAGATGGTCCAATTATAATCGCGCGAATATAATTTGGTAACATTGCATGATGTTTAACAGGCTGCCGTAGTCGAGTAGCTGAGAAATCAATTACTTCCATTTGTGGTGTTATAATATATTTTATATTATGGATTTATATTGTGTGAAATGTAAGGCGCGAACTGGCACAGATACTTTGAAGACGATTATAACTAGTAATAACCGATCAGCGCTTTCTGGTAAATGAATAACGTGTGGTACAAAGAAATTTAAATGTATTTCTATGAAACCTAAAAAAAAACAACCTCGGAGTAGATATTGCAGCCAAGTTAGTAAAACTCCTAGGAACACCATGAGGGAAGTATCCAGGAAAAAAAACATCTTCCAGGGTATAGTTATTGTGGACCCTGGACTTGACTCGATATCAGACTCGATGATCAAAACCATCCCAAACCCGGTGAAGAATCAATAAACGCTATTGATAAGGCGTGTCATGCTCATGATGTTACTTATAAAAGCAGCAATCTGCAACATAGACATATCGCAGATGTGAAATTAATTCATGCGTTGAATTCTATCACTGATAAATCCTTCAAAGGAAAATTGGTTTCGTGGTTGATAAAATCAGCGATGAAAAGCAAATTAATGTTAGGTGCGGGTAATTAATAATTTAATTATTATTATCCGAGCGGATACTGGAGGGATAAAGCAGCAATTGGTAAACTCGCTAGCGCCGCTAAGGTGAAATATACTACAGCGGCGGATTGGTTATCCAAACAGGCAATATGGCAAATTTATCTACCACCGCCTAAACAAATTAACTACTCGCATTTTGATGTGACCGTTCCTATAGCAGTTCATCAAGCTGATGTATTATTTCTGCCACATGATGGTGGTTACAAATACGCGCTAACCATCGTTGATGTTGCGAGTCGATACAAACAAGCAGAGCAGTTAAAAACAAAATCATCAACTGAAGTAGCTTCTGCGTGTGAAATGATTTATCGAAGGGGTCCTCTGCGCTGGCAAAATCTATTACAAGTTGATCCTGGCAAGGAATTTCAGGGTGTGGTTCTGTCAGCGATGAAGAATCATAATACCGCGTTACGACGAGGACATACTGCATTACATCGTGATCAGGCAATTGTTGAACGATTTAATCGGACGCTTGCTGAGCGGTTATTTTGATATCAATACGCGAAGGAATTTATTCAACATAAACGATCTCATGAATGGGTCAAGAGATTACCAGCTGTGATTACCGCGGTGAATAAGGAGATTACTAGAACAATGAACATAAAACCTATCAATGCGATTAAAAAAACGTACATACCAAAAAATCCACAAAAAGATTTCAAAACAGCCAATACTCGGTAATGTTACTGTTAGGTATTTATATGAACCAGGAGAGCTCGAAGGTGGTAAAAAAGAGCTACTGATCCTATTAGGAGTGTCACGACGCATACGATTTCGAGTATAACACGATCCACGGGTAGACCAGCAATCTGTAGATTGGATTCAACTGCCCCTCAGCGTGGGTTTACTCAACAACAACTGCAAGTGATACCCGAGGATACTCAATTACCACTGCGTGGTATTAACTAGCGCCTCTTCGTCTGTTGCATTCGAGACAAGTCAGCATCACGTTATCGTTAGTATGACCAATATTACTGTTTATTCTGTCTACGTGAATTGGCGAGAGTCTTTATCCGACCAACGCCAACTCATTATACAATTGCAACTCACGCAGTGATTATTCTGTTGTCGTTGTAGTCTAATTATTAATTCGGCATCAATGTTAAATTCTCTATTATTTTTTTTATCCTGTTGTTTATAACCAGAATGTTTTTTTTTTGTTGTAATTATGTCATCGCTGACAGCAAACTCTAATTATCTAATAATCTAATAATCTAATTGTCGATGACGATGATAACCATCGTCATCGACAATGACAACTCTTCTAAGGTTATTTAGTTTTCGTACTCGTGATACTGCTAAATAAACTAAATCTGACCATTCGATGCGATTATCTATGGTCCAAACAATTGTATCTGATAACGTCAACCCTTGTGAAGAATGTATTGTTGCTGCGTATCCTAACTTCAATGGGGATTTATTAGCTTGTAGTGTATCTTCGACGATGTTTATATTAACTAATACTATATCGTTTTGCACTAAGTTTTGTTTTTCAAGTTGTCCGGGAATATCAACATGGATATTTTGCCTCCGTGTATCCTTGGGTCGGTAACAGAGCGGTACTGGAAGTGTTGCTAATTTTTCCTTGTGTATTTTAAATAATTTCATCTGAAGTGTATCTCTGATTATCTTTCTGCTTGCGATTATTAAATAGGTTGGTCTCCACGCTTCCCAAAAATCATTTATCGGTGTTTCGGAAATTATTTTACGAGTTATTTCACACTGGATTCTATCCGGTTGTAATCTAATTCGCGTTTTTAATTCTCATAATTATTCATCAAGAGCTCTATAATCCGTGTTAATTTCTTCGTAATAATCTACGGTTTTTTTAACCAACAAGGTGGAGATAAACCGGTAAATGGCCGTGGTTGACCGTAATCACCGCACATAACCATTCTTGCTTTCGATAGTATCAGCCAGTCAAGAAATGTTTTAGTATTTTCCACGAAACTGTACATACTTCATCCCAAATTACACATTGGGAATAAACCTATTTCCCATTCGTTCAGGGGTCCATGTGTCGCCTATCCATCGAAAAAATCTGTGATAGGTGCGTGCTTGAACTCCTCGTTGTATCATCGCTCTGGCGAGTCTGTGAGTTGGTGTTAGCACAATCATGGTTGTTTTATCACGAAATAGTTCAATAGCCCGGGTTGTTTTTCCTGATCCACCAGGGCCGTTTAAATAACATGTTTAGCATATGCATATTGGATCGGATATCGACGGTGCATTAGAACGCTCTGATATCTGATCGTGTTTCAAGTAATTATTTTCAACTGGAACATCTGCCGATGGAGAAAAATCTTGTAACATTTCCTTTTTAATTCTCCATGATCTCCATCGCTCATCATCGCTTGTAAACTTAGATACTAAATTTTAATATTTCGCATCTATGTAAAACGAATCTGTTGCGACTCTTACTGAGGTTTCAGGAAATCTGTTTTTCATCGAGAATAAATTTATTGAAGCATAAGTGAGCATAGATGATCTCAGATGTGTATACTGAAGACTGTATTCGTCGTTGTATGTTACAATTGTACCTAATTTTTCCCCATTGGAGAGAAATGCGTCTTTCTTAATAACATATGTCCTTTGTTGACTACATCCTTGATTATTAAATCATATTCAGCTTCGTATATGATCAATCGTGAAGAACATCTTGTATTATCATTTTTACCTCCTTGGGTAAATTTTCCGATTATCCTTCGTGATACATCTTGTGTGTATCTGTTTTCGCTATCAAAACGACTTTTTGATATTTTAAAAATGTCTTCTTCGTTGAGATTCGGATAACGTATTCGTGTTTTAGCATTTATTTTGTTTAGATCAGGTTGTGGTAACCAGACTGATTTCTGACCTCGATGGGATATAACCGCTTCAGCGACTTTTAGCGATGTTAGCATTCCGCAGTCGATCATATACCTCAATAACACCATGGGAAGCCAACATTTTTCTGACATATGCCTGCCAATCCAAATTTAACAACAACGATGAAGTCTTGGAGCAAGTTCAAATGATATTATGTTAGCAAATCCTGTTAAATCAAAATCAGGTAATGGACCATTAATTGCAACACGGATCATTTCATGTGTGGAATGTCCAAATCGTTTGAAGTATTCGCTGCATTCTCCGTACCCGAGAAAACTTTCCGGATAGCATGCAACCATGTCAACGGAAATTATCCCCACACGGTAGTATTTTGTATTTCATAGTCCACTGTGGCCATACTCGAGACAACTTAATTTGACATCTTCTAGAAAATCACCCCGCGTTGGCTTCCATGCGTTTTTATTTATCGCGAGATGTGCTGCAACTGATGGAAGTGTAAAGAAATTTGTTAACAATTGTTCATCATCGGAACTTTCTGGGAAAATCACTAGCTAGTTTTTTCATCCTATTATGTAGTTCCTCAGTGCGGTATAATTCTCCATTTGCTCTTAAAAACTAATTGAATCTACATTCGTCGTCTTCAAAACTGTGAAGTAGCCATACTGACACAGGATCGTTTTTACTTATTTGGTAAATAACGTCGAATAATTCTTTTTCAAGAAGAGTTTCCTCTGGTACAGCTACAGGAATATATCTTACTTTTCGTTAACGTGGAAATATTGTTACCGAGGGTGTCCACGCATGTTTGTTACGATCAATAATTTGTATTGGCGCTACATTTGATTTGTATCTGGGTTCATGTAATACTTCTCCGGTTATTGTCGTTACTGATATCGGAAATCTTAATAATGTTTCTAATTTAGCTATATCGGTAATTGTTGCTCCGCGCTGGTTCACTGTTAATTCCCACGAGGTAAATTTTTTAAGTCTTGTATCGGTTAACTTATTTCCTCTATACGCATTTGTGAAATATTCTATTACCCGTGTTGCTACACAATTCAACGACGTTGATGTTTTCATTGATACCAGCGCGCTGATATCAGGTTTATCTTTTAGCAAATATATCCTGTAAACAACTGCTGTTACAGGATACGATCTCTCGTAATATGGTCTATCAATTCCAGTCAACGTTCCCGGTTTCGAATCTCGTCTCAGAATGACGGTTTTATTATCCTTGAGGACTGGGTCGTATTTATCTCTGATAACCCAATCCGTGTCGTCGTCTGACCGGGTAATAAATTTTATTCTGAAAAAATATCTTTTCCCGCCAAGATGTGAAATTATTGCGGCTGCTCTTTCATCGTTCATGGTCGCGTCGATGATATCTTTGTTGATAATTCGAAACGTCGACCATGCATGGGATGCTCCGTCATGTTTAAATTCAACAAGGCAGTCTCTGAGTTTACGTAACACGGTTTTATCATGTATCAATTTTTTAAGGTTAAACGGATGAATTCTGTCAAGATTAAATTTAGTATTTTTCCAAGGCTTAATTGCTAAAATCTTCTTTAAAAATTTAAACATTGTATATTTAAATAAACTGTATATTTAAATAAAGAAAATATTTTATTTTAAAATATAACATGAATTATTGCAATTGGCTACCTATCGGAGATACAATAAAATGCGGAAAACCATGCCGGGGGCAATATTTTGGTTCTCATAAAAAATATCGTTCGAGGGAGTATTGGCCCACAACCTTGTATACGTTGTGGTATTGGCGTGCGAGGGAAAACTCGTTTAAGTAAAAATTGCGGACTTTAAAGACACGCCGCATTGAAGTATTATTATAGTCGCCGCCCGGATCATCCTATGAATTTATCATTGAAATCCCCGCAGGATTATCTTATTATTTGTCAATTTAAAAACAAGGAAAATTTATATAAAATAAAATAATGTCCGACGACGAATACGTTTCACATCCTGTTTACGTTAATTACAAAGCATCGCGAAATGGAACGGTCCGACACAAGTTACGAAGAATTCCTATTGGTAATATTAACGATATAGGTTATATAATAATTAGTGTCAGTGATGGTAACCGTCAATAAAAACATATTGCATCATAGATTTATCATTGAATGTTTCACCGGGAAGATCTCACCGGGTTAAGTAGTTGATCATGTCAACGAAAATAAAAAAGATAACCGCGTAGATAATTTACGAGTAGTTACTCAGCGTGAAAATTGTCTTAATAAAAAACATCCCGAAAACAGACCGCCGCCAAGACCAGTGACAGTATTTTATGACGAAATTGTAATACACTTTCCGTCAGTAAGTTCCGAGGCGAGACATTTTGATATTAATCCTGTTTGTGTAAAATATGCCGCTGACGGCAGAATATCAACTACGTACTCTGATAGGATATCGAAAAGAGTTTGTTTCGAATATATTTCAAATTAAAGAAATAGTTGTACATTAGAATAAAGATGAACGACGACGTTATTTCAACACTCTCCTTCGAACTCGACTGTGTATCAGTGTATAATAATAATACTATTTTACCAGTAAATGGCTTGAGAATGAATATCAAAAAAAATTCTCCGCGAAACAGCGAGGATATCCTACATATCGATCAGAATATCGTACAATAAAAAGTCTATTCGTCAGAGAAATCTTATCCTGGTTGATTGGTACAAAAGACGTAGCGATAAGAGAATTATTGGTGAATTTAAAGCTGTATCATTGTTAATAAAACAACTTGAAGATGATATCAAGAAAATATTTGACCAAGAAAGAGACATTGATAATGTTATAAAATTATTTGAAAATGAATTCATGATAACTAATGATATCCCCAAGGATACTACCACGGATACCTTCGTGGATACCCTTCTTGATTTTCTTAGTGAAAGATTTTCGTGAAAATCATTCAAATTTTAAAAACATTCTTCGAATTAGCGCGCGTGTATGCAGATTTTTGATCAATAATTTCATCGACGAAAAATATTTACAAAAAATTTCCATGATAACCCCAACGGGAAGGCGGTTTTTAAACTAGTAATTTTCGATATTTTTTTGTCATAATTCCCACACGTGGTATCCGGTGGGTTTTTTATCATAATTTTTTTTATCATGTGTATAATAAAAATTAATACGATGCCCAACCGTGCAAGATATCTGACCCCGGATGAACAGTTAACTATTATCGAGTTACGAAGACGGGAACAACCTCGTAAAATCGCAGAGATATATCGAATAGGACTGCTACGGATTTATACATTTTGGAAAGATGCATATCCCGATGAAAGATTCATTGCGGGGTATGCAGGAACTGAACGAGGAAAGAACCTAACAAGGTACATTGAGCTTATAGCGAATAAACCCCAAGATCATCATGATCGTTTAATACAAGAAAAAACGACTAAAGGATATTCTCGATGAAACAGTAAAAGATATTAACGAATATGACATCGCACAAAAAAAATTCTTGGAAATAATCAGTGCTACAAAATACATCGACGAATATATCAGATTGTTATCGCGGGAAAAATCCGCGTTGGAAGAAAAAATGATTATTCTACGCGCTGAAAATGTAACACCGAAGAAATTGTTGCTGGTATTGAAAAAGATATCCTCGGTGAAACCAATATTAATTCGTGTAATGAAAATATTAAAAAATTAGGCAACGATGTAGAGCAACGCGATCAAACCATTGCAAAATTAAACAGCAAGGTAGATCAACGCAAACAAACTATTGAAGATTTAAGCAAAGATATAAATCAACGCGATCAAATAATTAAAAAATTAAACAAAGATTTGCTAACAGCTAATGAGATAATCAGCAACAATGAGATACAACTTACATCGTTACAACAAAAGCTCAACAATGTTATCAGCAAGGACTCCATAAAAATTAGATCGTTGATGAGACAGCTTGATGAATTTTACAACGTTGATGAAAATTAAAATATTTTAATTACTAGCCATCTTAATTACAATCTACGATTGTCATCTATGATTGTCATCTAGGATTTTCATCAACGTGGCAACATTCAGACACGCGTGGACATATTGCATAATCTGGTCACGATTACAACTAATTGCTGTAATATCATCTTGTTTTAATAGTTCTCGTTGTTGGTCAGTCAGTATAAACTCTTCATCCCCGATGACGTCTATGATCAAATCAACATCGAAATCTTCATCGGGGTATAAAAACATTTTCTGATAGCGTCTTCGAAAATATTCTTATCGTAAACAAATACTCGTGCGTGATGATAATTCATTATAAACAACAATGTAGTTTAAATTGAAAATTTTGAAAAATTTTAATCTTAACATAGTTAATTAGAAAATTACTTTGTTGTTTCAATAATGGTAAACGAATCATTAACTACTAGAACAACCAGAGAAAGATTAGCCGCGCTTAAAAAAATTATTCCAATCTGCGACTCTTTACACGAAAATTTACAACAACGACAACTTTTTTAGACTGGCTTTGCAGAAGAATCTGAACAATTATTTAAGACAATAACTACAGTAATCTCTAAACAAGGAAAAAAAGGAGAAGAGTCTTTTCTTCCTGTACTCGAAAAAATAGCAAAAAGATCTAAACAAACAAAAAATCTTTAAAAACACTTCCTGGTGATATAATAACCGCTTCAAAACAACAAGAACAACAAGAACAAGAAGAAGAAGAACTTGCTAGTAGACCACTACCTGAACCAGAAGAAAAAGAAGATGATACTGCTAGTGGACGAGTTGTATTCGTTGATAAATTCCGCTCGGGTAAATTAGATGAATTAAGAAATAAAAAAATTAACTCTGTGGAAGAATTAGCCGATTTCGTTGCTAGGAGTCTTCATCAGAGAAGAAATTATATCCGCGATGATTATAAAAACCTGGTAAAAAGGAATGGTATCAGGGGTTATATCGTATACTAACAAAGTCATCTCAGGCAAGAGAAGATGATAAAACATATAACGAATTTATGGAAGCAGTAAAAAACCTGAATCATCTACAACAACGCATATAGACCCTGGATTTCTTAGATTACCAGAACAATCAAAACTTTTTGATATAACACAACCCTCTTCTCAAGGTGCATCAGGTATCACTAAAAAAGCAGGGTGGGGATTTTTCCATAGTGGGATATCAGGTAGTGCTACCAACGTCTCGACAGTTGTTATGTTAATATTTTCAGTGATATATTACGATTAGAAGTTCTCATTGGAGGGAAACGAGCTGGAAATAACTTAACCGAAATTATTAACGAAGCAACTGATATTTGTATGCGGTTATTTCGCGGTGGTATCATGGACATTGCAACGTATCGAGATTTCATTGAAGAGCTAGTGGAAAATCACTATCATGGTTATCATAGCGATTAGATAAATTACAATTGAAAACACTAGTGTTTTATAAGAATGATTATACACTACAACCATGATAAACCAACTAGCGTATACGTGGTGAACTCACGATTGCCAGAATACAACGCGTACTATGGCGATGGTCTCGGTGATACCATTGCAGGATAATTTGCAAGAATGGCTCCAAAAGTGGCACCGCTAGCAAAACAACTGTCAATGAAAGCAATTGATGTTATTCGTGATAAGGTCATTAGCGCCATCGGAGATGTTGCCGGGAAGGCGTTTTCAACCGCGAAAGATAAACTAGCAACGTTAGTTCGACAGCGAAAGAAATCAGGAATGACTCCGTCGTTGATAAAATCATCAATGATAAAATCATCACCGTTACCGTCTACGGCAGTGATGCCGGCAAGTGTTAGTAAAATAGTAAATAACGGTTGTAGGAAATATGAATAAAATTAATTTTAGATCAAACTACGTTATTTTCCTTGATCATAAAATATATTGACATATTAGTTATGTAACAGATTATTTCACCCACAATCAATCGTAAATTTGATAGCGAAATGTAGACTAATGATTACCAGAATTGAAGACATAAACAAATATAACTGCAATGGCACTCCAAATGGCAACAGCAGCGCCAATTGCAATGATGACGTTGCTGAAGTCACTTTTGCTGCCGTTTCTCTTATTGTCGCTATATTTGACCGTAATGCTGCTCTCTTTATTGTTGCTTTCTTTACAGTTGACTGTCATGCTGCTTTCTTGTTGTTGTCGCTATAGCTGGCCATGGTATTGATCTTTGCATTGTTTTCGCTATAGTTGACTGTGAAGTCGCTGTCTTTGTTGTCGTTATTGGTGGATGTGGTGCTGATGTCCTTGTTGTCACAATAGTTGCCAATAGTGTTGGCGCTTTTATTTATGTGGCTATAGTTTGCAGTTGTGTTGCTGTCTTTGTCATTGTTGTCACTGGTGGAGATTGTGTCCGGGCTGTAGTAGTGAACTTACAAGTCACACAGCATTAATTTGGGTCGGTATAAAACGGGGATAGAACCTCAATACAGTTAGCAACCTTGTCTCCATGCTCACTCATATATATATATATATATATATATATATATATATATATATATATATATATAGAGAGAGAGAGAGAGAGAGAGAGAGAGAGAGAGAGAGTGTGTGTGTATATATATATATATGTGTGTGTGTGTGTGTGTGTGTGTGTGTGTGTGTGTCACACTAACGTACGTTGGTTGTTTCAACGTAGTTATATTGACGCGAGGCAACGGTGTATTCACTGGGTGAATGACTTAACATTCCTGCCGATGTGTCCACTTCAGAATGTAGTTCTGTCTTGTTGTGCGTATTCACAATAACCGGTTAATATTGATAAGTTGTATGTTTTCATTTTTGAGTTTCTATTTTTATTCACTTTGATTAAATCAAAATCAGTGTAAATCATGATTTATACATGAAAGATGGTTTTATTTCTTTAGTGCACAAAATATACAGACATATATTTTGAATGCTAATCAATGCATTGACGTACAGGCTGAAGAAAATTAGTATGGAATAGGACTATAAGCGCAACAACGAACCTACAAGAGGTAATTCATTGTTTTAATATATTCAAAGTTAGTCTAAGTCATTATTCATTCGTAGTTAATTAGCATTACTACAGACCAATTCTCTCTCTATCTCTCTCTCTCTCTCTCTCTCTCTCTCTCTCTCTCTCTCTCTCTCTCTCTCTCTCTCTCTCTCTCTCGGTTGGACTTAACATTTACCATCATGCTGCATATGCCCAGAGATAGAGTGAGATAGAGATAAGGGGGTAGTGGCCTTTGGACATTTTCTTATTAAATTAATATTAATTGATGATTAATACCCTATAATAGGTTTTAAAAACCTTCTAACATCAACAACACCTTAAATACATTCCATAAGTGTACTATGTACGCAAGACCTGCGCAGTTGAGATATTTTTCTAACTCATGATACTGCGAGATAGACTAAGTTTGACTACTCGATAGGATCATCAATAATACAAACAACTGTATCATGTAGTTAACCCCTGAGATGAATGTATTGTCATTGCGTATTCTAGAGTCCATGGAGATTTGTCTTTTAATGCATCCTCGACAGCATTGATATCAACTGGAATAATATCATGTAACACGAGAATCTATTTCTCACTCTGTCTTGCTATTTCAACTTCAATATTTTGTCTTGGTGTATCAGCTGGTTTCTAACATAACGGTACAGGAACTACTGAAACCTTGTCCCTATGTAACTGATATAATTGATGTTGAAGTTTGTCAGGAATTATATTTTTACTTGCAAATATCAAATCGTTTCGTCTCCATTTATCTCAAAAATTATTTATCGAAGTTTCTGAAAGTATTTCTCTCGTTCTTTTACACAGAATTTTATCCGACTGTTTAATCTTAATTCGATCTATGAACAGTATCAGTTTTTCATACTAATGTACAAAATTCTTGAACCATTCGTTGGGAGATTTTCCAACCAATGGCGGAGGTTGACCATAATCGCCATACATTATCAAAGCTGTATTTTTCAATAATAGCCAGTGAAGAAACATGTTTAATATCTCCAGCGACTCTGTGCATATTTCATCCCAAATTATTATTCCGGGTATATATTTCTCTCCCATTCGATCAGGAGTCCATGCGTCTCCTTCACACCTAAATAAGCTATTGTACGTACATGATTTGACACCTCGTTCTTTCATTTCTCGTGAGCGTCTATGTGCAGGAGTTAAGACAATTAAATCTGAATTCTGTCTAAATAATTCAATAACACGAGTTGTCTTTTCGCATTCGCCTGGTCCGTTCAAATAAACAGTCTTATGTCTACATACTGGATCTGATATATATCTATATATATATATATATATATATATATATATATATATATATATATATATATATATATATATATATTGTTACGTATATTTGATATGTCATTTATTTTAATTTTATTGTTTGTTTGTTAGATTTAAATTTGGCATTTTAAGTTTTAAGATTCGTTCACTTAAGGGGGGTGTGACCTTTACTTTACAGAGTGAACGCCAGGTGTTGACCTCATTTCTGACCTGGTTTCAGACTTGTAAACATGCTTATAAAATGATTGGTTGGTTCCAAGGATATTGTGGAGTTTTAGACAAACATCTTTCTTTTTTAGTTGGGTAATACGCTGGGTAGGTTAGTTTTTGAGCATAAATTTGTTCTGAAAGGTTATGGTGGATCACGTGACCCCTTGTTTACGTAAAAACAGCTATATAAATTATGTTTTGGAGCGAGCTATTCAGTAGAAAATTGGGCTGTTAGAATATTATGTTGTGTCTTTTTGAGTTATTATAAATTAACTTGTACTGGACATTGTGTCAATTCGTTTGGATGAAGAAGAATTATTTTGTTATTATGATGAAAAGAATAGTGCTCATAGGGATTTTTATTAACAAGAGCTGACTTTATCAAGTGACATCGTTTACCATATTGTATACTTCGCTGAAATTCGAACTTAGAATTATTTTGTCATTTTATTACCAGGACTTATACCATTTATCTAGTGGATTGTGAAGTACCAAATTTTTCGTCAGTGAGATCCATTAATTAATTCTTAGTCTAGCCAACAATTAACTGTTATCTGGTGGTAGAGTTTGCACAGAATGTTGTTCTAACTCGGTCAACATTATTAGAATGTTTATAGTCAAAATGAATTGGGGGTATGACAGGCTAGGGAAAGGAAATTCGCAGGTAGAACTGTCAAAAAGTGATTGAGAGAAATGGTAGGATGTTATTTCAACCCCAGCTGGCATTTTTGGCACATTGATAGGCAGTTTTCCAAATGTCTGTAGGAATAGCATTTATTCCGAGTGGTCAGATGTGGAATTAGGGGTGGGTCAATCCCTGACATTGAGGGTAATATATTCTCTGAGTTAATGAATTTTAAGCAGTCCAAGAAGACCTTAGCAAGAGAGGAAGTTGAAAAACATAGTCAAGACTCCGAACGTACTTTAGGAAAAAGTAATCCGTAAAATCGGGTTCCAGGAAAAACTGAATTTGGAACGATTGTAAGACGCCAAAAACACAAGGAAAATAGTTTGAGTAAAGAGCGAAAAAATAACGAGGAGCTTGAAATTCAAAGGAGGGGAAAGAAGTTAGAAGTCAGAGGTGTGGAATCCCACGTTGAACCAGAGGGGCAAGTTAAAGTCTGGATGCAAGCAGAAGTAAGAAACAGTCGTCGAACAAGTCATTGTGAATTTACCTAGCGGTCCAATGTTAATGAACACTCGATTTCGTGATGAAATTTGCTATCAGCTATTAACGGCTAAATTAGTCTATTTTTTTAGTGTTTGAATTTTAATTAATGTATCCATTATTTTAAACTTCGGTTTAAGAGGGCTTCTGAACTAAGAATATTCAGAAGGAAAGAAATTGTAATTTACTGTGTCGTTCTTCTTGTGATTTTATTTTGATTAAATCCTTATTTATCTTTACGGGGGTTCGTGTGTTGTCTTTGGTCAAGATATCGACTCAGATTGCTATATCCAATTTTATAACCGTGCATATCACACCGTAGGGGTCATCCTTTAGATATCGAGTATTAGCGGGAGGTGGTTTCGAGTGTTGTTTTTCCAAGCTGCGCAATACCTCTGACCAGGGACTTGTGCAATATTGTACCAATAACGCTTGATACCGAAACGACCCGTTACATGGATAATATTTCGAATTATTTTGGATTAATTTTGGAATTGATTCTTTAAACCGTAAGTTTATTTTTCTTTTCTGAAAAAATATTTTCACTCTTTCTATGTTACTGTTTATTCGAGCCTAAGCACGTAACAATATATATATATATATATATATATATATATATATATATATATATATATATATATATATATATATATAGCGCCGTTGACATTTGCCATGTCGCTATATATGATCGATAAGTATTCGCGATTTCAACATCTGCTAATTTAGAATAATCATATAATGTTTCTTGTTCTTGGAAAATGAGTCACTGATTCTGTATACTTGCTATGGATATCAAATTAATCCGTTGCAACTCTAACTGCTGTGTCAGGGAATCTTTTTATCATTGATAGCAATTTTATAGAAGCCTATGCGAGCATTAACGATTTTAGATGCATATTCTTTGGAATGACGTCTTTGACATAGCTAACAATTGTACCTAACTTTTTTCCCATCAGACAAGTAAGCATTTTCTCGACTGACAAATATATCTCTGCGATTACACAATCGTATTTAGTATCATCTAAAAATTAATCGTGCTTAACATCAGTTATGATCATACGCACCTAATTGGGTAAATCTACCGATTATTCTTCTACCGATATCTTTAAAGGTTTTATCACTGATTTCACGTCTACATTAAAAAATCTCCTTAGATTGTTTAACAATATAATCTTCAACAAGATCAGGAAAATTTTCTTTGTAATCGTTAATAATCTTATCAAAACTAAAATCTGGCTGTGGTAACAAAACTTACGTCTAAACGTGATACGATATAATTGCCTCACCTACAATCAGCGATATCAATATTTTACAATCAATCATATACCATAATAAACTTTTGGTTCCCCGTATGTTTCAGAGAAATGTCTACAAAACCAAATATAGCAAATTGGATGGATTCCCTTAGCAAATTCAAATGATATAACACAAGCGAATTCGATTGGACCAATTAGTGTAGTGGTCCATGCATTAATACTCGTGTCATCTTACGCGTGGGATATCCAAATCACTTAAAATACCTATGACACTCACCAAATCCTAGAAGACTTCAAGGATAACAAGCGACCATATCAACCTAGATAACATCTTTATAATGATACTTATGTACGACATACTTCGTATTAGGTCTTAAAAAGACTTCAAGGATAACAAGCGACCATACCAACCTAGATAACATCTTTATAATGATAGTTATGTACGACATATTTCGTATTAGGTCTTAAAAAGACTTCAAAGATAACAAGCGACCATATCAACCTAGATAACATCTTTATAATCATACGTATGTACGATATATTTCGTATTAGGTCTTAACAATTGATCAAACAAACGACCTGGTCCGTCGTTTTAGACCTCTGAAATAACCATACTGACATCCAAACATTTTTACTGAAGTCATAAATAAAATCAAACATGTTTTCTTGGTAAAATCTTACAGTTCGATGAAATATTGTTACTACGTTAGTCCACGCGTGGGCGTTTTGATCAATGATTTTTACTGAAGCTACTTTTAACAAACTGAGAATAATAGTCGTGGTCGCACAGGAAAATACTCTAATATTGTGAGACCTATTAAATCCATCACATAAACTGGTGAAGAAAAAATGTCAATCAAAGACCTCGACTGGCAAGTATTTCGGTATTAACCCACGCGGTTCAATATGCTGCAGATAATATTACTAAATCAGCTTTTTCATATAAATACTAACAATGGATTTCATTATCGTATGTTGATACAGTCAACGGGGATAACTCTACCGTGGATGTGTAAAAGTTAATATACTTCCCTCCCTTGACTTCAAAAATTGCACAAGTCATTTCCCATCATATGTTTTCTAAATTTAAAAAAAGCTGATTTGTTAAGTAAAACTAAATTCAATTTTTTTTGTAATACAAAAGTAACTATTGTATTCAAAAATAGTTGCATTATTTAAAAGTAAATATATTATTCAAAAGTAACTAAATTCTAATTTCCGAAACATATACGTGTCAGATTAGAACTATAGCACATACGTAGCGTGGTGGATTCTTGTACTGGAGATCAGTGGTTAGAATCTCATAACAAGTATATTACCGACGGCAGAGTTAATAGGGTTTATCTATATAAGTGGCTACGCCAGCCGGAAAGTGTTTAAATTATACCTCTCCCACCACGTTCAGACAACATGGTGAGTGCGTTTTGTACGATCACCGGAATTTAATCTTGTGGGTGGGGGTGGATACGGGGTGATATACATGAAATTAAAAGACATAGACAAGACTCTAACATAGAAAATTCGCTGGAAAAGACGTCAACGAATAAACAGAAACGAGGATGTATATGCTCTAAATCACACTGAAGTGGAAAAGTACAGGGACATTCAGAAAGAATGGCCGGCCATAACAAACGGTCATAGGGTGCCGAAAAAAAAGTCTCAAAAAGACAAATATTTAAAAAGACACAAAAAGACCCTTTGAACGGAGGATATTATACATCTTCGATGTTTTTTTTTATGCAGCATGTTATGGACGTTTTCATTAATAATATCTTTGGTGGACGTATTTTTGTTCGTCTGCGTTATACCCGGGAAATTTAAAATGTGGTAGTTCAGATTCAGTTCTCTTGTATGTGTCTAAAAAAAATTGTTTATCATCGACTCCTTTTTGATTAATTATTACCTGAATTACTCGCCGGTTTATATATTTCATATCAGATACAAGCTGGTTTAATATTTATATTTGTTTAATAATTTCGCTGCGTGAACTTGCTATGTATAACAAAATGTTCTTGGAATCTTTGCTGAAGTTTACTACTTGTCGCTTATGTTCTTGATTAATAATTTAAAAATATTCCATAACTTCACTTAGGTGAAGAATCACAGTTATAGTTACTCCTCTATCAAGCTTCGTATGTATACAATGCCACCACATACAGTCATCACTAATGCCATAAATAAGTACCCAATCTTATTTGTTATGGCAAGTCAGTGATCTTTGTATGATGTTGAAAAATCACATCTATAGTTACTCCTATGTCGGGCTCAGTACGTATAAAATGCCACCACATATAGTCATCACTAATGAAAAAATAACTACCCAATCTTATTGGTAATGGCATAACAGTGATGTTTATATGATAGCTTAATTTCATGATATAATTGTCTATCCGTGATGAAATCAGATTTTTTGGTTCCGGTGGTGGTGGTGGTGCCTCTGTGTTAACTTCAGGCCATCCTATCAATGTTAGTATCGATGATTGATAAATATCCATGACATAGTCCTGCGAATTTATCTCTATCGCGGCTGACAAAGTTGGTTCGTGAACATTATATCTTTTTTGATTCTTTACTTGTAAAATATTGAATCCTTCGCTGAAATTCGTCATTGATTCCTTCGATATCATAGCTTCTTTATGAAATAAAAACAACCTGCCAATCGGTTTTTCCATCTGGTTCATTCTTATTTGCAAATACCAATGACTTATTTTGACCGTTGACCCGCTAGGGATTTTGACGTAATATTTTGCCAACTGTAATATATTCGTAATTAAGCAAGTGCAGTTTCTTTTCCGGGAATAGCAGTTGGAACCTTCAAGCTGAATTCAGGTTTGGATGAGGTTATGGAGATCATCGTTGGCTTTCGTGATTTTGTATTCGTAACTAACTGTTGCAATACCTCTAGCTACAATATTATTATTTCTAATTCAGACGTCGTTGCCTCGTCGTAAATCTTAATCATCGCTGAGAACTCTTTATTGGATATACTATTTCGTTATTAAGAACTCTTTATTGGATATACTATTTCGTTATTAAGAACTCTTTATTGGATATACTATTTCGTTATTAAGAACTCTTTATTGGATATACTATTTTGTTATTAAGAACTCTTTATTGGATATACTAATCCGTTGTTAAGATCTCTTTATTGGATATACTATTTCGTTGTTAAGACTCTTTGACAATAATGATGATAATTGGGAATATACAGCAGTCACGATGTGTAATTTAATTATGTACTCATGTATATATTTGATTTGCAATTATATTAAGAATGCTAGATATTGTTGTTGTTGCTGAAACACAAATTGTTATAACTGTAGGTGATGTCATTGTTACCGTTGATAGCAATACATCAGCGGACGCAATAACAGATGAAACAGAATATACAATTATGTCAACAACAACAACGCGCCAGTTATAGTTGTCTTTTTTAATAAGTACTCCTCGATGGGATGTTTAAGTTTACTTTGTAATTGTTTTTGCACTTGATTTTATCTATACTGCTGGGCGTTCATAATATTATTTACTTAAATCAAATACATATTCTACATACCATGTGAGCGACGTTGATGCTAAACCGCCACATATGGGATTTATTCTAAATGTTTCAGTGGATCCATTTCCTATTACAGTGGTTCCTTGACTTACGAGTTTAATTCGTTCCGTGATGGAGCTCGTAACTCAAATTACTCGTATGTCAAATCAATTTTCCCCATTGAAATGAATTGAAATGGCCTTAATCCGTTCCGGACCTCCAAAAAACACCGCAATATCGATAATTCTGAGGCATATCACGATGTTATAGTGGTCCTTCCAGAACTCTCGAAGGGTGAGGTTTGTGCTCTCCGTCACCTCAAATCCGTGGCGGAACAAGTACTTGGTGAAGAGCTTCTTGAAATTAGAAATCACCTGCTGGTCAATGGACTGCAGGATAGTGGTGGTGTTGGGTGGAAAGTAGAGAACCTGGAGCAAATTAGCGTTAATAGCTCGTGCCTTCTCGCAGATTATAGCCTCCGTCACAGTATCGTCTGCGAGCTGCTTCTCCGTTAAACACACTTCCAGCGGCTTCTCCATATTTTCATGGAGAGATATCCGCTGTTTATTAATTATTTTAACACCCTTGGCTGGCGCGATAGTCTTTATTGACTCCTTCTGCTGCAGTATGGTGCAGATCGTGGGAGCGCTACGCTCGTACTGCTTCGCCAAGTCGACTACATGCACACCTTCGTCATGTTTTTCAATAATTTCTTTCTTTAATTCAATACACAACACTGATGCTTCCAATGCGAACTAACCGCTTAAAGTGAACGAGTGAGACACGGGATGCTGGGCGGATGTTGCAGCGTTCACTGTGACGTTCGCTGTGCCAACTAGCGGTTGGGTATCTGAAGCTGGCTCGTAATCCGAATTTTAGCTCTCAACTCAAAGCAAAAAATCGACCGAGAGATGACTCGTATCTCGAAAAATTCGTTAGTTAGGACACTCGTAAGTCAAGGTACCATTGTTCATTCATTTCATTCACTGCCCGTCACTCCTATCAGGGTATGGGCCGCCAACTACAGATCTCCAGAGTCCTCTGTCCTGGGCCATTTTTTCTAGCTGGTTCCAGGTGTAGCCCATCTTGGTGGTGTCAGCCTAGAGGTTGCGTCGCCAGGTTTTTCTTGGACGGCCTCTCTTCCGCTTGCCTTGTGGGTTCCACTTCAGCGCATGCCTGGTGATACTGGTTGGCGGTTTTCGTAGGGTGTGCCCTATCCAGCCCCATCTCCTCTTCCTGATTTCTTCTTCAGCAGGAAGTTGGGAGATCCTTTCCAAAGATTGGCATTGCTGATGGTGTCAGGCCAGCGGATCCGGAGAATCCTTCTGAGGCAGCTGTTGATGAAGGTCTGGACTTTCCTGATGGTGGTCTTGGTCGTCCTCCAGGTCTGTGCTCCATACAGTAAGACTGACTTCACGTTGGAGTTGAACAGTCGGATCTTGGTGGTCAAGGACAGCTCTTTGGAGGTCCAGATATTCTTGAGCTAGATGAAGGCGGCTCTTGCTTTGCCGATCCTTGCCTTGACGTCTGCGTCTGTACCGCCCTGCTGGTCAATGATGCTACCCAGGTAGGTGAAGGACTGCACTTCTTCCAGGGGACTTCCATTCAGGGTGACTGGTTCGGTACTTGTGGAGTTGATCTTCAGGATCTTGGTCTTGTCCTCGTGGATGTTGAGGCCAATTTGTGAAGACGTGGCTGCCACAACGTTTGTCTTTTCTTGCATCTGCAGTTTGCTGTGTGCAAGGAGTGCAAGGTCGTCGGCAAAATCCAAGTCGTCTAGCTGGCTCCACAAAGTCCAATGAATTCCATTCCTGCGCTCGCTGGTGGACGTCTTCATAATCCAGTCGATGGCGAGGAGGGAGAGAAACGGTGATAACAAGCATCCCTGTCGGACTCCAGTTCGCACCTGGAAGCTGTCTGTGAGCTGCCCTCCATGGATAACTCTGCAGGACATGCCGGCGTAGGAGTTCCTGATTAGGTTGACCATCTTGGCTGGGATGCCGTTGTGCCGAAGGAGTTTTCAGAGGGTTTCTCGATCCACGCTGTCGAACGCCTCCTCATAGTCGATGAAGTTGATGTACAACGGGGAGTTCCACTCTAGGGACTGTTCGACTATGATGCGAAGCGTCGCAATCTGGTCCGTGCAGGATCTGTTCTGCCGGAAGCCTGCTTGCTCTTCTCGCAGCTGTGCGTCCACGGTTGCCTTCATCCTTTCCAAGAGGACTCGGTTGAAGACCTTCCCTGGCACAGATAGGAGTGTGATGCCCCTGTAGTTGTTACAGTTGCTGACGTCACCTTTCTTGGGAAGCTTGATCAGGTAACCTTCCTTCCAGTCTGCTGGTACGTCTTCTTCCTCCCAAATCCTCTCAAAGAGTGGGCACAGCATCTCCACTGACGCATCCAGGTCTGCCTTTAGCGCCTCTGCTGGGATGTCGTCTGGTCCAGCCGCCTTCCCGCTCTTTATCAGGGTGATGGCCTTCGTGATCTCGTCTCTGGTCGGTTTCTCGCAATTGATCGGGAGATGCACGTTAGCTGGTTCGATGTCTGGGGGGTTCGCGGATGCTGGCCTGTTCAGGAGATCCTCAAAATGCTCTGCCCATCTGTTCATCTGCTGGTCTAAACTGTTGATGGTATTCCCCTGCTTGTCCTTGACAGGTCTTTCTGGTTTGCTGAATTTCCCGGAGATTCGTCTGGTGATGTCGTACAGCTGTTTCATGTTACCGCTGTACGCTGCCTGCTCCGCCTCAGCTGCCAGTCCATCTATGTATTCTTTCTTGTCCTTCTTAATGTTTCTCTTCACTACTCTGTGGGCTTCTGCATAAGCTTCTTGAGCCTTGGCCTTCGCTGCTCTGGTTCTACTGATGTAGACTACTGCCTTCTTCCTCTTCCTGTCTTCGATCTTGGTCAAGGTCTCTGCTGTGATCCACTCTTTCTGCTGGTGTTTCTTTGGCCCCACTACTTCTTGGCATGATGCTCTTAGTGTTTCCTTCACTATCTGCCAACTGTTGAGTACACTGTCTTCTTCTTCTTGAAAAAGTTCCTGAAACACTTCAAACTTGTTCTTCAGCGTCAGACCAAACTCTTGTCTTATCTTGGGGTCTTTCAGAAGGCTGACGTTGTACTTGACTCTTCTGTCTGACGCTTCCATCTGGTTTCTCTTCAGCTTCAGCTTCAGTTTGGCTACCACCAGGTGATGGTCGGACGCCACGTCTGCTCCTCTTCTCACTCTAACGTCCTGCAGGGATCTTCTGAACTTCTTGCTAATGCAAACGTGGTCGATCTGGTTCTCTGTCGCGCTGTCTGGCGATACCCATGTATTCTTGTGGATCCGCTTGTGAGGAAAGATGCTGCCTCCAATGACCAGGCTGTTGAGTGCACACAGGTCTGCAAATCTCTCTCCATTCTCATTCATCTTTCCCAGGGCGTGGGTGCCCATGACTGGTTCGTATCCAGTGTTGTCAGACCCAATCTTGGCGTTGACATCTCCCATGAGGATGGTGACGTCCTTGTCCTGATAGGTCTCGAGGATCTTCTGCAGTCTGTTAGTTAGGACAATCGTAAGTCAAGGTACCATTGCATTGTACTTGTATTATTAACACTAGTATATATACTTGAGGATACATTAAACAGGAGTAAAATTTATATGTTTATGGGATATTTATAATAATACGAGGGACCTACTTGTCTTATAAATTTTCCGCTGGTTCATCAACGCCTCTTATTCGTACACCAATACTTTCAAGTAAAATCGCTTTGTCACTGAGTATAACAGCGATTACTCTGTACTCAGGGATAGAGGCTGGAGCACCTGGACACGTTACACGAGCTAGGAAGTGTATATCAACAATAGCCTGTCTGGTTAAATTAAGATGTTCCGACGAAAATGAATAAATCGGATTTAGATTTTTATAATCGAATTGTAATATTTGCATAGCAGTATGTACAATCTTATCACGTCCCACAAATCTCAGCAAACGATGATATGGGCGTGATATTTGGGTTTGTCCAAAATTAAGTAAAATATCTTAAGATGATTCTTGTTGGCCGTTTATTCCTAATGTCACTTTAGAAATACAGAGTTTGTCAAATATCAAGTGACTCAGCTCTTTAGAACTTAACCGTGTTCGATCTTGTAGCGCAACACATATATATGACGTGGTGCAAAAACACCCGCTTGTGATGCCATATGCCATGAAAATATACCATTAATAGAACTCTGCATACTATCTGTAATACCATTAATAGAACTCTGCATATTATCTGTTATACCATTAATAGAACTCTGCATACTATATGTTATACCATTAATAGAACTATGCATACTATATGTCATACCATTAATAGAACTCTGCATACTATCTGTCATAGCATTAATATAACTCTGCATAATATCTGTCATACCATTATTAGAATTCGGCATACTATCTGTTATACCATTAATAGAACTCTGCATACTATCTGTTATACCATTAATAGAACTCTGCATACTATCTGTTATACCATTGATATAACTCTACATACTATCTGTTATACCATTAATATAACTCTGCATACTATGAGTTATACCATTAATAGAACTCTGCATACTATCTGTTGTTGTTGTAAACCATGATGGTAATGATTTACCACCTGTATCCATAAATGACAATAATTTATCCTCGCCAGCGATTATTGTAATCATTACTGGCATCAGCGAAGAGAGCTGTATTGTACTTACTATACCATTAGCAACATCGGCACCTTGCCAGATTGCATTAGTATCATCGGCTTTTCTTACAAGGACTACTGAATGTTAGCTCCAAAGATAACCTTTCTAACATTTCAACAAAAACCAAAAATATGTGACAGTGGAATTGCACATGAACATCTTATACATGGTCCTTGCTAAACTGCTGCACGGGTTACAAATCCTCAGTTGTAAGTACCACTATCACCTTTTGTAATATCAAAAGCGGCAGCTGGTCTTGTGTCATGATCAAAACCGTGATGCAGTAGCTTGTTGTGTATGTAATTTGACGCGCTGAACATGATGAGCATTATCAGTAATATCTTTTGCAAACACCATTGATGGACCTGCTGATCTTCTATAATCATCAGAGTATCTCGCTAAACCAAATATTGTTCTGGCAACGTCAACATCCTTATGAGAAGATTATATCTCTCTTCCATCAATTATATATGTAGTGCTACTAAACAGAGCAATAATATCATTGTTTACAAACTCAACTCGCGCATTCTCTGCATATGGTGCAACATTTTGTTACAAGTTATCCTTATATTTCAATAAATGCATCAGCGGATAGGAAATATCTACTGGTATCAAGAACTTGTATTTAATTTCTTGTTCTTTCATTTGCTTGTATTGCGTTATTAGAATATGATTATTTTTTGAGAACTGGTGCGTCTGTATCAAATATTGTGTCAGGTGAATGTTTGAACATTGTATTATATATTTATAGATCTAAATCGCGATCTCGTTGACCTTTGACCTTATCAAACAACTTTCTCTTATTAAATGTGCAGTAACATTTATTTGCAGTTCATCAGATCATTGATTCATTAATTCTACTAATTTGTCATCCACGTTTCGGTTTATTATTTTACTGACATACGCGGACATAATTTCCGTAGATGCCAGTTTAATTGCCAGCTGTTTTCGTCGTATTAATCGTGTTAGTCTTTCCTTGACTGTAGCAAACGCATTATTATTATATTACCAATAGTACCAGAAGCGTTTACTCCAATTACATTTATAGCTTTCATCGATAATTGTTTTGCTATTGGTGCTAATTTGGAGCCATTATTGCAAATAACCCTGAAATAACATTACCAAGACCATCTCCGTAATTTGTTTTTATAAACAGGTAATCTCGAGAATTTACTACTCTGACCATGATTGGTTAATGATGATGGTGTTTATGCATTATCATATTATTTGTTATAAATAATCAGTGAACTAGTCTCTAGTCACTGTGATAACCATCAACGAGTCCATGAGTAAATTCCCGGTATACGCCGATATCCATGATACCACTTTGGAATAATCGTCGACGAATCTCAGCAGCTTCATTAATTAGTTCTGGTGAGTTATTTCCAACCCGTGCTCGTCCTGTGATAACCTCTAATCGTGCTATGTCAGATAGAATATTATTAGGAGATGAAACAAGAACAATTCCTCTTGATATAGTCAAGGAAGAAAATCAGCTACTAGTAGCACTAGGCTCATCGTGAAATTCTTCTTTCTCCTTTCTAGAAGAATTCTATGTTTCTGTTGCATTGTAGGCAGTTCATTTGGTGGTGAAATAAGTTTAGATTGCGAGCTGCGTTGTTGCTCAATCTGAATAACTTTGTTCAATTCTTTTATTTTATTTATCTATGACATAAATATTAGATCTTTAAATGGAAAACGGTTTTTTTGCCCATATTGTATTTGATATATCCGCCTATACCATTGATCTTTATCTACAGATTTATTATGTTCAGGGGTTAAGCATCTTCCTTTATGATCAAAACCTGCAAACATAAAACAACAGAAAACAAAAGAAAAAATGACAACAAAAAAGTAACAGAATTAACTAACCGGTAAGATAAGCTTTCATTTGATTAGAGGCTTTTGCTTGCGTTTTTTTTACGTTATTTTTTTCTCTTTCGTATGTAGTGTTAATTTACTAAATAGATGCGTCTAAATATTGGTCCTTTCACCACCTCTAGTCCTTTGCAAGTAAGTCAGCAAGTATCATATATAATTATATAACACATGAAAGCGTTGGTCCATAAGTCAGCAAGTCTCATATATAATTATATAACACACGAAAGCGTTGGTCCATAAGTCAGCAAGTCTCATATATAATTATATAGCACACGAAAGCGTTGGTCCATAAGTCAGCAAGTCTCATATATAATTATATAACGCATGAAAGCGTTGGTCCATAAGTCAGCAAGTCTCATATATAATTATATAACACATGAAAGCGTTGGTCCATAAGTCAGCAAGTCGCTCTTGAAATATTATAAGACTAGAATGTGGTTGCCAATGATTCATCAAGCCTCATATAATGCAATATAATAGAAGACCACGTTGCAGTGATAATTATTCAGCTATGCTTCACATATGTACTTTATTGCACAGTACCCAGTGTACATTTTCATCATGTTCATTAGCACTATCATTCAAGATACGTATTTGTGTTGTACATTTCCATCATATTCATTAAATCTGTTGTTCAAGTATTTGTGTTGTAGGCGCGATACTTACCATAGAAGAAAACTATTTACGCATGAAAACTACTTGAGATTATACTTTGTTTTGTCAGGAAGAATAATTACCATATGAGATTTTGACATGATTATTGTGTCATGAAGAACAACCACCATATGAGATCGTGACATGGTTATGAGATCAGCAAGTATTATCATATGAGATTTTGACATGATTATGACACGAAACATGATTTCCATATGAGAATGTGGCATGGTTATGCCAAATATAATAAACACATATAGATTTGTCCCAAAAAATCAAGTGTACATGAAATGGGGATGGAACGGATATATATTATGGCATTGAATCCAGCATTTAGTACACAACTTGTGCTTTCAAACAAATTCCTCCTTGCATCTGCAGTATTTCGCTAAAATTAAAAGAATTAACCTCATGGATGATTTCATACTTTTATCTTGATTTATTAATGTCTATCCTCCAATGATGTATCAAGACTTTTTGAGAGGTAACATTCTTACTATCATATAGACTTTTTAACAATAAAGATATGTTTACTTTTTAAATGTCATCAAACTTGGTAATTAGGTTTTCTTATCTACTAACAGAAACCTCCTTAATTATTTAGAGTATGTGAATCCTAGTTTATTTATCTGAGTGTAAAGACTTTAAAGTAAACAAATTTGTCTAGGACCTGAAAATTATTTCTTATAAGTGCGATATCAAAGACGCAGTTTTGCTTGTCTTTTTTATCAGAGACAATTTGTCTAGTAGCTAGATTTCTTTGAGCTTGCTTTTGTTGTTCTTATTTGGTTTTCTCACCAGAAAATTAAAACCTGGACGATATGATAGTATATATACATGATATATATGATATGTAGTTTAAAATCCTATGGTAGTATCCCATGTTTCTAACTTGACTTTGTTACCATAATGAATTTATTTTTCGTATAAACTGATCGTAAAAATGTATTATTTGGTGAAAAGTCTGCATTCATATATTTCCATAAATGTACTATTTTGGAACTGATGGTATATTAACTTTTCATGATTTTTGGTGACGCATTATTATGCAAGGTTTCTTTCTATTTATATGGTGTGCAAACTAGGAATCGAAGATCATAATGGCTAAAGGATTATATTTATGAACATGACAAAAATCAACAAACAGTTTCTTTTTTCTAAACAATGAATTGCACAAATGCTCGCCACGGCAGCTTTGTCAGTTCTTATGATCCATCTGTATTGCAACGTTATCCAGATATAATGATGCACTCAAATATTTCCAATTATTTCAAGGTTTGATGTAAGTGCAACATCGTCAACAATTTTATTTTGTTTATCAATCTTTATCAAAAACAAATTTTTAGACTAATTTTCAACAGTTATGTCTTTAAAAAAAAAGAATGATTTGACCATGTTGCCACTTCTTTTTACAAATGAAATACTTAATGTTTGCTTCAAAACATGAAAATTCTTTTCTGTACCTATTAACTTTAAGTAATTTTTAGTTTCTTACGGCAAGTGGTGTTCAGGTTTATAATTGACTGACCCCCAAATAACTAAAAAGTGTATCATTATTATTGTTTTTGGAATGCCAGAAATAACATTCAAGTTTTATAAACTATATTCTACCACATTTTCACACAGTGATTACTACAGTACATGTTCATAACTCAGAAATTCGGTACATTCGCCCTTACGTCATTGTACATTTTGGAAATGCAATAATAGTAATGATATCATATAGACATTGTAATAATCTATCCACGGCACAATGTAATTTTAAAAATGTGTCAGTGTGGTTGCACAGATCAGACCCTTAGAACATAATAATTATGTAGGATTTGGTTATGGGGTATACCACAATTTAAAGATAGGGTATCCAGTATAAATACTAAAGGATGAACCCAGGAAAACCCGGGCATGAACCACCTACCTAATGGATGCTACTGGCATCTTTCTCAAATTATTTAATTAACTGAATCCAATATTCAATCCCACATGACAGAGGTGATATAGCAGCAATTGGTAAAAGCTTTAAACCACTCAGACAGCAGCAATGAAATGTGTTTAATTTAAAACATCAACGGTTTATGTGTATAATGATCCAATATATCTTGAAGGATATTTGCAAATTAAACTTTCCCGTTGGAATTCAGCATATATTTCCATTAATAAAGTTCTCTGTGACTGCAATTTCCATAAATAATTGTGTTTGTTAGTTCCTGAAAGAAATTTTTTTTATCAATTAACCATTTCAGAAGAAACATTTTTATATATTGTTTAGTTGGACAACTACTTCTTTATTCCTTGGTCTGGAATCTCCAAGAGAACTTGTCGCTCCTGAACAAGATCCTTGTATGTTGAGCACATCTGAAATCATGTTTAGTCTACTTTGAGTTTTATTTTAATACTTGGATCATATGGTAATAAGTGAGCTCATGATATGGAGCTGCCTGTATCATCCATCCATTATTTATCCATCCATTAACAATTGGTTATCACTACCCTGGAAGAAATATTTGTGATAATGTTTAGACCTAACTTTGAACGCAAGTTGATCTCATCAAGATCCTAGACATGATTTATTCTCAGCAGGACTCGTGCTCTTTAGTAATGTAATATTGCATGTGAATGGCAAATTTAGTTCCCACTCTCGGAGTCAAATTACTTTTCTGATTTTGAATTATAAACTCCAATTTTGCCAGTACATAATGTAAAGTTGTTTTTAAAATTTTGTATGGGGGTATCAACTGATCAGTGATAGACACATCTGATTAAATCACATCTTGATGACCCTACATGAACTTGACAGCTACCCCATAGGAGTCGTGTTCCAATAATCGCCAAATATATTAGCCAATCGGATGATTTATGATAAATTTATGAGCCATTCAGATGAATTATTATCAATTCATCAACAAATCAGACTATTTGTTATATTTTCACATTTGTGAGTTTGAGCACTGTTGCTGAAGACTAAGACTCATTGTACAAAGTGATACAAAATAGTGGTTTGGTTTATTCTGATTTGTGAAAATAAAGACAGAGCAACGACACATATTCACATGTTTTCTGCATATAAAAGCTATGTGTTTCTACTACCAGCCAGACATGGCAAATCAATGACACATTAGATGTTTTTGGTGAAAACGGCACATGATGCTGCCAATCCCAGCTCTAAGATGACACAAGGAATATAATATGGTACGTTGTCCTCTTGTAATGATAATGCAAGACATGTTGAATTCTGATATCAAAAAAGCAGCTTACATAGGTACATAGGTAAATGATTTAGTCATTCTGTATTACCATATTTCATACAAAACCAAACTGTTGAGGATAGTCATTCAGTTGCAAGAACATCATCAAACTTCACAGGGGTCACCTTTATATATTTAGAAAACTAAAACTAAAGTATTCTTGATTGAAAGTTCAGTAACATATTTGTGTGGGATAAACCATTAATACCTCAAAACAACACACAGGTCAATATATGCATTTCTAGTGCTACATTGTACGACATCGACCATGATAATTATGTTTGGGCAAACCCATAACAAATATCAGAGTAAGCATCTCATATTGTAGGAGTAACCTGTCAACTGAAAATTAATTAATTAATTAATAAAAAAATAAATAAATAATATAAAAAAATTTATTGATTAATTAATGAATTATTTATTTAATTAATTAATTAATTAATAATAATAATAATAATAATAATAATAATAAAAATAATAATAATATAAAACAGTTTAACCTGTCTTTTGATATGTTCTTGTTTGCCTGAAGGTATGGTCTCTGCGTTCATGTTGTTGCCAATCACAAGACTGAACACTATATTCAAAAGTACATTGAAAACAAACAATTTTCATAACTGTGGTCTTACAGGAAAAATATAAGAATATTAAGAAAAGTAATAAAAACGTACCATATTCCAAAAAACAAATAATTAATTACTAACTAAAATGAAACCAATAACTCTTTACTGAAAATCATGCATAGCTGAATGAAAAAAAAAATGTTGTATAAGAACTTTTAAAAAAAATCTTTTGCTTGTTTATTTGTTTAATTAGGATTTTTGACGTAGCTTTAACAATTTTTTCAGTCATATCGCTACGATGTCAGCTGTGAGGCAGTTTATAGTGATGTCTAGCACTGAGGCATCATGCCGCAGATATGTAGCATGATGTCCCACCCAGTCACATTATCCTGACACCAGGCCGACCAGTCCTAACACTAACCTCTTAATGCTGAGCGTCAAGCTAGGCAGCTGCTAGTACCATTTTTGTAAGTCTTTGGTATGACTCGGCCGGGGATTGAACCCGCGACCTCCCGCTTCCGCGGCGAACGCTCTAACCACTAGGCCACCGGAGCGGTGTTTTGCAATTAACTAATTAATTAATTAACAATTGTATAAAGTGTAAGTTATTCACATATATTAATCTAATTAATTGAAAGCTTAAACATGAGTCCAATGACACAGTTGTATGGTATATAGCTCTAGGCATTATATTACATGTATACAAGTCACTGGCATATTTTAAGAGGACAATTCAATATTTTTCAGATATTTTCCATGTGCTTAATTTATATTTTTGAAAATATAAGTTGCAAAAAATTGGAAAACAATGATTAAAAAATGGTATGTGTAGAAGTTACAAAACCACACAAGTGCTTTGTTACAAGGGGAATTAACTCTATTGTTGCGGCATAGGAACATATATATTGGCCACATGGCCTCAACATATTCTTACCGTGCATTGAATTCGTTCTTACCAGCTACATGCAACATAATTTATGTTGGGTTTATTTCTCAGTATAATTATGATTTATTTATCAACATGTTTTACGGGTGCCGGTGTATTGGTCAAACGAAAATGTTGTGAATCATTTGGATCAAATCCAATTTTCTGTAAAATGTTAAAAATCAACAAATCACGCCGTGCTTTTGATGGTATGATGCAGTACTTGAAGCGTCGTAAGCAACTAATGTTATTATTGATACTTCATCAGTATACACAGGAAATATTGACATACGTTTGTTTGAGCAGAGACAAACTGGATGAATACCTGATGAGTGTGGATGAATTCTATATACTAGTTGTTATTTCGTAAGTAAGGAACTTGTTTATTTACTCAAGATGGCATACCTGATTATGTTTTTCCAAACTGAAATATATTCAGCAACAACCGTTTTTAATTCTCTCTCTCTCTCTCTCTCTCTCTCTCTCTCTATATATATATATATATATATATATATATATACTTTATGATATTGTTTTCTGTATATGGCGATAATTAATCTGATTGGTACTTTTGAATATTGGTTTCTGTATATGGTCCTAATTATTCAAACAACGAGACCCGTGTTGAATTAATTGAGAAACACTTGTGGTCATTTCGATGTTAAGAGGTCGGTACAAACACAGCCTTTGTGTATGGATGACATGAGACATTTATAGTTTGGACCATTGAGATGGTTAATATTACCTGTCAAAATTATGGAGATATTTTGACTGTAGAATATAGCAAGCTTTAAATAATATGGATTGAAAAAATATATTGTCAAATCGTATTACTGATTTTCTAAACTCAATAATAGCATTTTGTGCACAGCATTGTAGTATTAGATCATTGTGGAAATGTTATTATTTATTTGCAAGCATGATTACGTCTCTAGTAATTAGCTTAGTTGTACATGATACACAGATAATACTACTGCTAGTAATCGTTGATACATTGTTGTCAGGGATTCATCCAGCCATGAAAAATATGGAAAGGACTTGCCCGACATTTGTTTTAAGGGAACTATCCAGCCAGGAAAAAATGTAAAGAGGACCTTCAATGACATTTGTACCAAGTACTTGAGATTTTAAACGTGGTACCAAGCACTTGAGATTTTCAACTTTATACCAAGTGCTAGAGAATTTCAACTTGGTACCAAATACGTGAGAATATAAACTTAATCTTGTTCTCCTACTTCTATGGATTCATTCTCTATTACTTATTGAAAAAAATATTTGAAATTGTTATACCTATTAATTTTGGATCGGCTGTTTTTTTTTCTTCAAATCACAGCATAAATGTCTTAATCAGGTGACAACATCAGTAACTCAATCAGATGACAATATCAGCAGCTAAATCAAGTTAAGGCACTAACAGCTAGATAACTATAATATCAGTTATTTTGGGAGAAGTACATGACAATTGTTATAAGTGGTGATTTTTCCTAAAGAACGGGTTGGCAAGGATATTTCTTCATCATGATAACTATGCTCAGAATGTGACAAATTGATACATTATGATTTATACAGATGTGATATCTGGTATCCATTAACGAAGTTCACTTGGTCATTTCTACTCAATAATACACTGCAACCCTAGGTCTGCTTGTCCTATATGAAACTGATGACCTGTGTGTATACAATATTCCTATATGCTCTTTATTGAAGGCACTATTGATTTGTTTTTTTAATTCCAGGAACAAAAATGAAAATATCTGATATGCATTGTATACGTTGAGTTAATTGTATAGGGTAAGGTAGCAGGATAGAGGGCTTGTCAGGTTAGAGCCCCTTCAGTTCTGAGTGCAATGTTAAATTCACTTTGAAACAGGTTTTCATACAAGAATGTGCCATTTCTAGATATTGTAGGTGGTTTGTCTTTTGAGTAATACATAACGTTAGATTTAATGGTCAAAGGGGGAAATTATAAATAAGAAAAATGTTTATTTCGCGTCCCCAGCCTGTACCAAACTGTGTGGATGACTTTCACATGGCGTACTGAAGATGGAGAAGATGCCTGTTGAAATGTTACTATGACTCTTTACATACTATATACATATTTGATTGAGTCTGAGTTTGAAAACTGGATCTAAAATGAGCTTTTATTCATTGCATCATATACAATCAACTGCATTGGTTTCAATAAATATTTGCAAAGTTTATCATACGACACATCTTGTGCCTAGATGATACTTTGCATAAAAGCATTGTAAAGGTGTAAATGATGACATTTACTTTTTGTTTTTTTAAGCATGATCTTTGACAGGTTACTATTATGGCTGGATCAGAGTTTACCTCCCTTATGAATTTGGAGTCTTTGTCTGAATCAGAGGTTACTCGAAAGGTGTATTACTGGATATCATCTACAAGCCGTGTCGCCTCCAAAATGCAAAATCTTTTATAAAGAATCTTTCATATGTCTCTGCAGTTTAAAGAAATCAATATAAAGCCCCATTTGTTTATGTACATTTGCTACTTGGTTACCAAATCATTCTAATATTAACAATTCTGTTGCAAAAGCAAATGTAAATGTTTCTTACAAATATGCTTCCGAGAGAATGAATTGTAAGTACAGAACCCCAAGTATAAACATTACATGAAAAGTTTCTACAGAAAGAACTTATTCAATGGTCTTCTTAATTTTCCATTATCAATGCTTAAAATGAGGTTGCTATTCCTATATTACTAGGATAATTGCATGTCTCTATTGCATATCAGTAATATTGCATTATATTATTGGAAATATTTGTTTTTGATATAGATTGATTGTGCCCATTTAATGCACATATATAACCACATTGTAAAACAAAACGGAAAGTCATTAACATCTTAAGATGGTATATATGAATTAAATTGTCTGAAACATTTATTGTTGTTACAATTTGGTACATTAAATCTTATAATTCACCTTACATCTGATTTGTATATTTTGGTTTTAAAGTTTAATCTAAAATAATGAATACCACTAAGTCTTTTAGGTTTTTGTGCTGGACATGTTCCAGTTACAATTAGTGTCTGAATCCTAAATACCACATCTTGGTATAACTGTGTACACTTACTAGTATCTTTATTTTAGGTGCAAAACTACGACAGAACAATTATGATTATGATAGTGTTCAATGTTTCATAAGTGTTCATCTAACAAATTATTCTTTCTTTGTTTTTTTTTTACCTCATGGCATAAAAGACTGATAAAACGTGTGATTCAAATATTGTTAACATCCCCATGAGTCACGTTTAGAACATTATTCTATGACTGGTTTATGTGTTAAAGTGACATTGATACATATCATGAAACAAAATAATAGGTTAATATATACAATTGGTTCTCAGTTTTTTCTCATTTTGAATCACGTTTTTATATTTCTTTGTATCACACTGTACACTTTCAGGATCATCAGAGACAGTTAAAAATGTAAACGAATGCCGCAAAAAACAAACTTTCAATGCTAAAGTGGTTAAAAAAAATTCCAATATTCATGTCTTTGGGAAACAGCATAATTAATTACGTACAAATAGCAACATATTTTTTTATACAGCAACTCGTGGCAAATATACTGGACACAATTGACTTTACTAAAAAACATTTTATTTTTTGAAGATAAAAGGTAAATTTGTGTTGGAGTTATTAATTATATGAGTGATTACAATGCGT
The DNA here is from genome assembly GCA_029339505.1 of Unio delphinus. Taxonomy (NCBI): domain Eukaryota; kingdom Metazoa; phylum Mollusca; class Bivalvia; order Unionida; family Unionidae; genus Unio; species Unio delphinus. The sequence continues at coordinate 1,940,432 of JAQISU010000103.1, forward strand.
ACAATCTAATTATGGATAAATATAATTTACAATAAGTAAATTATGTAATTTGTACATGCTAATAAATTCCTTTTGAAAGTTCTTGTAGGTAGCTAGATATATTTGCTGGTTTGACATATTTTGAAACTATCAGAACTTTATGCAAATGATTGGTACAAAACAATTTATGAAAGTTTGACACGTTGTGTTGAAAACTATCAAAGCTTGGAAGTCATGGATGCCACCATCTATTTTGAATTTGGTGTGTGTGATCAATGTGGATTTAACAGGTGGATACTTCTGTATGCCGTGTATGGAATAATACCTTACTCAAAGAATCAACATTGTGCAATGTATAAAAAAAACTCCTAAGAAATCCTTATCTACTATACAATGAATCGGGGTAAATATTGTTATACCAGTCTTACACTTTTGTCTTATCCATACGTTTAGTATGATTAGTTAAAATGTTACGTTAATGTACTTTGTTTCCAGGTATTGAATTACCTTGCGACGGTCCCTCGTTAAAAGCACATGTCGGCTGATGATTTTTTTAAACTCATCACTATGTTTCCAGTAACTGTTAGAAACTTGTGCATTACTAGATCACGACATTTTATGATGCCTTATTTGTTTACAGTATATTTCAATCAAATAGTGCCTCCCTGAACACACTATTTTGTAAAGTCGCCATTGTTCCAAGCCTTCCATATTGCTGCAGTAGAGGTTCTCCAAAGGTATAGAGATGATAAATACGGCGCCTGTCATTGCAGACAAGAGACTGACACCATTGAAACCGTCTGTCTATGTTTGGACCGTAACTAAAAAATTCCAAATCCAAATTTTCATCAGTCATGACTAATTGAATACAGGTAAAAAAAAGATCTATGAAAGTGATAAGTTATTGCAATGACAAAATTCGGATTTGCCCAGTTTTTGATTTACACAAATTTCGGAAATTGACCCGATTGTTGTCTAAAGGCTTTATTTTCTATAGTTTCTGTAATTAGATTTGGTACCATTCTCCACAATAGGATTACTCTTTGATGTTAAGAATAACATAAACTTTATTTTATAAAATCATTATTTTATAAAATCTAGTTCATTAAACATTGTTGCTGAAATTGACGATTTTTAACGCTAACGTGAAAAATTGTGTATCAAACAAACAACTGTGTTATATATATATATATATATATATATATATATATATATATATATATATATATATATATATATATATATATATAATGTATAGTCATGAAGTAAAATTATTATTGTGTATGTCCATGTACTTGTAATCTCCTGAATATTTGATAAAGGAAATAAGGGAGAGGGTTAACTCAATAAACAGTAAAATAATTTATGTTGTATTTACTTGTCATAAATAGTACATGTTTCTTCATTCTCCTCTATAATCTGTTATTTCGTTCTAGCCTTTACTTGTACACAAATATCAATACAAACACCACAATAAAACTGCTATATCCATTTCACCTCAAGCCAGTACCAGGCGAACCCAGAATAGGTTATGACTGAAAGAACCTAAGCAAACGGTCGTACAAATATAATAGAGACTCCGTTTATTATACAACAAACACAAAACAATGGATACATATTACAAGTGAATTAACTAAATACTAAACGTTAAAAAGAATGCAGAAACCGGTTCTAGGTGCTTTGACCACACGTGCTTTGACCATAGGTGGTTTGACCATAGGTGGTTTGTCCACAGTGGGGATTTGACCACCGGGGGTTTGTCCACATGTGGTTTTTATAATTATAATAAACTGTTATTTAGAGTTTAAAATTATGGTTCAATTAATGAAATTTTATGTGACAGGTTTCCTTTGAGTTGCAAATAAGTGAATGCTATATAGTAATTAACATGTAAAAAATAAAAGTCAATAACAGCTTGTTTTCGGTCCACATAAAGGCTGGTGCCAGGCCTAATATTGCACATCTGTCATTTAGTTAAATAAATAATGTATACATTATACATTTATACATAAACATATTATTACATCATGTATAAATACAAGTCATCTGGATGTTGGTTTGCAACCAATAGGCACAGTGCATCACGCAGTGGATTAAGTGCCGCAACTTAAGATATAATTACGCAACTCATAATCCTTCAACTATACAAATTTTAGTGAATACAATGCCGCAAATTATAATCCCTGAAGATATGCTTTACGCAACTTTTAATCCCTCGCTTTAATCCCCAAATATACTTACATCTAATGCTCCAACTACTAATCATAGTCTTTTCATATTATTCTTACCACCTATGGTCAAACCTCCTGTGGTCAAACCCCCGCTGTGGACAAACCACCTATGGTCAAAGCACCTGTGGTCAAACCTCCGCGTACCCAGAAACCAGCTTAAGTTTATCATTATGCACACTGCCTTATACAATTGTTGATTCCCAAAACATTTCACTACTTCTGGGTTTTTATGTAAGGGCCATATAGTTCTAAATTGTTTACTGGTTATGTTTGTGTGCAATGCTGCTTATTTTCCGAAAGTATTACTTGACTTACTAAATTGACATACAAAGTTCTTACTAAACTGGCATACAAAGTTGACTGTCGTAGCAATTTTCCTCTTCTTTTTTAAATTCTCTTCTTCATTTCCCTGTCCGCCTTATTTTGTCCTGTTCTCTCAATTCAGTGTTGCTAGTTTTCGGAAAGTATTACTTGACTTACTAAATTGACATACAAAGTTCAATAATAGACGAAATCGAAATGACCCATACAAATCTATCTAATTGTTAAGCGCAATTGAGATTCAAAAATGCAATGTTATGCTAATCACAACTGATATACAATTAATAGGCAAAACCCAACTGAGAGACCAAACCTCGCCAATATGCAAACCTCGTTTGACATACTTAAAGTCACAAGTATACAAAAACAGACTGACACATACAAATTCATTAATAGGCAAAACCAACATAACAGACAAATATTCGCTAATAGCCAAATGTCAACTGATCTACCAAAATTAACACAAAAATGCGTCCTCCAGATTACAGTTTTTATTTAAGCTGTTTTCTGTTCCAAATATACATACATACATAAATACATAAATACATACATACATACATACATACACACATACATACATACATACATACATACATACATACATACATACATACATACATACATACATACATACATACATACATATATATATATATATAAATGCAAAAAACTGACAAACAACAGTGCAGAACTAGTGTCACTCTATCGTGACAAATGTCCTAGTTTCTATCATGTGTTGACAGGTTTTGCACCTTTTATCGTGACAAAGGTGCAAAACCTGTCAACACATGATAGAAACCAGGACATTTTCTAGCACAGTGACGAGAGAAAAACTAAACATACATGGTCCAAACAAAACGTGCAAAACAGAGAATGTAATTTATCTCATCACATGTAAAATCTGTAGCCTGCAGTATGTCGGAGAAACTGAGAGGCTACACAAAAGGATCAACCTTCATAGATCTGATTGGATAACAAAGAAGCTATACAGAAGTCCGGTCGCAGAACACTTCTCCTCCCCTGGCCACACCTTCAGTGATGTAACACTTATTGCAATTGCTCACAACCACAACTGGAGCTCCGGAACCAGGAAAGAAAAGGAATCTTACTGGGTACTTCGCCTTCGAACGTTGAAACCAAGTTGTTTAAACCAAGAAGACTAGAAAAAGACAGCTGTGCACAAATGTAATTATCTTTTCCAGCTGACACATTTTCTATTAAATAATTCTCTAAATTTGCTTAATAGCCTCTTACTACTGATGTAAAATATCCGGGATATAATTTACGCGTACATAAATTTACATACAATAACATATGTGTCGCTTTGGGTCATCGATTTTGACATTTTACAGCATCCGCAACAAGTTGAAGAAACTAGAAACACGATTTTTGTATTTTACTTGTCTGTCTTGTCTATGTTCTGTATTTGCCTTTGATAAAGACTCATTAAGAGTCGAAAACGCTCAGGCTAGAGTGACACTAGTTCTGCACTGTTGTTTGTCAGTTTTTTGCATTTATCTTTATCAATCCCTGACACACGTGATCCCTTGCTGGATCCAGTGCATTTGAAAGGACTGTTATATGCCATATGATTTGTATTCTTATATATATATATATATATATATATATATATATATATATATATATATATATATATATATATATATATATATATATATATATATATATATATATATATTGTGTATGTATAAACATAAAGTGATATTTTTCTTTTTCTTAATTATATATATATTCATCGCCATCAACGAACTCTTGACTGTGATAGCAATTTTCCTGTTCTTTTTTTCTGTTCTTCTGTTCTTCATTTCCCTGTCTGTCTTATTTTAACCTGTTCTCTCGCTTCTTTTGTTTCTTCTTTTGGTCTTGTTTATATTCTTGTACTTGTTGTTATGTTTTTCGGTTCTACAGGTTGTTTCTGGTTCGGTTCTGTATCCTTCTGTATCCTCTTCTGTTTTTACTGTTCGGTTGCTCGGTTGTTCGTACTCTTACCTGGTGTTGTTGATTTTTTATTAACGATTTTGGAGTACTACTCGTCATGGTTTGTTCATCCTTCTTTTATAGTTGTTTCCCTTGATCGTGTTGTTTTATTCTCACTAGGTCTTGTAATCATTTTGCCTGTTTCTGTTTCCCTATATCTTGTTGTTTTTATTCTTGCAGTTTCTGATCCGGTTGATGTTTTTGTTGTTGTGTGTACTCCATCTTTGCTCCTCATTATTTAGGGGACATTGAAAAGAGGTATGTCTGGTTTCATTGCACTTTTTGCATTTTCTTTCATAGATGCATCCTCTGTACCATGTTTTTGCAAGAAATCTATGCGTAAAATGCGTCCTTTTAATGGTTTTGAGTTGTATCTTCTCTATGTAAATTGTTCGTATTCCGTCATATATTTGCGTTGTCAGGATCATCTCCATTCTTGCTGTTACTGCGTTTACTCCAAATTGTTCTTAAAAATATTTAACGACAGCTTCTAGCGATATCTTTACGGGAATGTCTGATATTTTAACATCCCCGGTTCGCTTTTTTATCTTGCGTTCAATTGGCGCATTTTATTCCACTTTTATTGTTCCTTTGAATGTTGTCATTTATCGCTATGGTAACACGGGATATTTCCTTTTAGTTTCATAATGTAGCCTTGATACCCTATCGGGTTTATAGAGTAATTTTGTTTTTGTATATGGTCCCCTAGTTTGTATTACAATAATCACCTGTGTTGTATTCGGAAAGTCTTTCCTTTCTTGGTATTCCGGCCATTTTAAGGAACTCGACTCCTTTTTTGTATTCACATTGAAGGCAGAACTCACCCAAACGTTCTATACGTTTCACCTTGAACATTTTTTCAAGGTTACTGATCTCTCTCATTTTTGCCATCCTGTTTCCTGACATTCTTTTTTTTTTTTTACTGTATACATTTAATGTATTCATTTTGTCTTTGTTTGAGGTTTAGTTTTCATCTAGTTTGATCATATAATTGTTGTATTCCGTTGCGCTGCATGGTCTGTTTTGTGCGGGCCATTTTGTGATTAGAAACACTTACGTTGCTTCTTAACAACAAGTATTTGATCCAAGTTGACCTATTCCCGTATTAGGACAGGCTGATCCAAGCTGACTCATTCCCGTATTCGGACTGGTTGATCCGATTTGGCTTATGTCAGTATTATGATCTAAGAAGAATTCATGTCAAGTCTAGTTGACCTATCCCGGTGTTCTCATTGCCCATTGATCTGATTGGTTGATCCAAGTGATATATTCCAGTATGCCCTTCATGTGATCGGTTCACACAATATCACATTATTCTCATTGATCTGACTCGTTGATCTAAGGTGACATATTTAAGTATTCTCATTGATACGGTATGGCCACTGACCAGAAATATAGCATGTAAAATATCAACGAAATATATTCTAACGAAAATTGTCTCTTTAAAAGTGTTGCAGCACACACTTTAAAAAAATTGCGCTGCTGTCAGACAAGTGTGTTTTATCATTATATTCTATTAAATATTCATCCCTCTGAGTGCTTTGTACAGATGGCTCGCACTCTAACAAGGTTTAATTATAATTGCTTTGTGACTTCTTATTGTATAGCGTACTAGTTAATTTGTTTTCGGCCATTCTGTCATATAGAACTGTATAACAAACATGTATAGTGTGTATTATTTATTAATGTTTAGCTATGCATTCTTGTATAATTAAAGTATCCGTACTGTATCATTTAATAGCATTTCTCAATTGCAGGCCATGTTGGAAAACTGCATATCCAGCCCAACCAAAAACATGAATTGAAACGCAACTAGGGATAAATTAGTCCACTGCTACCCATTTATTAAAGTCTGGCTGACCCTACCTATTCGTTATGCATTGTAATTCTTACGATTATTTCTAGATGCAATTGACTTAATTCAATCGAATTCAGAATTTAGTGTAAAGAGGGTGCTTAATATATTCAAATTGTAATTGACTAAATTTAATAAAAATGTTTTAGTTCTGTTATTATTATTGTCTTAGAAAAGACAACCAAGTTTTGGATTCCAACTAAGCTTAAAATAATTGATTAAAACAAGAGATTATTATTATAACCTGGATTTTTGGAAGGACAGAAACAGACGAGAGACCCACCAAATATATATATATATATATATATATATATATATATATATATATATATATATATATATATATATATATATAAGCTCTGAGTTTTCAATCAGCAATGCCGACAGTTAAATTATCGAGTACACAAAAGGTGAAATTCCAATGATTAATAATTTAATACAATTCAATAGTTAAATTATAATAATTTTCCAACCACTCTTCTTCCTCTCGAGCCTGTACCAGCCTATTGCATCACGTGATATGTAGTGTGATATAGTTTTCCACCTCTATGTATATTCTACTCATCTGTGTATTATATCATATTATTCCAATTCTTTCCACTCTTCCTTCCGACTTGCTTCAATTCTTTCTCCTCTTGACTTCTATATACTCCTCCCTTTTCGCTTTCTCCAACGATATTGTCATTACGTGTCACTGTAAGGCTGTATTAAAATGGTTAAGACAACAAGCTTTGTAAGATTTAACAAATAATTATTTTCCTTGTAAAACAAGGTAAAAATGAGAAAAAGAACTTATGTTGTTACGAATCAAATCCAAAAATTAATCCAAGAATTAAATAATATAAGTTATATTAATGTGATTGATTTCAAATCCCGATGAAACAAAAAATAGAAGGTTATGTGTTAACAGTTCGTTATTGATTCACAAAATATTATATCTATGTTCCAAGTCTTTGTAAATTTCGACAACTTTCTTTGTTTCAAGGATTAATTTAGAGCACAATTTTTTCCAGGGGAAAAATATCAAGCCAATTTGAAGAAAAATAAAATATTCAAATCACACTGGTCACAGCAAAAAGGTTTCATTGGTTTACAGCCCAAATTCGTTATAGAAAGCAGTTATACACTAATTTCAGACTCAAAATAGATTCCTTTATGAGGGTCACATGATTATCCTTCTAGAACAATATAGAATCTTTCCACAACACTAACTCAGAGTATGGCCTTGAGTAAAATCAATGAATTTATTAATGGGAATTTTTAGACTAAAAACACGGTGTTTCAGATCTTACTGATTTCTGAATCAAGGTCAGTAACTAGGTCAAGATTAGATACAAAGCTTATATTATTAGTGCTCACTAAAAACAGTCAGTAAGAAAAACTCGTAGGTCAGACTGAACTGAATATCGGAAAAATGAATTTATGGAAAATGAAAAATCCAGTAAATAAAATTATATTACAATAGCATGTAATGGAATTTAAAAAATATAAAACTAACAAACAGACACTTCAATTTAATCAAATATAATCTAAATCAAATAAACATAACAATGCAAATGAATGAATAGATAAATAAATGTAGAGTGAAAGAGAAACGCCGAAATTCCTAATGTAGGCAAAGTTAGATACCACACTTATCCATCCTTTCAATCGTCTGTCCTTCCATCATTCCATCCATCAATAACATATACACAGCTATTTGCTTATTTTTATAATGTGTCTTTCGTTTCCTGATACTGCTTTAACTATAAACTTTTTACATCCCCACCTCTTTCCAGAAATCTTATCATCTACGATACGTTTATAGTGTGGTGCTGAACACATGTTCAAAGACATCGATATAATAGTTCCTCTGTCCAAAAAAATGCTTATATAGCCTAGATGGACATACACGACAATTAGTTTTACTATATGTCATCTACATATATTTCTCAATACTCACCTTTCAACTGTGTAACAATCAATACAAATCATATGTTAATCTAAAATACATCCAAAGATGACTTCACGGTGAGGTTCTTGTCAGAGTTTCACCGGTATATTTTTGAATGGCTGCACTGCAAACAGAACTGCATATACACAGAACACAGAATTCACTTCCGGATCATCACCAAGGCCTTATTACTCCATGTGCACTGTCGCCAAATTACACACCGACAACCACTCTCTCAGTTCATATTCTCAAGAATAAACAATTACCTTTAAATCCCTACCAAAAATGCATCAATATAACTCTTCTATCACCACCAAAATTAGAGAGGAAAAATGTTCTAAAAATAGATAATAACTACTTTCGTGGGTACTGAACTGGAAATAATAACTGTGATGTGATTCCTGACAGGCCAAAATTTTTGAGACAAATTTTAGTTAAACTTGTATATTTGCAAGTCACACCTATCTGAACTTTATACATGAAGTCTTTTTGAATTTCCTTGCAAACAATACATGTGACACATGTTGGAAAGTGTGTACTGATGGTGTTCCACAGGGTGCACATTCTGATCCAAGTGCTATTGAGAAACCAAAACTAAATTTGCTATATCTTCCTTAATTATAGGACTTTTACAATGCAGTAAAAACCTAATTGTACTACAAGATAAGGCCTATCTGCAAATATATTTGATGTTTAAAAATATTGATCAGTTAAAATTTTAATCGAAATTTAAATAAACATTTAAATTTATTAACTAACCTTCATAGAAAAATGAAATTTTCATAAATGTTTGAAAACAAAGTTTGACAAATTTTAGATAGAAAAGTTGACCAATCGATGGTTTTTAAAACAGATGGTAGTTTGGGTCTGTATAACTGAGAACATATTTCCCAGGGGCAGTGAAGAAGCATGACTCATAATGATTTTGGCAACAAACCGCAATATGCCTGTCCAGGTGCATATAGGTGTACACACTAAAGAATGAACAACAGGTGCTATGTTCCATATTTATTGTTAGGTATTTAGGCAGTTATTTGTATAACTAACAGTGCACTCAGATTTAAACATCTCATGGGACCACTTCCATGTTTTATAGGAAAATTGCATTACATTTCAGTGTCGATAACAACCAAAACCGACAATGGGATAGGAAAATACAGTTTTTTAAGATGGCTTTACCTTACTGAACAATGGTGCTAATCTCTCTCATGAAGATCAAAGCCATGTCTTTGAGGTGATATATATTAGTGTCGTGATATCATGATCACTTATGGCAGTACACTGCATATGTCCTTATGAAACCTTTCTATCACCACCAAACTACTGGAGAGCTTCCAAGCTGATCCAACTCTAACACTTTGTTCCAGATACCAAGCTAGACCTGAAAAGATATAAAATATTTCACTTATAGCTAGAAAACAGTAAGATGTATGTGAACGAAGTTAAAATGGGTTAGATATATTGATTTCCAAATAACATTCAGGCTGCAAGCATAGGAAAGAAATATTAAACTTGACAGAGTGACACTCAGAAATGTGTATTAATAGTCATGTATTAAAGTAAAAAATTCATCCTAAAGTATATGAAGTATCTATAAGCATATCTGGTCGTTTACATATTAAATAACCAATCAGGTAGACAATGCATCACAAAATTTAAGGAAATGCTGGGACAGTGAGGTTTGGTCATTGGTGAAAACATTAGTACATGCCAGTATACAGGAAAGTCAAGCGACAATGTAGAAAAATAAAATATATTACTATAAGCAGGCGCAACATTTTGGGGCAAATTTTAGTAAAACTTGTATATTTGCAAGCCACACCCATCTGAACTTTATACATGACGTCTTTTTAAATTTCCTTGCAAACAGTACATGCGACACCTGTTGAAAAGTATGTAGTGCTGGTGTTCCACAGGGTGCACATGAACTGAACTGGAAAAAAATAATTGTGATTTGATTCCAGATGATCAATCATGATGAAAGTAAGATAACTGGTAAATACGTAAAGACAACAAAGCACGTGATATGAGAATTTTAGCTCTTGTTCTCCTGTAGCAGCTCCATGCAGAGTACGATATATTTATTACAACAACTCCCTGTAACGATATTGTCAGAGAGCGATACCTGAAAACTATATATATATATATATATATACATATATATATATATATATATATATATATATATATATATATATATATATATATATATATATATATATATATATATAAAATATACGTAACACTATATATCTATCTATCTATCTATCTATCTATCTATCTATCTATCTATCTATCTATATATATATATATATATATATATATATATATATATATATATATATATATATATATATATGGATAGATAGATAGATATATAGTGTAACGTATATTTGATATAAGTCATTTATATTTATTTTTATTGTATGTTTGTTAGATTTAGATTTGGCATTTAACGTTTTAAGATTCGTTCATTGAAGGGGGGCTGACCTGTTCTTTACAGAGTAAATAACAGGTGTTGACCTCATTTCTGACCTGGCTTCAGAGTTGTAAACAAGCTTTTAAAATGATTGGTTGTTTCCAAGGACATTATGGAGTTTTGTATAAACATCTTTCTATTTTAGTCGGGTCAAACGGTGTTTACGTGAATTCTAGAACGTAAATTTGTTCTGAGAGATTCTAGAAGATCGTGATCCCGTTCTTGTTTACGTAAAAACAGCAATATAAACTATGTTTTGGAGCCAGCTACTTAGTAGAATTTGGGCCTTTAGAATATTAAGTTGTGTCTTTTTGATTTATTATAAATTACCTTGTATTGGAAATTATGTTAATTCGATTGCATTCAAGAGATTTGTTTTGTTATTTATCTGGAAAATAATATGTGCTCATAAATATTTATTAACGAGAACTGATTTCATCAAGTGACATCGTCTTCCATATTGGATACGTCGATGGAATTCGAACTTAGAATTATTTGGACATTTTATTACCAGGACTTTTGCAATTTCTCTAGTGGATAAAATTTTGAATTATTTTTGGACTAATTTTGGAATTGATTCTTAAAACCGTAAGTTTATTTTTCTTTTCTGAAAAATATTTGTGCTCAATAAATTGTTTATTAAGTTTTACAAGCTTCTTATTTTCATTCTTTCTATGTAACTGTTTATTCGAGTCTAAGCACGTAACAATATATATATATATATATATAGTTATATATATATATATATATATATATATATATATATATATATATATATATATATATATATATATATATATATATAACTATATATATATATATATATATATATTAGAGAGAGAGAGAGAGAGAGGGAGAGAGAGGGAGGGGGAGAGAGATGCATCCTTAGATTGATTGATGAGCATGTAAATAATTTTTAATCAGATACATATATATATATATATATATATATATATAGAGAGAGAGAGAGAGAGAGAGAGAGAGAGAGAGAGAGAGAGAGAAAGAGAGATGCAAATAAATATAGCTACGTATAAATGTGAAAATGACTATTTCAATAAATCTTTTTAATCAAAATTCATATTGAATTTGAAGAACAAAACATGCACTAACATATCAAAGGGGAAAAATCTAGATATAAAAAGCTTTCATACGTCATTGAAGGGGACATGTTATGGCTGATAGCTTATCATAACTAAAGGTCGGACAAATGTTCACAAATAACATGGGGTTTCAAACCTATTCCTGAAAGCCTTATTTTTAACTCTGCTGTTATTGCGGAGTTTGTAACAATCATAATGAAGAAAACGACAACGTAACAAGAAATGGTAGTGTTATCGCATTTATATAGTTAATTGATCAAGTATCATTAACGTTATGCAAATTACTAACACTCAGACTTTTTGCATTAATACCATTTTGTTTGTTCCCCTCGCTCTATCAATTAGAATAGAGGAAACAATTGTTTTCTGAAACAATATGACAGGATTAGGTCACTGCATTAACTGATTTATAATTTCTAACCTAACTGTGATTAGGGTAGCCCTAACACTGCACACTAAGTATTCTTTAAAATCATCAATGAAAATATTTTTGAGGGAGGAATACAAAACCAAACTTTGATAGCTTTATTCAATTTGTTGTGATTTTGGTTAGAATTTCACGAAGAACTAATTTTAAATTCAATTTAAATTTGAATTTTGTGGAAATTAGCTTTTTAGCATGCTCTTATTAAGTTTGCGACTGCAGTGACTAAAACAATTGAATTTCACATTGTCAAAATGAGCCTGATACTTGGTCCAAATGAACCAGAAATCTGGTCCAAATCAGCGCTTAAATTAGTTTGTATTAGCCATTGTTCGAATGAGTAAGAATACGATTCCGTATTTATGATTTCATTTTCTTACAATATTAACATATACTGTAATCATTTAACGACAGAATGATTCCCGAATCAACCTAAGTTTCAATACAGGTTTCACGACGGTGTACACCACGATGATTTAGGCTTTTGTACAATTTGTTCAAGCTTTCCAATATCCAACAAGTTTTTTGAACACTCTTCCAAAGGTCAAATGTTTCAAGCTAAATTCAAATCGTACATATTAAAGACCTGGTAATTTTCATAACTGTATTTAACAAACAGACTCACGAGGGATAAGATTCTTGAGTATATGAAGTTCAAAACATTAGCTGTAAGCATGTTCCAGCCATGATTTTGGTGGGCTAATCGCCTCCTAAGAATAAAGAAATAGGTTCCCACTTTAATTATTGTTTTAAGTTATTTCCAAAAATATACTCAGCGTTTGTTATGCAATTATTTGCTTAGAAGTTGAATTTGACTAATTGCAAAAATGTTGATCTATATTTTCACTAATTGAATTTAGGATTTTTAATTTTCGTAATATTCTGAAACTTAGTAATTTCTTTATATGCATATTTCTTCTCAAATCAATTTTTGTTTTGAGAAAATTATGTAAGCCTTAAAGACTTTGTTTCTGCTTATACATCTGATACATTGAAGTTATGCAACTTTATTCGAGTGGTTTGTTTTGATATTGTCACACCACATATCACCTCTTCCTTGTTTTGCTGTATGGGCATTGTACCATTTGTCTCATCTGCATCTACCTTTATCACCCCAATTCCATTATAAAATCGTTTGATCATTGAACGATGTTTTCTTTTCAAACGGTACACATACATACATACATACATACATACATACATACATACATACATACATACATACATACCTACATACATACATGCATAGCTCACTCACGTAAGCGTGTTACGAAACGAGATGAGCGTTAAAGTTTCCTTCTCTGCTTGCAAAATGCAATAAACACTTCCCGCCCCGGCTAGGTGCCCCGGAATATCGCCCACGACTAACAAAGTTTCTTACCCCCATTCCCACCCCGGCAGACGTAAATGTACACAGCTCTTTAAGGGTAGAAATATTGTAAAGATGGACATACTAATATGACTGTTTTTTTCAAATCCAGGTATCACCAAGACTTTACCCCCGCAGACACAAACATACACAGCACATGAAAGGTACAAGCGTATTGGAAAGAGGCAATTAATATGTCACTTCAGTTCCAATTATCACCAAGACTTTCAAGTCACATAAAACTACCTACCCCCAAGATTGTCATCTGAACTAATACAGTGAACCCTCTCCCTTTTATCCACATACTAGTACTTATAATTGCAACTTAAAACTAAGTTGGCATCAAGTCACACAGATATATACAGTTGGTAATAGTTTCCCCTGAACATCAGTGAAAACCAGCAAGTAAAAAATCCCCAATATCATTGATCACGTTTAAATTGCATGTTGATGTTTCCTGTATCTGTAAGGCATGACGCTTCAAAACGTGCTTATTAATAGCGTGTAGATGTTTGAATCAAAAAGAGTATATTCTCGTTCAAACCCTCTAATTTTGCATCGACTGATATTGCTGAGGGACGCACAAACACACACACACACACACACACACACACACACACACTCGTCCGATGCTGCCAAAATAGCTTAAAGCAGACCAAATGTCAACGTGCCAGAGCCAAATGGTATACACAATGCTTCTCTCTCTCTCTCTCTCTCTCTCTCTCTCTCTCTCTCTCTCTCTCTCTCTCTCTCTCTCTCTCTCTCTCTCTCTCTCTCTCTCTCTCTCTCTCTCTCTCTCTCTCTCTCTCTCTCTCTCTCTCTCTCTCTCTCTCTCTCTCTCTCTCTCTCTCTCGTTTCGACGTAAGCGGGGTCCTGATAGTGTAAATACAATATATAACGCAGTAGAAGCGAAGTAAGATATCCATGTTGAACATTGTCAAGCTTGTAGTCAAATGTAATCAGCAGTGCGTTATAAGACAATGAAAAACGAATACATTATGGTTAATCCATTCCAGTGAGTCTTTTGAAATTCATCAGACGTAAACCTATCTTCTAATATAATATACAACTCAGTCATTTTTCTAAATCATAGATATATATATATATATATATATATATATATATATATATATATATATATATATATATATATATATATATATATATATATATATGTAACCTCTGCATTGTCCTATTTATACAATCATATACGTAGATAAGTAGACTTGAATAGTATTGGTTTCGAATTTTCTGGCACCACATGCCAGCACAATCAACATTTAGCAACCCCCCTTGATGACTCGATTAGTTGCCTAGCAACCCCCCTTGATGACTCGATTAGTTGCCTAGCAACCCAACTTGATGACTCGATTAGTTGCCTTTTGCATTCGATGTAGGGTTTAATATCATCTATGTATGTTTCATATGATCTAAGCGTTGAATAACAAAGAATAGGGGTGTGTGTTAATATCATTTATGTATGTGTATGTTTCATATGATCTAAGAGTTGAATAACAAAAGAATATGGAGGTGTGTGGGGGCATTTCTAGAATTTAACATTTGCATGTAAGTTGTGTATTTGGATTAAAGGTGCGCGGTCTTAGAATACATATACTTTCCAACTGTGTATAATGTATTGAACTTTCCAGGTAACCTGTTTACGAACTTAATGATATCATCTGCGTGTTATAATGTTTTATCCAAATAAAAGAAGATCGTACATTTTGTGTCGTTTTTCATAAAATAGTTGTACTTTACACAAATTAGGTTTGAATATTACATAAATACAATTGTACATGTCACGTGTTAGGTATTCCGGCAACTTTAAGTTTGAAAAACAAATGTCATAATTTTTTAGTTATTTAGTAGGTATGTTAATTTGTTAAGAACATTAATTTCTTTGTAAGATCTTATTTTAGTTATTTAGTAGGTATGTTAATTTGTTAAGAACATTAATTTCTTTGTAAGATCTTATTTTAGTTATTTAGTAGGTATGTTAATTTGTTAAGAACATTCATTTCTTTGTAAGATATTATTTTAGTTATTTAGTAGGTATGTTAATTTGTTAAGAACATTCATTTCTTTGTAAGATATTATTTTAGTTATTTAGTAGGTATGTTAATTTGTTACGAACATTCATTTTCTTTGTAAGATATTATTTAAGTTATTTAGTAGGTATGTTAATTTGTCAAGAACATTCATTTCTTTGTAAGATCTTATTTTAGTTATTTAGTAGGTATGTTAATTTGTTACGAACATTCATTTCTTTGTAAGATCTTATTTTAGTTATTTAGTAGGTATGTTAATTTGTTAAGAACATTAATTTCTTTGTAAGATCTTATTTTAGTTATTTAGTAGGTATGTTAATTTATTAAGAACATTCATTTCTTTGTAAGATTTTGAATCATCAAGAGAACGGCCTATTTCTTTGTTTTTTATGTCTTCTAAATATTTTCAAGTTCTTGAGCAATTGCTTTTAATATTTACCGGCCACACCCTGATCTTGATCATATACTCTCTCTCTCTCTCTCTCTCTCTCTCTCTCTCTCTCTCTCTCTCTCTCTCTCTCTCTCTCTCTCTCTCTCGACTACACTGACGACCCCACATACTTGTAATTTAGATGAAATAGATAATGCCGACAGAGAAAAGAATAGTATATCCACGTAAAAGTTGGCATGTCAAACTTTGCGTTAGAAAGGTGATAAGCAATGCGACTAAAGACAATCGAATACCAATATCTGTTAATTCGATTCGTTAAGCGCCTATTCAAAACTAACAGACGGCACCATTGAATGACAGTTGAATCGTTCTGCTCGTTCAGGTTTGAAATTGAATTGTAGTTGTTAATGAATTGAATTCGTATCCCTCGACGAAGTTTGAAATGAGGGTAATAAGGTAACTGATTAAAGGTTTAAGGGGTTAAGGTTTTTTGTTGTTTCTCATTGAACAAATACATAACATGAAGCATTGTTAAAATTTAAATTGCAAATACGTGTTTAGTCATATCATTGTCGATATGTTTATCTTTATAATATTTAATTCGTTAATTATGGTCCCTTTCACTTCTAAATACTTTATTCAAGGTCTAACATCAGGATTAAAGCCAAAATAAAATAAATAGTTCAAACGTGTTCTATGTTGAATTTAATATTATATTTAAATAAACTGAAATAATGTTTGAGTTAATCAGGCAATCATAAAATGAAAATAAAATTTTTAGATAATGAATGAAACATATTTTCTTATTTCAATTTCTCAAACTCTACAACTCATGGTAGGTTGTACACCACCATGGTAGCATCCTCGGATACGGGAGGTCGCGGGTTCGAACCCCGGCGAATCATACTAAAGAATAATACAAAAAATGGAGGAGCTGCTTCGCTTGACGATCAGCAGTAAGAGGTTAGTGTTCAGGCACGTCGGTCTGGTGTCAGGAAAATGTAATTGGGTGGGACATCATGCTACATGTATGCTGTATAATGCCACTGTGCTAGACATAGCACTGCCACACAGCAGACATCGTAGCGAGCGATATGACTTAATTGTTTTTAAAGCTGCGTTCAAAATCCAAATACACACACACACACACACACACACACACACACAACACGCACATACACACAACGGTAACATAAGGAATTAAGCAACATGGGGACGTAAGGTATTCACATGGATTAAAACACGGTATGATAAAGAATTAAACAATACGGTAACGTAAATGAATTAAACAATACGGTAACGTAAAGAACTATACAACACGGTAACGTAAATAATTAAACAACACGGTAACGTATTCAATTCAACAACACGGTAACGTAAAGAATTAACCAACACGTTAACGTACAAAATGAGCCTGCTGGTCACTAGAGAAGCTCTGAAATCTATAAGTAATCATACTCATTTAAATAACTCATAAGGATTACAATTATAACTAGTGATGTACCGTGGCCAACCGGAAAACCACCAAGCCTCATATCGCATCTCCTCCACCCAATGATTTTTCTGTTATAAATCTGTATAGTACATGTTAGCAAGAATGACTTGTCAGCTTGATCCCTAAATATTATCGCTTTTTAGACTAATTTTACTAGAGACATATATATGATGGTGTGTTAAATATTGTCCTTTTTATTAGGGTATGGTCTCTCTGAGTCCTCGATAATGTGGTCTGGTATTCCTGGGTCCTATTTATTAGAGACAAGTCTGCCTGAGTTGTTTCTATGGTCCTGGCCTATTTGACATGTATATCATGGCAATATTGTTCTTTTTGTTATGGCATGATATACCTGTGTCATTATAATTAGAGCCTGTCGTACTTGAATCATTTTCTATTGAGTCCAGTTCTACCGGAGTACTTATTATAAATACCTGTTCCACCTACGTCTTTATTGATCTTTTCAAAGGGAGTCCTTTTGATAGGGCCTGTTCTACCTGATTCATTTTTTATTGAGACCTGGTCTACTGGAGTTATTATTTTTACTAGATTCCTTATAGTTGGGCCCTTTTCTACCGGAGTCTGTATTGATAGGGCCTGTTCTACCTGAGACTCAATTATGAGGGTCTGATCTACCTATGTCTTTATTATAAGGGCCTGTTCTACCTGAGTCCTTATTTATAGAACCTGTTCTACGAAATCCCTTGGCCTGTTCTACCGGAGTCATTATTTATAGAGCCTGTTCTACGAAAGCCATTATTGATAGGGCCTGTTCTAACGGAGTCCTTATTACTAGGGTCTGGTCAACCTGAGTCATTATTATCAGGGTCTGTTCTACCTGAGTCTCAATTATAAGGGTCTGGTCTACATGAGTTCTTATTATCAGGGCCTGTTCTAACCTGAGTCTCATTTATTAGGGTCTCTTCTACCTGAGTCCTTTTTATAAGGGCCAGTTCTACCTGAGTCCTTATTTATAGGACCTGTTCTACGAAAGTCCTTATTGATAGGGCCATTTCTACCAGAGTCCTGATTGATAGGGCTAGGTCTTCCAGAGTCCTTTTTATAATGGCCTTTTCTACCTAAATCCTTTTTGATAGGGTCTGTTCTACTGGAGTCCTTATTGATATGGCCTTTTCATTTTTACATCATGCTTAAAGCTGTGTATTTCTTTAGGTCAATCAAAAAGAATGTAGTCCAGGGTTTGCCGCTGACATTTAACCATATTAGTGTATTACGTTTACCATGTTGTTGTTAGTCTATTATTATGTTAAGTTATATTAGAGCGATGGACGGCATTACAAAGGCAATACAATGAAAGATAACTGTGTATTGGTATAATTTGAAAACGAATATTTAAATAGAGGTAGCTAGTGTTAAATACAATTACTCCCCAAGTATAACTTTTAACATAAGGGGTCACTGGAAAACTATGGCGTATTTGTGTCAGCCTTTTAACTTTCTTTTGTATTGTCTTGTCACGTTTCAAAGAGTTCCTAACATGTCAGAACAGAAAAAATACATGAAAACAAAGTAACGCGCGTTTTCCTAATTTGCTTAAACTTAGTTGAACGATTACTGACGTTATGAATTCTCACATTTGACCTGAAAAGTTTTTTAACAATGTTGTATAATTTGTGTTCGTTTCCATAAATGCAAACATCCTTTATTTATTACTTATCAAAGCGATAACATAAATATGTATACATATCATTCAATATTGACTTCAGCTGACAGAGTTACAATATAATATATTTATATCTGTAATTTAGAGGGAAAAATATAAGTCAATGAAATTGTTATCTTGGAGTGTGTCAGTGTTTTGAGCCTAAAGTACTTCACTGTACAATTATACTTTTTTTCCAGAGCGTACGGCTTTAAACCGTGTTATACAAAGTTAGATATCTTCAACCACACTGTGTGATCGCATTATCTGAAGTCGTTAGCGAAAACTCTTACATTTCAGACCATGGTCAGTGAATGCAACGTTATATTATTAACCATCTTGATTGTCCTTAAATAGAAATTCCAGCGCAAGAATTTTGTTTAGTGAAAATGATAATTTACTCAGCGACCATCGAGATACTCCTCAATTTAATACTTACTAAAATGTTCAGAGATAAAGTTTGTGTGCGTTATTTTATAATCCAACCATAATCAAATATTTCATATATTTGTGGTCAACAGTTCAAAATACAAAAATTATATGAGCAATAAAGTTGTGTGCACGTCATATACATAACCAATGGCACGCATTTACTAGGGTGACATTTTCTTTAGAGATTTATCGTGTTTTCCACAAACATTTGCATTGATCTGCACATTACTTGTCTTAAAAGTGTAGGCGATACAGTTAATATTAAATAATTTAACAAACCGCTGAAAGAACCGGTAAAAGCTAAATTCGCTATTAAATGTCTGGTATCACTGTACACACAGTCTGATAGTGAACAATCAATATTGTATTACTATGCACCATGTCACGCCATCTGAATCTGCAATTATAACACCGATGTCACTATGCCACAAATTCTGCAATTTAAAACACCGATGTCACTAAGTCACACATTCAGCAATAGGTTATAATCACTTTTAGTAGCTTATCTGTAGACAGTGAGACTGTACATGGCTAGATCGACATAAATCATGCGAATGTCTCTAAACTATATAATACAATTGAAGGGAAATATTACATCCAAGTTGAAATTAGGGCGACAAGCAAGGGGTGAAACGTATTGACGTGTAATGAAAGTAAATGCAAGACGTTCATTCATTCATGTCAAGCGACTGTTTTGAAAATTACCAAATGTAAATATTTTAATTAGTTTTGATCTGTGTGCTCAGCCAGTGTTTTTAGCAACTATTCATTCTTAAAGCAGATTATGATAGTTTTGAGCAAGAATCGTTCCAAGGGATGAATAGGCCCGATAAAAATATTAATATAAATAAAATTCACACTAGTTGGAAGGGATTAGTATCAACATTGGTTTGAAGGGGATGGGGATTTATCGGACTCATGTAGAATAGGCCCGATATCCCATACGGTCTCAACCATTCAAAATGACGTTCCAGAGAAATATAGTTAGCTGCGATAACTTTCTAAATTACGTTTTAGCATTATTTTTAAACAAAATAAGATAACTTTCTAAATTAAGTTTTAGCATTCTTTTGAAGTCAAAATTAAATGTTTTGATAGTTCAACAATGAAACAAAAAGGAATTTCATCTTTTATTACTAAGTAACCATGAAATACCTAGATAACTGAATTAAAAAAATACAGATGTATTTTTATTTGACTTTTAGAGTTAAATATAAACAGATGTTAAGTTTTGTTTTCATATATTGCTATCCAATAACAATGCTCTCTCCTTATGTTTCTCTCACTCTCTATCTATCTCTCTCTCTCTCTCTCTCTCTCTCTCTCTCTCTCTCTCTCTCTGTTTATCTCTCTATGTCTCTCTCTGTCTCTGTCACTCTCTCTCCCTATGTCTCCAATTTGTACACTGACATATTATTCTTTTAATTTAGATAAAATCAATCATGAAGCCAAAGAAAGAAATATTATATCCAGGTCATAACTCCAGTATCAAACATTGTTTAAAATGTCATAACCGTTTGGATATAGACAATGAAATACTTTGAATTTGATTCCAAATGATCCCATTCAAAAGCAACTGACGTGAACATTTAACCAGTTTGAATTCCTTTTACTTATTCAGGTTTGATACTGAGTAGGTTTTTGTTTGGCTTTGGTCTTTGTTCTTTCATACACACCTTGACGAAGTCATTAATGAAGGTTTAAGTCACTGTTTGTTATTGCCCTAACGTTTAAAAATATATAGAGGTAAGCATTTCTAAAAGTTAAAATTACAAATATGGCCTATATCAAAATCAATTAAATGTTAAAATTACAAATATGACCGATATCATATTCAGTTAAATGTTCAAATTACAAATATGACTTATATCAAATTCAACGAAATTTTTGTAATTTTTTGTCTGAAACCTGGGTATAAATTGTTTCACGTTCTACATAAATATTGTTAAATAACGATTATAAATTACAGACAATAAGCATTTCTTTATAAATAGGTTTACATTTATGCTGTCAAGGAATAATTAGAAATACAGAACATAAAAAAATGCTACAGAAATAGGTATACTTTCATATAATTCAAACACGATTAGAAATACAACCAATAAGAAATTTTATAATAAATAGGTATACTGTCATATTGTTAAATAGCAATTAGAAATACAGACAATAAGCAATTCTACATAAATAGGTATACTTTCATATTATTTTTAAAAAAAACTTACCTTACAGTAATGGAGATCAACGGTGGCTTGGTTGGTATGCCTTGAGATTCATAATCTTGGAATCGGAGGTTCGATACCCACATAAGCCTGATCGGGTCCCTTAGTGTGCTGTTGTGAAAGGCAATAAGCTTCCGTTCCTAGCATGTTTTGACTATTATCTTGAAAATTGATGTTGGATCCAGGCTCGAAAGCATCACATCCTTGAATACAGCTGATGTTGTACCACGTGATGTACTTTAGTCAGCGCTACCGTTCAGTTTCAGCATGTCCGTCCGTCCGTCCTTCAGTCTGTAACGCATTGTTCTTAAGTTTCTAGGCAAAGAAGTTGTGGATAGGGAATAAACGCATGTTCCATGAACTGTTTTCTAGTTACACGTATGAGTCTTATGTGATAAGCATGCATTATGTAATATATTTCCATATAAGCATGTGCTAATTATTCAATGCATATCGATATGTGCTAATTATTTAATATATCTCGATATAAGCATGTAATAATTATGTAATATGTATCGATACAAATATAAACTGATTATGTTATACATCTCGATATAAAAATGTAATAATTATGTAATAAATCTCGATACAAGCATGTACTACTTATGTAATATGTATTGATACAAGTATGTACTTCTCATGTAATAAATCTCGATATTAAATATATTTATTATGTAATATTAATTATCGATACAAGCATGTACTAATTAAGTAATATATCTCGATTCAACCAAGTACTAATTATGTAAAATATATCGATATAATTATGTGCTAATTATGTTATATTTCGACACAAGTATATACTAGTTATGTAATAAATCTCGATACAAGTGCTAATTGTGAATTATATATTGCTACAGGTATTGTACTAATTATGTAAAAGATCTCAATACAAATATGTATTAATTATGTATTATAGCTCGATGCAAGTATGTAGTAATTATGTATTATATCTCAATACAAATTTGTATTATATATGTTTTATAGGTCGATACGTCTATGCAACTATTATTCAATATATCTCGATATAAGTATATATTTATTATGAAATAAATTTCGATACAACCATGTACTAATTATGAAACATACATTGATACAACCATGTACTAATTATGTAATTTATCTCCATACAACCATGTAATAATTATGTAATATATCTAGATACAAGTATGTACTAATTATGTAATATATATCGATATAACCATGTACTAATTATGTAATGTATCTCGATACGACCATGTAATAATTATGTAATATATCTAGATACATGTACTAATTATGTAATATACCTAAATACAAGTATGTACTAATTATGTAATATATATCGATACAACCATGTACTATTTATGTAAAATATTACGATACAAGAAAGTATTAATTATGCGTCGGACACAGGTGGACGAGTTGTCTATGTGCTAAGCTTTACAAATCATAAACATCTCATCTCTATCCTCCCTGGTTAGTGTTGTAGGCATGAAAAACGTGGGTATGTCAAAAAGATTGTCACTAGCTTCCATGGGTCTTTGGTTCTTCCCGTGATATTTTCGGGTTCTGTAATTTCCACCATGTTAAGCATATCGTGTGCTATAAATATAGTTAATAATAATATATTATTATTATTATTGTTGTTGTTGTTGTTATTATTATTATTATTATTATTATTATTATTATTATTATTATTATTATTATTATTATATGTGTATGTTTGTGTCTTATGATAAGCAGGTACAAATTGTTAATGTATATGGGTGTAGTGTGATTATAATAATAATAATAATAATAATAATAATAATAATAATAATAGTAAATAATAATAATAACAATACTACTACTACTACTAATACTACTACTACTACTACTAATAATAATAATAATAAGGACTTTGTTTTGCGCCTAAGCTTTACAAACTCTAAGCGTTTTACAACATCTATAATGATATGACTACAAAAAAGAAAACACCATGAAATTAGAAAACATAACCAATGTTGAAAATGTTTAAGGCAGAAAACATTATTAGGTTTTTAAGTTTGTTCTTACAGTATCAAAAGGTGAATTTTAAGAGCAATCGGGAAAGTGATCACTGTGAATTTATGTCTGATTACAATGAGCAATTAGTCTATGCATAAAAACGTCCTCCGTATGACTTCGTTTTCATAATGTGAATAATGAGTATACAATTGTCTGATGAGGAGCGTAATTATCTTGTTGGTGTGTACACATGGGTGAGGCAAAATAGGTATTTTAGACTGGAGTCCTCAATGAAACGTAGCACAGAGAACACATTTTGTGTTAGTTTCTGGACCGAATGAATAGCCATTATATGATACAAAACAGCGGGAGGCGTGCTCTGATCGTGGTACTCTAAAGATGATCCTAGAAGCTGTTTTTGAACTTTTTGAAGTTTGAAATGATATGCATTTGCGAAATATGTTTTTGATTCTAATGATAAATAATCACAAGTGATGTCGTTCTCAGAGTGAGGTTTTTCAAGCATCCTTGAAAGAGGGTGGGTGTGTTATAAAATGAGTAAATAACGAAACATATGATATCGACATCGTTGTTTTGAGTGATTATATATTCGACAGAGATGGCACATATATAAAGAGCTCATGATACTGTGTATTGATATATCAATGAAGTTTATCATGATACTGTGTATTGATATATCAATGAAGTTTATCATGATACTGTGTATTGCTATATCAATGAAGTTTATCATGATACTGTGTATTGCTATATCAATGAAGTTTATCATGATACTGTGTATTGATATATCAATGAAGTTTATCATGATACTGTGTATTGATATATCAATGAAGTTTATCATGATACTGTGTATTGATATATCAATGAAGTTTATCATAAACATTATCACACAGGTCCTTGAAGTATTAATATTTAATACAGTATCACCCTGGTCCTTGAAGTATTAAAATGCAACATTTGGATATCTTTCCTTTTTATAGTGAATAGGAAGACATACATAATGTTAATTCTCTGATTTTGGACACGCCGCCGATGTCTTTGAATCCGCGGTAAATGTGGCCATGTGGGTTGCTCAGTCTAGCTGAACACACACACACAGGCAGACAAACACATACAGGCACATATATGGAGACAGACACATAGACAAAGGTTTATTGCTCAACCTATCAAGACCCTGCATATGCTTAATCAAACTGTTACAATTAAATAATAGCATGTACCCTTACCCACTCGTCCACACTAAGTCACATCTTTCTCTAAATAATTACAAAGACTGACGTGCCGTTTGTTCTTTATTTCTTATCGTTATTAAGACATGGTCTTAGTGATGAATGTATTTGATGGCAAATGTGTAGTATGCTTGTTGAAAATGAACCGAATACTGGCTTCTCTTCATGTACAGGATTCATGTAGCGCAATCCTTAATTTTCAAGTGGATCTTACCGTAAGGTATATTTTACTGAATGGACCGTACACTAAGAAATATTCCACTAAGTGGACCGTACACTAAGAAATATTACACTAAGTGGACCGTACACAAAGAAATATTCCACTAAGTGGACCGTACACTAAGAAATATTACACTAAGTGGACCGTACACTAAGAAATATTACACTAAGTGGACCGTACACTAAGAAATATTCCACTAAGTGGACCGTACCATCAGAAATGTTTTATTCATACCCCAAGAAATATGGCAATGAGTGGGTCTTACAATATTGAATATTCCACTAAAACGTCACAATTTTAGGTCATTTTCCTGTCGCATTATACCTCTTTGTTCAAAGCCGAACATCTAAGTTGGTAAAACAAGCAACAGTATGTCTCTATCATGCTCCTCTATCATGCACCTTCACACAAACTTCCATATTTGTATATTTAGTTCTTAAGTATCAAAATGAGATTAGGCCTTGCTTTATGCGATCGACGCTGGGACATAACAGGTGTGTTATAAAATAAAATGCAGTTGTATGCTACACTATGCACCATTATCATTTATATTAGCAAAGCCATGTGTCATCTTGCCGTACCACAACTAATGATGGATATCAAAATACAATACTGTGTTCCCTAAAGGAAACCTTTAATGCAAATATCCGCATAAGAAAACGTTAGTAAAGTCATTAAAACGTTACTTAATACCTCATCAAAGAGAGATACAACATTGTTTTCCGAAGAGAAAAACTTTCAGGCAAATATACTCATCAGAAAATGTGTGTAAAGTCATTAAAACGTTACTTAATACCTCATCAAAGAGAGATACAACATTGTTTTCCGAAGAGAAAAACTTTCAGGCAAATATACTCATCAGAAAATGTGTGTAAAGTCATTAAAACGTTACTTAATACCTCCTCATAGAGTAATACAACATTGTTTTCAGAACAGAAAAACTTTCAGGCAAATATACGCATCAGAAAATATCAGTAAAATCATTAAAACGTTACTTATTATCTCATCAAAACCAAAGTCTTGATGGCATTGTTCCAAAAGTAATATCAGTAAGGGAGTATTATAAATCATACTTAAAATTATGTCTTGAATGAGTTCAATCTACTAGAAATTGAAGTCAAGGTTCGACGTGACATTAAACAATACCAGTATTTTCGACAGTATTGTCTTCTTTTGTTTGAGTTGTGTTAAGCTATCTAGAAACATTGGACTGTATTGAAGAAAAGAAGACTATGTAATATAATTGGGCTAATGGCATAATCAGAAAAGGAATTCATGAACAGAGTAGTCCATTCATACTAAAAACCATCACTTGCCCCGTATAATCTGTAGCGTACGTGGTCACTGGAATACCCTTGTTCAGTCTTCTCGCTTTGTTTTGTACTGAATGTGCCCACTTTAATCATTCCATACAATATCTGAACAGCAGAGATCACCCAAAAAACCTAACAATTTTTGTTTTGTATCCAGATTAACAACTCTTGTTGTCATGACATATGTTGAGGATATGACTCTATATTGATACATACTATTGTACAACCCTATACTGACCGCAGCAATGAATAATACATTATAATGTTCAACCCTATACTGACTGCAGCAAAGAATAATACATTATAATGTACAACTCTATACTGACTGCAGCAAAGAATAATACATTATAATGTACAACTCTATACTGACTGCAGCAAAGAATAATACATTATAATGTACAACTCTATACTGACCGTAATACATTATAATGTACAACCCTATACTGACCGCAGCAAAGAATTATAGATTACAATGTACGACTCTATACTGACCGCAGCAAAGAATAATACTTTATAATGTACGACTCTATACTGACTGCAGCAAAGAATAATACATTATAATGTACAACTCTATACTGACTGCAGCAAAGAATAATACATTATAATGTACAACTCTATACTGACTGCAGCAAAGAATAGTACATTATAATGCACAACTCTATACTGACTGCAGCAAAGAATTATACATTATAATGTACAACTCTATACTCACCGCTGCAAAGAATAATACATTATAATGTACAACTCTCTATATTGACCGCAGCAGAGAATTATACATTATAATTGTTACGTGCTTAGGCTCGAATAAACAGTAAAATAGAAATAGTGAAAATAACAAGCTTGTAAAAAGTTAATAAACAATTCATTGAGCACAAATATTTTCCAGAAAAGAAAAATAAACTCACGGTTTAAAGAATCAATTCCAAAATTAATCCAAAAATAATTCAAAATATTATCCACTAGAGAAATTGCAAATGTCTTGGTAATAAAATGTCCAAATATTTCCAAGTTGGAATCAAAACGAAGTATCCAAGATGGAAGACGATGTCACTTGATGAAGTCAGTTCTTGGTAATAAAAGTATATGAGCACAATTCTTTTCCAGATAAATAAGTAGCTCAATAGTTACTTAGATGTGACGGCCTAATTAAATAGTGTTCCATGAATACATAAACGCCTGCAGGGTGGTGGCTCCATTCCCACCCTCAGGATAAATTAAATAACCGTCCATTGACGGATAAAACAGTGACAAGAGCCTTCGGGACGAATCACTTTAAGCAAATTCAATTCATTCATTCATAGGGCCATATATTTCGTGTTTTCCTGTGTCGGTCATGCCTTTACGTGTCCTTGAAAAATTCTATACGGTATACATGTATATATAATGAAATGCTATTCATGTAAGAGAATCACGTAGACAAACCAGACACATCATCCAAACTCAACTAAACATTTTGCCGGACCAGGGAGCTTTTGTAAAAGCTCTGATGTTCGTTAGTTTCTTTTGCTATTCTTTCAAGTTCATGAAGAACACATCTCTTTACTTCTTTTCCTTCTTTTCCATATATAAACTCTTTATTTATTTAGTATGTAGTTATGTTAACCAATATGCAGTGCTGAATGATTTATAACCCCTCTCACAGTATCCGATTACTGGGGTGGTGGTGGTGGGGGGAGACATACGGGGAAATACACATGGAAAATGTCTCAATAAAGGCTGGAGAATTATCCTAACACATAACTTTACACATCTATTTTACATTACTTTCTGTATGTAAATAAAAAGCAAATAAATAAAATATTACAAATAAGGTAAAATATATATAATGGTCATTTCTAGCATAAACACAATATATAATGATTAAATCAATAATGAATATACATATAACACACACAAGAGTTAGACTAATCCTTGGCCAAAGTCACCAGCCGTAAGACATAGTCTCTGAAGATGGATTTATATGTTATAAGAAACCATATTTGGAAGGAAAATAATGAGACCAGCTAAAGTGAACTTGGGAGTACGCCCCTACGTAAAATAATAAAATGCAAAATAGAAAAGAGTAACATATGAATAGAAATAATACTTTTGTTGCGTTTGCAAAGGTTGGGGTGGGGTACTTCCAATATATTAATTAAAATATTTATGGAGGTTCCACTTGGCTCGTGAATTTATAAGTTAAATTAAAGACGAAATAGATGCACAGCTCTGAGCCCCCAGTCAGCACTGCCGACGGTTAAATTATATATAAAACACGAAGATGAAATTCAAATGAAACAATTTAATAAAGCCTATAAATTTAAATGATACGCAATCACTCGTCCCCCAAGTGATAGCCTATTTCATGTCATGATTTTCAGTGTGAGTTCGATTCTCCACCTGGCCTTTGGTTGTACTCATCTATTTATTCGATCCTCTCACCCCTCCTTGATTTCACCCCTCCCGACTTCTTCCTTCCTCCTCTTCCTTTCGTTTCTCTATCGAGACTATTGGGACCCCTTTCACTGGTCTGTCCCCGAAGCTTCCTCTCCAGATTTCCCTCCTTCCTTCTCTTTCTTCCGTTTCTAACGGAGACACTGGGACCACTATCACTAGTCTGTCCCCCCAAGCTTCCTGTGAAAATCACCAGGCGTTAACATAGGGTTTATCGAATCTCACCTCACATTAAATCATCAATTAACCATCAGGTAAGGCTATTACTTTTAGGTCAAGCATACATACACATCGAAATTCCCACACACTCTTACAGGGAAACAATGGCGTAATAGCACGATATCATACATATATCAATACATCGTATCATATCAGTCTATCTAATATATATATACTCCCACAAGCATACACAAATATTCAAATATTCATATTACTAATTTCTCACAGTGCAACCATTTCAAAGATACCATTAAATTTCTATAATTGCATGGATAATGTGCTATTATACTATAAAATAACCACATAGCGAATTATAATAATATTAATTCTTACGACGGCTAGCAAGCAATATGATTCTTTACAAATATGAACTCATTCTTCAAAATATACAAACATATCAAAATCACAAAATAATTATTCCTACTACGATTTTAGTAATAATACGTATATATACGATCTACAATTAAATGCAGTCGCAGACAGCAAAGATCGAACAACTAGCTTACTGACCTTTTTAGAAGCTACACTTAGAATTCTGTTCCTAAGGTTTTCTTTTTTTTGGGGGGGGGGCACCAGACAGATGCCCCCCCCCCCCCCCCCCTAATAAAAAAAACTGGAAAATGTTTATATTTATGTGTGTCCCCCCAAATGTTTTTATGTTGTTTTTTTATTAAGTCTTTAACTCTAAAGTCCCCAATTATTTTCCCCATCGGGGTTATATATATATTTAATAAGGGGTATTTTTCTTTTTCCCTAGTGTATTTTTGTAGTCCTTTACTAGTTGGGATTGGATCTACCCACTCTAGTACGTTTGATTAATTGTTGACCATGGCTAGTGGTCCCTTATTTCCTTGTGTATGCTATGTGAATGGTGCTATTTGTGTGTTTGCTATAGTTAGTATATTATATACCGTGTATATGTAAAGGATAGCCATATTGATCCAAATCATACCAGTTGTCTTAGTTTCTTTTATCACCCACCAAAAGGGAGATAATTTTATTTAAATTTATTTTTAAAAGTCTTTTTATTAAATAATTTCGAATTTTTAATAAATTGTGGTGCGTTATTTAAGAAATAGTTACGTGTGTCACAATTTATCTAGTTATATTTTTGATTGGTCCGTTTTCCTTGAGTTGGAAAGAGTACAAATTTATTTGGCTGTACCATTTCCATCTCAATTTGTCCGGCCATTATTTAATTTAATTTCTTTAAAGAGCAAACATTTCTAAATGGTTTATTTTCCCATCAAATTTGGGAGTCAAGGCTGCTACGGGATGCAGTCATGACAGAAAAAGTATGGAAATAGTTTCCAGAGAGATTGACGAGACATTAAAGAAGGTTGAATTATATAATTAATTTATATAAGTAAAATATGTAAACTTTCTATTGAAAATTGAATTGAAAGAAAAGTTGTCTGGGTTTATTTCCACACTCTTCTACAGGCCTGCCCACTTCGCGTTGCGCCTTGTGATATAGCCCTGAGGCATCATCATATGTACTTAAAACCATTTTTTTTTTAAATTTAATAAAAATAAAATTAAACTTAAAGTTTTAAAATTTAAAAAATAATTTCAAATTAAATTTAATCTAAATTCAAATTAAAACGAAATAAATTTAAATTAAATTTTAATTCGATATTTATTTTTTAAAACATTTTGTATTCCCTTAACCTTCATTAGGAGACCACATTTTATAATACTATCTGTTATAAGTCCTGTATTTGTCGAACCAATTTTTTTTTGAAGTTTCCGTCTAGGAAGAGTAATTGTCGTCTGTCATATTTGTCGACCTTAATTATTTCCATTATTAGTTTGTTCCTTTCTTCCTTTGTTTTGTCGCATTGAGTAATTACGTGGTCCTTTGTATATGGTGCTTTATTGCATAGTGGGCAATTTACTTGACTCTTTGTCCTAAGGTTTTCCCGCCAATTAACGTATGGCCGAACGGAGTTCCAATTCACGGGTAAGTTCTCTGTAACGAACTATGGCAACTAAAGCTCGCTGGCAGATTTAAAGATATTATACTTTAAAATAAATCAGGGTCCCACCCATATCTCGATTCTGATTGGGTAGCGCTGGGGCCCTATCCACTCAACTAATTCAATCTGGCGGTCAGTCAGCGTATCCAGAAGATAAGGCACGCCCACTCCTTCTGGCAGCTTCTTTGATGTATAAAACATCCTTCCAACCCAAGGTGCTAATTACACTTCTGACGGCCTTGGTCGGCTTCCTATCCTAGCTACGGCAAACTTACGTAAGGGATGGTGTTAGCCTGCGGTCATGTTTAACAATAAACAGTGGCTTGTCCAACTTATTTGATTACGCATGGTTCTAATTTAATTTTGGGTCGGGCAAAACGCCATAACTTTATTATTCCAAATTCTTTTTGATTTCTTTTCAAAGAAAAACACACACATTCATTATGGGGGATACATGAATACGTAAAAGCCTTTCACATTTTGGGATGGTTGGAGGTGGGGGGGGGGGTCACTTCGAAGGCCGATACCTTATTATCGCTAAAGGACGATAATTACCCACAAATAAAACAGGATAGTTTATCATTTGTAAAAGAAAAACTTTATTGAACAATCTAGTTGTTCTGGAACGTGATTAAAAGATTATATATGTAGACCGTTCTGACTAAAATAACCAGTGAAAGAAATGGAAATGAAGGCAATGGAAATAAAATACTAGTAAACAAAGCATTTCTTTTTTTTTGCCTTGAAAATATTTTATTGAAAATAATTAAAAGACGTTTTAAAACATCAGATCCATTAATATCGTTATGAACTGCACAATAGTATATTTAATTAATTTCACATTGACGCTAATAATTTTATAAAACATGCGCTGTTAAGACATACACAATCGTCGATTGCAAATGGAAATGATCTCTCATAAAATATGTTCGCTGCCAAAATGTATGATACTTCAAAGCTTTAGCGCAATGGAAACAAAGTAAATAATGGCAATTATTTATTTTCATTTAAGGAAAGTTAACCAACTGATTTCATCATCAGTTGAATGTTTTAAGCAGTATGCCTAATATCAAACATAACATCTTGAATTTAAGTACAAAAATGACTTATATAAAATGCTATTTTCAAGATTCAGTTTATTTTTTTTTTTCATTCTTTGTTTTGTTGTTGTTGATTATCCTAATCGGCACATTAATTTATTATTTTCAAACTTTTCTTCTTTCACATTATTTAGAATTTCAGTTACAAGCATCTGCACTGGTTATGCAAATATACTTCAGTATATGAATAATATCCAGTGTGCCTAACAATTATTCCTTGTTACTTTATCATCCATTTTGTTAGGGCATTTAATTGGAAATTTTGCCCATGGAGAGATAGTTTCATTAATTTATTCTGTCTTACAATTGGTCATTATCGACCAGTGGCATTACCTACTGAACATTCTTCTAGTGATACCTCCATACACAAAACACCGGCAGATCGGAAAGAATGGGCAGCCAATGAGTTTACCAAAAAAGGCTAGACCCAACGCACATAAGCACGTGCATGCATACAAATCCTTTATAAGCACATGCAGACAATGAACCATGTGGTAAACACACAGATACTATGAACCATGTGGTAAACACACAGAGACAATAAACCATGTGGTAAACACACAGAGACAATAAACCATGTGGTAAACACACACAGACAATAACCCATGTGGCAAACACAAACAGACAATAACCCAACTGGTAAATACACATAGAGACAATGAACCATGTGGCAAACACACATAGACATTAAACCATGTGGTAAACACACACATACAATGAACCATGTGGTAAATACACATAGACATTGAACCATGTGGTAAACACACAGACAAATAACCCATGTGGTAAACACACATAGAGATTGAACCATGTGTTAAACACACACGGAATGAGCCATGTAGTAAACACACACAGACAGATGAAATGAAATGAATATGATTTCACTGTCGCGTCAATGGGATGGCTTATCATTTTTGTAACGATCAATAATTTTCTGATGGGAATAAAAAGAGTTCAAATTGCCCTAATAAGGGTTGCCGAAAGTATAGATCATGCTATTATAGATGCGTTTACACTAGTACGAGTTTCCTCTGTTCCTTACCACCCTATTTTTTCACAGTTAGACATTCATGTTGGGGTTTTTGAATGTCCAAATATTAAAAAAGAATGGCAAGGGATACACTGCACCCCAAAAGAGACAGACAGCAAGGCAACGAACGCAGCATACACCTGAAACGAAAGAGCCCTACTTATTTCAAATTTAGTCCAGTTTTACTAATGGACAAACCTAACTTCCAATAATGTGTTAGCCACCTGTGCAATTACTCAAATATTAAAGTTAAATAATTGTTATTTAACATCCTATTGTTCTAAATATCTAGTACATAAGTGTACATAATTTTAGTCCCTAGCAAATTTAGAAAATTAAAATGTCTAAGCGACATATAGTAGTGTAGTCAATGGTAGTTTGTTTTTAGTTATGAATTTTGATGGAGGTACCAAAATAAGTCATATCAGCTTTTTAGGGCCACGGAATAGTTATTCAAAGAGGGGTACTCGTAACCAAATGAGTCCCCTATTTTTCAGGCAAATGAAAACACCATTGTAAACGCAGGCTTCGTCGTCGGGGTGCAGTAGGTGGAAGCCACAGAATTGTCTCATGTGGCCTCCTGTTATCCCTGCTGGCTGGTTAACTTCTATCTTCTACTTCGCTGAACACTGGGTTGTCGAAATGTAATCCCCGTGAGTACTCTTCAGTGGTGGTATCGGGTCCCTCCAATGATGATGGCTCTATGATAGCCTTGTAATCCGGCGGCCATCTTGTTTCTCCACGTGGCACCATTTCTTGTTCAGCTTGGTATAGATTTTACAGCGGACTAAGTTCTGGTGGCTGGTATCCTCAGTGGTGAAGTTAGCAGTAGAATTATCTCAATACTGCCTCTCCTTATTGCTCCTATGGGTGCCTTCTTTGGGTATCACTCCTAATGGGCAATATTTATCCACTGGGTCCATGCTCACACTGGTCAGCTCGCCGTCCCGGTCCTGCCTGCTCCGTGTTCACCGCCTGATGTGTGTGGTGAATGTGAATGATCATTGCTACTAGCCTTCCTATGTCGCTTATATCGCTGTTTATAGCTCAATGAGCATGCGCGGGACAGGTCGAGTCTACTACATCTGTATGGAAGGTTACCATAGTCCGATTAAGCAGATTAATTGTGGATAAATTGTTAATACGGTATTTGTACATAGTATAAGTTGTACAAAAATATATCCGTTTTGTTGTACAAAATTGTTCTGTTTAAGTACCTTTATTAGCTTATGATGATTTAGGGTTAATACATATATTTTCTAAATTGTCAAATATTCTATTCTTATTCAGAAAAACTTCGAGTTCCGAAACTTAGCTAAATTCTGAGTATAAAACATTTTAGGCCTGGAATTTTGTATTCTGAATCGAACAAGCCGATTCGAAAGCGAGAAGATCCCTAAATTCCTTTCGCAAGTTAATATTAAGTAGAAACTTACTTTCGCATCTACCACTTGTTCTGTAATTAATGAAATCGAGGGTCATGGGTGGA
Organism: Unio delphinus; assembly: GCA_029339505.1. Classification (NCBI taxonomy): domain Eukaryota; kingdom Metazoa; phylum Mollusca; class Bivalvia; order Unionida; family Unionidae; genus Unio; species Unio delphinus. The sequence continues at coordinate 1,975,367 of JAQISU010000103.1, forward strand.
ACCAAGTATTTGGAAGTTACGAACCTTCTCTTTTTATTTAGTCTGATAGAGAGGGTCCTATGTCAAAATGGGTCATGGGTGTAATCTAAGGTAGTTTTATCAGTCTGTATGATCTGTTTTCTTTAGATTATTGTTTTTTATTTCACATAAAGCTCACGTCGAGCACCTGTGGCCAGCACTACACATTACCGTTATTATTGAAATTTAGTATTCCGATATGTACTCTCTATCAGCCGTGTTGTTTGCTCATGTTAACCTGAAGAAAGAGATTTTCCTGTTGTAACTAAATAACTGTTGTAACTAAATAACTGTTGTAACTGTTGTAACTAAATCCATTTGAATATCAATTCTAGTATTTGTCTGTACACGCCAATAGGTTGGTAGATAAGGTCAACACTTAATAACATAGTCTGTTGTCATGCACTGATTGGTTGGTTGTGTTGTTGATAACAAGACTGCTTGGAGACAAGTACAATCACAACAGAGAATACAGTCATGTTAACTTGGGAAGCATGCATTTTAATGGATTATTGATATTCTGTAAGTATGAGTCCATTTACTTTATGTAACATTAATTTGTATTGATTCAATGTATGAAAATGTCCTACATTAACTCAAATCAAGGTCACAAAACACTCTATGTGAGTTGTACAGTTGATGACTAAACAGTAATTAAATTTACAGATTTTTCATTATCAAACATACGTTATTGATAATGCAGAGAGTTGAAGAGTCTCAGTGAGTCATCTGTTCACATATTATATTACAGTTAAATCACACCGATGTATTTAAATGTACATTTTAAAAATATTAGTGAGTGCGATTCTAAAGTAAAAATATATCACGTGCACTTCATTTATTATGACTGTGAAGTCAATGAAAGCAGACGAAGAGTCTTTAGCAGCAATCATTGCTTGTATTTACACGGATTAGTAAACGCCATTATTATTATACTCACCATTAACACCCTATCTACATTATTTACACACACTCCTAACTCACCATCTGCACTATTTACATATACCCCTAACTCCCCAACTTCATTATTTACACACACCACTAACACCCCATCTACATTATGTACACACACCATTTCCCCATCTGCACTATTTACACACACCACTTACACTCCATCTACATTATTTACACACACCAACTCCCCATCTGCATTATGTACACACACCACTTCCACTCCATCTACATTATTTCACAAACCACTTACTCCCATTATACATAATTTACACAGGCCACTTACTCCCTATATACACTATTTACACACAACTAACTCACATCTAAAGTTCTTAAACCACCACTAACTCACCGTCTACACTATTTACATACACCCCTAACTCCCCAACTTCATTATTTACACACACCACTAACACCCCATCTACATTATGTACGCACACTAACTCCCCAATTTCATTATTTACACACACCACTAACACCCCATCTACATTATGTACGCACACCAACTCCCCAACTTCATTATTTACACACACCACTTACTCCCCATCTACATTATTTACACACACCACTTACTCCCATTATACGTTATTTACACAGGCCACTCACTCTCCATCTACCCTATTTACACACCACTAACTTCCATCTATAGTTCTTAAACCACCACTAACTCTCCATTACAGTATTTACACCCACCACTAACTGTCCTTTTCACTATTTACATCCACTACTAACTCCCCAACCACATCCTTTACACCCACTAACTCCAAATCTATTTGTAGTTTCCCATATTTATCTCCCCATCTACAGTATGAATACCCAACATTAACTTCTTTACCTACAGTATTAACATTAAACAGCAGCTCCCAAAACACAAAAATACAATGCTTCGTCCAGTCATTGTAACCATTAGCTTCTCTAAGACGAACAAGATAATAATAATAATAATAATAATAATAATAATAATAATAATAATAATAATAATAATAATGAGGACGTTGTATCGCGCTTAATCTTTAGAAACTCTAAACGCTTTACAACATCTGTCATGATATTAATGCAAAAAACAAAAACAAACACTAAGAAATTGGAAAACAATAAAATGGTCAAATGTATTTAAAGTAGGCAACATTTTTAGGTCTTTAAGTTTTGTTCTTGAAGTCGATAAAGGTGAGTTTTAAGAGCAGTCATAAAAACATCACCTTGTTTTTTTGTCTTATTTCAAAGGACAATTAATTGCACGTTGCTGTCCAATGGGATGCAAAAAAAAAAAAACGCTATCAATATGACTGCGTTTTCCTAGTGGGAATAATTAGTGTACGCTTGAACAAATAAGATTTCACAATGCCTTTAAGATGACATAAAACCATTAAGATTAAACAAAACCTCTAAGATCACATAAAACCGCTAAGAGTATACCTCTAAGGTTACATTGATCCATTAAGATTATACAACACTTTTTAGATTACATAAAACCATTAAGATCACACAATACCTCTAAGATTACACTATACCTCTAAGATTACACTATACCTCTAAGATTACACAATACATCTTAGATTACATAAAACCATTAAGTTCACACAATACCACTAAGATCACATGAAACCTCCACGAGCACATGAATCCTAAACGATCACACAACACCTATAAGATCACATAAAACCAATAAGATATATGTAAAATAATAATAATAACAAACTAAATATAAGTCATGTATACACGGATACGGCTAAAATAGTAATGTCTATATTTTTCAGCCCAGTCATCGTGTCAGCGTTGTGTTAGGTTGAAAACTAATTTCCCTTGGAGTGAATAACACTGAAGCACAATCCAATAAAAAGAAAAAATGGCCACAGGAAGAAATGAACAAGTTGGTTATAGTCTTGCCAATGTTGGCACTTTAACACTAGAAAACGGTAAGTGATCTATAAGTTACATATAAAAATAAAATGGAGATTGTCAGTGAATATTTTCATACTCTGCAGATTTATACTTTTACAATATTCATTACATGCTGAAAAATGTCACTAATTTTTTTTTCATACTTATTTGTTCCTTAAGATCTGACATAACTAATGGAATACGACAGTTAATAATTTCATATTTTCACAGTCTTTGTTATATAAGGTCTGACAAACTTACTCGAATATTTATGTGAATAGTTTGAATTTCGATCATAGTTTCATACTCTTGTTACATAACGTAAGGCATTCTTAATGGAATATATCGGCAAATATTTTATGCTTTAAAACATTTTTTAGAAAGGAAAACAAAAACTCAGGAAATATATCTTGTGTAAAAGCGCTAAAACAGCCAATGAGAACCACATCATAGTTGCCTTAGCCTCGAAATGAAATTACTAAGTAACCTCAAAAGAATGCGAGACTACTCGGCCCATTAATGAACTCAGTCTACCCTAATCGGCCCTTTTTGTAATCGGCCCAATGCACATTCGGTCCACATTACGAATTCGGCTTTTTACGTATACGGCCCATTATATATTATGTCAGCCTTTCGGTTCACGATTGATATAATAGTAATGTGTATTTCATTTATTTGTTCAAACAAACATTTAGTTTTTATAATGTTTGTAGGTTTCTGTCAACGGTAACTTATGAACAGAAATAAAGTGGGACAAAATCATATTCTCAGATGATTTAAATCATATACTGCACAGTAAACATTTTAAAACGTACTTGTGCTGCCTTTCTTAATTGTTATTCGAGTTTTAAAATAACACTTCTGTTGCCTTTCTTAATTGTTAATCGAGTTTTAAAATAACACTTATGTTGCCTTTCTTAATTGTTAATCGAGTTTTAAAATAACACTTCTGTTGCCTCTCTTAATTGTTAATCGAGTTTTAAAATAACACTTCTGTTGCCTTTCTTAATTGTTAATCGAGTTTTACGATAACGCCTCTGTTGCCTTTCTTAATTGTTAATCGAGTTTTACGATAACAATTCTATTGCCTTTCTTAATTGTTAATCGAGTTTTAAAATAACACTTCTGTTGCCTTTCTTAATTGTTAATCGAGTTTTGCGATAACACTTCTGTTGCCTTTCTTAATTGTTTATCGAGTTTTACGATAACACTTCTGTTGCCTTTCTTAATTGTTAATCGAGTTTTGCGATAAGAATTATGTTGTCTTTCTTAATTGTTAATCGAGTTTTACGATAACAATTATATTGCCTTTCTTAACTGTTAATCGAGAATATAGTTTCCAATCTTCTACATTTAAAACATATTTGTCCTTGTAAAGCTGTTATGTTAATTGACTTAATTATTATTATATATTATATTTTTTATAAAAAGATAAGTACAAAGACAAAGCAAACGTGTCAAATTCTTATGCATTTATTCTTCTTGTATAATATTTTGTATCTTTGTCAGCCCTTTCTTATTGCTTCTCTCAGTCCCTTTCTTTCACTTAACCTTGCATTAACGCATGCACTTTCATACCCGCCATATTATTTTATCACGTGACGGCACTCTGGTATATACCGAAAATAGAATGAAAGCTAATTATTAAAATAATTATAATCCTTAGGATTCCCTAGCGCAGTAAACAGTGAAAAACCATTACGTTGAAAAACAAATGCATGAATTAATTTTGTCTCTTATAACATATCTTTATAACCAGGGCCGGACCTGGTATAGGGGCCCAGGGAGCCCTCCCCCCCCCTTTAAAAAAAAAAAAATATTCACTGCTTTTGATAAAAGATGCAAAGGGGGTTCCGAATTTTTTAATTTTTTATTTTTTATTTATTTATTTTTAATAATTTTTTTTTAGTGTTTTTAAAACATTGCAATTTTTAGTCACTTTTGTTAGAATCCTTTTTCAAGGTTCAGATAGCACCAGATTGCACCATTTTGCATCCTTGAAAAACAAATGTACGGCCCCACCCCCCCCCCTCCGAAAAACTTAGGTCCGTTCCTGAGTCTGATAACTGACCACACTCTAATTGTTCAGTGTACTGTGTGTGTCAACATAATGCGCATTCATATGTATATGTACAGACCGATAGCGAGTGTGACAGAGTGGTGACTGGTACGAACATGCTCGTGTTACTTGTTGGCAAACAGTCTAAAGTTTTAATTTTACCGAGCATAAAGAATTATTTCTCTTTATGTCTAGTGCAGAAATGTCTGCCCTGTTAAAAAATATTCGATTTTTGTAAGAAAAGGGTAAAATGTCTTATGTATTCTTTTTCTCGTACGGATGATATACTGACTACATTTTTTGGGACGATCTCAAACTAGAAGCTTTTCTTACGGAATATGGATATTGTGAAAACAAAATAGACTGGTAACGATAAGAACGATTTTGAGGATGATAGAACTTCCCCAGACAGATGTGTTGTTTGTCTCTGACAAAATGTACATTCAACAAAACATTTTATTTTAATACAGATTTCATACATGCGCGTTTTTAAAAGATTTAAAATTAGACATAACAAGAATAAAACTTAGTATGATTTCAATTGTCGAACATCTAAACCAAACAGTCTCATTTTGTTCATATTTGAGTAGAATTCCGTTGCAAATAATACAGTCTTCTAGTTAAAGTCTTCAAGAACATCATCGCAGCAACACTATTTTTGAAACTGTCATGTGACAACGTCTCGTCCTATGGAAGAACGTAAAAGTTCAATGAAACCGACCAACAGAAAGGTAAAACAGAGCTACTGACGTAGGATATGCTTCGATTCCTTTTAATGGAAAATTTGTACATCTCGTGGCATACCAGTGATTTAGCGTACACACACAATACATCTCAATCTTGGTTTGTCTGCCTGTCTGGTTGTTTATGTATATATGTATGCAATTAAACTGAGACCTTTGATGTACAAAGTGGTGTATATTATTCAATGAATGAAAACGGGGCTTCCTATACTTACTATTGCTAATCACATTCAGACTGATTTATCCCCTCCCCCTCTCTGTTGTTCTGTTTGTTGGTCACTTTCATCATCAGATGTCCACATACATCGTAGCATGCCACGGGCAAAAAATGTTCTACGCTCCATGCTATGGCTTTTTCTGTGTTTTGCAACTGTGCTCAACACAGAGAGAGAGAGAGAGAGAGAGAGAGAGAGAGAGAGAGAGAGAGAGAACAATACGTGCGTGACAGAGCGATACACCGAAAGATTGGTTGATGTTAGAGGTTATGTGTGCTTCAAATTGTTGAATATGGCATATATTTCGTCGAGTAGAAGAAGAAAAAACTGGATTTTCACCTACCCGATAAAATATATCCGTTAATCACTCGCTTTTACAAATTGCCATTTTAGTATATGCTCAAATGTATAAGTTAACAATATGGATCACAGACTGATTGCATATATCGCACTGTATCCATGACAATAACCTCAGCGCGTTATAGTTTAAATTATACTGTGTGTTATGCATATTTATACAGAAAGTGTCAGTTGAATATAATTCTCCTTCCTAATTCAAGGCAAAACAACACATTAAAATATGTCGAAAACAGGTATCCGTATTAATTTATTTTTGCTTTGGTTTTGCTGTTTGCAAATACTCTACTGCTACATGAAACAAGGACCACTTCGGTGACCTAGTGGTTAGAGCATACACCTTGCGTGCTGGAGGTCTCGGGTACAATCCCCGGCCGAGTCATACCAAGGACATAAAAATGGCTCTTCATCCTTTGTCACGCTAATATGACTGAGTGGGATCATGCTACATGCCTGCGGCATGACATCATTCTAAACTGTCATACTGCAGACGTCGTAGCGATATGACGGGAAAATCTTTAAAGTTACGTCAACAATTAAAATCACACACACACACGCACGCGCACATAAGCTTCTGAATAGAGCTGATATTTCTTATTTTAAAAATTATCATATTATTATTATTATAATATATATATATATATATATATATATATATATATATATATATATATATATATATATATATATATATATATATATATAATATTTTCACAAATATTTCGTTTAAAAAAAATTAGTAATTCATGGGCTCGGCATAAAATCTGAACATTTATGCGTATGCCACACACTCAAATTTCATATTTTCCAGTTAGATGTTTTCATCTCGAGACGTTATTGCAACTTTGTAACATTGTAGATAAATCTCATGGAAAATATACGCCTAGCATAATAACGACCCGGGTTTATCTAGGTTACATGTTGTAAGGTCAGTTTTAACATTTTCATCGCTTCAAATTCAGTTAACAGTCACTCAGTAATACAAAAAATTGTTTCAAGTAACAAGGGAAATCAGAGGAAATTTTGACCAAATTCATTTCTAAATCAGTAAATATTAATTACTTGTCTTTCTGACTTATCCTTTTATAAATCATTCATTAATGGAAATGTATAACTTATCAATAGAAATAATTTAGTGTTTAAATAATAATTATATGCGTAGTCAAACCAGCAGTATGGTTTTGTACTAACACTTTAATAGTCAAGTTCATTATATATATATATATATATATATATATATATATATATATATATATATATATATATATATATATATATGTGTGTGTGTGTGTGTGTGTGTGTGTCTTTTAATCTAATCCGGCTTCTACCCTATGTTACCTTCAAAGAAGTAAACTCGCGCGGCCAGTGTTTGGAAAAAAAAATGATTATATGTTGGGCTATATTTGCGTTATAAAAAATTACTCAGTTAATATTTGTGATGCAAAGAAGAAAACAAAAATGAAAGTTACTGACCAGTAACAGACAAATATCAAACATCAACTTCGGTTCGATTAGCAATAATAAGCATTGAATCTCGAAGGCAATAGATTGATCTTTCTCAAAAGGATGGAACTCAATTGACGACTGTACGCAATTATTGAAAACCCATGCATTATATATTGATAAAGATCATATTTAGTCAAAGCAATGGATTCCAAACTGATGAAATAACGAAGTAATATTTCGATTTATCGACACGATATTTTTGAAATAATCATATTGTTTGGTTTCATACCTAATAATAATTTCATTAAACTTGACATGTCGTTATTTCGATTTAGTACTTCTTTTTTAATATATATATCACTTAAATGTCACCGTAGTTTTACAAACATATTATTGGTAATAAAGATTTCACGTTTGACAGCGTTTGTCGAATTACTGCAATGTTTAGCCGTACATGTTTCAACAGCTGTAAACATATGACTATTACATGTGCTTATTTCACGCGGGCTGCTCTATTCGAAATCGTAGCTTCCCCTTTTGTCGATCGGTTTAACATGTAATATATTGATGGAATCAGGGGATTAATATTGACTGATATACAGAGTAGCTCTTTACTCGAGACTGACCAAGAAACGAAATAACATAATTATGTAGTGATTAAATTAACATAAGAAACACTATACAAAAAATGAATACCCCATAAACATTCGAGATGTCAAGGTTTAAATTCTCTTTACAAATTATTACTTCGATCGTTTCAAGTGTTTACCAAGAGTTTGCATATAACAGCATTAACAACAATGATAAAATTTGGACAACAGCTGACGATGTATTTTTGTTTTATATTATAAATTAATCTAATTTACTAACAAATTAAATCTCTAAAGCATACATCTGTGTGTCATCTGTTTTCCATTATGTTTGTCTAACATTTTAATTATTCCCAGACAGTGATGTAGTTAGCGGAGTTTGTGTGATACAGTTGAAGACCCGCGCTACTTCAAACTTCGATATTCAAATTCTGTCAGAATAAATCGCTAACGCTGTTTTGACCTTTGTGTCACATTAATTTTAGCACATCGAGCTTCGCGGATTTGTAAATAAGCACGTTTCTCCATGTTTCTTGTTTCCGCCAGCGTTCTTGTTATTGCAGACGTCATAATCCATGGCAGGCAGTCCAATGTAAGAAAATGCAGAAGACAAAAGTAAATGAATGAAGACATTTACTAATACGGATTTTTATTGAAATGACTAGGGTAGCACATGCATATAGGGTAACGACTAAATGCTAAGTATGACAGGAAATGTTAGATGAATGATTTATTTTTATTATTATTATTATTATAATTTTTTATGTGTGAATTCCTCTGCATTATTCCCGTTTGCATAGCCAACGCTAATAATATGGTTAAACAACATTTCATTCAATGTAATAAATGGCATTCATCATGCTAAATGTTTGATATTTTCGAGAATAGTTTTTGGCTTTTATTGTAATTTAAAACAAAATTTTAATATTTCAGTGAGACTTGTAGATGTAAACTAGCGAATCGTTTCTAATTTTGTTGCGGTTTTCTTAACAATTGGAAGTTATATTGACTGATTTAGTGTGCGATGAATGCCTTATTTAGAGTTGTAATCGTTAAATCGACTGCCATTAAAAAGGTATTATTCTGTGTGTGCCAAACCAGTAGTCTATCCGTTATTTTCTAATTTTTACTCAAATCTATATATATATGTCCCCTCCCCCCCCCACTTCACCCCCCACCCTCATTTTGGTGTATATACCGGTTTAGTGTAAAGTTAACTTGATACGATTGGACCCCATATCTGAATCCATTTCACTGTTAGAACATGTATAATTTTGATAAAAACTGTAAAAGTGTCCAAATAATTAACATCCAAAGGATTTTTAAAAAATATCCAAGTTATATTTCTGCGTAGGAGTTAAAGGGTATTACAGACATATTTCCGTGTGTATTTAGTAATACACACCACGAATGCACATGCATAACCTGATTAAAAATGAGGGACAATGGCGGTTTCCACACAGAACCTGTTAACACACTATTGTTGTTATCTTCATTTTACTAAAATACTGTACAGAACTATAATAGTGTGATTACTGGGTCTGTGTGATGTCTGCTATAAATCTCTCTTGTAATAAGAATAAAATAATGACGCCATTACGACGGTTGTAATGGTCATTTTTTAGTATTTAAATTATACATGTATAGTATATTTATGTAGATATGTCAACTTTGTTTATATTATGCCTTATATTAATGTTTATATCATGTAAATGTACAAGTTATTTATTTATTTTAATATAAATATACATAATCAAATTTGGTAACATATACGACGACAACGTCTTCATTTTAAATTCAGAACAAAATAAGTATAATACATTTAATAGGAATCAAATTTTAAAGTCATAAAAATAATTCAATTTGTATTAATGTATTAATTCTTACAAACTGCAAATGTACAAGTTATTTCATTTTTTAATATAATTAAATAAGTTTAATGTTTTTGTGTAGATGTGTATTAATGTTTATTTCACTTTATTTTCACAGCCAATGAGAGACCCTACTACGTCTGTATTGTCATCTGCCAAAAGAAGATAATCGTCTTAGACAGCAAAGATTTTAAAGTCAAAATTTATCGACTCCATGATGGGAAATTTCTAGACATGTTAGACAGTGACTCCATGCCAATTGACATCTGTCTAATGGACGCCACGACAATTTGTGTCCTTCATCGTGACGGTCTGATAGAAATGGCGTCCATTAAATCTGAAGACATGTCGCCTGTTTTTACAAGAATGAAGAGTTTTCGTCTGGATGGATGGTTTGACTATTGTGTTAGTGTTGTCACAGTCAAAGACAATATTGTTGTCGTTGGTGTAAAACAGGACACGACGTACTGGTGTATCGTGTCGCTTGATGACGGACATGTTGACACGATTCACCGGATTTGTAAAGAGTCAAAATGGAGTTATTTGACAACAAAGGACAACATCATTTATATTTCGTGTTATGCTGGTGATGCTGATGATGATACTGGTGTCTATGCATTCGACATTTTTAATCCCAGTCAATGTAAATATAAATACAAACATCAACGTCTAGACAGTCCGACATCAATCGTTATAAATGAAGACTGGAATATTTTCGTAGGTAGCCATGGAGTCCTTAATCCCTGTATTCATCAACTTACAGCTTCTTGTCAACTTGTCGCCATTTTCACTGAAGGAATTCCATGGGGTCTCCAAGCCTTGTTCTGGGACAATGGACGATTGTATGTCGCATGCTGGGGGAGTCATGACATTACTGTATTCCGTCACGTGTATCAAGGTAATTCATATTTCTTATATTTTATCGACATAAAAAACTTTTAATGACGTCATTAATAAAATTAAAAACTTTATTTATTGAAATTTATCAAAGATTTCATTTTAAATTTAGGAAAAAAAATGTAAACATGACCTATTCGTCAAGCATAGTTGTCATGCCGACATTAAGTCATATGTAAATAACATTGTATTTGTTGTTATAAAATTTAAATTATGTTCACCTCCATATTGTTAAGTGATCTACATTTATTTAAAATATTTATTTGTAATATATTCATTTATATATAAATAAAAATAACACAATTTTAATAGACAAAAAATATCAATGACTTGAGGACGACGACATTTTGTACCGACTTTATCCAGCAGGTGTCGCTCTCATTCTAAGCGCGTGTTTATCCACATTCCAAAGCGCGTGCGGAGTTCACATTCCCAGCGCATGCCATTCATTCTGATTCAATCGGGATTTTAAAGATGGCCGCTGGATGTCTTCGTTTGTTCTGTGGACAGGATGCTTGACGCGGTTATAGAATCATTTCTCATTCTCAACAACAAGGTATTGTTTAACTTTATCTGCAAATGTTTCCTTTTTTTAACAATGAATTTAATTTTACACATTTTTTATTTTAATTAAAAAGTTATACCACGACAAAACCGCAGTGATGTAGCGACCGGGGGGTGGGAGAGTAAATTTAAAAAAAAAATAACCCAGATGTCAACAATGAACAATGAGCCAGATTGGGAACTTAACAGTATTTTTTTTTTATTTATCTCTTTATATTTTTATCTAAATTAATTCGTTTATTCTTTTTTTTTTTTTGCATCGGAAATTGTTAAATTTTGGAACAGTATATATCAACTTCAGACTCAAGGAAATTGTAAGCTTTTAATTTAAAAAATGTAATGCATTATTTGTTTCTATGATTGCAACATGGAACGCCGCTAGAGGGCACTTGCGATCAAGATTAACGTTTTCTCAAAATGTCAACCTCATTACACCTGGTACTTTCTCTGCTTTAATATATAAAAAGCCGACATTATTACTTTTTAATATATTAATGGTTGAAAGGTCAAATGTCTATATTTAGCGTTTATAACATCGGTCCATTTCTACATCTTATTCAGCGGGGAAAAAAAACAAATTTTTCAAAACGCTGAAAAACTTAATAAACGAACATATACGCTTACCTACGCCTTCTTTTTAACTACTTTGGAGTTCTTTTTACGAAAATAATATGTGCGAATATTTGCCGAAAACCCACAAATTACGTCTTTTTCAAAGGTCACCCATTCCAGCAAGAACGACAACCCTTTCCGACACATGGATACGTACAATACGTATATACGACATAATTTGGGTTTAAAAAAACCACGAAAACTTGATTGTATGAAAAATCAGACGTTTATATCAATGAATCTGATTATAGAGACGCGCTGTCTCTCATTATACCAAACTTATTACAAAATGTTTGTTGTGTAATATATTTTCGAGGTTCGAGACTACGGTAGTATCACCGACTGATTCAGTGATACTATTGATAATATGTATGTGATTGTGATCACTGAGATATTATCATTATCAGTTCATCTGTTCTATGTACTGTTCTTATCTAGAGATGCTGGTATGAAAATTTAAATGTTCATGTTTAGTAGGGACGGAAAGGAGGTAATAAAATATAGTTAAATAATTTTAAAGTATGAAAACAAATGCATTTAAAATTTATTTGCCATATTTTTGTGAATATGAATATTGTCATCATAAGATAATGAATAGAGAATCGATCTGTAGTATATCTCCATTTAAACAAATAATCATAAATATTTCTTAAGAACCAACTCTGTGTCAGTTTCTTCGCTATCTCTGATACCACATTTGTCTTTACTTACTATATATATGAAAACTGACCAAATATATCTTGTGATAACTTAAATCCTAAAATAGCAATTGTTATGTACTACATTGTGATTTCAGATCAATATATATATATATATATACATATATATATATATATATATATATATATATATATATATATATATATATATATATATATATATATATATATGTAGAAGAACACTGTAATCAATTTGCACTAGTTGTTGTAATAATAACATACAATTTCAACTTGATATGACTCGTGATTATTTTATTTCATGTAAAAATGTTAGGTGTGTGTGATAACAAGTCACAGAAAGTCTTCAGAAGTACCCAGAACATAGAAAAAGTGAATTTATTCTTGAAGCTGAATGTTCGCAACACATTTATATATAACCATATGTGAAAAATATGCAACTTTCAGCATTAAGTAACCGGTCTGGATGGTACATTTGTTTGAATGCTTCCAATGAAATTATTTAAAAAAATATAAAGATGGGTTCATTTTTTAAATCTGCACACTCAAATTAGGCAGAAAACATTCTATTTTGAAATCAAGATAGAATTTTAGCTTGTGTATGACTCAAAAATATAGTATTTAATCCAAAAATATAGAATTTTGCATTTAGGTGGCACAAAGATTACAAAGGTTGGAGGAAAGGAAGTAAGAAAAAAATATCTGCCCCACTTACTTTGAAAAATGTTTATGCCTCGTTGTTATGAACAACATGTATATTTTTCGAATTCACATGGGATAACAGTGCTTGAGCCCAACAATGTCAGCTATATTAGAAATTTTATATTGATGAATTAAAATTTTAATTGGCAATGTTTCTACTTTTTCTGTCTTTTAAAAGTGTTTTTACAAAAATGAAATCTGTAGTGGGGTATATAGGGATATATTTTGAAATCTTAAATTTTAAATTGTATCAACCTAGATGCTAGTGATTTTTTTAAAAAAAAAACCTCTCCCCTTAACCATTCCTAGTGAATGATCTCGCCAAATCTTTAGACAGAGTTAAGCAGTATGACCTTGCTAGTCTTGACTTCAATAAGGATTTCGATCGTGTTTCCCATGAAAGACTCCTCCGTAAGTTGGACCACTATGGCATCACGGGTAACACCCAGAAATGTATCAGAGATTGTCTGTCAAGCAGGTCACAGAGTTATAGTAGATGGAGCAACATCAGAATAGGGTTGTTAAACGAAAATCGGAAATCCGATTATCGGTTTTGAAAATGATTATGGGTTTTTGTTTTTACAAAACGATAATCGAATTCAATATTTTTTACTTTTTTTGTAGTGAAAATTTTTAAAAATTCAAGAAAAAATAATCCACTGCAATCTCCAAATCAACAATGAAGAAATAAAAAGTGCACATATTTCACTCTGATTCGACCAGGTCTTGAGTATTGTTCGACTGTGTGGAACCCACATAATAAAGATCCAATAAATAAGATAGAGATGGTTCAGAGGAGAATTGCTAGATTCACCATAAATAAATATCGTAACACTAGCAGTGTCAATGCAATGTTGAACCATTTCCAGTGGGAATCACTTGAATCCAGGCGAACCAAGGCCCAGCTGATCATGATGTACAAGATTGTGAACAACCTAGTGGAAATATCAGCGGACAAATACTGACCCTTGCATATAGACAAATTAGGCTAAAACACAAGGAAAAGTTCCAATTAAAGTTGGCATCAACAAATTGTTTCAAGTTCAGCTTCTTCCCAAATACAATATGGACTTGGAACAAATTACAATCAACAATTGCAGAAGCTCCTGGCTTGGTATCGCACAAGCAGGAGCTTTCCAAAATCACATTCTAATGAACTAGTCATCTACAAGTAAGACCTAGTGATTCTCAGGGTTATGTTGGTCAAGGTTTCCATATCTCATTACTGGGACTGTAGCCGGATTGGTCTGAGTATGAAGGGACAAAAATGTAAACTGACACTCATTTACTTATTTCTGCCTTTCCTATCATTACTCTTCTGACTGGCCTATCACTTCCGTTTTTACTTTATCTTTGACCAAGCCCTGTCCATTGTGTAATAGTCAATGGTGACTGCTAACGTACAGACAGACACACAGATAGATAGATAGATAAATAAATAGATAGATAACCAGAGAACTAATTTTGCAGTGGGGTGGCAAAAAGAGTTATGAAGGAAAAGGAAGGACATTCACTTTTAAAAAATTTGTTTACTGATTTATAAACTTTGAAACTGAAGAATAATTGTATGAAAATAAACATAATGAAATGAAATATTGTAAAATTATGTCTGACTGCTTTTAAATTGATTTGTATTGCATGTAATTGAAGTTGAACCCCGTATCCCCAAATATTGTGGAGCAAGACCTTCAAGTTATTGCAAGACACCTCCACCTGCACCCAACAACATGGTCATTCTGAGAAGCTCTCGGTACTACACAGGTTGATCAACAAGAAAGAAGTCTTATCTGGAGTTTCTTAAAATACATTTGGCCAGTAGAGCCGATGCTGCTCTTAAGGAAATTGAATTGTTGACATATATTTTGTTGCAGTCTTTAGATTTACATATTTTAATAAATACATTGTTCAGAGTCAACGTTTTGGTTGTATTGCTAATTTTACTAATTATCAGTTTTTCTTTTCATGTAGGAAGTCATAAAGAATCAGAAGTCCTAGTGAGTGATGAAAGAAAACTGCCTGGCATTGAGGAGTCAGCCATATATATATCACAGGGAAATGTAAGTACTTCATAAATGCTTTTCATATAGTTTACTACACTGTGTACTGGTAGCTCACTGCCAATATGATACATATCACAATACATAACTTGTGCAGTGTGATATGGATTAATGATACACTTTTAATACTATTGAAACATTGTTACTTTGAAATTATATGGTCTATTCTACAGTAGCACCTAAAAATTGTGTGGAGAGGTAAATTTCCTCACTATTTGAAAGTCGGGGAGACATTTTATAGGACAGGTTGAAAATGCAGACATAAGTATGGGGCTGGAAAAAAATGTCCTTGCTTGCATTTCATTTGGTCAATTTTCTGCTAACAAGACGGGCAAAATTAAATGGCCTTACATTCATTCCTGTTTGTACGAACCATTTGGAAGATAGTAATAAGATGACACACAAGTTTCAATCTTTATTCCAAGAACAACCTGCTGCTGTCACATCGAGGTAGAAAAGCCAGATTCATCACATAGAATATTTCAACATATAGGAATGTGATACTAACTTGAACAGATACCCAGCATGGCCATCTTGGTAGAATCTTGACAATCTTCTTGTTACTTATTGCAGGTGATAACTGACATACGTGGGGTTTTATACAAGAAGACACGTTTTGATCTCATGATGGTCCTAACTAATATTTGATGTGGGATTTATACTCGAAGACTTGTTGTGATCTGTAGTTGGTCCTACATAAAATTGGATGTGGTTTTATACCAGGATACTAGTAATGATCTGTAGTTAGTCCAAAATCAAATTGGGCTTATCTAACTCTTAACATGTTGGCCATCTTGAAAATCTTGTCATTGTCATTTCTGATATTTTTCCAAATATACTTAAATACTTTGATGTGTTGTTGGTCCAAATACAAATGGTGCTAATCTATTATCCATTGCCTGATTGCAACTACTATGAAATATTGTCTTTGCTGTTGATGTTACATAGAAAGTTGAGTTGATGTAGTGTTTTTTGGAGAAGACTTATGATGTATAGTTGATCAAACATAAAGCTTGTGCTCTTCTGTTATCCAGTATGGTTCCAATGAAGCAATTGTGAAATATTGTTCTAGCTACTCATCCTAAACACACAATTGTATTGATATATATGGAAGCAGCATAAAAACTATGTCAATATGACATCCTATATAGCTGACATTGTAAATATCTCGCTACTGAGTTTTTTACATTTCTGGTATGTCCCATATGAATTGAGAATACTTTGGCAAAATCTGTTGAATTATTCAATGTTTAAAGCTGTAAAAACACATCATTCAACATATAATAGAATGTGGTTTTATTGCATTTCTTTATTTTTGTATTGGTCATATAAACTGAAGTACACTATATTTAATTTGGTTTTGAGAAAAAAATGGAGTATATTGACGATGAGAAATCCTGAAGTGTGTTGAGGTGTTAATTTTCTTTACAATTACTAATAATACTATAGTATTTGAAGAGAATCATAATTAGCTATATATCACAGCTAAATATGTTTTGGGAATTTTAGGAGCTGTGCTGGCATAGAAATTTTGTCACAGACAGGCTTAGGTTTCACCAAAATTCTTAACAATGAGTATGTATTTTACTCAAGTTTAAGAAAGATAAACTTCATACAAAGTGCTAAAGAAAGTTGAAGAAACACATAGCATGATTGGGACAAACCTTTTGGAAAGAATCTTTCTGTATATACTTTAACAGCGTGACTTGATTTTTACCTGCCAATATTGAATATGATTCACTTGTTGGTATATAAAATGTGTATTGATTTTGCTTTATAAAAAAAGTGTTTTATGTTCAACATGTCATTGTTTTACTTGGTGAACTGCACAATGTATACTATTAATTGGGTTTTGTTTCCATCAAATTCATTTTTGAAACCACTTAAAGCATAAAAATTAAACACCGTGCTAATTATATGCACTTTACAGCATTCTTGCTCTTTCCTTTCTTATGCACCCTTTGGCTTTTAATCACCCTCTGTTCCCATGCTAACCTGCTTTGTAACATAGCTGCATGGTGAGTGGTATCTGTTCCATGTTCCACATAAGCCATTAGCCAGGAAACCTAGTACAGGACCTGGGGATTCGGGTTAGAGGAAGACATAATTGGTTTGGTTTGTGGGGTTTAGCATCGTTTTTAAGTAATGCTAACATATATGTCCTGGTCATTAGGAATAACTTGGTCAGCTACCAAAAAGAATTTTCACATACTTAAATTGGCCGAGCTGAGGCTAATTCATGCAGTGGTGAAATGTGTGAGTGATCTGTAATGGTGAGAGCATTAGATCTGTCAGCCATCAATGACTCCATTAAAGGGGTAAATTGTGGAGGAGATTACATTGCTATACAGCAAATGAAATAAAAAGGATATGAGAACTACAGTTGGTTAATTACTAGTCACAGTTACACTATTTCAGATCACTTAACTTTTCATACAGGTAGTTAATCTTTGCTATATCAAAATTAAAGCCATATGCTTCTAAATCATTTATATGACCCTTTAATCTAAAACAGACTATAATCAAACAACTTTTATTTAATACAAGTTGAGATGCTAGTAAATTTAATGTGTGTACCTTAAGCTTCAGGTTTAAATACCCTCAAATTGTTCCGTTTTCAAGGGTGTGTTCCTCAGAGTAAGTTGCCTCTACTCTAGTTATAATTTTGCGGTCGGCTAGGAAATTTTCTATAAAGTTGAACATTCAACCCGTAATGCCATAATGATTTAATTGGGCTATAGGGCCTTTGGTCCATACTAAGTCGAATGCTTTTTGCCAGTTCAATTCAATTATATGAATTAAGGTTGCATGCGCAACTATGTGCTTTCGCGACCAGTTAATGCCCGAGGGTCGAGCTATTTAATTGGTTGGGACAAAAAGATAACTTTGACTACACTAGGCTGTGTTGTCACAGTCTCCCTAGCACATGCGTTAAATGGCAGTCTTGCCTTAGAGTAAAATGTCCGGTCACGGCAAAGCAGGATGGCACCCGGTTTAGGAAAGCTAGTATGTCAGATTGTATCACTCTAGTTAAAGACAGAATCCAATCAATTTGATATCTTGTTACTTCTAAAATGAAGTTTTAAGTATCTGTGTAATTAGTGAATTGCCAAATAGTTCAGTTTGTACTTTACATCAGTGTGAGAATAGGCTGAGCTTGAAATCAAGATTTCCAACATCTAATCAGAATCCGTGTTACGTAAAAGTAGATAAAGTCCATTGGATCAGCCGTGTTTTCAATGACAATCAGGTTAGCCTAGTTTTGTTTCTCCACACTCCTGGATGTTGCCATTTTTTATGCTTGAAACGCCTGTGTCGCACTTATTTCTAATCTAGTCCAATTTTACTATGGACCGAGAAAATACCAATAATGTGTAAGCCACCTGTGCAATTATATCAAATCCATATAGTCATAGAATTTTTCATCTTTCCTGTCAATAATTATTTCTAGCACATAGTGTACATGTTGTACGTCCCTAACAAATTTAATTACTAAAATGTCTTAGCGACATAAATGAGTGTAGTCATTGTTAGGTATTTTAGCTTGTAAATTTTGAGCGGTGGTTAAAATTGATCAAGTTAGATTTCGAGAAAGAGATTGTTCCAAAAGGGTTCTCGTACCAAATGAGAACCCTGGGAAGGGAAAAAAAATAGAGTTGAAGTGGGGTGCGTTTGGTGTTATTTCTTTTCTTCCTTCTTGTTTTTCTCTTCTTTTCCCATTTTTCTTTCCCACTTTCTTCCTACTCCCTTCTTCCCCCTTTCTTCCTTTTTCCTTCTTCCCTCATTTTTTTCCCTTTCTTTTTCCTTTTTCTTCTCGGTTGGTTGGTGTTATGTTTCCTTGAGCTATCACTATTTGATCCTGGTGTTCTCATCACACTTGTGTTTATCTTGCCCCTTGTTGGTTGACTGGTTTTACTGTACCTACATTGTGCCACTACATAGTGTAATGTTCTCTTATTTTTTTTCTTTCTCTCTTTCTTTTTTTTCTCTCCTTTCTTCCTCACATTACAATGTTTATATTATTCCCCCCCCCCCCTTTCCCTTCCTTTCTCCTTTTCTCTTTTATTTTATGTATTTTAGGGTAATGTTAAGTGGTTCTGCTGTTTTAAGCTAGCAGTATTACTATCCACTCTGGCCCTTTTAACCAATATGGCCTCGTTAGTTATTTATTTATTTGGTAGTTATAAAATTTATTTTTTGTCTGTTTAATTAAGGTATTGCAAGGTGGGTCCGCTTTTGAACTAGCGGTGTTATTATCCGCTCTGGCCCCTGGATTCATAAATATTGACTCTATGGCTATGTTTATATTGATTTATTTATTTATTTGATGGTTTTGATATTTATATTCTGTGTTTTTTGTCTATTGATTTTAGGTAAATAAGTATTTTTATATAGCCTAGGTGGTGTTTACATTTTTGTTACACCTTTTATCTAGAATTTGGGGGAATGATGTAACTGAGTCAAGATTTCTTTGTTGTAGTTGGAGGACGGTATGTTGTTGATGGTATTTGTGACATGTTGAATACATGTTCCAGTGTTTCAGTTTCAGGGCAGTGTGGACATTTATCCGGCGTGGGTCCTGTACTTGTATGTTTCATAAAGCTGCCATTTAATAGTGTTTTACCTGTTCTGATTCTGTTGATGATTTTAATATCAATGGCTGCCAGGCAATTTGGTAAACGTTGGGTTCCAGTGACCTCTTTTTGTAGTTGGTATAGATGTCTACCCTTTGTGGAGTTTTCCCATTGTTGTTGCCATTTATTATTAATTCTGTCCCTGACTTGACTATTTAGTTCCTGAGTGTTGTACTCTACGGGTTCAATTTGGTCTTTCATGAGACTGCTTTTTGCTGCTTGGTCTGCTTTTTCATTTCCAGGCAAATTGATGTGAGATGGCACCCACAAGAAGTCTATGGTTTGGTGTGATTTATCTGCTTCCCTGATGGTCAGCATAGTGTCCTCTAGCAGGTTTTGTCTACTTTTGGATGTGCCGATGATGTCTAGTCCTTTCTTAATTTGAGTGATGTTCTTTTGACTATTGGGGTTTCCTGCTTTCCAGATACTATTGTCATAGGCAAATTGTGACAGATCAACTGGGCAATTTTTGAGATAGTTGGTTAGATTGTTGACCATTAGATTGAATAGGGTTGGGCTAATCACACTTCCTTGGGGGGTTCCGCTATCCAGTGTATGTTTGGGGCAGGGCCTCTCATACTCTGGTTTTGAAGGTTCTTCCCGTAAGGAAGTTTGCTATCCAGCGGTGCATTCTTCCTGTTATGCCAAATTGGTTAAGTTGAGAGATGAGGCCATTGGTCCAGACTAGGTCGAAGGCTTTCTCTAGGTCTAGAAATATTGCTATTAGGTGTCTATCTCTTTTCCTTTTGGCATTAAATGCTAATTTGATGTTGGCTTCCAGACAGATTGATTGATCAAGTGTACATTGTTTATTCCTAAATCCACTTTGGGTTTCAGCCAGTAGTTGATTTTGTTCTAGGTGGTGTTTTAATCTATTGTTGACCATTGTTTCCATTACCTTACAGATTGTATTTGTTTGTGAAATAGGTCTGTATGAGGTTACATTAGTGGGGTCTTTGCCTGGTTTGGGGATGGCTATGATTATGGCTCGCTTCCATAGTGTGGGGATGTGACCTGTTCTCCATATCAGATTTATTAAGTCTAAGGTAATGCTCTGCATATTGGGTGGTAATTGTTTGTACATTTCATAGCCTAGGTTATCCTCTCCTGGTGATGTACTTCTTTTTTTGCTGAGGGCTTGTCTCCATTCTTTTAGATTAAAAGGGTCATTCAGTGGCAAATCATTGTTGTCTCTATCTTTGAAAATGTGGGGAAATTCTTTTTCTAATGTTGATTTTTGCTGTAAGAACTCTTGTTTGCGATTGTTATCGCAGCTGGAGTTAGCGAAGTGTTGGACTAACTTCTCTGCTACTTCCATCTTGTTTTTTGTTCTTGGATTTTCAGCACTGTTGTGGGTGTTTTTGCCTTTCATGGCTTTTATTTTATTCCAGATTTCTTTGGTATTTGTTTTATGATTGAGCGTTGTGCAGTATCTTCTCCATGAGTCCTTTTTTGCCTCAGTTATTACCGTCCTAGTGTTGATTTATGTTTGTTTGTATACAAGAAAGTAAGAGGCGGTTTTTGTGTGTTTAAAGCGATTTAAGGCTGTTTTTTTTCCTCCTGAATGGCAATTCTGCAATTTTCTGACCTGGATCATATATGTTGTACAGATGTATTGTTTTTTCTGCTACTGTGAAGACAATTCTTTGAAATTCAATTGGTGGTTCTGTTGAGTTCATATTAATAACTTCCTCTACTGCATCTGTGATGGTGTCTTGTACATATATGGCTAGGCCTCCTCCTTTTTTGCCGGTATTTCTGTGTTTTAAGAATGTAGTTTGATAGCCTGTTATTTTAGGAATGTTTGTACTGGTTTCCTTAAGTAGAGTTTCTTGAAGACAGATGATCTTGGGCTTGGTGATGGTTTCGTGTAGTGATGGGAATCGGTCAGAAATTCATAATCGATAATCGGTTCCCCTTAACCATCTGATCATCGATTATAATCGGTTACTAAGAGCAAATTTCAATTTTTGTTAAACAGTTACATATTTGATCAAGAGTTCAATATGTTTATAAATGTACTTTTTTAAATTAATGACATGTATACTTTAACCTGACAATAATATTACATTGTGTGTTATATTTGTTCTTCAACTTTGTTAAATGAATGCAACTTTTTATGGCTGATCAGGCAAATGTAACTGAAATATTGCTACAATCATCCAAAATTCTTTCGTTCATATGTGATGTGTCTATAATATAAAGTATAGAAGGACATGCTTTTCTTGTTTGTCATTGTTTATAAATACTACAAAAGCTGTTTCAATTTAACTGAAACAAATCAACAAAATGTGTTTAAATTTATTAACTTTACAATTTAACAACTTGACCATGTAATAATGACTATAAGTTCCTAATTATGAATCATAAGGTTTCATATTTGTATTTGTGAAGGGATTTAATAAATTTCAGGTCAACTTTAGTGGCCTGGAGTTTTACTAACCTTTGTACTTTGCATACACCTAAAAAGTAGTCTCCCTTTACACACATTCGATTATGGAGTTCACAATCGATAATCGGAACAACACTAGTTTCGTGGATTGCTGCGATTAGTTCTCCATGGTTTTTATTTCGACCTCTGCAATTCCATTGTCATATAAGTAATTTGTCTGGGGTCTTGTTTTTTGTTTTGTTAGCCGAAGCATTATTTATATTTCCAGTATCCATTGTTTATGCTGTTGTTAATATTTTTGTGGTTGATTTATTCGTGATGGGTTGAGCTCTCTCTTGGGTGATGCTAGGTAGTCCTGTATTTATTGCATTTATATGCTAATAAATTCATCTTTCGTAATTTGGTCGTTCCTCGTTTGGTTGCTGATTAATTTTTGGAGTTGGTTTAAATAGGTGTCTATGGTTGTTCTATTGAAAAATATCTCTGGGTTTGCAGTTGTATCTAGGTTTCTCGTTCTCGCAGGTGTTAGTGTTTCTCCTGATTTGAAACTTGCCTTGTTGTATCTTTATCATTATTTTGTTTAGTTGTTTTTTGGTTTGGGTTGTGCTTCTGCCTTTTTTGCTTTAGGTATGATTTTCTTTTGCATATGTTGTTTCTTGGCTTGATTATAGATGTTTTGCTGATCCATTAGTCGAATGATAACTTTTTCTTGTAGTGCTATGGAGCATTGGGTATCATATGATTTGTGATCAGCCCTACAGTTAGCACTTTGGTATTTTTATAAGGCATGTTCATGTGTGTTTAAAGCCATATTTTTCACATCTTGGGGGTGTGAACTGCAGCGGGAAGAAAAGTGACCCCATTCACAGCAATTATTGCAGTATCGGAGTTTGTTGATGTACTGCTGTAGTTTTGCTTTTGTTCCATGTGCTCCTATCCTGACGTGTGCTGGTGGGGGTGGTTGGAATTCTAGTAGGATTGTTTACGTTTCCATTCCTAGATGATGACGTAATTTGACAATCCTTTTCCAAGTTATTTTGTGAAATTTGAGGTCTTATTCAATATTTTCTTGCGTTTTCCACACCATTGTTCGAGGTAGTTTAAGGATTGCTTTGTATTTAGCTTGGTTTGCTAAATATGGTCTTTGGGTGGATTTATCCATATCTTGAGTTGGGCTTGTTTTGTATTTGTTGTTGTGATTTTTTTATTGTGGCTTTGTGCCTTGTGATTTGTACCGGGAGCCCTGCTATGGTTGTGATTTTCATATATTTGCAGACACGTTTCAATGTGTTGCACTGTATTATGATATAATCCTTGGGCGGTCTTACAATCCTAAACTCTCCGCCATGTTGTTATATGAGTGCATTAGCTAGGCTCCTGATACTAATGCGTAGCAGTCTCGCAGTTGCACTGGCTATGAACATAGTGTGTTCTGGTGCATGGTACTGGTATTGGTGATTGCCCATTTTCCTTTGTTGTTGATATTGCTGATACATCTTTTGCTTGTTGCTATCTCCTGTTTGTTGATTATAATTGTCGTTTTTGTTCTTAGAGGTATTTTCTGTGTACATCCATTTCTGGATGGTGTAGCCAATATTATCGATGGTACTGTTTTGTTCATTTTGCACAATTGCTTTTAGTTTGCTATTGTTGTCATTCTTCGTGCTAGCGTGTTTGGTACTTTTGATTTTTTTGTGGGCCTTTCATTGGTTGTTTCCCTTTATCTTTATTTCCATTTCCAAATGCCCTTTGACTTGTTTTTGCTGCTATTGTTTGCCATTGTTCGTATTCCTTTCCGTTCCGTTCAACTCTATCAGCCTCACTAATTGCTTTGTATCTCTTCCATCTCTCTATCCGAGATGTGTTTCGATGGTCAAAACTCTTGACTGCTGCTTAAGGTGTAGCTGATTTTCTTTCTGTTATGTTGATGTTGTCCCTGTTGTCATGGTTTATGTTGATTGGAGTTTGTTTTATTTTGATATATTTGTCTCCTTTTATATTCTTCTCGTGTGGGTCTTCTTTTGTTATTATTGATGTTTTTTCCATTTCAGGTGTTATTATTGTTTTTGTCTTTTCTGTTTCCTGTGTTATTGTTGTTGTTGTAATTTCACACTTGTTTATTTTTTGTTGTTGATTATTGCATCTTTGTTTCTGGCTTTATTCTTTTCCTGCAAGTCGTCTGTTGTTATTGTTATGGTTGTTTTAACCATTTCAGGTGTTGTTTTTGTTTTTCCATTCCTTAATTTAGTGTTGTTGTTGTGTTACCAGTTCTCTCTCCTTGTTTCTCTGTTTCATTTGTTGTTGCATTTTTGCTTCCCGCTTTATTATTTTCATGTGGGTCATTTGTTGATGTTGTTGTTTTGTCCATTTCAGGTGTTATTGTTGTTATGTTTTCTGTTCCTGTTGTTATTGCTTTTACTATGTTGTCACTTCTCAATCCTTGTTGATCTAGTTCGTTTATTGTTGAATTTTTGGATATGATCTGTATGCTAATAGGTTTTTTAACCTTTTTATATTTGATGGCATCGTCCACATTGGTTATTTGGTTTGTTATTTTCCTAGCGGTAGCTCTGATGACCCTAGTTGACCCCTGTTGTACATCTAAAGTCGTCTGGGTTATTTCTTTTGCATTTATACTTGAAGAGAAGGTTGCCGTTAATATTTTGCATGGTAGCAAGTCAACAGTTGGATCTGTGGTTAGTTGTTTGTTTAACATTTCTATTTTCTTGCTTAGTCTTCCATATTTGGCTGTTGTAGTCCGCCTTTTGAAGGATAGTGTAATTGTTTTCCTTTGTGTTTTGGCCATTGGTCTTGTCATACTTAATTTGTGGTTTAACTTTTATGATTTACTTTTATTGTGGGAAGGGTTATTCTACTTATTTGGTTTTATTTCATTATTTAATACTGAGTTAGATTAAAGTTCAATGCATGGTTATTATCATAAGCTAAGTGATGATTATGACAATGGTTAGTAATATTACTAGTGAAATAACAATTAATTATTGTTATTATGATTTAGATTTATCTTAAATAAGTTTATATAGTGACACAATGAATTACCCGAAGGTTTAAATAAGGGATAGTTTTAATTTCTTAGCAGTTATTGTTGTTATGCAGCCTGCAGCGTGTTTCCTTTGTCTAAGTTAATTTGATTCAGTAAAGCTGAGATTTTCTTGATTTTGAGTAATTCAATTATATTTTTGAATGTTTCATGAGGGTTATTGTTGGTTAATTGAATTACTTCGGGGTATTTACTTGGTGCAGTAATGTCTAATTGTTTAGATCTAAATTTGTCCCTTTCCTTTTTGGTTTTGTTACAGTTATTGAATAAATGATGTAGGTCTTCAGGGATGTTACAAGTGAAACAATTAATATTATGTGGGAAAGGTCCTATATATTTCCCAAAGCTGTTTGCCAGTTTTGTTTTTCCCAGTATTAATCTGTTTATTTTAGAATGTTCATAACCCTTGCACCTAGGTGGTATGTTCTTTCTATTGACTTCCTTGATGAATGTAAAATTCCCTTGTTTATTTTTGTACCAGTCAGTCTGCCATTGTTGATTCATCATAAAGTAGATTAAATTATATATTTCAGTTGGGCTATACTTGAGTGGCATATAATTAGGCTCAATAAGTTTTTGTTTAGCGAGTTGATCTGCTAAGTCATTTCCTTTTATGTCTATATGGGATGGAATCCACATAAATTCAACTACTAGATTTTGAGAATGTAGTAATTTTAATATGTGATTAATTTGCTTTAGGAAATTTTCTCTAGATTTAGTGTTGTTGTTTTGGATAGAAGAAAGGACGCTAAGCGAGTCGCTAATAATGTGTCTTATTTGTTTTTTTTTTCTTCAAACCATTTTAATGATTCCGGGATGGCCCAGAAATCAGCTGTATAAATGGAACAGTGATCAGGTAGACGCCTGCCCATGTTGTGTTCTGGTATAACCCAGGCTGCAGCTGTTTTAAAAGGATTTGTAATTTTCGAGCCATAAGTGTAAATTTTTTTGAAATTTTGATATTGATCATTTATTATTTCCAATGCTAATGTTTTCAAATAATTTTGTTGGTTTTCTTTATTTTCTTTATCTGTAAGGGAGATATATACTTTTGTTTGTACATTAATCCAAGGTTCTTTGTCATATATTATGTTAGTTTCTACTTGGAATATATCAATTGGAAGGTTCTATTTTTAACTCGTGTACTATTTTTTCCATTGAGGTATTATTTTTCAAGGTTTTTCTGAAGGGAATGTTACATCTATTGATAGCCAATATAGTGGGGTGCGTTTTATCATGGGTCACCAGTTGGGTTGCGTTTCTTAATATGAGTTCCTGCCTTCTGAGATGTAATGGCAGTGCGCCAGTACGAATAAGTAGGGCTTTTCTCTGTATTTTAATTAATTTGTTTAATTGCCATGTGGATGCTGTGGTGTATACTTGGTATCCATAATCTAGTTTGGATCTTATTAGTGCCCTATATAATGTTAAAATAGTTTCTTGACTAGCACCCCACTGAGATGCCTTTGAGGTTTCTTAATAGATTTAGGTCCTGATTGCATCTAGGTCAGCTATATGATAAGCCCATGTTAAGTGTACATAAAAGTACATACCGTATTTTCCGCCCTATAAGTCGCTCCTGGGTATAAGTCGCGGGAGGGGGAAATCCAGATAATTTTGGAAAATTCAACAGATAAGTTGTCCTGCGCACTTACCGTAATCACGTTTTTGATACCGCCGGCCATTGCATACGACTTGGTAATTTCCAACAACGTGTAAGTATATTCTTGTTTGAAATTTTAAAAATAGAAATATAAGCAAATAAGATTTATAAATAATGTTTATTAAGTAAATAATAGCGCCACTGTTATTTCTTTACATTGTCGCTAATCTGGGTCAGAAAAACCCTCAAAATCTTTGTCTTCCGTATCGCTGTTGAAGATATGATAAATGTGTTCAGGAATTTCACCGCTGGTTTCTTCATTTTCGTGGCTGTCTTCTTCGATTTCACTGTCGTCTGCTTCACCAGTTTTCTGAATGATTTCTGCTTTTTCAAAACCCGCCACAATTGTTCGCACAGTGTTATTTATCAAATATATACATTTAATTACTAACACTGTTACCTAGTCACTATGTTCTACTATTTCTTAAGTAATTCCTCGTGATGTCTATTTAAAGAAAAAATCTATTTCTTTTTTCCCCTCATCCAAAACGAAAGTTGAGCCGACGCTTTCTGTAAACTCCGTTACTTTCGGCGCACGTGGTTGTCTTGTCCACACTTTGTCGTCTTCATCATCAGTTTCTGTCTCAATTTCTGACAGACTTGATAAAGAAGATATATTAATATCACTACCAATACTTCTTAATTCATGGTGGTCAATATCATCCTCAGAAAAACCAGAAAAGTCGGAATCTGAATCGCTATCGTAAGAGAACGCCATGGCTTCTACTGTCAACTACAAATGCATGTATTTACACACACGCGGTACAAATTTGAAAAAAGGAACCGGATTTAGTAAGAACAATCATTTGTTAACTCTAATTTGATTGGTTGAATAGACTTTTACTTCCATATATTGACCAATACGATCGGTTGTAACAATGACATACAGCGCTGATCTATCCGTCACTAGGGTTTAAGAAGCATGTACGGCAAGCTGATATGTCCGTCACTGGGAGTAATAGTGCTCTGTTTACAAGCGGATCTATCAGTCACTGGTGAGGCTAGGCATATTTATGCAGCGGATATACACGTCAGTGGTAGTGAAAGAGAGCTAGTTTGAATTTCAGCCATGTGATGGTGGTTGGAGGGGTTGTCTGCACTCCATAGTCCACTATCATCAGCAAATTGTGATAATCCAATTTTAAGTGTTGCCAGATTTGTGTCAAGATCATTTTTATCATAAGGTTAAAGAGGGTGGGGCTGAGAGCACCCCATTGTGGAGTTCCGTTTTCAAGGGAGTATTCTTCAGAGTAAGTTGCTTCTACCCAAGTTATAATTTTGCGGTTGGTCAGGGAATTTTCTATGAAGTTCAACATTCGACCTGTAATGCCATAATGATTTAATTTGGCTATAAGGCCTTTGGTCCATAAAAGATCAAATGCTTTTTCCAGATCAGTAAATACCGCAATTTAGTTTCTATCAGCTTTTCATTTGTTGTCAAATGCAAGTTTTATGGCGGATTCTAATCTTATTAATTGATCTGTAGTGGATCTTTTATTTCTAAACCCACAATTGATTTGGAGATATCAAGTTGTTTCTTTGCTCTGTACCAAAGTGGCATGCAGTGTTTCATCATGAATTATTTTGACATAAAGGTTAAATTCAATGGGAGATAGCGGATTTAATTTTTCTGCTTCTTTTTTAATTAGATTAAGCGCCGGCGTAGAAATAAAATGGAGCATTGTTTTACGTACCTCCGTTTTTAGTTGGTTTTTGCTCACATCAATTTGCCCTATTTTTATGCTTTGTACGGCTTCCTGATCTAATTTAATATTGAGCTGCCCTACTTTCTTCTTGAGTGCATTGCCATTCCAGTTAAGGCAGCTTTTAGCTTTGAATACTTTCTTGAAAGATTTCGTTTCCATTGCGCTGTTTGTTTTGAATTTAGAATGGGGGGGGGGGGGTAAATTTAAGTGCTTTGGCCACGGTGGGTCATTTAGCACTGTTTTATCCAGCAAAGGCTGGTTATTTGATTTTTCCTGAGGGTGGGAATGGTGCCACCTCCCTCAGGCATTTATGTGTTCAGAGAACACTATTTGATTAGGCCGTCAGATCGGAGTCACTATTTAGCAACTATCGATGTGAATGGTAGTCCGTGGTGAGTGGGAATAGACCCAGCACACACTCACTCTTATTCATGTCGATACCGCTGTGTTTGAAAGAGGACGTGCTCCACACGTGTGATTTTTTTTTGGTGGTGTCCGGTAGTGGAAAAGGTGGTAAGGTGGCTCATCAAGGCTGGCGCGTAGGTCGGTCAGTGCTGCGTTTTTTCTTCAGGGCATACGATTTATTTTGATAGACTCTGCTGTTATGAAACTAAAATGTGTACAGCCTCATATGACAGCCTAATTTTGCGGTTTGTTCGTTCCGCTGCCCTGATGAATCGAGGTTCGATACCACCTTATATTTCTTAAGGTGAGTGGTTAAGTATAGCCTAATTGTATTGTTTGGTGCAGCGTTGTGCTGCTGTGTCTAATGACCTTGGGTTTTTTGGTCACCTTGTATTCATTATTTTGGGCCCTAGGCTCTATACTTTAGTTTTAGATGCAGCCTTGTGCTGCTGGGCCTGATAGTCTTGGACTTTTGGACTACCTTATTTTATCTAGTTGGGGTATTGCGTAGCTGATGTATCTGAAGGTGAAGTTGCGTCCATGTGTGGCGGGGCATGATAGTCTTTGGACTTTTGACTATCTTATTTTTTCTAAGTTGGGGCCTTAATATGTTTTTTTTAAAAAAAAAATATTGTGTACTGGTCTCGGTGCACTTATTGTAATTTACTTTGTGGTATTTATCTCTAATTGTATTCTGTTGGTTAACTTTAGATGCTGTCAACAAGGCTATATATAGAGACAAAGTTTAGAGATATTTGTAGAGGTGTTAGTCCTGACTAATTAGACTCTTGCTGATTACGCCTTATTCTGATTATATTGTTAGCCACCCCTATTTATTCTCAATGAATGTTATTAGCTTTACAATATTTATCATTATCCTAAATGTTAAAGACTATTGATGTTATCTTATACTCCATTTGGATAGCCTGCTCTTTGTGTATTCGAGCTAGTTATCTTTTTTCCCATTTTTGGTTTCATGGGTTTCTGGTCCCCTTAATCTTTGGTTTGGTCGCTTAGGTCACAGTCCTGTGATTGATAGGCCCAGCATGGTGTAGGTGGGCTTGATAATCATCACCATATCACTGACCGTTGCTAGGTACTTCCATTCTTCAAGGTAGCTTTTGTTCCTAGTTTGGAGAATAATTCCCTTCTTGTTCTTATTTTGCTTATATATAGGCCTGGGAGGGTTGATATCCTATTTTCCAATTTTGTATTCTGGGTCTATTTGAGGGGAGGTGGGGGTATTTTATATTTTTTTCCTATTAACCCTGTTGAGGTATTCTATGATGTTCCTGCCTCTGATATATCAGCCTAGAGCGGACTTCACAGGAGACTTACTGATATCATATTTCTTTAACTGGCATGAATTGTTTCTGGTACATAGATCTGTGTTTCCTACATGAAACTAAACATTTGATATCTCACTAATGAGTTGTCTAGAAGTTGATTCAAAAACATATAAATGATTATAATATATCTGATCAGACTCTCACTCACTTTCAACCTCTTCCTCTAAACTACAAATGTTAAATAAATGTGACTAACCTTTGTAACCAGATGCATACATGCCAATCATTATGCTTTTGGCATAATCAGTTCGATTTTTTCACTAGATTGCGCTTTACGCGTAAATTTATACGGATTATGATTTTTCAGTATATCCACCTTCCAAAAGTCTTGTTTCTATTAACATTCCATTAATCCCACAAAACATATGTTACAAAAGACTGCATTATGTAACTACAATATAACAGTACACTTGACCGTGGACTTGTACTTTCCTAACAATATCATACTCTATTTATAGCAAACCTTGTTCTACTTTCCCTCAAATTCTATTTTTATTGCATCTGTATGGCTTAGTGAGGAGAGAACAGACTATATTTATGTGGCTAATATATAATATGACCAAATTATATGACAACAACTTTTTGGAAGTTTGTTTATTGTCGATACCTTGTGACTATGATCTCTGATCCAGAATAAGTAGTTCCATACACTGCTGTACAGTTCTGCTTATGTTGTTGTATGCATCTTTCCTAGATGTGGACTTGGTGTTGTGGAGTTGTGTGTGTTCAAAGCCATTATTATCCTTCATAATATTTCTCCCGTTTTAATACTCCTTAGGCCAGTGCAAAGAATAATCGTGATTTATTCTTATTAAAGCAATTATGAAGCTAATTTAATATTTATAACCCTAACCCTAAACCTAAGAATCAATCACGAGAACCCTGTTATCTATACTCCTTTTCAATGGAAGGATGTATCAACATGAATGTTTGGTGAAAGGTGTCTTATGTCTAGACTTCATGTAATAGTTATTAATTCTCAATGTAGTGTCATCTACCGGTACATGTATTTCTAGGTTGTCCTAAATATAAATATTGCCTCACAGGCATTCAATCAGTAGCTGTTTTGAAAATAAATGTATCACTATGTTTAGAGAGTGATATATGACTTGAAATATATTTATTCCATTGCAGTTTGACCATTATCATCAGGATTTTATATTGCATATCCATTTGCAAGCAAATTTCATTGGAGTTGAAATTCATAACGTATTCCTTGTTTCTTGATGCTGTTTAAATGCTGTAATGAAAATAAATATCAGAAGACATTGTACTATTTACTCAATCTAACTGCTGTTGAAAGATAAAATTCATAAAACGTGCTCAACAAATTGAAGACTGATATGTAATGGTTTGGACAAACATTTTGGAAAGAAATACTGCTAAAGTTGTCTGTATATCCTTTTGAAAAGACTGTGACTTGAGTGTTGCCTGCCAATATGATTCACTAGTTCATATGTACAAAATGTATTCATTTAGCATTTTAAAAACATAAATGTGTGTTTTACGTTCAGTATATGATTTTATCAATTTTGAATCATTCTGCACCAAAAATAAAATCCATGCTATTAATATGCAATTTACAGCATTCTTGCGTTTTGCTTTCTTATGCACCCTTTTGCTTTTAATCACCCTCTGTTTCATGCTAACCTGCTTTGTAACATAGCTGCATGGTGAGTGGTTTTCTGTTCCATGTTCCACATAAGCCATTAGCCAGGAAACCTAGTACAGGACCTGGGGGTTCAGGTTTGAGGAAGACATGATTGTTTTTGGTTTGTGGGTTTTAACACCATTTTTCAGTAATGATAGCATCTATGTGCTGGCCAGTATATTTGGCGGAGGAATAACATTGGAAGCTACCAACAAGTTTTTTTCACATACCCGAATTGGGTGAGCCTCCCAAATCGTGCAGAGATGAGAGATGTGCAAGTGAACTGTAAAGATGAGAGTATTAGATTATGTGGCCATCCGTGGTTCCAGGAGAGAGAGATAAAGTTTGGACTAAAATCTAGAATGTGAAAACCTTTTATCTTTTTTCCAAGTCATTGTACAGCTTTTGTTTCACATGTTCCTGCACAGTCAAATGCACATTTCGAGTCTAAGATTCGGCTAATGTAGTTATGTGAGTAAGCTTGCCAGTAGCTTCTCGTGGGTCGTTGGTTCTTTCCGGGGGTTTTCCCAGGTTCTTCCTCCACCAATAATACTGGCCACCATGTATTGCCTACCGTGTGCTGAAAAATGGCGGTAAATCCTAAAACAACAACAACAACTTGAAATGCACATACTGATATCCAATAACTATCCATTAGCCCAGTTTCTGTGTTGCAATTTTACCCCAGATACACATACATGTAATAGATATTTCCTAAGAATAGAGGAACCAGAGTCCTACATACCTGTAGCAGACCTGGGTTCAAATACAACTTAATTGGTGTAATTGAATAATTACACTTTATTTGGAACTGTAACTGATAATTGCCAATATCGTGACATCGTTTGGTAGCATGTGTATATGTGACTGTCAAGTGTCAGCGTTGGGGATGTATGTATGTATTTGTATAAGTGACTGTCAGTGTTGGGGATGTATGTATGTATTTGTATAAGTGACTGTCAGTGTTGGGGATGTATGTATGTATTTGTATAAGTGACTGTCAGTGTAGGGGATGTATGTATGTATTTGTATAAGTGACTGTCAGCGTTGGGGATGTATGTATGTATTTGTATAAGTGACTGTCAGTGTTGGGGATGTATGTATGTATTTGTATAAGTGACTGTCAGCGTTGGGGATGTATGTATGTATTTGTATAAGTGACTGTCAGCGTTGGGGATGTATGTATGTATTTGTATTTGTAGTACAATCAAGTAAATGCATATGTATTGTAAAAATATAATAATCAAAATATCATAATTCCAAATGTATAATAATAATAATAATAATAATAATAATAATAATAATAATAATAATAATAATAACTAGTAATAATAATCATAATCAAGTATTACTCCAGGAATAATTTATTTATGTAGGTCTTTCATTATTATAACCATTCTGACCTGGAAAATTGTCAGGATTTTTAGACTTCCAAAACTTAAAGCTAGGAAAAGAGTTTGTCCATCTGTACAGATTGGTATCTTATATTTATTTTGTCATGATGGTATGAAAAGAAGTAATCTCTTTGGAATTACAAGTTGAGTCATAAACACCAAAATATATATCCAAATGTATAATAATAATAATAATAATTATAATAATAATAATAATAATAATAATTATTATTATTATTATTATTAGGTTTTTAATAATGATACAAACATTAGAGAAAGTAAATCGGTTACAGAACTAATGTACCTTGAGGTATTTTAGCTGTTGTAAGCATAAGGTTATTCTCCACTGTTTGAACAGTTTCATGAATTCCCGTTTCATACAATGAGTTGTTCCATTTGTAAACAGTTAATAATCTGTTGAAATTGAATACTTACTCAGTGACTAATCTACCCCTGCGTCCAGCACGCACAAAAAATGGCTAGGACTCGTTAGTTGTTCATATGTGCATTCCTTTGGACGCAAGAAATTTTAAAGGACCAACATCTTGCTTATTGTGAATTTTGTTTAACAGGTCTTTCTTTTCACAAGGCAAATATTATCTCTGCACCGGTCATGTGGTACTCACTCCTTAACAGTATATATACATGGATATATTCCAAATTGTTGGAAGCTTAAGACCTACGATGTTTATTAGTATTACCTCCTCATAACTCATTAAGCCCCAACAAACTTATCAGCAACACTGCTATTGTGCCCCAGCCACACTAAGCTGTCTAGCGGTTTGTGCCCCAGAGTGTTTTACCTGTTTGGAAAATTTTGTAAAAATCATGTACATGCCTTCACACTTACTTTAATTTCTCTTCTTGTATATAATATTAATCCATAAAATTTTCACCAATTAATCCAAATGAACTTGTCTACACAGTGATGTATTTTTCTTTCTATTTGTCCAAGTCTTTCACAATTTATTTATACACTTTTTCAAAATATGTGCAACATTGTTAGAAATATCACATCATCATCACTTAATTTCATTAAAATAAGCCAGGAAAATTTAATGTGATATGGTTTGAAACAATTTGTACATACATTTACTTGGCATTGTTCACATCCAGTTTTTGGTTCAGATAATAAAAACTCTGTTCAATAAACACATTTTGCAGGTTGCATACCACGTTTCGTTTGGTGATACCAATAATGCAATATGCATTTTTAGGCATTTGGATTGGTTTCGTTTGCGATGTCCGTGTACATTTTCTCCGGAAATAATATGTGAAAAAATTTAGATTTCTCTTGTTTCCTTGTCAATTTGTCAATGTGTGTTGTAGGTCCAGGATTCATTCCACTAAAATCATTGATGTGGACAGGCAGAAGAGGATCGCTCCAATCTACTAGATCGGCAGAAACTCTTTCATTTTCGCTAACAGAATCCTCTTCTGATGATGATTCAATTTCAAGAATCTTCAAAGTCCCATTTAAATCTCACAAATTATCCAACTGTCGAACATATCGTTCCTCTACTTACTCAATATTTTCGAGATCAAAACTGAGAAACTCCTCATTTTTTGCCCTCACCGCCATAAAAAATCACGCGTGCTTCCGCCATCATTTTACGATTTTTTAAGAGGAAAAAAACACGTGTATTGAAACGGATCTCAAGTAGTAATCATTGGTTTCCGAACATTTAATGTTTGCCCAAACGAACGTAAATTCATTTCTGATTGGTTACATGTGGGTCTGATGTTAGGAAAAGACCCATTTGTAACCAGAGACTTTCTCTCGACCATACAATAGGACCGCATAAAAGCGGTACCGGCCATTGAATGCAGTCGAAAATCTTCACGAAAAGACGGTATAATCCGTTGAATCCAGACACTGGATTACGCGTAAACCTGGCATCGTATGAAAATAAAACTTAAAATTTTCAACGCTTTACAAAAATACTTTTTTTTTCTTCCATGGGCCGCTGAATACCATAAACAGTATCCGGATATGCAATCTGTTGGGTTCCAGTGATTTTACATTCAAATGATCCAAATTTATCTCAACCAAAGATGCAATAGAAAACGGGAAGCCAGAAACGGTTATGTCCCCTGTCAGTCCTATACCTATCTGTTCTTGTTGTATGGCTTGTAAATAGTCGTAGTCCTATCACATACAGGAAGTCGGTAGTCATATCATATACAGAAACTCAGACAGCATTTAACCATGTTACTTCTCTCATTTTCTTGAACTTCTGGATCCTACTCTACAACCTTACTCAAAAGAGCCAATCTTTTCAAACGTGACATTTGTGTACAGCCTCGCTTCTGCTCAGTGTTATTATAGCAACTGCGAAGACGTCTGATGTTGGATGCTAAGCTGGCTAGTAGAACATTATTGCTGACTAGATTAACTGACAGTAAAAACATGCTTGCTTTATAATTTTCATGATGTCAGTAATTATTTGCGGATTTCAGTGAAATAAAAACTATCTTACTGTTTATGTTGTCTGTACATTTATCCCTTGATATATTCATACATCCTATCAAAATAAGAAAGCAGTCATAT
Organism: Unio delphinus; assembly: GCA_029339505.1. Classification (NCBI taxonomy): domain Eukaryota; kingdom Metazoa; phylum Mollusca; class Bivalvia; order Unionida; family Unionidae; genus Unio; species Unio delphinus. The sequence continues at coordinate 2,011,813 of JAQISU010000103.1, forward strand.
AAACTGTTCTGAATCCCACACAACCAGTCCAATATTTACGTTTGTAGATTAGAATCTCCAATAGGTACTTCTACCATTTCTTTGCATTATGGCTTAAACTGTACTGCATTCAACTTTGTGCTTCAGTATCCAATTCCCTATTGTTTTTCAATCATCAGCTGCAATGTTTCGGACATGTAACTTCCTTTCACCTCCTGGTATTTTCTTGTGAGTTACACAGGACATATGTGTCCAATCCATGTCTTAAATAATGTACTATTTTGGACAATTTTCTCGTCTTTCCAGGCAACATAGACAAGCTTCTGCATTTACTTAATTGTCTTGTCACCCTGGCTTTTTAAACCAGTTTTTAGAAATGTTCTAGTATTTATTTTCTATTTGCCTGGACTGTATAAGAGAGGCCATCCTGATGTAAATTCAAATATATTCCTGAACTTCATGGTGGTAGCCAGTTTAGGGATAGGTAATATTCCAGACTTTATTTGTATGTGTGTGTGTGTGCAGTAGACAGATGACCTACCCACCCCCCAATATTTCAAAACTATATAAAGTGTTTATGTATGAGCGTGTTCCCCCTGGTTGGAGTCCCGATAATATAACAGGTAGTATACTATATAAGCTGACTAATACACGGAAATCAATAGCTACTTTTCGTACTGAGGGCACACAAATACCAAAATACTTAAAGGCCGCATTCATTGATTGAAATATTCTTTCTTCGTTAGTTTCTATATTAATAGATCTAACACATCTAGCAATTTTTGGGTATTTTCCAGTACAACCTCGTTTGGTATTCTCACTCTGAGTAATAGCCTGAAGATTTTGTAATTTGTTATTTGTTGGTCATCCATCAATATGATAAATTGCAAGACAATCTTTGATCAGTCCATGGAAACATTCATATACAAATCTAGACAAATAATATCTTTTCCCCCAACACAAAACATCAATACCCCTGGCCATTGTCCACTCCTAATGGTTTTTTCAATCTGCAATGTCTGGACAACACCATCACGAGATGCTACATAATCGATGATCACGGGATGTGGTTGAAATTCTTGACTCATTTATATACATATATATTGTTTGTCTAATTAATTATTTGGTTTAATTATTACTTATTGAGAATCTAGTATGTAGTCTTGAGGTGTTCTTCTGATTTTGTCAAGGACGCTATCATTGACAGGGTCAGAGTTTTTAACTCTTTTATCATAATAGCGCTCAAGTTCCCTGTATCACTTACCACCACAATTGAGACACAGCTGCGATTTTCCTCGCACACCCACCCCACATCATATATACCAAAGCTACCACGTCGTACACTCTGTGAATGATATCCACAGAATTCATTTCTGTATGATTTGTTACAAACAATTGATGATCCTATCATAAGCCATTTACAGTGATTCATTATATATAAATTCTTTATTTAAATACTTGTTTTAATTATAATATGGAGGAGTTAGAGAGATTATCACAAAAAAACAACCTGGAAAAATACTAAATTCAATCTCGATAGAGTATCCATAGATGTACCAAATAAGGGTCTAATAAGTGATAGACTCATGATAGACAAAATCCATGAGGGATTTAACGAATTTAAGCTCGACAGAGCATCTCACTGTTGGTCAACATTTCGAATCGATGGTGGTGTTAATGCTACCATGAATGACCAAAGAGCAGCAGTGATAATCGTATCTTGACCATAGAAAGTAATTTTTTAGAGTGAAATTCATTATCCGTTCAGAAACAGGAGATTGGATTATTCGTGATAAATTTGAACCCATCTTGAAAGATAAAAGAGCTGTCACTGTGAGTCAGGATTCCAAACCAGGAACGCTGCCTGGAATTGACAAACCGTATTGCGAGAAATCTTATCCTGTAACCGCGGTTGTTTATGGGATTTATCCATTAAATGGCAAACGGAGTATTGAGAAATTTAAAACCATGAAACAGTCGCCGCTGACTTTGTCAGGGAGGATAAATTGTGTAGCCGAACGAATAATAGAGCATTTTACAAATTGATGGATCTAAGACGCAAAAAAAAAAAAAAATGAATGGGAGTTAGCAGTCCGGGAGAATGTGGCCACAATTCAAAATGTAGCTGAGCTAGAAAAGATATTAAAATTTCCAATAACCATAACGACAATAACAGGAGAAGTATTATATGAATCAAAATATAAATTGAAGGGATCTCCAATAAAAAGTATTGACCATAATGCACATGCTTGGACCTCCACAGTTACAATATTTCCACGGGATAGAAACATAAAATATCTACCCGTGGAGTTCTCCGGGGAGGAGGATTTGTTTGTTTTTTATTCATGCGGAGAGTAAAAACGATCCAGTGTCAGAGTGGTTATTTCAGATTTTTGAAGACGAAGAGTGTAAATTTGATCAATTTGTAAGACCTAACGGTGAAATATACCGTACTGAATCTCTTCACGACGAGATGAGAAAACTAGCTTGTGATTTTCAACTAATAGCGATGAACAATTACTAGCAAACTGTTTTACAGTCCCGTCAGTTGCAGCTCATTTTGCAAGAAAGAAAAATCGGTGGAAACCAGCAAGAACTGAATTTCTATCAGATGTCCAGTCAGGCTGTGTTGAATAAGGTCATAGTGGATTATGGAATGCCAAATATGATCCTAAAAATGTTTTTTCGGTTGATATGGTTGCGTGTTATCCAGGTAGTTTTCTCGGGTATGGAGAATGCTCTGAGTATTTTAAAAGATTTGGGCATCCTACACACGAGATGACCCGATTTGCGATTAATGGGCCGCTACCCGATTTTGATCTAACGAGATTCGCTCATGTGGTATCATTTGAATTCGCTAAATGACTTCATCCATGCTGTTATGTTTGGTTTGGTAGACATGTATCTGAAAAAAACCACTGGATGCCAATAGTGTTATTACGGTATATGATTGATTGTAAAATGCTGATATCGCTTTCACCAACTATGTTTGTACATTGTAAGAAAGATGGTCAAAGGTGATCTTTGAAGTTAGAAATAAACACGCAAAAGATCTCGGTAGAAGAATAATTGGTAAATTCACCCAGGGTGGAAAATATGATCACAAGCGACATTAATCACGATTAATTCTAGATGATGCTGAATACAATTTTATAATTGCAGATACAACATCTAGAGGTATATATGTCAATCGTAAAGATGCTTTCTTGTCCGATGGAACAAAATCTTGTACAATTGTTACTTACATAGATGGAGATAATCCCCAATAAACATATTTAAGGGCGTCTATGCTGGCTTATGCTTCTATCAATTTACTTTCGATGATAAATAGATTTCCTGAATCCCCGGTTAGGGGCGCCACTGATTAATTTTGCATAGATGTAAAACATAGCGAAGCAGTGGCTAAATTTACAAATTCCGGCGAGTGTTGGGGATCATGGAAAATAAAAAGGGAAATATTGCGTGATTATTCTAAATCAGCAGATGTTACAATTGAAAACAATTACTTGAAAAATAATCAGATATCAGAACTATCTAGTGCGCCTTCGTGTTTCGATCTAATATGTAGATATAAAACCAGTTACTTAAACGGGTGTGGTGGGTGAGGGAAGACGGCTCGTGTGATTGAATAATTTCGAGGAAAATCAAACATGATTGTGCTAACACCAACACACAGACTTGCAAGAGAAATGAAACAGTGAGGAGTTAATGCTTGCACTTATCACAGTTTCTTTCGATGGAAAGGTGACACATGGACTCCCGATCGAATGGGCGAGAAATATATTCCTGTAATTATTATTTGGGATGAGATATGCACAGTATCGTTAGAGATATTAAAAATGTTTCTTGATTGGCTATTGCTAGCGAATACAATTGTCATAATGTGTGGCGATCATGGTCAATCACCACCATTTGTTGGTTTATCTCCGCATGATTGGTTGAAAAATTTTGTAGATTATTATGAAGAAATTAATACTGATCACAGATCTCTTGATAAAGAATTAAGTGAATTTAAGAAATTAATCAGATTACAACCGGATAAAATCCAGTATGAAATAGTTCGTGAAATAATTTCAGAAACCCCATTAAATGATTTTTGGGAAGTGTGGAGACCGAACGATTTGATAGTGGCAAGTAGAAGGATAGTCAGAGACACACTTCAGATGAAGTTATTTAAAACGCACAAAGAAAAAGTCGCAACACTTCCAGTATCATTGTGTTATAAGCCTACGGATACACGAAGGCACAATGTCAAGTGTCAGTGTTGGGGATGTATGTATGTATTTGTATAAGTGACTGTCAGCGTTGGGGATGTATGTATGTATTTGTATAAGTGACTGTCAGCGTTGGGGATGTATGTATGTATTTGTATAAGTGACTGTCAGCGTTGGGGATGTATGTATGTATTTGTATATGTGACTGTCAGCGTTGGGGATGTATGTATGTATTTGTATATGTGACTGTCAAGTGTCAGCGTTGGGGATGTATGTATGTATTTGTATATGTGACTGTCAAGTGTCAGCGTTGGGGATGTATGTATGTATTTGTATTTGTATATGTGACTGTCAAGTGTCAGCGTTGGGGATGTATGTATGTATTTGTATATGTGACTGTCAAGTGTCAGCGTTGGGGATGTATGTATGTATTTGTATATGTGACTGTCAAGTGTCAGCGTTGGGGATGTATGTATGTATTTGTATCAGTGACTGTCAGCGTTGGGGATGTATGAATGTATTTGTATAAGTGACTGTCAAGTGTCAGTGTTGGGGATGTATGTATGTATTTGTATTTGTATATGTGACTGTCAAGTGTCAGCGTTGGGGATGTATGTATGTATTTGTATAAGTGACTGTCAGCGTTGGGGATGTATGTATGTATTTGTATATCTGACTGTCAAGTGTCAGCGTTGGGGATGTATGTATGTATTTGTATATGTGACTGTCAAGTGTCAGCGTTGGGGATATATGTATGTATTTGTATATGTGACTGTCAAGTGTCAGCGTTGGGGATGTATGTATGTATTTGTATATGTGACTGTTAAGTGTCAGCGTTGGGGATGTATGTATGTATTTGTATAAGTGACTGTCAGCGTTGGGGATGTATGTATGTATTTGTATATGTGACTGTCAAGTGTCAGCGTTGGGGATGTATGTATGTATTTGTATAAGTGACTGTCAGGGTTGGGGATGTATGTATGTATTTGTATATGTGACTGTCAAGTGTCAGCGTTGGGGATGTATATATGTATGTATTTGTATAAGTGACTGTCAAGTGTCAGTGTTGGGGATGTATGTATGTATTTGTATAAGTGACTGTCAGTGTTGGGGATGTATGTATGTATTTGTATAAGTGACTGTCAAGTGTCAGTGTTGGGGATGTATGTATGTATTTGTATAAGTGACTGTCAGTGTTGGGGATGTATGTATGTATTTGTATAAGTGACTGTCAAGTGTCAGTGTTGGGGATGTATGTATGTATTTGTATAAGTGACTGTCAGTGTTGGGGATGTATGTATGTATTTGTATAAGTGACTCTCAAGTGTCAGTGTTGGGGATGTATGTATGTATTTGTATAAGTGACTGTCAAGTGTCAGTGTTGGGGATGTATGTATGTATTTGTATAAGTGACTGTCAGTGTTGGGGATGTATGTATGTATTTGTATAAGTGACTGTCATGTGTCAGCGTTGGGGATGTATATATGTATTTGTATAAGTGACTGTCAAGTGTCAGTGTTAGGGATGTATGTATGTATTTGTATAAGTGACTGTCAGTGTTGGGGATGTATGTATGTATTTGTATAAGTGACTGTCAAGTGTCAGCGTTGGGGATGTATGTATGTATTTGTATAAGTGACTGTCAGTGTTGGGGATGTATGTATGTATTTGTATAAGTGACTGTCAAGTGTCAGTGTTGGGGATGTATGTATGTATTTGTATAAGTGACTGTCAAGTGTCAGTGTTGGGGATGTATGTATGTATTTGTATAAGTGACTGTCAGTGTTGGGGATGTATGTATGTATTTGTATAAGTGACTGTCAGCGTTGGGGATGTATGTATGTATGTGTATATGTGACTGTCAAGTGTCAGTGTTGGGGATGTATGTATGTATGTATGTGTATAAGTGACTGTCAAGTGTCAGTGTTGGGGATGTATGTATGTATGTGTATATGTGACTGTCAAGTGTCAGTGTTGGGGATGTATGTATGTATTTGTATAAGTGACTGTCAAGTGTCAGGGTTGGGGATGTATGTATGTATTTGTATATGTGACTGTCACGTGTCAGTGTTGGGGATGTATGTATGTATTTGTATAAGTGACTGTCAGCGTTGGGGATGTATGTATGTATTTGTATAAGTGACTGTCAAGTGTCAGTGTTGGGGATGTATGTATGTATTTGTATAAGTGACTGTCAGTGTTGGGGATGTATGTATGTATTTGTATAAGTGACTGTCAGCGTTGGGGATGTATGTATTTGTATAAGTGACTGTCAAGTGTCAGTGTTGGGGATGTATGTATGTATTTGTATTTCAATCAAGTAAATGCATATGTAGTGTAAAAATATAATAATCAAAATATCAATTTTGTTCCTTAGTTTGATTGGAAAAAATTATTTAATCAAATTCAGCATTAACAGATGTAAACATGTAATTGAACACTGCGGATAAAAAGAATTAATAATAAACATTTGATCATCACTAAAATCTCAATTATAGCAGTTTAAAATATTATGATGGTTTTATAAATAAAATTTCAGAGCACTATACCTTTAATATGGGCAGATAATCTTTGCTATATGAAAATAAAAGGTATATGCTTATAATTTTAGAGAAATGTTTCCCATGTGATAATTTTACTTATTATTTCCCCGTCCTTTAAGTTTAACTGAAATAGACTAATCAAACAAGTTTAATTAAGTACAATTTGAGATACTAGTAAATTTTATACATGTACCTACCTATCTTTTTGATTTTCGACCGAAAATGGGGTTGTTCCCCTAAGATAAATGTTTGACCATCCTCCCAGTTCTGCCGAACGTATGCTTTATATACCCTTTAAAATTCCATAAGACATACATAATTCTCATAATTCATACAGAATTCTATGGAAAAGCACAGCGCAAAATCTTACCCCCATTATATAATACATTTAAGAAGAAAATAATATTCAATGAAGAACAACATTTTTTATTGCAACTTGATAAATATTTATTAAACAATAATTACATCACGTGGAACACAGTTTCTTTGTGGATAAATATAAACAGTCTTCTAGAAAACTTTAATGAAAAACCAGCAATGACCTGGAAGTAAACTTTAGCGAGGTCGCCACAAGAAGTCTAACACTGCATTCGACTTAGAAGTAAGAGTGAGTAAAACAATTGCCAATAGCAGACTCAAAACAATAAATAGTATGAAACATATATAACAGATACAGGTATTTATAACAACAGAGTGGGTTTGAATCACTGCCAATGCATTTCATTGCTGATTGTTCTTAAAAACATGCTCATCACATATTGATGCCCAAACCCAACATATAACGCTGTTGTAGCATGTTAAATCTTGACAATATGGTGTAATTGTAATCAAAGGTCTAGATTTTTGCAAGTTCTCAATTACAAGTCAATCGCAAATGTCAAACCATCTGAAAAATATTGAGATAATGTATACATACATACATACATACATACATGCATGCATGCATGCATGCATGCATGCATGCATGCATGCATGCATACATACATACATACATACATACATACATACATACATACATACATACATACATACATACATACATACCTTAACTGCCAGGTGTTAGACTAATAATATAGGAATTAACATTAAATTAATGTTAACAGTCACAATAAAGCTATTAGATAATATAATTATAAAAATGATTTTGACCAGACCCCTCCACCTGTTCCGAAGTAACATTTGAATAAGCATGCTAAATTCTCGATATGTTGTTGTTGGGTTTAATGCCATTTTTCTGCATAAGATAGGCCATACATGGTGGAGAAAGAACCCAGGAAAACCCTAGAGAGAACCACTGATCCATGACAGACTAATGGCAAACTGTCTCATGTACCCACATTGGTTGAACCTGAGACTTGCACCCATGCAGTGGTGAGATGGCAGTGATCCTCAAAAGTGAGCACTTTAGACCACTCAGCCACTTTGGGCCCTCCACAATATGGTGTTGTGGAAGGTCAAGATTTTTGCAATCGCTCAATTATATGTCAAATACAGGTTATACAAACTGAGACAAATATTTATTTTAACTGTCATGTCTTAGGCTATACAATATAGGGATTAGGATAAGCAATAAAGCTTAGTTTTAGATAAGAAAACTATACATAAATGATTTTTAAACTGCTCGTTAATTACAATACAATTTGTGTAATTGTATTTGAATATCACCAATATTTTGTAACTGTACTTGCAATCGATATCTACAATTAATTGTAACCAACAAATGCAATTGAACCCATGTCTAATGTGTAGACACCTACCCTAGTCCAGCTGATAATAAGTGGGCCCCACTAACCCATGGCTAGTGTGTAGACAGTAAGTGTTGTCGAAGATGCATTGCATACTGATAAATCCCCATGGAAGCTAGGATACACAATGACAATACATTCTTCGCAGGGTTTAACTATATCCGATACAATTGTTTGGATCGTAGATGATCGCATCGAGTGGTCAAATTTAGTTTACTTGGCAGTATCCAGAGTACGAAGAATAAATCAACTTTGAAGAGTTGTTTTAGATGCGAATGACACCAGTAACAATTTAAATTGTCAGAGATGACATTATCAGAAAAAATCATCTCTTGTTATAAACAACAGGATCAAAAAATGAATGAGAATTTGATATTGATGCTGAATTTATAATTACGCTGAAACAACAACAGAATAATCACTGTGCGAGTTGTAATTGTATATTGCATTGGTGTTGATCGGATAAAGATCCTTGCCAATTTACCGCAGACAGAACAGATAATAGTCTTGGTCATACCAGAGATAATGTGATGTTGTCTTGAGTGTAACAGACATAGGGTGTTAGTTAAGACCACGCGGTGGAAATTGAGTATCCTCGGGTATCACTTGTAATTGTTCCCGTGTAAATCCGCGCTGAGGAGCAGTTGAATCTAATCTATAGATTGCTGGTCTACCCGTGGATCTTGTTATGTTAGATATTTTATGAGTAGTGACACTCCAAATAGGATCAGTAGCTCTTTTTGTACCACCTTCAAGCTCTCCTGGTTAATATAAATATCGCATTGACATTACCGAGTATTCGTTGTTTTGAGAAATCATTTTGCGGTTTTTGTTCATGAATATACTTTTTGATGGCGTTAATAGTTTTCATATTAATTGTTCGAGTAATTTCATTATTTAGCACGGTAATTACACCTGGTAATCTCTTGACCCATTCACGAGATCATGTATCTTGGATAAATTCCCTTGCGTATTGATATTCAAATAATCGCTCAGCAAGTGTCTGATTAAATCGTTGAACAATTGCCTGATCGTGATGTAGTTCAGTATGTCCTCATCTGATGGTGACATTATGATGCTTCATTGTTGATAACGCTGCACCCTGAAATTCCTTGCCAGGATCAACTTGTAATAGATTTTGCCACTGCAGAAGACCTCGTCGATAAATCCTTTCAAATGCAGAAGCTACTTTAGTTGATGACTTTGTCTTTAACAGCTTTGCTTGTTTGTATCTACTCGCAACATCAACTATGGTTAGCGCATACTTGTATGTTTGTTTATTAACAGTATCATGCGGCAGAAATAATATATCAGCTTTATGAACTGCATTAGGGATGCTGACATCAAAATGGGAGAAGTTAATTTGTTTAGCCGGTGGTAGATAAATTTACTATATCGCCTGTTTAGATAACCAATTCGCAGCGGTGGTATTTTTCACTTTTGTACCGTTAGCGAGTTTATCTATTGCCGATTTGCCCCATTCAGTATCATCTTGGGGAATAATAAATAAATTCTATGCTGTTATTAATTACCAACACCCAGCATTAATTTATTTTTCATCGCCGATTTTATCAGCCATGAAGCTAATTTTTCTTGAAGGATTTATCAGTGATAGAATTTAACGCATGAATCAATTCACATCTGCGATATGTCTGTGTTGCAGATTGCTGCTTTTATAAGCAACATCATGAGCATGACACGCCTTATCAATAGCGTTTATTGGATATTCACCGGGTCGGGGTTGGTTTTGATCATCGAGTCGGATATCGAGTCTGGTACCAGGTCTACAATAACTATACCCTGGAAGTTTTTTTTCTCCTGGATATTTTGCCCATGGAGTCCCGGGAAGTTTTGTCAATTGTGCTGCAATATCTCCTTGTTTTTTTAAATCCTTGGAAATAAATTTAAATTTGTTTATACCACATTGTACACATTTACCAGCAAGTGCTGATCTGTTATTGCTTGTTGTAATCGTTGTCAAGTCATTTGTGCTAGTATGCTTCTTACATTTCACACAATATAGATCCATAATTTACTTACAATAACATAAATGTAATTTATTTTTTGGCGACAAAAACATGAGAACCCATTAATCATCATGGAGCGCTACCAAATTCTATTTGCATGATTGTAATTGGACCATCTGGAAGTGGCAAGATATAGTTGTTACTTAATTTGATAACGAAGTGGATGAAATGGGATAAAATATATTTGGTAGCCCCAAGTGTAGACGATCAGCAATGTTATGAGGTGTTAAAGGATTTTAACGAGAAAGCAAAATCAGAAATCGATGAGGATATTATAGAATTTATAACCAATATCGAGGAAGCACCAAGTATTGATGATATTGATGGAAGTATTAACAATTTAGTTGTATATGATGATGTGATGCTAGACAATCAAATGAATCCCGCTAGGATATTTTCCAGAGGTAGGCATACAAATACTGATGTGATATTTGTTACTCAGTGATATACACAAATACCAAAATGATCAGGGATAACTGTAATATTCTTGCTGTATTTAATGGAGTTGACAAACATACATTACGAAATATTCACCCGACCTGGTGTTGTGGAGATATGGATTATAATCTTGTTAGAAATATCTTTAGTCACGCTCAGTCAATCCCACATGGATTTGTAATGATAAATTTGCATGACCCTAGATGAAGATATCGTATCGGACTTGATCAAATACTTGGTTAAAACCATAACTCTGAAATAGTTTGACTCTGTATAGGCTTCAAAACTTGGTCTTTTTACTCTCTCTCTCCGTAGCAGCCTTATTTTTGTGTGAAAATGTATCTATTCACCACTGTCTCTCTCTAGTCTTGTCTGCCTGAAATAGTTTTGGTTTGTCTGAAATAGTTTCGGTTTATTCTCTGATTTTGTCTGAAATAGTTTATGTCTGTCCACACCTCTTGCTGCTATTTTCTTTAGATTTACTTTTTACAACACCAAGCTCACACTGAGTACCTGTGTATCATATATGGTACAGTTTACATGCAATTAGAGAACTGTGTCAGATTTCAAATGTAAATGAGTTAATTCAGTGTAATCCAGTATTGGAATAAACAGCAGTAAATGCTATGGAATGAATTTGTCAAATACAGTTGAGTAATGTTTTTCGTAGTTCCTATTAAATGCCTGTGTCTCAAGTCAATTATATCAGGACAACTGAAATTATTGGTGCTGACTCCAGAATTGTATCACACAGCATTGTTCTTTTGTACATTAAGTTTTGCCATAGTTTACCAATGAGTTCTTCTGTTTGACATCTAGGTTGATAATGGGCAGTCAAGTGTTGAGACAGAAACGACTCCATCTGAACCAAGCCCTGAGGACTCTGAAGATGAGAAACAAGGTAAGGATGATGACACAAAATTGTCCCATGTTTAGGATTCAATGAATTTAGGTTCATCACCATAATCGCGTGTAAAAAATTGAGAATTGTAGAGGTTTGTCTTAATTAGGTACATTTATGTGACGTTGTAATTTACCAAAAATGAGTGTAAAGTGTGAATACAGTGGTGTATAAATGATTTCCTAGACAGCTGTCATTTCATTATGCATATTTGATATTCTAGTTTATATTTAAAAAGTACATAATGTATATTTCTTGCTGTGATATATTAGTGAGAGACAAATGATAGAACTACAATGGTTGTGCCACTTGTATTGTCCCAGTTGTGATATCACGTTTGGAACTATGTGCTGTACATTTTTGCATTTAGAAAGAATAACTTTCTTTGCGCATGTTCTAAAGAACTTTATTGCAGTACTTGTATATTTCTTTAATTTCTCTAATATCTCTCTCCCCTTTACTCTCTCTACCCATCAGAATGAATGGATCTTAAAACATGTCAAGACTGTTGACCTTCTAGGACATACATTTATGTAATTAATATAAAGTTGCCACTAATAACGCAATTTCAGATAATAAAAGCTGTTTTCACTTTGTAATAATTATCTATTCACACCAATCATTCCAATTTTCAGTGATTGAACTTACATGACCTATTGCCATGTGATATTTATTCTCTGTCAGGCATATAATATAACTCTTTAACTATATGACAAATGGTATTTTTTGAAAGAAAAACTCTTAACTACATGTACATCCAATATTAAAAACTTTTACTAATGATTTTTTCTGTCTTCACAGTGATGCTCATATCAGCAATTAATATAAAAATCTGTCATTGATTAGTGTTGATTGCTAACCAAGAATTAAATGACAAATCAAAATTGGGGTCATACATCTCTTACTCAAAATAACTGCAAGCCTGCTAACACAACACAATTTACCCCAAAACAAATATGTAGGAATACATAAATATTGCAGCCAAAATCCTTAACATTTCAACTAACAATCATTAAGCAAGCAGTTTTAATGCTTTTACACTCTGAAATCTGTTGGAGTATGGCCTGTTTATTGCATAAAAACAATCAAACAAAATGCACAATTTAAAGCATTATAATGTACAAACATAGTTTGTGAAAGTTACAGTCTCTAAATTCTTCTAGCATTTTAGAACTTCTTTTTACTGAAGTAGTAATGCAGTCATAATTAGTATTCACACACAAATGAGAAACAAGTCCCTTCAATTTGAAGATTTTGATATCCCTCCTCTGTCTGTCTGTCTGTCTCTCTCTCTCTCTCTGCATTTGTGTGTGGTCTAAACACCTGCCTTTATTGGTCACTGCCATCTCATTTACTTCTGTGTGTGAAGCAACCTCAGGCTTGGCTAATATGGGTTAGAAAGCTTGCTAGTAGCTTCCTTTGGGATATTGGTTCTCACCTTGGTTTACTCAGGTCAGTAGTTTCCTTTGGGATATTGGTTCTCACCTTGGTTTACTCAGGTCAGTAGTTTCCTTTGGGATATTGGTTCTCACCTTGGTTTACTCAGGTCAGTAGTTTCCTTTGGGATATTGGTTCTCACCTTGGTTTACTCGGGTCAGTAGTTTCCTTTGGGATATTGGTTCTCACCTTGGTTTACTCTGGTCAGTAGTTTCCTTTAGGATATTGGTTCTCACCTTGGTTTACTCGGGTCAGTAGTTTCCTTTGGGATATTGGTTCTCACCTTGGTTTACTCAGGTCAGTAGTTTCCTTTGGGATATTGGTTCTCACCTTGGTTTACTCAGGTCAGTAGTTTCCTTTGGGATATTGGTTCTCACCTTGGTTTACTCGGGTCAGTAGTTTCCTTTGGGATATTGGTTCTCACCTTGGTTTACTCGGGTCAGTAGTTTCCTTTGGGATATTGGTTCTCACCTTGGTTTACTCAGGTCAGTAGTTTCCTTTGGGATATTGGTTCTCACCTTGGTTTACTCGGGTCAGTAGTTTCCTTTAGGATATTGGTTCTTATATGGGTTTACTCAGGCCAGTAGTTTCCTTTGGGATATTGGTTCTTATATGGGTTTACCAAAGTTAGTAGTTTTCTTTTGGGCTTTTGCTTCTTATCTGGGCTCATCCTGGTCCATATAACCAATATCAGTTATACTGGCTGCCATGTATAATATGTTGTGCTAAAAATTGCATTAAACCCACAACAACAAGCTTTGGGATTGGTATATTAGCTAAAGTGTGTTAGTATTACTCTTCCAAAACTACTGAGAGGATTGCCATGAAATTATACTTATATTGGACAAAGTGGACATTACAAAAATTGTTATAATAATATCTAATTGATCCTAAGAAAACATTATGCATTATGCCATTCTAACATCCAACATTGCTGTCATGGCAGCCATTTTGAAAGTCGTATAACTAATTATTCTTTCTGAAAGTCACATCAGCATCAGTGTTTCACTAAAAATATTCACATGATGTCTGGTTAGTCTTCAATATTTGTGGGACATAATGAGATTTCTAAAATGTGGGTAGAATTTTTGACATGAATTGTTTCAAAACGAGTCTTAACCCAAATAGCCATGTCAAAATGACTTGATGGTTATGTGTGTAGAATTCTGGCAATGTCAGCACAAGTCTATGACAGTATTGCATACATGCCAGCCATTATGTTTTTGGTGTAATCATCATGTGCAAATGCATATGGATTATGCTTTTTTGGTATATCAACTTGTCAGAAAAATCAATTATTTATTTTCATGTTTTTAGCAGCATTCAATTAATCCCACAGACCATATTTTAGAAAAGAATGCTTTTACGTAGCTACAATATAAGAGTACGCTTGTCCATGGACTTGTATACACTTTCGTAACAGTCTCATATTCTATTTATAGTAAACCTGGTTTACTTTCAAACTTTCAACCACGAATTCCATTTATAGTATCCGTATCGCTTAGTGAGGAGAGAACATACTGATTTTCTGATTTTAAACTTTTTATGCAGATTCTTTGTTCTGATTCATATTTACTGCAGAATCAGTCGAAAGGTATAATGTGGTGCCAAAACGTATATTTGATTTTAGTCAATGCATATAGATGAGCAGCAGGGAGGGCGAATCGGACCACCTTTTATAGAGGCGTCCATTTGGCAAACCAAGGCTTCCTCTAAAATCATAAAAAAGCGTCTATTTGGCAAACCAAGGCTTCCTCCAAAATCGAAAAAAAAAGTTTCCTTTGGGTACGCAAGGTCGTTGTCGCACTCATTCTGCTGCTATTGGGGTCTATGCTAGTCTCTGTACAATGGACTAATAACAGTTTTAAAGACTGAAGATCTCTAGTTAAACCCATTGTAATTATAATACCTATGTACAGATTATAGTTTGAAGTGAACTATGCTAGTCTCTGTACAATGGACTAATGACAGTTTTAAAGACTGAAGACATCTAGTTAAACACATTTTAAAAATACTCTAAAAAAGTCTGTCAATTGCCTAAACAATATTAATTAAATAAACATTATTCTAGTGTTTCTTCTTCTTTTAAATTTTAACATAATTCTGTTGATTTGTTCTTTATTTAAATTTTATTTTAATTTGAAAAAATCAATAGTCTAGATTTGGTACTTTGATTTTAAATCACATTCAGTGAATTATTAGTGCTTGACACTTTAATATCATTGACTTGTAGTTCAGCAGAAAATGCAAATCACTGAAGAATGAAAAGGTTACATGAAACAATAATTTATAATTGAAAATGGTTTGTTTTTTAGTGTACCGGTAAGGTTACATGAAACAATAATTTATAATTGAAAATGGTTTGCTTTTTAGTGTACCGATAAGGTTACATGTAACAATAATTTATAATTGAAAATGGTTTGATTTTTAGTGTACCGGTAAGGTTACATGAAACAATAATTTATAATTGAAAATGGTTTGCTTTTTAGTGTACCGATAAGGTTACATGTAACAATAATTTATAATTGAAAATGGTTTGCGTTTTAGTTTACCGATAAGGTTACAGATTACAATAATTTATAATTGAAAATGGTTTGCGTTTTAGTTTACCGATAAGGTTGAAGAAAAAAAAAACTTGATATGTCTAGGAACATGACGTAGTACGCTAAATTGCCAGATCTATGTTAATGTAAGATACATTTTTCTAACCTTTAGCAAATAGTTTTGTTTTATATATATATATATATATATATATATATATATATATATATATAATGGCTCTTCTATCTGTTTCTGTTTACAACTATGACACAGAAAGTATTCATGACATTTATTCAAGGGTCATGGTAAATCTTGATATAAGATCTTTACTAACTTAATTGCCCATCTTAGGACCGCAGTCATAAAAGAGTGTTTCAACATAAAAATAAAAAAAAATGCGATGGGCGAGTTTGACAGCGAGTTTGAATATAAAAATTAAAAATGAAGTAAAAGAATAAGAAGAAGAAATGGGATGCTGCGAGTTTCCAACGCGTGATCGCTTGTTTTGGGCTGTTTTACTAGCTTAATTGCCCGTCTTAGGACGGCAGTCACAAAGGATTGTTTCAACATAAAAACAAAAGAAAATTAAAAACTGGTGAGCGAGTTTAAAGATACATTTTAAAAACGAAGTAAAAGAATAAGAAAAAAATGGGATGCTGCTAGTTTCCAATGCGTGAAGAATTCTTTTAGCGTGTTGGACAGGACATGCATACAAAATATAAATGTCGGTGTGGATACTTGTATATTTGATAAAATGTTATATATGTAATTGTTTAAAAAAGTATGTCGTGCAGTTAATTCATTACTTTGTTTGATTCGCAACACCGCCTCCAACTTAGTTTTCAATCTATTTCAGTACCGTCTAAAGAAAATATTTTTAACAAATGTATAAGGAACAATTTTTCATTAATTTTTTATGCAATCAGAGATACCCCAGAACCAGCATTTCAAAGACATTTATTTTCTATTCACTTATACTTGTGTTTATTTAAAATGAGAAAAAACAAACTTTTATTAACTTCCTTAAAGGCCAAATTTTCCATGAACTTATATGTTTATGACGAACTATACCAGAACCGTCCCAAACGCACCTTTACATTTATTTCATTTATTTCAATAGTTTGCTGAAATAACTTTTTGACCACATTAAACAAAAATCTTCGTATTTATGTATATACCAAATGAATCGCACTAGAAACTCCATTTGACACCTACTTTGTTTAAGGCCTTTCAAAGTTTAAAGTTGTTGTAATTAGGAAATTTACTTGGATAAATGGTTATGCTGAATCTCTGGACTATGTACTGTACAAGGTAAGGCAGTATATGGGCTATGTACTGTACGAGGTAAAGGAGTTTTTGGGTTGTGTATTGTACGGGTAATTCAGTCAATGGACTATTTATCATGTCTCCCAGTCTATTTTTTATATTGTACACAGAGGTGAGTTGTATCATTCAAACAATGAAATTGATAAATTGTTATGTTTTAAGGAATCGGTTTTATTCATGTGTTAAGTATGAAATAGATTTATACATTTCAAGCACACTAGAATTATCATAGGGTTTAAATAGAAATGTGGTGTTCATTCATATATTGATGTTAAGTATGAAATAGATCTGTATGTTTCTAGGTCTCTGGATTGTCATAGGGTTTAAATAGAAAATATGGTGTTCAGTCATATATTGTTGTTAAGTATGAAATAGATCTGTATGTTTCAAGCACACTAAGATTATCATAGGGTTTAAATAGAAAATATGGTGTTTAATCATATATTGATGTTAAGTATAAAATAGATCTGTATGTTTCTAGCACACTAGGATTATCATAGGGTTTAAATAGAAATGTGGTGTTCATTCATATATTGATGTTAAGTATGAAATAGATCTGTATGTTTCTAGGTCTCTGGATTGTCATAGGGTTTAAATAGAAAATATGGTGTTCAGTCATATATTGTTGTTAAGTATGAAATAGATCTGTATGTTTCTAGCACGCTAGGATTGTCATAGGGTTTAAATAGAAAATATGGTGTTCAGTCATATATTGATGTTAAATATGAAATAGATTTGTATGTTTCTAGCATGCTAGGATTATCATAGGGTTTAAATAGAAAATATGGTGTTCAGTCATATATTGATGTTAAGTATGAAATAGATTTGTATCTTTCAAGCACACTAGGATTATCATAGGGTTTAAATAGAAAATATGGTTTTCAGTCATATATTGATGTTAAGTATGAAATAGATTTGTATGTTTCTAGCACGCTAGGATTATCATAGGGTTTAAATAGAAAATATGGTGTTCAGTCATATATTGATGTTAAGAATAAAATAGATTTGTATCTTTCAAGCACACTAGGATTATCATAGGGTTTAAATAGAAAATATGGTGTTCGTTCATATATTGATGTTAAGTATGAAATAGATCTGTATGTGTCTAGCACACTAGGATTATCATTGGGTTTAAATAGAAAATATGGTGTTTAGTCATATATTGATGTTAAGTACGAAATAGATTTGTATCACCCAGTTGATCTCTTCCGCCCATTCTGCCGAATCTGGCTTTACATGCAAGGATAGGCAAGCTCCTAAGTCACCGAGGGTTTGAGGCCCGTTGGCTACCCTCCACCTGGTTTAGCCGGCCAGTCGAAGCCGTTGCCTATTGTGTGGCCGCTGTGCATGCTACAGCTGCTTGGAGCCACAGGTGAGGGCTGAGCGCCTGGTGAGGACCAAAGATGGGCAGGCTACTCCCGAAAGAGCACGACATGCCATCCACCAGAAGTACTACTACCACTCCCAGATCACCCCGAACACCCCGATAAAAAAACTTATTATTGGAGCATGGAACATATGTACTCTCATGGACAAAGAAAACGTAGCAAGACCCCACAGAAGAACAGCTCTAGTTTCTAAGGAGCTAGCACGCTACAATATTGACATCGCAGCCTTGAGTGAAACCAGGTTCACAGAAGAGGGTTCTCTTACTGAGCTAGCCAGCGGCTACACATTCTTCTGGAAAGGAAAAGCCCAAAATGAGGACAGGATCCATGGAGTCGGCCTGGCTGTCAAATCAAGTCTTCTGAAGCAGCTCCCGGAAATGCCGGTCGGTATCAATGAGAGGGTAATGAAATTGCGAATACCTATAAGCCACAAACGGCACGCAACAATCATCAGTGCATACGCCCCTACCCTATCGAGTCCAGCAGAAACCATCGAGCAGTTCTATACGGACCTCAGCTCTGTACTTAGCTCAATTCCAGCTGATGACAAGATCATACTACTGGGGGACTTCAATGCCCGTGTTGGCTGCGATTATGTTCGATGGAAAGATGTGCTTGGCAAGCACGGTGTCGGCAGAATGAGCAGCAATGGCCTGCTCCTACTCCGCAAATGCACAGAATTTAACCTACTAATCACAAACTCAATGTTCAGAATGGCGGACAAACACAAGAACACCTGGATGCACCCCAGATCTCGCCAATGGCACTTAATTGACTATGTAATAGTACGCCAGCGTGATGCCAAGGATGTCCAAATCACCAAGGCCATGCGAGGAGCAGAATGCTGGACAGACCACAGACTTGTCAGAACTACCCTACAACTGCACATTGCCCCTCACCACCTAAGACGTCCTAAGCTTGTGCGCACAGCCCTCAACGTTGTCAAACTGCAGCAGCCTTCCACCCAGCTTGATTTCCAGAAGAGACTAGATGACATGCTGTCAACAAATGGACCGTTATGTGGAAACGCCTCTGAAAAATGGAACAAGCTCAGGGACATAATAAGAGAAACAGCTATGGCAACCATGGGTCCAAAGAAGCGAATCCATCAAGATTGATTCGATGAGAACGCTGCCTTTGAAGATCTGCTTGCCAGAAAAAATAAAGCTTTTATGGACTGGCAGAATGACACAAACTCCATCCCCAAAAAAGATCGCTTCAAATCCTATCAGGCTGAGGCTCAGAGAGAAACCGCAGGATGCATGACCAATGGTGGGAAAAGAAAGCTGAGAAAGTGCAAAGCTATGCCGACACTAACAACTCCAAAGAGTTCTACAACACCATCAAGTCAATCTTCAGCCACACAAAGTCCAGCTCTACGCCCTTGCTTGCTGCAGATGGCAGTACATTAATAAAAGACAAGAATGGCATTAAGGAAAGATGGAAAGAGCACTTTAATCAGCTCCTAAACCTGCCCTCATCAGTCAGCCAATCTGTTCTTGACCAAATACCCCAACAGCCAACGCTGAACCAACTGGATATTCCGCCAAAGATGGAGGAATTGAGAAGGGCCATTAAACAAACAAACTGTGGCAAGGCACCTGGAAAGGATGGTATCCCAGCGGAGGTGTACAAGACTCTCAGTAAGCAGTCTCTGGAGGCATTCTACGACGTGCTAATCAGCATCTGGACGGAAGAAGAGATGCCAGACGACCAATTGTGACCCTCTATAAAAACAAAGGCACACGTATGGACTGCAGTAACTACAGAGGCATCTCCCTGCTTTCCGTTGCTGGCAAAATACTTGCTCGCATCTTGCTCAACAGGCTTATTGCAGCAGTGTCAGAAAATAACCTCCCCGAGTCTCAGTGTGGTTTTCGCCCAGACCGCAGCACCGTTGACATGATCTTCGCAGTGAGACAAGTCCAAGAGAAGTGCCTTGAGCAGAACATGAATCTATATACTGTCTTCGTGGATCTGACAAAGGCTTTCGATACAGTCAACAGAGACGCACTGTGGGCAGTACTCAAGAAACTTGGTTGTCCTCAGAAGTTTACCAACCTCATCCGGCTCCTCCACATTGACATGAATGGAGAGATTCTCTCAGACGGTGAACCCTCAGAGAAATTCCCCATATCTAATGGTGTCAAACAGGGTTGTTTACTCACTCCAGTACTCTTCAACCGCTTCTTCACACAGGTACTACTCCATGCCATACGGGACATTGACACTGGCATCTCCATTAGGTATCGCCTGGATGGATCAGTGTTTGATCTCTGTCGCCTAGCTGCAAAAACCAAGACACTAGAGAGACTCATCATTGATGCACTCTTTGCAGATGACTGCGCCCTAATGGCCCATGAAGAGACTTACCTACAAGCAATCGTGGACAGATTCTCTGAAGCCTCCAACCTATTTGGACTCACATATAGTCTAGGAAAGACAGAAGTCATCTTCCAGCCCGCCCCAAACACTGTCCATTCGCAACCCTGTATCACCATTGGCGACACGCAGCTGACGAATATGGACAGTTTCAAATACCTTGGCAGCACAATATCTAGTGATGGCTCTCTGGACAAAGAGATCACTGCGAGGACCCAAAAAGCCAGTCAAGCACTAGGACGACTCCGAACCAAGGTCTTGCAGCACAAGGACATACGTCTGTCAACAAAGCTGAAGGTGTACAATGCAGTTGTCCTCACGTCTCTATTATATGGCTGTGAAACGTGGACACTCTACAGAAGGCACATCAGTCAGTTAGAACAATTCCCCCAGCGCTACCTGAGATCCATCATGCTGATCAAGTGGCAGGACCGAATCACCAACCTGGAAGTCCTTGACAGAGCCAACACAACAAGCATCGAAGCCAAAATAATCCAGGCCCAGCTTCGATGGACTGGCCATGTCATCCGCATGGATCAAACAGAATCCCAAAGCAGTTGTTCTATGGCGAGCTATCCCTGGGGAACCGAAACCAAGGCCGCCCTCACAAGAGGTACAAAGACAACCTCAAGACAAACATCAAGTGGGCAGACCTTCATCCACGCCAGCTCGAGCTCGCTGCCTCAGACAGAAAGCATTGGCAAGCCCTGACCAGAAAAGCCTGTTCCACCTTTGAGGCTGACCGTCGCCAGCGTCTTGCTGCAACCTGTGAGAGACGCCACAGAAATGTATCCCAGATACCAACAACCACCGGTGTCCCATGCCCCACCTGCAATCGCATGTGCGTATCGGAATTCGGACTCCGGAGTCACATGCACGTCCACCGTTGAAGGAAAGTGCACAACTTGTCTTCCTCAACTCGAGAGACTACCAAGAAGAAGAAGATTTGTATCTTTCTAGCACACTAGGATTATCATAGGGTTTAAATAGAAAATATGGTGTTCAGTCATATATGTTAATTTTTTGCAGCTGATTTAATATTCTTAAGATACAGAAAAAAATGAATTGAAACCTGCAGATGAACTTTTTGCATGATAACGATGAACTCTGTAAGTGAAGAGCCCCTAACATTGACAAAGGGAAGCTACTCTCTGATATATACATGTGGCAGTGACATTACCTAGGACAAGTTCACGAATTTTTTTTTTTAGCAAGTTCCATCCTCATTAAATTTGCCTAAATATTGCTTGAAAACAAACTAAATGTATATTTTATTTGCAATCTCACTCTATGATCCTGTTACCTTTAACATAGTGCATACTGTTATTATCTGCCTAAAACAAGAAATGATTATCTGCATTGCAAAAAGAATGCATGATTACTTTATTGTACACATTGTGAGCAATTTGCATTTTCCTTTTCTTCATTGAGATTGATAAATGTCAAAATATTTTAATTTCAGACTCATTCCTTCCTGTGGAGATCCTCAGTATGGACGATAATTCCATTCAGCTGTACAAAAAAGCTCTGGATGATGGAAAGGAGAAGGTTTACAATATAAGAGTGATGGTAGTAGGGCAATTTGGGGTTGGAAAAACTACCTTGATAAAGCGCCTCCTTGGTCAGCCGGTTGATATATCTGAGAGGAAAAGCACGGAAGGAATTGATGTGCATAAACACTGTTGCAAAATCTCTCTGGATAAAGGGGAATGGATACAGCAGGTTGAAGGTAAGCCATCACTATCCACGAAATTTTTAAAGAAAAATAATGTCATGATTTTGCCTGTCCAAAAGTGCATGGGTAATGTTGTGTATTACCTTTTTAGTATCAAAATTGCAATTGTAAACATGGGATATTATAGGGTTAACTGGAGACAAGTTTTGACCACTCCACCAGTGAGGTGTAAATTTGCTTGTATAATCTCCAGGAAAAAATATACGTCAATTATTCTTAAATGATTTTCATATAATATATATTTGGGGTCAGTCACACATGGGTCACACTTTTGTTACTACACAATAACAGCAAATTGATCTTTAAGAAAATTGTTTTCAAAGAATGGTAACTGAGACTGATATATCACTCATTGGTGGAAAATGGTAGTTTGGACCTGGAAATTTTAATTAACGTTATGAAGTTATCAACTTTTAGTAATATATTTATGTTACAGTTTCTTTCCAAGCAGTGTTCCTAGTACACCATAAATAATGATATTCAATGGAATTTTGATCAATGGAAATCTCATGTCTAGTGGAAGCAGTACTTTCGGAAATAAATACTAATTAAATTAAAACAAATTATCAAGTAAAATTTATGTTGTTGTTTTATCTTTAAGTTCAGTTTAAGTGCAGTCATCACAAATTCAAAGTGTTCACTTGTTTTTAAAAATAAAATGTGTCAGTCTTCTGTAACAGCTATGTCAGCTAGTATTTCCTCTTGCTTAGAGGACCAATTACAGATGGAGTGAATCTCATTTGTCCAGCTCAAGTTCCATAAATAAAGATTCCCTCATTAGGTTATCATCTCATTGATATTGGCCATACACAGTTAACCAATTCTATGTACCAATCATGTACAAGGGAGTTGGCACCTGATTATGCATGAAACATGTGTCAGTTAGGAGTTATCATGTGAAAGGACAGAGCTGAGGTTGAAAACTTTCGCATATTTGATTGTAAAATTATGATTCAAACAAGTCTTATCTTAGAAGATAACATGTGTCTTCACACATAGGCGACCTTTGGATTTACATTTGTCAATATTTGGCCGATGTCTGTTATTTCTGTTGACTCAAACTGTGATATACTAGAAGATATAGAACTGTATATGTTTATGATAATTCTATTGTTTGATAGTAGAATGTCATTCCAGAGTGCACCTGTCAGTGCAGTTTGCTTTCTACATTTCAGATTCTGATCAATTATACACACGACTTCATCGTCTGAATAAGCTTTTATCTGTACCAGATCAGAAACCAGACATCCGCCAGGAGCTTGATGATATTGGGGAGGTAATCTATCAGAGGGAGATAACTTCTGAAATAGATGCCACTAAAAGCAATGTACCATCAACCACTTCAGTGTCAGACCAGGAAGTTCAATCCTCCACTCAAGTATCTATTACCAGGGGGGATGAGATTCATCATGTGGAGGATTTAGACAAAGAGACTGACATTTTTGCTGTTCCACTGAGTGATGCAAAGTCCACTGAGAGTGACAAGACGACGAAGGATGCAATGATGGAAATCCTCCGTTTGGTCAATGAAAATGCTGACAGACTAGTGAAAGATATAGAGAAATATGCAGCATTGTCAATATGGGACTTTGCAGGTCAATTCGCTTTCTATACTACTCATCAAATGTTTCTCACGAGTCGAGCAATTTATCTCTTGGTTATTGATATCAGTCAACAAATCACCGATCTCATACAAAATGACAAGTACTTCCTTGATGCAGATGGGATCAAACTGCACCAAGTTCTCGGTAAGTACGATATTTTTAGACAGGAGAGAGAAGATATTGGAAGTATATGGCAACAGAGTTTAGAGCAGAAAGTGTTTGTCATTTTGTTTGATTAGGATTTTAACGTAGCTTTAACAATTTTTTAGTCATATTGCTACGATGTCTGCAGTGAGGCGGTTTATAGCGATGACTAGCACTGGGGCATCATGCCGCAGACATTGTAGCAGGATGTCCCACCCAGTCACATTATCATGACACTAGGCCGACCAGTCCTAAATTTAACCTCTTAATGCTGAGCGCCAAGCGAGGCAGCTGTTAGCACCATTTTTGTAAGTCTTTGGTTTGACTCAGCCGGGGATAGAACCCACGACCTCCCTGCTTCCGCAGTAGGTGGTTTAACACTAGGCCACTGGTGCGTTCCCAACAAACAAATAAATTGTACATAAAAGATGCATATGGCTGTTGATTTATAAACCTGATAAAATATATATTGGTACAAGTTTTAAAATGGAATAAGGAAGCTCTCAAGTTCAAATAGATCAATATTAGCTATAGCAATACTCCTGAAAACAAATAAAGCGTTGAAATGGGAGTAGATTACAGATACAAAGTAATATTCATAACTCTGATGAGATAAACAGAAAATATTGAAATTAACCACAGGGGATTATTACAACAACAAAACTCCCACAAACCAAACTCTGATAGAGACATGGGATAATTACTACAAGAAAACTCCCACAAACAAAACTCTGATAGAGACAGGGGATAATTACAACAACAAAACTCCCACAAAGCAAACTCTGACAGAGACATGGGATAATTACAAGAACAAAATTCCCCCAAACCAAACTCTGATGAGAGAGATAGGGGATTAATACAACAACAACACTCCCCCAAACCAAATTCTGGTAATAGACAGGGGATAATTACAATAACAAACTCCCCCACCAAACTCTGATGATAAAGTACATTTACGGTTGACATGTATACATATGTTATAATAAATGTGACATTCAGCATTCGTATGGTTGAATGCTGAGATAAGAGGCGTCAAAATAATTAAGACAAATATTTGTGTTCTTATTGTTACTATTTACCTGATACAATTATAAGCAACGTATTAATTTCTTTTCTTTCCAGACCTGATTCAGATTTGGATGAATTCCATGCATTCCAGTGTACCATCACCTGAAGCCATCATTCCCGTGATTCTGGTTGCCACACATGTAGATAAGCTTTCAGAGGTATATTAAGCTGTGATTTAATTATGCAAGTTCATTTTAAAGATTATATTAAATTAAGTTTTTTTTTCTATGAGCAGGCTAGGGGATTTAATCAGTAAAGATTTTAATAAATTAAGTTTTTTTCTATTAGCAGGCTAGGGGATCGGATCAGTAAATATTGTTTTAAATTAAGGTTTTATTAGTTTAGCAGGCTAGGGGATCCGATCAGTAGGTCTTTCTTTTTCATATTATGCCAATAAATTCCTATGGGATGTGGGTCTGTCCACTCCTGGACCTTGGTCATGTATGTCTCTTTGGGCTTTTGGGTCTTGCATTCTTAACAGGGTATTACTGCAACTTATTCCCAACATTACTTCATCACCAGGTGGAAACCATTTGGAAGGTTAGAGGCATCATTTCTTCCATGACTGACAGATGTTCTTCGTCTATTGCCAACCCATTCCACTCCTTAAGCTCCTACTCACTGTGTTGCAATGTGTGTGTTCATATACCCTCTTCACCCCCTAGGGACTTAATGATACGTACCCACTCTCCAGCTCAGAGTGTCCTCAATGATGCAATCTCCATTGTGGTTGACTCACATGAGTTTGATATGAAGGATGCACTATTGAAGCCTTCTCTTATGCTTGCCCCTTCATCTATTTTAGACTAGCAAGTACCCGGCATGCATTGCAATGCCACTGAAAGAAAGAAAGTGTTTATGTTTTAATCCTGTCATGTGTTGCAATGCCACTGAAAGAAAGAAAGTGTTTGTGTTTTAATAGACTATTTGACTGGTTTCTGGAATGCATCTCAGATTATTTAGTGGTATTTATCGCGCCCACAATAAGTGGTTACCTCACCGAAGGCGTTTTAGGTAACGCTACTGATTATGAATTTCATACAGCTGTTGATTTACGTCATCATAGTTTCAGCCAATCCAGACCGTGTTCGATCATGTGACGTATCTATGGCGTCTACAGTTCACACCGAACACAAGCAATTTTAGGTATCGCTACCGATTATGAATTTCATACAGCTGTTGATACTCACCAAAGTTTTATCGCAATCGGATGAACGGTATAGGAATGCATACGACACAAACGAAGAAACAAACAAACATATATTTTTTTCATACTGTCAAATAGCCTATTCTGTTTATTGAAGTGCTTTTGGATACACAATATTTTTTGTTTTTCTGTCTGGTGCGTATATGAATAAATCAGAAGGTTTTCCAACGCGTGAGCATGCCACATACAGCTGTCCATGTGAGAAGCATGGATTTTCCAAATTTAGTCCACACACTTGTAGCGATTGTCCCTGTGCTTTGTTTATGGTAATTGCATATGCGAGTCGCACCGGAAACTGCAAACGTTTGAATTCGAATGGCATATCTGTCGGAATCATAGGGATGCGTGGCAAGAGTACATCTTCTCCTTTAAATTTTCCATTTAAAATTGTAGCTTCGATGATATTGTTCATTAACTTTTTCACTGAAAGCCTGGTACCATTGCAAAGTCGTGGTGGATTTATGTTTCGGAGAAGAATGATAGGTACATCAATTTTCAATGTTAAAACGTGCGGACGTCATGCCTGGCAAATCAAGGGAATTTAAGAATTCAGTTGGATAATTGACAACTTCGTCTTGATTCATTACAGTATCTATGGACTTATACGTTGTCACTTCGCCTGGTATTTGTTTTTGAATGCTGACGTTGATGGCATTAACATCGTTGTTTTTGGCTGCTAATATAGCACGTTCACTGAGCCACTGATGATTTTTGTAATTCTGTGCGATATTTGGGAAAACTTTGTGAATCAGTTCGTCTGTGGTTCCTGTAATTTTACAGTAGCTTGTCATCATATTTTCAGCCAATCCAGACCGTGTTCGATCACGTGACGTATTTAAGGCGCCTACTGTTTGATCACGTGACGTACAAATTCACACCGCGATTGTTTGACATAACCAAGGTGCCAACAAAATGTAACTAAGTAAACATGACGTATCTAAGGTGCCTACAGTTCACACCGAAGACACGCGAAATTAGATATCGCTACAGACCGTGTTCGATCCGTGACATATCTAAGGCGCCTACTGTTCGACCACGTGACGTATCTAAGGCGCCTAGTATCTAAGGCGCCTACTGTTCGATCACGTGACGTATCTAAGGCGCCTACTGTTCGATCATGTGACGTATCTAAAGGTGCGTACTGTTCGATCACGTGACGTATCTAAAGGCGCCTACAGTTCACAGCGAACACACGGTAAATGTTGCAAAAACACATTTGTTAATTGTTACAACTTTAATGGTTGTACTAATTCAGAAACCTTCGCGGGCGTGTGCAGAACAACTCACCAAAGTTTAATCGCAATCGGATGAACGGTATAGGAACGCATACAACACAAACAAACAAACAAACATTCATTTTTATATATATAGATGTTGAATAAGAGGTATGTTATTTTGACAAGGCAATACAGGAAGTCTATCACCACTCCAGTTGCTACAAATACCATTTGTCCAGTTTTCGGATTACTGGTCAGCCCACAGTGTTCCAATTCGGTCCCATCATCAGGATCTCTACCACTGTTGGTCAGTAGTAATTGATTTGGGATGTTTTGCCCATCCTCGTGAAATAAGAGCTCACTCGGTCACAAGACTTTGTTTATATGAGGATTAATTTCATCACAAACTAGAATTTATGAGTTCCACTGGCTCAGATAGATCAAATCCTGACTCTTTTAAAGATGCTGCGAGATAAAACTTCTTTGTCAGATCGACTGTACTTGTCCCTTCAATTGCTACTGCAGACATGGTTCTATTATAACGTCTTCATGTGTGAACTCTAGAGTTTTTCCTTCTCGCAATTTGTAAATTCTCCATTAACACTGATTTTCCTAGGACCAGCATT
Source organism: Unio delphinus (assembly GCA_029339505.1). Taxonomy (NCBI): domain Eukaryota; kingdom Metazoa; phylum Mollusca; class Bivalvia; order Unionida; family Unionidae; genus Unio; species Unio delphinus. The sequence goes on from JAQISU010000103.1 coordinate 2,040,335, forward strand.
TCATCACCATTTGCAGTAAATGCACCTGAACCACACTCCTGTAAGTTCACCGATGCACCAGATTCTAGTTTAAGCATAATTCTACAGGGACTTTGTACCCCATCTGAATGGTTTCTCCACATATACAACATAGAAAAAAGGCTGTATACCTAGCTTCACAAGGGTGCCTTATGCAAGGAGTCGATGTGTTGTTGCTGATTTCTAATGTCAAGGAGGTATACATGTCCCTTTTCTTTGTTTGGAAGTCTGGAATTTCCTGCCCTGTACCACCTCAAAGAACAAAATACTCAGAGTTTGGCATATTTTGGGCAAGAAGAACATTTTGGTGGACACTTTTCCTTCACTGGCAGAGCCTTTCTCACAGAATGACCTCTTCACCACTCTGTTAATCACTTTTCTTGCTGTGAGGTAGTTTTCTGGTTGATATATCTATAAACAGGATCAACAAAAAGACTTACTTTTATCCTGTAGTGGACCAAGGAGCAAGGGCAGTGGATGCATTTAGTATCAGGTGGGATTGGATATTCACTTGCACCTTTCTACCCTTCTGACTGATTTCTCAAGTTCTGCAAAACGTCACAGCTTGCACTGCTCAGATCATTATCACAGACTCACTCTTGGCACCAGTTGCATCATTCAGTCCAGGAGAATGTTCTATGATACCAGGTGAAGAATCTTCTGTGTTTGCTACAGTAGGAAACATGTTGATTATAGCTGCCCCTCTATAACTTCTCTTGCTGAATTTTTTTGTTTTCTATTTGAGAACAAAAATTGCTTTGTATCTGCTATCAAAGTATAGAGAGCTACCCTTTCATACACACTTAAATTGTCTCAAGGCATAGTAGTTGGTTTGGATTCAAACCTTATAAATCTTACTAAGCATTTAGAACTAGGAACCTCACTCGTATTCTCTTCTACCTAGATCAGGGGTCTCAAACTCTTGGCCCGCGGGCCATTTGAGGCCCGCGAGATGATATTTTGCAGCCCGCTACCTGAAAGCAAAGTTTAGTGTTAATGCGGCCTGCGCGTTTTCCCCATTTTCATGTCTATAATGTGACCCTCCACGACGGTTTCAGTCGAATCTCACCGACTAGTCTAATTCTGATTTTTATTATGTTTGTATAGGTTTGGACATTGATTATAATGGTAAAAACCGTTTTAAAATCGGACTAAAAGTTTTTATTTTATAGCATTTTATGAGACAAACATGGCCAAAGTGTGCTTTTGAGAAAACACGCTTCGAATGTTGTATATACATATATCAAAGTTAAAAAAGTCAGTTAGTGGGTAATGCACAACCATAATTGTGTAAATCGTAGCAATCTGACACAGTATCAAAAAATCCCTATTAAAATTGCCGCTAGTGTGTACGAGTGACGAGTGAGGGAAATTCCGAGCTTGTCAGCTTTGTCACTTTTAAAATAGGGTTAGTCAAAAAGTCCTTTTCTATGATAAAAGAAAAATCAAAATTCAATTCTCCCTACAATAGCATCTTCCTTCGTATCAATAATTCATAAATATTGCCTGCTCCTGCCTTCTGTTTGAACACGTTTTAGTTAGGGGTGACGCGACGCTCAATATTCGAGTTTTAATGTCTTGTTGGCCTAATTTTTGGAACAAAGTATGTGCAGTGATTTGTTATTCTTTTAGCCAAAATAATGTAGATTTATTTACTGCAACTAAAACTGTAGAAAAATGTTTTTTGGATCAATATCAGCCAAAAGGTCATTGTTACCAACTGTCTTTTTTTCAACGCTAGCGCAAAACTAGCTTTGGTGACATACGACTGAAACCATCTTGGAGGGTCACATATTACATTATTATTTTAAATTATCTTACAATATATATTTCATACGTCTGAAATTATGTCATAATTCGGGAATTCACTCTCTGACTACTGCAGACTCATTTATTATGTTGGTTTCTAAATCTCCCTAAGAGCAAAGTCTCGTGATACGTGATTCGGGAGTTTTACCGAGTGGAGGGAAAATATATTTTATCACACAGTGCAAATACGTTTTTTGTCACCCGACCCCAGTCATGTCTTTCTCAAAACCTGCTGTGAAGAGAAAGTTTTACGATGAGCACAGACAATTTCAGTAGAAGTGGGAGACGGACTGCTGTTTTTTTTAGCACAGGGGCATTCCGAAGTGCCTTATATGCACCGAGAAAGTTGCGGTGCAAAAGGAGTACAACATCAGACATCATTATTTAACCAGACATGCTGAGGAGTATGCAGAATACCAGGGAGATGAGAGAGAGAGGCCCGGGTCGCTAAACTTAAAAGATGTCTACTTAGGCAGCAAGATTTTTTCAAGAAAGCAAACAAAGAAAGTGATGCAGCAGTTGAAGCTAGTTACGTGGTGAGTGAGATGATTGCTAAGGCAGATTGTAACAGTTGTATGTTATTTCTCTTCAGGAAAGTCATTCAAAGTAGGCGAGTTCATAAAAAAATTGCATGTTACAAGCTGCAAGTATAGTCTGTCCGGAAAAGAAGGGTCTGTTTAGCAACATCAGCCTTTCAGCCAACACAGTAGCAGAGCGCATTTCTGAGCTGTCAGTAACATTTATGATCAACTGTGTGAGAAAGGTAAACATTTCCATGCATACTCAGTCGCTCTTGATGAGAGCACAGACATTACTGACACTGCACAGCTCGCAATATATGTCCGTGATGTTGATGATAATTTTGAAGTGATGGAGGAGTTGCTCAAAGTGATTCCAATGCATGGCCAGACCACTGCTCAGGAGATAATCCGCCAGCTGTGTGATGCCATTGTGAATGCCGGTTTACCGTGGAAAAATTTTGCAGGAATAACAACCGACGGAGCGCCATCAATGACAGGGAAAATAAATGGACTCGTGGCACATGTTCAAAGAAAACTGGAAGAGGAGGGTGTGGAAGAGGCCATTGCTCTACACTGCATTATCCATCAGCAGGCCCTTTGCAGCAAATGCCTGAAGTTTGACAATGTGATGTCTGACATTGTGAAATGCATCAACCATATCAGATCCAGGGGATTGAAGCACCGGCAGTTCCGCGCCTTTTTTGAGGAAATAGTCAGCATATGAGGATGTTATCTACTTCACCGAGGTACGTTGGCTTAGTAGGGGAAACGTCTTGAAAAGTTATTTTTGAGTTAAAAGCAGAAATCAAAGCCTTCATGAAGAAGGATGGGGTGATTGTTCCTGTACTAAGTGATCCCAAATGGCTCATGGACGTGGCTTTTCTTGTTGAAATTACACAGGAGCTGAATGTAATCAACAAGAAGTTACAAGGTCAGGGGCAGCTTGTCAGTGTTGCCTATGACAATGTCAGGGCATTCTGCACAAAACTTGTGTTATGGAAAGCCCACCTTTCTCAGAGAAACCTCTGCCATTTCCCAACATGCAAAGTACTCATGGACTCGGGCACACCATTCAGTAGTAAGTATACTGATGCCATTGCAAAGCTACAGGAAGAATTTGATCACAGGTTTGCAGACTTTAAAACACACAGAGCCACTTTTCAAATTTTTGCTGACCCTTTCTCCTTCAATGTGGAAGATGCCTCCCCTGCGCTTCAAATGGAGCTGATTGATCTTCAGTGCAATTCTTAACTCAAGGCTAAGTTCAGGGGGGTGAATTGAAAAACAGACAAGCTTGGACAATTTATGAGAGAATTGCCCTCCACATTCCCGGAGACTTCCAGGTTGTTCCAAGCGGATCATGTGCCTTTTTGGGAGTACCTATCTGTGTGAAAAGCTCTATTCCATTATGAACTTTAACAAGTCAAAGTTCAGGGCCAAACTTACTGATGAGCATCTTCAAGCTATACTGAGGGTCTCAGTTGCTTCCTCACTCAAGCCAAATGTTGCTCAGCTGTGTAAGAAGAAGCGCTGCCAGGTCTCTGGCAGCAAGGAGTAGGAGGAAGTAAGTGAAGCCTATGTTCTTGAGAAACCTTAATGTTTTTATTTGTTATTAATAAAGGTTGAGCAGATTGTAACAGTTGTATGTTATTGAATTTGTAATCGCTTTTTTGTTGAATACTTGATGCGGCCCAGCCTCACCCAGACTCTACCTCCTGCGGCCCCCGGATAATTTGAGTTTGAGACCCTGACGTAGATGGACTATTTCTTGTGTTGTATTGTCCTTAACCAAAACTGCATATGAACCATTGAGTGAGGCTTTTTTTCAGAAACTTCACTCAAACGACTGTGTTTCTACTTGTTCTTGCCTCAGCGTGGTGATGAAGCGAGATTCCTACCTTTTCTATTGACACCGTTTGGCTTACGTTTGATGGGAATTGTGATTCAGTTTCCATCCATAATGTTAAGTTGGAATTTTAGCCTAAATCAGCCACCTTCCATGGCTCCACTAACAACATAAATCCCTTGTCTCAGTTGAATCATTGCTGCCAATGAAACATATTGACTTTTTATATCCCGTGAGGACACTCCATTTCTAGTTCACGATAGATTTTCACCATGATCAATAAACCATACCAGTCTCTTAATGATCAAGACCATTCCTTTTTGAAACTTTGAACTTATGAGGTTTGTAAAGTTACTACTCTTGGGCCTGCCTTAATCACTCTTCCTTATAGGATATCATGAAGGCATCATTCCCATACTACATTTTCCTCCTGTTACCCCAACTGATTATCGCTGAAAAGCACATCCATTTTTGTATATGGGTACCATCATTACAGCATAAGATGTGGACCTGAGAAATACCAGCATTACATGAGATAAACCCCACCATTAGTGGTGAGCACTTTCATTTTCTCTCTGTTTCGATAAATTGAATGGTGCATCAGCCAGCCCTCCTTACTACAAATTCTGCTAAACATTAGCTATGGGTAAGCTCTTGCCAAATTCCCTCTTCCCATCTTGCTCTGATGTCCTGATGTAATAACCATTTTGAAAAAGATGAAATATCTGTGCTTGTATTGTTCATAACATATCAAGGACAAAGCAAGTTGCATGAGGAATTGTTTCATACTGCACATGATATGGATGGAGCTTTTTCTTTGACATGACAAAGTAAGCAAGGCAATTGCCCTGGATACATACAGTCATCCCTCGTTTATCGCGGTTAATCAGTTCCAGACCCTACCACGATAAGTGAATTTCTGCGAAGTAGGATTTCATAGTTAGAGCATAGAAAACCTGTTCACGACCCTCTAAATAACTTTGGAATTGTAAAGCAGAATGACCTGTGGACTTTGAAAAAACATAACTTTGCCAATTTTAAAGATATCTTTCTGTATTTGGTATGAAAATAAAGGTTAGAAGTCAACTTGTATGAATAATTCAACAAAATGTGCATATTTATTAAAACTTTTAATATACTGGTGCAAACAGGTAACACAACAGGTAAAATGCACAAGCAATTATTTATTTAACACATTACATGAATGATATTTTCAAACATTTCGTCTAAATCAACGATTTCAAAGTATTGTAAAGCTTTTTTGGAGCCATCTAACACTTCGGTGGGTCCAACTCTCTCGGAGAACTGAAATAAATCACTTTGGTTCGTCGAGAACAAAAACAGATGGAGTTCACACTTTGTCTGGTTCGAAACCTTCAGAGACTTCTTTATCATCATCACTGTCTCCCAAAAGCACATTCAAATGCATCACCAGATGTTTTCTCTCATTTTCAATCAACTGTGTTAGGTCACAACAGCTAAATATTTTGATAATTCATAATCTGACACGATCATTCTCATCTTGCGTCGAAGTCCGCCATTTTGAATAGAAATTTGCCATTCGGAAAACACGCTTAGAATGTGCCTGCTGGTCTCAAGATTTCTAGTTGCATTCAAGCTTAATTTGCAAGATAATCCAAGTATAATATCTACAATAAAATAAGGAATATCCCAAAACGTATGTAGTCTGGTCATCATCATCATCAGTCTCTTGACCTAGTATGGTCGTTGAGGCACTATGCTGCTGAACATCTGACCAGTTTCCTCCACTTGACTCGATCATGTGCCAATGCCTGTGTCTCTGCAAAACTTTTCCTGGTCCATTCTGTGATGTTGTCGCTCCACTTTTTTCTCTGTCTACCTCTCCTTCTACCACCTTGGACACTACCCTGCAGTACTGTTGTGGATATACTGTTGGTTCTAGTGACATGGCCATACCATTTCAGCTTTCTCTTTTTGACAATGGTGAGGAGGTCATCATAATGGCCTACTTTGTGCCTGATGGTGTTGCGCACTTCTTCATTTGTGATGTGGTCCATGTAAGAGATGCCAAGGATGGTTCTGTAGCATCTCATTTCAAGTGCCTGAATTGTTCGTTGTAATTCTGTTGTCAGGGTCCAGGCCTCACATGAATACATAAAGATTGAGATGACTAGTGCTCTCAATAGTCTGATTTTAGTTTTCAGACAGATGTTCTTGTCTCTCCAGATGGGTCTTAGCTTTGACATAGCTGCCGTTGTGTGTGCTGCTGGTGAAAAAATTTCTGCTCTTGATCCCTCTTCCGTGATTATGGAACCAAGATATTTGAATTGGCCCACTGTTTTCAGTTCCTGTCCTCTGACTTTAATCTTTGTTGAGGTTTATTTGCCACTGTTTGTCATCAGCTTTGTCTTCTCGGCAGTTATCTCCATAGTCTAGTACTATGACGTTAAATAAGCACACTGCCCCAGACCGGTAAAGCGGTCTGCAGGGTTACAGACATACTTCCCCATGACCGGAAAACCAGTCTCTAGTGATGAAAGGGTTAAAATAACACCCTTTTAAAAAACCATGATAGAGTGAAGCCGTGAAAGTCGAAGCGCGAAGTGGCGAGGAACGACTGTATTGCATAATTAGATTTGTTTTAACAGCTATAGTTTTTTGTGTATTGATCTACATTGCAACATATTTCCCCAAAATAAATGAGCAAAATCGAAAAAAGAATAATGCATAATTATGTTTGTTTTAAATGCCCCCCCCGCCCAAGCTTCATATTTTTGATGCAAACCAGTAAAAAATCCTTGAGCAATCCCATGTACCGAAAGATTTTTGTTTAAATAAAAGATGTTTTCTTATTAAGTCTGTCCTATACATTATATTTGGTGTAAAAATAGAAAAATCAGGCAGACAGAACTAATCAAATTAAATTTGTTTAATATGTTATTGTTTTATTCGGGTTTTATTTTATGAATGTTGCTCATTAGGTCTCATAAACAAAGACATATAATTTTTCAGCTGATTGGCAGATTTATACAAAATGACTATCATTCTCAGGGTGTGAAGTATTATGGACTTGTGTGTGAGAGAAGAGCAACAGATGAAAGGGTTAAATATATAACAGTATTAGAGATCTCTTATGTTTTTACAGTGCAATTGTAAAGATCATTTTAAAGCTAACCAGCTGCAAAAGACCTATCTTTCAAAGCCATTCTAAAGATCATTTTAAGATAAAACTCAGTATTATGCATTTATGTATTGCTTCCAGAAACATGGCATACCATAAAAAAAATATTGTATTAGACCCTGTTTTCGTTCTAATAGAATATCCTGCTTTGAAATAAAGTCTCTAAGACTGTATGTGAAACCTTCTAATTCATTTTATTTTATTTACAGAAATCTCGAAAAGAAGTCATTGACAAGTACTTTAAAGAACTCCGGTACATGTTGAGAGAAAAGCCAACCATACGTCACCTGATGGATGATATTGCCATTGATAACACCCAGCCTGGCCCCATGCTGGAAGAGTTGAAAAAAAGAATTTTTGAACTTTCAAAACAGCAGCCTCATTGGGGGGAGGAAAAACCTGCCCGATGGCTTCCCTTGGAACAAGCTATCATGACACTAAAAGCTTCTGGCAGAAAGGTGTGGTTAACAGAAAATCTTATGACAAATTTACACACATGCAAAATGTGTGCATTGAAGTGTGCAATGATTTTACCCATGCACCCATACACAAAATGTGTGCATAGAAGTGTGCAATGATTTTACCCATCCACCCATACACAAAATGTGTCCATAGAAGTGTGCAATGATTTTACCTATCCACCCATACACAAAATGTGTGCATAGAAGTGTGCAATGATTTTACCCATACACCCATACACAAAATGTGTGAATTGAAGTGTGCAATAATTTTACCCATCCACCCATACACAAAATGTGTTGAAGTGTGCAATGATTTTACCCATCCACCCATACACAAAATGTGTTGAAGTGTGCAATGATTTTACCCATCCACCCATACACAAAATGTGTGCATTGAAGTGTGCAATGATTTTACCCATCCACAAATCGGTTGCCTTTTACTTTTCAGCACTATGATTTCAATTTAAAATGATCTACAATTACCAAACTTTGTGAATGGTTTGCATTTGGTGTAAGTCTACTGAGTATAGAGTCAAAAGGTCAAGGTTTATAGCCGTAATACATTATATGTTAATATTTCATTACTTTTCAGTTCCAGTATATTATTGTCCCAGTCAAAATCTAATTAGCTCTAAAAACATGTTCCCAGTTTCATTTATTTGTCATAGCTAGCATAATAAATTTCTTCTCCCTTTGACTCTTGTAAGAGAACATTGTTGTCAAGTCACAAAACAAAATGTGCCTTTGTTATTCTTAAAATTTATTTTGGACAATCATGTCTTTCTTGTATTGGGTCATTCTCTCCACATTCAATGCTAATTTTAAAAAGGTCTTTGTACCTTGCTTCTGTTTATTGTTCTCTCTTAAACAAATTTGTTAGGGGAGAGCACTTAAAGCTGCAGACAACAGCCTTGGTCAGGAATGCCACAATGCCTTATGACAATGACAGTCTCAATAGATCTTCAGGCTGTACACTTTCACATCCCATTTTTCCACTGTACAGTAATGCTTCCTGTTATGTTTCAGTGATAATGTATTTCAACTTCAAGCTAACCCATTTAGTCATACCCCAGCCCTTAGTCTTTACCAGGGTTATGAGGGACCATTTAACCACACCGCAGACCTTAGTGTCTTCACCAGGTTGATGGGAGCCCATTCAGTCATGCCTCAGTCGGTAAATTAAAGTCTTTACTTGGATAATGGGGGTAATAGCAGCTCACTTGAGGTCTTTAGAGATCCCATTCCTACAATATTTTGATGACTTGATGAACTCGACATAGATTCGTCTCTGAAGGATCTGTGTCTCTGGTGATCCATGATGACTAACTTGGGTCTGATTCCCAATCTAGACAAGAATGGTGTCTTCCTATCTCAGGACTTCATATACATGGGTATGAATTTTCCTTACCAATCTATTGATGATGTGAGTTCCACAGGATGGCAAAAATGTATCATTCATCATGGATCTTGTCACCAAGGTCGTGGTCTTTGCTTTTTTGTTTTCACTTTTCTGTCCATGAATCTCTGAATTCAGCTTTGGAGAAAATATTTGTAGGGAGACTTCACTTGCACATTCTCCATTTCCAGCTTCTAGTGAAGAGGGGAACACTTTATTTAATATTTACTATGAGAAATTTATGAGTGCAGACTATTAATTAAGGCTTTCCAAACTTGAATGTGCTTTTCATATGTTAAGTCTGTTATCATATTACTTAGGGCTTTCCAAATTTGAAGGTGCTTTTCATACTTTAAGACTGTTATCATATTACTTAGGGCTTTCCAAATTTGAAGGTGCTTTTCATATGTTAAGACTGTTGTCATATTACTTAGGGCTTTCCAAACTTGAATGTGCTTTTCATATGTTAGGACTGTTTTCCTATTCGTGGGATATATACAAAACTTGAATGTGGTCATCACATGTTCCACATGACTCCTTACATTTTAGATTATATTAGCTTTGTACATTTCTTTCTTTCAGGTTGTACCAATCAGTCTCATTGAAGAGATAAATATGTCTGGATCTGTTAAGATTGAGGACAGAAATGAATTGGAGCTATTCCTTAAATTTCATCACGAGATGGGCACAATCCTCTATTTCAGGTAAAGCATGTGTGTCAGTGTATATTAATCCACTCTCAAGTGTGCAGAGGATGAAATAAATTGTATGTTTACATTATCCCATTTTGTTTTTGAGCAAATTAATCAAAGGTTAGTATACAGTGATTTATACTTTGAGAGAGTATACTGTAAAAATGTCTACTTTTTCGGAAACCTGTAGCATGAGATGCTGAGGAAAATACTGATGTTTTAACACAACATAGATGAATTAGAAACCACACTGTTTTAATGATCATTAATTTTAGCACTGTTAAACTTGGTATGCCTAAATGCTCAAATGATGTTTCTAGATTAGCTGTGCAAGTTATTATTGTCATCCTCTCATACAGCCATCCCTTCTGCCCCGGGGTAAAGGTTGGCCTTTCCAGAGAGAGGCTATATTTGTGAGATGTGTGTGTGTGTATGACTGTGTGTGTATATCTATCTATCTATCTATCTGCATGTATGTATTAAGAAAGGTAGCTATAACTTCAAAGCAATTAATATCTTTATTTTAAAGTAGCATTAATGTTTTAAAAGGTTCTTCTTGTAAAAAGAACAAACTTCATTCAAGTTAAATTAATAGTTCTTATTTGGTTTGTGAATTTTAAATTTACTATTGAAAATGACAAGGGTTTTGTATTTTATGTGTACTTGACTTTAATAATAATAATAATAATAATAATAATAATAATAATAATAATACCAATAATAATAATAATAATAATAATAAAAACTTTATTTAGAGAAGGTAACTCAATTAGTTTACAGAACTAATCTACCTTGAGGCCTTCTATATGTTATGTACAATTTGTACAATACATACAACATGATGTGAAGAGTCTGGGTCGATGCAAAATAAATAAGGAATTAAAAAATCCAAAGTATCAAGCCTGGAACACATGCACAGGCTTCTGTAAAAACATAAACATATAAGAAACATAAAATATCATTCTGCGTTGAAACATTCAGCTTTGAAAATGATGCAAAATTACAGACAAGCAGGCAGTATTTTTTTTGGTACTAGCACTGTTCAATTTTCTAAAGATTTCATCCATTTAAGACATTGATTATGAAACGAAGAAATGCCAGGAGCCTGCCTTATGTCGCTGGGAATGTTATTCCATACTACTGGACCAGTATATTGAAAACTTTTTTTAAACAATTTCTTTTTTGACCTTGGTATAATGTAATTTTTTCTTCTTATGGACCTTAAATTTGGAGTACCATCAGCATCTCTTTGGTGAAAGATATTGCTTAGATAGACAGAAATGGATTTTCCGGATACTTTATACATCAATTTGGCTTTTCTAAGAAATATTCTTTCATGTATTGTTAAAACCTTTATATTATTCATTGCATCCTGAAAATTGTTTATACATTGATCTAGAATTAAATGGCAAGCCCTCTTTTGGAGCCTTACAAGTGTTGTTATGTTTGAATTAGAGGTGTTACCCCAAATTATGTTACAGTAGTCCAGATATGGCTGAATATAACTTTTATAAAAGATGACCCAGTACTGAAGAGGAATGAATATTTTGATTTTCTTCAATAGCCAAAGATAAGAATTAACCTTTTTTGAAATGTGTTTAATGTGAATGGACCAAGTAAGATTTTTATCTATGAATACACCAAGAATGTTATCATGTGAGGTCATATTAAGGCTCACATTGTCAAAAAAAACATTAAGTTTGTTGCTATCTAGTCTTGCTCGTTTTTGTTGTGTTGTAACTAGTATTTATGATCATACTGTTTTCCTTGCACCTTACTTGAAGTCTGTTGAGAGCATCTTGTGAGTTATTTTCAAGTACCGTTTTGGTTTTACCAATCACAGACAGTGTAGTATCATCTGCATAGAGGTCAGTGGAAGAAATTGAAGTTCCAATCTTAAGAGGTAAATCGTTGATAAATAGAATGAATAACAGAGGTCCAAGGATAGAGCCTTGTGGTACTCCACAATTAATATTTTTACTTTTAGAAAGTTGACCATTTAAAGATACTTTTTGCACTTTATCGGTTAAGTAAGAAGTAAACCAGTTTCGAGTTTTCACTACATTGATAAATCTTTAGTTTTTCAAGTAAAATTTCATGGTCTACAAGATCAAAAGCTTTACGTAAATCAACCATAATAGTGCCTACCATTTCTCCATGATCTAATTCTCTCAGCCATTTATCAATCAAAGATACAAGTGCAGTTTCACAGGAGTGATTCTGGTGAAAGCCAGACTGAGTATCATGAATAAGATCATAAGCTGAGAAAAGAATCATGTACATGTTTTTTTCTAGTAATTTGGAGAGACAAGGAAGGATAGAGATGGGTCTTTAGTTATTTACATCATCTTTTGTTCCTGCTTTATGCAGTGGTATAACCTTGAGAGTTTTCCATGTTTGTGGAAATTTATTAGACCTAATACTTTCATTACAAATGAAAGCTATACTCTCTACAATTGCAAGTGCAGCCACTTTTAGTAGCCTTGGTCAAATCATATCAAGTCCTGTAGCTTTACAAACATTCATTGTTTTAATATATTTGAACACAAATTCTGGACTCATTTCAGGAATTTCAAATTTTATATTGTTTTGTAGATTTTAGCACAAAAATGTTTGAGTTCCAGATGATCAGATGAAGTTCTGGGTCCTTTAAGTTTTTCAGCAATTTGAACAAAAATGTTAAAAATATCTGAGATGTCCTTTGGATTAACAGTATAAATGCCCTCATGATTGAGGGATAAAATTGCAGCTTTACGCTTACATTTGCCTGCACCAAAACCTGTAAACATTTTCCAGATAGCTTTCGGGTTATTTTGGTTTTCATCCAGCACTTTTTTTGTAGTACGCTTGTTTGGCTTGATGTATCATTTTATAAACTTTATTCCTCCAAACTCTATATTCGGTTTGATTTCCAACTGATTTTAGTTAGTCTCTTTGCTTTATTGTTTCTAAAATTTCTGAGGAGATCCAGCCTGTCTGATGGTCTTTCTTTATCCTGTGTGTTTTTAAATGGGCATGCTTGTCCACAATACTGATGAACAAATCTGTCCAAGTATCTAAAACATCATCAATATCCTCAAAGATCTGGACTTTATTCCATGGAATCTGTTTTAGATCTTCTTGGAATTTAAAAGTATCAAAGTTTTGAAAGGACCTGTAAGTAATGGATTTATGGATATTATTTTTTGTTGATTTGCCACTGACTTTACGTGTTAGAAAAATTGGAAAGTGATCACTTATACCAATCTTTGGAACCATTACTTCCAAAACATTTTCTTTTGTATTGGTATAAATATATTCTATAAGTGTTTTAGAGGTAGATGTTACTCTGATGGTTTCATTTACTTGTTGCTCCATGCGTAACGAATCAATAAATTTCATCCAATTCCCTTTTATTTGGTCATTGAGAAGGTCTCTATTTATATCTCCTAGAATGTAAAATTCTTTCTCTTCATTTGAAATTTTATTTACTTGAAGTTCAAAATATTCACACCAATCAGTATGTGATTATGGGGGTCTATACACAAAACCTACTAAATAGGGCTTTGCTTTTTCTGGAGTGATCTGTAGCCAAATGGATTCTATTTCCTGTATTTCTAGGTCTTCCCGTCTTTTACAAATAGTACTGGTTTTAACATACACAAGGAGCCCACCACCGCCTGCTTTCCTATCCTTACGATAAGGTTTTTCATAGCCATTAATATATAAGAAATGTTCACCCTGATTTTCTGTGAACATTGTTTCCGAGAGTCCAAATAAATGTATATTATTATTTGGAGATGTTAACAGTTACTTCACTTGATCAATCTTTCCTCGAAAACCCGGAATACTTAAATGACCTATGTGTAAACATTTGCTAGAAACTCCTAAATACATGAGACTAATATCAATGCTATTAGAGGCACTCAAGGAAACATTAAAAGTACTAAAACTATGTTCACAGTGATCATCATTACAAGTATCATTACTGTATAAAAATTAGTTTTTCTACAACTGCATTTTCTACTTTTATAATCATTGTATAAATCTGAACTATCATTCCTGTTGGAATATGTATAAAAAGCTTGTAAGGTTCCACATTCAGAACATGCATCAACAAGGGGATCAAATCTGTTTTTACAAGGGATGCCCAGTATATATGACAGTCCTTGATAGATAGATTGGTCCTCCTTTTGAATGGAGTCTTCCTGTGGAATTGAGCTTTCCTCATTGCCTTTTTCCTATTCCATAAATCTAGTGTGAGTTTTAGCTTTGTGTCCAAAGCTACCACACTGATGGCATTATATTGGCTGTCTGTGCCTACATTCCTGTGCTGAATGTTTGATCTCACCACAGTAATCACATCCCATAGTGTACTGCCTGTATTGATATGGCTGACCATATTGTCTGATGTTGTTTTGACCAACATAGGGTTTATGGTGATGGATGAAGTTTGTAATGTGTCTGTAAGACCAGACTACATGAATAACTGCATTTATATTTTTTGCCAGCTTTTCCACCCCTTTGGTAGACAGGTGGATCTTATCTCTTTTTCCAAATAGATGTTGCATCACTTGTCCCTCTTCATCCAGGAAACTCATATAATTGTAAACAATATCACACTTCCATTCACGTGCCAGCCTTCCGATGGCCTCATTGATATCTAACACATCACAATCTCCTCTGGGGGCCATTTCACACAATGCAAACTGACAGCTTTGATTTTGCTTATGAATGTAATTAAGTAATTGGTCATATAGTTCTTCAAAAAGTTCTAGATCAGTCCCTTCACTGGCACTGTTCCCTCCACTACAGAGTACTATTTTAGTAAACTTGGAGAGATCATATATTTTTATATCTTCCAGTATTGTCTGTATTTTGGCACCTGAAATGGCATGCTTTCTAGCACAGTGCCTCAGTCCTCTGTTGTTAATTTCATTTAAAATGAAACTACCAATAAGGAGGATGTTATCTTGACTGATAGAAGACAAAGTAGTATGTTTACTTTGTATTGAAATTGTTTTTTGTATGGTGCTTTATTACTTCTGGTTGAATCAGTGTCAGAGTAGGAGAACTGCATTGGGTTTTCTTTTGGCAATACTTCAGGTGTCTGTACACTTTTACTAAGAGACATAGGTTTAGGACCAATGGTTTGTGAATGTCTGCTGATAGTCAAAGGTTTCTCTCTCTCTGGGCAGCTAATCTACTTGCTTCTGGATTGTTTGTATAACAGTCAGCAGCAGGTCAGTATTACATATACATGTAGAGGGCTGTCTATGATCTCTAGTAGGTCAGTATTACACATACATGTAGAGGGTTGTCTATGATCTCTAGTAGGTCCCTCTGTAGGAGTCATAGTTGGAGTGCTATTCATTGCAGGAAGCCTAGAAAGTGGGTCAGCTCTCTCATCAGATAATTCTTGGTTTCTATGACTACAACTCTCATTTGAGTCCACTATATCTGATAAACATGTGGAATTGAAACTATACTCACTGGTATGGGATTCTAAAAATAGATTCGTAGCCATTCTGATGAAGTTCTTATCTTTCCATTTCATTGACCCTAAACATCTAACTTCTATTAGATTTGCTGCACAATTAAAAATAAGTATACATTTTAGTCCATCAGCATGTTGTAATAGTAAACTTGGACTGGGATGAATCGAAAAAGAATTCCTTTTTAATTTGTTCCAGAAACTGATGGAAAAGCCAGTTGTCAAAAATGTTATTGTGAAATTGGTTGAATTTAAATGATTCACATGGTATATGATACCCTCTAAATAGTCCTTAACAGGAAGGTCTTGCTCTACATCTGAGAATCCTTCAAATGAAATATGTTCAGAGTCAGAAGATGGTGAGAATGTTGACATTATGGCAATAGCTGTAACTATAGTATAAGATATAGTACATGATGTTAAATTGCTTTTTTTAAATGTAAAAATATTTATTAAAGACTTTTTTTTACTATAAATTATTGAATCTGAATGTTAGAGACACAGAAGATATTATTACTCCTTTACTCATTGTAATTTGGAATGAATACATTTTTACTGATTTGGAAAGAATACACCACCACTGATGAGTAATCCTGTTCTTTTGAAAATCCATGGAACAAAGAACCACAATCCACCATGTTGAATCTGGCTGCTGGCTGATAAATTTTTCACATCACAAAATAGTTATAAATTATAAAATACTTGCATAGCAGCAAACTACATCACCCATGAAGCATATTAGTATAACAAAAACTATATCACTTTTAACACTCTGTTGAGGCTGCTGCCATCAAAATGTTAGCATATCCAAATTAAACAATTTGAAAACTATTGGATGTATTTACAGTTAAATTGTATCAAGCAACTTGTATGCATCTAACAAAAGCAGATGTATGTAAAACATTAATGGAAGGCAATCAACCCTGTTATTTTTGGAAAGGCTTTTGCAATAAAAAAACATTTCACTACTTGGTGTCTTATATTGAACAAGAGAAATAATTGATATTATGTGTTTGAACATATGTTTTACATTGTTTTCAGTGTGGAAAAATTGAGGGAGAAAATTGTTCTGGACCCACAATGGATGATTGATGCTTTAAAGTCCCTCATCACAGCTGAGACTTTTATCAAGAAAAATCCTGCCATCACTAGCAAATTATATGAATTCATAAAGACAGGAAAGCTCACCCATGAACTGATAGGTTTGTAATTATTTTCTTTAAAATAACAATCATGGTTTGCTTTTAACTTTCCTGCATTAGTGTGTAAGAAAATGTTGGTGCATTTCTTCAGTTATAGTTCATGTCGCCAAGTCACTGTTCTGGTGATTTTTATTTGCCTATGGAATTATTCATATTTTGCCACATAATAAATGATTTTTGCCATCTTATTCATTTTGTCAAGTAACTGTTCTGGTGATTTTTATTTGCCTATGGAATCATTCATATTTTGACAAGAATGGTTAAATACAAGAGAAATAAGACTCGTGACGAATAGGAATAAGATTATCAAGACATGTTCAAGGAACACACAACAATCAGACAAGTAAAATTCACTCACTTCTGGTAAATGACACCATAGTCACTGATGAAACTGACATTGCAAATGTTTTCAATGATTATTTTCACCAAT
Source organism: Unio delphinus (assembly GCA_029339505.1). Lineage (NCBI taxonomy): Eukaryota > Metazoa > Mollusca > Bivalvia > Unionida > Unionidae > Unio > Unio delphinus. The sequence goes on from JAQISU010000103.1 coordinate 2,057,346, forward strand.
ATTACCACAAAGTTAAAAGAACCAGTGGTAGAAAACAGCTTTAGTGAACTGAAAAAGTTCTGCAGTAGTAAAATCTCTAAGGAAGTATATTTCTCTATCCCAACAGTATCAAACAACTTTGTTAAAAAAAATGTCTCAGTGAACTTGATAACAAGAAAGCTACATGACTTGATCAGATTGGTCCAAGACTCGTTAAATCTTCTGCCTCTGTTATTTTAGATAGCATAACATTCATAATCAATTTAAGTATTGCAACCACGTCTGTCCACAAAATATGGAAAACTGCAAAAGTAACTCCTATTCACAAATCTGGATCTAAGAATGATGCTGATAACTATCGACCAATCTCAATACTACCAAACTTGTCAAAATTGATTGAAAAAGATATCCATGACTCATTCGTGTTATATTTAAACAAACACTTGCTGTTACACCCTAATTAATCAGGCTTTAGACAGAAACATTCATGTGAGACTGCCTTGATCTCCCTAACTGATAAATGGCTTCAAGCACTTGACCAAGGTAAAATAATAGGATCTGTATTTGTAGATTTCATGAAAGTGCTTGGCATGGTGGATCATGAAATCCTTGAAATTTGAGGAAACTGAAAATCTACCAATGCGATGAAGAAAACAGATGGTTTACTTCATACTTAAGTGAGAGAACACAACATGTTTATACAAATAACGTTCTGTCTGAACCTGAAACAATTAGATATGGAGTACCACAAGGCTCAATTCTAGGTCTATTACTATTTATTTTATTTATTAACGACCTACCACTTTTACTAAGAGACTCTATATCATCTACAGATCTCTATGCAGATGACACAACATTGTCAGACATCCAAAACACAAAGCATGAACTCAAAGTTTCTTTACAGAATGTATTAAACAAGCTGGAAAACTGGTGCACATGCAATGGCATGGTAGTAAATACTGGTAAAACTAAAATATTACTTATCTCAACAAGGGAAAAAAGGAAAAATCTTGATACAAAACAGATTTGCAAATGGTCTGTCATGACAGATTACTTGGTGTTTTGGTAGATAATAACCTATCATAGACTGATCATATCAAACATATCAGTTAAATGGTCAATTCAAGTTTATGGCTTCTCAGTAGGATAAGACATTTTCTCCCTGAAAGGCACAGAAAACTAGTGTACAACAGTAACATACAACCCTATTTAGACTACTGTAATACATTATGGGGTAATTCAAATGATAAAAACATATCAAAGTTGGAAAATCTTCAAAAACGAGCATTTAGGCTAATATCAAACCAGAAAGAAAGCAAGGAAAACTTAGCTGTTAAGCTAAAAATATTACCAATTAGAGACCGAATATGTTTAAGAAAAGCCAAATTAATGTACAGGATATACAGTAATAGTGCTTCTGAATATTTACAATCCCTATTCCACTATAAGCTACCTGGTAATGCACCCCACCTGCAATCAATGTCTTTAAAACAGTAAAAAATTCCAAAACCAAATAAGGAATTATTCAAGAAAAGTTTCCAATACTCTGCTCTGGAATAACATTCTAGTTGAGATTAGAAATGCCCACTCTATTTCCATCTTCCAAACCCAATATATCCAGTGGCTTCTGAGATAATGCTGAAATAAATAAATTCTTATCTAATTGTGTTACCCTCTTTAAATAAAGTCATTATTAATATTATTATTGTTATTGTTATTATTATTATTATTATTATTATTATTATTATTATTATTGATTTATGGGTTAAAGGTCAAGATCACTGTTGTAGAATCCTATCGATTTATGGGTTAAAGGTCAAGATTACTGTCACAGAATCCTATTGATTTAAGGGTTTAAGGTCAATATCACTGTCATCAAATCCTATTGATTTATGGGTTAGTGGTCAATATCACTGTCATAGAATCCTATTGATTTATGGGTGAAGGGTCAAGATCACTGTCATTGAATCCTATTGATTTAAGGGTTAAAGGTCAATATCACTGTCGTAGAATCATATTGATTTTTGGGTTAAAGGTCAAGATCACTGTCGTAGAATCCTATTGATTTATGGGTTAAAGGTCAAGATCACTGTCGTAGAATCCTATTGATTTATGGGTTAAAGGTCAATATCACTGTCATAGAATCCCATTGATTAATGGATGAAGGGTCAATATCACTCATAGAATCCTATTAATTGAGGGGTTAAGGGTCAATATCACTGTCATAGAATCCTATGGATTTATGGGTTAAAGATCAATATCAGTGTCATATAATCCTTTTGATTTATGGTTTAAATGTCAATATCACTGTCATAGAATCCTATTGATTTATGGGTTAAAGGTCAAGATCACTGTCGTAGAAAATCCTATTGATGTATGGATTAAAGGTCAATATCACTGTCATAGAATCCTATTGATTTATGGGTTAAAGGTCAATATCACTGTCATAGAATCCTATTGTTTTATGTGTTAAAGGTCAATATCACTGTCATAGAATCCTATTGATTTATGGGTTAAAGGTCAAGATCGCTGGTACTAAAGAAGAAACTTTCAGTTATCTGCATATAGAACTTTACATTGTGGCAGATGTATAATAAAATGTTTATGGTAATCTTGTTAGATATACATTTGTCTGGTGCTGGCAAAGTATGTAGTTTCCCATTTTTCTCATCAAGGCCAAACTATTTGCTTTCCCACTCAACATGGAACTGACCACATATGATGTTTGCGAGTGCGAAATCCCACATTACATCACACATTTCATCAGTAATCACACAGAATCTAAAATATTTTAGAGAAATAAGAGATGCAGTAGAACTTGGGAAGGAAAGATACAAAATCTGGACAAATACCTAAATAAATATTTTGGTTGTGATAATGCACTGACACATTCACAGGTATAAAAGGCTTCATAATTAGACTTAAATGATGCTTTGGATTAATGTATCAGTGGCTGATAAAGGTGTAAATGGGTATTCAGGTAAACGCTGTTCATAATTACCCAAGTAATACAAATAGTTATCGGTATTTAGCTCATGTAAAAAAATACCATAAAACATGTTTCCAAGTTGAGATAAACAATTATATCTGATGATTTTAGAAGTGAATGACACACATAATAATGAATACAGTTCAAGACTCTGGTAGTGTGGTATTTATTCATAGCAGACTTTCATCTCCTGATCTTGTTATGTGTGTGATCATTTTCCTATATATGACAAACAGTTTCCTCATTTTCTTTATATAATACATGACACGCTTCCAAGAGAACAGACTGGTTTCTTGAATTTGAAACCATGTATCACAGATTCATTATAGTTTGACTGATATTTAAGTAGTACACAAAAATATATTTAAAAAAAATATGGCACCAATTATTAGGTGAAGCGGACTTTATCAATGAGACTCATTCATGGTATATGACTGCAGATCCAGGTAATTAGCAGAACTCTTCATATTATTTTCTGTAATTATGGCATGTAATATATATATATATATATATATATATATATATATATATATATATATATATATATATATATATATATATATATATATATATATATATATATATATATATAAATATATATATATATTCTTTAATGTCATTCATAGTAATAATAATTAATCTTTTACCTGTGTCAGGGGGTGTCTGACATGTATGAACTTACCACAAAACAGTTGAAATTTAATATAACAGACTTTGACAACTTTAGTGACTTTTGGAGATTTTGATGTTTCTTGAATAATTCAAATTTTTTCCATTGGTTGACCTAGGTAATATGAATGGGACAAAATGAGTAGTATGTTGTAGAGGGAGGGTTCTATTGCAAAATACGGTTGCTATATACGGTATATATTAATAAAGAATTAAGCATTTTCATTCCACTATTTGGAGTCATTCACACTTTTTTTGAGTCTATCACACTTATTTGGAGTCATTCACACTTATTTTGAGTCTATCACACTTATTTGGAGTCATTCACACTTTTTTTGAGTCTATCACACTTATTTGGAGTCATTCACACTTTTTTTGAGTCTATCACACTTATTTGGAGTCATTCACACTTTTTTTGAGTCTATCACACTTATTTGGAGTCATTCACACTTTTTTTGAGTCTATCACACTTATTTGGAGTCATTCACACTTTTTTTGAGTCTATCACACTTATTTGGAGTTATTCACACTTATTTATTTGGAATCATTCACACTTATTTGGAATCATTCACACTTATTTGGAGTCTCACAATTATTTGGAGTCATTCATACTTATTTGGAATCATTCACACTTATTTGGAGTCCTTCACACTTTTTTGGAGTCATTTACACTTATTTGGAGTCTTTCACACTTATTTGGAATCTCACACTTATTTGGAGTCTTTCACACTTATGTGGAGTTATTCACACTTTTTTTGTTCCCGTTGTTAGTAGGGCTGTCAAAAACCACAGAAAACTTACCGGATACCCGTTACGCCGTTTAACGGTTACCCGGGTACTCGTTAGAGCATGGAAGACATGTACAACCCTTGAGCAGCAAATTTATTTCCCACTAAATTACGCATTACGCGTAAACGTATATGGATTACACTTTTTCGGTATATCCACCTTCCATAAATCTAGTTTATATTAGCATTTCATTAATGTTTCTGTCTTTCCAAACTGTCTTCAGCCTTGCCATTGCTGTTATTGTCAGCACAATGCTGGACAATATTTCTGGTTTCAATCCCTCATCTGCCACGATGGCTCCTAAGTACTTGATCTATTAACTGTTTCCAGTTCTTGGCCACTAATCATGATGTCAGTGCTGATGCCACTGGTGTTGTTGGTAATCAATTTGGTCTTCTCTGCACTGATTTCCATACCAAAAGCAGTAGCTGTCCTGTCCAATTTTTCCACCAACTGAGCTAGCTCCTCCTCATTTCCTGCAAGACCATCGATGTCATCAGCAAAGCGCAGATTCGTTATTATTCTGCCTCCAATACTGACAGTTCCTTCATGGTCTTCCAGTGCATCTGTCATGATTCTTTCAAGGAAGATGTTGAAGAGAATAGGTGAAAGCAAGCAGCCCTGTCTGACTCCCACAGTTGTCCTAAACCAATCTCCTTTTTGACCGTTGAAGCATACTGCACTGGTGGCCTTGCTGTAAAGGCTTTCTATGACTTTGATCAGGTTAGTGTTGATGTTGTACAGCTTCATGGTGGACCAAAGGGCTGCATGCCATACCCTGTCAAACGCACTCTTAAAATCTAAAAAGACATGATAAAGGTCTTGTTGGTGCTGGAGGTATTTCTCACATAGTATTCTCAGGTTGAAAATCTGTTCAGTTGTGCTTCGCCTTGGTCTGAAGCCTGCCTATTCTTCAGCTATGATTTCCTCTGCCCGCAGCTTCAGTCTGTTTAATATGATTTTTAGCATGACTTTGCTTGGGTGGCATATAAGACTGATCATATGATAGTTCTGATATTGCTGCAAATTGCCTTTTTTCGGGAGAGTTATTATGAGTGACTGAGTCCATGGTGTTGGCCATTCCCCTGTCTGCCAGATCTTGTTGCAGATTGTTAGTAGGGCGCTTATCATGGCTTCATCCCCTTCTTGGACTAGTTCTGCAGGGATGTTGTCTACTCCTGCTGCCTTCCCTTTTTTCATTGCTTTCACTGCAGCCTCTACATCTTCTCAGATGATGGGTTAGTTGTCAGTGTTGGTCACTGATGGGGTGTTGAGTATGTCTGGGTCCCCTGTAGGTCTGTGGTTGTACAGGTCTGAGCAGTATTCTGTCCATCTCTTAAGAATGTCTTGTTCTTCTGTAAGACAGTTCCCTCCCTTATCTTGAATGATGGAGGAGCATCCTTGTTTTACACTCGTCAGGTCTTTCACCAGTTGGTATGCTTTTTTGCTATTATTTTTCTTTACATTGTTTTCTTTTTTGCTATTATTTTTCTTTACATTGTTTTCTATATCTTTACACTGGTCTTCAATCCATGTCTCCCTTGCCTTTCTTATGCTTTTCTTGATAACCTGGTTGATTTCCCTGAATTGTTGTGCTCCTTCTACTTCTGACTTCTTCTTCTTTAGCTCTCGATGCTTGTCACACAGATCAAGTATGTCAGTTGTAACCGAAGGTTTCTTTGGTTGTCGATGTTTACCAAGGATCTCACTGGCTGTTTGGGTCACTGCTATGTTAAATGTGTCGATCATTGTGTCTATAACTGTGTTCTCTGCTCAAAGAAGTAACAGTGGTGCAAATTTCCCTCTTATCCTTGCCTGGAAGGCTTCCAAGACCTCTGGGTCTTTTAGCTTGTCAAGGTTGAACTTGATTCTTGTGGGACTCTCTTTGTCGACTTTTTTTAGATGTAGTCGGAGGGTCATCATCACTAAGTCATGGTCACTTCAAATGTATGTTCCTGGGAAACTTCTTGTCTTGGCAATTTTTATGCTGATGTGGCTACTATATAATATGTCCAACAACTTTTGGAAATTTGCTTATTGTCGATATCACGTGACTGTATGACCTGTGTTGCGAGATTTGTGTAGTCACGTGACTAGAAATGCAAATAGCAAGATCTTGGATAAATTTCAGCAATGATGTACTTTCGTCTCGCCTGTCAGCAGATTAAAGGTATAAAAAATGCTATGCTCACGATTTTTGAGAAGATAAATCATATTCCTATCAATTTCATGCTGGTATATCTCGATCAAAGATCGTTCAAGTTTGCTGGGCCCGCATGTAAGCTGCTACCCATGCCGACATCAAATGGTGTTGGCGAATTCCAACTTTTTGATAGGAAATGCGCTCTGACCCTACACCCCAACAAGAATGTCCAAATATCAAAAATGGGGTGGCAAGGGTCAGAGGAAACTCGTACTACTCAGACCAGTGTGCTGATGATGATATATGATATTTTGATAGTGTTGTCGACAAATGTTTTTGTGAATGGGTACTCGTCATTAATTTTCAATGCCTGGGTCTTTCGCTACGGTCGGGTACCTGAGTACCCGGGTACCCGTTGACAGCCCTAGTTGTTAGTTGCTGTACCTTGATATTGTTCAAGAGGACAAACCTTATCTGGAAATAGAAAGTACTCATTATTTGGACTGTTATATTCTGAACTGTTATAAAGAAGGAATTCTGGGTAATGCCATCTAGACAACATCGGGGTTCTTGTGTTTCAAATATATGCTTCGTGTTTCAGACGAAATGGATTTTTTTTATATTGACGAAATGGATGTTTTCTATGTAAATGATTGACAGATGTTTGGTCATTTTCAGGGATTTGTAGACGTGATCATAAACTCTAGATCTAATGAAATAAATTACTCTGGTTGATAAGTTAAATATCATTGACATGAATTGTTGTATGTAATAAGCAGGTCTTTCAACAGTGGTTTTAATGGATAATCCTTTATATTTTAGTGCATTAAAGATGCATTACCAGATGCCAAAAGTGAAGTCCTTATTTGTAAGGTCAAGGCAACAATTGTGTATAATATTGGACTAAAACCCATTAATAAAAGCAACAGTAATTCAATTAATCTGTATTAATTAGGCATAACTGTTACTTTATAGATGTCATCTGGACTAAAGAGAACAACCCGGAACTCCATAACAACAAGGATCACATTTTAGGTCTGATGGAGCAGCTCAATATTATTGCCATCCCAAGGATATTTAGTGAAGAAGGAAAAGAAACCAAGGCAAGTTTGTTTATGTACAGCATTATTAGTTTTAGTAAGTTTGCCTTCAGTGTGAAATTCATTTGGATATAAATAATGATGAAATTAAAGGTATGGAAATTAATTTTAGGAAGCATTTGGCAGAGACTAGCATGTTTTTTTGCATTATATGTGTGGTACACTCTTGGTCTAGATTTTGTATTTGCTTAATACCATGCTATTGTTTGCACCCACCATGCAAACATAGCTGCATAGAATAATGAAACTTGATTTAAAAAATACCATATATACCTGTGTATAAGCAAAATAATTTAGGAAGAAATAAAAGTCTTGAAAAAGAGGTTCAGCTTATCTGCGGGCCATAGTCTAAACTTGACAGTTTTTAGGTCTTTATGTTGACTACTGTAATGGTTGTAAACACAAAACAAATCATTTTTCCGTGTCCTAAGACACAGGCATGTAAAAACAGAGCTTTCTGTGACCTGACAATTATTAGACTGCAATAAACTACCATGATTAATTTTGTTATTATTTTGCATATGCATATTTTCTGATTTCAAGGCGAAATTAATTAAAGATAAATACAGACATCATAATTGATGGGTTGGTAGTGTTTACTGAGGAAACCAGGTAGTACAGTATTCAATACACTTTGATTACGCGACCCAAAATTTTTTTTGACTGCAGGAACAAACTTAGAGACCTAATAATGTTCAGTATTTTTTCAGCAAGTTTTTGTTTCCAATTTCATGGCTTTTGTTTTTTGCTTTTTCTGATGTGTAGTCATATCATTATAGATGTAAAGCGCTTAGAGCTTCTAAAGATTAGGCACTATACAAAGTCCTCATTATGATTATAATTCTTCTTCTTCTTCTTCTTCTTCTTCTTCTTCTTCTTCTTCTTCTTCTTCTTCTTCTTCTTCTTCTTATTATTATTATTAGAACATCATTATCAATATTATTATTATTATTATTATTATTATTATTATTATTATTATTATTATTATTATTATTAATAATTATTATTATTATTATTAATTATTGTTATTATTAATTATTATTATTACTATTATTATCATTAATTATTATTAATTATTATTATTATTAATTATTATTATTATTAATATTATTATTATTATTATTATTATTATTATTATTATTATTATTATTAATACTTACTATTAATAATTATTATTATTAATTATTATTATTATTATTATTATTATTATTATTATTATTATTATTATTAATATCTCTTGGAGTCAAATCAGAGACACCATTGCAATAAACTTAAATGATTTATCCAAAATGGAGTTCAGAAAATATGTTCCGAAAAATATGGTTAAACCTTAAAAGCTGATTTTAAAAAGATTTCTTCTAAACAAGAAAAGTCCTACATGTTCTGTTAAATCACTTGTGAATTATTGTTGTGATGAAATTATTAATTTACTTGAAAGGATTCACTGCTTCACTAAATAGTATCTTAAGTTTAAAGATTATTAATGGAAATTGATGATTTTTCTACCTCAACAACAACACAAAATAAAAACAAAATAAACCACAACAAAAAAATGCACACTACAACAAAATAGCAGCAGAAGGGGCGAATCAGACAACATTTTTAGACAAGTTTTCACTGAAATCACGCTTAAAAACAATGAAACCAATGACATCAGGGCCCAAATGTGTGTGTGAATCTGATATCGTTTCATGGATTAGGTCCAAAAAAAAAATATGAAAAAATCAATGAAATTAATGAAATCCTCCATCGATTTTTTGGGAAAAAGGGACTACAACGTCGTTCTCACTCACCCCTTCTGCTGCTAGAACTTTCAGTTGGGGTTAACCGAATATTTGATCCAGTCCGATACGATATCGTGTTCGAGGGTCATGTAAATTTATTGTTACAAATCCGTGTGGGGCAGACTGAGCATGACTAAAGAAATTTCTAAATTGATTGAAGTCCATATCAGAACACCATGTCAGCCAAATATTTCGTAGCGTATGTGTATCAACGCCGTTGAATACAGCAAGCATATTACAGTTATCTCTAATCACTTTTGGAATCTGAGTGTATCGTTTAGTGACATAGATCACATCCGTGTTTTTATGCCTGCCTCGGGAAAATATTCTAGCAGGATTTTTTTTATTATCTAACATGACATCGTCGTATACAACTAAATTGTTGATACTTCCATCGAGGTCATTCACGGATGGCGCCTCGTCAATATCGGTTATAAATTCAATAACATCCTCGCCGGCAATCTCTGAAGCGTTTTCATTAAAATCTTTTAGCACTTCATAGCATCGTTGGTCGTCTACGCTAGGGGCAATTAAATACAACTTATCCCACTTCATCCATCTCATTATTAAATTGAGCAACAATTAAGTTTTACCGGATCCAGATGGCCCGATTATAATTGCGCGGATAGAGTTTGGTAGCGCTGCATGATGCTTCACTGGTTCTCTTGTTTTAGTCGCTGAAAAATCAATTATATTCATATCTCTATACATAAATTATGGATCTATATTGCGTGAAGTGTAAGGCGCGTACTGGCACAGATGACTTGACGACGATTACAACTAAAAATAACCGATCAGCGCTTTCTGGTAAATGCGTACAGTGTAGTACAAAGAAATTTAGATTTGTTTCTAAACCCAAGGAACCCAAGGAACCTTTAAAAAAAAACGAGGAGGTGATATCGCTGCCAAATTAGCAAAACTCCCTGGAACCCCATGGGCAAAATACCCCGGAGAAAAACACCTTCCAGGGTATAGTTATTGTGGACCGGGAACAAGACTTGATATCAGACTCAATGATCAAAATCAGCCCCGACCCGGTGAGGAACCAATAAACGCTATTGATAAGGCCTGTCACCTTCATGATGTTGCTTATAAAAGCAGCAATTTGCAACACAGGCATCTAGCAGATGTGAAATTAATTCATGCGTTGAATTCTATCACTGATAAATCCTTCAAAGGAAAATTGGCTTCATTTTTGATAAAATCGGCTATGAAAAGTAAATTGATGTTAGGTGCTGGTAATTAATAACAACATGGAATCTATTTATTATTCCCCAAGAGGATACTGGAAGGGTAACGCTGCAATCAGTAAACTCGCTAGCGCCGCAAAAGTGAAAAAAAAAACCACTGCGGCTCATTGGTTATCCAAACAGGCACTATGGCAAATTTATCTACCACCGCCTAAACAAATTCAATTCTCGCATTTTGATGTGACCTTTCCTAATGAAGTTCATCAGGCTGATCTATTATTTCTGCCACATGATCGTGGTTACAAATATGCGTTAACTGTAGTTGATATTTCAAGTCGATACAAAGAAGCAGAACCGTTAAAAACAAAATCGGCCACTGAAGTGGCTTCTGCATTTGAAAGGATTTATCGAAGGAGTCCTCTGCACTGGCCAAATCTGTTACAAGTTGATCCGGGCAAGGAATTTCAGGGTGCAGTGTTATCTACAATGAAATATCACAATGTCACTATCAGACGGGGGCATACTGCACTGCATCGTGATCAGGCCATTGTAGAACGATTTAATCGGATTCTTGCTGAACGGTTATTTGGATATCAATATGCAAAAGAATTCATCCAAGAAAAAAGATCCCGTGAATGGGTTAAGAGATTACCAGGTGTAGTTACCGCACTGAATAACGAGATTACTAGAACCATCAACATGAAACCTATCAACGCGATTAAAAAGAAGTCGATACCTGAAAAACCACAAAAGGATTTTAGCGTTTCCCAACCAATTCTTGGTAGTAGTGTCATTGTGAGGTACTTATACGAACCAGGAGAGCTTGAGGGTGGCACAAAAAGGGCTACTGATCCTATTTGGAGCGTCACTACGCATAAGATATCTAGTATAACACGATCTACGGGTAGACCTCCAATCTATAAACTGGATTCAACTGCCCCTCAGCGTGGGTTTACTAGACAACAATTACAAGTGATACCCGAGGATACTCAATTGCCACCGCATGGGCTTAACTAGCACCCTTGCGTCTATTGCACTCAAGACAAGTCAACATCACATTATTTCTGACATGACCGAGATTGTTATTTTTTCTGTCTACGGTGAATTGGCGAGGATCCTTATCCGAATACTGCCAACGCATTATACAATTGCAACTCGCGCAGTGATTATTCTGTTGTTTCTTCAAAGTGATTATTAATTCAGCATCAATATCAAATTCTCGTTGTTTTTTTTTGTCCTGTTGTTTGTAACCGGAGAGTTTTTTATCAATAATATCATCTATTGTGGTGTCATTATCATCGCCAATGATTTCATCATCGCCTGACTCTGTCAGGACAATTCTTCGAAGTTGATTTATTTTTCGTACTCTGGATACTGAAAGATAGACTAAATTCGACCATTATATGCGATTATCTACCATCCAAACAATTGTATCCGATATAGTCAATCCCTGTGAAGAATGTATCGTCGCTGCGTATCCTAGCGTCCACGGGGATTTATTAGCACGCAATGCATCTTCAACGACATTGATATCAACCAGCACAATATCATTTAATACGAGAATCTGCTTTTCACTCTGTCCTGGAATATCAACTTCGATGTTCTGTTTTCGTGTATCCGATGGCCTATAACAGAGGGGCACTTGAAGTGTTGCAAATTTTTGTTTATGCAATTCAAATAACTTCATCTGAAGTGTGTCCCTGACTATTTTTCTACTTGCAATGATCAAATCATTTGGTCTCCACGCTTCCCAAAACTCATTCATGGGAGTTTCCGAAATTATTTCACGGGTTATTTCACACTGGATTCTATCCGGTTGTAATCTAATTAGTTTCTTCAATTCTTTTAATTCATTATCAAGTGATCTATGATCGGTATCAATTTCTTCATAATAGTCTACAAAACCCTTTAGCCATTCATGGGGAGATGCACCGACAAATGGTGGTGGTTGACCGTGATCACCGCACATGACGACTTTTGTATTCTTCAATAACAACCACTCAAGAAATATTTTTAAGACATCTTCTGACACTGTGTCTATTTCATCCCAAATCATGAATTCAGGAATAAATTTCTCTCCCATGCGCTCAGGAGTCCATTTGTCTCCCTTCCATCGGAAAAAGCTGTGATAAGTGCAGGCATTTACCCCTCTCTGTATCATTTCTCTTGCAAGTCTATGAGTTGGTGTTAGCACAATCATTTTTGTTAAATCCGTAGGATTTTTCCCACGGAATAACTCAATTACCCGGGTTGTTTTTCCTGACCCGCCACAACCGTTTAAATAAACTGTTTTATATCTACAGATTGGATCAGAAATCGGTGGTGCATTAGAAAATTCTGAACACTGATTGCTTTCTAAGTAATTATTTTCAATGGTAACATCTGCTGATGGAATATAATCATGAATCATTTCTTTCTTAATTCTCCATGTTCCCCATTTCTCGTTGCCAGTAGCCTTAAAATCAGCCATTTTGCTATTTATGTAAAATGAGTCAGTAGCAACTCTAACTGCGGTGGTAGGAAATCTATTGATCATTGAAAACAGATTGATAGAAGCATAACCAAGCATAGAAGCTCTTAAGTGTGTGTACTGCGGATGGTATCCATCATTGTAGGTAACAATTGTACCCAATTTGGTTCCATCGGACAGAAATGCGTCCTTACGATTGACATATAGGCCCCTATTCGTTAGATCCGCGATTACAAAATCGTATTCAGCGTTGTCTATAATCAATCGTGAAGAATATTTCGTATTATCATCTTTGCCACCTTGGGTAAATTTACCGATTATTCTTCGTCCAAGATTTTTTGTTTCATTGTTTCTGATTTCAAATAACTGTCTGGACCAATCCATGATTTGTCGTTCATTAAAATCAGGAAACAGTTTTCGCTCTTCGCTAATTATTTTTTCTAGATCAGGTTGTGGTAACCAGACTGATTTCTGTGCTCGATAGGATATAATTGCTTCACTGACAATTAATGATTTTAACATTTTACAATCAATCATATATCTCAATAGCACTATTGGCATCCAGTGTTTTTCAGACATGTGTTTACCAATCCAAAGATAACTACACGGATGAAGTCCTTCAGACATTTCAAATGATACCACACAAATCAAAATCAGGAAGTGGTCCATTAATAGCAACACGGGTCATTTCGTGTGTAGGGTGTCCAAATCGTTTGAAATATTTCTCAGACTCTCCATACCCAAGAAAACTTCCTGGATAACACGCAATCATATCAACTGAAATAACGGTATCAGCGGTGTATTTTGTGTTCCATAACCCTCCATGACTGTATTCAAGACAGGACAATTTGACATCTGATAAGAACTCACTTCGGGTTGGTTTCCACGCGTTTTTCTTTCTAGCAAAATGTGCTGCAATGGATGGTACTGTGAAACAGTTTGCTAATAATTGATCTTCGATTCCCCCCTCAGAAAACTCACTAGCTAGTTGTTTCATTTGATTCTGCAGCTCTTCAGTACGGTATAATTCTCCGTTAGGCCTTACAAACTGATCAAATCTACATTCTTCGTCTGAATTACTATGAAATAGCCACACTGACACAGAATCGTTTTTACTCAAATCGTAAATAGCATCAAATAATTTCTGCTCTGAAAAAAACTCTTCGGTTTGGGATAGATATCTTACGGTTCTATCCCGTGGGAATATTGTTACTGCAGATGACCACGCGTGCGCGTTATGATCAATAATTTCAATGGGGGCTCCCTGTGATTTATATTTCGATTCGTATAATACTTCTCCGGTGATTGTCCTTACCGATATTGGAAATCTTAATGATTTTTCTAATTTAGTTATATCCTGAATTGTTGCCCCATGCTCTTTTACCGTGAACTCCCACTCGGTTATTTTTTTCGTCTTAGATCAGTGAGTTTATTTCCCCGGGACGCATTTGTGAAGTGTTCTATTATTCGTTCTGCTACACAATTGAGCCCTGTCGAATATTTCATGTGTGCTAGTTTTGAAATATCAGGTTTTTCATTGAGCGGATAGATCCCGTAAACAACTGCTGTGACAGGATAAGATCTTTCGTAGTAGGGTTTATCAATTCCAGACAAAATTCCTGGTTTGGAATCCTGATTCACTGTGACAGTTTTTTTGCCCCTGAGAATGGGTTCAAATTTATCCCTAATAATCCATTTGTCATCTTCACGGATAACGAATTTGATTCGAAAAATATTTCCTTCTTTCCCAAGACGTGAAATGATCACTGCTGCTTTTTCATCATTCATGGTAGCGTCAACAACACCATCAATTCGAAATGTTGACCAACAATAAGATGCCCCATCACGCTTGAATTCATTAAAACAGTCTCTGATGGGTTTATCAAGAATTTTATTCTTGGGTGTATTAGAAACTATATCAAGATTGAATTGAGCATCCTTCCATGGTGATCTCATGTTTCCGTCTCTTGGACGTTTGTTACGTTTTTTGGGTCTATCGATATTAAATTTAGGGTTAATTTTTAATAATCTCTTAAACTCTTTCATGTTTCCGTCTCTTGGACGTTTATTACGTTTTTTGGGTCTATCGATATTAAATTTAGGGTTAATTTTTAATAATCTCTTAAACTCTTTCATGTTTCCGTCTCTTGGACGTTTGTTACGTTTGTTTCCGTCTATTGGACGTTTTTTGGGTCTATCGCGATTAAATCTAGGATTGATTTTCAATAATCTCTTAAACTCTTTCATATTTCCGTCTATTGGACGTTTTTTTGGTCTATCGAGATTAAATCTAGGATTGATTTTCAATAATCTCTTGAACTCTCTATCAGCATTGAATTTAGCATTTTTCGAAGTCAATCTCTTGAACTCCTTCATGCTATACATAAAACAAACATTTAAATGAAAGTTTTATATATAATGAATCACTGCAAATGGCTCATGATGGGAAATGTAACCCCGTGTAACAAATCATGCAGAAAAAATGAGTACTGTAGGTATCATATGCAAAGTTTTCGACGTGGAAGTCTTGGTCCGTTACCCTGTATTCGATGTGGGGTTGGGGTCAAGGGAAGATTGTGTATTGATTGTGGTGGTAAGCGATATAGGGAATTGAAGCGTTATTATGATAAAAGAATAAAAAATGGACAATCCATCAGAAATTATGACCCTGAAAAAGTCTTTGACCCTGATAACGTCACTGACAAAATCATAAGAACTCCGCAAGACTATATCGAAAGATTTTCCAGTGATGTAATTATTGAACCAAACACTGAATTAGACAAACAATAGAATAGTATATATGAACCAAGAATTCAGACCACATCCAGTGATTACAAAATATGAAGCATCCAGTGATGGTACTGTCAGAAACCGTAGACTGAAAAAATCAGTTGGTTTTGTGAATAATCACGGGTACTTGATGTTTACTGTTGGCGGAGGAAAAGAAAAGAAAACTTATCTCAATCATCGTTTCGCATTTGAATGTTTTAATGGATTGATCAAAGATGGTTTTGTTATCGATCACAAGGATTCTAATCCGAAAAACAATTCTTTATCCAATCTGCAAGCTATCACACAGAGTGAGAATTTGAAAAGAGGGGAGACTGGCACTTGCAAAACGGTTGGGAAGAGACCTGTGACATCTTTGAATACAACAACTAATGAAGAAATGATTTTTCAATCAATGAATGAAGCCGGTAAGTATTTCAATATTTGTCGATCTTCAGTACGAAGAGTTGCAGAGGGGGTTTATCGATCTGCTATTTCAAAAAAGACGGGGCAAAAAGTTCAATTTAGTTATGTCTAATGCGTCATAATTTCCAATTAGAGATATGTCATTCTTATAGAATAATGAATTCTGAAAACATGAATAGCATCATAGTTGAAATAGCAAAATTGAAAAATCAGGATATTAAACTATCAGATGGATTAAATCCTGATCAAATTGTGTCTGATTTCCAGGATATAGAATACGGGGCTAGCACTAACAAGTATATGCTACCCAAGAAGTATGCACTCATCAAAAGAATTCAGAATTCTATTAAAGACTCTCTTTCATTTTCCAGTGACATCAGTGTGTTCGTTCCGTTGTATACTATCGTAGAAGGAATACGAAAAGAATTGGGGTACGAATACGAATTGAAAAAAGAAGTCAACTCTAAAATTAGAAACCTACGAGCATTAATTCAAGAAAATTGATTACCCGACCATTGATTGCCTGACCATTTATCATTCCGACCCTCAAGAGATTTTCATTTTTTTAGCATTTTTTGATTAAAAATGTCAAAATCAGTGAATAAAAAATCTATGGACCCTTAATGGATGGTCAATGGAAAAGTGAGGAAAGTCACAGTATTATTAATTTTATATACAATTATGTGACTTTCCTCATCACTGATAGAAGCTGTTATAGGATGAAATAACACTTCCATGACCGTGTTAAAAATCATCCGACATGTCAAAAAAGTGGAGCAACTCACAGTATTATTTATTTTATATACAATTATGTGACTAGCTCCATCATTGATAGAAGGTGTCTCACGATAAAATAACACTTCCATGACGGTATCAAAAATCATCTGACATGTCAAAAAAGTGGGAAAAAGTGTTTTACAATTGAAAAATGGTTTCTGATTTCAAATAATGGTCAATGAAGCATTAACAACCCGATTGGCTCGTGAACGATTAGATGCAATCAGGAGATTTGTACCAATTCGTGACTCTGTAAGGAATAAACTGCAACAACGACAGAGTTTACAAACTGATTTTGCTCTGGGGTCTGAAGAGTTGTTTAAACCAGTAACCACAGCAACGAAAGGGGTAGAGCGTGCTTTACTGGGAGATGGTCCCGAGACGGGAAAATCTGTTATTGGTGAACTTGAAAAAATAGCAGCGAAAACTGAACAAACAAAACAAATAGAATCAAAGAGAACAGTAGATGATTTACGCATGAGATTTAACAAAGAAGGGTTAGCAGCAATTGATGAGACTGATCCAACAGAAATTCCTACGCTTGTTGTTACTTCTTATGAAAACAGAAAAAAAATGTTGAAACCAGAACATCATAAGTTTGTTAAGAATTTCACTCACTGGGCTGATATATTCTACAAAATCAAAACTGGAAAAAGTCAAAAAAAGACAAATAGTGCATCATACATTGAATATATCAGGATGGTGGATCACGTGTATAATCAATATGAAGAACTAAAACAACAACAAAAACCGCCAAAATTGCAAAGAAAGCGAGAGCAACCTGCAAAGAAAATATCTTTCTCTCCTAAAAAACAACAACTACCACCTGATGATGATGATGATGATGATGATGATTATTATTTACAAGAAACGGATGTAGAAAAACTAGATGAAGCAACTGGTTATAGCGGAAGTGGATTGCAAGATTCCAGTGGACCCCAAAGTGGGGTATGTCCTGATAGTGTTATCAATGATATATCACGATTAGATGTTCTTGTAGGAGGATTCCGAGCTGGAAATAATTCTCCAGAAATAATTAATGAAGCAGCTGATATCTGTAGACGGTTATTTGCCGGCGGTATCATGGATATCAAAACCTATCGAGATTTCATTGACGAGTTAGCAAATGGGTATCATAGTGATTAAATAACAATTGAAAACACTATTGTTTTTATAATAATGATCATCCATTACAATCATGATAAACCAACCCCCGTCTATGTAGTTAATTCACGGTTTCCAGTTTATAGAGCATACTATGGAGATGGCCTCGGCAATACCATTTTAGGATTCTTTTCAAGAATGGCCCCAAAAGTGATGCCGTTAGCTAAACAGTTATCAATGAAAGCCATTGATGTTATTCGCGATAAGGGTATTAGTACTGTTGGAGATCTTGCCGGGAAAGCGTTTTCAACTGCGAAGGATAAAATAACATCATTAGTGAGGCGAAAAAAGAAACCGTTACCGTCTACAGAAGAAATGCCTGCAAGTGTTAGTAAAATTATAAATA
Organism: Unio delphinus; assembly: GCA_029339505.1. NCBI lineage: Eukaryota > Metazoa > Mollusca > Bivalvia > Unionida > Unionidae > Unio > Unio delphinus. Next base: position 2,075,941 of record JAQISU010000103.1, read on the forward strand.
ACGCAGTAGATGAAAAATTAGCGTCGATGGTAAATCAAGGAGACCAAAGCAATATTGCAAACATGATAGCGGGAAGTGGCTTTAGAAAACTACGTCGATGAAATTCTATGGATTTTCACACTAGCGTTTTTCACGATGAAAATCACGATTTAGACTCTGATAAATAGAATAAAATGTTCAAAAAGTCACATGATCCAGCGTTTGATATAGACGCCCCAGTTGGCAAGGATGATTCTGTACGCGATTATCAATATTACGCCTATCATGCCATAAACTCAAATAGTCGAGCAAGAATTGATCTTCAAGTCCATGATACCAGTAAATACTTTTTACCCTGTGAAGCATTTATTGAAGTAGAAGGAGAAATTGTAACAGCTGCTGATACTACTGCTGTACCAGCACCGTATCCAGCTGGTACTCAAGTCGGTTTTGTCAATAATGGTATTATGGCGTTATTTGAGAGTGCTAGATATCTCATTGATGGAAAAGAAATTGAGTCCATAGATCGTGATGTTGATGTGGCTACAACAATAATCGGATTAGTGAGATATTCTGATGATTATACAAGATCAGCAGGACCTTCTATGATGTTTGCAAAGGATGTTAAAAATACCGCTGGTGGAAATACATTTGTTGTAAGACAACCAAAAAAACGTGATAATAGTGATTCTGGTATCGAGAATATGATTATAAACAACGATGCTAATTTCAATCTAGGAGCTGCAACACGAAACGCAATGTTGCAAGGAGAGCGTAAATCATTTTCATGCGCGATTCCACTGCATCACATATTTGGATTCTGTAGAAACGTCAGAAAAGTTATCTACGGGGCGAAGCATACAGTATCGCTTGTACGAAAGGGTGATGATAACGACGCAATTTGGAGGATTCCAGTAGATGTTGCAGCCCCCAATGCTGATGCTGGTAGAGTCGATTTAACAAAAATATCATTGTGGATGCCAGTGTTGACTCCAGCAATCACCGCAGAAGGACGATTACTATCATTTATGGACCAAGGAGGAAAATCATTACTAAGTTGGCTAACCGTGAGTACAGATGTGAAACAATCAAATATCAACGGGTTATTCACTTGGAACCTAGCATCAAAACAAGGCGTTTCTGCGCCACGTCATATATTTATTGCGTTACAGGATAACGCACGAGTTGGCAATCAACTCTCCAGTCATATGATATTTGATCAATTAGGTGTGAAAGACGTCTCACTGAGAATAAACGGCCAGCAGGAACCATCCGAGGATATACAACTTAATTACACAGAAAATCATATTGCACGAGTTTATCATCGTCTGTTGTCATTTATGGCACGCGATCAAAATGTGGATACTGGTTTGCAAATATCACAATTGGATTTTATAAGCCTCTATCCGATCTATTACTTCTCACTGGAACATCTCGATTTGATGAGACAATCTGTTGTTGATATACACTTTAGAGCTAATGTGACTCGTGGTGTTATTGCTGATTATAGAGCGGTTGCTGTCATTCTCAGTGATAAATCAATGCTACTCGAAGGTGTTGGTGGAAGAATGAGAGTGGTAGATGCCCCAGTAGAAAATCTTTGAACGATTTTTCTCGATTTTTCATTGAATTAGAATCAATCAATTATATATAATGTCATATAGTGTTATTAGTGTTACGTTAACTCCTAGTCAAATCAAAAAACTGCAATCAGAATCGGCTAAAAAATCACAATCACGTTGAAACCCAACCAAATGACTGGTGGTGCAAATAAATTATCGCTGACAACTCGTCAGGTGAAACATTTCAATGATCCACTTGCAGCCAAAAAAGGTGTTCAGATTACTCTTTCTGCGGCTGCTATTAAAAATATGATGAAAACGGGTGGTATATTTCCATTGTTAGCTGCAATACCAGCATTGATTGCAGCAGCAGCCCCAGCAGTGGCTAAAGCGTCAGCGTTAGGAGCCGTTGGTACTGCAGCAGGAATGGCGTTGAAAAAGGCAGCTGGACAAGGATATAAAAAAAAGAGACGATCCGTTCACGGATTGGGTCTAAGACTACCAGGAACCCCGTATTCATGGTACAGCGTAAAGGGTCTAAGACTACCAGGAACCCCGTATTCATGGTACAGCGGGAGATCCGTTCACGGATCAGGCCTGAGACTACCAGGAACGGTTTATTAAATGAGGAACCTATGGTTCCCAAATCTTCGATGATTCCAATGTCCAATTTTGATTTAATGGATGCGGCTAAAAAACTAGTGATTCAAAATTTCAGAGGTGTTTTTATGAAAGATCAATTACCACATCAACCAAACAAAACTGAAACAGGTATTATTAATCTCGATAACAGCACCGGACTTGGAACTCACTGGGTTGCATACGCTATTGATCCACGTGGGATTGTCTATTTTGATTCATATGGATTAGCCCCACCAAAAGAGTTTATGCGGTATATAAAAACCCTTCCAATGAAGACTTGGTATTCTACGCTACCAACACAACAAGTCAATGACCCACCAATATGCGGCAGTGAAGTATTAAATGTCCTTGATGCTATTTCAGCATCTAGAAAACCACCTCATATTGTCGTAAATGACTACACCAGCAATCGCTTTTTAGGGAGAGAAAGAGTTTTACAATAACATGATTGATATTTGGGGGAGATCTTTGAAACCCAAACCCGATGGCACTGCAACCCCTGATTCTATCAAGGATATAACAAAAAAAAATAAAGATGAAATAGCTGAGACGTTGAATTTAGAAAGTGTTGAACCCAATGAAATAGTTGTATTTCAAGATCGCCAGGGTAAATTGAAATCTAGTAATATTTCTCTGGATGATATTTTAGTTAAACAACAAAACGCAATCGAGAACACCGTTGCGCTATTTTCCGATCAGGGTAAATTGAAAACCAGTAATATTTCTCTGGATGATATTTTAGTTAAACAACAAAACGCAATCGAGAACACCGTTGCGCTATTTTCCGATCAGGGTAAACTCAAACCGGGTGTACTCGTTTCGACGATTACAGATCGATTAAAAATTCTCAACGATGAGTTAAACAATTCTGTGGTTGTACTAACAACACTTGAATCTAGAATTGAAGAACACATAAAACAGTTTATATCATTTCGTAGAAATATCATTGATAAATTTATTGGAACCCCGTTAGATAAAATTGAACTAAAACTCCCTGATATTAAAAAATCCATCGATGAGACGAAAAACTTCATCGAAGCCGTCAAAGGTGATTTTTCGAGGATGATAACAATCATTGAAAAAACAAAAATTCCTCATGAGAAAACTAATAACGTAGTATATACAATCCAACACGGATCATTTGAGTGGTCACCTACAAACAACAAATTAGATATCACTGCAACCGTTAAGGGTATTTATCGATTAACACTAGTAACACCATTAACTCAATTTAATATATCATCGTCGAGTTCATCCGGGGTGAACAATACGATTTCAACGATCATCGACAAGGGTACAGCTGAAAAGTTCACTATAACAACTACTGATAAAAATTTGATTGGGGTTTCAGTAACCTGGTATGTTGAATTGGTAGCGGATTTAAGTAAATAACTAATTGAAAGGATTTCACAATTGAAAACGCTAGCGTTGTTAAAATAAAAAATGATTTCATCATCGCAATATCGCTATGATCAGGTCAGAGAATATCAAACTAGACTCAAAACCCTGTCTGAGGAGTATGCAATGAAAATTAAAAAATATCGCAGGAGAATTACCGCAATTGATGTTACTGTGTATTCAGTGAGTGGTGTAATCACCGGAGCTGGTATTATACTGTATTCAGTGACAATGATGGCACCGATAGCTGTTCCAATTTGCATTTCTGCGGCAACAACAATCGCTGGAATAATTTCAATAATCACAAAAAAAATATCATCATGCAGCCAACGGAAACTACAAGACTACATAATTCAATTTCATGTTGTGTCTACTGCATACTCGCAATTATCCTCATTGATATCGTCATCGCTCGATGATACAATTATATCAGAGAGTGAGTTTTCAGCGATGGTAGATATATATGATTCTGCGATGTCAAAATTAGAAGTACAAAAACATGAGTATAATAACAATGACAACACCGATGGAATTACTTCAACAAATAGTGGAGAACACAAACCCAGTACAAACAAGCATGATCTCAATAACCTCAACGAATCCATAATTCAGTGTGAATTTCCCCTCTCCGGTCCCAGTGAAGGAAATAGCGCTAGCAAAATTACGAGTATACCACAGTTGGCCAAATATTAGGTCAAAATCATTTGGTGGTCAAAAACCCAATAATTCTTTAGTGTTTGCAAATAAGAAAAAACCAGACGGTACCCCAGACTGGAATGTTGTTTCCATACCAACCGGATCATACCAAATCGAACAAATCAATAATGAATTCGCGCGTAGAATAAAATCGATTACTGGAGTAGAGTCAAAAATAGCTATAACAGTTCATGAACCAACACTATCATCTGCCATTGAAATAAGCACAGAGGGTTATGTCGTAGATATCTATCAAAGCTCAATAAGAACCGTACTAGGATGGCCTGAATTAATACCCCGGGACGAAACCGTTGATTTACCAGAACCACAAAAATCTGATTATGTCACAGACAGGATAAAATCTGATAATCCAATAAAGAGTTATAAAGATCACACGTATAATAGAGATTTTTTTACTCCCATTGACGATATAGATAGAAAAAGGAAATTTCTTATTACTAATGAACTTAAAATCGCTGAAAATTTCACAGCAATGAATAATGATTTTTCACTGTTGTTAATATCTCTTAAATCCGGCTCTCTCACCCGAGATGAATTTATCAGCGTCGTAGAAACATGCAATAAAATTATCAACGATATGGAAAAATTTAATTTGAAAATTATTCAGGATATATTAGATGACAGTTATCCTGAAACAAGAACAAGATTTGCAACAGACTATAATATCCGCGTTGAAGATATCCCCACATTCAAACTACCAGAATATAACGTACCAGAACTAAAAAAACTTCTCAGTGACACCATCGATGTTGGTTTTAAAATAATTCATGATGCATGGAAAAAAACAACATCACCGGAAATAAAAATCCTGACCCATAATAATGACCCAGATGGTGGTGGCAGGCATATTGCTCCGTTCAATGTGAATATTTCATCGGTGATAGCGCTCAATTTAGTGTGTGATGTGATCGAAGGAAGCTATCAAATAAATTTAGAACGATCAAATCAAGCTCAGCAGGGGTATATTTTGTATTCATTTGCACCAACAGCTCCTCCAGGATTTTTAATAATTGAGTCCCCGGTGAATCCAGTCTATATGCGATGTCATAATAACTCATTAACCAGAATTAATTTCAAACTCACTGACCAGTCTAATAATCTGATTGATTTACAAGAGGAGGTTTTACAAATTAGTCTATTTGTGAAATCGTAGTGATTTTCGCCCACCCCCCCCCCAGACAAGGTCTGGAACACGATATCGTATCGGACTGGATCAAATATTCGGTTAACCCCAACTGAAAGTTCTAGCAGCAGAAGGGGTGAGTGACAACGACGTTATAGTCCCTTTTTCCCAAAAAATCGATGGAGGATTTCATTAATTTCATTGATTTTTTCATATTTTTTTTGGGACCTAATCCATGAAACGATATCAGATTCACACACACATTTGGGCCCTGATGTCATTGGTTTCATTGTTTTTAAGCGTGATTTCAGTGAAAACTTGTCTAAAAATGTTGTCTGATTCGCCCCTTCTGCTGCTAAAATCGTCCACAATTAATTTTAATTCAAAGAATGATCACTAACTCCATGTCATAGGGCCTCCCACAAAAGAAACTTGCAGAAGTGAACACCTAGCACAGCGGTTCTCAACCTTTCTAGTGCCGCGACCCTTTTAATGCAATTCCAAATGTTGTGGCGACCCAACCGTAAAATTATTTTCGTTCATAACTGTAATTTTGCTACTGTTACGAATCGTAATGTAAATATCTGATATGCAGGATGTATTTTCATTGTTACAAATCGAACATAATTAAAGCGTAGTGATTCATCACAACAGCAATATGTAATTATATATTGTGAAATATAGAACAGACAAAAAAATGTATATTTCCGATGGTCGTAAGCGACCCCTGGCAAATTGTTGTTCGACCCTTGACAAGGTCGCAACCCACAGGTTGAGAACCGCTGACCTAGCATTTTAATGCGGTATATACCAATTTTAATTACCATCGCTAAATTAAAAGGAATGAATATAAATACCACACACAAATGTGTCCTCAAAATACACAATATTGTAGAACATGGTTTCTTTCATATTATTGTTCGTTGTGTTGTTATACTGTGATTACATTTTAATGAGTTAGGTATTTACAATTTCAAAGCAAATTAGAAACGTAATTACCTGTACTCTGATATAAATATCCAATGCAACGCCTCAAGCTAATGACACTCATTCAGCACAATGTCATTAATAGTTCCTTACCTCAAGCTAATGACACTCATTCAGCACAATGTCACGAATAGTTATCACCTCAAGCTAAAGACACTCATTCAGCACAATGTCACGAATAGTTCCTCACCTCAAGCTAATGACATTCATTCAGCACAATGTCATTAATAGTTCCTTACCTCAAGCTAATGACACTCATTCAGCACAATCTTACGAATAGTTATCACCTCAAGCTAAAGACACTCATTCAGCACAATGTCACGAATAGTTCCTCACCTCAAGCTAAAGACACTCATTCAGCACAATGTCACGAATAGTTCCTCACCTCAAGCTAAAGACACTCATTCAACACAATATCACGATTAGTTCCTCGCCTCAGGATAATGACACTTATTCAGCACAATGGCACGAATAGTTCCTCACCTCAAGCTAAAGACACTCATTCAGCACAATGTCACAAATAGTTCATCACCTCAAGCTAATGACACTCATTCAGCACAATGTCATTAATAGTTCCTTACCTCAAGCTAATGACACTCATTCAGCACAATGTCACGAATAGTTCACTCATTCAGAACGATCTCACGAATAGTTATCACCTCAAGCTAAAGACACTCATTCAGCACAATGTCACGAATAGTTCCTCACCTCAAGCTAAAGACACTCATTCAGCACAATGTCACGAATAGTTCCTCACCTCAAGCTAAAGACACTCATTCAACACAATATCACGATTAGTTCCTCGCCTCAGGATAATGACACTCATTCAGCACAATGGCACGAATAGTTCCTCACCTCAAGCTAAAGACACTCATTCAGCACAATGTCACAAATAGTTCCTCACCTCAAGCTAATGACACTCATTCAGCACAATGTCAGGAATAGTTCCTCACCTCAAGCTAAAGACACTCATTCAGCACAATGTCACGAATAGTTCCTCACCTCAAGCTAAAGACACTCATTCAGCACAATGTCACGAATAGTTCCTCACCTCAAGCTAAAGACACTCATTCAACACAATATCACGATTAGTTCCTTGCCTCAGGATAATGACACTCATTCAGCACAATGGCACGAATAGTTCCTCACCTCAAGCTAAAGACACTCATTCAGCACAATGTCACAAATAGTTCATCACCTCAAGCTAATGACACTCATTCAACACAATGTCAGGAATAGTTCCTCACCTCAAGCTAAAGACACTCATTCAGCACAATGTCATGAACAGTTCCTCACCTCAAGCTAAAGACACTCATTCAGCACAATTAATTGAATAGTTCCTCACCTCAAGCTAAAGACACTCATTCAGTACAATGTCATGAATAGTTCCTCACTTCTCAACATATATCAATTCGCAATTTCTCTACACTCTGACACAAGAATAGACTCTTCATTCGTCGACAGCCTGGAGGTCATCGTCACTCTTCAGCAGCTAAGACTCAAGCATTATGGGGAACCTTAGCTTCACCTCATGATGTTTCTTTTTTCCAGTGCTGTCATCTGTTCTACACTATTCAATGGTTCATTAAGATTCAGACTATGGAGCCTCCATTGAGGACATTTTCTGCCTTTGACCCTGCAGAATGTTATCCTCCTTTTAATCCAACTCTATCAACAACCTGGACTGAGGTGCAGCATCTGTTGAATTTACGATGGAAAAGAAGAGTCTGACTTCAATTACTTCCATGGTCTTGGAGTGTTGTAGACATTCTGATTGCGCTTTTAACATCAGCTTGTTAGCAGTTCTTACTTAGCCACACACTTTCAACTTTGAAACCCAAGTCATAGACAGTTATTTCACCACTTTGGGGATGACAAAGTGACACTCCATACATATTGATCAGATGGCCTTTGATGACACACAACAGTTAGTACGCAATATAATTGTCATGGCTGTGATGTTAGATTTTCATCTCTGTAGCCATCTTCCAACAGGCAGAACATAGCTTATCTCCACCCACTCCGAATACCTCAAGAATGGATGGAATACTGAACAGAGCCGCTCAACACACTTTTGCCAATCCAATAACTACATATACAATTTGCAATCAGTGGAACTCAACTCAGTGCAATATACCTGCACATTCTTGCAGGACCACCATACAGCCAAACTAAGAGCACAGACTTTATCCTCGAACATTCTCTTTAATGCCAGATTGAAGAAGTCTGCAAACGAGCCACCTAGGAGACAATTTTCCCTCTTTCACACGACCACAGTGTCAATACAAGACAATACAATACAATACAAGACAGTACAGAAAATCAACAAAAATAGCCAAGGGCCACTCACTGCACACAACTCTCTGCAATGTATCCTATCAAAGCTCCCACAGTTAATGTCACAGTTCTCACATACAAAATTAGATATAAGGCTGACAGGGTCTTATAGCTCATTCCAAAATTGTCTTAGGCCCAAAGGCAATATAATTTTGTATAAAGGAAATTAGAAAATTCGTAGTTTAAAGACATTTTGACTTTGTGGTTCGAGATTACAAGATGTACAATATAGAAGGAAAATGATTAGACCCTGGCCAAAAGCTTATAATATTCAGCACATTTTATTATACAAAAATGGTAAATATGTATCAATATATGGCAATTAACATTTAATGTTATTATGATCAGGTAGTCATAGTAGGTCTCTCGGTTACAAATTGGTATTCTCTGTGGTAAATGAGGAATTAAAGAGAGGGGAAACTATGAGAATAAAAATGAACGAAGTTAAAATGGGGAATTGCCACTTAAAACATATCAAACATTGTGTAAAAGGTCGAGGAAAAGAAAGGGAATGCCATTAATAAGTAAACAAATGAAAAGGAACAAAGTAATGAAATTAAAAGTGAACAGAGTATTTTTTTAGATCTAGTCTTTGTGTTGCTGATGACAGATCATTCAAATAATTCCTATTAACAGCTGTTCATGACCAGTTAAATGCATTCATGCTTGAGTGTGTGATGTTTGTGGTTTGGATTTTTAACGTAGCTTTAGTAAGTTTTAGTTATATGATTATGCTGTATGCAGTTCAGCAGTCTACAATGATGTCTAACACTGGGGCATCTTGCCTCAGACATGTAGCAATACTGAAAGCCTTGCAAAGCAGCTGTTAGTCCCATTTTTAAAAGAGTTTGGCATGACTTGGACATGGTATGAACCAGCTACCTCCTGCGTCTGGGGCTGATGCTCCAACCACTAGCCATCCGAGCAGTGCATGCATGACATATGATGCTTAATTAAATAATTTTGTTCTTTTGAAAAAAAATGATGAACAGCATAAAATGTACTTCTCATGAAACACTGTATTATTTATTTGGTTACTTTTTTTCTCATGAAACATTGTATTATTTATTTGGTTACATTTTTTCTCTTGAAACATTGTATTATTTATTTGGTTACTTTTATTCTCATGGAACATTGCATTATTTATTTGGTTACTATTCTTCTTCTGAAAAGTATAAGAGTGTGCAACGGTCTATACACCTTGCAAGACAAGTTTGTTTGATCAATTGATACTATTTTGAGATGATGGCAGTAGTTATCTTAAACAAGCTTTGGCACTTATTTTGATCACAAATTTTAAAAAAAATGAAAATCAATGGTCCTCATTGGTATCAGTAAGTTTAGGTAATTTTTTCACGCTGGTGCACTTTTCTATTATTTCTAACTTAAAAATGTAATATATGCCTCGTATTCCCATTAAGAATAAATACATTTTTTTAACAGGAGGAGCGTTACTTCCTTGCTCCATGCATGCTTCAGCAGGAAACGCCAGAGGAAATCATCAGCCCAAAACCGAATAGTCAGATCAAGAGTTCACCAGTACTGTGCTATGTCTTCACAGGTAACTTTCTACCCAGCGCAATATTTCACAGACTTGTTGCTGCCTGCATTTCTCACTGGCCAGTTGCCAAAAAGAAGAAAGAGCATATAGAAGAGAATCTGATCTTTTGCGGCTGCTGCGTTTTTCAGCTGGATGAACAGCACAAACTGACCCTACATTTTAGAGAGCATGTTATCTTTCTGAGAGTCACAAGAATGGGAATCAAGGACAAGACTCCATCTTCAAAGCTGTGCATTGAGGTGAGAGAGTTCTTAACCAGAAACCTTCTCAAGATTATTGGATACCTGGGCCAGGGTCTGAAGTTTGAGTACTTTATACAATGTCCTGAATACAATGGTGTCAGTATCAACAGCCTGATTCCTGTATCCAGACTCGAAACAAATGCAGAAGTACACTGTGAGTTTCATGGCAACATGATAGAGTCGTGCACAGTTTTGGATTTCTGGTTCGAAGATCAGGTGAGTGCTAGAAAATAAAGGTGTATATGAAGTTTTATAGGAGACTGGATTTAACACTTACAAATTCTAAGTATTATGTTCTCTATGTTATATAATGTCAGTTAGATTGTGACATTTTGCTTTCTCTCATAAATGAATTCCAAATATTACCCAAGTCTCTAGCACTGAATGGGTGGAACTGATCAGAAGACTGTTAGATATCAGACAGAATTAGCAATTATTTACATTTGTATTTTGCCACAATGATGATGTATTCGAAAAGAATGCTATATCATGATTTTAATTTGAATTTCGTGTCATACTGTTGAGAAAAAAACATTACTCTGTAGAAAAGAATAATGTAAAGATTATTATCTTACTGTATTACATATGTTTGATGTATAATACAACAGCTGTCAAATGCAATTTCCCTTGCATTGATTAAAAATGGCTCACATATGTTTTATCAAAACAGCTTACGGTTCTTCCCTGGCAATAAAGCCAACCCTTCCTCACCAGGCAAAAAAGGCCACGTGACCTTCTCTGGCAATAAAACGAAGTTACCTCCTGAGGTAATAAGGCCATTGATCTCCTTTGGCTATTAGGTCAATTTTCCTTCCATTGATTACAAATTGATATATATTGAATTCTCAGAAACTGATAAACTGTTTTCAGACCAAACAAGGAAGAAAGCATCCTGACATTAAAGTCTTTTCACATCTGTACAAAGGATGCCAATCCACTTTCAAATTTGGCCTAAATTAATAACATTAGTTACACCTAAAAATCGTTCCTTATCCAGATCTGGTCAACAAACTTTAACTAAATTAAAAGAAATTATATCTATATAAAGTTGGTCAGGTTGTTCTAATTTTCAACTGTTTATTGTTAACAACATTAAAACCAAGAAAAAATATCAATATTATTATGTTCCTTTATTTCATACATTTGAATACGAGGCATAATACAACAGGTATCTAATGCATACATTTGAATACGAGGCATAATACAACAGGTATCTAATACATACAACAACCTGTAACAATGTGTATATAATACAACAAATGTCAAATGTTTACCACAACCTGTTAGTCAAAATGTGATTTGTTATAATTTCAGGAACAATCTGGAGATAGTGGTGCCTGTAAGTATGTTTTCAGTTGGACAGTAAGTGGGAATTGGTATGACAGAAATGTGTTCTTAATAAAGTCTATCTGTTTTATCCTTGCATGCTGTTAATATTTTAATAAATTGGAACTAGGAGTGACAGATACGCTTTAGATCAGATATTATTACATTGGATGTTTGGAACTAGGAGTGACAGATATGCTTTAGATCAGATATTATTACATTGGATGTTTGGAACTAGGAGTGACAGATATTCTTTAGATCAGATATTATTACATTGGATGTTTGGAACTAGGAGTGACAGATATGCTTTAGATCAGATATTATTACATTGGATGTTTGGAACTAGAAGTGACATATATGCTTTAGATCAGATATTATTACATTGGATGTTTGGAACTAGGAGTGACAGATATGCTTTAGATCAGATATTATTACATTGGATGTTTGAAACTAGGAGTGACAGATATGCTTTAGATCAGATATTATTACATTGGATGTTTGTTTGCATAAATGCATTTTAGTACATTAAAACTTCTATCAATTTGCATAGTAAAACCTGGACAACAGATATTTGGATGTTTGTTTGCATAAATGCATTTTAGTACATCAAAACCACTTTCAGTTTGCATATTAAAACCTGGATAACACTTATTTGGATGTTTGTATGCACCAATGAAATTCATTAGTTTAATGCATTCATATTATTTATATAATTGGGAGCTTTAGTTTATCCGGCACAATTAACTTATAATTTTACATGATGAAATACAATGATACAGTATAACTTAAGTTATCTGACAATTTTTATTTTTTATAACTAACACCATGTAACTAATGAATATTTATGGTGTTTTATGTTGAGAAAATAACTCAGTTTGTTACATGGTGTTTTATATTGAGAAAATAACCATTAGATAGTTTGTTATTCTGTATCACTGTCAAAAATTATAAGCTAATTGTGCCAGAGAAATTACAGGTACCCAATTATATAAATAATATGAATGCTTTAAACTACTGAATAAATCTCATCTTACTAAATCCGGCGTTAAAGTCTAATGACAGAATACATCTCATCTTACTAAATCCGGTATTAAAGACTAATAACAGAATATATCTCATCAAACTAAATCCGGTGTTAGAGATTAGTAACAGAATATGTCTCATATTACTACTTAAATTCTGTGTTAGAGTCTAATAACAGAATATGTCTCATATTACTAAATCCGGTGTTAAAGACTAATAACAAAATACATATCCAGTACTGTCTTTTCATATTACTTAGTATTGCAAATGGGAAAGTGGTTTTGTCCTTTGATGTGACCTGATTTAATAATATTAGACCGTTCAAAAAGTAACCCGAATTATTCTGTTTACAGCTTCTGCAGGTCCCATGCCATCGGCAACAATCAGTGACAAAGACAGGTTCATGTGCATTGCATATCTGTTGAATGATGTTGGATCAAAGGTCCTGAGACAACTTTTCCATGACATGGTCACTCCCACCTGCACACTGGATCAGTATATTGCCAACAAGAGGAGTAAAATCAACAAACTTCTTAAGAAAAAAGTGTTGAATGTGTCCCAGATGGACATCATGTTTCCACCAAATGGAGATCCTACAAACCTGACTGACTATGACATCACCCTACTATCAGCTCTTTTTAATAACATCATGCCATCTTTGGGCCACCAAGAAAAGAATCTGATCAAAAGTCTGCGAGACAACAGGAATAAATTGTATGGGCATACAAAATCCTGCAAAATGAATGCAAGTGACTTCCACACCTGTTGGAGTGACATCAGCTCAATACTGAAAACACTCAGTCAGCAATGTGTAGACACCAAATTTAAGAATGAAATAACAATGGAAATTCAGCAGACTCAAGTTCCAGATGTGTCCTACCTTAGCATGATCCACACCTTATATAGCAGGATAGAAAGACTAGAATCAAACAAAACATCCACAAGTGAGACATAATATGAATGTGTTTCATTTGAAAGAACAATTTGACAATAATGATGTTTGAATGGTACATGTATATAAGCTCAAAAAACAGTCTCGGAATTGTGTGTGCCATAAATGAATTATGTTATTAAATTAGGTAAATAATTCCACATTTACATGAACATGCATTTCATGCAGGAGAATTCGTACACATGTACAAATTTTGTATTAGGAACGTTTCAGCGTGCTGGCATGGGTTTCAACCACTTGTATGTCTAGTCCAATTTATCATCCTACTAGCCAGATCTGTAAAATAAACATACAATGACCCATATCAGTTAGTTTTAGATGTTTACTGGCAATCCTAGTCATTTGTGACTCACAGTTGGTAAATTGGCTTTTGTGATCTGTACAGTATATGTCCATAATAAATATATAGGTAGTTAACATAATGAAAGGAATCCAGTGGGGATTATCCAACACCATCTTGTATAAATTTAAGTATGCAGTGGTATTATTCATTCATGTTTACTTTTGTCAATCAAAAACCAAATGAGTGTATGGGATGGTATAAAAAAAACATGACGGTCCCCTTATGGACTGTTTGATACCAATTTTAAAAGTTCAAAATTTTTTTACAAACTAGGCACAGGATCACGACCTATTCATTCAACAAAAATGTTACATTCTTAAATCAATATAATGTATTAGTTATTTATTGGACAGAGAAACTATTCATTGGTGCAAATAAATGCATGAATAATAAAAGGTTCGTCTCACATCTAAGTTTATCCTTAATAATGAATGAAGTTAATCCTCCAATGAAACACACTAATACAGTAACTCTAAATGGAGTCTTCCAATGAAGCACATTAATGCAGTAACTCTAAATGGAGTCTTCCAATGAAGCACACTAATGAAGTAACTCTAAATGGAGTCTTCCAATGAAGCACATTAATGCAGTAACTCTAAATGGAGTCTTCCAATGAAACACACTAATGAAGTAACTCTAAATGGAGTCTTCCAATGAAGCACATTAATGCAGTAACTCTAAATGGAGTCTTCCAATGAAGCACACTAATGAAGTAACTCTAAATGGAGTGTTCCAATGAAGCACATTAAGTCAGTAACTCTAAATGGAGGCGGGTTTGTGTTATTCCATGTGGATTTCAAGTTATCAAAATACACACACACACACACACACACACACACACACACACACACAGATATATATATATATATATATATATATATATATATATCATCATCATCATTGGTGCCTTAGTCTCGGGAGACCATGCGGATAGCGCCCTTGGGGTGTCATCTGTCTCTGGGTTGTTGGCATCGTCTGTTGTGGCTGTGGACACCTATGCGTGAGTGGCAGTCCCTCTTGTAGTTTGTGCAGACATGCTGGGAAGCCTAAGTTGCTGTGGTTGCTGTCACGTGGCCCTTTCTGACACGTTTCTTTGCTGTCAACTGACCTCTCCTCGTATCAGCGACTGAGATACCTTTACTTATTGTCAGTCTCCAGGTGCCTCGGTCCTCAGCCAGCACTTCACAGCCATCAGGTGCGATGTCACATGCCTTCAGGTCCCTCTTGCATGCACCCTTGAAACGGAGTGAGGGGCGGCCGACTCTTCTTGTGCCAATGGCCATCTGTCCATATAGGATGTCCTTTGTATATATATATATATATATATATATATATATATATATATATATATATATATATATATATATATATATATATACATATACAGTTGTATATATATATATATATTATGAATGCCTAAAAGTGACAAAAAACCTTTAATATTATGTGTATTCATATTCTTCTAACAGATCTGTATATAAACAGGTAACAATATTTCCCAAAGCACACAAAGCAGGTTTTGTGGTTGATTTGTTGCACACGGGTATGCCAGAAAAGGAGCATTAAGGGCAAAGATATTTTAGTCTGATGTAAAGAAACATGATGTGTAATATAAGGTGTTATTAATCAAAAGAGTAATGACAAGATGTCAACAAGATGTGTTGATATTTGTATTGTCATCAGTAAAAGAGATAAAAAATTAAAATTTGTACCTTTATTTCCTTTCCAGCATTTTCTCAAACCTTTAACTCTCACACGCACAGTTTTAAAATCTTGTATACTTAAATATATCCACATTGGTAGAGAAAAGTTACACCGACACACGTATCAGACTTCAGATTGTCCGAGTTATCACTTCATGATCAGTAGAGAGAGTTTGGGAAAAATGAAGTAATTTGTAATTTTAAAACATACTCATATGCCTTTAAAGAATTGAGTATTACTTCATAAGATAACACTACATTAAATTTATTAACAGAAAAACAATAATTTACAGGTTAGACTGGGTCTAGGGATTTTTCTCCTTGTTTCATTAAACATTTCCTGTCTGTAACCTTAACATTGAGACTTAAGTCTTGGCTATAGTATCTCTGAATATAAAATTGTTTCAAGTGTCATTATAACATCTTCAATAGTTTAAAATTTATAACTAAGGAAAAGCAAGAAAAAAGTTACATGTCATGTGTTTTTGGTTATTCATAACTTCTTGCAATGACCCTAGCTGTTATTGGCTAGACTAGTAAATGAAACAGAAGGATGGACATTTTTTTTAATTTAATTAATTTATATATTTTTTTTACAATTTAACACATGCTTCAATAACCATATCATAATTTAACACTGCATTACATTTACTTTTAACTTGAAATTGACTTTGAGAAATTACATAAAACATTGGTAGGCAACACACACACTTGCAGTTTTCCTGTTAAACAGTTTAAGGGCTACAGCATGGATATAGAAATATCAATACCTTCACGATTAAGACAGAAGAATTTAAAACTGTCAGATTACTATAACTATTCAAATGAAATAAATGTTGAATTTAACAGTTCAGTAAATTTTTAAAATATACTATCAGGAAATGATAAGAAGCAATTGATGAATAAAGAACAACACATGACAGCTGTATATACCATAAGTCCATTGGGCCATCAGTCTGGTGACCTAAAAATGTAATTATAGCTGAATTGATTAATTATTAATTATGATTAGAAAAAATCCAAATGTTTAGATAGATCGAGAGATAAGATCTATGTTGTGAATTGCTGAGTCATCACATCTACAAGTGAAGGATTCATGTAATTTATAAGGTCATGTGACTTAGACCTGAAAGTATTGCTAAGAGGTTTATGGATGCATGGTGATGAAAGTATCATATTTATAAATATGTAAAAAAAATAATTAAAATTATTTCATTAACAACCACCGTTATTACGTTACTGAAACATAATTCATTTTTGTAATATCTTATAATAGTATTGAATATTCTTAAGACTAAAAAGAAGTTGGAATCATAAGTATTGGCCATGTAGGGTGTCTTCATTTACGCACATAACGAACTCATGATGTGTCAAAGAACTCTGATTATGCACAAATTTAATGTGAAATAACAAAAATTCTACATTGGATATATGGATGAGTACAGAATTAACAGACTGACATGTAAAGGTAACCACACACCCCTAAAAATTGTATGATCTGGTAATATCTTCCCATTTTAAATGAATTTTCTTCAACAAGAATGGGCGACAAGTTGAACCAGAATTCCAAGCAGGCTGAGTATGTAATTGATAACGGCATTAATACAGGTTGATTGCTACAAGTTTATTTGGACCCTGGAAGATATTTCAAATAATAAATATACCGCTGCGGTGACCTCATGGTTAGAGCGTCAGCTGCGGAAGCAGGAGATCATCGGTTTGAGCCCCAACCGAGTCATACCAAAGACTTACAAAAATGGTACTAATACCTGCTAACTCTCCATATACTAATACCATCCAGAAAAAAAACATAAGTATACCCCTACCCCTCCATAAAACAAATAAAATACATAACAATAACTCTCCCCCTCCATACAACACTACAATAAATAAATATAGCTCTAACTATCAATATACCAATAAATAAATATACCCATAAACATCAATACACCACTACAAGACATACCCTTACTACTCAATATACCAATACAGTATATAATTATACCCCTACACCTCAATACAAAACAATAAGAAATAATTATATCCTACACCTCAATACACAACTAACATAAGTAATTATAATCCTACACCTGAATACACCACTACCATAACTAAATATACCACTAAACCTCAATACACAACTAAAAGAAATAACCATACACCTAACACTCAAAATACCAATACCACAGATAATCACTCAATAGCACATAACAATACCTCTACCACGCAATATACCAATACAACATATAACTATACCCCTAAAAGTCAATATACCAATACAACACACAACTACACCCTAACCACTCAATATTCCAATACAGCACATAACTATCTTCCTACCATTCAATATACCAATATAACACGTAATACACCCCTACCCTTCAATATACCAAAATAACATATAACTATACCAATACACATCAATACAACATATAACTATACCCCTACCCCTCAATACACCACTACAACACATAACTATACCTATAACACTCAATATAACAATACGACACATAAATATACCCCTACACCTCAATATATAAATACAACACATAACCATACGCCTACCTCTCCATATACCAATACAACACATAACTATACCACCAACACTCATTAAACCAATACAGCACATTACTATACCCCACAATATACCAATACAACACATAACAATTCCCCTACCACTCAATATAACAATACAACAAGTAAGAATAACCCTAATCCCTCAACATACCAATAGAACATGTAACTACACCCATTCCACTCAATATACCAATACCATACATAAATATACCACTACCACTCAATATATCAATAAAATACATAACTATACCCCTACCACTCAAAACACCAACAGAGAACATAACTATACCCCTGGCACTGAACATACAACTATAAGAAATAATTATAGGCCTACCATTCAATACACCACCATAAGAAATAACTATACCCCTACATCTCAATATACCATTACAACACATAACTATACCACTACCACTCAATATACCAATACCCCATATAGTAATACCCCTACCCCTCAATACACGACTATAAGAATTGACTATACCCCTACCCCTCAATATACCACCATAAGAAATAACTATACCCCTACATCTCAATATACCATTACAACACATAACTATACCACTACCACTCAATATACCAATACCCCATATAGTAATACCCCTACCCATCAATACACGACTATAAGAATTAACTATACCCCTACCCCTCAATATACCACCATAAGAAATAACTATACCCCTACATCTCAATATACCATTACAACACATAACTATACCACTACCACTCATTATACCAATACCCCATATAGTAATACCCCTACCCCTCAATACACGACTATAAGAATTAACTATACCCCTACCCCTCAATATACCACCATAAGAAATAACTATACCCCTACATCTCAATATACCATTACAACACATAACTATACCACTACCACTCAATATACCAATAACCCATATAGTAATACCCCTACCTCTCAATATACCACTATAAGAAATAACTATACCCCAATCCTATAATATACCACTATAACAAATAACTAAACCCCCAAACTTCAATATACCAATATAGCACATGCATATACCCCTGCCACTCAATATACCAATGCGATATATGACTATACCCCTATCACTCAATATACCACTATAAGAAATAACTATAATCCTTCACCTCCATATAGCACTTTAAGAAATAACTATGCCCCTACCACTCAGTAAACCAAAACAGCACATAACTATACCCTGAACACTCAAAATACGAAAACAACTCATAAATATAACCCTACCCCTCAATACAGGAATGCAATACATAACAATACCCCTCCCATTCAATATACCAAAACAGCATAAATACCACTATACCCCTAGCACTCAATATACCCATAGAACATATAACTATACCCCTACACGTAAATATACAAATACAACACATAATTATACCCTACCCCTCAATGTCCCAATACAACACATAACAATATCCCTACCACTCAATATACCAATACAGCACATAACTATATCCCTACCCCATAATATACCAATACAAGACAAAACTATACTCAACCCCTCTATACACCAATACAACACATAACTATACCCCTGCTAATCAATATACCAAGACAACACATAACTATACCCTTACCTCTTATTAAACCAATTCAAAATATAACTATACCCCTACAACTGAATATACCGATAGAACACATAACTATACCCCTACCACTCAATATACCAAAACAGCACAAACTATACCCCTACACCTCAATACACCACACTATAATACATAACTTTACCCCTACCACTGAATATACCTATATAACACATAACTATACCCCTAGCACTCAATACACCACTAAAGGAAATAACTATATCCCTACCAATCAATACACCAATACAATACTTAACTATACCACTAACTGTCAATACGCCAATACAACACATAACTATACCCCTACCATCTTACCAAGTACAACAACAGGACAACATAAAGATATTCTGAAGATGACAATATTACCAAGTACGTGTACAATGACTGGTGCTATGATGACATCAGTACATATTGTTTCACAACTATCATATAAGCATTAAAAGAGTAGATGTATTTACAAAATTCTGCCCTACAGTATAGTCTATCCCAAATCCTTCTGTACATTTAGTCCCAAGTCCTACAGAACATCCTGTCCTGTGTCCTATGGTTCATCCAGTCCTATAGAAAATATAGTACATCCAGTCATAGGTCGTATAGTTTATCCAGTCATAAGTCCTATATACATCCAGTGATAAATCCAATAGAACATCCAGTCATAAGTCAAATAGTACATCCAGTCATAAGTCCTATGGTACATCCAGTGATAAGTCATATGGTATATCCAGTGATAAGTCCTATGGTACATCCGGTCAAAAGTCCTATAGTACATCTAGTCCTAAGTCCAATAGTACATCCAGTCATAAGTCCTATGGTACATCCAGTCATAAGTCCTATGGTACATCCAGTGATAAGTCCTATGGTACATCCGGTCATAAGTCCTATAGTACATCCATTCATAAGTCCTATGGTACATCCAGTCATAAGTCCTATGTTACATCCAGTCATAAGTCATATAGTACATCCAGTCATAAGTCCTATGGTACATCCAGTGATAAGTCCTATGGTGCATCCAGTCATAAGTCCTATGGTACATCCAGTGATAAGTCCTATGGTACATCCAGTCATAAGTCCTATAGTAAAAAAATTTACAGACGTGAAGAAATAAGAACAGGAAAAGATATAAAAATTCATGAAATTGATAAAGCGACTTATAGTTTGTCAAACCACAAAGCCCCTGAATTAGATGGTCTAACTGCAGAATTTTATAAAAAAAAATAAAACAATTATAACAACTGAAAATTCCTCTGACAGATTAATAAAACAGTTTACAAATATTTAGAACAAATAATATAAAAAATTTTAAAAAATTAAAAATAAAACAGTTTACAAATTTTAGCAAAGCTACTGAGTCTGAAATAAACCATGAAAAACTGAAATTCTTCTGATTGGTGATTGGAAAAATGACAAATATTTAAAATTTTCAAAAGATAAAATTAAAAAACACTAAAAAGTACTAGGAGTTTCTTTAGGCAATAATTGCAAAACAAAAAATTTAGAACAATTAATATCAAATATTAAAACAACATAAAGAAACATGGAATATAAGAGAATTTAGTTTCATGGAAAAAAAATCATATATCTAAATAAAAAACAATACACCAATTTCTTTGGAAACAAAGTATATAAACTATCAAGATTTACAAAATGGTAAAGGCAAGGGAGGTATAAACATTCCAAACCTTAAACTTAAACAAGTGGCAAATTATCTTGAAAGAATTAAAAAACTTGAATTCCCCCCACCCACCCACCCCCGTGGCAAGGAATTTAAATTTATTGGCTTGTTGATTTTTTTATTACCCCACAATCAATCCATTTATAATAATAACAACATATCAAAATTAATTAAACCACCAAATGTCACGTGCAGACAAACTGTGACTTTAAAAGAATATACATCAATAAATAAAATCTGGGAAACATATAATAATCTTGAAATATATGATATCATAAAACATTTGAAATTACCTAAACACAAAATTGAATTGAGATTGTCACATTTAACCTGGCACTCAGCTTGGAAAATTTGGTCTAACATGAGAAATTTTAGAGAAATAAATCCAACATGTAATTTGCATGATGTTTGGTGGACTAGTGAAATAGCGCACAAAAGGAATATAATACCTAATATTCCAAATTGTCACGTATGTAAAAAAAATTACAAGATAGTAAGATACATCTAATTCTACAATGCGAAGTTTTTGACATAAAAAGAAAAGTAATGAAACAAAAATGATAAACAAAATAGGTACTTTTGAAATAAATTTTCTACTGTATACAGATATGATTGATGATAAATCAATTTATAAAGATATAATAAAATTCATAACGGAAATAATGTCCTAAAGAAACAAAGAAACATGGACTCCTGATAGTTAATAATTTGTTATTTATAAATCTAGAAAGGCAAAGAGGCTAGTTACGAGACACTAGAAAGAAATATCACTTGCTTTGTTATCAGGAGAGCCAAAATGGCTAGTTTACAAAACGCCGGAATAACGATGTTTTTGATGTATGTCTGATTACATAATTTAATTACATAATATTCTGGAAAGCCGACACGGCTAGTTGTAAGACACCAGTAATAGAATGTAATTAAAAAAATTCTTAATTTTTATACCTATAAAATATATATATTGTCCCTTTTTGCCATATTGCAAAACTCGGGGACTAAAAAGCATAAACCCTAACCTACCAGTACTTAATATCACCTAAAATCATACACACTTAGTAAAAATGCAACTTTTAAAAGCTGTTGACCGCAAACCTATTTTCACGCTCTCTTACAGAGCGGCTATATACATAACGGTAAATAAACTGTTAACACTACATCGCATTACAGCTACTGACCGTAACCCTATTCCCACGCTATTCTACAGAGCAACTTGTACACATGACCTGAACTAAATACTTCTCACAGGACATTGACATTCAAGTGTCATTCATTGGCGCCTTAGTCTCGGGAGACCATGCGGATAGCGCCCTTGGGGTATCGTCTGTCTCTGGGTTGTTGGCATCGTCTGTTGTGGCTGTGGACACCTATGCGCGAGTGACAGTCCATCTTGTAGTTTGTGCAGACATGCTGGGAAGCCCGAGTTGCTGTGGTTTCTGTCACGTGGCCCTTTCTGACACGTTTCTCTGCTGCCAACTGACCTCTCCTCGTATCATCAACTGAGATACCTTTACTTAACTGTCAGTCTCCAGGTGCCTCGGTCCTCGGCCAGCACTTTCCAGCCATCAGGTGCGATGTCACATGCCTTCACGTCCCTCTTGCATGCACCCTTGAAACGGAGTGAGGGGCGGCCGACTCTTCTTGTGCCAGTGGCCAGCTGTCCATATAGGATGTCCTTTGGCAGCCTCCCATCCTCCATGCGTCGGACGTGTCCCAGCCATCGAAGGCGACGTTTGCTCAGAAGGGAGAACATGCTGTGGGTGTTTGCACGCTGCAGGATTTCGCTGTTTGGGACACGGTCTTGCCAGCTGATTTTCAAGATGCATTTAAGGCACCGTATATGGAAGGAGTTGAGCCGACGCTCTTGCCTCATGTAGGTATTCCAGGGCTCACTTCCATAGAGAAGGGTGCTAAGAATGCAGGCTTGGTAATCTTTGACTTTGGTTTGCACTGTCAGCGCGTTGTTTTCCCTCACCCTCTTGGTCAGTCGTGACATGATGGTGTTTGCCTTTCCAAGCCTTCTGTCCAGCTCTTTATCGAGCGAGAGAGTGTTGCTGATGGTTGATCCCAGGTAGGTAAAGTTGTTGACTGCTTCCAAGGTGACACCGTTGATTTTGATTGTAGGGGCAATGGTGGTATTTTGCACGCTGACCTTTGTTTTTTCCAGGCTGACGGTGAGTCCAAACTGCATGCAGGAATCAGCAAAACGGTCTCCCAGTCTCTGAAGAGCTTCCTCAGTGTGTGCCACAAGAGCCGCGTCATCTGCAAAAAGCATCTCCCTGATGAGCACAGCCCTCACTTTCGTCTTTGAGCACAGTTGTGCCAGGTTGAACAGCCTCCCATCGGACCTGGTGTGTATATGTATGCCATCAGTGGATGAGTCAAAGGCGTAGGACAGAAGCAAGGAGAAGAAGATCCCGAATAGGGTTGGTGCCACCAGTCGGCGAATTCCAACTTTTTGATAGGGAATGTGCTCTGACCCTACACCCCAACATGAATATCCAAATGGGGTGGCAATGGTCAGCGGAAACTCGGACTAGGGGAGTTACTGTAAGCTGGCATATACTTTTTATCATGTTATGAACTTGATGTGTATTTTGCGGTAAATCAACTTGAAACACACATGGAAGTAGAAGAGGTACATTAATGAAGAAAAACTAATAACAGATGGTCATCCGGTATTTATAAGATAAGGAGTTGAGCTATGTGAAAGCACAGGTGCTCGACGCTAGCTTGATGTGAAGAAGGAAAAAAGTAATCTAAAGGAAAAAAAATAATACAGAGTACCAAAAATACCTTAGATTACCCCCATGACCCATTGTAACATAGGACCGTCTCTATCATGCCAAATGGGTCATGGGGGTAATCTAATGTGGTTTGTCACTCTGTATGATTTTATTCCTTTAGATTATTGTTTTGTTTTCGACATCAAGCTCGCATCGAGATCTCCTGTGTGTAAAAAAGCTTTTAAAATCGCGATATCGTAAATGGAAGCAAGATTACATAACCCTAACCTCAACTCTTAGTCTAAATAATCTTTGGTAAAAAGTCAATGTTAAAAAAACTTTTATTGTTGTAAGAAAAAATGTAATTGATTATAATACAAAGTTCATTTTTTGAAACAAAAATAAGCATTTATCGTAGCGATATTTAACAACGGTATATATTTAAACTTAATCAAAGCGGGGATGTAGCTCAGCGTTAGAGAATTTCTCTTTGCATGCGAAAGGGTTCGAGACCGGGCATTTCCACTAACGGTTTATTTATTTTAGAACTTTTTTTCAGAGTTTACTATCAAATATTCATTGAGCTCAATGCAATTGCTTTTATTTGGTTCATTTATAAACAGTCCTAAAACTTGTCTAGTTTAATAAACAGTCCTAAAACTTGTCTCTTTTAATAAACATTCCTAAAACTTGTCTCTTTTGATAAACAGTCCTAAAACTTGTCTCTTTTGATAAACAGTCCTAAAACATGTCTAGTTTAATAAACAGTTCTAAACCTTGTTTATTTTAATAAACAGTCCTAAAACTCGTCTCTTTTAATAAACAGTCCTAAAACTTGTCTAGTTTAATAAACAGTCCTAAAACTTGTTTCTTTTAATAAACAGTCCTAAAACTCGTCTCTTTTAATAAACAGTCCTAAAACTTGTCTAGTTTAATAAACAGTCCTAAAACTTGTCTAGTTTAATAAACAGTCCTAAAACTTGTCTCTTTTAATAAACAGTCCTAAAACTTGTCTCTTTAATAAATAGTCCGAAATCTTGCCTCTTTTAATAAACATTCCTAAAACTTGCCTTTTTTAATAAGCAGTCCTAACACTTGTCTCATTTAATAAAGAGTCCTAAAACTTGTCTCTTTTGAGGTTCAGTTCTTGCGCTTAGTCTGTGAAATTTGTTCTGACGGCTTCGAAATTCTTAAGCCATATCTAACCTGTTCTTTCGGCCATTAATAAGCAATTTGTTTCGTATATCATTAGATCATTCACTTGTTTTGTGTTTGTAAGCTACTCTAGCAGGTGACTATGAGGTCTCTCAACCATATTTTGGACATTATATTCATAAATAAGCTGATATCTCTACTGTAAGATATAAATTAAGTAGGAGTTACGCACGTGACACTGAAATCTATACATTAAATAGTAGTTAGGCGCGTGACACCGTAATCTATAAATTAAATAGCCGTATGACACGTGACACAGATCAAGCTACCTTTGCTCCCGTCCTTTTGCAACCCTCTGGTTACGCCATCATTGTTGTGTAGCAAGACGGTTGCGGCGGTTAACCTCGAAGGTGGAAATGGCTTTTCTGGTCATGGCCTGCCACTAACTTCTATCTGAGGCAGCACGCTCTAGCTGGTGGGGTTGAAAGGTCTGCCCATTTGATGTGCCTCTTGATATTGGCATTGTGTCTCTTGCGAGGGTGACCATGGTTTTGGTTGCCCTGGACTAGCTCGCCAAAGAACAGCTTCTTTGATCTCTTCCACCCAACCTGCCAATGCTGGCTTTGCATGCAAGAATAGGCAAGCTCCAACCTCACTGAGGATTTGAGGCTCGTCGGCTACCCTCAAACTAGTTTAGCCAGCCAGTCGAAGCCGTTGCCCGTGGTGTGACCACTGAGTACGCTACAGCTGCATGGAGCCAAAAGTGAGAGGTGAGCACCTGGTGGGTACCAAACGATGTACCCCCTCCCCACTTCGAGGTTCTACCCCTTCACGGAGCACCCCAATCAATGATATGTGATTCTAAAACATCACACCCATTAAAAACGTGGTTATTTAATCTATAGAGAGTTTTACTTTTTCAGTAAGTACTAAATGAAAGTCAACTCATGACTGTATTGTGTGCATGTCGCTATTGTGACTGTCAGGATGATGTAAAGTACTAATTACATTAAGAAAATTAGGGTCGGTAGGGCAGTAGAAACTTCTTATTTCTGGGTGGTGGGGTGGTCGAGACACATCTAAATGAAGCATAATCTAGAAATAAAGAAAACGTCATTTGTATCCTGAATTCGATTCTAGTTATATTACTTTATTAATTTGTATTTTTTTATTCCGAAATTGTTCTTTTTCTTTTTCGAATTTTCATTTTATTTGGTAATGTTTGGTCAGCAGTTAGTAATGTGTGGGATAACTTGAACAACACATCCGTTTTATTTTCAACTTGCACATTAAATGTCCTGGGAATCTATACACATCAATGATGTGTTCAACCACAAACAGTCAGTAAACCAACTCACCCATAAACATGGTCACATTTTAGACTGGATTCTTCATAAACCCGATTATAATAGTATACGGTCCTGCGTGGTATAAAACCAACTTGCATCAGATCACCTTTGTACGATACATATAACCCAACTGATGCATGACATCTAAGCAGACCTATCGACGTGCTTACCTCCACAAGCAAAACAACTCGATAACTGCCTGCGTCCATCGCCTGAAAAACGCCCCAGCCACCAAGCACAGACAGCTCGATAACTGCACAGATTGTCAATTCCTACAACATGACACAGATCTTTCTTTGAGTACCACAATCAGAGTAAACCTCACCACTGTTCTGTACCCTACACTGGCTATCAATTCGATCCATAATCAAACACAACATTTTCTCTCTGTGCTTCGTTTCTCTGACGGACTCCTGTCTAGCATTCCTATCCACGTCACCCATGTGTACACACCAGGAAGATACGTACGCTCCTCTTCTGAAAATTGTACATTCATTATTCCCACTATAAAAACGATGTCGTTCCTTGGCATACCAGGGTCCAGTAATGTGGAACGACTTGCCCACTGAACTTGTACACAAAGACACAGTGATCCCTTTCAGGAGTGCTCTTAAAATTCACATATTTTAACTGCTAGAGCAATCTTAAAGAACTAATAACGTTTCGAACCTTAAATAACTTTTCAGAACGTTTTATATCTTAGGATGTCATGGTGTTTGTTTTTTGTTTGTATTCATATCGTTATATATGTTTATTTTGGTCATCTGTGTTTTCTAATGTTGTTAAGTGCTTACGGATGCTACGCTATACAAAGTTCTTCTTCTTCTTCTTCTTCTTCTTCTTCTTCTTCTTATTATTATTATTATTATTATTATTATTATTATTATTATTATTATTATTATTATTATTATTTGACCATAGGTTAGCTTAAATTTCCTGTTTGCTAGATTCATCCAGATTATTTGAAGGCTAACTTCTCTTGACAATATATACATGAAACATTATTCTCCCATCCACAGTACTGAGACCCACGGCTAATCTGTATGTCTATAGTAATTACACCCACCAGTAACTCCCCATCCAGGGTATTTACGCCCACCACTAACTGCCCATCAACAGTATTTACACCCACAACCAACTCCCCATCCACAGTATTTACACACACCACTAATTAACCATCCACAGTATTTACAACCACCACAAATTCACCATCCACAGTATTTACACCCACCACTAATTCCCCATCCACATTATTTACACCCACCACTAATTCACCATCCACAGTGTTTACACCCACCACTAATTCACCATCCACAGTATTTACACCCACCACTAATTCACCATCCACAGTATTTACACCCACCACTAACTTCCCATATTCTGCATCTATTCAAATCAAATAGATACATAAGTACTTATCCGCGTTTCGTGCAATCATATGGCTGTTGTTGTTTTTATAGGGTTTGACGCCATTTTCAGCACAAAATAGGCTATACATGGCAGTCAGTATTAATGGTGGAGTTAGAACCCAGGAAAACCCCTAAAAGAACCACCGACCCACGATATGCTATTGGCAAGCTTTCTCACCTACCCACATTACCCGAATCAGAGACTCGAACCCACGCAGATAGAGGTGAAATGGCAGTGATCCATATCGGAGAGCGCTTTAGACCACTCGATCACTCGCGCCACCGGTGCAATCATGTACATGTACACGCCTTTTGTACAATCAGGAACTTAAACATACGTGTATGTACAAGCCATTGGTACAATCAGGAACATTAACATACGTGTATGTACAAGTCATTGGTACAATCAGGAACTTAAACATACGTGCATGTACAAGTCATTGGTACAATCAGGAACATTAACATACGTGTATGTACAAGTCATTGGTACAATCAGGAACATTAATATACGTGTATGTACAAGTCATTGGTACAATCAGGAACATTAACATCCGTGTATGTACAAGTTATTGGTACAATCAGGAACACTAACATACGTGTATGTACAAGTTATTGGTACAATCAGGAACTTAAACATATGTTTATATACAAGTCATTGGTACAATCAGGAACATTAACATACGTATATATGCAAGTCATTGGTACAATCAGGAACATTAACATACGTTTATATGCAAGTCATTGGTACAATCAGGAACATTAATATAAGTCTATATGCAAGTCATTGGTATAACATTAACATACGTCTATATGCAAGTCATTGGTATAACGTTAACATACGTCTATATGCAAGTCATTGGTATAACATTAACATTCGTCTATATGCAAGTCATTGGTACAATCAGGAACATTAACATACGTTTATATGCAAGTCATTGGTACAATCAGGTACATTAACATACGTCTATATGCAAGTCATTGGTATAACAATAACATAAGTCTATATGCAAGTCCTGGGTCCAATCATTGCAATCATTACATTTTCTATGATGACAGCTTCTCTAAGATTACCAGACAATTAAATTATATTCATATACAGCTAAATTAATATGGTATAGATCTGAAAATTATAAATAAGAAAACTAATTCTATAAAATACAGATAAATAGTTTGCAAATGAAAATATTTCATGTAAAATCGATAAAAAGATATAAGTGTTTTGGCAGAGGGGAAATACCACCAAAAAGTATCACTAATAATGTATTATTTACAGATACTGTGTAATAAGCTTATAAACCGTTTGCATCGTAAGTGTTATATCTTTATGGATTTTGCATGACTATTTATCTATGTCTGTCTGTCTGTATGTATGTATGTCCACTTGACTGATACCAACACACAACACTTATGTTTACTTGTCAGCTTCCTAATCCTCAGTTGGTTCTCTCTCTCTCTCTCTCTCTCTCTCTCTCTCTCTCTCTCTCTCTCTCTCTCTCTCTCTCTCTCTCATAAAATTTACAACTACATGTGCGTGTGATGATTACACTTTACATTCATGTGTACTTGTCTCAATCTCGTAGCATTCATTTTGGTTCTCAATAGTTATTTTTAATTAATGAAGTATATGGGAGATTAATAACATTATTACATTATTAATGCTAATTGAACACTCTTATGAAGTATATGGGAGATTAATAACATTATTACATTATTAATGCTAAATAAACACTCTTATGAAGTATATGGGATATTAATAACATTATTACATTATTAATGCTAAATAAACACTCTTATGAAGTATATGGGAGATTAATAACATTATTACATTATTCATGCTAAATAAAAACTTTTATGAAGTATATGGGAGATTAAAAAGATTATTACATTATTCATGCTAAATAAAAACTTTTATGAAGTATATGGGAGATTAAAAAGATTATTACATTATTAATGCTAAATAAAAACTCTTATGAAGTATTTGGGAGACTAATAACATTATTACATTATTAATGCTAAATGATTACTCTTTCGCATCCAAGGACATTTTGCCTCAATTTATTTAGGTAAATGATTTACATGAGAATAATTGAACATTCCATTTTACAAATAACATGATATTTCTGTTATAATACATACGTTAAGTAGTGGCTAATACATTACAAGTGTCAATGTTTCTCCGTCTTTTGCAGCGCAGTCCTTACGTCAGCATTGTGTTAGACTGTCAAGACACTTCACGTGGAATCAGTAACACTGAACTAGTGACAACATAGCATCGGGAGGACAGCGGGGAATTGGCCAGGATCTGTTTAATGTCGGGAAACTTACTCTTGAAGCCGGTAAGTGATATATACGTTTTATACGGAAATCCGTTTTCTGTTAAATATTCTATCAATGCATACGGAAATCCATTTTCTGTTAAATATTCTATCAATACATTCACGTCATTTCTTCTTTCTTTAATTTCAGCGTATACAACAGGACAGTTATTCGTGTCATTTCTTAATAAATTCATATGTTGAGAGAAGAAAATAAAAACATATATCTTCGTTTATCCGGACTCCGTTTGTGTCACTAAATATGAATTTGCTCGATTAATTCGTCGGAATGGGAAAACATACCCGTGTTTAATCTGGTAATGGTCGTGGGGTCGATTCCCGGCCGAGTCATACCAAAAACTTACAAAAATGGTAATTACACTACCATAATCATATTAGCATGGAGTCCTTACATTGGTTCCATTAATTTCACTATCCTGATTCTATTTGCATGCAACCCTAACACAGTTTTTTTAATTAATTAATCTGCCCTAATTATTTTAGGAGTTTACATGGAGTCCTTACAACGGTTTCATTAATTACACTTCTCTACATTTATTTGCATGGAGTCTTTACAACTATTTCATTAATTACACTGCCCTAATTAAATTTACACGGAGTTCTTACAACGGTTGTATTAATTACACTACCATAATTATATTTACATGGATTTCTTAAAATGATCAATTAATTATACTGTCCTAATTCTGCTTATACGGAGTCCTTAGAAAGCTTTGATTAATTACACTGTTCTAATTATATTTACAATGCTTTTATTAATTACACTACCATGATTTTATTTGCACGGAGTTCTTACAATGGTTTCATTAATTACACAGCCCTAATTATATTTACATGGCGTCCGTACGATGGTTTCATTAATCACAATGCCCTCATTATATTTACATGGAGTCCTTGCAATGGTTTCATTAATTATACAGCCCCAATTATATTTACATGGAGTCCTTACAATGGTTTCAATAATTACACTACCCTATTTATATTTACATGGCGTCCTTACGATGGTTTCATTAATTACACTGCGCTAATTATATTTACATGGCGTCCATACAGTGGTTTCATTAATTACACTACCATAATTATATTTACATGGCGTACTTACAATGGTTTCATTAATTACATTTCCCTAATTATATTTACATGGCGTCCATACAGTGGTTTCATTAATTACACTACCATAATTATATTTACATGGCGTACTTACAATGGTTTCATTAATTACATTTCCCTAATTATATTTACATGGCGTACTTACAATGGTTTCATTAATTACATAACCCTATTTATATTTACATGGCGTCCATACAATGGTTTCATTAATTACATTATACTATTTATATTTATATGTCCGACAGAAATTTATAGCATATCGATGAATGTTAAGTCGGATCCTTGTATAAATCGGTTATCGCTGAGAATATTCGTTAGGTTTTGTGTACAGAGCTGAGATTATAGGACGTGAAGTGAAGAAAATTGGATAGGTTTTGTGTACAGAGTTTAGATTGTAGGACGTGGAGTGGAGAAAATTGTATAGGTTTTGTGTACAGAGTTGAGATTGTAGGACGTGGAGTGGAGTAAATTGGATAGGTTTTGTGTACATAGTTTAGATTGTAGGACGTGGAGTGGAGAAAATTGGATAGGTTTTGTGTACATAGTTTAGATTGTAGGACGTGGAGTGGAGTAAATTGGATAGGTTTTGTGTACATAGTTAAGACTGCAGGACGTGGAGTCCTTAGTTTGTTTTCGAAGTCGAAAAGGGCGAGTTTCAAGAGCACATTTGAAAGGGGGCACTGTGTCTTTGTGTCTAATTTCAAAGGGCAATTCATTCCACAGCGCTGGGCCCTGGAATGGAAAAGAACTTTGTCCATATGACTTCGTTTTCATTGAATATACGATAGTCAGAAGAGGAGCTTAAGTATCTTGCTGGTGTGTACACATGGGTGAGGCCGGATAGGTATGTTGGACTGGAGTCCTTCAGTAAAACATAACTCATAGAACAAATTTTGTGCTGATTTTGGATTGAATGATAACCTTGTAGGATAAAGAGCAGTACTGAGGCGTGCTCTGCTCGAGGTACTCTAAAGATGATCCGTGCAGATGTGTTTTGAACTGTTGATGTTTCTGGATTAGATATTGTGATGAACCAGACAGAGTTGAGTTAAAATAGCCCGGTCTTGAAAGTACTAATGAACACGCAAGAGTTTTAGTGGCATCATCTTAAAGATATTTGCGAATGGACCTGTTTCAGGCACTAACTGATTTCTGTACAAAGTGCAAATTGTTAACATGTAAACAATTATGTGATACTGTTAAAGTTACGTCTCCCTCTGATACTTCCCTAAGGTCAAATATATCAATGTCTTCTTGTAGGTATGCAAATAAGTCACATACTGCACATTCACATGTATCCAATACATCTGTTAATTGTACAACAGATGGATCTTGTATGTTATCATCTTCATGTTTGTATGTAAAAATTCAAGGCAATGTGAAAGAAACCTGTCAAGTCTAAAAACAATACATTGTATACTACCTTGCCAGCAAATCAATCCTCTGATCAAAATTTTGGTCTCTTCAGACGAGGTATACAAGTAATAAACCTAAATATTCAAAATAGATCAGTCAATATTCAGCCAATATTCAGTCAATTTGTTTCGTATATGAGAAACCTTCCTTTCTGATCATAACCATAATATGACTATTCAAATAAAGAAGTTAAACTTTGAAAGAAAAGATAGGAAATTCATGTGGGGTTGGTGTGTTCTTCTTTATGTAAACAGTCCAATTAGTTATAATAGACATGTTGATCTAGAGACTATTGGGATGAAGACTAATTGGATCAAAGCAACCCTTGTCCAGTCAGACAATTGGGATGAAGGCTAATTGGATCAAAGCAACCCTTGTCCAGTCAGACTATTGGGATGGAGGCTAATTGGATCAAAAGCAACCCTTGTCCAGTCAGACTATTGGAATGGAGGCTAACTGGATGAAAGCAACCCTTGCCCAGTCGAAGCCAATACTCTTATGTTACATACCACCTAGTTCCACAGCTGATTTGATTGATAGATTTGATATGCATCATATTAGGTGATTTCAACATTGACTACATTAAAATTACACCATTAACATGGATTAATAATGTTGAAACTGAAAGGTTACTCAATTAATTAAATCTAGAGTAACAAATAAAAGTGCTTTACTCATTCTTGATCTCTATACTAAGTAACCCGAAAACATATGTGAACTAAATGTATTTACAGTGACTACTACCCAGTCTTTATAAGTAACATGTTTAAAAATCATCTAGAAATGGTCCGCCCATTGAAATACAATATAGGGACTCTTTAAACAGTTTAATGAGGAAATGTTCTTAAATGATTTAGTTTGCAAAGTCCACCAGCCAGTCTGCAATATAGCTGATGTTAACATTGCCTTAGACAAATGGCCTTTTATGTCCAATGCAGATTTCGATAAAGATG
This sequence comes from Unio delphinus, assembly GCA_029339505.1. Taxonomy (NCBI): domain Eukaryota; kingdom Metazoa; phylum Mollusca; class Bivalvia; order Unionida; family Unionidae; genus Unio; species Unio delphinus. The sequence continues at coordinate 2,110,126 of JAQISU010000103.1, forward strand.
CACCAATTAAAACAAAAAGCGTTAACACCAAATTACACCCCAGGGGATTAACCCTGAGATCAATGATGTTAGGTACCTAAGAGATAATTTTCACAAGAAAAAGACATGACAAGCTATAGAAAGTGGAGAAATAAAGCTAGGCACCTAATAGATAAGACATAAGAGAACCACTTTAAACAGGCTATTGGTAAACGTAAGAGTAACTAGACATTGTGGAAGCATCTAAAAGAGCTGAAACTATCCAATAACAGTTGTCTCCCCCTAGACTTAAGCAAAATATAGATATAGCAACATCTGTATACAGGATGCCGATATGTATCCATTCACTAAAATAGGCGCCTTGTCTGAGGTATGTCTATGTAGGTAATTTTGCGTGCTTTGTTGTTTAGTATTTGGCAGACTTTATAATTGCTTGAAATTAGCTTTTCTAGAATTTCGTTGATATTCGCACTGTCTTTAAATACGCTTGTGTCATTTTGTTTTCCCAGGTAATACATCTAACAACCGTAAGCTGTTTACACGATGCTGTCCAATTTCGGTTTTCAATGACTCTAAATTGTCAAATTTACCTTAATTGTGCGATTTTATGTTGCATATTTTCTTCTGATTGCTTTTAATGTGGAAACAAAGTTGTACGTGTTATATTACTGTGTTTATTATATCAATCTCAATGTCCGCAATGCCTATATAATAACCAGCCCCTACTGGCTATAAATGTTTGATCTGGAAACGTCATCATCATCATCATCAGCAGCAGCAGTAGCAGCAGCATCGTTATCTTTTCTAAAATCCCAAAAAACAAAATGTGTAAGATGTTATCATCATCAACATCAACTAGACCAATAAATTGTTCTCCACCTTTTTTAGGGGCAGGCGCCGCGAGTCAAAAGGAAAAATGTGGAGAACAACCACAATCAGTCATAATACAACCTCAAGTGCACTCAGTGGGGTGTCAACCAAGAAACTATTTTAACACTGTATAAGGCATTAATAAGATCTAAACTTGACTATGGTTTGACAAGTATACGCCACGGCACCCAAACGTCGCTTAAACAAACTAAATACAAAACCGAGAAAAGCCTTACTCATTGGTACCGGCGCACTGCCATCAACATCGACAGGTTTTAACAGGGGAACTGCAATTACATCTTAGAAGGCAGGAACTCATCTTAAAATATGCAGCCAGACCGTCGACCCACGACAAACACACCCCACATATCTGGATATCACCAAATGCACCCCCTTTAGAAAAACTCTCAAAAACACCAACTAAATGGGAACATTAGTTCATTAATTAAAAACTAAAATTCCAATAGACATACTCCAAGTAGAAAACAACATAACCTACGAGAAAGAACATTGGAGTAATCTTCGAACGAATGTAAATATATCCATATCAGATAAAGGAAACAAGGAAAACCAACACAACTATTTAAAAACATTAGCATTATAAATAATAAATAATCAATATCAAAATTTTACAAAAATTTACACGGATGGCTCCAAAATAACAAATCCTTTCAACACAGCTGCTGCAATTGTCATACCAGAATATAATATTCAAGTGGGCAGACGTTTACCCGACCACTGCTCCATTTATACAGCTGAATTTTCGGCCATGGTAGACGCATTAAAGTGGATTGAGGAAAATAAACCGAATAAGACTGTGATTATTAGCGACTCGCTAAGCGTCCTAACCTCAATCCAAAATAACACCACAAAATCTAGAGGAAATTTCTTAAAACAAATTAGCCTAATACTGAAAACATTAAATTCAAATAAACTAGTAGTAGAATTTATGTGGATTCCATCCCACAAAGGTAATGAGTTAGCAGACCAACTTGCTAAAACCAAACTCGACGAACCTAATTACATGCCACTTAAATATAGACATACTGAACTATATAGTTTAATTAACACAATGATAAATCAAAAATGGCAATCCGATTGGGACATAAATAAACAAGGGAGAACATTATACAACATCATTAAGGAAGTTAGTAAAGTGATAAAACCACCAAGGTGCACAGGTTATGAATAATCTAAAATAAATAGAATAATATGAAAAACCAAACTGCCAAACAGCTTTGGAAAATACATAGGACCCTTCCCACCTAACAATAATTGCCACAGCTGAAACACCCCAGAAGATTTACACAATATCTTCAACAATTGTAAAAAAAACAAAAAGGAAAGGGACAAATTTAGATTCAAACAACTAAACATAGCCGCACCAAGTACATACCCAGAAGTAATCCAATTAACTAACACCAATCATCAAGGAACATTCAAAAATATAATTGAACTGCTTAAAACAACAGGTCTAATTTAAAACAATATAGAAACATCGCTTGAACACCTAAATAAATCGAAAATTCTAAAATGTATAACAAACTTAAGGAGCAATATGTAGCCCCACAATGAGGTCACATGGGTTCATTGACCAATCATTTGACGGGCTACTAAAACACCTAATTAACAAACTAATTCTGAAACTTATAACAACCTTAAGAAGTCAATTGTAGCACCACAAGGAGGTCACATGGGTTCATTAAACAATCATTTGGCGGGGCTACACACTTGAAACAACCAACTAAATATAGATTAAGCATCAAGAATAACAAGAGATCTAGAAATAAATATTGAAGCATTTAAGAAAATAATACCAGGTACAACAACAAAAGGGTGCATCCAATTACCAATTAGCCAGTATTCTCCTAAAAACTAAATTAGAAATACAAGGTAGTAACCAATTAGCCAGTATTCTCCTAAAAACTAAATCAGAAATACAAGGTAGTAACCAATTAGCCAGTATTCTCCTAAAAACTAAATCAGAAATACAAGGTAGTAACCAATTAGCCAGTATTCTCCTAAAAACTAAATCAGAAATACAAGGTAGTAACCAATTAGCCAGTATTCTCCTAAAAACTAAATCAGAAATACAAGGTAGTAACCAATTAGCCAGTATTCTCCTAAAAACTAAATCAGAAATACAAGGTAGTAACCAATTAGCCAGTATTCTCCTAAAAACTAAATCAGAAATACAAGGTAGTAACCAATTAGCCAGTATTCTCCTAAAAACTAAATCAGAAATACAAGGTAGTAACCAATTAGCCATTATTCTCCTAAAAACTAAATTAGAAATACAAGGTAGTAACCAATTAGCCAGTATTCTCCTAAAAACTAAATCAGAAATACAAGGTAGTAACCAATTAGCCAGTATTCTCCTAAAAACTAAATCAGAAATACAAGGTAGTAACCAATTAGCCAGTATTCTCCTAAAAACTAAATCAGAAATACAAGGTAGTAACCAATTAGCCAGTATTCTCCTAAAAACTAAATCAGAAATACAAGGTAGTAACCAATTAGCCAGTATTCTCCTAAAAACTAAATCAGAAATACAAGGTAGTAACCAATTAGCCAGTATTCTCCTAAAAACTAAATCAGAAATACAAGGTAGTAACCAATTAGCCAGTATTCTCCTAAAAACTAAATCAGAAATACAAGGTAGTAACCAATTAGCCAGTATTCTCCTAAAAACTAAATCAGAAATACAAGGTAGTAACCAATTAGCCATTATTCTCCTAAAAACTAAATTAGAAATACAAGGTAGTAACCAATTAGCAAGTATTCTCCTAAAAACTAAATCAGAAATACAAGGTAGTAACCAATTAGCCAGTATTCTCCTAAAAACTAAATTAGAAATACAAGGTAGTAACCAATTAGCCAGTATTCTCCTAAAAACTAAATCAGAAATACAAGGTAGTAACCAATTAGCCAGTATTCTCCTAAAAACTAAATCAGAAATACAAGGTAGTAACCAATTAGCCAGTATTCTCCTAAAAACTAAATCATAAATACAAGGTAGTAACCAATTAGCCAGTATTCTCCTAAAAACTAAATTAGAAATACAAGGTAGTAACCAATTAGCCAGTATTCTCCTAAAAACTAAATCAGAAATACAAGGTAGTAACCAATTAGCCAGTATTCTCCTAAAAACTAAATCAGAAATACAAGGTAGTAACCAATTAGCCAGTATTCTCCTAAAAACTAAATTAGAAATACAAGGTAGTAACCAATTAGCCAGTATTCTCCTAAAAACTAAATCAGAAATACAAGGTAGTAACCAATTAGCCAGTATTCTCCTAAAAACTAAATCAGAAATACAAGGTAGTAACCAATTAGCCAGTATTCTCCTAAAAACTAAATCATAAATACAAGGTAGTAACCAATTAGCCAGTATTCTCCTAAAAACTAAATTAGAAATACAAGGTAGTAACCAATTAGCCAGTATTCTCCTAAAAACTAAATCAGAAATACAAGGTAGTAACCAATTAGCCAGTATTCTCCTAAAAACTAAATCAGAAATACAAGGTAGTAACCAATTAGCCAGTATTCTCCTAAAAACTAAATCAGAAATACAAGGTAGTAACCAATTAGCCAGTATTCTCCTAAAAACTAAATCAGAAATACAAGGTAGTAACCAATTAGCCAGTATTCTCCTAAAAACTAAATTAGAAATACAAGGTAGTAACCAATTAGCCAGTATTCTCCTAAAAACTAAATCAGAAATACAAGGTAGTAACCAATTAGCCAGTATTCTCCTAAAAACTAAATCAGAAATACAAGGTAGTAACCAATTAGCCAGTATTCTCCTAAAAACTAAATCAGAAATACAAGGTAGTAACCAATTAGCCAGTATTCTCCTAAAAACTAAATCAGAAATACAAGGTGGTATCGGTAACAACAGCACAGAGTATTTCCAAATTGATAGGGACAAATTTAGATCTAGATACAAAGAAGAGAGGAGGACACCGGTGCTGACAATCAAGATGGAGGGAGGTCCAAGGAACAAGAGACAAAGGGAGGACTCCGGAGCAAACAAACCAGAATGAGGGAAGAATGGTTACCATTACGTAACCCTCCATCAAAAACCCCTTCTAAGGGCTACTGCCATTTAGCCATTAGTCCTCAACTACACAACATTTGATTGAAATTGCACAGGTGGCTTGCACATCATTGGTGTATTTTCCGTCCATTAATGAAACTGGACCTGATTTGAAATAAGTATTGCTAGGGCGTTTCAAGGCTGTCGACATAAATAAGTTAGCTTATTGGACCTTTTTCTCTTTTCTCGCGACCAGAAACCCCAAAAATGACGAGACGTGAAAACCATTTTTCACAAGTCATTATTTGGTGCCATTGCACTGCTAGTACACTCCTTCCGATAGGGTTGAGTGTATGTTTGATCTATTCCCACTCACCCAGGTCCTACATTCCTGTCGATAGTCCATCAATAGGGGCGCGATATGACGACCAAATTAAATAGCACGCTATGTGTGCATAAACGCCTTTGGGGATATGGCACCATTCCTTACCCCACGGGAAAAATTAAATAACTTTCTTTTGAAAGATAAAATTGTGAATAATGACCCTTCGTGGACGATTCACTTTCATTGAACACTCATTCATTCAGTCCAACATCATCACCATCATTAACATTGTCTCCAGCATCATCACTACAATAAACCACACACACAAAGCTTTCTTAGTATCATCATTGTCTCCAGCATCATCACTACAATAAACCACACACACAAAGCTTTCTTAGTATCATCATTGTCTCCAGCATCATCACTACAATAAACCACACACACAAAGCTTTCTTAGTATCATCATTGTCTCCAGCATCATCACTACAATAAACCACACACACAAAGCTTTCTTAGTATCATCATTGTCTCCAGCATCATCACTACAATAAACCACACACACAAAGCTTTCTTAGTATCATCATTGTCTCCAGCATCATCACTACAATAAACCACACACACAAAGCTTTCTTAGTATCATCATTGTCTCCAGCATCATCACTACAATAAACCACACACACAAAGCTTTCTTAGTATCATCATTGTCTCCAGCATCATCACTACAATAAACCACACACACAAAGCTTTCTTAGTATCATCATTGTCTCCAGCATCATCACTACAATAAACCACACACACAAAGCTTTCTTAGTATCATCATTGTCTCCAGCATCATCACTACAATAAACCACACACACAAAGCTTTCTTAGTATCATCATTGTCTCCAGCATCATCACTACAATAAACCACACACACAAAGCTTCCTTAGTATCATCATTGTCTCCAGCATCATCACTACAATAAACCACACACACAAAGCTTTCTTAGTATCATCATTGTCGTTATTGTCATTGCAACAACCGCATCACGCCAACAAAATCACCACTATCATCTTTATCATCGTCTTCATCATTTTAATGTCGAAATTCATTTCTATCTTCGAATAGAAAACTTGCCTTGAAGGGGAAACAACTCTGTTGACGCTATTTCAATGTCCACTTGTTACTAAGTGCACAGTTATTAAATGTTTTAAAACAAATACAATAAAAAAATGTAATGTATACATAATATACGGATACAACTAAATTATGAAAAGTCTCAAAATGTGTTGTGTTTTATTGCGTAAATTGATTGATGTCCTATTATTCAAACATATACTCTTTATGGCTATGAAGGCAATGTAATAAAATGTAGCCATCCCATTTATCCAGAGGGATTAATTGTAATAAAATGTAGCCATCCAATTTATCCAGAGGGGTTAATTGTAATAAAATGTAGCCATCCAATTTATACAGAGAGATTAATTGTAATAAAATGTAACCATCCAATATATCCAGAGGGATTAATTGTAATAAAATGTAGCCATCCAATTTATCCATAGGGATTAATTGTATTAAAATGTAGCCATCCAATTTATCCAGAGGGATTAATTGATTGTAATAAAATGTAGCCATTCAATTTATCCAGAAGGATTAATTGTAATAAAATGTAGCCATCCAATGTACCCAGAGGGATTAATTGTATTAAAATGTAGCCATCCAATTTTTCCGGAGGGATTAATTGTAATAAAATGTGTGTTGTATGTGTGTGTATTATTTATTTATTTTTTATTTATATATTCATGAAAAATCCTATCAGTTTAATATTGAACAGCAATATTGCATGATGATGTATATTTGGCAAATCTAGTGCATGCCTTTTGCACTATATATACGGTAGGCATTCATGACGTCATTACATGTCTGAATAATATTTGACATTTGCACCAAACCTTGTTGCTTACTTTTACTAAGGCTTGATCATAAAGTTTGACATATTACCAACCCATTGTAATGTTTACGCAATACAAAAAAATTGCATAACTTAATTATTGACTAATATGCAGATATAATTACTGAGGAATCCATATAAACTATGAAGCTAAACAAACCATGTAAACATTGGAAAGTTTGCTGGGACATTAAAATGAATCACTAAACATGAGCATCACTAAGAGGGTGCGGAGGTGGGGACAGACCGCACCGGGTGACACTATCAGAGAGGATGACACCAAGATGACTGTCTAAATAAATTCATAAAATGAAATTTTGTCTAGGAAAGATGTATATGGGGTGACACCATGAGTTACCGCGCATGACTGTTTCTAATATCTTTGAATTTTTGTGCTAGAAGGAGGTCCATGTAGGTGACACAAGGAGTTACACTGGTGACACCAACCCTAGTGACGCCACTGCCACTGGATATGTCACACCATATACTATCTATGAGTGCATTATCTTTTGGTTGCTGGTTCTAAAAAATCTCATTTTATCTATTATTCTGTACATATTGTAAATAATAACAATATAGTCTTCACACTGAACGGACATTATTATTTCCACTCTGAATCAATGGGTTGTGGGTTTGACTTGACCCATACTGTCATCCATTGATACAGTGTTGTATACTCTAGCAACCAAAAGCGATTTTCTCTCAGTCCATCAGCACAACAAGATAATTAGCCTTTACAATTAAACACCAAACATCAAGTATTCACAACATTTTGGCTTTAGCAGAAAACTTGTTTGGTAATTATTATTCTTGTTAAACAGGCATGAAAAAAGGATTGGAATGCACATGAACGAATTTATTTTCTGGGGAAGGGGAAAATGACAATGAGTGGGCAAAACCAAATTCCAAGAAACACACACCCACACCCACCCACACACACACACGCACGCACACACGCACACACACTCGTCATGGTAAAACAGGATTCATTTCTAGGGTTAGGGGTGGGGCTATTATGATTATGACACCCTCTCAATAAACTCACTCTTCCATTGATCGTTCCTTTGCTAGGTATAATTGTGGAGAGGGGCAGGGGCTGAACACCAATAATATACCAAGATAAAAGATACCAAGTGACTGTTGAATTTTATTAGAAGGTGTCGGAATCGTCGTTTCTCAAATCGTCACTGCAGACTATCTTGCCTGTCACTGGTCCGAAAACGCACTGTACAAACTGCTGAACCCAGCCAACAAAATACAAATGCATTGTTCATATATCACGTCACTTTAGCTTTGTCTAACGGAAATTGCCGAGCGCGAAATTGACCTGGAGCGTGCTGCATCCAGCGATAAAAAAATCTATGTACGTAGTTATTTTTGTTTATACATAATGAGATATTTGACATAATACCTTTTTAAATCACATCTAGAAGATCTAGCTTATTCCGTAAACCAAAGTTGTGTGGGTACACTAATATTCCTGTAAAGGAGGAATCAATATAAGTATTGCACTTATTATTTTTTGTGATAATTCTTCACTCCCTTCAAAAATAAGCAAAGCAAGTGATCCAGGGTCCAAATAATTGCTATAGTATCTTCTATCATTTTAGTCTGACTTGGGGCTCCCTGGATATTCTGGATATACAATATTTAGTCAAATGAAAATAACATGGAAGGTAACCAAGACATTCCTTCTTTGCATAAAGTTATCTTATGAGAAAAAATCTCTTATGAATGACCAATAACAACCAAAAATATGAATATTATATGCATGTCAAAGTTATCTTATGAGAAAAAATCTCTTATGAATGACCAAAAACAACCAAAAATATGAATATTATACGCATGCTAAAGTTATCTTATGAGAAAAAATCTCTTATGAATGACCACTAACAACCAAAAATATGAATATTATATGCATGCTAAAGTTATCTTATGAGAAAAATCTCTTATGAATGACCAATAACAACCAAAAATATGAATATTATGCGAATGCTAAAGTTATCTTATGAGAAAAAAACTCTTATGAATGGCCAATAACAACCAAAAATATGAATATTACATGCATGCTGAAGTTATCTTATGAGAAAAAATCTCTCATGAATGACCAAAAACAACCAAAAATATGAATATTATACGCATGCTAAAGTTATCTTATGAGAAAAAATCTCTTATAAATGACCAATAACAACCAAAAATATGAATATTATGCTCATGCTAAAGTTATCTTATGAGAAAAAAATCTCTTATGAATGACCACTAACAACCAAAAATATGAATATTATATGCATGCTAAAGTTATCTTATGAGAAAAATTTCTTATGAATGACCAATAACAACCAAAAATATGAATATTATGCGCATGCTTAAGTTATCTTATGAGAAAAAATCTCTTATGAATGACCAATAACAACCAAAACTATGAATATTATACGCATGCTAAAGTTATCTTATGAGAAAAAATCTCTCATGAATGACCAAAAACAACCAAAAATATGAATATTATACGCATGCTAAAGTTATCTTATGAGAAAAAATCTCTTATGAATGACCACTAACAACCAAAAATGTGAATATTATATGCATGCTAAAGTTATCTTATGAGAAAAAATCTCTTATGAATGACCAATAACAACCAAAAATATGAATATTACATGCATGCTGAAGTTATCTTATGAGAAAAAATCTCTCATGAATGACCACTAACAACCAAAAATGTGAATATTATATGCATGCTAAAGTTATCTTATGAGAAAAAATCTCTTATGAATGACCAATAACAACCAAAAATATGAATATTATGCGAATGCTAAAGTTATCTTATGAGAAAAAAACTCTTATGAATGACCACTAACAACCAAAAATATGAATATTATATGCATGCTAAAGTTATCTTATGAGAAAAAAATCTCTTATGAATGACCACTAACAACCAAAAATATGAATATTATATGCATGCTAAAGTTATCTTATGAGAAAAATCTCTTATGAATGACCAATAACAACCAAAAATATGAATATTATGCGAATGCTAAAGTTATCTTATGAGAAAAAAACTCTTATGAATGACCAATAACAACCAAAAATATGAATATTACATGCATGCTGAAGTTATCTTATGAGAAAAAATCTCTCATGAATGACCAATAACAACCAAAAATATGAATATTATGCTCATGCTAAAGTTATCTTATGAGAAAAAAATCTCTTATGAATGACCACTAACAACCAAAAATGTGAATATTATATGCATGCTAAAGTTATCTTATGAGAAAAAATCTCTTATGAATGACCACTAACAACCAAACATATGAATATTATGCGCATGCTTAAGTTATCTTATGAGAAAAAATATCTTATGAATGACCAATAACAACCAAAAATATGAATATTATATGCATGCTGTAGTCGTATGCGTTCAGTAATGCTCCATCTTTTCGATTTATATTATACATGTACAATACAAACAATTAATATTTATATTATACATGGTTACATCATGACAGTTTTTAATGATAAAGCCTGTGCCTTACGATTATTAGAATGTTCTGTCTTTCTGGAGTATCAACTGTTCAAAACACGCAGCCAATGCTGCTGAGGTCACTAAAACGTTTGATGTGTCTAAGCTACCATATTAAAAGAAACGGCTCATTCTACAAAACCTACTTGAATGTTAGGTCTGCCTGGGCTACCATACGTTGAAAAGTGGCAGTCCATTGTACCAAGAATCGAACAATGTGGCTTTAACCAAACTGTTTGTCAAATTGTAAGTTATGTCTTTATATCGTGGATATTTAGGTACGATCCTCTGCATGGAAAACGGAAAACGATACCCAGTCTGGCAGCACACATTGCTGGACCCACTTATTACATGAATCGTATCTATTTAGTTACGCATAGTCATCGTTTTAGGAATATTTAGATTATTAGTTTACATTTGCAGAAAAGATGCACGGAAGCGTTGATGCTTGTTTCAGGTATTAAAATGATCAAAATACTTTTAACAGAAATATATTCCAATATTCGAAAATCGTTAAAATAGTTTGGCATGTGCATTGTTTCATGTTTACACATCACGACACTACTTGAGGCTTCAGTTGTTTGCAACAACAATTAGCCAGATAAAATTGTTTTGGAATTCAAACAATGGATTGTTTTTCCTCTTTTGGTTCTATAAGCAGCTGTATACACAAGAGCACTATCCAGGTTACAGCATACGTCATCACCTTCCATATTGGATGATCGTCGGGACTCGAATTTAAATTCATTAGAACATTTTATTACCAGGACTTTTGATTTGCATTGATGAGATTAGTATTGGATTATTTATAGAAATGAATCTTAAAACCGTAAGTTATATTTTTTTATATTTACCTTGTTTTCTAGGGAAATACATTATTTGTTAAATTTTACAAAGCTTGTTGTTTTCACATTTCATTTTTACTGTTTATTAGAATCTAAACTCGTAACTCTCTTCATAAACGTAGTATCCGAACTGATCAAAATGATGTGCTGGTGTTGACAAATGATGACGAACTATTTATGAAGGACGCAGGGCGATACAATAAGCATAGTTAGCTTTTGGTCACATGAGATCAAAAGGTGTTACTAATATAAACGTTTAACATTCTCCTATACTGCTTAGGTTTTCAATCTTTACTTTTTTCAGTAGCAGGTACTGGATTAATTATTTAATTAATCACAATTATTACATTATGAATTGTAATTGAATAATATTTCGCGGTTTCTTGCAAACCAATAGCTGACACTGTGCTCAGTTGCAGCACCAGACAATCAATACTTACTTTTAGAACTTCATGGGATAGATGTATCTACAACCTTCGTGACGTGAAATACCAGTTCTTGTTTTTAAAAAAACGATCAATACATTTCTAATTTTAGTAGTAATTATATTATATACATTAACATATATTTGGGCTGGACATTTGCTGCATCTTTTGCATCCCAGTCTTTGATATAATCACTATTTTAAGGTGATAACTCATTCGAATCAGAGTCAAAACTGAGCGCCATGGCCAAAGCATCAGCAAACTATTCAATTTGCGATCTGGTCAAAGTTCAGACTTTGACACTAGAATATCGAGGTAAGTTCTGTTTTAGTCATATTATATGACATATACCAAAACCAAATTGTTTTGAGTGATAGATCAATGCGTATACATGGTTTTTCAAAACGTCCTTTTATCAATAGAAGCATACTCCGTTTAATCATGAATATGTACTAACTTGATGACATTTTCTCTGTCTATTTAGTTACGTAAGATCTGATTTGTCTAATGGAATCGTTTTATAAAATTTCATCTTGCCTGCAGCACAATGGTATCACCGATATCAATACACAGTAATGTGGTTGGTATATTCCGAAATTGTAGTCCTAATTTTCACTTTTTCAGAAATAAGAAATTTCAGTCAGCACAATGTTAATACTATATTGTTTTTCGTTTGATATGACTTATATTGTATATCAATATCACCATGGTTTCATACAGTGTAATAAACTCTTGATAAGGTATTGTTTTTCGTTTGATATGACTTATATTGTATATAAATATCACCATGGTTTCATACAGTGTAATAAACTCTTGATAAGGTATTGTTTTTCGTTTGATATGACTTATATTGTATATCAATATCACCATGGTTTCATATAGTGTAATAAACTCTTGATAAGGTATTGTTTTTCGTTTGATATGACTTATATTGTATATAAATATCACCATGGTTTCATACAGTGTAATAAACTCTTGATAAGGTATTGTTTTTCGTTTGATATGACTTATATTGTATATCAATATCACCATGGTTTCATACAGTGTAATAAACTCTTTATAAGGTATTGTTTTACATAAACGTATATTTAGCCTTGAATTATTTAGGCTTCCGTCATCGATATTGATATTTCTAGTTTTTCTCTGTACTGACAATTATGTTAACGTATAAGGATACCATTTAACTATGTATTATTTATGAAGTATAGACTCAATTTCCAAAGACGATACTTTTTCGTTGGTGTCTACAAACACTATGAAGTCAACTCCTTATATTTTTTTAACGATAATAACGTATACGTAATTTTCCTTTCAAATTTGTTTAGCATTATTAGAAATACAAAGTAAGACATTGGTCACATTTTTCATCTCTGAATAATCTTTATGAAGTAATATTTACGATAGTGCTTATTTCCGCCTTAGACAATCTGTTTATCTTTAAGGTGCAAACAATATTAATTTTACATATTTATCTTGGCTTGGCTATTGCTAGTCATATATTTAAAGCAATACTGAACACAGAAGAGGAAAAAAAAACAAATTCTTGAAACAAGAAGAAAGAGAGAAAAAAATGGATAATATTTTTAAATTATCGGAATAGTTATTATTCCCGGATTTTTTAAAAATATAATAATGAATGAAATAATATAGCGCACTCTAAAAAGGCGGGTCTAATTGTTCACGCGTAGCGATACTTCGGCAGCTACGGTGCAACAGGTTCAACAACAACGAAGACACTTAGCAAGTCAAATTCACGAACTTTTTAATTTTTAATGATTAGCGCAAACGTGAACACGTAAAATTTTTTTATAAATTAACATTTTGAATAAAAATGAACCAAGCAGTGTAAATACCTTGTCTGATGAAGCCTGCGCTTATATATTATTTCTAGGTTAAAGTTGCTCAAATGTAGTAATTTCTCGTAAATTTCCCATACCAGACCATGTTCAAAGGTCGTATTTAGGTATGAAAAAGAAATTTATATGCATATTTAATGCATAATAAGGTGATGTATACATCTAATAATATAATGAGACACAGAGTTGTGATATTTACAAGAATTTTTTTTCACCATAAAAAGGGGGGTAGAAAATGGTCCTTATTCAATATAGTCCTTTTTGAAACAAGTTCAAATTGGACGGAACAATAGTCCTATTCCATGCGAATATTTTCCGTAATCAGCTGAAAATCGAAGGTGGGTGACGTCAGGTAAAGAAGTCCGCTAACCTTTGACCTCCAAGTATGTAAGGTTTAATTAATATTTGCAAATATGAATTAGATTCCGAGATCATGACAACTAAACTCCTTGAAAATACAAATCTGACTCCGACTCCTTGGCAATTCAATCGCATACAAATACGAATCAGACACCGACTCCTTGGCAAATAAATCTATACAAACATGAATCAGATTAGGACTTCTAGGCAATTAAATCAAATACAATTAACAATTCAGACTCCGACTTCTCAGCAATTAAATCGCATACAATTACGAATCAGACACCGACTTCTTAGCAATTGAATCACATACAATTACGAATCAGACACCGACTTCTTAGCAATTGAATCACATACAATTACGAATCAGACACCGACTTCTTAGCAATTAAATCGCATACAATTACGAATCAGACACCGACTTCTTGGCAATTAAATCACATACAATTACGAATCAGACACCGACTTCTTAGCAATTGAATCACATACAATTACGAATCAGACACCGACTTCTTAGCAATTAAATCGCATACAATTACGAATCAGACACCGACTTCTTAGCAATTGAATCACATACAATTACGAATCAGACACCGACTTCTTAGCAATTGAATCACATACAATTACGAATCAGACACCGACTTCTTAGCAATTGAATCACATACAATTACGAATCAGACACCGACTTCTTAGCAATTGAATCACATACAATTACGAATCAGACACCGACTTCTTAGCAATTGAATCACATACAATTACGAATCAGACACCGACTTCTTAGCAATTGAATCACATACAATTACGAATCAGACACCGACTTCTTAGCAATTGAATCACATACAATTACGAATCAGACACCGACTTCTTAGCAATTGAATCACATACAATTACGAATCAGACACCGACTTCTTAGCAATTGAATCACATACAATTACGAATCAGACACCGACTTCTTAGCAATTGAATCGCATACAATTACGAATCAGACACCGACTTCTTAGCAATTGAATCACATACAATTACGAATCAGACACCGACTTCTTAGCAATTGAATCACATACAATTACGAATCAGACACCGACTTCTTAGCAATTGAATCACATACAATTACGAATCAGACACCGACTTCTTAGCAATTAAATCGCATACAATTACGAATCAGACACCGACTTCTTAGCAATTGAATCACATACAATTACGAATCAGACACCGACTTCTTAGCAATTGAATCACATACAATTACGAATCAGACACCGACTTCTTAGCAATTGAATCACATACAATTACGAATCAGACACCGACTTCTTAGCAATTGAATCACATACAATTACGAATCAGACACCGACTTCTTAGCAATTGAATCGCATACAATTACGAATCAGACACCGACTTCTTAGCAATTGAATCGCATACAATTACGAATCAGACACCGACTTCTTAGCAATTAAATCGCATACAATTACGAATCAGACACCGACTTCTTAGCAATTGAATCGCATACAATTACGAATCAGACACCGACTTCTTAGCAATTGAATCGCATACAATTACGAATCAGACACCAACTTCTTAGCAATTAAATCGCATACAATTACGAATCAGACACCGACTTCTTAGCAATTGAATCACATACAATTACGAATCAGACACCGACTTCTTAGCAATTGAATCACATACAATTACGAATCAGACACCGACTTCTTAGCAATTGAATCGCATACAATTACGAATCAGACACCGACTTCTTAGCAATTAAATCGCATACAATTATGAATCAGACACCGACTTCTTAGCAATTGAATCACATACAATTACGAATCAGACACCGACTTCTTAGCAATTGAATCACATACAATTACGAATCAGACACCGACTTCTTAGCAATTGAATCACATACAATTACGAATCAGACACCGACTTCTTAGCAATTGAATCACATACAATTACGAATCAGACACCGACTTCTTATCAATTGAATCACATACAATTACGAATCAGACACCGACTTCTTAGCAATTGAATCACATACAATTACGAATCAGACACCGACTTCTTAGCAATTAAATCGCATACAATTACGAATCAGACACCGACTTCTTAGCAATTGAATCACATACAATTACGAATCAGACACCGACTTCTTAGCAATTGAATCACATACAATTACGAATCAGACACCGACTTCTTAGCAATTGAATCACATACAATTACGAATCAGACACCGACTTCTTAGCAATTGAATCACATACAATTACGAATCAGACACCGACTTCTTAGCAATTGAATCACATACAATTACGAATCAGACACCGACTTCTTAGCAATTGAATCACATACAATTACGAATCAGACACCGACTTCTTAGCAATTAAATCGCATACAATTACGAATCAGACACCGACTTCTTAGCAATTAAATCACATACAATTACGAATCAGACACCGACTTCTTAGCAATTGAATCACATACAATTACGAATCAGACACCGACTTCTTAGCAATTAAATCGCATACAATTACGAATCAGACACCGACTTCTTAGCAATTGAATCACATACAATTACGAATCAGACACCGACTTCTTAGCAATTGAATCACATACAATTACGAATCAGACACCGACTTCTTAGCAATTGAATCACATACAATTACGAATCAGACACCGACTTCTTAGCAATTAAATCGCATACAATTACGAATCAGACACCGACTTCTTAGCAATTGAATCACATACAATTACGAATCAGACACCGACTTCTTAGCAATTGAATCACATACAATTACGAATCAGACACCGACTTCTTAGCAATTGAATCACATACAATTACGAATCAGACACCGACTTCTTAGCAATTGAATCACATACAATTACGAATCAGACACCGACTTCTTAGCAATTGAATCACATACAATTACGAATCAGACACCGACTTCTTAGCAATTGAATCACATACAATTACGAATCAGACACCGACTTCTTAGCAATTGAATCACATACAATTACGAATCAGACACCGACTTCTTAGCAATTGAATCACATACAATTACGAATCAGACACCGACTTCTTAGCAATTGAATCACATACAATTACGAATCAGACACCGACTTCTTAGCAATTGAATCACATACAATTACGAATCAGACACCGACTTCTTAGCAATTGAATCACATACAATTACGAATCACACACCGACTTCTTAGCAATTGAATCACATACAATTACGAATCAGACACCGACTTCTTAGCAATTGAATCACATACAATTACGAATCAGACACCGACTTCTTAGCAATTGAATCACATACAATTACGAATCAGACACCGACTTCTTAGCAATTGAATCACATACAATTACGAATCACACACCGACTTCTTAGCAATTGAATCACATACAATTACGAATCAGACACCGACTTCTTAGCAATTGAATCACATACAATTACGAATCAGACACCGACTTCTTAGCAATTGAATCACATACAATTACGAATCAGACACCGACTTCTTAGCAATTGAATCACATACAATTACGAATCAGACACCGACTTCTTAGCAATTGAATCACATACAATTACGAATCAGACACCGACTTCTTAGCAATTGAATCACATACAATTACGAATCAGACACCGACTTCTTAGCAATTGAATCACATACAATTACGAATCAGACACCGACTTCTTAGCAATTGAATCACATACAATTACGAATCAGACACCGACTTCTTAGCAATTGAATCACATACAATTACGAATCAGACACCGACTTCTTAGCAATTAAAACACATACAATTACGAATCAGACACCGACTTCTTAGCAATTAAAACACATACGAATCAATCTCCGACGCCTTGGTAATTACATTAAGCGTAAATACGAATCAGACTCCGGCTCCTTGTATTATTTTTATTATTATTATTATTATTTTTATTATTATTATTATTATTATTATTATTATTATTATTATTATTATTATTATTATTATTCGGGATTTAAATACAAATATTATTCGTAAACTGTATATTTTTCTGTGAATTATATTATTTATTACGTTTACAACATATATGATTACAATGTTTCAGCGATAGCGTGTACAAATTACTGCACTCAAATTGGTAAACAGTTTATACTTACCATATAAATTTTACACTGTAGTAAAAACAACAATTTCAATTAACTCAGTTAAAAACGACATTCATACCACGATTGTTTGACGATCAAATTATTGATATAAATTAAATAGTTTTTAAGTTTAAACAAAGACTTTGCGCTCTGGTAAATTGCATAGTTCACATATTTCAAGAAACATATAACGCTGGGATGTATGCTTGGTTCTTATAAAATGGGTAGACCCTACTATTACGTTATTACATACGTGTCAGTGCGCCATTTGAAAATGTAGCGAGTCGATTGATCTTATTTAACCGTTATTTTTCACAACTACAGTGGATTCAGGTACTATTTGGCACTTCAGGTTTGTGTAAACACATCTTTATAAAAAGCTAGAAAGAAATATATGAACATTTAGAAACATTGATAGAAAGCATATGAGTAAATAATTTTTATAATCTGATAAAAACATTTCGTTGTAAAATATTATATCGTAAATTAGACTACACGTTGCAAAACATATTTTTGTCATTAAGTAAGAGACACAATATCACTTCATATAACTAAGGCTCATAACGTTTTAAAATCAATCTTGATCTTTAGACATTCATATCCACTCTGCGTACATGCTTTTGTTTTGATATGGGAAGAAGTGACGAAACTTATGGATAATCGATTTCGCTCGTTTTCCTTCTTGAGTGGCCAGAATCGGTTTCCACGATTGCTTGCTGTCCATGCATATTCTTGAGTTTTGGAATCTCAAGGTTCATAAACTCATCCATCTCGTTTAATCTCCTTTTGATCAGACTACATTGTTTAGATATGTACGAATGTGCTACAACACAGCTGTTGAAGTCTGCATTTATAATGTCTGTACCATTAAACTTTACATGTTGGTAAATTTGGTGTTAGAAAACAACGGACAAATACTGATTTTTGAATTACAAGATAAACTCCTATACAATAAATACAGTAAATGTGAGATTGACGTCTCTCATGTAATTACTATGGGCTATACTATAAATACAGTAAATGTGAGATTCACGTCTCTCATGTAATTCCTATGGGCTATACTATAAATACAGTAAATGTGAGATTCACGTCTCTCATGTAATTACTATGGGCTATACTATAAATACAGAAAATGTGAGATTCACGTCTCTCATGTAATTACTATGGGCTATACTATAAATACAGTAAATGTGAGATTCACGCCTCTCATGTAATTACTATGGGCTATACTATAAATACAGTAAATGTGAGATTCACGTCTCTCATGTAATTACTATGGGCTATACTATAAATACAGTAAATGTGAGATTCACTTCTCTCATGTAATTACTATGGGCTATACTATAAATACAGTAAATGTGAGATTCACGTCTCTCATGTAATTACTATGGGCTATACTATAAATACAGTAAATGTGAGATTCACGTCTCTCATGTAATTACTATGGGCTATACTATAAATACAGTAAATGTGAGATTCACGTCTCTCATGTAATTACTATGGGCTATACTATAAATACAGTAAATGTGAGATTCACGTCTCTCATGTAATTACTATGGGCTATACTATAAATACAGTAAATGTGAGATTCACGTCTCTCATGTAATTACTATGGGCTATACTATAAATACAGTAAATGTGAGATTCACGTCTCTCATGTAATTACTATGGGCTATACTATAAATACAGTAAATGTGAGATTCACGTCTCTCATGTAATTACTATGGGCTATACTATAAATACAGTAAATGTGAGATTCACGTCTCTCATGTAATTACTCTGGGCTATACTATAAATACAGTAAATATGAGATTCACGTCTCTCATGTAATTACTATGGGCTATACTATAAATACAGTAAATGTGAGATTCACTTCTCTCATGTAATTACTATGGGCTATACTATAAATACGGTAACAGTGACATTCACGTCTCTCATGTAATTACTATGGGCTATACTATAAATACAGTAAATATGAGATTCACGTCTCTCATGTAATTACTCTGGGCTATACTATAAATACAGTAAATATGAGATTCACGTCTCTCATGTAATTACTATGGGCTATACTATAAATACAGTAAATATGAGATTCACGTCTCTCATGTAATTACTATGGGCTATACTATAAATACAGTAAATATGAGATTCACTTCTCTCATGTAATTACTATGGGCTATACTATAAATACAGTAAATATGAGATTCACGTCTCTCATGTAATTACTATGGGCTATACTATAAATACAGTAAATATGAGATTCACTTCTCTCATGTAATTACTATGGGCTATACTATAAATACAGTAAATATGAGATTCACGTCTCTCATGTAATTACTATGGGCTATACTATAAATACAGTAAATATGAGATTCACGTCTCTCATGTAATTACTATGGGCTATACTATAAATACAGTAAATGTGAGATTCACTTCTCTCATGTAATTACTATGGGCTATACTATAAATACGGTAACAGTGACATTCACGTCTCTCATGTAATTACTATGGGCTATACTATAAATACAGTAAATGTGAGATTCACGTCTCTCATGTAATTACTATGGGCTATACTATAAATACAGTAAATGTGAGATTCACGTCTCTCATGTAATTACTATGGGCTATACTATAAATACAGTCAATGTGAGATTCACGTCTCTCATGTAATTACTCTGGGCTATACTATAAATACAGTAAATGTGAGATTTACGTCTCTCCTGTAATTACTATGGGCTATACTATAAATACAGTAAATGTGAGATTCACGTCTCTCATGTAATTACTCTGGGCTATACTATAAATACAGTAAATGTGAGATTCACGTCTCTCATGTAATTACTATGGGCTATACTATAAATACAGTAAATATGAGATTCACGTCTCTCATGTAATTACTCTGGGCTATACTATAAATACAGTAAATATGAGATTCACTTCTCTCATGTAATTACTATGGGCTATACTATAAATACAGTAAATGTGAGATTCACTTCTCTCATGTAATTACTATGGGCTATACTATAAATACAGTAAATATGAGATTCACTTCTCTCATGTAATTACTATGGGCTATACTATAATTACATTAAATGTGAGATTCACGTCTCTCATGTAATTACTATGGGCTATACTATAAATACAGTAAATATGAGATTCACGTCTCTCATGTAATTACTATGGGCTATACTATAAATACAGTAAATATGAGATTCACTTCTCTCATGTAATTACTATGGGCTATACTATAAATACAGTAAATGTGTGATTCACGTCTCTCATGTAATTACTATGGGCTATACTATAAATACAGTAAATATGAGATTCACTTCTCTCATGTAATTACTATGGGCTATACTATAAATACAGTAAATATGAGATTCACGTCTCTCATGTAATTACTATGGGCTATACTATAAATACAGTAAATATGAGATTCACGTCTCTCATGTAATTACTCTGGGCTATACTATAAATACAGTAAATGTGAGATTCACGTCTCTCATGTAATTACTATGGGCTATACTATAAATACAGTAAATATGAGATTCACGTCTCTCATGTAATTACTATGGGCTATACTATAAATACAGTAAATATGAGATTCACTTCTCTCATGTAATTACTATGGGCTATACTATAAATACAGTAAATGTGAGATTCACTTCTCTCATGTAATTACTATGGGCTATACTATAAATACAGTAAATATGAGATTCACTTCTCTCATGTAATTACTATGGGCTATACTATAAATACAGTAAATGTGAGATTCACGTCTCTCATGTAATTACTATGGGCTATACTATAAATACAGTAAATATGCGATTCACGTCTCTCATGTAATTACTATGGGCTATACTATAAATACAGTAAATATGAGATTCACTTCTCTCATGTAATTACTATGGGCTATACTATAAATACAGTAAATGTGAGATTCACGTCTCTCATGTAATTACTATCGGCTATACTATAAATACAGTAAATGTGAGATTCACGTCTCTCATGTAAATACTATGGGCTATACTATAAATACAGTAAATGTGAGATTCACGTCTCTCATGTAATTACTATGGGCTATACTATAAATACAGTAAATATGAGATTCACGTCTCTCATGTAATTACTATGGGCTATACTATAAATACAGTAAATGTGAGATTCACGTCTCTCATGTAATTACTATGGGCTATACTATAAATACAGTAAATATGAGATTCACGTCTCTCATGTAATTACTATGGGCTATACTATAAATACAGTAAATATGAGATTCAGGTCTCTCATGTAATTACTATGGGCGATACTATAAATACAGTAAATGTGACATTCACGTCTCTCATGTAATTACTATGGGCTATACTATAGATTCACGTCTCTCATGTAATTACTATGGGCTATACTATAAATACAGTAAATATGAGATTCACGTCTCTCATGTAATTACTATGGGCTATACTATAAATACAGCAAATATGAGATTCACTTCTCTCATGTAATTACTATGGGCTATACTATAAATACAGTAAATGTGAGATTCACTTCTCTCATGTAATTACTATGGGCTATACTATAAGTACAGTAAATATGAGATTCACTTCTCTCATGTAATTACTATGGGCTATACTATAAATACAGTAAATGTGAGATTCACGTCTCTCATGTAATTACTATGGGCTATACTATAAATACAGTAAATGTGAGATTCACGTCTCTCATGTAATTACTATGGGCTATACTATAAATACAGTAAATATGAGATTCACTTCTCTCATGTAATTACTATGGGCTATACTATAAATACAGTAAATGTGAGATTCACGTCTCTCATGTAATTACTATGGGCTATACTATAAATACAGTAAATATGAGATTCACTTCTCTCATGTAATTACTATGGGCTATACTATAAATACAGTAAATATGAGATTCACGTCTCTCATGTAATTACTATGGGCTATACTATAAATACAGTAAATATGAGATTCACGTCTCTCATGTAATTACTCTGGGCTATACTATAAATACAGTAAATGTGAGATTCACGTCTCTCATGTAATTACTATGGGCTATACTATAAATACAGTAAATATGAGATTCACGTCTCTCATGTAATTACTATGGGCTATACTATAAATACAGTAAATATGAGATTCACTTCTCTCATGTAATTACTATGGGCTATACTATAAATACAGTAAATGTGAGATTCACTTCTCTCATGTAATTACTATGGGCTATACTATAAATACAGTAAATATGAGATTCACTTCTCTCATGTAATTACTATGGGCTATACTATAAATACAGTAAATGTGAGATTCACGTCTCTCATGTAATTACTATTGGCTATACTATAAATACAGTAAATATGAGATTCACGTCTCTCATGTAATTACTATGGGCTATACTATAAATACAGTAAATATGAGATTCACTTCTCTCATGTAATTACTATGGGCTATACTATAAATACAGTAAATGTGAGATTCACGTCTCTCATGTAATTACTATCGGCTATACTATAAATACAGTAAATGTGAGATTCACGTCTCTCATGTAAATACTATGGGCTATACTATAAATACAGTAAATGTGAGATTCACGTCTCTCATGTAATTACTATGGGCTATACTATAAATACAGTAAATATGAGATTCACGTCTCTCATGTAATTACTATGGGCTATACTATAAATACAGTAAATGTGAGATTCACGTCTCTCATGTAATTACTATGGGCTATACTATAAATACAGTAAATATGAGATTCACGTCTCTCATGTAATTACTATGGGCTATACTATAAATACAGTAAATATGAGATTCAGGTCTCTCATGTAATTACTATGGGCGATACTATAAATACAGTAAATGTGACATTCACGTCTCTCATGTAATTACTATGGGCTATACTATAGATTCACGTCTCTCATGTAATTACTATGGGCTATACTATAAATACAGTAAATATGAGATTCACGTCTCTCATGTAATTACTATGGGCTATACTATAAATACAGCAAATATGAGATTCACTTCTCTCATGTAATTACTATGGGCTATACTATAAATACAGTAAATGTGAGATTCACTTCTCTCATGTAATTACTATGGGCTATACTATAAGTACAGTAAATATGAGATTCATTTCTCTCATGTAATTACTATGGGCTATACTATAAATACAGTAAATGTGAGATTCACGTCTCTCATGTAATTACTATGGGCTATACTATAAATACAGTAAATACGAGATTCACGTCTCTCATGTAATTACTATGGGCTATACTATAAATACAGTAAATATGAGATTCACTTCTCTCATGTAATTACTATGGGCTATACTATAAATACAGTAAATGTGAGATTCACGTCTCTCATGTAATTACTATGGGCTATACTATAAATACAGTAAATATGAGATTCACGTCTCTCATGTAATTACTATGGGCTATACTATAAATACAGTAAATGTGAGATTCACGTCTCTCATGTAATTACTATGGGCTATACTATAAATACAGTAAATATGAGATTCACGTCTCTTATGTAATTACTATGGGCTATACTATAAATACAGTAAATGTGAGATTCACGTCTCTCATGTAATTACTATGGGCTATACTATAAATACAGTAAATATGAGATTCACGTCTCTCATGTAATTACTATGGTCTATACTATAAATACAGTAAATCTGAGATTCACGTCTCTCATGTAATTACTATGTGCTATACTATAAATACAGTAAATGTGAGATTCACGTCTCTCATGTAATTACTATGGGCTATACTATAAATACGGTAACAGTGAGATTCACGTCTCTCATGTAATTACTCTG
The DNA here is from genome assembly GCA_029339505.1 of Unio delphinus. NCBI lineage: Eukaryota > Metazoa > Mollusca > Bivalvia > Unionida > Unionidae > Unio > Unio delphinus. The sequence goes on from JAQISU010000103.1 coordinate 2,135,243, forward strand.
GGCTATACTATAAATACAGTAAATGTGAGATTCACGTCTCTCATGTAATTACTATGGGCTATACTATAAATACAGTAAATGTGAGATTCACGTCTCTCATGTAATTACTATGGGCTATACTATAAATACGGTAACAGTGAGATTCACGTCTCTAATGTAATTACTCTGGGCTATACTATAAATACAGTAAATATGAGATTCACGTCTCTCATGTAATTACTATGGGCTATACTATAAATACAGTAAATATGAGATTCACGTCTCTCATGTAATTACTATGGGTAATACTATAAATACAGTAAATGTGACATTCACGTCTCTCATGTAATTACTATGGGCTATACTATAATACAGTAAATGTGAGATTCACGTCTCTCATGTAATTACTATGGGCTACACTATAAATACAGTAAATGTGAGATTCACGTCTCTCATATAATTACTATGGGCTATACTATAAATACGGTAACAGTGAGATTCACGTCTCTCATGTAATTACTCTGGGTTATACTATAAATACAGTAAATATGAGATTCACGTCTCTCATGTAATTACTATGGGCTATACTATAAATACAGTAAATGTGAGATTCACGTCTCTCATGTAATTACTATGGGCTATACTATAAATACAGTAAATGTGAGATTCACGTCTCTCATGTAATTACTATGGGCTATACTATAAATACAGTAAATATGAGATTCACGTCTCTTATGTAATTACTATGGGCTATACTATAAATACAGTAAATATGAGATTCACTTCTCTCATGTAATTACTATGGGCTATACTATAAATACAGTAAATATGAGATTCACGTCTCTCATGCAATTACTATGGGCTATACTATAAATACAGTAAATGTGAGATTGACGTCTCTCATGTAATTACTATGGGCTATACTATAAATACAGTAAATGTGAGATTCACTTCTCTCATGTAATTACTATGGGCTATACTATAAATACAGTAAATGTGAGATTCACGTCTCTCATGTAATTACTATGGGCTATACTATAAATACAGTAAATATGAGATTCACGTCTCTCATGTAATTACTATGGGCTATACTATAAATACAGTAAATATGAGATTCACGTCTCTCATGTAATTACTATGGGCTATACTATAAATACAGTAAATATGAGATTCACTTCTCTCATGTAATTACTATGGGCTATACTATAAATACAGTAAATATGAGATTCACGTCTCTCATGTAATTACTCTGGGCTATACTATAAATACAGTAAATATGAGATTCACGTCTCTCATGTAATTACTATGGGCTATACTATAAATACAGTAAATATGAGATTCACGTCTCTCATGTAATTACTATGGGCTATACTATAAATACAGTAAATATGAGATTCACTTCTCTCATGTAATTACTATGGGCTATACTATAAAAACAGTAAATATAAGATTCACGTCTCTCATGTAATTACTATGGGCTATACTATAAATACAGTAAATGTGAGATTCACTTCTCTCATGTAATTACTATGGGCTATACTATAAATACGGTAACAGTGACATTCACGTCTCTCATGTAATTACTATGGGCTATACTATAAATACAGTAAATGTGAGATTCACGTCTCTCATGTAATTACTACGGGCTATACTATAAATACAGTAAATGTGAGATTCACGTCTCTCATGTAATTACTATGGGCTATACTATAAATACAGTAAATGTGAGATTCACGTCTCTCATGTAAATACTCTGGGCTATACTATAAATACAGTAAATGTGAGATTTACGTCTCTCCTGTAATTACTATGGGCTATACTATAAATACAGTAAATGTGAGAGTCACGTCTCTCATGTAATTACTATGGGCTATACTATAAATACAGTAAATGTGAGAGTCACGTCTCTCATGTAATTACTATGGGCTATACTATAAATACAGTAAATGTGAGAGTCACGTCTCTCATGTAATTACTATGGGCTATACTATAAATACAGTAAATATGAGATTCACGTCTCTCATGTAATTACTATGGGCTATACTATAAATACAGTAAATATGAGATTCACGTCTCTCATGTAATTACTCTGGGCTATACTATAAATACAGTAAATGTGAGATTCACGTCTCTCATGTAATTACTATGGGCTATACTATAAATACAGTAAATATGAGATTCACGTCTCTCATGTAATTACTATGGGCTATACTATAAATACAGTAAATATGAGATTCACTTCTCTCATGTAATTACTATGGGCTATACTATAAATACAGTAAATATGAGGTTCACGTATCTCATGTAATTACTATGGGCTATACTATAAATACAGTAAATATGAGATTCACGTCTCAAATGTAATTACTCTGGGCTATACTATAAATACAGTAAATGTGAGATTCACGTCTCTCATGTAATTACTATGGGCTATACTATAAATACAGTAAATATGAGATTCACGTCTCTCATGTAATTACTATGGGCTATACTATAAATACAGTAAATGTGAGATTCACGTCTCTCATGTAATTACTATGGGCTATACTATAAATACAGTAAATATGAGATTCACGTCTCTCATGTAATTACTATGGGCTATACTATAAATACAGTAAATATGAGATTCACTTCTCTCATGTAATTACTATGGGCTATACTATAAATACAGTAAATATGAGATTCACGTCTCTCATGTAATTACTATGGGCTATACTATAAATACAGTAAATATGAAATTCACGTCTCTCATGTAATTACTATGGGCTATACTATAAATACAGTAAATATGAGATTCACGTCTCTCATGTAATTACTATGGACTATACTATAAATACAGTAAATATGAGATTCACTTCTCTCATGTAATTACTATGGGCTATACTATAAATACAGTAAATGTGAGATTCACGTCTCTCATGTAATTACTATGGGCTATACTATAAATACAGTAAATATGAGATTCACGTCTCTCATGTAATTACTATGGGCTATACTATAAATACAGTAAATGTGAGATTCACGTCTCTCATGTAATTACTATGGGCTATACTATAAATACAGTAAATGTGAGATTCACGTCTCTCATGTAATTACTATGGGCTATACTATAAATACAGTAAATGTGAGATTCACGTCTCTCATGTAATTACTATGGGCTATACTATAAATACAGTAAATATGAGATTCACGTCTCTTATGTAATTACTATGGGCTATACTATAAATACAGTAAATATGAGATTCACTTCTCTCATGTAATTACTATGGGCTATACTATAAATACAGTAAATGTGAGATTCACGTCTCTCATGCAATTACTATGGGCTATACTATAAATACAGTAAATGTGAGATTGACGTCTCTCATGTAATTACTATGGGCTATACTATAAATACAGTAAATGTGAGATTCACTTCTCTCATGTAATTACTATGGGCTATACTATAAATACAGTAAATGTGAGATTCACGTCTCTCATGTAATTACTATGGGCTATACTATAAATACAGTAAATATGAGATTCACGTCTCTCATGTAATTACTATGGGCTATACTATAAATACAGTAAATATGAGATTCACGTCTCTCATGTAATTACTATGGGCTATACTATAAATACAGTAAATATGAGATTCACTTCTCTCATGTAATTACTATGGGCTATACTATAAATAAAGTAAATATGAGATTCACGTCTCTCATGTAATTACTCTGGGCTATACTATAAATACAGTAAATATGAGATTCACGTCTCTCATGTAATTACTATGGGCTATACTATAAATACAGTAAATATGAGATTCACGTCTCTCATGTAATTACTATGGGCTATACTATAAATACAGTAAATATGAGATTCACTTCTCTCATGTAATTACTATGGGCTATACTATAAAAACAGTAAATATGAGATTCACGTCTCTCATGTAATTACTATGGGCTATACTATAAATACAGTAAATGTGAGATTCACTTCTCTCATGTAATTACTATGGGCTATACTATAAATACGGTAACAGTGACATTCACGTCTCTCATGTAATTACTATGGGCTATACTATAAATACAGTAAATGTGAGATTCACGTCTCTCATGTAATTACTATGGGCTATACTATAAATACAGTAAATGTGAGATTCACGTCTCTCATGTAATTACTATGGGCTATACTATAAATACAGTAAATGTGAGATTCACGTCTCTCATGTAAATACTCTGGGCTATACTATAAATACAGTAAATGTGAGATTTACGTCTCTCCTGTAATTACTATGGGCTATACTATAAATACAGTAAATGTGAGAGTCACGTCTCTCATGTAATTACTATGGGCTATACTATAAATACAGTAAATGTGAGAGTCACGTCTCTCATGTAATTACTATGGGCTATACTATAAATACAGTAAATGTGAGAGTCACGTCTCTCATGTAATTACTATGGGCTATACTATAATACAGTAAATATGAGATTCACGTCTCTCATGTAATTACTATGGGCTATACTATAAATACAGTAAATATGAGATTCACGTCTCTCATGTAATTACTATGGGCTATACTATAAATACAGTAAATGTGAGATTCACGTCTCTCATGTAATTACTATGGGCTATACTATAAATACAGTAAATATGAGATTCACGTCTCTCATGTAATTACTATGGGCTATACTATAAATACAGTAAATATGAGATTCACTTCTCTCATGTAATTACTATGGGCTATACTATAAATACAGTAAATATGAGGTTCACGTATCTCATGTAATTACTATGGGCTATACTATAAATACAGTAAATATGAGATTCACGTCTCAAATGTAATTACTCTGGGCTATACTATAAATACAGTAAATGTGAGATTCACGTCTCTCATGTAATTACTATGGGCTATACTATAAATACAGTAAATATGAGATTCACGTCTCTCATGTAATTACTATGGGCTATACTATAAATACAGTAAATGTGAGATTCACGTCTCTCATGTAATTACTATGGGCTATACTATAAATACAGTAAATATGAGATTCACGTCTCTCATGTAATTACTATGGGCTATACTATAAATACAGTAAATATGAGATTCACTTCTCTCATGTAATTACTATGGGCTATACTATAAATACAGTAAATATGAGATTCACGTCTCTCATGTAATTACTATGGGCTATACTATAAATACAGTAAATATGAAATTCACGTCTCTCATGTAATTACTATGGGCTATACTATAAATACAGTAAATATGAGATTCACGTCTCTCATGTAATTACTATGGACTATACTATAAATACAGTAAATATGAGATTCACTTCTCTCATGTAATTACTATGGGCTATACTATAAATACAGTAAATATGAGATTCACGTCTCTCATGTAATTACTCTGGGCTATACTATAAATACAGTAAATATGAGATTCACGTCTCTCATGTAATTACTATGGGCTATACTATAAATACAGTAAATATGAGATTCACGTCTCTCATGTAATTACTATGGGCTATACTATAAATACAGTAAATATGAGATTCACTTCTCTCATGTAATTACTATGGGCTATACTATAAATACAGTAAATATGAGATTCACGTCTCTCATGTAATTACTATGGGCTATACTATAAATACAGTAAATATGAGATTCACTTCTCTCATGTAATTACTATGGGCTATACTATAAATACAGTAAATATGAGATTCACGTCTCTCATGTAATTACTATGGGCTATACTATAAATACAGTAAATATGAGATTCACGTCTCTCATGTAATTACTATGGGCTATACTATAAATACAGTAAATGTGAGATTCACTTCTCTCATGTAATTACTATGGGCTATACTATAAATACGGTAACAGTGACATTCACGTCTCTCATGTAATTACTATGGGCTATACTATAAATACAGTAAATGTGAGATTCACGTCTCTCATGTAATTACTATGGGCTATACTATAAATACAGTAAATGTGAGATTCACCTCTCTCATGTAATTACTATGGGCTATACTATAAATACAGTAAATGTGAGATTCACGTCTCTCATGTAATTACTCTGGGCTATACTATAAATACAGTAAATGTGAGATTTACGTCTCTCCTGTAATTACTATGGGCTATACTATAAATACAGTAAATGTGAGATTCACGTCTCTCATGTAATTACTCTGGGCTATACTATAAATACAGTAAATGTGAGATTCACGTCTCTCATGTAATTACTATGGGCTATACTATAAATACAGTAAATATGAGATTCACGTCTCTCATGTAATTACTCTGTGCTATACTAATATAATACAGTAAATATGAGATTCACTTCTCTCATGTAATTACTATGGGCTATACTATAAATACAGTAAATGTTAGATTCACTTCTCTCATGTAATTACTATGGGCTATACTATAAATACAGTAAATGTGAGATTCACGTCTCTCATGTAATTACTATGGGCTATACTATAAATACAGTAAATATGAGATTCACGTCTCTCATGTAATTACTATGGGCTATACTATAAATACAGTAAATATGAGATTCACTTCTCTCATGTAATTACTATGGGCTATACTATAAATACAGTAAATGTGAGATTCACGTCTCTCATGTAATTACTATGGGCTATACTATAAATACAGTAAATATGAGATTCACTTCTCTCATGTAATTACTATGGGCTATACTATAAATACAGTAAATATGAGATTCACGTCTCTCATGTAATTACTATGGGCTATACTATAAATACAGTAAATATGAGATTCACGTCTCTCATGTAATTACTCTGGGCTATACTATAAATACAGTAAATGTGAGATTCACGTCTCTCATGTAATTACTATGGGCTATACTATAAATACAGTAAATATGAGATTCACGTCTCTCATGTAATTACTATGGGCTATACTATAAATACAGTAAATATGAGATTCACTTCTCTCATGTAATTACTATGGGCTATACTATAAATACAGTAAATGTGAGATTCACTTCTCTCATGTAATTACTATGGGCTATACTATAAATACAGTAAATATGAGATTCACTTCTCTCATGTAATTACTATGGGCTATACTATAAATACAGTAAATGTGAGATTCACGTCTCTCATGTAATTACTATGGGCTATACTATAAATACAGTAAATATGAGATTCACGTCTCTCATGTAATTACTATGGGCTATACTATAAATACAGTAAATATGAGATTCACGTCTCTCATGTAATTACTATGGGCTATACTATAAATACAGTAAATGTGAGATTCACGTCTCTCATGTAATTACTATCGGCTATCCTATAAATACAGTAAATGTGAGATTCACGTCTCTCATGTAAATACTATGGGCTATACTATAAATACAGTAAATGTGAGATTCACGTCTCTCATGTAATTACTATGGGCTATACTATAAATACAGTAAATATGAGATTCACGTCTCTCATGTAATTACTATGGGCTATACTATAAATACAGTAAATGTGAGATTCACGTCTCTCATGTAATTACTATGGGCTATACTATAAATACAGTAAATATGAGATTCACGTCTCTCATGTAATTACTATGGGCTATACTATAAATACAGTAAATATGAGATTCAGGTCTCTCATGTAATTACTATGGGCGATACTATAAATACAGTAAATGTGACATTCACGTCTCTCATGTAATTACTATGGGCTATACTATAGATTCACGTCTCTCATGTAATTACTATGGGCTATACTATAAATACAGTAAATATGAGATTCACGTCTCTCATGTAATTACTATGGGCTATACTATAAATACAGTAAATATGAGATTCACTTCTCTCATGTAATTACTATGGGCTATACTATAAATACAGTAAATGTGAGATTCACTTCTCTCATGTAATTACTATGGGCTATACTATAAATACAGTAAATATGATATTCACTTCTCTCATGTAATTACTATGGGCTATACTATAAATACAGTAAATGTGAGATTCACGTCTCTCATGTAATTACTATGGGCTATACTATAAATACAGTAAATACGAGATTCACGTCTCTCATGTAATTACTATGGGCTATACTATAAATACAGTAAATATGAGATTCACTTCTCTCATGTAATTACTATGGGCTATACTATAAATACAGTAAATGTGAGATTCACGTCTCTCATGTAATTACTATGGGCTATACTATAAATACAGTAAATATGAGATTCACGTCTCTCATGTAATTACTATGGGCTATACTATAAATACAGTAAATGTGAGATTCACGTCTCTCATGTAATTACTATGGGCTATACTATAAATACAGTAAATATGAGATTCACGTCTCTTATGTAATTACTATGGGCTATACTATAAATACAGTAAATGTGAGATTCACGTCTCTCATGTAATTACTATGGGCTATACTATAAATACAGTAAATATGAGATTCACGTCTCTCATGTAATTACTATGGGCTATACTATAAATACAGTAAATCTGAGATTCACGTCTCTCATGTAATTACTATGTGCTATACTATAAATACAGTAAATGTGAGATTCACGTCTCTCATGTAATTACTATGGGCTATACTATTAATACGGTAACAGTGAGATTCACGTCTCTCATGTAATTACTCTGGGCTATACTATAAATACAGTAAATGTGAGATTCACGTCTCTCATGTAATTACTATGGGCTATACTATAAATACAGTAAATATGAGATTCACGTCTCTCATGTAATTACTATGGGCTATACTATAAATACAGTAAATATGAGATTCAGGTCTCTCATGTAATTACTATGGGCGATACTATAAATACAGTAAATGTGACATTCACGTCTCTCATGTAATTACTATGGGCTATACTATAGATTCACGTCTCTCATGTAATTACTATGGGCTATACTATAAATACAGTAAATATGAGATTCACGTCTCTCATGTAATTACTATGGGCTATACTATAAATACAGTAAATATGAGATTCACTTCTCTCATGTAATTACTATGGGCTATACTATAAATACAGTAAATGTGAGATTCACTTCTCTCATGTAATTACTATGGGCTATACTATAAATACAGTAAATATGAGATTCACTTCTCTCATGTAATTACTATGGACTATACTATAAATACAGTAAATGTGAGATTCACGTCTCTCATGTAATTACTATGGGCTATACTATAAATACAGTAAATACGAGATTCACGTCTCTCATGTAATTACTATGGGCTATACTATAAATACAGTAAATATGAGATTCACTTCTCTCATGTAATTACTATGGGCTATACTATAAATACAGTAAATGTGAGATTCACGTCTCTAATGTAATTACTATGGGCTATACTATAAATACAGTAAATATGAGATTCACGTCTCTCATGTAATTACTATGGGCTATACTATAAATACAGTAAATGTGAGATTCACGTCTCTCATGTAATTACTATGGGCTATACTATAAATACAGTAAATATGAGATTCACGTCTCTTATGTAATTACTATGGGCTATACTATAAATACAGTAAATGTGAGATTCACGTCTCTCATGTAATTACTATGGGCTATACTATAAATACAGTAAATATGAGATTCACGTCTCTCATGTAATTACTATGGGCTATACTATAAATACAGTAAATCTGAGATTCACGTCTCTCATGTAATTACTATCTGCTATACTATAAATACAGTAAATCTGAGATTCACGTCTCTCATGTAATTACTATGGGCTATACTATAAATACGGTAACAGTGAGATTCACGTCTCTCATGTAATTACTCTGGGCTATACTATAAATACAGTAAATGTGAGATTCACGTCTCTCATGTAATTACTATGGGCTATACTATAAATACAGTAAATGTGAGATTCACGTCTCTCATGTAATTACTATGGGCTATACTATAAATACGGTAACAGTGAGATTCACGTCTCTAATGTAATTACTCTGGGCTATACTATAAATACAGTAAATATGAGATTCACGTCTCTCATGTAATTACTATGGGCTATACTATAAATACAGTAAATATGAGATTCACGTCTCTCATGTAATTACTATGGGCTATACTATAAATACAGTAAATATGAGATTCACGTCTCTCATGTAATTACTATGGGTAATACTATAAATACAGTAAATGTGACATTCACGTCTCTCATGTAATTACTATGGGCTATACTATAATACAGTAAATGTGAGATTCACGTCTCTCATGTAATTACTATGGGCTATACTATAAATACAGTAAATGTGAGATTCACGTCTCTCATGTAATTACTATGGGCTATACTATAAATACGGTAACAGTGAGATTCACGTCTCTCATGTAATTACTCTGGGTTATACTATAAATACAGTAAATATGAGATTCACGTCTCTCATGTAATTACTATGGGCTATACTATAAATACAGTAAATGTGAGATTCACGTCTCTCATGTAATTACTATGTGCTATACTATAAATACAGTAAATGTGAGATTCACGTCTCTCATGTAATTACTATGGGCTATAATATAAATACAGTAAATATGAGATTCACGTCTCTTATGTAATTACTATGGGCTATACTATAAATACAGTAAATGTGAGATTCACGTCTCTCATGTAATTGCTATGGGCTATACTATAAATACAGTAAATATGAGATTCACGTCTCTCATGTAATTACTATGGGCTATACTATAAATTCAGTAAATCTGAGATTCACGTCTCTCATGTAATTACTATGGGCTATACTATAAATACAGTAAATGTGAGATTCACGTCTCTCATGTAATTACTATGGGCTATACTATAAATACGGTAACAGTGAGATTCACGTCTCTCATGTAATTACTCTGGGCTATACTATAAATACAGTAAATGTGAGATTCACGTCTCTCATGTAATTACTATGGGCTATACTATAAATACAGTAAATGTGAGATTCACGTCTCTCATGTAATTACTATGGGCTATACTATAAATACGGTAACAGTGAGATTCACGTCTCTAATGTAATTACTCTGGGCTATACTATAAATACAGTAAATATGAGATTCACGTCTCTCATGTAATTACTATGGGCTATACTATAAATACAGTAAATATGAGATTCACGTCTCTCATGTAATTACTATGGGTTATACTATAAATACAGTAAATGTGACATTCACGTCTCTCATGTAATTACTATGGGCTATACTATAGTACAGTAAATGTGAGATTCACGTCTCTCATGTAATTACTATGGGCTATACTATAAATACAGTAAATGTGAGATTCACGTCTCTCATGTAATTACTATGGGCTATACTATAAATACGGTAACAGTGAGATTCACGTCTCTCATGTAATTACTCTGGGTTATACTATAAATACAGTAAATATGAGATTCACGTCTCTCATGTAATTACTATGGGCTATACTATAAATACAGTAAATGTGAGATTCACGTCTCTCATGTAATTACTATGGGCTATACTATAAATACGGTAACAGTGAGATTCACGTCTCTAATGTAATTACTCTGGGCTATACTATAAATACAGTAAATATGAGATTCACGTCTCTCATGTAATTACTATGGGCTATACTATAAATACAGTAAATATGAGATTCACGTCTCTCATGTAATTACTATGGGTAATACTATAAATACAGTAAATGTGACATTCACGTCTCTCATGTAATTACTATGGGCTATACTATAATACAGTAAATGTGACATTCACGTCTCTCATGTAATTACTCTGGGCTATACTATAAATACGGTAAATGTGAGATTCACGTCTCTCATGTAATTACTATGGGCTATACTATAAATACAGTAAATGTGAGATTCACGTCTCTCATGTAATTACTATGGGCTATACTATAAATACGGTAACAGTGAGATTCACGTCTCTCATGTAATTACTCTGGGTTATACTATAAATACAGTAAATATGAGATTCACGTCTCTCATGTAATTACTATGGGCTATACTATAAATACAGTAAATGTGAGATTCACGTCTCTCATGTAATTACTATGGGCTATACTATAAATACAGTAAATGTGACATTCACGTCTCTCCTGTAATTACTATGGGCTATACTATAAATACAGTAAATGTGACATTCACGTCTCTCATGTAATTACTCTGGGCTATACTATAAATACAGTAAATATGACATTCACGTCTCTCATGTAATTACAATGGGCTATACTATAAATACAGTAAATATGAGATTCACGTCTCTCATGTAGTTACTATGGGCTATACTATAAATACAGTAAATGTGAGATTCACGTCTCTCATGTAATTACTATGGGCTATACTATAAATACGGTAACAGTGAGAGTCACGTCTCTCATATAATTACTATGGGCTATACTATTAATACAGTAAATATGACATTCACGTCTCTCATGTAATTACTATGGGCTATACTATAAATACAGTAAATGTGAGGGTCACGTCTCTCATGTAATTACTATGGGCTATACTATAAATACAGTAAATGTGACATTCACGTCTCTCATGTAATTACTCTGGGCTATACTATAAATACAGTAAATGTGAGATTCACGTCTCTCATGTAATTACTATGGGCTATACTATAAATACAGTAAATGTGAGATTCACGTCTCTCATGTAATTACTCTGGGCTATACTATAAATACAGTAAATATGAGATTCACGTCTCTCATGTAATTACTATGGGCTATACTATAAATACAGTAAATATGAGATTCACGTCTCTCATGTAATTACTATGGGCTATACTATAAATACAGTAAATATGAGATTCACGTCTCTCATGTAATTACTATGGGCTATACTATAAATACAGTAAATGTGAGATTCACGTCTCTCATGTAATTACTATGGGCTATACTATAAATACAGTAAATATGAGATTCACGTCTCTCATGTAATTACTATGGGCTATACTATAAATACAGTAAATGTGAGATTCACGTCTCTCATGTAATTACTATGGGCTATACTATAAATACAGTAAATGTGAGATTCACGTCTCTCATGTAATTACTATGGGCTATACTATAAATACAGTAAATATGAGATTCACGTCTCTCATGTAATTACTCTGGGCTATACTATAAATACAGTAAATATGAGATTCACGTCTCTCATGTATTTACTATGGGCTATACTATAAATACAGTAAATATGAGATTCACGTCTCTCATGTAATTACTATGGGCTATACTATAAATACAGTAAATATGAGATTCACTTCTCTCATGTAATTACTATGGGTTATACTATAAATACAGTAAATATGAGATTCACGTCTCTCATGTAATTACTATGGGCTATACTATAAATACAGTAAATGTGAGATTGACGTCTCTCATGTAATTACTATGGGCTATACTATAAATACAGTAAATGTGAGATTCACTTCTCTCATGTAATTACTATGGGCTATACTATAAATACAGTAAATGTGAGATTCACGTCTCTCATGTAATTACTATGGGCTATACTATAAATACAGTAAATATGAGATTCACGTCTCTCATGTAATTACTATGGGCTATACTATAAATACAGTAAATATGAGATTCACGTCTCTCATGTAATTACTATGGGCTATACTATAAATACAGTAAATGTGAGATTCACTTCTCTCATGTAATTACTATGGGCTATACTATAAATACAGTAAATGTGAGATTCACGTCTCTCATGTAATTACTATGGGCTATACTATAAATACGGTAACAGTGAGATTCACGTCTCTAATGTAATTACTCTGGGCTATACTATAAATACAGTAAATATGAGATTCACGTCTCTCATGTAATTACTATGGGCTATACTATAAATACAGTAAATATGAGATTCACGTCTCTCATGTAATTACTATGGGTAATACTATAAATACAGTAAATATGAGATTCACGTCTCTCATGTAATTACTATGGGTAATACTATAAATACAGTAAATGTGACATTCACGTCTCTCATGTAATTACTATGGGCTATACTATAAATACAGTAAATATGAGATTCACGTCTCTCATGTAATTACTATGGGCTATACTATAAATACAGTAAATGTGAGATTCACGTCTCTCATGTAATTACTATGGGCTATACTATAAATACGGTAACAGTGAGATTCACGTCTCTAATGTAATTACTCTGGGCTATACTATAAATACAGTAAATATGAGATTCACGTCTGTCATGTAATTACTATGGGCTATACTATAAATACAGTAAATATGAGATTCACGTCTCTCATGTAATTACTATGGGTAATACTATAAATACAGTAAATGTGACATTCACGTCTCTCATGTAATTACTATGGGCTATACTATAATACAGTAAATGTGACATTCATGTCTCTCATGTAATTACTCTGGGCTATACTATAAATACAGTAAATGTGAGATTCACGTCTCTCATGTAATTACTATGGGCTATACTATAAATACAGTAAATGTGAGATTCACGTCTCTCATGTAATTACTATGGGCTATACTATAAATACGGTAACAGTGAGATTCACGTCTCTCATGTAATTACTATGGGCTATACTATAAATACAGTAAATATGAGATTCACGTCTCTCATGTAATTACTATGGGCTATACTATAAATACAGTAAATGTGAGATTCACGTCTCTCATGTAATTACTATGGGCTATACTATAAATACAGTAAATGTGACATTCACGTCTCTCCTGTAATTACAATGGGCTATACTATAAATACAGTAAATGTGACATTCACGTCTCTCATGTAATTACTCTGGGCTATACTATAAATACAGTAAATATGAGATTCACGTCTCTCATGTAATTACTATGGGCTATACTATAAATACAGTAAATATGAGATTCAGGTCTCTCATGTAATTACTATGGGCTATACTATAAATACAGTAAATGTGACATTCACGTCTCTCCTGTAATTACTATGGGCTATACTATAGATTCACGTCTCTCATGTAATTACTATGGGCTATACTATAAATACAGTAAATATGAGATTCACGTCTCTCATGTAATTACTATGGGCTATACTATAAATACAGTAAATATGAGATTCACTTCTCTCATGTAATTACTATGGGCTATACTATAAATACAGTAAATGTGAGATTCACTTCCCTCATGTAATTACTATGGGCTATACTATAAATACAGTAAATATGAGATTCACTTCTCTCATGTAATTACTATGGGCTATACTATAAATACAGTAAATGTGAGATTCACGTCTCTCATGTAATTACTATGGGCTATACTATAAATACATTAAATACGAGATTCACGTCTCTCATGTAATTACTATGGGCTATACTATAAATACAGTAAATATGAGATTCACTTCTCTCATGTAATTACTATGGGCTATACTATAAATACAGTAAATGTGAGATTCACGTCTCTCATGTAATTACTATGGGCTATACTATAAATACAGTAAATATGAGATTCACGTCTCTCATGTAATTACTATGGGCTATACTATAAATACAGTAAATGTGAGATTCACGTCTCTCATGTAATTAATATGGGCTATACTATAAATACAGTAAATATGAGATTCACGTCTCTTATGTAATTACTATGGGCTATACTATAAATACAGTAAATGTGAGATTCACGTCTCTCATGTAATTACTATGGGCTATACTATAAATACAGTAAATATGAGATTCACGTCTCTCATGTAATTACTATGGGCTATACAATAAATACAGTAAATCTGAGATTCACGTCTCTCATGTAATTACTATGGGCTATACTATAAATACAGTAAATGTGAGATTCACGTCTCTCATGTAATTACTATGGGCTATACTATAAATACGGTAACAGTGAGATTCACGTCTCTCATGTAATTACTCTGGGCTATACTATAAATACAGTAAATGTGAGATTCACGTCTCTCATGTAATTACTATGGGCTATACTATAAATACAGTAAATGTGAGATTCACGTCTCTCATGTAATTACTATGGGCTATACTATAAATACGTTAACAGTGAGATTCACGTCTCTAATGTAATTACACTGGGCTATACTATAAATACAGTAAATATGAGATTCACGTCTCTCATGTAATTACTATGGGCTATACTATAAATACAGTAAATATGAGATTCACGTCTCTCATGTAATTACTATGGGTAATACTATAAATACAGTAAATGTGACATTCACGTCTCTCATGTAATTACTATGGGCTATACTATAATACAGTAAATGTGAGATTCACGTCTCTCATGTAATTACTATGGGCTATACTATAAATACAGTAAATGTGAGATTCACGTCTCTCATGTAATTACTATGGGCTATACTATAAATACGGTAACTGTGAGATTCACGTCTCTCATGTAATTACTCTGGGTTATACTATAAATACAGTAAATATGAGATTCACGTCTCTCATGTAATTACTATGGGCTATACTATAAATACAGTAAATGTGAGAATCACGTCTCTCATGTAATTACTATGGGCTATACTATAAATACAGTAAATGTGAGATTCACGTCTCTCATGTAATTACTATGGGCTATACTATAAATACAGTAAATATGAGATTCACGTCTCTTATGTAATTACTATGGGCTATACTATAAATACAGTAAATGTGAGATTCACGTCTCTCATGTAATTACTATGGGCTATACTATAAATACAGTAAATATGAGATTCACGTCTCTCATGTAATTACTATGGGCTATACTATAAATTCAGTAAATCTGAGATTCACGTCTCTCATGTAATTACTATGGGCTATACTATAAATACAGTAAATGTGAGATTCACGTCTCTCATGTAATTACTATGGGCTATACTATAAATACGGTAACAGTGAGATTCACGTCTCTCATGTAATTACTCTGGGCTATACTATAAATACAGTAAATGTGAGATTCACGTCTCTCATGTAATTACTATGGGCTATATTATAAATACGGTAACAGTGAGATTCACGTCTCTAATGTAATTACTCTGGGCTATACTATAAATACAGTAAATATGAGATTCACGTCTCTCATGTAATTACTATGGGCTATACTATAAATACAGTAAATATGAGATTCACGTCTCTCATGTAATTACTATGGGTAATACTATAAATACAGTAAATATGAGATTCACGTCTCTCATGTAATTACTATGGGTAATACTATAAATACAGTAAATGTGACATTTACGTCTCTCATGTAATTACTATGGGCTATACTATAATACAGTAAATGTGAGATTCACGTCTCTCATGTAATTACTATGGGCTATACTATAAATACAGTAAATGCGAGATTCACGTCTCTCATGTAATTACTATGGGCTATACTATAAATACGGTAACAGTGAGATTCACGTCTCTCATGTAATTACTCTGGGTTATACTATAAATACAGTAAATATGAGATTCACGTCTCTCATGTAATTACTATGGGCTATACTATAAATACAGTAAATGTGAGATTCACGTCTCTCATGTAATTACTATGGGCTATACTATAAATACGGTAACAGTGAGATTCACGTCTCTAATGTAATTACTCTGGGCTATACTATAAATACAGTAAATATGAGATTCACGTCTCTCATGTAATTACTATGGGCTATACTATAAATACAGTAAATATGAGATTCACGTCTCTCATGTAATTACTATGGGTAATACTATAAATACAGTAAATGTGACATTCACGTCTCTCATGTAATTACTATGGGCTATACTATAATACAGTAAATGTGACATTCACGTCTCTCATGTAATTACTCTGGGCTATACTATAAATACAGTAAATGTGAGATTCACGTCTCTCATGTAATTACTATGGGCTATACTATAAATACAGTAAATGTGAGATTCACGTCTCTCATGTAATTACTATGGGCTATACTATAAATACGGTAACAGTGAGATTCACGTCTCTCATGTAATTACTCTGGGTTATACTATAAATACAGTAAATATGAGATTCACGTCTCTCATGTAATTACTATGGGCTATACTATAAATACAGTAAATGTGAGATTCACGTCTCTCATGTAATTACTATGGGCTATACTATAAATACAGTAAATGTGACATTCACGTCTCTCCTGTAATTACTATGGGCTATACTATAAATACAGTAAATGTGACATTCACGTCTCTCATGTAATTACTCTGGGCTATACTATAAATACAGTAAATATGACATTCACGTCTCTCATGTAATTACTATGGGCTATACTATAAATACAGTAAATATGAGATTCAGGTCTCTCATGTAATTACTATGGGCTATACTATAAATACAGTAAATGTGACATTCACGTCTCTCATGTAATTACTATGGGCTATACTATAGATTCACGTCTCTCATGTAATTACTATGGGCTATACTATAAATACAGTAAATATGAGATTCACGTCTCTCATGTAATTACTATGGGCTATACTATAAATACAGTAAATATGAGATTCACTTCTCTCATGTAATTACTATGGGCTATACTATAAATACAGTAAATGTGAGATTCACTTCTCTCATGTAATTACTATGGGCTATACTATAAATACAGTAAATATGAGATTCACTTCTCTCATGTAATTACTATGGGCTATACTATAAATACAGTAAATGTGAGATTCACGTCTCTCATGTAATTACTATGGGCTATACTATAAATACAGTAAATACGAGATTCACGTCTCTCATGTAATTACTATGGGCTATACTATAAATACAGTAAATATGAGATTCACTTCTCTCATGTAATTACTATGGGCTATACTATAAATACAGTAAATGTGAGATTCACGTCTCTCATGTAATTACTATGGGCTATACTATAAATACAGTAAATATGAGATTCACGTCTATCATGTAATTACTATGGGCTATACTATAAATACAGTAAATGTGAGATTCACGTCTCTCATGTAATTACTATGGGCTATACTATAAATACAGTAAATATGAGATTCACGTCTCTTATGTAATTACTATGGGCTATACTATAAATACAGTAAATGTGAGATTCACGTCTCTCATGTAATTACTATGGGCTATACTATAAATACAGTAAATATGAGATTCACGTCTCTCATGTAATTACTATGGGCTATACTATAAATACAGTAAATCTGAGATTCACGTCTCTCATGTAATTACTATGGGCTATACTATAAATACAGTAAATGTGAGATTCACGTCTCTCATGTAATTACTATGGGCTATACTATAAATACGGTAACAGTGAGATTCACGTCTCTCATGTAATTACTCTGGGCTATACTATAAATACAGTAAATGTGAGATTCACGTCTCTCATGTAATTACTATGGGCTATACTATAAATACAGTAAATGTGAGATTCACGTCTCTCATGTAATTACTATGGGCTATACTATAAATACGGTAACAGTGAGATTCACGTCTCTAATGTAATTACACTGGGCTATACTATAAATACAGTAAATATGAGATTCACGTCTCTCATGTAATTACTATGGGCTATACTATAAATACAGTAAATATGAGATTCACGTCTCTCATGTAATTACTATGGGTAATACTATAAATACAGTAAATGTGACATTCACGTCTCTCATGTAATTACTATGGGCTATACTATAATACAGTAAATGTGAGATTCACGTCTCTCATGTAATTACTATGGGCTATACTATAAATACAGTAAATGTGAGATTCACGTCTCTCATGTAATTACTATGGGCTATACTATAAATACGGTAACAGTGAGATTCACGTCTCTCATGTAATTACTCTGGGTTATACTATAAATACAGTAAATATGAGATTCACGTCTCTCATGTAATTACTATGGGCTATACTATAAATACAGTAAATGTGAGAATCACGTCTCTCATGTAATTACTATGGGCTATACTATAAATACAGTAAATATGAGATTCACGTCTCTTATGTAATTACTATGGGCTATACTATAAATACAGAAAATGTGAGATTCACGTCTCTCATGTAATTACTATGGGCTATACTATAAATACAGTAAATATGAGATTCACGTCTCTCATGTAATTACTATGGGCTATACTATAAATTCAGTAAATCTGAGATTCACGTCTCTCATGTAATTACTATGGGCTATACTATAAATACAGTAAATGTGAGATTCACGTCTCTCATGTAATTACTATGGGCTATACTATAAATACGGTAACAGTGAGATTCACGTCTCTCATGTAATTACTCTGGGCTATACTATAAATACAGTAAATGTGAGATTCACGTCTCTCATGTAATTACTATGGGCTATACTATAAATACAGTAAATGTGAGATTCACATCTCTCATGTAATTACTATGGGCTATACTATAAATACGGTAACAGTGAGATTCACGTCTCTAATGTAATTACTCTGGGCTATACTATAAATACAGTAAATATGAGATTCACGTCTCTCATGTAATTACTATGGGCTATACTATAAATACAGTAAATATGAGATTCACGTCTCTCATGTAATTACTATGGGTAATACTATAAATACAGTAAATGTGACATTCACGTCTCTCATGTAATTACTATGGGCTATACTATAATACAGTAAATGTGACATTCACGTCTCTCATGTAATTACTCTGGGCTATACTATAAATACAGTAAATGTGAGATTCACGTCTCTCATGTAATTACTATGGGCTATACTATAAATACAGTAAATGTGAGATTCACGTCTCTCATGTAATTACTATGGGCTATACTATAAATACGGTAACAGTGAGATTCACGTCTCTCATGTAATTACTCTGGGTTATACTATAAATACAGTAAATATGAGATTCACGTCTCTCATGTAATTACTATGGGCTATACTATAAATACAGTAAATGTGAGATTCACGTCTCTCATGTAATTACTATGGGCTATACTATAAATACAGTAAATGTGACATTCACGTCTCTCCTGTAATTACTATGGGCTATACTATAAATACAGTAAATGTGACATTCACGTCTCTCATGTAATTACTCTGGGCTATACTATAAATACAGTAAATATGACATTCACGTCTCTCATGTAATTACAATGGGCTATACTATAAATACAGTAAATATGAGATTCACGTCTCTCATGTAGTTACTATGGGCTATACTATAAATACAGTAAATGTGAGATTCACGTCTCTCATGTAATTACTATGGGCTATACTATAAATACGGTAACAGTGAGAGTCACGTCTCTCATATAATTACTATGGGCTATACTATAAATACAGTAAATATGACATTCACGTCTCTCATGTAATTACTATGGGCTATACTATAAATACAGTAAATGTGAGGGTCACGTCTCTCATGTAATTACTATGGGCTATACTATAAATACAGTAAATGTGACATTCACGTCTCTCATGTAATTACTATGGGCCATACTATAAATACAGTAAATGTGAGATTCACGTCTCTCATGTAATTACTATGGGCTATACTATAAATACAGTAAATGTGAGATTCACGTCTCTCATGTAATTACTCTGGGCTATACTATAAATACGGTAAATGTGAGATTCACGTCTCTCATGTAATTACTCTGGGCTATACTATAAATACAGTAAATGTGAGATTCACGTCTCTCATGTAATTACTATGGGCTATACTATAAATACAGTAACAGTGAGATTCACGTCTCTCATGTAATTACACTGGGCTATACTATAAATGCAATAAATATGAGATTCACGTCTCTCATGTAATTACTATGGGCTATACTAAAAATACAGTAAATGTGAGATTCACGTCTCTCATGTAATTACTCAGGGCTATACTATAAATACGGTAACAGTGAGATTCACGTCTCTCATGTAATTACTATGGACTATACTATAAATACAGTAAATGTGAGATTCACGTCTCTCATGTAATTACTATGGGCTATACTATAAATACAGTAAATGTGACATTCACGTCTCTCCTGTAATTACTATGGGCTATACTATAAATACAGTAAATGTGACATTCACGTCTCTCATGTAATTACTATGGGCTATACTATAAATACAGTAAATATGAGATTCACGTCTCTCATGTAATTACTATGGGCTATACTATAAATACAGTAAATGTGAGATTCACGTCTCTCATGTAATTACTATGGGCTATACTATAAATACGGTAACAGTGAGAGTCACGTCTCTCATATAATTACTATGGGCTATACTATAAATACAGTAAATATGACATTCACGTCTCTCATGTAATTACTATGGGCTATACTATAAATACAGTAAATGTGAGGGTCACGTCTCTCATGTAATTACTATGGGCTATACTATAAATACAGTAAATGTGACATTCACGTCTCTCATGTAATTACTATGGGCTATACTATAAATACAGTAAATGTGAGATTCACGTCTCTCATGTAATTACTATGGGCTATACTATAAATACAGTAAATGTGAGATTCACGTCTCTCATGTAATTACTCTGGGCTATACTATAAATACGGTAAATGTGAGATTCACGTCTCTCATGTAATTACTCTGGGCTATACTATAAATACAGTAAATGTGAGATTCACGTCTCTCATGTAATTACTCTGGGCTATACTATAAATACAGTAAATGTGAGATTCACGTCTCTCATGTAATTACTATGGGCTAAACTAAAAATACAGTAAATGTGAGATTCACGTCTCTCATGTAATTACTCAGGGCTATACTATAAATACGGTAACAGTGAGATTCACGTCTCTCATATAATTACTATGGGCTATACTATAAATACAGTAAATATGAGATTCACGTCTCTCATGTAATTACTATGGGCTATACTATAAATACAGTAAATGTGAGATTCACGTCTCTCATGTAATTACTATGGGCTATACTATAAATACAGTAACAGTGAGATTCACGTCTCTCATGTAATTACTCTGGGCTATACTATAAATGCAATAAATATGAGATTTTCTTTTTTTTTTCTTTTTCTTATTTTTTTTCTAAAAATACAGTAAATGTGAGATTCACGTCTCTCATGTAATTACTCAGGGCTATACTATAAATACGGTAACAGTGAGATTCACGTCTCTCATGTAATTACTATGGGATATACTATAAATACAGTAAATATGAGATTCACGTCTCTCATGTAATTACTATGGGCTATACTATAAATACAGTAAATGTGAGATTCACGTCTCTCATGTAATTACTATGGGCTATACTATAAATACGGTAACAGTGAGATTCACGTCTCTAATGTAATTACTCTGGGCTATACTATAAATACAGTAAATATGAGATTCACGTCTCTCATGTAATTACTATGGGCTATACTATAAATACAGTAAATATGAGATTCACGTCTCTCATGTAATTACTATGGGTAATACTATAAATACAGTAAATGTGACATTCACGTCTCTCATGTAATTACTATGGGCTATACTATAATACAGTAAATGTGACATTCACGTCTCTCATGTAATTACTCTGGGCTATACTATAAATACAGTAAATGTGAGATTCACGTCTCTCATGTAATTACTATGGGCTATACTATAAATACAGTGAATGTGAGATTCACGTCTCTCATGTAATTACTATGGGCTATACTATAAATACGGTAACAGTGAGATTCACGTCTCTCATGTAATTACTCTGGGTTATACTATAAATACAGTAAATATGAGATTCACGTCTCTCATGTAATTACTATGGGCTATACTATAAATACAGTAAATGTGAGATTCACGTCTCTCATGTAATTACTATGGGCTATACTATAAATACAGTAAATGTGACATTCACGTCTCTCCTGTAATTACTATGGGCTATACTATAAATACAGTAAATGTGACATTCACGTCTCTCATGTAATTACTCTGGGCTATACTATAAATACAGTAAATATGACATTCACGTCTCTCATGTAATTACAATGGGCTATACTATAAATACAGTAAATATGAGATTCACGTCTCTCATGTAGTTACTATGGGCTATACTATAAATACAGTAAATGTGAGATTCACGTCTCTCATGTAATTACTATGGGCTATACTATAAATACGGTAACAGTGAGAGTCACGTCTCTCATATAATTACTATGGGCTATACTATAAATACAGTAAATATGACATTCACGTCTCTCATGTAATTACTATGGGCTATACTATAAATACAGTAAATGTGAGGGTCACGTCTCTCATGTAATTACTATGGGCTATACTATAAATACAGTAAATGTGACATTCACGTCTCTCATGTAATTACTATGGGCCATACTATAAATACAGTAAATGTGAGATTCACGTCTCTCATGTAATTACTATGGGCTATACTATAAATACAGTAAATGTGAGATTCACGTCTCTCATGTAATTACTCTGGGCTATACTATAAATACGGTAAATGTGAGATTCACGTCTCTCATGTAATTACTCTGGGCTATACTATAAATACAGTAAATGTGAGATTCACGTCTCTCATGTAATTACTATGGGCTATACTATAAATACAGTAACAGTGAGATTCACGTCTCTCATGTAATTACACTGGGCTATACTATAAATGCAATAAATATGAGATTCACGTCTCTCATGTAATTACTATGGGCTATACTAAAAATACAGTAAATGTGAGATTCACGTCTCTCATGTAATTACTCAGGGCTATACTATAAATACGGTAACAGTGAGATTCACGTCTCTCATGTAATTACTATGGACTATACTATAAATACAGTAAATGTGAGATTCACGTCTCTCATGTAATTACTATGGGCTATACTATAAATACAGTAAATGTGACATTCACGTCTCTCCTGTAATTACTATGGGCTATACTATAAATACAGTAAATGTGACATTCACGTCTCTCATGTAATTACTATGGGCTATACTATAAATACAGTAAATATGAGATTCACGTCTCTCATGTAATTACTATGGGCTATACTATAAATACAGTAAATGTGAGATTCACGTCTCTCATGTAATTACTATGGGCTATACTATAAATACGGTAACAGTGAGAGTCACGTCTCTCATATAATTACTATGGGCTATACTATAAATACAGTAAATATGACATTCACGTCTCTCATGTAATTACTATGGGCCATACTATAAATACAGTAAATGTGAGGGTCACGTCTCTCATGTAATTACTATGGGCTATACTATAAATACAGTAAATGTGACATTCACGTCTCTCATGTAATTACTATGGGCTATACTATAAATGCAGTAAATGTGAGATTCACGTCTCTCATGTAATTACTATGGGCTATACTATAAATACAGTAAATGTGAGATTCACGTCTCTCATGTAATTACTCTGGGCTATACTATAAATACGGTAAATGTGAGATTCACGTCTCTCATGTAATTACTCTGGGCTATACTATAAATACAGTAAATGTGAGATTCACGTCTCTCATGTAATTACTCTGGGCTATACTATAAATACAGTAAATGTGAGATTCACGTCTCTCATGTAATTACTATGGGCTAAACTAAAAATACAGTAAATGTGAGATTCACGTCTCTCATGTAATTACTCAGGGCTATACTATAAATACGGTAACAGTGAGATTCACGTCTCTCATATAATTACTATGGGCTATACTATAAATACAGTAAATATGAGATTCACGTCTCTCATGTAATTACTATGGGCTATACTATAAATACAGTAAATGTGAGATTCACGTCTCTCATGTAATTACTATGGGCTATACTATAAATACAGTAACAGTGAGATTCACGTCTCTCATGTAATTACTCTGGGCTATACTATAAATGCAATAAATATGAGATTCACGTCTCTCATGTAATTACTATGGGCTATACTAAAAATACAGTAAATGTGAGATTCACGTCTCTCATGTAATTACTCAGGGCTATACTATAAATACGGTAACAGTGAGATTCACGTCTCTCATGTAATTACTATGGGATATACTATAAATACAGTAAATATGAGATTCACGTCTCTCATGTAATTACTATGGGCTATACTATAAATACAGTAAATGTGAGATTCACGTCTCTCATGTAATTACTATGGGCTATACTATAAATACAGTAAATGTGAGATTCACGTCTCTCATGTAATTACTCTGGGCTATACTATAAATACAGTAAATGTGAGATTCACGTCTCTCATGTAATTACTATGGGCTATACTAAAAATACAGTAAATGTTAGATTCACGTCTCTCATGTAATTACTCAGGGCTATACTATAAATACGGTAACAGTGAGATTCACGTCTCTCATGTAATTACTATGGGCTATACTATAAATACAGTAAATATGAGATTCACGTCTCTCATGTAATTACTATGGGCTATACTATAAATACAGTAAATGTGAGATTCACGTCTCTCATGTAATTACTATGGGCTATACTATAAATACAGTAACAGTGAGATTCACGTCTCTCATGTAATTACTCTGGGCTATACTATAAATGCAATAAATATGAGATTCACTTCTCTCATGTAATTACTCTGGGCTATACTATAAATACAGTAACAGTGAGATTCACGTCTCTCATGTAATTACTATGGGCTATACTATAAATACAGTAAATGTGAGATTCACGTCTCTCATGTAATTACTATGGGCTATACTATAAATACAGTAAATATGAGATTCACGTCTCTCATGTAATTACTATGGGCTATACTATAAATGCAATAAATATGAGATTCACTTCTCTCATGTAATTACTCTGGGCTATAGTATAAATACAGTAACGGTGAGATTCACGTCTCTCATGTAGTTACTATGGGCTATACTATAAATACAGTAAATGTGAGATTCACGTCTCTCAAGTAATTACTCTGGGCTATACTATAAATACAGTAAATGTGAGATTCACGTCTCTCATGTAATTACTATGGGCTATACTAAAAATACAGTAAATGTGAGATTCACGTCTCTCATGTAATTACTCAGGGCTATACTATAAATACGGTAACAGTGAGATTCACGTCTCTCATGTAATTACTATGGGCTATACTATAAATACAGTAAATATGAGATTCACGTCTCTCATGTAATTACTATGGGCTATACTATAAATACAGTAAATGTGAGATTCACGTCTCTCATGTAATTACTATGGGCTATACTATAAATACAGTAACAGTGAGATTCACGTCTCTCATGTAATTACTCTGGGCTATACTATAAATGCAATAAATATGAGATTCACTTCTCTCATGTAATTACTCTGGGCTATACTATAAATAAAGTAAATGTGAGATTCACGTCTCTCATGTAATTACTCTGGGCTATACTATAAATACAGTAAATGTGAGAGTCACGTCTCTCATGTAATTACTATGGGCTATACTATAAATGCAATAAATATGAGATTCACTTCTCTCATGTAATTACTCTGGGCTATACTATAAATATAGTAACAGTGAGATTCACGTCTCTCATGTAATTACTATGGGCTATACTATAAATACAGTAAATGTGAGATTCACGTCTCTCATGTAATTACTCTGGGCTATACTATAAATACAGTAAATGTGAGATTCACGTCTCTCATGTAATTACTATGGGCTATACTAAAAATACAGTAAATGTGAGATTCACGTCTCTCATGTAATTACTCAGGGCTATACTATAAATACGGTAACAGTGAGATTCACGTCTCTCATGTAATTACTATGGGCTATACTATAAATGCAATAAATATGAGATTCACTTCTCTCATGTAATTACTCTGGGCTATATTATAAATACAGTAACAGTGAGATTCACGTCTCTCATGTAATTACTATGGGCTATACTATAAATACAGTAAATGTGAGATTCACGTCTCTCATGTAATTACTCTGGGCTATACTATAAATACAGTAAATGTGAGATTCACGTATCTCATGTAATTACTATGGGCTATACTAAAAATACAGTAAATGTGAGATTCACGTCTCTCATGTAATTACTCAGGGCTATACTATAAATACGGTAACAGTGAGATTCACGTCTCTCATGTAATTACTATGGGCTATACTATAAATACAGTAAATATGAGATTCACGTCTCTCATGTAATTACTATGGGCTATACTATAAATACAGTAAATGTGAGATTCACGTCTCTCATGTAATTACTATGGGCTATACTAGAAATACAGTAACAGTGAGATTCACGTCTCTCATGTAATTACTCTGGGCTATACTATAAATGCAATAAATATGAGATTCACTTCTCTCATGTAATTACTCTGGGCTATACTATAAATACAGTAACAGTGAGATTCACGTCTCTCATGTAATTACTATGGGCTATACTATAAATACAGTAAATGTGAGATTCACGTTTCTCATGTAATTACTATGGGCTATACTATAAATACAGTAAATATGAGATTCACGTCTCTCATGTAATTACTCTGGGCTATACTATAAATGCAATAAATATGAGATTCACTTCTCTCATGTAATTACTCTGGGCTATACTATAAATACAGTAACAGTGAGATTCACGTCTCTCATGTAATTACTATGGGCTATACTATAAATACAGTAAATGTGAGATTCACGTCTCTCATGTAATTACAATGGGCTATACTATAAATACAGTAACAGTGAGATTCACGTCTCTCATGTAATTACTATGGGCTATACTATAAATACAGTAAATGTGAGATTCACGTCTCTCATGTAATTACTATGGGCTATACTATAAATACAGTAAATGTGAGATTCACGTCTCTCATGTAATTACTATGGGCTATACTATAAATACAGTAAATGTGAGATTCACGTCTCTCGTGTAATTACTATGGGCTATACTATAAATACAGTAAATGTGAGATTCACGTCTCTCATGTAATTACTATGGGCTATACTATAAATACAGTAAATGTGAGATTCACGTCTCTCATGTAATTACTATGGGCTATACTATAAATACAGTAAATGTGAGATTCACGTCTCTCATGTAATTACTATGGGCTATACTATAAATACAGTAAATGTGAGATTCACGTCTCTCATGTAATTACTCTGGGCTATACTATAAATACAGTAAATGTGAGGGTCACGTCTCTCATGTAATTACTATGGGCTATACTATAAATACAGTAAATGTGACATTCACGTCTCTCATGTAATTACTATGGGCTATACTATAAATACAGTAAATGTGAGATTCACGTCTCTCATGTAATTACTATGGGCTATACTATAAATACAGTAAATGTGAGATTCACGTCTCTCATGTAATTACTCTGGGCTATACTATAAATACGGTAAATGTGAGATTCACGTCTCTC
Source organism: Unio delphinus (assembly GCA_029339505.1). Classification (NCBI taxonomy): domain Eukaryota; kingdom Metazoa; phylum Mollusca; class Bivalvia; order Unionida; family Unionidae; genus Unio; species Unio delphinus. Next base: position 2,164,499 of record JAQISU010000103.1, read on the forward strand.
ATGTAATTACTCTGGGCTATACTATAAATACAGTAAATGTGAGATTCACGTCTCTCATGTAATTACTCTGGGCTATACTATAAATACAGTAAATGTGAGATTCACGTCTCTCATGTAATTACTATGGGCTAAACTAAAAATACAGTAAATGTGAGATTCACGTCTCTCATGTAATTACTCAGGGCTATACTATAAATACGGTAACAGTGAGATTCACGTCTCTCATATAATTACTATGGGCTATACTATAAATACAGTAAATATGAGATTCACGTCTCTCATGTAATTACTATGGGCTATACTATAAATACAGTAAATGTGAGATTCACGTCTCTCATGTAATTACTATGGGCTATACTATAAATACAGTAACAGTGAGATTCACGTCTCTCATGTAATTACTCTGGGCTATACTATAAATGCAATAAATATGAGATTCACGTCTCTCATGTAATTACTATGGGCTATACTAAAAATACAGTAAATGTGAGATTCACGTCTCTCATGTAATTACTCAGGGCTATACTATAAATACGGTAACAGTGAGATTCACGTCTCTCATGTAATTACTATGGGATATACTATAAATACAGTAAATATGAGATTCACGTCTCTCATGTAATTACTATGGGCTATACTATAAATACAGTAAATGTGAGATTCACGTCTCTCATGTAATTACTATGGGCTATACTATAAATACGGTAACAGTGAGATTCACGTCTCTAATGTAATTACTCTGGGCTATACTATAAATACAGTAAATATGAGATTCACGTCTCTCATGTAATTACTATGGGCTATACTATAAATACAGTAAATATGAGATTCACGTCTCTCATGTAATTACTATGGGTAATACTATAAATACAGTAAATGTGACATTCACGTCTCTCATGTAATTACTATGGGCTATACTATAATACAGTAAATGTGACATTCACGTCTCTCATGTAATTACTCTGGGCTATACTATAAATACAGTAAATGTGAGATTCACGTCTCTCATGTAATTACTATGGGCTATACTATAAATACAGTGAATGTGAGATTCACGTCTCTCATGTAATTACTATGGGCTATACTATAAATACGGTAACAGTGAGATTCACGTCTCTCATGTAATTACTCTGGGTTATACTATAAATACAGTAAATATGAGATTCACGTCTCTCATGTAATTACTATGGGCTATACTATAAATACAGTAAATGTGAGATTCACGTCTCTCATGTAATTACTATGGGCTATACTATAAATACAGTAAATGTGACATTCACGTCTCTCCTGTAATTACTATGGGCTATACTATAAATACAGTAAATGTGACATTCACGTCTCTCATGTAATTACTCTGGGCTATACTATAAATACAGTAAATATGACATTCACGTCTCTCATGTAATTACAATGGGCTATACTATAAATACAGTAAATATCAGATTCACGTCTCTCATGTAGTTACTATGGGCTATACTATAAATACAGTAAATGTGAGATTCACGTCTCTCATGTAATTACTATGGGCTATACTATAAATACGGTAACAGTGAGAGTCACGTCTCTCATATAATTACTATGGGCTATACTATAAATACAGTAAATATGACATTCACGTCTCTCATGTAATTACTATGGGCTATACTATAAATACAGTAAATGTGAGGGTCACGTCTCTCATGTAATTACTATGGGCTATACTATAAATACAGTAAATGTGACATTCACGTCTCTCATGTAATTACTATGGGCCATACTATAAATACAGTAAATGTGAGATTCACGTCTCTCATGTAATTACTATGGGCTATACTATAAATACAGTAAATGTGAGATTCACGTCTCTCATGTAATTACTCTGGGCTATACTATAAATACGGTAAATGTGAGATTCACGTCTCTCATGTAATTACTCTGGGCTATACTATAAATACAGTAAATGTGAGATTCACGTCTCTCATGTAATTACTATGGGCTATACTATAAATACAGTAACAGTGAGATTCACGTCTCTCATGTAATTACACTGGGCTATACTATAAATGCAATAAATATGAGATTCACGTCTCTCATGTAATTACTATGGGCTATACTAAAAATACAGTAAATGTGAGATTCACGTCTCTCATGTAATTACTCAGGGCTATACTATAAATACGGTAACAGTGAGATTCACGTCTCTCATGTAATTACTATGGACTATACTATAAATACAGTAAATGTGAGATTCACGTCTCTCATGTAATTACTATGGGCTATACTATAAATACAGTAAATGTGACATTCACGTCTCTCCTGTAATTACTATGGGCTATACTATAAATACAGTAAATGTGACATTCACGTCTCTCATGTAATTACTATGGGCTATACTATAAATACAGTAAATATGAGATTCACGTCTCTCATGTAATTACTATGGGCTATACTATAAATACAGTAAATGTGAGATTCACGTCTCTCATGTAATTACTATGGGCTATACTATAAATACGGTAACAGTGAGAGTCACGTCTCTCATATAATTACTATGGGCTATACTATAAATACAGTAAATATGACATTCACGTCTCTCATGTAATTACTATGGGCCATACTATAAATACAGTAAATGTGAGGGTCACGTCTCTCATGTAATTACTATGGGCTATACTATAAATACAGTAAATGTGACATTCACGTCTCTCATGTAATTACTATGGGCTATACTATAAATGCAGTAAATGTGAGATTCACGTCTCTCATGTAATTACTATGGGCTATACTATAAATACAGTAAATGTGAGATTCACGTCTCTCATGTAATTACTCTGGGCTATACTATAAATACGGTAAATGTGAGATTCACGTCTCTCATGTAATTACTCTGGGCTATACTATAAATACAGTAAATGTGAGATTCACGTCTCTCATGTAATTACTCTGGGCTATACTATAAATACAGTAAATGTGAGATTCACGTCTCTCATGTAATTACTATGGGCTAAACTAAAAATACAGTAAATGTGAGATTCACGTCTCTCATGTAATTACTCAGGGCTATACTATAAATACGGTAACAGTGAGATTCACGTCTCTCATATAATTACTATGGGCTATACTATAAATACAGTAAATATGAGATTCACGTCTCTCATGTAATTACTATGGGCTATACTATAAATACAGTAAATGTGAGATTCACGTCTCTCATGTAATTACTATGGGCTATACTATAAATACAGTAACAGTGAGATTCACGTCTCTCATGTAATTACTCTGGGCTATACTATAAATGCAATAAATATGAGATTCACGTCTCTCATGTAATTACTATGGGCTATACTAAAAATACAGTAAATGTGAGATTCACGTCTCTCATGTAATTACTCAGGGCTATACTATAAATACGGTAACAGTGAGATTCACGTCTCTCATGTAATTACTATGGGATATACTATAAATACAGTAAATATGAGATTCACGTCTCTCATGTAATTACTATGGGCTATACTATAAATACAGTAAATGTGAGATTCACGTCTCTCATGTAATTACTATGGGCTATACTATAAATACAGTAAATGTGAGATTCACGTCTCTCATGTAATTACTCTGGGCTATACTATAAATACAGTAAATGTGAGATTCACGTCTCTCATGTAATTACTATGGGCTATACTAAAAATACAGTAAATGTTAGATTCACGTCTCTCATGTAATTACTCAGGGCTATACTATAAATACGGTAACAGTGAGATTCACGTCTCTCATGTAATTACTATGGGCTATACTATAAATACAGTAAATATGAGATTCACGTCTCTCATGTAATTACTATGGGCTATACTATAAATACAGTAAATGTGAGATTCACGTCTCTCATGTAATTACTATGGGCTATACTATAAATACAGTAACAGTGAGATTCACGTCTCTCATGTAATTACTCTGGGCTATACTATAAATGCAATAAATATGAGATTCACTTCTCTCATGTAATTACTCTGGGCTATACTATAAATACAGTAACAGTGAGATTCACGTCTCTCATGTAATTACTATGGGCTATACTATAAATACAGTAAATGTGAGATTCACGTCTCTCATGTAATTACTATGGGCTATACTATAAATACAGTAAATATGAGATTCACGTCTCTCATGTAATTACTATGGGCTATACTATAAATGCAATAAATATGAGATTCACTTCTCTCATGTAATTACTCTGGGCTATACTATAAATACAGTAACGGTGAGATTCACGTCTCTCATGTAGTTACTATGGGCTATACTATAAATACAGTAAATGTGAGATTCACGTCTCTCATGTAATTACTCTGGGCTATACTATAAATACAGTAAATGTGAGATTCACGTCTCTCATGTAATTACTATGGGCTATACTAAAAATACAGTAAATGTGAGATTCACGTCTCTCATGTAATTACTCAGGGCTATACTATAAATACGGTAACAGTGAGATTCACGTCTCTCATGTAATTACTATGGGCTATACTATAAATACAGTAAATATGAGATTCACGTCTCTCATGTAATTACTATGGGCTATACTATAAATACAGTAAATGTGAGATTCACGTCTCTCATGTAATTACTATGGGCTATACTATAAATACAGTAACAGTGAGATTCACGTCTCTCATGTAATTACTCTGGGCTATACTATAAATGCAATAAATATGAGATTCACTTCTCTCATGTAATTACTCTGGGCTATACTATAAATAAAGTAAATGTGAGATTCACGTCTCTCATGTAATTACTCTGGGCTATACTATAAATACAGTAAATGTGAGAGTCACGTCTCTCATGTAATTACTATGGGCTATACTATAAATGCAATAAATATGAGATTCACTTCTCTCATGTAATTACTCTGGGCTATACTATAAATATAGTAACAGTGAGATTCACGTCTCTCATGTAATTACTATGGGCTATACTATAAATACAGTAAATGTGAGATTCACGTCTCTCATGTAATTACTCTGGGCTATACTATAAATACAGTAAATGTGAGATTCACGTCTCTCATGTAATTACTATGGGCTATACTAAAAATACAGTAAATGTGAGATTCACGTCTCTCATGTAATTACTCAGGGCTATACTATAAATACGGTAACAGTGAGATTCACGTCTCTCATGTAATTACTATGGGCTATACTATAAATGCAATAAATATGAGATTCACTTCTCTCATGTAATTACTCTGGGCTATATTATAAATACAGTAACAGTGAGATTCACGTCTCTCATGTAATTACTATGGGCTATACTATAAATACAGTAAATGTGAGATTCACGTCTCTCATGTAATTACTCTGGGCTATACTATAAATACAGTAAATGTGAGATTCACGTATCTCATGTAATTACTATGGGCTATACTAAAAATACAGTAAATGTGAGATTCACGTCTCTCATGTAATTACTCAGGGCTATACTATAAATACGGTAACAGTGAGATTCACGTCTCTCATGTAATTACTATGGGCTATACTATAAATACAGTAAATATGAGATTCACGTCTCTCATGTAATTACTATGGGCTATACTATAAATACAGTAAATGTGAGATTCACGTCTCTCATGTAATTACTATGGGCTATACTATAAATACAGTAACAGTGAGATTCACGTCTCTCATGTAATTACTCTGGGCTATACTATAAATGCAATAAATATGAGATTCACTTCTCTCATGTAATTACTCTGGGCTATACTATAAATACAGTAACAGTGAGATTCACGTCTCTCATGTAATTACTATGGGCTATACTATAAATACAGTAAATGTGAGATTCACGTTTCTCATGTAATTACTATGGGCTATACTATAAATACAGTAAATATGAGATTCACGTCTCTCATGTAATTACTATGGGCTATACTATAAATGCAATAAATATGAGATTCACTTCTCTCATGTAATTACTCTGGGCTATACTATAAATACAGTAACAGTGAGATTCACGTCTCTCATGTAATTACTATGGGCTATACTATAAATACAGTAAATGTGAGATTCACGTCTCTCATGTAATTACAATGGGCTATACTATAAATACAGTAACAGTGAGATTCACGTCTCTCATGTAATTACTATGGGCTATACTATAAATACAGTAAATGTGAGATTCACGTCTCTCATGTAATTACTATGGGCTATACTATAAATACAGTAAATGTGAGATTCACGTCTCTCATGTAATTACTATGGGCTATACTATAAATACAGTAAATGTGAGATTCACGTCTCTCGTGTAATTACTATGGGCTATACTATAAATACAGTAAATGTGAGATTCACGTCTCTCATGTAATTACTATGGGCTATACTATAAATACAGTAAATGTGAGATTCACGTCTCTCATGTAATTACTATGGGCTATACTATAAATACAGTAAATGTGAGATTCACGTCTCTCATGTAATTACTATGGGCTATACTATAAATACAGTAAATGTGAGATTCACGTCTCTCATGTAATTACTCTGGGCTATACTATAAATACAGTAAATGTGAGAGTCACGTCTCTCATGTAATTACTATGGGCTATACTATAAATACAGTAACAGTGAGATTCACGTCTCTCATGTAATTACTATGGGCTATACTATAAATACAGTAAATGTGAGATTCACGTCTCTCATGTAATTACTTTGGGCTCAAGATTTTGTTCCACCTTCTTAAAATCACTCCACGCCTACATTCTTACTTTTATTCTGTATCTACGGCAGTGCAAGACTTTCCAGTATTAATGGAACATTATTACAAAACTTAGGTACTATAGCTGTATGGCACGTTTTTGAATAAAACTCCACACTACACGTACATAATAAATGAAATTATCACATTTAAAGAGTGTGTCGTGTTTGTTCTCTCAAAGTATTGTTCTGTAGTTGTTGTATTAGATGTAGGAAATACAATATATATATATATATATATATATATATATATATATATATATATATATATATATATATATATATATATATATATATATATATATATATATATATATATATATATATATATATATATAAATGTCATAAACCAGATGTGCATATCAATGTAAAAAAACCAGATGTACATGCAAATGTCATAAACCAGATGTACATATAAATGTAATAAACCAGATGTACATATAATTGTAATAAACTAAATGTACATAGAAATGTAATAGGACACCTGTAACATGTTGACAAAGGCCGAAATTTAAGCTGAGAACGTAATGTGTTAGGTATAAACATTAAATGAATAAACGCAACATGTCAATGTGTTTTTACTCTTTGAAACCTGCAGGTGTGTTTTACTTAATCAAGATTTAACCGAACATAAAAATAGAATTTGTTGGACTTATTATAAAGAAAGAAATATAAAATCTGCAATGAATTCTGTGAATTTACAGATAGGTATGATCTTATTATAAAGAAAGAAATATAAAATCTGCGATACATTCTGTGAATTTGCAAAAGAAAGAAATATAAAATCTGCAATACATTCAATGAATTTGCAGATAGGTATGATCTTATTATACCGAAAGAAATATAAAATCTGAAATACATTCTGTGAATTCGCAGATAGGTATCACTACTTGTCACACAATTGCAGCTAGCCACAACAAATTTATTATTGTGTAGGTGTGGTATAAATAATGTATTTTAAAGCAAAAAAAATTAAATTAAAAGGCAAAAATATATAATTATGTTGAAAAACTCTGATAATTTGCACTCTGTAATTTTATTACGTCGCTATTTACATGCATTTTATGAACAAATTCCTTCTTTTAAACTGATCCGCATCTGAATATCTCTTTATGTCTGTCTATCTGTCTGTATATCTGTCTGTCTATTTGTCTGTCTGTATGTATGTCTGAATATCTATATATCTATATATGTATGTTTGTTTGTCTGTCTGTCTATATCACTATCTATCTATCTATCTATCTATCTATCTATCTATCTATCTATCTATCTATCTATCTATCTATCTATCTATCTATCTATCTATCTATCTATCTATCTATTTATCTATCTATCTATGTGTGTGTGTGTGTGTGTGTGTGTGTGTGTGTGTGTGTGTGTGTGTGTGTGTGTGTGTGTGTGTGTGTGTGTGTGTGTGTGTGTGTGTGTGTGTGTGAGGCGGAGTAGTTAGATTCGAGGATCTAATATGTATGTAAATAGTTGATACATTGGTGATCCGAATATAACCTTTCTATGATTATTTTGGATTCAAACAAGTAAACTGCAAGCCCCATTTAATTTGTAATTTGTATTGGATGTTTTTGATAAATAAATTGAGTTTACAAGTATTGTTGGTATACAATTATAAAGAGAGAGAGAGAGAGAGAGAGAGAGAGAGAGAGAGAGAGAGAGAGAGAGAGAGAGAGAGAGAGAGAGAGAGAGAGAGAGAGAGAGAGAGAGAAAGAGAGAGAGAGAGAGAGATGGAGAGGAGGGATATTGTCATAGAGATACAGAGTCCAAAGTTTAGAATGTACATTGAGATGTCCTTAAATACCTGAGTGTATGTATTCTAGATCATGCTGTACATGTACGTTTACGTAAGTATCTATATCTAATTACTATCCGTTTTAAAAAGCTTGGAATGAATTCTTCTTGATCCTCGATCAACCTACTGAGAAAAATAAATAACAAATAAATAATTAAGTAATAGCTAACTTAATAAACGAGTTTTAAAGAAAGCATATGCAATTTTGCTAATAAAGTTGGACTTATATAACTAGAAAAAGAAATAACACTATTTCTGACTCTCGCACGAGGTATCGTGGTGGAATGCGGGATCTGATACCGTGTTTTCCATGTTTAGAGTTTGCAATATACTGGACTCATGACTGGTGTCCTTTATTTATTAATGTGATAACTTCGGTATTGCAATGTATTGTTACAAACTATGTTTGTACCGATTAATGTGATAACTCCATCAGTTCTTATAATATGGTATTACAATGTATTGTTACAAGCTATGTTAGTACCGATTAATGTGAAAACTCCATCAGTTCTTATAATATGGTATTACAATGTAGTGTTACAATCTATGTTAGTACAGATTATTCATCTATTAGCTTTTGTAGTGTCTGGAGTATTGTTCTGGACAAACCATTTGATTGAAGTAATATTATTAATAACAGAAATCCAATGAGCCAGATTATCAAGAATGAACTCAAGTAACTAAATCCATGGCGAAGAGCCAACCTTATTATTAACTTGGTGATAGACCACTCCGATAAAACAAAAAAGATTTGTTGTTGCGACTGAAATAGCTGTGTATTTAGTTCGAAAATCAAATGTACGTTTATCAGCAAAGTCTTTGAGAGAGGGGACGACGTCCATACAATACACATGTTTTAAAGTTCCTTCAGATTTATTATGCATCAGGAGATTAGCATGTTATTAAATTACCTGTTTCAAACCGTTTAATATAATTTACCTAATTATAAAAGTTTGCATTAGTAAGTACACATACATACATACATACATACATACATACATACATACATACATACATACATACATACATACATACATACATACATACATACATACATACATACATACATACATACATACATACATACAACAAAGATGAAATTCAAATAAAACAATTTAATAAAGGTGATAATTTTAAATGATAAACTAAACTGAATCACTCGTCCTAGCCTACTTCATCTCATGATTTTCAGTGTGAGTTCGATTTTCCCCTGGCCTTTGGTTCTACTCATCTCTTATTCGATCCTCCCACTCCTCCTGGACTTCACCTCTCCCAACTTCTCTCCTTCCTTCTCTTTTCTTCCGTCTCTCTATCGGAGACTACTGGGACCACTTTCACTGGTCTGTCCCGCGAAGCTTCCTCTCCCGACTCCTCTCCTTCCTCCTCTTCCTTCCGTCTCTCTATCGGAGACACTGGGACCACTATCACTGGTCTGTCCCTCGAAGCTTCCTTGTAGAAGCTACACTTAGAATCCTGTTCTAAGATTTTTCCCGCCAATAACGTATGGCTGACCGGAGTTGCTATCTTCTGACAATCTCTCTAACGAATTATAGCGAACTAAATCTTGCTGACAGGTTTAAGGATAATATACTTAGCCCAAATCAGGGTCCCGTCCCTATCTCGATTCGGTTTGGGTAGTGCTGGGGCCCTGTCCAATCGACTAAGCGACCAATTCAACCTGGCTATCAGTCTGCGTATCAAGAAGATAAGGCACGCCCACTCCTTCTAGCAACTTCCTTGATCTGCCCAAGCGTTCCACACCAAGGTGATAATTGCACTTCTGACGGCCTTGGTCGGGCTTCCCACCCTAGCTACGGCAAACGTACGTAAAGGATAGTGTTAGCCTGCGGTCATGTTTAACATAAAACAGTGGCATGTCCGAATTACTTTGATTATACATGTTTCTAATTTAATTTTGGGTCGGGCAAAACGCCACACATACATACATACATACGCACGCACGCATGCACACACACTTATATACTCTCTCTCACACACGCACGCACGCACGCACACACACACACACACACACACACACACACACACACACACACACACACACATACATACATACATACATACATACATACATACATACATACATACATACATACATACATACATACATACATACATACATACATACATACATACATACATACATACATACATATATACATACATACATAGTTAAATATTGTTTTATGACTGTTTTCGTTCCATCCTATATTAAGTAAATAATGAAAAATAAACAATAAAATCGTACATAAATCCAAACATAAATAAATAAAATCGTTATAATACACAGCCGTTTTTGTCAATATATGCATTTTTAATGATATAAATTCAATTTTCAATTTGAGAATATTGATTTGGTTTGGTTTGGCGCTCTACGGTATATCAACCTGTGTATTATCATAAGGGAAATAAAAAAAAATGATATAAAAGTCATCGGATTTATATAATTAAAAGATTGTATAATATTATAATATTAAAAAATAGTTTCCACATCTTTCTAACAACGATTTGGTAAATATTTTCAATTTTTCTAACAGAAGAAACGGAATTTATAAGCATGTTAAATAGGTTTATTGATCTTATAATTGATTAATAGAGAAAACGTTTATTGGTTTTATAATTCATTAATAGAGAAAAGATTTATTGATCTTATAATTAATTAATAGAGAAAAGGTTTATTGATCTTATAATTCATTAATAGAGAAAACGTTTATTGATCTTATAATTCATTAATAGAGAAAACGTTTATTGATCTTATAATTCATTAATAGAGAAAAGGTTTATTGATCTTATAATTCATTAATAGAGAAAAGATTTATTGATCTTATAATTCATTAATTGAGAAAAGATTTATTGATCTTATAATTCATTAATAGAGAAAAGGTTTATTGATCTTATAATTCATTAATAGAGAAAAGGTTTTTTGATCTTATAATTCATTAATAGAGAAAACGTTTATTGATCTTATAATTCATTAATAGAGAAAAGATTTATTGATCTTATAATTAATTAATAGAGAAAAGGTTTATTGATCTTATAATTCATTAATAGAGAAAAGATTTATTGATCTTATAATTCATTAATTGAGAAAAGATTTATTGATCTTATAATTCATTAATAGAGAAAAGGCTTATTGATCTTATAATTAATTAATAGAGAAAACGTTTATTAGTCTTATAATTAATTAATGGTAAAAAAATTTATTGATCTTATAATTAATTATTAGAGAAAGGATTTATTGGTCTTATAATTAATTATTAGAGAAAAAGTTTATTAGTCTTATAATTAATTAATAGAGAAAAGGTTGATTGATCTTGTAAAATGAATATCTTTATCCCCAAGAGTTTAACATAATAAAGTGAATGATGAAATTCAGGTTGATTAGTTATCTGTTTCTAGTATTTTATTTTTGGTAATCCTTAAGTGCTAGACTATGCTACTATCGTCATTTTGTCATGTTACGGATCGACTGTCGGGTTCTCAAGATCAATCTCAAGCAACTAAATACGTCCATTTTGTTTCTGATATATAAAGCATAAAGCAGTTTGAACTGTACATCATGAATGAAAATATATTGGGACTTTTAAAAAATCCAGCCAAACAATATTTGAGCTGGCATGTGCACTAGGGTTAGGAGAGTCGTTGTGTTAGCTATGTTTAGAGATAAACGCGTCGAAAAATTTAATTCATGCAGATTTGATACAACAACGGTTCTTCATGTCTTCTTGTTAACTATATACGGCATTTCGGTATCGTGTCATTTTCAATCAGCGCAAGTGCTTGTAACCTCCTCCCACACAACACCAAATAAAACAAAATAAATTTACATCGAGTATGTATTCACCCTGCTGCAACGTTATCATATTGGAAAGGTGTTTCATTTTCTTTTTGTCAAGTGTAATCTAAGAGTTCGTCCCAATTTAAATACTTTTAGAACATCAAACTATATGTGAATTTATATCTTTAAAATTAAACGCTCAGATATCGGAATAATTTACCATTACAGGACTGCTGTACCTGCATTGGATACATACAAACCTGAACAAGGTCATTTAAGATTATCTCGCTTATTAATCTTTCTTACAGGTAGTAGTATTTTCTCATATCTCATACTGTGTCTAGTTTAAAACAAAAATAATGCAAAGGAGTATACGATAATCTATCTATACATTTAACGTAACATTCAATAGAAACATTACTTTGTTCTTTGTAAACTGAATGTATACAATAGCTGACTAAATTCCACATGCTGAGGCGATACTTTTGTCTTTACCAGAGGAGCTATGTAAGTGATCGCTTTTGAAATAAGGTATTGTGAGTTTAGATTAGCTGATAAATATATTGAACAAAAACGTAGGGAGCCCCGAGTGGCCGAGTGTTCTAAACCGCTCTCCGTTACGGAAACTGCCATCTCACCTCTGTCTGCGTTGGTTCGAGTCTCAGATTCGGCCAATGTGGGTATGTGGGAAAGCTTGCCAGTAGCTTTTCGTGGATCGTGGGTTTTCCCGGGTTCATCCACCACAGTTAATACTAGCAGCCATGCATAGCCTATCTTGAGCTGAAAATGGCGTTAAACTATATAACAACAGCAACAACAACAACGAACACATCCCATTCATATGTGTTCCATTGCCCTTTATGGCTTTGTTTAATGAAGACGTCTTTATTCTGAATGCTATAAAGATAAGAGGACAAGGAAATGACCGAAACGTATGGCCATTAACATACATACGTACGTCCATACATACATACATACATACATACATACATACATACATACATACATACATACATACATACATACATACATACATACATACATACATACATACATACATACATACATACCGATCCTTTCATCTCAAGAGAAATCATAGATGTGTTCTCAGTCACAGTGACCATTCCCACAGACCATGCATAGTTTTCTTCCTACCCCAAATGTCAGCCATCCAGACCATGTAATCTCATGTGTATAGTTTTCTTCCTACCCCAAATGTCAGCCATTCAGAAAATGTGCTCTTGACTTTTGGTCTTCATTATATAGTTAGGTGTAAAACCTAAATTTGTTCTTTCAATCTCAATGACCTTAACCGTTGTATTTAGATCCCCAATACTAATAAGATTATACCTTAACTAATGTAATCCACAAAGTTGCATAACCAAAGATATCAAAGATAGCGAGTTACTGTATGGTAACAACTTTCTTGTTTAATTCACAATGACCTTCGCGTTTCACTTTTGATCCAGACATTAATGGTGTTCCTGTATACTACTGTTACATGCAGACGGGTTTGACTTGACCGAGCGGTGTCAAAAACCTTTGCGCGAATCCCGCTGGAAGTCATATGTTTTCCCAAAATTTCCAAAGACTTCCTTCCATACAATTTGAGTTGTAAATTGGAAAGTCAGACTTGTCTTTGTATAATAAATATTGCTCTAATCATTTCGAGACCACGGATAAAAGAACTTGCCAAAAGCCCATTAACCGCACCTTTGCCTGGTTTTTCTTCATTATCATCAGATTTCCGTACCTCCTGCCGGTTATGCCATAGAAAATACACTGGTATCCCGTTTCTCACTGGGAACTGCACCACCCTAGGCTAGTCAATACACACATTTATCGGCGTATCACGCTCATATAACTACGCCTGTTTTCCACTATGGACACATAAACGGTATCTACCAAGTCCCAACTTATTAATTCCATTGTGTAATTTACTGGTTTCATACCGTAAATACTGCCATATCAACCACAATACTATTATACACCACTAGATTTTAATATGGACTATGTTACATCAGGAACAGTCATTCGGTTTGGACCTAAATTCACTACTAGTACTTATGGAACATTTAAGCCAATTTTATACTATGCACTAAAAGTCAAGGTCAGTTCAATTTATAGTATTTATTTGGTCTCAGTCTTCAGAAGCCATATCACCTATAAAATTAATATATTGCATTAATTTATAGTATGTATTTGGTCTTAATGAGTCTTCAGAATCCATATCACCTATAAAAACAATATATTGCATTAAAAATACAAGGAAGCATTCAAGTTGTATCACCTATGAATGTTTTATGTTTACAAGCACACACAAGGTAACATTCAAGATGGTAATGTTGCAACTATATTTTTTATTGCATGATTTGCAGCAAAATCTCAATGAATTGTTCTTGTCATTGTTGAAAAGGCTATACAATTTCAATCAATTGTTCTTGTCATTGTTGAAAAGGCTATACAATGCAGGCATATTACTGATGGAGGAATAACAATGGAAAAACACTGGTAAGAACAATTGAGCCACATGAAACTAATGACAAGCTTTCTCACGTACTTTCATGCATTTGTTATATCATATATGGCTACTGCTAAGACGAAGAGGAACAAACTTGAAATGCTTTCGTCCCAAAACGCTCAGTGGAATGAAAACATATGAGACAGAAATCAGAATGTTAATGAAGCCTTTCACTTTATGCAAGGCCTATATTACGGAAAATATTTGTTAAACATTTACATGACTGAAGACATTTCAAAAAGCACTTATATGAATTAAAATATGATAGAAGGCATCCCACACAAATTTCAAAGTAATTCCACTATCTGGTAGAGTAAACATTTCAAAAAGTACTTAGAAAATTGCAGCCAAAATGTGACCAACAGAAAGACAGTGTCCTGGCTTAATGTGACCAATAGAAAGACAGTGTCCTGGCTTAAATATTTTAATATATATTAAATTGGTTGCAATGTGGTTGCCATTGCCAAATATTGAAATCTATTTCAGCAACGTCATATCAGACGACTGCTCAGTAGAATTTAATGTTTAACAGAGAGCAGTCTGGCATACATGTATATCAATACTATACGGTGTGTGATCAAATAGTGATGAGGAAAATAATCTCTAAAGAGCTATTTTCGTAAGACATGCATGGAAGTTTTTATTTTTTTCAATGCATCTATTTAAACATTTAAAGATAAAGTAAAATTACTTAAAGTGTTTCAAAAAGATAAAAGTTGCTCACGATGCATTTGATACAATTATAAATCCCCCAAAGGAAACAATTGGTCACATTAACCTAGTTCGTTACTCTAATACGTTTTGCTTACAGCTTAGCCACCATTTATACCAACTTGACAAATTTGCAGCTATTAGGATATTATCTAGATTGAAAGTTATCATGATATTTTGGCATGATTATGCTTCTTTCCAAGGAAACTTGGTCACAAAATGTACCATCTCACTAATCGCTTATCAAGCAATTGTTTCTAGGGTAGGGGTCTTATCATTGGTTATATTTCCTGAATGAATTCTTTCCTCAAATACTGCCAAAGTAATTAGAATTGGCCTTCATTAATGGATATACTTTCTCTGAATAAGTATCTAATAAATAAATTAATTTTGTATCTAGTAAACTTTAAGTATTTGTTTTGGACAAAAGCGGTCAATTTTGTAGTATTTTCTTAACGAAATCAGCTGCTTCAGGTAGCACGCTGAAATGTATACGTAAATGTTACTTTAGGACGCTGAAATGTATTTGAACATACGTAAATGTTACTCTGAGCACTTAAACATAAAATATAGTATAATTCAATGCTTAATGTATCAAAAATATAATTATGCGAGAAAACAATCTCATATTTTCATCTATGTCTAAAATAATCACATGTATACTAATTAGGAATTTTGTATTAATTGCTATAAATAAGTAACATTTAGCCATGTAATGTTGGTCACCAAATATTACAATAAAATCAGTAAAATAGGACACGATTAAGAGATATCTTCAAATTGATACATGACAACTAAAACTGTAATCATGCAAACAGGTATTATGTGTAGATTCGGGATACGGTAATGAACGTTTGGTGCACAAACGTCAAAATAAGAAAATAAAATTTGAAATCAATAATAGAAGTTTATGCTCGTTCAAGGCGCGACATTTTTGAGAAATTGATGCTAGTTGTCCTGAACAAAGTTTGTTACTGGTACGTTTCTATTAGATTGCAACCAAGGACAGGTATTCCGCCTACAGGCAAAGAAAATATATTTTTGAACTGAGTTTAGTTTATTGTCTAAGTGTATATGCACATATAGTTATACTATGTCTTATCAAATGAAAACGGAATACACATTTCATTGCTGTCAAATGTCATCAATAAAATGAATTAATTCAAATCCATCTATTACTCAGGAGAAGATATATTATCTTGCCCCATGCTTCGACACTATACTCCAAAAGAGGTTATTTGACATGTGTTACATCCATTATGTGATGTGTCTTCACGGAGAGGTCTCTACCATCTTCGATATTCCACAGACTACTTGCAGCCTATCTATCTCACTGGCTGTTGGCCACAGAGAAGAAAAATGTAATGGTATAACTGACCTATTGTGCATTTGGCGTTTGTTAGCTGGACAAGTATCACCAACTGATCCTACACTTTAAGCAGTATGTCATGTTTGTGAGAGTCACACGAATGTGTATCAAGAACAAGACTCCATCTTCGAATCTATCTATATAAGTTAGAGAATTCATCACTGCCAATTACCGCAATATCATTGGATACCTAGACCAAAGCCTGCAGCTTGAGCACTATATACAATGTCCAGAACACAAAGGTGTCAGCTTCAACAGCCTGATCCATGTAACCTTTTTAAAAGACAATGAAAAAGCGATTTCCATAGCAACATAATTGAGTCACATAATCTGTTACAATCTGTCAGTGTTAATCTGTCAGTGGCTGCAAGATTTTCATATTATTTTTTCGGAGATTAAAACAATTTTATAATTTACTTTTCCTATAAATATTTTTACAAAATATTTACATTTTTGTGTCATTAGATAATAATAGGATTAATATACATTTGCCCATAGTATTTTGTGTACGATATTAATATTGAACAACTGTTAGTAGTATATGGGGGCACTATAGGGTCTATGGAAAACCCAGTCAAAAACAGCTTGGGGCACTATAGGGTCAAGATTTATAGGGTCAAGGGAAAATCCAGTCAAAAACAGCTTGGGGCACTATAGGGTCAAAACAGCTTGGGGCACTATAGGGTCAAGGGAAATGGAACAGGGTGGGCCTATAGAGAGTCAAGGGAAATGGAACAGGGTGGGCCTATATAGCGTCAAGGGAAATGGAACAGGGTGGGCCTATAGAGGGACAAGGGAAAAAAAGGGTGGCAATGAAAGCTACTATCTTTTCGAGACCTATGAGTGGCCCTGAAAAGGACCGTTATGTGTAATGTTAACGTTGTCTTGTTAACACAGAGGACATCTCACAGATCTTCTTCTCTTCCTTAAACTTCTCCTTACTGTGGGTCCATAGAAGAGAACTCTCTTCAAGCAACCTTGTCTTTCTACATAGACTCTTCTCTTCCAATAGGCTGTCTCCGTCCTATGAATGACACTCCATGATGATCTGACATACATGGGTATGTCAGTCCTAAACAGCATGCTAGACACAAGGGTTGACGATTCAACGTTAGTCCACATCTTGTGATGAGAACAGGTAAAGCGAATGCCGTGAACTGCGGTTATTTATAGGGGAAGAGCGGATCGAAACGGATTGAGTGTATCGACCAATCCAAACACGCGTTACAAAAGTCAGGCACAGTCATCCAATCGGAAGAGAGCGGTCTGTGACGTCACCTTTTCTATATAGAGGTACTAGCGTCTGTGCGCAGTCAATCGATGAGACAGAGTTGTCAATCATGGCGGACAGTAAGAAGACGATGAATTGGAGTGAGTCAGGAGTAGAGACAGCAAGTCATGGGCCAACAGTGACTACTAAAGTCATGACAAATCTACATCCAGAAGAAGTGGATTTTAACTGGGATATTGTGGATTTTTTAACATCGCAAGAATTTATTCCGGAACCTTCGTTGCCTTCTGTATCTTCTTATGGACACGTCGATGAGTTTAAGCAGAGACAAAAAGAAGCATTGGAGCGATTTTTACAACAACAGAAAGTAGAAGAACAAGCTTTTCTTATGCAACAGCAGGAAGAAGAAGCAAGAAGGAAACACCAGGAAGAAACAGTAGCAGCAGCAGCAGCAGCAACAGCAACAGAGAAGAATGAAGACCAAGGACAGAAAGAAAATAGTGAAAATCAAACGGTCACGACGGTACTTTTAGATATTTTAGCTGAGTTAAGGATTCTGAAACAAATGTATCAGACTTCTTTATCACGACCGAAGAGAAAAAGACCTTCTCGAGCGAAACAACCCGATCTCTCTGTGACTACGTCTACCTTACCACCGTTAGTGATTTCTACCAAATCATTGACAGGAACCACCAGTCCTGAAGTAGGCCTTGGCCGTGGCAAAGGCTTAAGACAGCTCAAGAGGATTTCGTCCCGTTTCTGAGTTTGTTTTGTTTTAAACAATCAAAAACACCAACGGTCCTTTTCAGGGCCACTCCAATTATTTCGAAAAGAAATACTATGTCAATTGCCTAATTCAATGAAAACTCAAAAGTCCTTTTTATTATATTTTTTAAAATCCATGATGTACGTGTGAGTGAAGGAATGTGTGAGTGTAGGTAATTATACTATGAAATCAAAACCAAGAGACACTTACGTTTTTTCTCTCTGGTGTATTCTAGTACAAACGTTACAATTCAATATCACAACATAACATAACACAATACCATTTTTAAAAAGTTCATAAGTTTTCTTCTGTTTCACTCTTTCTGTTTTTTCATTTTCTTTACTGTCACAGCTTTTTCTTTTTCTTCGTCACTTTCGTTTCGTCTTCTTTTCTTGTTTTTGTGAACGTGACGGGGTTCCTCTTTCTCCTCCTGTTCAGAATTTCTTTCCTCCTCCTCCTCCTCTTCCTCCGCCTCCTCCTCCTGCTCCTCCTTCTCCTGCTCCTGTTGTTTCTTAGGACAGTTTGGAGACCAATGTCCTTTCTCTTTACAATAATAACAGGTATCTTGACTTTTGTCTCTATTGGTACCTTTTTTATTTTTGTCACGATCTGAACATTCTGTAGCCCAATGTCCTTTCTTCTTACAGATATAGCAAGTATCTTGACTTTTATCTCGATAGGAGGAAGAGTAGGCCGTCGGCTGGTCTGACGAAAACTTTCGTATGACCCCACGTAAAGCTCTAATGAGAAGTTCCACTTCTGTAGGTTCTTTCATCGTTCTGGTCAATGTGAGAGTGAAATGAATACTGAACCGTTAGACACTCACCCTTTATATATGCACGGATCGGACATGAATATATAGGGGTTATGGTCTTTAAAAGGTAGTCATTTGACTTTTTGCAGACAAGATGAAAAGGCCACATCATGTTGTGGAGAAAGAAAAAGACAGTAAGAGACAGAAACGTAATGTATCGCCTAGCACAGTAGCTGAAGTCTTGGCTCAAATTCATGCCAGTGATTTTGAAGATGACATGAGTGAGCCCGAATCTACGCCTAAGCAATCGACGTCCAAGCAAAGTGCACCACCCTTAGTAAACCCTGAAAATTACTATCACATTCGAGAGACGGAAAAGCGTTCCTCTCGAAAATTTAGAACAACGGCTTACACGTATGCCGTAAAGTTTAAAGATTTCAAGGCCAATGTACCTTTGGAGAATACAGAAGGGTTCATTACCGAGGTGTGGGATTCTGTGTTAACTGCATTGAAACAGCAATGTCAAGCCAAAGAAGACGATCGCTTGAGACTTTCTATTCATCACGATAATTTAAAGTCTCCCGTTTGGATCGAGTTTACTAGCCCATCAGAATTAACACCTTCCAAAGTCATTGACAAAATTCAACATGTGCAACAATCCAACGACAAGTTTCACATCACCGATGGAAAAGCCACACTGTTCATGACCCACGTGTCTCTTCCTGAGGGGACCGGACGCAAAAAAGTGTTATTGGTGGACAGCCTTCGTAACATGAAGCGAAGCCTCGTCCGAATTAACAATCCTCAAGACCAGATGTGTTTAGCCCGTGCCATCGTCGTGGGACAAATGTATGTCAACAAGAACGAGACGATAGAATGGAAAAGAGCCTGGGAAACTATTCGACAATCGGACCGAGCCAAACAACGAAGTGAAGCAGAACTCCTGTTACAGCAAGCGGGGATATCCAAAGATACCCCTTGCGGTATTCCAGAAATGCAACAATTACAAGACGTCTTGGCTCCACGTTACACTTTGAAAGTACACCCTCAAGAAGTGCGTGGTCCTCTTTTGTTTCGAGGCCACGATTTCAAAGACGGAAAATACATTCACGTCTATCATCACGATGGTCATTTTGATACCATTACCAGTATCACTGGATTTCTGAAATTCAGTTACTACTGTGAAAAATGTGACTATGGTTATAACAATCGAGAACAACACAAGCATTGTGGATCGAAATGTGAGGGATGTTTGGCCTCTCAACCTTGTCTGGACAAAGGACAAGTACGAGTGCATTGCCCTGTGTGTCAGCGCACTTTTGTCAGTCTTACCTGTTACCAACAACATTTGAAGATGCAAGGTTCACAGCAGAAAAGTACTTGTCAGCTTCTGAGATTGTGTCCTACTTGTGGACAAGGCATACGTACCAATTGTGCCAAGTTTCACGTTTGTCGAGGGAAGAAACGATGTCACATTTGTCACCAAATCGTGGACTTGGAGCACGAATGCTTCATTCAAAAATATCAACCCCGACCAGAAGATACCCAGAAGAAAGGGAATTTTATCTTTTTTGATTTCGAATGCATGCAAGAAACTGGTATTCACATTCCTAATTTCTGCGTGGCTCACCGTGCGTGCGAGCAGTGCATCCAAGAACCTATCTTTAGTCATTGCCCTTACTGCAGCAAGATTCCTGGAGGACGTGAAAAAATCTTTCGAGGGTCAAATACGCTAGCCGATTTTGCCCAATGGATCCTAAACCCCATCGACGAAACGTGGAGTCCAGAAGACATCGAACGTTACGGCGAGTGTCATTGCCATGCCACAGTCATGGCCCACAATTTCTCGGGATACGATGGGCAATTTCTGCTTAGATACTATGCGGAACAAAGTACCGAACGGCCTCAAGTGACTTTGAACGGAGCCAAAATCATTTCTATGCAAGTAGGACAAGTACAGTTTAAAGATTCGATGTGTTACTTGGCCATGCCTTTGAGTCGCATGCCTAAAACGTTTGGAATGACAGAAATGGCCAAAGGTTATTTTCCACACTTTTTTAATACCGAAGCCAATCAACATGCCATTCTACCCCATTTGCCTGAGGTTGACGACTACGACCCCGACAACATGCGCACCGAACAACGAGAAGCTTTCCATGCTTGGTACCAGACTCACGCCTCGGACCCCTTTGACTTTCAAGAAGAAATTTTAAAGTATTGTCGATCTGACGTGGACATTTTACGACGCTGTTGTGGAAAATTTCGAGAATTGTTCATGGAATACGGAGGGATCGATCCTTTGAAAGAAGCTTGTACCATTGCCAAAGCATGTTCCTTAGTGTACCGAAAACGCTTCATGCCCGAAAATACTCTAGCGGTCATCAGTCCTCAAACGACGAATTTTGTCAAACGTCAATACTCGGTTAAAGCCCTACGCTGGCTCCATTACTTGTGCGACAAGGAAGACAAATGGATCCAACACGCTCGCAACGGAGGAGGCGAAAAGACCATCGGAACGTATTCGGTGGATGGTTGGGACTTAGAAAACCCTAAGATCGTGTACGAGTTTAACGGATGTTTATTTCACGGATGTCCTCTATGCTACCCTCAGCGTAACACCAAAAATCAGTTTTTACAACGAACCATGGAAGATTTGTACCAGACCACGTGTCAGCGACGTTTGAAGTTAGAACAACAAGGATACCAGGTAGTGGAAATGTGGGAACACGAGTACGATCTGCGTTTGAAAACCGATCCCGAGTTTAAACGCATCGTAGAAAGTTACAAGTGGGTGGATCCATTGAACCCCCGGGATAGTTTGTACGGAGGACGAACGAATGCTACTTGTTTGCTGTACCAAGCGGATGAAGAGAAAGGAGAAGAAATCAAATACTTGGACGTGTGTTCGCTGTATCCTTACGTGTGCAAATATTGTCACTTTCCCGTAGGGCATCCAGAATTGATGACAGAACACATTGACTTGGACCACATTCGTCAGTACGAAGGATTGATCAAGTGTAAAGTCTTGCCTCCCACAGACTTGTACCATCCCGTTTTACCTCACCATTGCCAAGGAAAACTGATGTTTCCTTTGTGTCGCACATGTGCCGAAACGTGCAACCAAGACCAACCTTGTCAGCACAGCCTGGAAGAACGCGCCTTGACAGGAACGTGGGTGAGCGTGGAATTGTTTAAAGCTCTGGACCTGGGATACCAACTGTTAGAAGTGTACGAAATTTATCACTTTCCCAAAACACAACAATACCGCAAGGGCGACGAGAGACAGAAAGGTATTTTTGCAGACTACGTGGATGCTTTTTTAAAACTAAAACAAGAAGCTAGTGGCTATCCTTCCTGGTGCCACACTCCCGAAGACCAAAAGATATTCAAAGAAAAATATCGGGAGCAGGAAGGTATCACTTTAGACCACATCGAGAAAAACGAAGGAAGGCGGTCGTTTGCCAAAGTGATGCTCAATTGTTTGTGGGGTAAAATGGCACAACGACCGTCTTTACCCAAGACGGAGTATTTGTCCGAGCCGTCTCGCTACTTCCAGATGATTCACGACCCAACCAAAGTCATGAAACACGTGGACGTCATTAGTGAGGACTTGATCTTAGTCAATTACGAAGAAGAACTAGACTTTGTAGAAGCCGACAAATTTGGAAATGTCATCATTGCGGCTTACGTGACAGCCCACGCTCGCTTAAAATTGTACGAAGTGTTAGAACTGTTAGGAGATCGCGTGTTGTATTTTGACACGGACAGTTGCATTTACATTCACCGACCGAACCAGTGTAACCCTGTCATCGAAGGAGACCGTTTAGGAGCCTGGACCGATGAACATCCCGACGACAAGATTCTATGTTTTGCAAGTGGCGGTCCTAAAAATTACGGCTACGAATACCGAGACCCACAAGGAAAAATGCACACCGAATGTAAAGTGAAAGGATTGACTCTTAATTATCGCACCAGTCGAGTGGTGAACTTTAACGTGCTACAAGAAGCCTTACAGTCGGGACAGGATGAAACGTTTCAAGTGACTACCCACGAACCGCACAAGATTGTCCGTTTACCCACACACCAAATTGTTAGCCGACCTTTGGAAAAAGTATATCAAATCGTGTACCAAAAAAGAGTACGACTTCCCAACCACTTCACTCTCCCGTACGGTCACGTCGAAATTGGGCAGCATATAAAAGAGACATCGTCCAAGATCAATAGTTCATTTATCACTACAACGACCAAGCGAAAAGAAGATGAATCCATTTAAACAGACATCATTCAAATTTGGGAATTCTCAAGTGGAGTGCGATGCTAAACCTTGCGATTGTAGTGATGCCAGGCTCTGTGACGTTAGCGATTCAGCAGGATATCGTGGGAACTTTGCTATGACTACTACCCCTATATCTACCCTGGAAAGTGATGTTGTGCGTGTCAAACCTGAGGGATGCGAAAGCGGTGCGACACGTTATCGTGGACTCCTAGGAATTTCACCGTACCTGCATCGAACAGAAGTGAGGAGAGTCGAATATTCGTTCCCGACGAGTTTGCCTGAATACTGCCACTTTAAAAGTCGATTTCAAACCTTCAAAGATAAATGGCCAAAATATCTGCCTGGACCAACTCCTGAAGAATTAGCCAGAGCCGGATTTTTCTACTTGGGCGAAGGGGATAAAGTCAAGTGTTTCAGTTGTGGTGTATCCATTTACGAGTGGTAACATAAAGATTCCGCTTACCTGGAACATGCTCGATGGTCTCCGAATTGTCAATACCTACCTTTAGTGGGACCTAGTGATTGGAAGTGACACTACTACTCCATGTCGTGTAACACACCTAGACCAGTATATAAACCCTCTCTAAAACATTATATTCAAGGATTACCACACGAATTGCAAGAGAAAATCTACAAGGACGTTTGGCACGGTCTTGCTAAAGAAAAATCGCAATGGGTGACTGTAGAACTTTTGTGTCGTGAAATTCACAAGAGGCAAGTGACAAAAATTAACCAGCGTGTTAGATTTCTCTGGATTAAGGGTATTTTTTTGCTCTGTTACCAATTTACTACGTTTACCTCTGAAGATGCTGTGATCCTTCTTAACCGTTACCCTGAATGGCAGTGGGACGAAATTACACGTTATATTAATCACTTTCGCTTTTGGAGGAGATTTAATTCTGGGTTGAATCTACACTGATAGTCTTCGACCTAAAAAAGAAGTATAAAAGAGAACGACCATGCCACAACCTTTATCATTGGTGATCCAACAGATTCCGTGGAAGGATATCAATGAGAAGATTCACACGGTGAAAGATTACGAACACTTATTACAAGAACTATACCCTATGAATTGGGGTCGACGTGTCGTGTGTGTTTTAGTGACTTGCTTTCTGGGATTTCGTTTACCTGCCGATTCCTTGTGGACACTTTACGAACACTACCTATCAAAAAAATAAGACAGTATGGTTCCTTTAAATGTCCACGAGAGACTTATTCTGTTCAAAGCCTTACGCTTTCATCTGGATACGTCTCGACCTTTCCAAGAAAAAAAGATTCGTCAACTTTTACGTACGGAAGCAGTGTACGAAGATGTGTGTGTAGCTTGTGATTTACACCCTCATTGGACAGATGTACGTGACTGGAAAAGTTGGGATTTTGAGGCTTGGACAAACGAAGTATCCCATTATGCCCAAGCGTTGTGTTCCTAAAATTCATCGTCGTGTGAAAAAAGTCACTTTTAATCCTGTGTTAGTAACAGTACCAGAAGAAGAAAAAGAAAAAGAATCTATCACCCAAGACAATCCTTCTGTTCAAGACAGAACTGTCATGGACATTCCCCCACAAAGACCCTTTCGAGAAGACACCTATGTGACTGTACCCCCTGTAGAGGAGACTATAAGAACATTACATACTACCTCTAGAACACCTTCGTTACCCAAACCACGTTGTACAGTGACTTGTTTATATTCCACTTTGATCGTTTGCCTAGGTATTTTATTCCTGTATTTATCCATTTGGCTTTTATGTTTTCGTGTTGTTCAAATTTAAACATGCATTCAAATAAACGTGTCTTGAAAAAAGTATAAAAACCTCTTGTCTTGTCTGTTTTTGTGTCAATACTGACATACCACTACACGACTATGGCTCACTCTACTCTTTCTACTACTCCTTCCTCCTCCACATTCAAAGTCATTGACGAACACTTAGATCAGGCTAGTTGGAAAGCCTTGTATCTTCGTCATCCTTTTAACATGTTAATTGCTGGACCGAGCGGTTCAGGCAAAACCGAATTTGTCAAACGTTTGATCGAACATAAACATCATTTGATCGATCGTCCACCTCAACGCATCGTGTGGTGTTACAAAGAGTGGCAATCGGCATACAGCCTCTTGCAAGAAAGTCAAGGTGATTCCATTGTGTTTGTAGCAGGCATTCCTAAAGAAGACGAAGGGATCGTGTCTGACCCTAGTCAAACTCATTGGGTTATTTTTGACGACATGTTAGGAGAAGACGAAGAAGAAATTAAACTGTGGTTTACGCGTAAAGGGCATCATCGTAATGCCAGTGTCATTTACATTACACAAAATTTATTTCAACAAAGTAAAGCCCATCGTACCATTAGTCTTAATGCTCATTACGTGGTCTTGTTTAAAAGTCCTCGAGATAAATCACAAGTGCAAGTTTTAGCCAAACAGTTAGGAACACCTTGGCTAACTCATGCGTACGATGATGCCACTCAAACACCACACGCCTATTTACTCGTGGATTTAAAGCCCACTACCCCTGATTATTTGCGATTTCGTACCGATTTGTTTCACGACTGGTGTCAAGACGGAGGACCTGTCGTGTACACGTCCTCCTCGTCGACATAACACTATGAAGCACTAAAAAATCTATAAAAACCTTGGGTTACTTTAATCTGGTCTCATACATCGTCAACATGACGACCCTTCAGTCTCATCTTCCGATCAAATTGATTCGTGCCTTGTACGGCATCAGTCGCGAAAAAAATCCACAAAGACGTGCTCACGTCTTAGAAGCCAGTCTCAAAGAAGTCTTACGATGGTTTACGGTGACAGCACGTCAAATACTGCAAGGCATCATTCACATTCCACATCAAACCAAACGCTTTTTTGACAGAAACAAAGTAGCCTTGACGCAACTGGCCAATCCTCGCATTGACACTCACACCAAAAAGCAAATCATATTGAAACCTGGAGGTAGTGGTTCTCTAGGAGGTGTCATCATTCGTTCCCTTTTAAAATGGGATCCCATTACTCCCAAAGTTCACCCCAAGAAGAAAACAAAAAAAGCCAAACAAACCCCTAAGAAAAAGAACAAGGGTACCAAGACCAAAGCACAGAAAAAGAAAAGTCCACAGAAAAAAGCGGTCACCCGCAAAAGAGGCACTTCGGCCAGGACACAACCTTACCTTCGTCAACCACGACCTGTAAGAAAAGATCTACAAGGACGTTTGGCAGGGACTACGTTGCCAGTAGCCTCAGGGGCTGCCACTTCTCCGTTGCGGGTGATGCCAGCCAAACCCAATTTGACACCCGTTTTTCCTAATTTGATGAAACATTGGAAATCTGCGTCTCCCAAAACGTCTCCTCCACCGGAGACACCCTCATCCACCTTAGCGGCAGTAGCAGCTGCTCACAAAGTACCTACCCCGAAAGTCAAAGTCCAAGAAAGATCTGGCATGTTAAAGAGTTTACTAGATTTGTCCAAACAAGAACTGTCCCGATTGAGTCCATTGCGAACTCCTTCACGACGTGTGTTACCTGCCATGAAGTTGATACGACGCAAAGATAATCAGTGGCGTCGCATTCCAGTATAAAAATATGACTTGAAGACCACGACGTCAATCAGTATTTTTTCTGTGCTGATGGTGAACACTCCAGGATGCTTCCTCAAAAACATGCACACCACCACCGCCACTACCCTCGTCGTTCTGCTGTCCAAAAAGGAAAAGGAACAAGACAATCTCGTCATCTCACCAAAAGCTTTAAAACCAAACATCAACGTCCTTCCCTCCAAAGACGTAGACCTTTAAAGAAAAAGAAGAGTCACCAAAAAGGAGGATCCTTTGGTAATTTTGTGAAAGACATTGTTACTTTTTTGACGAAGCGGTAGTTCCCCAAAAAAGTAGATAAAAGAGAGTGTCTACCAAGTCATTGACACTAGTAATATTGTGAAACGAACAAGCAAAGATGGCACCTCGCAGAAAACATTCTTCTACACTCCACAAAGGAAAGAAAAGGAAAGGACGTTTAGCCAAACATCGACACGTTCATCGTCCAAAGACCCAAAAGAAAATATCCGTCCGTCAAAAGAAAAAAATGCTGGTGCAACGCGGAGGATTTTTCCTACCCCATGATCTCTTTCCAGAAAAAGTGATACCACTTATAAATCAAGTGATGGCACAACAAAAAAAAAGATAAAAGAGGGTGTGTTTCAAGTCATGGACGTCAGTGGCATTGTGGAACGAACAAGCAAAGATGTCACCTCGCACAAAACATTCTTCTTCATCCCACAAAGGAAAGAAAAGGAAAGGACTACCTCCTCGTTTGGTCAAACACGGAGACGTGTTGTCTGTCCTGTCCAAAGCCTCTCCACCCATGCGAAAACAAATCATTAAAACGGCTTCCAAAGATGTCATCGATACCGTGTGCGAATGTTGTTTGAATGTCTTGAAAGGCACGATACCTTTGTCTTCACACCAGAAAAAATGCTTAGCCAAACATCGACACGTTCTTCGTCAAATGGTCGAAAAGAAAATACCCGTCCGTCAAAAGAAAAAAATGTTGGTGCAACGCGGAGGATTTTTACCTTTTCTTCTTCCTGTGTTGGGAGGATTAGCGAAATCCGGTATCCTATCCAGCATATTACCAGGTTTTTTACAAGGGATGACACAAGGGATGTCCCCAGGGATGCACCAAGGGATGGCTCCAGGGATGCACCAAGGGATGGCCACGAGGTATGGGTAGCAATATGTATGATCCTTCCAGAAGATAAAAGGGATCCATGAAGCACCACGATCTCAGACGTAACCTTTGGAAGCCCATGGAAGGACGAAAACTGACTTTAGTTCCTTACAAACGATGGATGGAATACCATCGTTGGCAAGAACAACGTACCCCCCATTTACCACCCAATCCTGATTTGAACGAGATGTCCCAATTACAACACGAATTGCAATCCTTGCTGCATCGCCACGATTTGTCCGAAACCGAAAAATCGCAAAAGTACGGTCAACTTCTGCAACGACTACAACTCTTTCATCGAAAAGCTGTGGAACAAACAGCTCTACCCACACTGTCCGATTTGAAGGCACTAATGAATAATCCGTCGCCTTTACCCTCTACAGTAGCCAAAACAGACGTCACCCCACCATTACCCAAGGAAGAAAAAGAACCCCATGATCTCTTTCAAACACCCACTGCTACTCCCATTCCGAGTAAGATTGCCGCTTCCTTATTGACCCCTTCTCCCACGCCCCAACGAGAAGAACTCAAAACGTGGGTTAAAAAGATGATGGCTACTCCTGCTTCAACAGAAGTGAAAAAGAAAGAAAGGAAACCAGAGGTGAGAAAAGAAAAGAAGACCAAAGCTATCTCATTACCTCCGCCACCACCACCACCAGTACCCTCGACGTCAACTCCTGTGGCACATCGGACACGTAAAACCGTTTCCAAACCACCCGCATTTCGTCCCACCCAAAGCAATATCCTCGAAGAGTGGGTCACTTATTAACCTAAACCATGGAGAAGGTCTTAGCCAGCATTTATTACGATCCAGCTCACCCTGCAGGTTACGGAGGCATTCAGAAATTGTATCGTGCTGCCAAAACTCGCTTGAAAAAGCTCCGTTTACCTACAGTACAACGATGGTTACAAGAACAAGCGACGTACACTTTACACAAACCCATTCGACGAAAATTTCACAGAAGTCGCACTCAAGTGGAAGGCATCGATCATCAATGGCAAGCCGATTTAGCCGATGTCTCTCATTTAGCCACCTACAATCGTGGCTACAAATATTTGTTTTGTGTCATCGACGTCTTTTCTAAATTTGCCTGGGTCGTACCATTGACATCCAAATCGAGCGGAGAGTTAGTACGAGCTTTGCAACTGGTGTTGAAACAAAGTGGTCGTCACCCTCTTCGATGGCAAACCGACAAAGGCACCGAATTTCTAAACCAAGCTTTCCAACGAGAATTAAAGAAACGTGACATTCATTTTTTCACCACCGAAAATCCTGAAACCAAAGCCAGTATCGTGGAACGTTTTCAACGTACCTTGAAAGAACGCATGTGGAAATATTTTACGCATCAACACACTCTCAAGTACATCGACGTCTTACCACACTTAGTCCAAGCCTACAATCAATCTTACCATAGAAGCATTGGACGTGCCCCACAAGAGGTGACACCTGACAACGAAGTAACTGTTTTTGAGCGTCTGTTTGGTACGTCCCGGACGAGGGCTGTCCCCAAGAAAGGTAGAGAAGTGTTAATCCCAGGAGATTGGGTACGCATTGGTAAAACCAAACGCACTTTCGACAAAGGTTACTTACCCAACTGGACCACCGAATTGTTTCGTGTTACTGGACGAGTGCGTGGTCGTCATCCTGCCGTCTATAAATTGGAAGACATGAACGGAGAAGTATTAAAAGGAACGTTTTACTTGCCTGAGTTACAACGTGTCACCAAAAAAGAAGACGACGTGTACGACATTGAAAGCATTCTCGAACGAAGAACCCGTAAAGTAGGAAAACGTCGTGTCAAAGAAGTCAAAGTACGTTGGAAAGGATATCCTCCTAGTTTTGATTCTTGGATTGACGCTGCCCAAGTCATCGACTATAAAAAGAAGTGACCATCATGCCCTTCAATACAGCTTCAGCAACCACAGTGACTACTCCTTCACCCACGTCATCTCTGCAAGATTTACAAAAGCAACCCTTGTGGGTGTGGTGTGGAGAACGTGTCCCTAAAACCCAAATCGTCTTTTTCTGTCAAATCTTTGTGGTGTATTGTGTCATCGGTGCAGCCATTGCTAATTTGAGTTTGCAACAAGGAGACAAACAATTGTGGACTATTTTACTCAGCAGTTGCATCGGGTATCTTCTTCCCAATCCTTCCCTGAAATACTCTTACAACGGGAACAACAATAACACTATTGGGAGCCTTGCGACCAACGTTAGTCCTTCTCCTGGCAGTCACCCTTCCAATCACAATCCTCTTTTAGATACTCCTTTAACCTCGAGTGACTCCTCGGACAGAAGAACATTGGAAATATGAACCACACTATGAACCAATTTTACTTAACGTTACCCAGTGACAGTTCCATGAAGGTGTTTCCTAACAACACGTTGTGTTGTTACACAGCTAAATTACCTCAAGCCATGCATTTGGATCAAGATGCTCATTGGGAAGTGGCTTTAGTGGAAATAATACACCCGACACAAATCAAAAACATCGTCGAAAATCAAAACACTTTTTCAGTAGAAGTGAATGACGAGAAATTGCAAAAAGCCTTAGACACACGAGGTCACACTAGCACACTTCACCCCATAACTAAGCAGCCAACCTATGTGATCACCATTCCTGCAGGCTATTATTTTAGTGGTCAACATTTAGTGACTACGATTCAAAACAGGTTCAATGCTGTGTTTGGTAAAAGCCTGGAGAAAGAAAGTGTTACCTTTGAGTACCATAAAGTGGCTCGTCGACTCCTGATGACATTTTCAGAGAAGAAAATGATAACCATTACTTTTTGTCATGAATTGTATGATATTTTAGGTGGAGACTTCAGGTTGGTCAAGAAAAATGAGATACCAGGCATAAGCAGTACCATGGATTTTGCAAAATATTTTCGATCCCCTGTAGAATTGAACCAAGGCCTCAACTTGATGTTTGTGTACTCCGATGTGGTGGAGTACAACGTGGTAGGACACACCTCTGCACCGTTACTGCGTGTCATTCCTTTCAAAGTGGATTCTGTCACCGCTGACGAGGAAGGTGGAAATACCTATCACGTTCACCGTGAATTTGTACATCCTCATTATTTACCCGTCAGTAAGTCGTATTTCGACAGTGTCAACATTACTATAAAAGGAGAACTAGGACAAAATATTCCATTTACCAAAGGGAAAGTCACAGTGAAACTCCATTTTCAAAAACGATTCTCGAACAACTGAAAAAGTGATGTATCCTGTGTACCAAGGAGTCACTCGACAACGAGGACATGGTTTAGGAGATATGTTTAAATCAGCCTTTCGTTCTGTGGTTCCTGTTTTGAAACCGATGGTGACACGAGGATTGCACGCCTTAAAAGATGCCGCATTGACTCACGGCAAAGATTTTCTTCACAATGTTCTCATTGACAAACAAAACCCCAAAGAAGCTTTTTTGAGAGCAGGCAAAAATGCCTTGCTTCAAACGGGTAAAGAGATTCTGGGTCGACGAGAAAGTCCTATAAATGCCCTGAACGGTACCGAGTCTGACATTCCTGCTTCCCTGAGGACACAGCAAGGACAAGGTAGAAAGCGTCGACGAAGACACCCTTTCAAAAG
The DNA here is from genome assembly GCA_029339505.1 of Unio delphinus. Classification (NCBI taxonomy): domain Eukaryota; kingdom Metazoa; phylum Mollusca; class Bivalvia; order Unionida; family Unionidae; genus Unio; species Unio delphinus. Next base: position 2,196,744 of record JAQISU010000103.1, read on the forward strand.
TCTCCGCACCTCTAAAGTGAGAAAGACGAAGAAAAAAAGAACCGCTCGAGACTTAGACATTTTTGATTATTAAAAGTAAAAAACACATAGAGACTGAGAAGAAAAAATGATGCACCAAGAATCTTGTGCCTGTTCTAAGTCGGAACTAGATCTCTTTGCCATGCCACCCACCATGACGACCATGCAAGAAGCCCAATGGGTCGAATTTCATCCCGTCTCCTCTTTGACGGATTCAGCTCCCATCGAGTTTGAAATCAAAGGACAACCCGAAGATTACATCGATCTCAACAACAGTTACTTGTATTTGAAAGTGAAAGTGACCAGAACGGACAGCGCCGACCCGCTGGCAGCCGAGGCTCGAGTAGCTCCCGTCAACAATTTCATGCATTCCTTGTTCAGCGAAGTGGATTTGTACATGAATAACAAACTGATCAGCAGTAGCACGGATACTTACCCTTACCGAGCGTACCTCGAAAATCTCTTGACGTACGGAAAAGAAGCCAAGAACACTCATTTAGATGCTTGCGTGGTATGGAAACCTGATACAGCAAATAATAATATTGATAATGAAAATGAACATGATAATAAGTTTAACGACACAGCCTTGTCCGTAGCAGCCGAAAATGATAATCCTGCCGTTCCTCACAATGTGGGTTTTAACGAGCGTCGAAAGAAAATTCTGCGAGGACGTAGTTTAGAACTGTGCGATCGTTTGCATTTGGACATGTGGTTTCAAGAGAAGTATTTGCTGAACGGAGTAGATATTCGCTTGAGACTGAATCGAAGCAGTGCTGCTTTCCATTTGATGGCTGATACCAGCACATACAAAACCATCATCGAAGAAGCCAGGTTATACGTGCGTCGTGTGGAAGTGTTACCTAAAGTGGGAAATGATATCAGTCACACTTTGAGTAGAACGACAGCCAAGTATCCGATACGACGCGTGGAAGTCAAAACGTTCACCATTGCCGCTGGACTCCGATCTAAGATCGAAGATCATCTGTTTCAAGGACAGTTACCCAAACGTTTATTCATTGGTATCGTCAGCAATGTAGCCCTCAACGGTGTGCACAATCAAAATCCTTTTCAGTTTAAGCACTACAATGTATCCAAAATTGAAGTCAGTCGCGATGGCAAAACTTTGTGTACCAGACCCTTCGAACCCAAGTTTGGCGAACAGAAGAATTACTTGAGGTCGTACTTGTCACTGTACGAAGCCACAGGACAGTTAGGAACCAACACCAGTCACGGTATTTCCTACGAGGATTATGCAGGAGGTTACGCGTTGTGGGCTTTTGATTTCACTCCAGACCAAGGCAGCGACGAGGGACATTTCCACCCTATAAAATCGGGGCAACTGCGTGTGGAACTTCAGTTTTCAATAGCTCTTCCCCATACGGTGAATGTCATTCTGTATGCCGAATTCGATAATACCATAGAAATCAACAGTTTGAGAGAAGTCATTCTAGACTATTAGACATTATGGAAGACCCTTGTCCTTCTTTGAATAGTGGAGAATCCATGGAATGGGAGGTTACAGAAAAAGCAGTTCCCGAAGACCAAAAAGAAGAAGAAGTAGTGATCATGCAATCCAGATGGCCAGAACAGGAACAACAGTTAGTGGCTTGTTTTGCACAACACTTGGAAGATAAAATGAGAGACATGATTAAAAAAGATTGTTATGGATGTCAAATCGATCATCCCAGTCAAATTCAACACGATAAATGTATGATGATGAGTCAAGAAGAAAAATTGGATGATTATCTGAACGAAGCTTGGAGTCTCATCTCCGAAGAAGACGTGTTACTTCAGTGGTATAAAGGCTTACGTGATCATTCCTCTCCTCCATTGTTTGCTCGAGAAATCGATCGCATCGAAGCTCTGTTGGCCAAAAGTAAAGAGACGAAGCAAACCATCAGTTACTTGTCAGACCGTTTCAAACAAAAAGTCTGGATTGAATTGATGACTTATCATCACCTGTGAAAAAAGGAAAAAACACAAGGCTACACAACAAAAAATGGATACTTGGGAACTTTATTATCTTCTGAACCGTAGTTCGTACACTGCTTCTTGGAATCCTGTGGTGTGTGCTAAAGATGAACTACCTCATCGCAAACCTCAAGAGAATCAAGCTTATGTCATCAATACAGATGACAGTCATCTTCCAGGAACTCACTGGGTAGCAGTCTACTTTCCTCAAGAGGGTTGTGCGGAGTATTTTGATTCGTATGGATTGCCCCCTTTCGAAGATGATATCATTGACTTTATGAGAAGAAATGCCCAGACGACACGATTCAATAATGTGAAATTACAAAGCACAGATTCTATGGTGTGTGGACAATATTGTATCTATTATCTGCATCATCGCAGTCTTGGATATTCTTTAGAACATTTAGTGACTTATTTTGATCGTCATTCGTCTCGAAACGATGACAAAGTAGATCGATGGTTTTGTGACCATTATGGCTATCTGTTGTCTTTAGCTAGGAAACGTAATGTACATCAATGGCCCAATGACTTCCATCAGTGGAAATCTCAATTTAATTCACAACGTTGTCAACCATGTCAAAAGAGATTGAATTAGTGTTATGGAAGAAATAAATGTTTGTTCTTTGAAAAAATATTTGTTCTTTGAAATAATGTTTGTTAGTTGAAAAAATTGTGTTTGTTATTTGAAATAATGTTTGTTATTTGAATAAAAATGTTGTGTTTTGAAAACCAATGCGTCTGTCGTTTGTTTTACATTTGTATTCATATAAATGCTCTTTGACTTTTCTTTCTATCCCTCACATCAAACTATCCCAACGTTTCAAAACCCTAAACCGCAGAGGGGTGTTTTCCATCACGTCCGCGCTTAAACCATATAAAGCAGGGGTAGTCTCCAGTCTGGCCATCCATTGTTTGACTCATCCTCCTACGAAGATGTGCTCAAGACTAGCTAAGCTGAACGAAGCTTACGTCACTCTGCATCGTATCAGACACAATCTGATGCCAAAGCCTGAAGAGATTGAGAATGTGAGAATGCTACAAGAAACGGAAGACCTCATAGAAGAACTCTTCAGAGAGGAAATTCAAAAAGAGAAAGAAGAATGGACTGAGAAGTATCGACTTCAAAAGCAGCAGAGAGAGCAGAGAGAACAGCAGCAGCAGCAGCAACAGCAACAACAGCAGCAGGAACCAGACAGAAGTTTTGTCGACTGTCGTGTGGACACGAAAGAGTTCTCTTTCTCTTTCCGAAGAAGCAGACCCTATCGTGTAGCCAAACGAGGACGCAATCTTAGACGATAAAAGATTGCCATCCTTCCTCGTACACACACACACAAAAAAACAGCCCTTTTCAGGGCTACCCAATATTCTCGAAAAGAATTAATCATTCAATTTGCTCATGGTATGTGAGGAAGTTAGAAAAAAATAGAAGTGAGTCTATAATCACTATCTCATTTTACTTTTGTTTTGAAGTGCGTCTATAAGCACAACGTATTTTTTTTTCAAAATAACTTGTTCAATGTATAATTATTATGAGTCAAGTATAAAAGTGTGGGGTGTTTTCTTTTAAGTCCGCGTGTTTTGTTTTTTTGGTAATGATAGGGATAATGTAAGTTTCTTGGATCTAGGGGTGTTTTCCATCACGTCCGCGTGTTTTGGTAATGATAGGGATACTGTAAGATTTTTGGGTAATCGTAGGGGGTGTTTTCCATCACGTCCGCGCTTGAATTATATATAAAGAAGCACTCGTCAGTCTGGCTACCCATCGTTGACGCATCAACACCAAAGATGAGTAGACTTCAAAAATTGAGAGAGCTTCAAATGCACCTGGAGAATGCTAGGCGTCTCCTGGATGAACTGGCTATGGAGGCTATAGCAGAGCAGGCCAAGACTGAAAAAGAAGAGGAGGAAAGAAAAAAGAAAGAAGAGGAGGAGAAGAAAAGACCGATCTTGCCTCACCGCATGATGGTTAAAGCCTGTCGGGTGAAACCTGAGGTGAGGACGCCTTCACCACCAGAATCAGCTCGTCAAGCACAGGCAGCTTCCTCTTCACTCCCAATCACAAGAGTGAATTGGGCGCAACAACCACAGTCTCAGCCGCAACAACCACAGCCTCATCCACGGTTGCGGAATAGAGGAAGAAATGAAGAGACTTTCACTATCCCACAAAGTGAAGACTGGGATAGTGAAGCCACTCATTCTCCCTCTGCGCTCCCAATCACAAGAGTGAATTGGGAGAATGATTGGAGTAGGAGATGTGTGTGTGGGGCTAGACCTGGGAGATGCCAGCATTAGCCAGGTGTATTTTGAAGTTTAAAAAACAGTCCTTCTCAGGGCTACCCAAATAACAAGAAAAGAAATACTATGTCAATTGCCAATGGGTGTGAGAGAGGAGTAGTGTGATTATAAACACTGACTCTATTTAGATGGTATATGGTGTGATTTTGGATAGTATATAATAGGGTTTGTTTTGGCTGCTTCCCCGTGTGTGTGGTTAGTATAGGGTGTGATTTTGGATAGTATAAAGTATGGTGTGTTTTGGCTGCTTCCCCGTGTGTGTGGTTAGTATAGGGTGTGATTTTGGATAGTAAATGATATGGTTTGTGGATAGTATATAATATGACAAGTGAATGTAGGGGGGTGTTTACTTTCACGTCCGTGCTTAAGATATATATAAGCAATCGTCAGTCCTTGGAGCCATTCAATTTTGAACACATCAAGATGAATTTTGAATTGTTTATCCAACTCCGAGACAGTTGGTTTGGGATCCTTGATGCAGAATATGAAGTGGAAAGACTTGAGGAAGAATTTCAAAGTAACCATGGCTTTGTAAACCAACTGAAATTAGCAAGAGATCTATTAGAAGGTATGATAGAGGAGGAAGACCAGAAATTAAGAAGACGTATTAAAAGAAAATATATAAGAATAGGGGATTTGAAGCAGGCACTTGATCATGTCATCAAAGTCAGGTGCTTTCTAGAAGAAACATTACATCTCATAGAGTGGGAATATGTGCAGTGGGGTCTAGACAGGCTAAAGAAAGCAGAAGCAATGATGAGAATGGTGATGGAAGAACAGGTGATCCAGATTAAAGAAAACTGGTCTAAGGAGAGAAAGGAAAAAAAGAACAAAAAGAAGAAAGAGGACTTTGATCTACTCAATCTAAGATGGATGAGAGTTCAGGAAAAGTTTCGAGCTATGGGACATCCTGACTGGATTCCCGAGGACGAAAAGAAGAAGAAGAAGAAAACGGGAATCATTGGTAAACTTAAAAGGTGGTGGAACAACGACAGAAAATAAAAGAAAAAGAAGTATCCAAAGGCCCTTTTCAGGGCCACTCATAGGTCTCGAAAAGATAGTAGCTTTCATTGCCACCCTTTTTTTCCCTTGTCCCTCTATAGGCCCACCCTGTTCCATTTCCCTTGACGCTATATAGGCCCACCCTGTTCCATTTCCCTTGACTCTCTATAGGCCCACCCTGTTCCATTTCCCTTGACCCTATAGTGCCCCAAGCTGTTTTGACCCTATAGTGCCCCAAGCTGTTTTTGACTGGATTTTCCCTTGACCCTATAAATCTTGACCCTATAGTGCCCCAAGCTGTTTTTGACTGGGTTTTCCATAGACCCTATAGTGCCCCCATATACTACTACTGTTAACTGTTCGTTACATCCTTACACCCAAAAATGTTTTTTTTTCTTCATAATTTTAGGGACAATCTGGAAATGTGGATGTTTGTAAGTATTTGTTTGTTTGATTAGGATTCTTGACGTAGCTTTAACAATATTTCAGTCATATCGCAACGATGTCTGCAGTGAAGCAGTTTATAGTGATGTTAAGCATTGGGGCATCATGCCGCAGACATGTAGCATCCAGTCACATTATCCTGACACCAGGCCGACCAGCCCAAACACTAACCTCTTAAAGCTGAGCGCCGAGCGCAGCAGTTGCTAGTACCATTTCGGTAAGTCTTTGGTATGACTCGGGCCGTGGATCGAACCCACGACCACCCGCTTCCGCGGTGGACGCTCTAACCACTAGGCCACAGGAGCGGTTCTAGCGGTAAATAGGTACTAAGTTTACACTGAAGACTTTTGTACACTTGGAAGTTCACCTTTTTGGATAAGAACTTTTAAAAAAGGTATGAATCTATAAAATGAAAGAGAAAAGAAAGATCACCCTACTTTGATCTATAAAAAAAGCGCTTTCTTGCGTGCCAGTGTGTGGGGAAGGGAGGGGGCGGTTAAAGGTGCGTGCGTCGGGGTGGGTGAGATAACCACTCCATCAACCGTTTGTATAGAGCGAGTAAAATCAAAGCTGTGGAAGCAATTTGCTCGACGACCATGCCCGGTCTGAAAATCGGGTTATCGTGTGTTAAAGTTTTCAATTCAGCTGTTTATAAAGTTTGGATAGGTTAATTGGGTATATGTGCAACAGTGATTCAATTTATTAAAATGTTCCTCTCAGGGGCCAGATGCTAGTTTGTATCCAAAGATTTAATGCCATAATCACTAGTCTAGTATAAAAAAATCATAAAAATGAAATACAAAGGTCCATATTTTTGGATGCGCATTATAAAAGAAAGCATAAGAATATTATCCACTTGACCAGATAATTCAACCGCAGTTATATCATTATGCGCCTCAAATTTATACCTGCAATGTAACGTCCAAAGGTCATTTTCGACACTATGTGATGCTCACGGTCCAAACACAAGCCCATTTCCTATATGATAATTCTGAAAACAGCATCTGCTCCATAGGCAGATTCAATTAAAATAAGTTGTCATCCAAGTTGGTATTCTAAGTGTCTCGAACACACGAGTTTACTGTTATGAGAAGCAAGTTCTTCTACCTAGCCGACTATTGGTATTTTAGAAAGTACATACGAAGCAATTATGGAAGGTGTAAATGCCTTACACCAATTTCAAGAACAACAGAAGCCTAAATCATCTAGTTCAAATATATATCCATATCTTTAATTGATAAACAATAAGAGCTGAAACAAGCCACACCATATCCTTACACAAGTTTACAAAACTACCCTTTGCCACTTTATACCGAATCGGCTTATTTGGAAATATGCGTCATTGTGACTGTCACGTATATTTGATATAAGTCATTTCTATTTATCTTTATTGTTTGTTTGTTAGATTCAAATTTGGCATTTTAAGTTTAATATTCGTTCGGGGGGGGGGGGGGTGACCTGTTCTTTACAAAATAAACATAGGGTGTTGACCTCATTTTTGATATGGCTTCAGAGTTGTAAACAAGCTTTAAAAATGATTGGCTGGTTCCAAGGACATTATGGAGCTTTGTATAAACATCTTTCTATTTTAGTTGAGTCAAACGGTGGGTAGGTGAGTTTTTGAACATAAATGTGTTCTAAAAGGTTCTAGAAGATCACATGACCCCTTTCTTGTTTAAGTAAAAACAGGTATATAAGTTATGTTTTGGAACGAACTATGGGATTAGAAATTGGGCTGTTAGAATATTAAGTTGTGTCGTTTTGAGTTATTTTAAATTACCTTGTACTGAAAATTATGTCAATTTGTTTGGATCAAGAGGCATTATTTTGTTATTTATCTGGAAAAGAATTGTGCTCATAGAATTTTATTACCAAGAACTGACTTCATCAAGTGACATCGTCTTCTATCTTGGATACTTCGCTGGGATTCGAACTTGGAATTATTTGGACATTTTATTACCAGGACGTTTGCAATTTCTCTAGTGGATAATATTTTGAATTATTTTTGGATTAATTTTGGATTGATTCTTAAAACCGTAAGTTTATTTTTCTTTTCTGGAAAATATTTGTGCTCAAAAAATTGTTTATGAAGTTTTTACAAGCTTGTTACTTTCGTTCTTTCTATGTTACTGTTTATTCGAGCTTAAGCACGTAACAGTGACATTTATTTAATTCATTGCGAAGCTTATTGTAAGTCAACAATATTTTTTTGGGAAGCAATCACCGAGAACGTCCTGATTATAATGACAACAATATTGCCTCCAGTATGTGGTATTTAGCCAACTATATTAGGTGATCTGTATAAAAGACGAGGCGTCGACTCGACTTAATATCATACTAAGTTATAGAAGGTCACGCACTTCATTCAGCGCTTATTGTTACAAAATGAGACTAGATCTGTGATAGGAGAATATAGTATCACCTACGTGAATGAATAAATGAAAAATAAACGAAAGGGTTGATTTCGTGGTTAGTATCTGTCAACTCTGTTAATCTGGGTATGTTAGTCAACTAAATCCAACTGGTAACAAAATTAGGTGAACATTTTCTTTTCCCACGGTTATCACGGGACATGTATACAGGTTTCAAAATTTGATTATCATTAATTTATTTAAAAGATTATTCGAGTTATTCCGTTCTTTCTTTACTGAGGGAAAATACCGAACTGAAGGTACGGTGAAAACATTCTGTCATACGTAACACAAAATTAATACCGAAGGAAACCTAAATACAGGTAATGCAGCGCACCTGTAATAAACTGTACATGTACATAGTGCAGTGATCTCCACGTGTCATCATTATGATATAGGTACGTAAAGATTTAAGACAGATTTTGATACAAAGATTAATAGATATAAACTTTTCAAATCACTTTTTATTCTTATTCTTTCATTTACTTTTCTCATTTTACCCCGAAATACTTGTTAAATTGCTGAAATTGTGTTTTAAATGATACATAATGTCTGGTATTCTAGAAAGATTTAGATAACTGGTATAACGACATCTTTCTTCTGCCAAATAAAGAAAATAAAAATGCAAAATAAAACGCAAATTCCACCCTGTTGCAGAGAAGTGCAAACTATATCGCTTCTTTGTTTTTCTAGCGCTCTTGTACTAATTACGAAAGGATCAATGAGGCCCAATTTACATATTATTGCCAACTTTTGCATACAAATATCAAGAATTATTTCAAAGTCTTGATGAATATGCATATTCTACTGTTTGATTAAAAAAGTTCAAGACATGCTTTTTAAAAAAGAAAGAACATTAGCTTCCTAAGTTTATTTTATATTATTATCCGTGTGCTTTAATGAACGCACAGAAGAAGAAAAAAAGCAACTTGATATTAGATGTAGATCAATGCTACAATCTTATATGTAGTATTAATCTTTGACAAAGTCATAATTGTACCATGGATTGAAACATTCCTAACCGGTGACCAAACTCAGAGTATACAAAAGCAAATTACCCCATGGATGCTAGTATCTGAACAATGAACATTTCAATATGACAATACATTCGGCATAAACTAGATAATGTTACACGCTTCATTATGTAGCTTTTATTATAACGAGATATAAGATATACTATATCAAGTAACATATATTAAAATCTTATTGATTAAGACTAGACTTGCGTCCCCATTTATGAAATATACATAGTGATAATATTGTTCCCATCTGAACACCTGCATATAATAGTTTACAGCCAAGTTAATGTCATAGTCGTGTCGAAGATTACCGAATTCAAGATCCCCTATATATTTATACCCTGGGTGCTCCATTATTCTGAGTAATTATTTCATTTAGTAAACACACACACACACACACACACACACACACACACACACATATAGCTGCTCTTTTAAATTTAAATCGTTTGTTGGCATGCACGACCCCTAAATTTGTGAGGATTGCTCATTGATTAATGTTTCTACTTATTCGTTTATTATTAATGCTGCCCAAACAAGCCACGGAAAAAAGGGAGCCAACCCTACGTCTATCCAACCTCTATTTAGCCTTTCACCTGCTACAAGTGTTATGTCACCCCTATGCACAGTTGTCTCTTTATTTGGGCGCTCACTACGCTAAAGCCGAAAAATGTATTGGTTACATTACCGTATAAAATATCTGAGTTCAGAATTGTCCTAAAATATAGTTTGTTACGTTTCTTTACATTGCACGAAGCGTACTTGTTGTTTTCCGGGAAGATACCAATGAGGTTGGCTTATTTTAATCATACGTTGTTTTCTGGTACGATACCGATGAGGATGGCTTATGACGACCGTACATATTCTTTTCCGGAACGATACCGATGAGGTTGGCTTATAGGTGACCGTACTTATTGTTTTCCGGAAAGATACCGATGAGGTTGGCTTATGGTGACCGTACTTGTTGTTGTACCGGAATTATACCGATGAGGTTGGCTTATTAGGACGTTACGATTGTGTTCCGGAAAGATAAATATTGAGGTTCTTTTATGGTGACAGTACGAATGTTTACCGGAAAGATAAATAGAGGTTGACTTATGGAGTCATTACGATTGTTTTCAAAAAAGATACCGATGGGGTTGGGTTATTAAGACGTCACGATTGTTTTCCGGTCAGATACAAATGTGATTAACTTATGGTGACCGTAGTTATTGTTTTTCGGAATGATACCAATGACGTTTTCAGCATGTCAGTCTGGTTTGTTTATCAGAGCCACGGAGTTTTCGCCTTAAAGAGGGCCTTATCTAGTCAGAATGACAGCTGTATTGTGTTGTACTTGTTATATTTATCCGAGTTACTTTTGGGCGGGTTTGAGGTGCTACGTTTTTCAGGTGTCTTCTATACTGCGTGTGTTCAATATATGTACATGTCCTTTATTGGGATCTTATGTGTGGTACGAGTGTTATACTTTACGTGTGTGTGCTTAAGATGTATGTGTCTTTTTCTGTGTTTTATGCTATGTGTGTTAAACTCTGTGTGTGTGTGTGTGTGTGTGTGTGTGTGTGTGTGCTATATATGTGTATGTCCTTTTTCTGGGTTTCTGTGCCACAAGTCTTATATTGTCTCTGTCAAAAATGCACGTTTTTTTTCTTGGTCATATACTATGACTGCTGTATTCTATGCGTGTGCGTGTGCGTGTGATAAACATGTACATGGCCTTTTTTCGGTCTTCTACAATGAGTGCTATACTGTGTGTGCTGGATATTATGCTTTTCTGTGTGTGCTATATGTTGTGCTATAGATGTATATTTCCTTTGCGCTTGATATAATGATATTTATGGGTGTAATGTATTGAGTGCTATACTGTATGTGTGTTATAGATGTGCATGTCCTTTGTCTGGGTGTTATGTATTGAGTGCTATACTGTATGTGTGTTATAGATGTGTATGTCCTTTGTCTGGGTGTTATGTATTGAGTGCTATACTGTGTGTGTTATAGATGTGTATGTCCTTTGTCTGGGTGTTATGTATTGAGTGCTATACTGTATGTGTGTTATAGATGTGTATGTCCTTTGTCTGGTGTTATGTATTGAGTGCTATGCTGCATGTGTGTTATAGATGTGCATGTCCTTTGTCTGGTGTTATGTATTGAGTGCTATACTGTGTGTGTGTTATAGATGTGTATGTCCTTTGTCTTGGTGTTATGTATTGAGTGCTATACTGTATGTGTGTTATAGATGTGTATGTCCTTTGTCTGGGTGTTATGTATTGAGTGCTATACTGTATGTGTGTTATATATGTGTATGTCCTTTGTCTGGGTGTTATGTATTGAGTGCTATACTGTATGTGTGTTATAGATGTGCATGTCCTTTGTCTGGTGTTATGTATTGAGTGCTATACTGTATGTGTGTTATATATGTGCATGTCCTTTGGGTGTAATGTATTGAGTGCTATGCTGTGTGTACCATAGATGTACATATTCTTTTTTTGGACCTTCTACTATGAATGTTATACTGTGTGTGCCATAGATGTGCATTTATTTTATGCTGGATATTCTGCTATTTTATGCCATACTGTATGTGCCATAAATGTGCATGCCTTTCTTCCGGCCCTTCTACTATGTGTCCTATATTGGACCATCATTGCCACACTTATAATATTAAGTTGTTCTTACTGGGAAGGTTTTGACTACTTTAAAAAAACATTATTAGCTATATGATGCCACTGAAATGGAATCCATGATATAACACTGTCCGTGTTTAGAGTGGATACATTTCAATTTCAACTAGACCTAAATGCCTTCTAACTTAAAATGCTTGCTTTATCCATTCCATTGGGATGTTCCACAAAACAACAACAACAACGACAACAACAACAACAATAATAATAATACATGTACTAATACTACTAACAATAATAATAATAATAATAATTATAATAATAATAATAATAATAATAAGAAGAAGAAGAAGAAGAAGAAGAAATTATCCATGCTTGTAGGTATTTATGCATGTAGAGTGGTCAACTAATATAAATACGGGCCAGTGTGCGAATAATATAGAAGTGGCATGCACATTTGATAATGATAAAATGATAGTAGCAACAGCAACGGTAGCAGTAGTAGTAGTAGTAGCAGCAGCCTTGCAAAAGTAATAGTAACAATAGTAGTAACAGCAGAGGTATTATTAGTAGTCCTTGCAATAGTAGTAGTAACAGTTGTAGCAACAACGGCTGTAGTATTAGTAGTAGCAGCCCTTGCAGTAGTAGTAGTAACAGCAGCGGTAGTTATAGTAGTAGTAGCCGTTGCAATAGTATTAGTAACATTAGTAGTAACATCAGCGGTACTAGTTGTAGTAGTAGTATTAACATCATTGGTAGTAGTAGTAACAGTAGTGGTAGTAGTAGTACTAGTAGTCCTTGCAATAGTAGTAGTAACAGTAGTAGTAGTAACAGTCCTTGCAGTAATAGTAGTAACAGAAGTAATAACAACAGCTGTAGCAGTAGTAACAGTAATAGTAACAGCAGCGGTAGTAGTAGCAGTATAATGTGAATAGCAACCTTACTAGCACCAGTAGTAGTAGATGTGGTAGTATTAGCAGTAGTAGTAGTAGTAGTAGTAGTAGTAGTAGTAGCAGTAGTAGTAGTAACAGTCCTTGCAGTAATAGTAGTAACAGAAGTAATAACAACAGGTCAAGGGATGTGATATAGAATACACAAAGTCTGGTCAAAGGATGTCATCTACAATACAAAGTCTGGTCAAGGGATGTGATCTAGAATACACAAAGTCTGGTCAAAGGATGTCATCTAGAATACAACATCTGGTCAAGGGATATGATCTAGAATACTAAGTCTGGTCAAGGGATGTGATCTAGAATACACAAATTCTGGTCAAGGGATGTCATCTAGAATACAAAAATTCTGGTCAAGGGATGTCATCTAGAATACACAAATTCTGGTCAAGGGATGTCATCTAGAATACAAAAAGTCTGGTCAAGGGATATGATCTAGAATACACAAAATCTGGAGAAAGGATGTGATCTAGACAACAAAGTCTAGCCAAAGTATATGATCTAGAATCCACAAAGTCTGGTCAAACGATGTGATCTAGAATACACAATGTCTTGTCAAGGAATGTGATCTGGAATACACAAAGTCTGGTCAAGGGATGTGGTCTCGAATATAAAGTATGGTCAAGGGATGCGATCTAGAAACCAAAATGTCTGGTCAAATGGATGCGATCTAGAATACACAAAGTCTTGTCAAGGGATATGAGCTAGAATACACAAAATGTGGTCAAGGGATGTGATCTAGGATACATAAGGTCTGATCAAGGAATATCTAATATACACAAAGTGTGGTTAAGGGATGTGATCTAGAATACACAAAATCTGGTTAAAGGATGTGATCTAGAATACACAAGGTGTGGTCAAGGGATGTAATCTAGAATACAGTCTGGTCAGGAGATGTGATCTAGAATACACATTGTCTAGTCAAGGGATGTGATCTCGAATACACAAAGACTAGTCAAAGGATGTGATCTAAAATACATAAGTCCGGTCAAGGGATGTGATCTAGAATACATGAAGTATGTTTATAGTGACGTCTAGCACTGATGCATCGTGCTGGCAGATATGTATCATGATATCCCACCCAGACACATTATCCTGACACCAAGCCAACCAGTAGAAACAATAACCTCTTAATGATTTCATTTATGGTAAAGGATAACATACAACTATTCCAAAACATGTAGGGATTTTTTGAAACAATGCATTTGCACTGTATTGTTTAATAATTATTTGGGAGGTATCAAATCATACATATATTAGATCCATATGGTCATTAGGAACTTCCAATCAATTAACAGCTGTTTTAATCTCCTTGCTAAAATCTAATATATATTCCTTCACATTAAATCACCGAAATATTGTTTGACAACTTGCACACTATACATGGCTGCTGCTAGCTTTGTAAGAAGTGGATTAAACAAAAGAGAATTTCACCAACAAAAGAGCTTCTGAAAGGAGGAATTATTTTTTGCAATTTTTATGAATGTTTCAGAAAATGAACAATATGTGTACTTGTATGCAGATCTGAGCATTTTGTAGAACCCTGACAAATATATGTATACTTAATTCCATTTTTGGACCAAGAGTAATTATTGCATGATCATGCGGACAATGTTCATCAAAATATAGACACATGACAGATATTAAACATTGTCTCAGTTCACATAGACATGGGAAGCAATACCACAAGCACACAGACAACAAACCAGGCCACAAGTATACACTTGCATTGAGCCATGCCACAAGCACACACAGACATTGAACCATGTCACAGGCATACATAGACATCGAACATCGAACCAAGCCACAAGCACACTGTCACTGACCAATGCCATAAGCACACACAAATAATCGAACCAAGTCACAAGCACACTCTGACAGTGAACCATGCCACAAACACACTGATATTGAACCAAGGCACAAGCACACAGACATTGAACCATGTCATAAGCACACACAATATTGAATCATGACACAAGCACACACATTGAATCATACCATAAGCGCACACATTGAGTCATGCCACAATCACACATTGCGCCACGTCACAATTACACATTGACCCATGATAAAAGCACACACAAACAATGAACTAAGTGACAAGCACACACATATATATTGAGCCATGCAATAAGCACACACAGACATTAAACCATGTCATAAGCACACACAGACAATGAACAAAGCCAAAATCACAAACACATTGAACTAGGTCATAAACACACATATATTGAACCATGTCATAACCACACGCAGACCCCGAGATACTGAACAATGCCATAGGCACATGCAGAAATTGAGCAAAGCCACAAGCACATAGATATTGGACCAAGAAATAAGCACACACATACATTGAACCATTCCACAAGAACGGAGACGCTTCCCATCTCATACTTTACACATCTACTCTACCTTACATTTGTATTCTTTATTTGTATGTATATGAAAAATGGATTTTTAAAAAAAAATCTTAAAAATAAATTAAAATATATAAAATGGTCAGACCTAACATAAACACAAGATATAATGATTAAATCAATACTGAATATACATATAACACACACAAGAGTTAGACTTATCCTTGACCAAGATCACTAAAATTTACTGAACTCAATAGAGAAACAAGCCACAAGACATTGTCTCTGAGGAGGGATTTATATGTCATTTTAAATTACACTTACTTGGAACGAAAACAAAGAGACCAACTACAATAACCACATGAGTACGACCCACCACAAAGTAATAAAAAGAAATTAGAAAAGAGCACCCATCCCCCCAAAAAAAACTTTTTCTTTCAAATCTTTTTCGATTTATTTCAAAGAAAAGCACACATACACTATGGGTATATGAAATACATAAATGCTTTTCATATTTTTGGATGGATGGTGGGGGGGGGGGACTTAAAAGGCCGATACCTTATTATAGCTAAAGGATGAGAAGTGTCTACATATAAAATAATATACAGTTCACCATTTGAGGAAAAACACTTTAATGAACATCTAGTTGTTGCGGAACGTGATCAGTGAATTATACATGTTGATCATTTTTACTAGAATATCCAAATAAAAAAATGTAAAACAAAGGTAATGGAAATAAAGTACCGGTAAGCAACTGGAATTAGTTTTGTTTTCCTTTAGATTATTTCATTGAAAAATAATTAAAAGAAGTTTTTAAACATCAGATGGATTTATATCAGTATGAATTGCACAATAGAAAATGTAAAAGATAATTATTACTTTGAGACATTGAGGTTAAAGTATAATCTTTTTAGAAATCAAGAATGTTCTAGAAAGCAAGCTATTTTTCAATTTTAGGAAAAACTGGCCATCATCCTATTTTTGTTATTGTATCCTTCTTTTTATATCTACAAGGATGTTTACTTCAAAATTGCCCATTCCATATCTGGATATCAGTCTTAGTGGAATCGAAATATGTTCTAAGGAGAGAATTTCATTTATTTGTTTAAATTATTCATTGGAATTACAGAATGATCTGTGACACGCATACTTAATGACATACTTTAAACTAGTATTTACGTTTTGAAATGAATACATTATCAAAAGTCATTTTAATGCGAATATTACGCAAAATTCATGAGAATACTGGAGAAAGAAATAGTTTGCATTAATTTACTTTTGATTTCTATCTTATGATATGAAATTATTACATACTACTCAGTGAAAGATAAATAAAAAATAAAACAGAGAAATGCTTCTTCTTAATTGCAGGATATTGCATACTAGAATAAAGGTTAATGACACAGGTACGTTAATTGCACCATGCCCAATCAGGACAAGTTTCTTCAACAATCACTACAATAAATGACTAACAAGATTATGGCACATTACTACATACATGATTTTTGGGAAATATCGTGAATCCGTCGCCACCACCTATTAATGCGATCAGCAAAATCCGAGTTAACTGATACAGTAATCATGATTTAATTTGATTTAGAATGATTACACTGATCTTTATTACAGAATGAAATGAATCTATTTTCAATATCACGTCAGTGGGGGTGGCTCAACTATTTTTGAAACAATAAACAATTTTCTGATGCGAAGGAAAGAGTTCAAATTACCCTAATAAAAGTTGCCAGAAGTATATATCAGCTTGTTACAGATGCGTATATGTGTACAGGAAACATGGTGATTTCGAAAGACATACACGTTTGACATCATAAAGATACATTTCCTCGACGGAAGCCGATTGCAGAGACAATGTGCGATCACTAGAGATGATATTATTAGACGCTGCAGCTTCTTATACAACGTACCGGATTTCATCAGATCGATCACTGCATCCAGCCTTCCTATGTCGCTTCTATTCGCTGTTTATAGCTCAATGAACATGCGCAGGACAAGTCGAGTCTACTACACCCGTATGGAAGGTGATATTACTTACCCAAGTCCGATTAAACAGTGAATTGTGAATGAAAATGTGAATACAGTATTTTTTTTTATCTGGTACTAGTTGCACCAAATATATCAGTTTTGTTGTAAATAATTATAATGATTACATACCATTAAATAATTATAATGATTACATACCATTAAATAATTATAAAGATTACATACGATTAAATAATTATAATGATTACATACGATTAAATAATTATAATGATTACATACGATTAAATAATTATAATGATTACATACCATTAAATAATTATAATGATTACATACCATTAAATAATTATAATGATTACATACGATTAAATAATTATAATGATTACATACCATTAAATAATTATAATGATTACATACCATTAAATAATTATAATGATTACATACCATTAAATAATTATAATGATTACATACCATTAAATAATTATAATGATTACATACCATTAAATAATTATAATGATTACATACCATTAAATAATTATAATGATTACATACCATTAAATAATTATAATGATTACATACCATTAAATAATTATAATGATTACATACCATTAAATAATTATAATGATTACATACCATTAAATAATTATAATGATTACATACGATTATTAACTTATGATGATTTATGGTTGGCACAAATATTTTCTAAATTGTCCAATATTCCACAGTTATTCAAAAAAAAACTTCCAAATTTCGAAGCATAGCTAAATTCTGAGTATAAAACATATAAAACTTGGAATTTTTCGATTGAATCGATCAAGCCGATTAACAAGCAACGATACGCCTATGCCTAGTGCTAGACATCAATATAAACTGCCTCACTGCAGACATCGTAGCGATAAAACTGAAAAATTGTTAAAGCTGCGTTAAAACTCCTAATCAAACAAACAAACAAACATCTGCAACAGCAATAGTAGCAATAGTAGTAATAGTAATAGTAACATATGTCAGACGTAGGGTATCAGTACGCTAGTAGCAGCATTAGCATATAAGTATTATATTAGTACGGTACTAGTAGCAATATTAGTAATAGTAATAATAACATATGCCAGACGTAGGCTATCAGTACGCTAGTAGCAGCATTAGCATATAAGTATTATATTAGTACGGTACTAGTAGCAATAGTAGTAATAGTAATAGTAACACATGTCAGACGTAGGGTATCAGTACGCTAGTAGCAGCATTAGCATATAAGTATTATATTAGTACGGTACTAGTAGCAATAGTAGTAATAGTAATAGTAACACATGTCAGACGTGGGATATCAGTACGCTAGTAGCAGCATTAGCATATAAGTATTATATTAGTACGGTACTAGTAGCAATAGTAGTAATAGTAACATATGTCAGACGTAGGGTATCAGTACGCTAGTAGCAGCATTAGCATATAAGTATTATATTAGTACGGTACTAGTAGCAATAGTAGTAATAGTAATAGTAACACATGTCAGACGTAGGCTATCAGTACGCTAGTAGCAGCATTAGCATATAAGTATTATATTAGTACGGTACTAGTAGCAATATTAGTAATAGTAATAGTAACATATGTCAGACGTAGGGTATCAGTACGCTAGTAGCAGCATTAGCATATAAGTATTATATTAGTACGGTAGTAGTAGCAATAGTAGTAATAGTAATAGTAACACATGTCAGACGTAGGGTATCAGTACGCTAGTAGCAGCATTAGCATATAAGTATTATATTAGTACGGTACTAGTAGCAATAGTAGTAATAGTAATAGTAACACATGTCAGACGTAGGCTATCAGTACGCTAGTAGCAGCATTAGCATATAAATGACGGGGTGCCATTAACATATGTCAGACGTAGGCTATCAGTACGCTAGTAGCAGCATTAGCATATAAGTATTCTATTAGTACGGTACTAGTAGCAATAGTAGTAATAGTAATAGTAACATATGTCAGACGTAGGATATCAGTACGCTAGTAGCAGCATTAGCATATAAGTATTATATTAGTACGGTACTAGTAGTAATAGTAGTAATAGTAATAGTACTGATATGTCAGACGTAGGGTATCAGTACGCTAGTAGCAGCATTAGCATATAAGTATTATATTAGTACGGTACTAGTAGCAATAGTAATAATAGTAATAGTAACATATGTCAGACGTAGGTTATCAGTACGCTAGTAGCAGTATTAGCATATAAGTATTATATTAGTACGGTACTAGTAGCAATAGTAGTAATAGTAATAGTAACATATGTCAGATGTAAGGTATCATTACGCTAGTAGCAGCATTAGCATATAAGTAGCAGCTGTTACGTGTAAGTGGCTAGACCATCAAATTGTTCTCCGCCTATTTTGTACTGGCGGGGGTTTACAAGAAATCAGTGGAAAACAATTGGTCTGGTCTGTGGGATCATGCCCCAATGCTAGATATAACCATAAACTGCCACACTGCAGATATCGTAGCGATATGATTACAATCGTTAAAGCTACGTTAAAATTACACACACCAAAACTTACTCCCCTGAGCCACCTATGTAACTAACTTGCCAGGTACATAGACCAGTGGACGTAGCTACTATTACAGGTGGATACTTGCATGCCACCACTAGAAATTTCCGTTATTATTTGAATTTGGTTTTCAGATTTGCTCTATCTTTCAGCCATGTTGTTTGCTCATATAAACATGCAGAACGAGATATTTATTCATGTCGTAACTAGAACCATGTGAATATCCATTCTATTATATGTCTGTACACGCCAATAGCTTTCTGGATAAGGTAAACGCTTAATAATAGCTTGTTGTCATGCGTGATCGGTTGGTTGTTTGTATAAAAAAAAATCCCTGCTTGGAGACAGGTAGAATCGTAACAGAGAATACAGTCCGATTAACGTTGGAAACGTGCATTTTAAGGGATTTATAGATATTCTGTAAGTATCAGTGTACGATTTACTTTTATGTAACATAAATTCCTATTGAGTCAATGTATGAAAATGAAATAACGCTGTATTGAATGTGCAGAGTCCTACATTAACTCAAATCAACTCTCACAAAACACTGGGAGTTGTACAGTTGATGATACATTGGTAATTTAATTCATAGAGTTCTTACTTTTTCAACTATACGTTATTGATGATACAGACTGTTGTACAGTCTCAGTGAGTCAGATGTTCACATGTTAAATCACCCTTAACGTACACCTAGGACATTTAATGCACACAAAGTTATTTATTTTTAGCGAGTGTGTTTATAAGGTAAAATATCATATGCACGTCATTTCCTGTGATTGTGAGATTAATAGGTGTAGATGAAGATTCTTTAGCAGAAATCATTACTGGTATTTATACGGATTGCTAACCACCATTATTAGTATACTCACCCCATCTACTAGTCCGAGTTTCCTCTGACCCTCGCCACCCCATTTTTGATATTTGGACATTCATGTTGTGGTGTAGGGTCACAGCGCCTTTCCTATCGAAAAGATGGAATTCGCCGACACCATTTGTTGTCGGCATGGTGTAGCCGCTTACTTGTTGGCTCAGCAATCTTGAAAGATCTGTCGACGATATATACATGCATGAAATCGATAGGAATATGATTTATTTTCTCAAACATCGTGAGCATAGCATTCGTTATGTCTTTAATTCGCTGACAGACGAGACGAAAGTATATATTTGCGGAAATTTGGTCTGTATCTGGCCATTCGCATTCTTAGTCACGTGACTACACAAATCTCGCAACCTACATGTAAATGACATCAGAGGTCATACAGTCACGGAAAAATTGGCAAAGGTCAAAGGATATTCGGACTACCCATCTACATCTTTTACACACACCTAACTCGTCAACTACAGTTTTTACACACACCACCAACTCTCCATCTGCACTATTTACACACACACACACCACTTACTCCCCATCTACATTATGTACACACACCACTAACTGCCATCGAGAGTTTTAAACACAAGACTAATTACTCATATCCATTGTATTAACATATCCCGCTAGCTCATTATCATTATTTTACACCACTAATTAACTCATATGAATAAATTAGTATTTACCCTTATGACCGATCTCCCCATCCATATCATCTACATTATTTAAACCACTAATTAACTCCTATACTTTAGTATTTATCCCTAAGACTGATCTCCCCATCCGTATCATTTACACCCCTTAACACCAAATTTATTTATATTCTCCATCTACATTATTTACACCTACCACTAACTCCACGTCTACATGATTAACACCAACCAATAACTCCTACAACACAAAACACAATGTTTCCTCCAATCATAATACCGATAAGACCACATAAACCATATGTGTCAAACTCAAGGCCCGCGGGCCACATCAGGCCCGGCGTACAATTATATCAGGCCCGAGAGGTCTTGACCGGCGTACAATTATATCCGGCCGAGAGAGAATTTTAGGCAAAAATATTTTTTAATGCCCTTGCAATATAAAGTGCAAATCAAATTCCCTAATTAGCAGTCTTGCCGAACGATAGGCTACCTGAGAGCGTTCTCGCTTCGCTCAGAATAAGCGAAAATACAAGTTGTGTAGTGAGTGGATGTTCGTCGTTACAGTAACCTAGCAATGTTCTGTTGCTCGTTTTGGATTGGCGCATAAAAAAAATGAAAGTAGTGTAGTGCAAGGATATTATATTACTTTTTCCCGCTACGGCTAACGTGATATCAATCAAGCGTCTGTCGGTAGATGCACAATCTTTTTTTTAAAATCAATGCTAGCCTTAAAAGGGCAAAGAGAAAAGTTGATTCTGAAAACAGAGCCTTTCAAAGCCGCTGGGAGGCTGAATATATGTTTACTGATATTGGCGGTAAACCTGTGTGTCTAATTTGTGGAAATAATGTGGCTGTTATCAAGGAATATAATCTGAGACGAGACTAAACATCAAGACAAGTTAAAAAGCCTGAATGCAGAGCAGAAGCTACAGAAGGTAGAAGAATTGAAGAGGAATCAAACATCACAGCAGACGTTTTCCACCAAAGCAAAATCACAAACTGAAGCTGCTGTGAAAGCAAGTTTTATTGTGGCGGAGGAGATCGCAAAATCAGGCCGACCATTCACAGAAGGAGAGTTTCGGTGACTGTGATGAAGATTAACAAAACATCACACAGGAGTCCTCTCAATGATGAACACTTGCAGTCCATCATGAGAATCTCAATGACACAGAACATTACTCCCAACATAAACGAACTTGTAGCCAAGAAAAGATGCCAAACATCCAGCTTCGACAAATTGGCATAAGAACCAAAATGGGTATGCCAATGATTTTTTATTATTAAAACTTTTTCTGTTTTAATTTATATTAATGTTTTAAAAAAGGTTTAATTTTCCGCTGATTGAATTTTTATCCTGTTCGGCCCGCAACCTTGCGTGTGATTTGAGTTTTGGCCCGCTGAGCTATTGAGTTTGACACCCCTGACATAAACAATTAAGATCACACAACACCTCTAAGATTTCATCAGATCACTAAGAGAAGACAACACCTATACAATCATACAAAACCATTAAGTCCGCACAACACCTCTAAGATCATACCAAACCACTAAGATTACACAACTTCTCTAAGATAGCACAAGATCGCTAATATCACACAACACCTCTAAGATAGCACAAGATCGCTAATATTACACAACACCTCTAAGATGGCACAAGATCGCTAAGATTACACAACACCTTTAAGATGACATAAACCCACTAACATCACACAATACCTCTGACATAACACAAAACCACTAAGGTGGCTAGGGAATTTATGGATGATTACATTGTGAGTGTAAAGCAGATTTATTGTCATGGCACGCACACAAAAAAAGACGGCACGCAAATCAACGGGACGACTGCCCACCATCACAGAAAAGATGTAAGGGTGACGTGTCTGGCGAATTTGAAAAGTACTAGACGAACAAATATGAGAGGAACATAATAACCAAACAGAGGAAAAAAAATAGATTTGGAGAAGAAAAAACTAAAATAACAAGTGAGAAGAAATCACTGCACAAACAGCACGTGAAAAAATGGCGGCAGCCAGGAGAACAATGATAGGTCTACAAAAATATTTTAGGGCAAAAAGAGTGGAAAGAGTAGATGGCGATTGCATTCAATGTAAATATAAAAAAGGGACTCAACAAATAGTATTCCCAGATAGACAAGGACAAGGCTTACCAGGATCAACATCGGTACTAGCGTGTCTACAAATAATGGATGGAGACATACTAAAAAAATTGTACTCAATAAACTACAGAAAGGATGGATATAACATCAGGTATAAAGGAAATACTCCTGCATTAGCTTATGGGGAAATTAACATACTTGGAAATAGAGCAATAGTACAAAAACCGGAACCAATAATGAGGAAAATAATAAAACAAACTGGAGAACTCCACATACAAGGAATACCCATGGAAATACCGATAGAAGTTGTGGTCGAATGGGCTGAAGAAAAATTCGGCATAAAGGTCGAAAATTACCGCCTAGGGAAGGTAAATGGTTTTGAGATATTTAATGAGACCAGAATTTTAGAGACAGAAAGATCCAAACTAAAGACAATAAAACGAGCATGTTTTCTACACGGATTCCTTATCTCAACATGGTATAAAGGATGCATTTATGATAGGGAATGCAACAAATGCGGGAAAGTTGGACAAACACCAAGAAAGTGTACAGGAGAAGGAATTAGAATCATCAACGAGACAATACAAGTAGAATGGACAAGACAGGAAACAGAAGCAACAACAGAGGAATATATGACAGAGAATACAGAAGAAATAGAAACTAGCCCTCTGCATATAAGAGCAGTATAAATACAAACAAAGGAACAAGAAGAACGAAACAATCTGCAAGTGACAACCACAGAACAAAAAGAAAAGATGAAACAAAAACAACAACAAGAAGAAAAAAACAACAACAAAAACAACAAACAACAAAAAAGAAGAAAAAGAAACGAGCATCAGCGACAGCGATAAAAGCACAAGAACAAGTCCAACAAATAAAAACCAACGAGAATCCAAAAGATCAAGAGAGACAAAATAAACCACAAGACAATACAAAGGCTCAGCAAACCCAAGCCAAGGAACAACAACAACAACAACAACAACAAAGGGAGGAACAAAAACAAAAAACAGAAAAACAACCGAAAAAGAAGAGGAAGTTAAAAGGGAATAGTCAAGAAGAAATAAAGAAACAAGAACAAATACTACAAAAACCAGAACAACCCCAAAAAGTAATAATTTAAGAAAAAACTTTAGATGAACAGGAAGAAAGATCACGGGATCTATTTTTATACGATCAAGTAGACATAGATGAAAGAACACTTAGCGAAATAGAGAGAGATGAAAAAGAAAAGCGGGACTATTTTGAAGGACTGGATATAGTCATAGAAGAAAAAAGAGAGGAAATAAGGAGAAGAATAAGAAGAGCAGAAAGAAAAGAACAAAAAGAAAGACAATATGACCAGCATTCAGATGAATGCTGTTAAAAAAAAAAATTGATATAAAAACATTCATTTCTATAGTACACACTTAAGCTAAGAAACAGGAGGGCCTTTCCCTTAAATGGTCTGGGAAGATCAGAGGAAAGAAGACCCCTCCAAAAAAAAAAAAAGGAAAGCAGATTGAATGTTTTTGCAGCTTTGATAAACTCTTTACCCACCAATATGTTGATGCGATTTCATACTTATACATATTTTATTTTACAAGCATTTATTTGTACAATAATTCATAAAGTATATATTACTTGTGTATATTACATGGATACGGCTATACAATTCCTGTCTATATTTTTTTGCAGCCCAGTCGTCGTGTCAGCATTGTGTTACATTGAAAACTCATTTTCATTTGGAGCCAATAACCCTGAAGCACAATCATACAGACAAGTAAAATGTCCACAAGAGGAGAGGAAAAAGTTGGTTACAGTCTTGACAAAGTTGGGACTTTGACACTAGAAGACAGTAAGTGATTTATAAGTTATAAGTAAATATTTTCATACTCTGCATACCTAGCACGTAATCTTAACACTGCAATGCTAGGTTATATCTTTTTTCTACCGAGTTTAAAGAATTATTTACCTTCATGTATAGTTTCAAATATATTGATATGTGGAGGGATGTTAGATTTTTTTTTATAAGGGTCAAATTTCTATGTATTCTTTTTCTATCACGGACAATGTTCAGACTACCTTTCTTGGGATGATCTTGATCTAGAAGCTGTTCTTACTGATTAAAGATATTATAAACACAAAGAAGACTGGTAACGATGACGACGATTTTGTTGATGATAGAGCATCCCCAGACAGATTTGTTGTTTGTCTCTGGCACAAAGTCGATTCAATAAAATATTGTTTCTTTTAATACAGATTTTATACACATGCGTTCCTAAAGATTGGAAATTAAACGTCACAAGAATAAAACTTTGTATGTTTTCAGCTGACGAACATCTAAACCGAAAGGTCCCTTTTGTTTCATATTTGAGTAGAATTACGTTCAGGAATAATGTAGCCTTCTAGCTAAATTATCCAAGAACATGTTTTTGCAAGATCATGCGTAAAATAAATCTGGTCATCCAAATTCCGTTAAATTCAGTCTAAACTCAATTTTGTTTTCTAAAATCTCAAACTTTTATTGTTATTCATATTTTTTAAAAAATGTATCACAAGAATGCATGAGAGCACCACAAGACCGCATTGATCATGTGATTATATAAGGTGCCGTTTTATTATTGTATGCTGTATAATACATTTGGTGAATGATTTACATAGTCTCATGTATGATAGCATAACTTCAAATTCATTTTATTATTATTTCTTTCAACTTAATGTTTTATAAAATTAAATGCGTGATATGTTACATTTGTCTAATGAATGATTTACATTCCTTCCGAATTGAGTGAAATGCGCTGGATATAGGCGATATTTCCAAATATTAAACAGAAGTCAAGGGTGAAGAAAGTAATCGTTTGCGAACTCCTTTCATATTACACATAATATAATTAGGGTTTATGATATTCTAAATTGGAATATATATTAATTTTACTACAAATTCAGTTAATTGATATAATAAAATAAAATGATATCGCAAGATAAATATAAAATTATAGAATCAGGAAAAAAAATAAAATGACGGCTCATATTACAAGGTCTTTTAAAGTTCGATGACCAAAATATTTAGTTTTATATTTGAACATTATAAACAAGCTATTATTTTAACATGCGTTGAAATTAAAGGTTCAGTAATCGCCCTATCCACCCCACCGTTAACCAGTGTTATTATCCAGTAAAAGAATATGCTTTTATTTTGACATATAAGGTTAAATAATTTCCCACCTACCAAACCGTCAACCATTGCTTGTATCCATTATAGTACATACTATTTTGACACACACCAAACCGTCAACCATTGCTTGTATCCATCATAGTACATACTATTTTGACATTTGTAGGAGTTAGATATTGAATACTCGCTCAACCATCAACCAAGGTTATATATACCGTCAACTTGGGCTTCTCAGACACACTCTTGAGTCGTGCAATCCGAGGTTCATAAACGCGTTTAACACCCTGACCTCCAGCCAGTTTGATCTTGGTTGAACCACAGGAGTAAGACGTCAGATTCCTGTGATAGGACAATATCACACACACACACACACACACACACACACACATGAGTACGTAACCAGCATTAGGGCGACACATGTCACAGAGCAGAATTAGGGTGACAGTATTACATCATGTTGTGTTATTAAACTGCAGCACGTATTTGTATACGAATTCATCAAAATAGTTTAGAATTCCGATTATCAAGCTTAAATATTCATGTTTAAAACAAAAAATAATATTTATAAATGAAAACACACATGTGTCGCCTTAATGCCGTGTCGCCTTAGTGTCAACACACACCTGTGACGGTCACAACAACCTTATGGCGACAGACTCTTCACACACATATTATGTCAAGTTCAGCATTAAGGCGACATTTTTTCTAAGTGCAAAATTGTTATCCCAAACAAAATATTAAACTAATATTATATATTAAGATGATCAGATAAATAAATATAAGCCTTTTACAACTGTAATACGTATGTTTATCCGCATCGTTATGGCGTTATAATTTTCACACACATATTCTGTTTAATCCAGTATTAAGGCGACAATATTTGTAACTGTCCTATTGTTATACCAAACAAAACAAAGGAATACAATTACAGTATATTTTCAGATTATCAAAATCATAAATATATGCCTTTAAAACTCAACGTCTGCTCATCCATTTCCAAACGTGTTTATTTTTATATTTTTTTTAAAATGTCATAGGCATTTAATACACTATAAGATCGAAGCTGCACTATTGTTTACAAGCCATAATATTTTTTTTAATTCCTTCTAAAAGTGTTTGTTCATAAAAGTTTTTGTACCAATGAGTGGATGAAAACAATCCTCCTCCCATCCCACATATTGAAGTGTCCTCAATTAGAAATATGCTTGAAATGGACTAATAACCGGCATGTTTAATCGTGTTGATGCAAATATATTTTAGTGCAATATGTCCATTAATCACTAAAAGCAATCAAATGTACTTATTTCATGTCCTAAAAGTTTGCTCCAATATTTATCACAGGCTGAATTAGCACATTTTTTGCAGCATCCCGCGTGATAATGAAAAGTGTCTACCGTTTATGAGCTGTGTGTGTTTGTGTACATTCACATAGAAAATATAGCCAGAACTCATACTTCTCCATCTCATTGCAAGTTACAACAGCACTTTTAAAGATGAACAAAACAAGATTTTTAAAATAATAGTATGTCTATTGTTGGATTTTAACTCAATTCGATAATATGAGTAATGCCATATATAGGTATAGATACTAACGTGTTTTTAAGGGGTGGTCTATAGCGCTTTCCGTTACGGATTACTGCCGTATCACCTCTGTCTGCGTGGGTTCGAGTCTAAGATTCGGCTCATGAAGTTATGTGAGAAGGCTTGCCAGTAGCTTCTCGTGGGTAGGTGGTTCTTTCCGGGGTTTTTCCCATTGTTCTTCCTCGATCAATAATACTGGCCGCCATGTATGGCCTATTGCGTGCTGAAAAATGGCGTTAAACCCTAAGAAAAACCAGACAAACTTGCTTACATATAGAATATGTAAATTTCTTGGTCAACATATTCCAGGTATCGCGCTGGGCTTCGCCAATGTCGCAAATTGCGATTTTTTTCCCTTATTGGCGACAAAAATATCCCATCTGGCGATTTTTTTGGCGACAGACTTTTTGGTTATTTAATTTGTACATACAATCATGGATTTGGACTGAATAAATTAAATGGGAGAACGAAAGGAAGCCACAAACCTGACTAAGCAATGCATTGGAATTAATTTGTTACACAAACAATCCTTTGTTCGTATTGATCATCCCATCTTTACAGTGCATTGTTACATCATAATCTGCTTATGCCGACATCTGGGCTGAGTACTGTATGCTGTGATACAGTCAATCATGCTACCGTACTATACCTACAACTGACCGACTTCTGAAGACGCGAATAGAACAGAAACAATTTAATTGAATGGCTAATCCTTCTGTTGTTTTTTTACATATACCAATACAATAGTTTTTCTGAACCTTCATAGAAAACTGATAACCTTTGAAGTACCGACTACGGTGTATAAATAGAAAGCAAATGGAAAAAAATCTAAATTATAATTATATCTTCGCCAGTGCAACATTATCATGAGCAAACGCAAGTTAGACGTTGCGATTTCATTATCTCATCCTAAGTTACAAAAATTAACAGCGTTTGGATTTAGTGCAAATTCATCAGAGAAAACAATCACTGGACCCGATGATAAACCTTGCAGTCCAACATCATCTACATGTAGCGCTTCAAGTGCAACACCACATTACGATGAACGGGGCAACAAGTCCCGAAAATTTCAAGACAGTTGGAAACTTGGGCGTCCGTGGCTCAGATATGATCCAAAGTTAAAACAGATGTTCTGTGATGTATGTATCAAGGCAAAGTTTGTAAATTCATTTACAACTGGCTGTGATATTTTGAAGAAGGAGTGCGTCACCAAACATGAATCCAGGCGGGGTAAGTAATATTTTTGCATTTTACTCATTGACCTTTTTCTTTGCCATCAATCCCACAGAGACTTAAACTCCACAACAAGAAATAGCAACAAAAAAAATCAAGTTTGCATAATTAAAAATAATTATTTATTTCTCAAAATACAGGAGTGAAAGAATCCATAAATTGGGTGTGAATTTATGCTTATATATACGGTCCAATATTGCCAAGTTGTTAACTCGTGTAAGTTTCATTCGTGGGAATGGAGATCCTATTTTGCTTGTTGAGAAAATTTATACAGCATTCAGTGATCATTCTTGGGATTTAGGAAGCAATTCACTACACGCTCTGGGGAGGGGGGGGGGGGGTGCATTTAATTATGGAATGCATGCAATCGACGGCCACATTATACGTCAATTATCTTATATTGCAATGTACGATCATAGGGTTTTATTGTTATTAAAATGTCAACTAAAGTTGATAATGCATTTTTTTTATTCGTCAGGTAACAACAGTCATACATGTGCACAAACGGTGATGCGGGATGCCAGCACCATGAAAGCAGCGAAGATCACTGCCATTAGCAAAAGCAAAATTGCTATTATTAGTGCTATGCGGAACACTTTCTTTGCGGCTTACTACAACCTGGCTAATACAATTGTCCCAAAGCTGCACCAGTTGTGTATCACACAGGTATTGAGAATATTATATTATAGCTTGTTAACAGTAATATTCTATGTATTTAAATGACAGTAACATAAGGAAAAAAACACATGTATAACCTTAATATATTCAATGTGATATTACTGTAGTACACCGTGATTGTTGTATAAATGCCACTTTTTGTTAATCATATATATATATATATATATATATATATATATATATATATATATATATATATACACACACGCACACACGGTCAGAACATGTATAATAATAAATGAAATATTTATGGCATACAAAATTAATGATTATTTCTATTTCAGGGCGCCACCCAACTCTCAGACCTCAAAGTAGATAAGCACACATCGTATGACGGTCACGGAAGCACCAGTGAGTTTCAGCAGTCGTTGGCTGATGTAATAGTTGATGAGATGGCTACCGAGGTCAAGGAATCTCGTGTTTACAGCGTCATGCTTGACGAGAGCACAGATGTTTCAGTACATCAGAATTTGATTGTTTATGTTAGGTACCTAACTAATTTGGCTGGCAGTGTTCAACCAGTGACTCAATTTCTAGGTATTCGTCAGCTTCAAACCGCAAATGCAGAATCTATATATTCAGAGTTGTTAGGTTTAATTCAGTCATTTGGTTTTAGTCTGGACAATCTGATTGGTGTATCAACGGATGGTGCTGCAGTCATGTTGGGTTGCAAGAGTGGTGTTGTTACCAGGTTGAAGGAGGCTACTAAAGGTTTGCTTGCAACTCACTGCATTGCACATCGGTTAGCTCTGCGTACAGGCGCTGCAGCTGACGAGGTTAGATACTTGGTTAAGTTTCAAGATATACTGAATAATATGTACAAGTATTTTGCCTATTCCCCTCGTAATATGTGTAGACTTGAGGCAATTCAGTCAGTGTTAGAGTCTTCTCACACTCGCTTGCATCAGGTATTCCACACAAGGTGGCTGAGTTTTGAAGGTAGTGTACAGGCAGTTGTTGATAATTTTCAAGCTCTAGTTAGTGTCTTCTTGGAAGACAACTCTGCAAAGGCTCTTGCAATGTATAAGCCCATTGCTTGTTTCAAATTTGTTTATACAGCACACTATATGGCTGACATTCTCAGGCCTTTGGCAGTTCTGTGTCAAGCTTATCAGAGATCTGATATTGACTTTACCGAGGTTAATCCCCTTCTCCACTCCACTGTTGAGCTTCTTGAAAATCTGAGGTTAGAGTCTGGTAGTAACGTTTCTAGGTTTCTTTCTGAGATTCCAGCAGAACCAAGTTTAGATTCATCAGGTTTATGTACTTTTGAGTACAAAGGCCATACAATTAGTGATAATGCAAAGCAAAGGTCAGAGGCTGCATTGTCTTGTGCCAAATTTATAGATATTGTTATAGATAATCTAAAAGCAAGGTTCACGGAGGAGGGTGATTCGATAGTTTTGAGTGCTCTAACCAAGTTGTTTGATCCCTATTTCTATGGTTCACAGGCTATCAGTTCCATTTTTTCAGAGGTTTCAGGCATTGTTTCAGATTACTTGTCTACTTGTGGGCTAGGTAATCAGTCAGAGGTTAGTCAGGACTTGGCTGGCTTTGTGGCTTATGCTAGGGTTCAAGTTCTCAGGAATGGTAAGGTGTATAGAGGTGTTAAGGATTTGATTCAGTTGGCAGTGAGATCCAGGACAATATACCCTTGCGCATCTGCGGCTGCTGAGAGACTACTGGTGTCACCTGTCAGCACTGTTGACTGTGAACGAGGATTCAGTAAGATGAACCTCATAAAAACTGACATCAGAAATAAACTCGGCATCTCATCTCTCGAGAATTTAATGAGAATCAGCATGTACCGATATGAAAATTTTGACTTTGAAACTGCATTCAGCAAGTGGGCAGCCGTAAAATCGCGACGGATCTTCACGTAACACTTTGTAACATTTTGTTAATGCTTGTTGTAATTAAAGTATTCATTTAATTAATCCATCTTTTGTCATTTTCATTGCCTTTTACATTAATAGACTAAATTAACACTTGGAAAAATGTACACTACTTGTTATGGCGACACTTTTTGAAAATTGGCGACAAAATATTGATGTTGGCGATTTTTTTGGCGACAGCTTTTTAAAAGCCAGGACCATCCCTGATATTCTCAATATATATAGATGTATTTGTTGCCAAAAAGCCAACCCGAACCTTGTATATAAGCCTGGTTGGCAAGACTCCTGTGGTTTTTTTTTTTTGGGGGGGGGGTTGTTTTTGGGAGGCACTAGATAGATGCCCCCCCCTCCCATTTAATACATTTACGGCAAAGTCCGGTGTACTAAGTCTTATTTTGTTGTGAACAAAATTAAAAACAAAATTAAAAAACGTATTGTCTTTAATGGCTATTATATTTGTGTCGATCTTTGTCCTTTTTATATTTATTTCTTTTGAGAACGACTATGTTCGAGAAGGGTCCGTACATTTATTAATTTAAATTGTACATTAACCGCCTCGAGTTTGGTCGTCTCTATTTATTTATATTTAGGTTCTTTTTTTTCTAAATCGTTTATTAGTCCCTTTAAACAGTGCTCTCTGTGTAGCTCGGGAGCTATACGAGAAAGAGAAAATGCAAGATTGCCTGGTTTTGAATAGTACTCACCAGCGACTTTTACCTTGTTTTCTTTCAGGGCATGCGTATTGGGAAAACACTTAAAAACTCCTATACTACTCTATACTTATTGTATTAGTGTGTTGTCTGCATCATGTTTCTATGAGTGCATTCCCCCCCCCCCGACTCTTTCACGGGGCCAGTCCACTTCGCGTAGCACCATGTGATTTAGCCCTTTGACTTCCTCATCTCGTACTTTCCACTTAAGGTTCCCTGTCCACCCCCACCCCCGCTTGTGCTCCTACCCTAGTTATGTGTTCCAATAATTATGATTTGCCCTCATAGTTTCCAATATAAACTCTGTGATGATGTATACTAATTTTTTGCTAAAGTTTCCATCTAAATATAGTATGTTTTTTGTTTTTATAATTGAGTTGTTCTTATTTTTAGTGTTATGTCAACTCTTTTCTTACTATTCTTATCACATTCAACCATGACATTTTTTTTTTGGGGGGGGGGATGTGTGAATTTTTACACAGTGGACATTTGGGCGATACTCAGATCACATGCCGTCTCATTGCAACCTCTCCCGCCAACCACGCGTCATGCATTTATTTGAAGCAGAGGCTTTGTATTTTTAATGACCCTAACTTGACCCAGTTTCCCCAGGCACTAATTGATGTTTATGTGTTCATGTTCGACTTTGTTTTTTTTTATCCTATTTATTGTGCTATCTGTAAGCCATTTGTGTGCTGTTTTTGTATCTATTTCTCATAGTTCTCTATTGTCCCTATATTTATTTAGCAATTCTTTTATTGATCTTAATTTTCGTGGGTCTTCTAGTAGTTTCGATAACCTATTGTTTTTATATGTCATTTCTCTGCTTCATAGAGAATCCGAAATAATATATGTATAGAACATGATAAGGTATGTTTGGTTCTGCTTTCATTTCCTTAAATCTGTTTAGAATGTTGGTGTATTTTATAAGGACGGGGTTTGAGAGGGCCAAGCCTTACCTCTTTCTGTCATTATATAATGTGTCCTTGTTTATGTAGTGCATTTTAAACCCCGATAAATATTTAATAATTTCATTATCTAAATTTTTTAGATCTTCGATTGTTATGTCTATTGATTTTAAAATTTAGTTTAAGGGCACATTCATATAATATTTTTGTTACTTGGGCCCGTTTTCCCTGATTTTCTTGAGGTTTTGTTTTGCCTTTCTTGGTCTTTAACTATTGGGATTGGTAATCCGTGTTGTTTACCTCTTCAGTTTCCTATTAGTAAGATTTCCATTTTCTCAGGATTTATTTTCGACAATAATACTTTTCCAAATAATTCAAATTCCCGTAATAATTTTACATAGGAGTTATGGTCTTGTACAATCATCTGCATCTTGCAGCATTTTAACCTTTTCTCTAATATTTGGAACTTTGATTCCTTTTATTTCTTTATTGAGATTCTTTTTTAATAATTAGAATTTATATCGCTATTACATATAATAGCATAGATAGTAGACATCCCTGTCTCACTGATCTCTTTATATAAATTTTTCATGTTCTCGCCCCATTTACCTGTACAAACGAGTTCATGTCTCTGTACAGGATTTTAGTCCACTTTTGGAAACTTTTTAGAGACTCTTCGAAAAGGGCTACCGAAACACACGCGCAATTTCATAGTCGAGTAAACGTAATTTTTTTATAAATGGATAAAAATGTCTGGCACCGCGTTAACTTATGAGGGAATACGTAAGGAAATTTTGAAGGCGCACGTCCTAAGTATTTACAGAAAAGACTCTATTGCAGGCCCATTGGCTGACTTGACTTGGAAAAAAGCTCCGACGAAATTAGTGTGGACAGAAGCATGTGAACGAGCATTTCAGACGTTAAATGACAGATTAACGTCAGACGCAATTAGTGAAATTGCCTGATATGACACGAGATTTTGTCTTACGTACGGACGCTTGTGATAGAGGTTATGGGACAGCGTTATTGCAAGAGCTAGACGGAAGCTTATTCCTAGTTGCATACAGTAGCAGGACATTATCAACTGCAGAACGTAATTATTCGGTCTCTGAGATTGAATGATTGGCTATTATCTTTGAGATATCTAAATTCCAACGCTACCTGTATGGCCGAAAAATTATTTTGGAAACAGACCACCAACCACTCGACTATTTGGCTCAAGCTAAGTTGACAAATGGACGATTAATGAGATGGTCACTATTTATGCAACAATACCAAATTCACGTACGGTATATTAAAGGCAGCAAGAATGTAGGGGCTGACTGCTTAAGTAGAATAGGGACGTCTGAGGTGAAGGGGTCACCTGAGGACGTGTAACTGAACCAGATTAGATCTCCAAAAAATTGGAGAGTAAAATAGCGATTTTACTCTTCAAGGAGGGGCCCATGTGAAGGGGAAAGTTTCTGGCGATCTATCACAAATACTTTCGTTGAGACCAGGGAACCATTAATTAGATTTACGGAGACACGCGCGTATCATATTGTTATACTGCTGCGTACGGTATTGTTCCTTTATAATGTGACTATCTAATTAGAGTCGTTGTTTATCCATCAGCCAGACTGACTGTTAGGGACATGGTAGACTTCATTTTCATGGGAAAGTTGTCAAAATTGAGAAACCGCAGACATTCTCCTACTTAATACTGCCAGGTCAGGCTGACCCGACTTTAGCGACTCTGAAAGAAAGGGCAGCAAAAGTATTTGATACTGATTCATCACGTTAAATAAGGGATGTGTTTTCACACAAAATTAATCGGAATTAATATCACCCTTATTGAAATTGAAGTCGGTCTGAGTTTTCCTGCGAGATGACAAGAGATAAA
Source organism: Unio delphinus (assembly GCA_029339505.1). Classification (NCBI taxonomy): domain Eukaryota; kingdom Metazoa; phylum Mollusca; class Bivalvia; order Unionida; family Unionidae; genus Unio; species Unio delphinus. The sequence continues at coordinate 2,232,039 of JAQISU010000103.1, forward strand.
ATGCACTACAGGATCTGAGCGGAATTTGAAAGAGATTTTATTCTTAAAAGTGTGTGGTCCAGGCAAGCCGCCTATACTGGCTGGGTGACGAAACCACAAAGGGAGAGAAAAGCTTTTTAGACGTATTGATGTTACGTAAACTGAGACGTATGCTGAGAAAAAGAAAGAGAGGGTAGTGCAGTGAGACGTATATACCTGTGACGAAATGTTGCCTAGTGCTAAAATTCTAACGTGTTTAGATTGTATCCCGAGACGGATGGTAGCAAGTATCATCTTTGAGATATAAAGTTCTGAACAGCAACAGAGGAAGCGGAAAGATGAGGACAAGCAGGTTATGAAATCGTACATAGCGTTGACTTCGATTGTTTAACTCGATCCTATGATGAACTAAAGCTATCAGTAACAGATCGGCTAGTTCATTTAAATTTATTTGAATTTTATTGTAATTCCGTTGAAGTTGTATTTCTAAAAGCAGAGTATATTCTTAATGAAAGGAATTTTCACAATTGTTTATGTAATTGATCGAATATATATATATATATATATATATATATATATATATATATATATATATATATATATATATATATATATATATATATTTATTTATTTGTTCCCGAAAGTGTCCCCCCAAAAATGTATTAATCCTACTCCCCTTATTATCTTTGTAATCGAATGTGTATTCTACCTTATGCATATGCAGTCTCCTGTATGTCAATCAGTTTCTGTGTCGTGTCAGTATGTGTTCCATTTTGTCTTTAAATCGTATGTCATCTGTTGTTAGTTGTCCTGTTCTGTCTATGTTATCACCTATACAGTTTAAATCCTCTCCTAGTTTCAAATTTCCTATAGTGTATTTATCTAAATATTTGGCCAGTTCGTCAATAAATTGTGCCTGTTCTTTGAAAGTTTATCCCACCCATTACAATGCGTATTGATCTCCCCTTAAAATGGTTTCCCTCCTCTATTCTTTCCCATATAACCACTCTTTTATTTTTAATAAAACCGGCCACCCACCCCCTCTGATATCTTTCCCTATAAAGTCGTTCGTAATTATAAAACTGTACATACCTCTTTCCCTCTCAGTTTTCAGTCCAGTATGTTTCTCCTGTATAAATAACATGTCACTGGGTTCCTAATGCTTTTAATGTTTCTAATTTGTCCCTATTTATCCCATTTGCGTTTATAGACAGTAAACGGAAGTTTTGTCCTCCATTTTTTGTCTATCCCAGGTTGTCGCATTATTTTTTTAAGATTGTGGTTGTTTTTTATTTTTGCATTGTCTACCTTTTTGTGTGTGTGTGTGATCCATTTGTGTTCATATATTTTTTTCTGTGGAAATGCGGGTCATTCCATATCGTATCATTGCTACTTCGCGAATGGTAAAAATTGCTTGTGGTGTTCGACTAGTATAGTGTGTCTCTGTTCGTATTGTTTTCCGTTACTATTGTCCCTTTGGATGCGCTATCATTGTCTGTTTTCTCTGTTTTCCTTAGACTCTTCATTCTCTTCCCTTCTTTACTTTTGTTCTCCCTTTTTCTCCTTGGCTTGTTCTCTGTCTATTTCTTCTTCTTCTACCATATATATCTCGACGCTTTCTTTAGTGTCCTTAATATTTTGTGTTGACGAGGTTGATATATTACTAACCTTCATTTTTTAAGATTCCTTTTCATTGGTGCCATTGGTGTGGGTGTTGTGAAAGGTATCATTCCTAGTAGATCCCCCATGTCTTCCTCTTCTTCAATCTCCCTTCCCTTTTCACTCAGTACATCAAATCTGTTGTTGTTGGGGTTTTTTTTGGTAGTAATGGGCTCTTTTCCTGGGGTCTTAACCATTGTGTTGCCAGGACATAGAATATCCCTCCACTTATCAGCACTTGAATGATTATGTGTTATTTCCTCCTGTCTTATTTCCTAAGCTGTTGGGATTTTCTTATCCTCTTGTCTGGTTATTGTTTGCATTCTGCCTCCAGTCTGAGTGGGAGCAAAGTTGCAAATGGTTGCCATCTTATGATAGTTTACATTGGCTCTCAACTTTTGCTGGGTTTTGCTAACTTTGTTAGCATGTGTCTATCTCAAACGGGAGTCTGTTCACATGCACTTCGACAGTCTTTCGGCCTACCTCTCTCTCGAATGGTGGGACCACCTTTAGGCCTACTATAGCCTTTGCACCTTTTACCTCCAGCATCTTTACGGCTATAAAAGGTGTTTATAGGCCTTTTGGATGCAACATATATTTGTTTAGATCCGCATTCTAGAGGGCGTCAATATTTCCAATGTAGTATTTCATCGCCTGTGCTGTCGCTAAGATTTCCACCTGGCGTGGCACTCTGCCTTTCTCCCCAAATCCAGTAGCTGACACCTATCAGGATGGAAGGCCATCAAGACATAATGCTGTACTGTAGTCCTGAAGTATTTGTTCGGCTTTGACTACAGTGCTTTTGGCGGCACATCTAGCCCTCCGGTAGCCGCATTAAATTCTGAGTTTATATCCAGCAACTGCTTGATGTTCATCCCGTCTTTAATGTCGATGTCGATCATGGGTCTCACACTACTACACATCTGGTCATTGTTATGTTTTGCATTTTTCTATAAAACAAGCCGGTCAATGTATGTGTTTAACTGCAACATTCTATATATTCCTACTTGAACTTTTAATTTGGGCAAATATGTTCTGTCCAAAATTGTATATAATTAAGGAATCTAGTTTTGTCTAAGTAGCTTAGTTGGTCAATAACCTGTACTCTGTAAACCAAAAGAACTGATCTTTCATAATCTGCACAATTTTCTCAACTCAATGCAACCTGAAAAGAAGGTGAACAAATCTTTTTCTTACATCTCCGTGTGGGTAGTCCGTAATCCTTATTGCGATCATAAACACTTACTTTGCTTTTAAACAACAGTTATTAGAATTGTTTTGAAATCCATACAAGTCAAAAGCCATAAATTGTGACATGAAGGCCCAGATGGTGGTGCAAACAAAAATTGTTCGCGCATGTCGCTGAGTTTACTGCATTAACTGTTTGATGTGAATTCAAGTATATCCGCAGACCGTGATGTGTAACTGAATTGTTGTTGTATTATTATTATTATTATTATTATTATTATTATTATTAATAATAATAATAATAATAATAATAATAATAATAATAATAATAATATTAATAATGTTTTTGCGCTAACTAGGAATATCTCACAGCTAAAATAGCGAGACATTCAATATAAATAATTATGAAATATCTCCCCGTCAGTGATTATATCAAATAGCAACTATAGTAGCGTCAGGAAGATCGGGTGGAATTTTTAGAAGGTACAGAGCAGTTATCTAAATTAAATGTCGAACCAACCTAAACAAATTCTTACGGCAGCTGAGACAACAAAACGATCTTAAAACATTACCAGAGGATATTGCTGGTCAACTTCAACCCACTCCACCACCTCATTAACCTCTTTAGCCACAGCCCGGAGCTCGACCACCACCACGACCACCAAAGTTAGAATATGATATGGAAATTTACTGATGAAGGTGTTGCCGCTATCAGGGATGCAGACCAAATACTTGATATTGCCGTGTTTGGATACGTGGGTAGACAAACGATACGTAAAACCAGAATATACTAAAACTCTAAAAGCTGCCTATTGGGTTAAATATTTATACTGTCTTGCTTTTAATATTCAGCAGATCACATCTGATGAAGATATTAATAAGTTTCTTATCAATGACTGGACAGCAGAGAAACATACTGCAAGAGTAAACTATAAAACGAAAGAAAAACAGGAAGAATAGAAGCATAAACTTGAAAAAGCAACAGGGAAAGGATAAAATCAGGTGTAAAAACCAGATCTGAAACAAGGATATAAAATGTAATATCCGAGTCAGAGGTATTCGCCTCAACCACAATCAGATCCTCGTTATATATCTTGAAAAAGCTACAGTAAGTGGCCGTGCCACTCCTAATAATATAGTGCATGGTCCTATGGAGGTTCGTGTGCAGCCTTTCGTACGGCAACCACCATACTGGACTCTAGTATATGTAAAAACAATTCCTTCGTCACATGGGCTAACAAAATCATATCTATTGTCGATGATCACGTCGAATGGTAACATTTAGTGTATTTGGCATTATCTAGAGCGTCAAAAATGTGTCAGCTGCTGACAATTGTCCGCGACAATTCCAAAATAGTTTAAAATCAACCTCAGGTGACCCATGGGATCCACTGCGTGCCAGTCCCAGACACCGTAACGAAAAGATTAGTTGGCTATCGACAAGAAGAAAACAAAATATACGCGAGTTTGATATTGATGCTACATTTATCATGACGATTAAACGACAAAATAATTACTGCGAATTCTGTAACAGGTTGACGTTGTGGGAATATTTTCCTAAGGACGTACGATAATTTACCGTGGACAGAACCAACATATGAAGGAAAGATGGCCGCCATCACTTAACTGCTTGAGAAAGGCTCTGCCGTTTTTGTGCTATTTTTTCATGATATTTGTGCTTGTTGTCTATCTTCGTCTACATTATTGTGTTTCGTCATGTATTGGCTGTTCCGTTCGTATGTGTTAATTCATCTCCTTGTTTTGGAAACGAGAACAATTATAATTTTACTCAAGCTGTTTTGTTCCATTGTTAAGACGTCATTTGTATCTTAATAAACAGCCGTCACGTGATCGCCAGTCAACCCGTTTACAATATGATATACCCACATTAACTGTATTAAATGACCACACCTTGGCTCTAGATACAACATTGTGCTCAAGACTGAACGAACTGGGACTACATTCATCATTACTTAAATGTAAACGGAAGCGAAAACACAACATTGTTTCTAAGCTGGCCGGCGTAGAACAGGAAGAAGAATTCCAGTTATCTCCCTTTCGTCCAAAACAGATAAACAATTAAAAAATTATGCCGTTAATTTTGATAACATGATTCAAATTCATCTTAAATCGTCAACCGTTGTGTCAACTGTCCCAGGGATACCACTACATATTGCATTATTCAACGCTCAATCAGCAGGATCACCGGAAAAGCCCACAGAAACAGTTAATTTTATAAACGACCAGAATATCGACTCTTCTTCCTGACAGAAATATGGTTACGATCATCAGGCGATGAACCTAAGTGTGCGGATTTAACAACCAGCGATTACTCCATCAAGTCGTTCCCCCCGCAACTCTCGCGGAGATGGAATTGCTGTTATGACATATAATTCCATGATCAAATGCCTTAAGTACAACACAACCTTAAATTTCTGCCACACATCGTCTGAACAGATCCAAACAACACTCACACTGCAACAAAGGTCAGTCCATTTTTCAGTCTCTACCGCCCTCCTCCTAGTAGAAAAAACAAGCTGACTGAATCTCTCTTTTAGGAGCAGTTTCCAAATCTTCTGGAGTATGGAAATTCGATAGGTGGTATCCTAATTATTCTTGGAGATTTCAACTTTCACTTTGACTGTCCTGGAAAAATCATACACGTAAAAATTCCTAGATTCCATTATTGTTTTAAATCTTAAACAGTCAGTTAACCAACCCACCCATATACTTAGTCACATTTTAGACTGGTTTCTTTATAGACCTGATGATAATATTCTGCAATCCACCCTTGTATCCGAAGAACTTGCATCGGATCACCTCTGCATTGTATGCCATCTCGACGTATCAGTCCCTAACCCTCCACCTATATTTGCTACTAAGAGAAACCTCCGTATGATAAATAGAACCAAATTCATGCATGACATCCAAGAAAACCTAACAACTTTCTTACATCCAACAGCGGAACAACTTGATAACTGCCTGCGTTCATTGCTTGAAAAACATGCCCCAGCCACCAAATGCAGAGTATCAATAAAAAAAGTGTTCTCCATGGTATAGCAGTGTTAGGGACCAGCTTCGCACTGTTAAAAGACCGCCGAAAAGCAGAGAGGCTTTGGCTTTCCACCAGACTCACTATTCATAAACAAATCTATGAAGCCGCTAAAAAGAAGATCACATAGTCCATTTAGCCATATTATCCCACTACAGTACCAAGATCACAGAAAGTTCCAGCTGCAAAGAGCTCTTCAAGATAACTAACAAACTAATGTCCAGGAACAAATGTATACCACTCCAAACAACCTTCTCTCCAGTAGACCTTCCGGACCAATTTGCCAATTTCTTCCGTGACAAAGAACAAACCATTAGTGATTTGCTTGACAGCACAATTTCAACTGACTCGTCACCATACAGTTATGATGCAGAATTTCAGCGACCGCCATTAGGAGCATTTTAATCCGTTTCTATTTATTTAGTACGGACAATCGTGATGAAGAGTGTACCGAAGTCTTGTGAACTTTATCCAATTCTGACATCACTGCTGCTTGAGGGCTTAGACCCAATATTGACTTCACTAACTGATGTTATTAATGTCTCTCTCTCATTGGGGGAAATTCCAATCATTTTTCAAAACTGCTATCGTAAAGCCTCTGCTGAAGAAACCAACACTTAACCATAACAATTTAAAGAACTACCGCCGTTTCTAATCTCCCATTTATATAAAAAAAAATCTTAGAAAAGTTGTTCTAACCCAACGTGTATCTCATATGAATTCAAACAGTCTTTTTAACAATATAGCCTTACAGTAAGTAGTTCAAGTCCTACTTAGTCAACAGGACACAAATTATGTCTGCAAATGGAATACATTCCAGCCCAGTTTACGTATGTTGTGGTGTTCCATAGGGATCTGTTCTTGGACCTGTTCTCTTTATTCTATACACTCAGTCGCTCTCAAGTGTCATAGATCATCACCCATTGTCGCACCAATTGTATGCTGATGACACCCAAATATAAAGTCTAGCCACCAAACTGTAGTTGATGCTACCATCCGTGGAGTTGAGATGTGCATTTATGATGTGAAATCATTGATTACATGTAACAAGCTGCAGATGAATGATGATAAAACTGATGCTATTCTGATCACAACACAAAGACTTTCTCATTCACATCCTTCACCTCAGACAATGAATATCAGCAACATAAACATTAAATTCTCACAGACATTACTCTAGACAGTACTCTCACATTGCACCAACATGTCATGAATATATGCAAGACTGCATATTTTGAACTGAAAAACATCAGTTCCATTCGTAAATATATTTCAGTTGATGCCACTAAAATACTTGTGTGTTCATTAGTACTTTCAACTATTGTAACTCAATTATGTCTGGTTCATCACAATATTTACTCCAGAAACTTCAAAACACAGCTGCACGGATCATCCTTAGAGTACCTCGATCAGAGCACACTTCACCACTGTTCTGTACCCTACACTGGCTATCAATTTGATACAGAATCAAACACAAAATTTATTCTCTGTGCTATATTTCACTGACAGACTCCAGTCCAACCTCACCCATATGTATACACCAGCTCGATACTTACGCTCTTCTTCTGAGTTGTATACTTATTGTTCCCATGGTGAAAACAAAGTCATATCGACAACGTTCTTTTGCATACCAGGGCCCAGTGATGTGGAATGAACTGACCATTGAAATTAGACACAAAGAGAAAGTGCTCCCTTTTAAGAGTGATCTTAAAACGAACTAGTTTTGACTGCAGGGACAAACTTAGAGATCTAATCATGTTTTGTGTCTTATATGTTTTCAGCATGTTTTTATGTTTTCCAATTCCAGTTCTTATTATATGGTTTGGTCACACACACGAAACATTCACGAAGACATGTCTATAGCGTAATCCACGGAGGGCAATAGTACCAATACACGCTAGCATATCTATCTGATGTATCGGACGCTCGCCAGTAATAAATTAATTAATTTCGACTGACCTTGGTATATGGATGGAAACAAAACTCTTATATTTTGACCCATGACGTCAAATTCTTCAGAATACCCTCTTTTATTATTAATCCGTGTCAAAACGCAACACATATGTATACATCTATTAATGACCTTAATTTTGTTTATTGCTGACGCATGCGTTGAAAGCAGCATCACCCCAAGGCAATGACAACTGCTGTAAACGTTATCGCAAGGAGCATATCACACAAAACTGACTTGTTGTTGTAGGGTATAACGCCAGTATTAATGGTGGATGATGAACCAAGGAAATACCCGCAAAGAATAGACCGACGAGAAGCTGCTGGGAAGCTTTCTCACATACCCACATTGGTCGAATCAGAGACTGGAACCTACACAAACAGACGTTGAGATGGCAGTGATCCTTAATGGAGAGTGCTTTAGACCACTCGTGCACTCATGGCCCCTACCCCCCACGGTACTTACTAACGTTTGGGACGGAATTGTGAGAAACAGAGTGACATTATAAAATTTAAAACTCCCTGCTGTAATATGTGTTTTAATCTTAAATGTCCTTAATTTAAAAAATATTACAAAAATGCAAATGTCCTCAAACAGATTTGGGATAGACATTCAAATGGACATCATTTTTATACTTATTGCTCCCTATCTGAGGGCCAAAAAAAATGAAGATGGTTTAAGATGATGAAATGAATCGTACTTTTCTGTCCACTGTTTATTTCCATATTAATGATGCTCACATTTATGTTAAGCTTGACAGGCAGACATACTATGATGGATAGAAAAATTATTTTCATTAACTACAACACAATTTCTCTTGGAAAGTAAAAGAAAGAAATAGTGTGTTAGAAATGTGTACTTTATTTAACTGCCTGTCATGTGAAGGGAGACACAGAAGTGTCAAGAGTTAAAAAATGGGATGCATGAGTTTGAAAAAAAAACTATTTCAACATAGAAATAAAAACAATAAGACACACTTGATAAAACATTTAGCCCAACAATTGACTGTTCAATAGAACCAAATAAAATTTAACTATATATATATATATATATATATATATATATATATATATATATATATATATATATATATACACATACATATTCTGCACCTAATACTATCAATCATTCTCTCAAAGAAATCAAGGTATAGCACTTTCCAGTCTGTTTGGTTAATATATATATATATATATATATATATATATATATATATATATATATATATATGACTTTTGTTTGGCAACTGACAGTTTATACCACAATCAGATTTTAAAAAGAAATGAAATTCAATCACATAACATCATTCAAGAAGAAAAAATCATCTGATGTTACTAGTCAGTTGTGACTGTAACATATTTATGATCTAGTCTAGTTGGAATGCTGCAACTTAATACTGTATTACTCACTTGCTAGTATTGCTGGCTAGTTGTTGCAACTGTTATATAATTATGTGCAGGTTAGCTATGGAACTAACACTGATCACTGGTAGATGTTACATAACTACACTGCAGTCAGCAAATAACAAAAATAACAATGCATCACTGTTAACTGGTACTACTGCTCAGTTATCAGTATTATGTAATTCAGGTTAGCCTATTTATATTGCTGCTTGTTGTTGTAGTTGTTGCTGTAGGGTTTAAAGCCATTTTTCAGTACATAATACATGGTTTAGGAAGAACCTGGGAAAACCCCTAGAAAGAACCTCCAACCCATGAGAAGTTACTGGCAAGCTTTCTCACCTTCCCACATTTGCCAATACGAGACTCGAACACACACAGAGGTGAGATGGCAGTGATCTGTAACAGAGAGCGCTTTAGACGACTTATCCACTCATGGCCCTCTTGCTGGCTGTTTGTGAGTGCCATATAATTAGCATCATGTTAGCACACTGAATTTAAATTTATCATACAAGTAACACATAATTAGATTTCATGACATCACAAATGATATTATCAAGTCATTCATTGGAAAGACAAAAAAATATGGATTTCAAATGAATCCAATAGCTATTTCATGACACATCTGCAGTTTGGAGTTATAAAAGGAGTATTTTTAATCATGCAGTAAATAAAATCTGCTTTTATGCTCATTTCAAAATAAATGAATGAACTTGTCAAATAATTCCAATCAATGCCTAAAACAACGACAACTTTGTGTAAAACAAAACCTTTATCTGCCATAATTTTATTCCCATGGTTCTAACAAATCTTTAATTCCTGATAGCTTTGTGATCTCCACATCACTCAGAGTCATGCAAAAGAAAAACACAAATGTGATTGCACCATGTTTGGCTATCCCTACTAAACCTTTCCAGGTGTTGTGAGTTTTGTAGTTTGAAAAAATCTTTGATGTAAACACTAGAGATGAGGGTCTTTCTGTAAATATTTTTGTGCAGTCAATAATAGTTCTGGTTCCTGGGTAGGACAGTTGAAACTCATGAGGCATATTTGCTTGAATCTGCTCATGGCTTGGCCAAATATTTATACTTCCCTGTAAGAAATACAAAATAATTTGTCCACATGATTATTTTCCGACTTAAAGAAGACATGTGAATATTAAACTGAACAGACATATCTTCAATCGAAAATCCACATCAGCACAAAAACATGAAAAGTTCATCCACTGGGTCCATTGCTTTTTGCCGTCCTCAGATGTTGACGTCATTCCTGGTGCTGTAATATAAGCTCTTCTATCTAATTGAAGTATGTTTCATGCCATTGAAATAGGTTATAAAAACCTCAGGTGGGAAAAGAAGTGTAAAAATTCTATCAATTCATTGTCATCTGTAAATCTGTTCAATCCAAATTTCTCCATGTTTATTTTATATTCGAATCTTGCAGTTTCCTTTCCTTTTCTTCCAATTCTTTTTCTGCTTTCCTCAGTCTCTCCTCCAGATATATAATTTTACTTTTGCATTCTATATGCAACTCACAGGATCTGAAGAAGATAAAATAATAGTGTAGCTTTTCATCAACATTTGTAACTATAATGGAGACAAACAAATATAACTAGCAAAGTTACCAGCTTCACAATAATTTAAAATTTTAAAATTATACAAGAGTTTTAACAGAGGCTGCTTTCCACCGACTGCATTCTCTCTCTCTCTCTCTCTCTCTCTCTCTCTCTCTCTCTCTCTTATTCACACTATGAGTATGAAATAAATGTATAAAACAAAAGTTTCGAAGCTATGGTTTGATTACATATCAGTGCCATCTAATAATTTCTATTTTATAACGAGGTAATAAAGTTCACTTGTTCTGTACTTACTACTTATACGTGAATTCATAATTTCTTATATAAATGCGCTGCGTGAAGTATGCCCAGTTTTCGATGACCCCGTGATGTGGAATGGGACTAGGGGTAACATTTTTAGAAACCTGTCATTATAAAACACACGTACATACAAACATTTGCTTCATTGATAGAATCTATTTTGCGTTTGGATTTCTCATTCTTACATCATTTAGTTGCAAGTAAATACAAACAAACCAAAACCGATCCAGTTACTTAGTAAATTACCTTAAAATTCGGCCCCCTCATCACGACGTATTGCAACAATCCATTTTCTACGAAGCTCCATCGTTTTCACTGATGGAATATGGTGGAAGCTTAAATCTATGTGCATTCAAACATTCCCATTGTACAACGGAACACAACAATAAATGCCACGATTTTTTTCCGTTGCTGGTATCAACTGTAGCACTGGCAGCCATGGTTCCGAGATAAAACGAAATTAGGTGCCTATCATAGCCTCGTTTTTGATGCGTTAACCCAGGGTCACATGAATACATGAATATATTCTAAGAATGGTCTATAGAACACAAACGAATAGCGGAGAACTCGCCCCATGGAGAACTCGCCCTGGGAGAACTCGCCCCATGGAGAACTCGCCCTGGGAGAACTCATCCCAGGTGTCAGGAGAAGTCGCCCCATAGTGGTTGGAGAACTCGCCCCACTTTGCCTGGAGAACTCGCCCCACTTTGCCTGGAGAAGTCGCCCCAAGGATAATATATAATAATTCTGAGATTTCGCCACATGTTTGTCAAGGCTTTATTTATTGTTGTTTTTTTTTTCAACTTAGTAACTTATTAAATCTATAAAATTTGCAATTTTTTAACTTAACCTACCTAAGTCATCCTGAGATGACGTTATGACATTGACTTTTATAACCCGAAATCGACTGAATTTGCGCTAACCGTCAATAAGCCAAAGTGTTATGTTATTATTTCTCTAAGTGAACAATTTAATCTGATTTTTCATTGAGATTTGCTAACTATTAACAAATGATAATTAAACTAAATTTAAAAAAAAAACAAACAACAAACCATTATTGATGCCTATGCGGTCGCTATCGCAATAATCATCATTACTAATGCGTAGAAATCGGACGGTTTCTGAAAGATCAGTTGTACTACATCATTTAGTTTATTTCTTCTTCTTTGTCAGTGTTTGTAATTTTATTATTTCTCAATAATAACACACTATTTCAATTTAAAAGAGAACTTTAAAAACTAATTCGCTACTAAATTACGATTGTAAAATAAACAAGATTACATTATTTATTAATATATAATAACACAATGATCACGCGTACTAGACCAAAATTTACTAATGAGGCACAAATCAATGTCGTCGACTCGTTAACTCATTATATACGTTTCTTTCCTTAATGCATACATTTTTGCTGTATCAAACAATATACGTCTATCATTCCAAAAAGGTACTGATACATAGGTAATCCTTTTTATGCGCAGCGGTGGGGTTTTTTTGTGTATGGAAAACAAAGGGTTTTGTGAGTACAAAAGGCGCTGAAAATTGACTTGTACGTTTATTATAATTAATACAACCACATAAATGGTTATTGTTGATGCATATAATTTTTTAATATGGATAACTTACGTTACTTTGTCCTAATAATAGGAAATCAAAATGATAGGATTGAATAAACCCATCTGAAATGTAATCATGTTTCATATGTCTGAAAATTAAATCTTTATAAATCTGTCAAGTAATATTTCGACTAATTTTAGCATAAATAATGCTTAATAATATGCATGTTACCGATACATACGTGACAAAGATATAAGGGTAATACATGTTACTAATAGCTGCATCGATTGGCGCTAATACGACATGATGCAACAGTGTTTGGCATTACTATAAACTGCCACACTGCACACATCGTCGAGATAGGACTTAAAAATTGTTAAATCTACGTTAAAAATCCAAATCTCTCTCTCTCTCTCTCTCTCTCTCTCTCTCTCTCTCTCTCTCTCTCTCTCTCTCTCTCTCTCACACACACACACACACACACACACACTATAAGTAAATAACTATGATTTTAATTGAAATAAGTTCTCGTTCAGTAACCATTTATTTTTGCAGCATTCAAAATGTTTACATATGAATATTAAATGTCATACCTCAAATTGTAAATCTGCTGGCTCAGACGGTCTGTTCCGCTGTCGTGTGTAGTTAGCAACTCGTACAAAGTGTTTTTACGCTGGTAAATTGATAAATTTATTTGATAAATTTAGGAGACTAAAAGTTATTAATTATACGACGTAGATTAGATAATGAAGGATTCGATTGTATTATGAAAGGAATTTCATCTCTCTCTCTCTCTCTCTCTCTCTCTCTCTCTCTCTCTCTCTCTCTCTTGTACATACTGCTTTGTTTAAAGCCCAATGTTGAGTAATATTACGGGCTTTGTTCAGCGCAGAATCAATTATATGTGTAATATAATTTCTGTTTTGTAAATGTTTGGAATTTATTCAACGAATTTTGTAATGGACAATCATCTGAAATAATACGTTGGTTTATTTTCGACTGGCTATGCGGTATACCGTTTTTACATGACATGAAGAATATTCTACATATTGGTGGATTTTAATTTCCTTGGTATGAATATTTGCAGAGATAGTGTTATCAATATTTTATATCACATTTACATCTGAAAATGAAACATGCGTACTAGATGCAGTATAAGTAAAATTTATTGTCGGGTAAAATTGATTTAGGCGATCAACTAAATTTTACATTTCTGCTGTTGACTGCTTCCAGATATAAATATGTCATCGAAAAATCTGAACCAAAGAGATGAATTAAACTTTTCGTTTTGAAGAAAGTCCTTTTCAAATTTACCCATGAAAGGAAAGCGTATGAAGGAGCCATATTAATACACATTGTCGTACCCATTATGTATATGTATTTCGTATTATTACATTGAAAATAATTATTTTCCAAGATAAGTTTTAATATTATAAAAATATCTTCACAAGATAGTGGGCTATTATTAGGATTGTAATCAAGAAAATTTGAACACGCTTCAATACCAACTGCATGCGGAAATTTGGTATATAGTGATGTTACATCTAATAATACCAGGATTGAAATCCTATCTGTGGAATAGACTCCAACTTTTTAATGAAAGTTGTTGTATCATTATGAGTTTTGGGAAACATCTAGAATTGAAGTGTACGCATGTTAAGAGAGAAAGTATCAAATTCCTCATATACGGAATTATTTATTTTACCATCTCATTGATGCATGTTGATTTTTTAAAATTTAATTTCCATTGACGGATCTTCGCCAATATGTTTGTAGTAGTTTACATCATTTAATTGACGTTCAACTTTTTGAAAATAATCTTGTTGATTCATAATAATATTAGTGTTTGACTAATCATCATTTGTAATCAATATACTGTCGTCAGTCATTACAAGTTACCGATAAATCATCGAAGTGTCTATTCCCAAACATAGCACATAACAAGCACTTCAATATCAACACTATACTGTCGTCATTCGTTATATTATATACAAACTGAATTTCGTCTTAGAAATATTACTATAATATTGTTTTTTTTTTTTGTGATCGAGTTTAAATAAAAATCTAAATATGAATCACGTAAAAGATGTTTTAATTCTGCTATAAAAAGGTTATCTGGGATATGGGGCGACTTCTCCATACGAAGTGGGGCGACTTCTCCAACCATTCTGGGGCGACTTCTCCTGATACGCTGGGGCGAGTTCTCCCAGGGCGAGTTCTCCATGGGGCGAGTTCTCCGCATACCAACACAAACTATTGCACTTTCTTCTACTGCATTTCAAAAAGTCGAGTGTGTTATGAGTTGTCATTGAATTTGATCTTAAAGAAAACACATTACAAAGTGTTAATTACTATTTTAAATCATTTCATTAAATATCCGAAAAATATTACTTGACTTTGATAAAATTAGAAGCATTTTCTAAAATGTCGCCATAATGGTTATGTAGTGACGGTTGGGCTAAACACAACCTTAACACACCTATTTTTGCATAACAATATTTAATGACTAGATGTATATCTTGAGTAAATAACATCAAATACTAGTTAAAGGCGATATTATAATACTCACATGAACTTCTCTATGTGAATAAATCAGAGAAGTAATGTATTGCACGAGAGCAAACATTAAGGCGACACCAATTTTGTCACCCTAATGCTACTGTCGCCATAATGACTATCCAGTGACAATGAACTGTCGCCGTAATGACGGGTTCGCTGTAACACACACACACACACACACACACACACACACACACATATATATATCCGCCCATGACATTTATAACCATAATCATTGTATCCACTCTAGTCATGAGCTCTATAGATCAGTCATGAATTTCCAATGATTAATCACTAGAATATAACGATATAAATATTATATACTTCCTGCCCCTACCCCACCCCAGCATCTTCTCTCGTTCATAAAGAACAGTGTACGCAGGAATCTGGAGTGAGAGAGAAAACTTAATTGAAACTGAAACTTACACCAACCTGATCGTTGTAACGATATGTGTACACTTTTCATAGGATTTATCTACAGTGTTCATAGTATCAGCAGTAGGCCCAGACCAAGGATGTACGGGACCCAAGCAGCATACGGGGCTCAAGGCATCATGCGATAAGCCCGAGTTCCCAAGCAAAAAATTGCATTGTCTAAAAGCGCGGGTCCCAAGGCGGTTTTCTTGTTTGCATTGCCACAGGACTGAGCCTGAAGCAATCGCCTGTCGAAATGATAAGGTGATTTTCTTGTGTATGAGGCACACACTCACTATAATATATTTAATGCTTGGTTTTGTTGCTGTTTTTTCTTTTCTTAAACCTATACTTCGGTTATAGAACAGGATTATTTTTAAATATAAAAATATCCAAAGGTGTCCCCCCCCCCACACACACACACTGTCTCTGTGTTGTATGGTCAGGCAGCAGATAAATCGACCAACACAGAAACATGTAGATGCCAAGAACAAAAAAGCTCTTTAATAATTATCCCATAACCCCACCCTCTCTCGTTGGACCATCGTGGCACGCTAGTACCATTTTTGTAAGTCTTTGGCATGACTCGGCCGGGGATCGAACCCACGACCTCTCGCTCCCGCGGCGGACACTCTAACCACTAGGCCACTGGAGAGAGAGAGAGAGAGAGAGAGAGAGAGAGAGAGAGAGAGAGAGAGAGAGAGAGAGAGAGAGAGAGAGAGAGAGAGAGAGAGAGAGAGAACAACACGTGTGTAACAGTGCGATAGACTGAAAGAACAGTTGATTTAAGAGGTTATGTTTGCTTGAAATAAGTAATTACGAAATATATTTCGTTGAGTGGAAGAAAAACTAGGGATTTTCACTACCAGGTAAAATATATCCGTTAATCACTAGCTTCAACAATTTTTTATTTTAGTAGTATGCTCAAATGTATTAGTTAACAGTATGTATCACAGACTGTTTGTATATATCGTACTGTATATCTCTCTCCAACACACACACACACACACACACACACACACACACACACACACTACTCTAGCTTCAGAAAAGAGCTGATATTCTTGGTTAAAATATGACTGAGGAGGCACTATATATATATATATATATATATATATATATATATATATATATAATCAGTGAATTATCACAAATATTCAATTTAGATAAATTACTTTACCGTACATTGCATATATCTATCTATCTATCCATCCATCCACCCACCCACCCACCGATCTATCTATCTATCTATCTATCTATCTATCTATCTATCTATCTATCTATCTATCTATCTATCTATCTATCTATCTATCTATCTATCTATCTATCTATCTATCTATCTATCTATCTATCTATCTATCTATCTATCTATCTATCTATCTATCTATCTATCTATCTATCTATCTATCTATCTATCTATCTATCTATCTATCTATCTATCTATCTATCTATCTATCTATCTATCTATCTATCTATCTATCTATCTATCTATCTATCTATCTATCTATCTATCTATCTATCTATCTATCTATCTATCTATCTATCTATCTATCTATCTATCTATCTATCTATCTATCTATCTATCTATCTATCTATCTATCTATCTATCTATCTATCTATCTATCTATCTATCTATCTATCTATCTATCTATCTATCTATCTATCTATCTATCTATCTATCTATCTATCTATCTATCTATCTATCTATCTATCTATCTATCTATCTATCTATCTATCTATCTATCTATCTATCTATCTATCTATCTATCTATCTATCTATCTATCTATCTATCTATCTATCTATCTATCTATCTATCTATCTATCTATCTATCTATCTATCTATCTATCTATCTATCTATCTATCTATCTATCAGTCTTGCCGACCGTTGGGGCACCACTGATGACCCGACAACCAGCTGCATTGCATACATATGCCAAAAAGTCAAACATTTTCCAGTTAGATTTTCTCATTCGAGACGTTTTTGTAACTTTGTAACATTGTAGATAAATCTCATGGAATGTGTACGCCTAAAATAATAACGACCCGTGTTGATTAGGTTACTTGGTATAAGATCAGTTTAAAGATTTTCATCCCTTCAAATTTTTTCAAGTGTTTCCTCTCACTCTCCATAATCACCAATTTTCTTTCTCACTAAATTATAGGTGAAATCAGAGGAAATTCCAATCAAATTCATTTCTAAATTATAGGTGAAATCAGAGGAAATTCCAATCAAATTCATTTCTAAATTATAGGTAAATATTAATTACTTTTCGTTCTGTTTTATTATTTTCTAAATGATTCATAACTTGAAATTCATGAACTTATCAAGAGAAATAACATCAGTAATATTGGTATATCAACACTTTAAAAGTCAAGTTAATATTAATATATATATATATATATATATATATATATATATATATATATATATATATATATATATATATATATATATATCGGTGTATTTTTTTATTTTTTTTCGGTCCATAGTTGTGTTACAAAAGATTACTCAGTTAATATTCCTGCTTCAAAGAAAGAGAAAAACATGAAACTTACTGCCAAGTAATAGACAAAAGTCAAATATCAACTTCGGTGCAATTATGAGTATTTAATCTCTCAGGCATTACCGGTAGATTGATCTTTTTAAATAGGATGAAGTTCTATTGACGGCTGTGCCGCTGTACACAATTATTGAAAACCCATGCATTATATATTTAAAAAGATCGTCTTTTATTCAAAGAAGCAAAATGGTTTCAAAATTATGAGATAAGGAAGTAATATTTCGATATATATCGACATGTCATTTTTGAAAATAATGATATTGTTTGGTTTTATACATAATAATTCAATTGGACAAGATATGTCGTTATCTCGATTTAGTGTTTCTTTAATAATATAATCACTTAAATTGTACCGTAGTTTTACAAACATATCAAGAAGAAAGATTTCGTATGCATAAGAAAAGAATCCGCGTCAGTTACCCTCAGTCGAGATTTACGGTACACCTGTTTGACATGGTTTTCCTAATTTAATGCAAAGTAAATCCGTACATGTTTCAACAGTTGTAAACAGATGATGATTACATGTGCTTATTTCACGCGGGCTGCTCTACCGGAAATCGTAGCTTCCCCTTTGGTCAATCAAATTACCATCTAATTTATTCAGGTAATCAGGGGATTAATATTGACTGATATATAGAGTAGTTCTTTACTCGAGAATGACCAAAAAACGAAACAAACATAATTATGTAATTATATTCGCAGAATGGTCAGCAATGTGGCAGGCAAACGAACAAGTATCGTCCCAAACTTCAGCAGCAAATCTGTCAAGTCAAAGACTTATATTAAAAAAACAAAAACAAAAACAAATTATAATTATTTTGTGCTTTTTCTATATTACGGCAATATGACCTATGAAGAGAAAAACGTAACAGAATGTTGATTTCATGCCTGGCTGAAATAAATTTGAAATAGATGGGTAATTTGAACTTTATTTTTAAAAGACAAGTTAAAAATTTATTAGGGATGGAGATTATACTGGATTTGTTAGATGAGTCAAATATTGTGTGTGCTATTATTAACGTATAACAGGAAAAAATGTATGTATATATGATTTTAAAGTGTGTGTGTGTGTGTATGTGTATATGTGTGTGTGTGTGTGTGTGTGTGATTTAGATTTTTAACGTAGTTTGAGATACAATTTTCAGTCAAATCGCTACGATGTACGATGTCTGCAGTGAGGCAGTTTATAGTAATGTCTAGCGTTGAGGTTTCATATCACAGACATGTAGCATGATGCTCCAACCAGTCACATTATCCTGACACAAGACCGACCAGTTAACACTAGCCTCCTAATGCTGAGCGCCTATCGAAGTAGCTGTTTGTACTAGTTTGATATGACTCGGCCTCGGTTCGAACCCACAACCTATATAATCTGATGCTCACACTCTAACCACATGACCACCACGGCGGTCAATGATTTTAAAAGATATGATACAGCGTGTAGTTGAATACTCTCAAATACCTCAGTGATAGGCATGACGCGATAAGAGGGCGTCGTAGTATCAGTCGTATTCATCATTACCTGTAGTTTCTAAGTTATGGGACGCGGTGGTAGGTATGACGCAGTAGTAGTCACGACTCGGTAATAGGAGGTTGTAGTCTCTCTCAATCGAATCAGCTTTCATCATTACCAATATCTATGGGACTGCACATTACACATCCACGCTCATGGCAAAACAACAATGACAAAATGTGTTCGCTTGGCTGTATATTATCTTTGCTGTTTCAGTTGTCTGGAAAAAGCTTTTACCTAAATTTGGACATTTTTGTTTTAATTTGAAATTGAACTTTTCTAAATCGAAGTTTTGTATTATATACACTGCAATGTATTGCAAAACTTTATATTTAAAGCAATACAGATTGTATTTTACTGTAATAATAGTGTGCTCAGTTATAAAGCTTACTTAGAATGAACAATGGTAGTATGAAGTTTCCTAATCACAGTGTGTGTAGTTTTATGGAATTATTGTCAAACGTTGCGATTTAACTTAAAATAGAGTTATAAAACAGGGTCATAACCAGTGAGATGATTATGCTAGCGTCAAAATCAGATGATTACGTCCACATGAAGTATCGTGTATCTAAATCGCACACACACTATTCACTGACATGATAAAATGGTACAGAACTTTCCTTTATAGAGAATTAAAACTTTACATATATCTATAATTATATTTCGGGTGTTCGTTTCTTCAAACTTGCGAAATAAAATTTAAATTAAGACAAGACCCACTACACAAACAATGATAATCCCAGACACATTTAAGGTGTCAAGGTCTAAATGTCATTGCAAATTATTACTTTTATTATTTCAAGTGTTTACCATGAATTTGGTTAAAAGTTGACGATGAAATTTTGTTTTAAATTATAGTAATCTAATTTACAACAAATGCAATCATTAAAAGATAAACAAGCGTGTAATCTGTTTTCCATTATGTTTGTCTAACATTTTCACTATTCCCAGACAGTGATGTAGTTAGCGGAGTTTGTGTGATACAGTTGAAGACCCGCGCTACTTCAAACCTTGATACTCAAATTCTGTTAGAATAAATCGCTAACGCTGTTTTGACCTCTGTGTCACGTTAACTTTAGTACATCGAGCTTCGCGGATTTGTAAATAAGCACGTTTCTCCATGTTTCTTGTTTCCGCCAGCGTTCTTGTTATTGCAGACGTCATAATCCATGGCAGGCAGTCCAATATGAGAAAATGCAGAAGACAAAAGTAAATGAATGAAGACATTTTACTAACACGGATTTTTATTGAAATACTCAGGGTAGCACATATTTCCAGACTAATGTTGAGTATAACAGGAAATATTAGATGAATGATTTTATTATTATTATTATTATTATTATTATTTAGGAATTTCGTTTACCTTTCCCCACAGGCATATAACATGGTGAGTTTATACATTAATTTACCCAGAATCAAAGCGCCTATGCCTCCCTCTCCTCCCCTTTTCCCCGTTCGCATGGCGTTAATATTATGTTAAACAACTTTTCATTCTGTGATGGCATTCGTCATGTTAAATGCTTTATATTTGCGATAATTCTTTTTCGACTATTAATGCAATTTTAAAGAAAATTAAATTTTTTTAAGAAATACTGTTATAGTTGTAAATTAGCGAAGTGATTGAGGTGTTATTGTTTTGTTAAATGGAAGTTAAGGTGACCGTTTGATTTATCGTGCGATCATGTTTTATTTATAGTTGTACTCGTTAAAATTGACAGCCATTAACGTTATTCTGTTTGCAATAGTCCATCCATCATTTCCTCGTTTTTACGACAATCCCTTTTCTGGTTTAAAAAAATTGTTTTCCCCATCATTTTGGTATATAGCCATGTTTTGTGCACATTTATCGATAATGGGATGAAGATATTTATTCGATATCTTTCAGCAAAATGACAGGATGTAAGGATGGACTCCATATCTTAATTTGTCTTGTCCATTTTTGGAGGAGTATACGAGTAATACATACGCACGAATGCACATACATAACCTGATTAAAAATGAGGGACAATGGCGGTTTCCACACAGAACCTGTTAACACACTATTGTTGTTATCTTCATTTGACTAAAATACTGTACAGAACTATAATAGTGTGATTACTGGGTCTGTGTGATGTCTGCTATAAATCTCTCTTGTAATAAGAATAAAATAATGACGCCATTACGACTGTTGTAATGGTCATATTTTTAGTATTTAAATTATACATGTATAGTATATTATGTAGATATGTCAACGTTGTTTATATTATGCCTTATATTAATGTTTATATCACGTAAATGTACAAGTTATTTAGGTATTTTAATATAAATATACATATTCAATTTTGGTAATATATACGACGACAACGTCTTCATTTTAAATTCAGAACAACAAAATAAGTATAATACATTTAATAGGAATCAAATTTTAAAGTTATAAAAATAATTAAATTTTTTATTAATGTATTAATTCTTACAAACTGCAAATGTACAAGTTATTTCATATTTTAATATAATTAAATAAGTTTAATATTTTTGTGTAGATGTGTATTAATGTTTATATCACTTTATTTCCACAGCCAATGAGAGATTATACATCTCTATTGTCATCTGTCAAAACAAGATAATCGTCGTAGACATCAAAGATAATAAAGTCAGAATCCATCGACTCCATGATGGGAAATTTCTAGACATGTTAGACAGTGACTCCAGACCACGTGACATCTGTCTAATGGACGCCACGACAATTTGTGTCCTTCATAATGACGGTCTGATAGAAATGGCGTCCATTAAATCTGAAGACATGTCGCCTGTTTTTACAAGAATGAAGAGTTTTCGTCTGGATGGTGTATTTGACTATTGTGTTAGTGTTGTCAGAGTCAATGACGATATTGTTGTCGTTGGTGTAAAACAGGACACGACGTACTGGTGTATCGTGTCGCTTGATGACGGACATGTTGACACGATTCACCGGATTTGTAAAAATTCAGTAAAGAGTTATGTGACAACAAAGGACAACATCATTTATATTGCGTGTGATGCTGGTTATGGTGATGATGATACTGGTGTCTATGGATTCGACATTTTGAATCCCAGTCAATGTAAATATAAATACAAACATCAACGTCTAGACTGGCCGACATCAATCGTTATAAATGAAGACGGGAATATTTTCGTAGGTAATGGATTCCGTAATAATCCCTCTATTCATCAACTTACAGCTTCTTGTCAACTTGTCGCCATTTTCACTCAGGGAATTCCACGCAATCACCATGCCATGTTCTGGGACAATGGACGATTGTATGTCACATGCTATGAGAGTCTCGACATTACTGTATTCCGTCACGTGTATCAAGGTAATTCATATTTCTTATATTTTATCGACATAAAAAACTTTTAATGACGTCATTAATAAAATTTAAAACTTTATTTATTGAAATTTATCAAAGTTTTCATTTTAAATTTAGAAAAAAAAAATGTAGACATGACCTATTCGTCAAGCATAGTTGTCATGCCGACATTAAGTCATATGTAAATAACATTGTATTTGTTGTTATAAAATTTAAATTATGTTCACCTCCATATTGTTAAGTGATCTACATTTATTTAAAATATTTATTTATAATATATTCATTAATATATAAATAAAAATGACAATTTTGATAGACAAAAGTTTTTCAATGACTTGAGGACGACGACATTTTGTACCGACTTTATGCACCAGGTGTCGCTCTCATTCTAAGCGCGTGAAGAGTTTATCCATATTCAAAAGCGCGTGCGGAGTTCACATTCCCAGCGCATGCCATTCATTCTGATTCAATCGGGATTTTAAAGATGGCCGCTGGATATCTTTATTTGTTCTGTGGATAGGATGCTTGACACGGTTATAGAATAATTTCTCATTCTCGATAACAAGGTATTGTTTATCCTTATCTACAAATGTTTCATTTTTTTAACAGTGAATTTATTTTTATACATTTTTTATTTTAATTAAAAAGTTATACCACAACAAAACCGCAGTGGCGTAGCGACGGAGGGGGGGGGGGGGGGGGAGGGAGGGGGGGCAGTAAATTTAAAAAAAAAAATAACCCAGATGTCAACAATGAGCCAGATTGGGAACTTATCAGTATTTTTTTTTTTTTATTTGTCTCTTTATATTTTGATCTAAAATAATTCGTTTATTCTTTTATTTTTTTTAATTTTTTTTTTGGCGTCGGAAATTGTTAAATATTGGAACAGTATATATCAACTTCAGACTCAAGGAAATTGTAAGCTTTTAATTTAAAAAATGTAATGCATTATTTGTTTCTACGATTGCAACATGGAATGCCGCTAGAGGGCACTGGCGATCAAGATTAACGTTTTCTCAAAATGTCAACCTCATTACACCTGGTACTTTCTCTGCTTTAATATATTAAAAGCCGACATTATTACTTTTTAATATATTCGTGGTTGAAATGTAAAATGTCTATATTTAGCGTATATAACATTGGGCCATTTCTACAACTTATTCAGCGGGGGAAAAAAAACAAATTTTTCAAAACGCTGAAAAACTTAATAAACGAACATATACGCTTACTTACGTCTTCTTTTTAACTACTTTGGAGTTCTTTTTACGAAAATAATATGTGCGAATATTTGCCGAAAACCCACAAATTACGTCTTTTTCAAAGGTCACCCATGCCAGCAAGAACGACAACTCTTTCCGGCACATGGGTACGTACAATACGTAAAAAACGACATAATTTGGGTTTTAAAAAAGACACGAAAACTTGATTGTATGAAAAATCAGACGTTTATAGCAATGAATCTGATTATAGAGACGCACTGTCTCTCATTATACAAAACTTATTACAAAATGTTTGTTGTGTAATATATTTTCGAGGTTAGAGACTACGGGAGTATCACCCACAGATTCAGTGATACTATTGATAATATGTATGTGATTGTGATCACTGAGATATTATCATTGTCAGGTCATCTGTTCTATGTACTATTCTTATCTAGAGATGCTGGTATGAAAATTTAAATGTTCATGTTTAGTAGGGACAGAAAGGAGGTAATAAAATAAAGTTAAATAATTTTAAAGAATGAAAACAAATGCATTTAAAATTTATTTGCCATTTTTTTTGTGAATATGAATATTGTCATCATAAGATAATGAATAGAGAATCGATCTGTAGTATTTCTCCATTTAAACAAATACTCATAAATATTTCTTGAGAACCAACTGTGTCAGTTTCTTCTCTATCTCTGATACCACATTTGTCTTTACTTACTATAGATATGAAAACTGACCAAATATATCTTATGATAACTAAATTCTAAAATAGCAATTGTTATGTACTACATTGTGATTTCAGATCAATGTATATATGTACAAGAACACTGTAATCAATTTGCACTAGTGGTTGTAAGAGTAACATACAATTTCAACTGAAGAATAATTGTATGAAAATAAACATAATGAAATGAAATATTGTAAAATTAAGTCTGACTGCTTTTAAGTTGATTTGTATTGCATGTAATGGAAGTTGAACCCAGTAGCCCCAAATATTGTGGAACAAGACCTTGAAGTTATTGCAAGACACCTCCACCAGCACCCCACAGCATGGTCATTCTGAGAATCTCTCGGTACTACACAGGTTGATCAACAAGAAAGAAGTCATATCTGGAGTTTCTTAAAATACATTTGGCCAGTAGAGCCCATGCTGCTCTTAGGGAAATTGAATTGTTGACATATATTTTGTTGCAGTCTTTAGATTTACATATTTTAATAAATACCTTGTTCAGAGTCAATGTTTTGGTTGTATTGCTAATTTTACTAATTATCAGTTTTTCTTTTCATGTAGGAAGTCATAAAGAATCAGAAGTCCAAGTGAGCCATGAAAGAAAACTGCATGGCATTGAGGAGTCAGCCATATATATATCACAGGGAAATGTAAGTACTTCATAAATGCTTTTCATATAGTTCACTACATATAGCTCACTGCCAATATGATACATATCACAATACATAACTTGTGCAGTGTAATATGGATTAATGATACACTTTTAATACTATTGAAACATTGTTACTTTGAAATTATATGGTCTATTCTACAGTAGAACCGAAAAGTTGTGTGGAGAGGTAAATTTCCTCACTATTTGAAAGTCAGGGAGACAGTTTATAGGACAGGTTGTAAATGCAGACATAAGCATGGGGCTGGAAAAAAATGTCCTTGTATTTCATTTGGTCCATTTCTGCTAACAAGACTGGCAAAATTAAATAGCCTTACATTCATTCCTGTTTGTTCAAACCATTTGGAAGATAATAATAAGATGACACAAGTTTCAAACTTTATTCAAAGAACAACCTGCTGCTGTCACATCAAGGTAGAAAAGCCAGATTCATCACATAGAATATTTGAACATATAGTAATGTGATATTAACTAGAAGTTGAACAGATATCCAGCATGACCATCTTAGTACAATCTTGACAATATTCTTGTTACTTATTCTAAGTGATAACTGACATGTACATGGGTTTTATTCCAGAAGACTCGTTGTGATCTGTAGTTGGCCCTAAATAAAATTGGGCTGATCTGACTCTGAATATGTTGGCCATGTTGAAAATCTTGTTATCGCCATCTCTAATAGAAGTTATAGGAACATTCATTTTTCCAAAATTACTTTGATGAATTGTTGGTCCAATTTTCCATTATTGCCTGATTGCAGGTACTGTAAAATATTGTTCTTGCTGCTAATGTTAAAAGAAAGTTGAATTGATGTAGGGTTTTCATTAGAAGACATGTGATGTGTAGTTGGTCCAAAAGAAAGCTTGTGTTCTTCTGTTATCTATTATGATTCCAACAAAGCAATTGTGAAATCATGTTCTAGCACTCATCCTAAACATAAAATTGTATTGAGATGAGGTTTTCAAGAGCAGACTTCTTATATGTAGTTAGTGCAACATAAAAACTATGTCAGTATGACTAATTGCAAAATAAAGATAAACTTCATACAAAGTGCTCAAGAAATTTGAAGAAACACATGGCATGATTGGGACAAACCTTTTGGAAAGAGTCTTTCTGTACATACTTTACTAAAAGTGTGACTTGAATTTTGCCTGCCAATACGATTCACTTGTTGATATGTAAAAGATGTATTGATTTTGCTATATAAAAATAAGTGTTTTATGTTGAACATTAGTTAGTGAACCACACAATGTATACTATTAATTGGGTTTTGTTTCCATCAAATTCATTTTGAAAGCCTCTTTAGCATAAAAAATAAACACCGTGTCAATTATATGCAGTTTACAGCATTCTTGCCTTTTGCTTTTTGCTTTTTGCTTTCTTATGCACCCTTTGGCTTTTAATCACCCTCCGTTTCATGCTAACCTGCTTTGTAACATCGCTGCATGGTGAGTGGTATCTTTTCCATGTTCCACATAAGCCATTAGCCAGGAAACCTAGTACAGGACCTGGGGGTTCAGGTTAGAGGAAGACATGATTGGATTGGTTTGTGGGGTTTAGCATTGTTTTTCAGTATTGCTACCATGTACGTGCAGACCATTATATTTGGTGGAGGAATAACCTGGGAAGCTACCAACAAGATTTTTCACATACTTAAATTGGCCGAGCTGAGGCCAATTCACGCAGTGGTGAAATGTGTGAGTGATTTGTAATGGTGAGAACATTAGTTCACTCAGCCACCCATGACCCCAGGAGACAAGACAACAGCTGTATTTGTTATTTCATTTGCTGTATAGCAATGTACTCTGTTGCACAATTTAAATTAAATTGTGCAACAGATTACATTGCTATACAGCAAATGAAATAACAAATACGGCTGTTGTCTTTTTTTGCCAGTCACTATACACATTTTGTTTGTCATGGTTAAAATACTAGTCACAATTACACTAGTTAAACAAATATAATGATGCATTTAAAATGAAAATCACAAAACTTTTAATACTGGCAGTTAATCTTTGCTATATGAAAATTAAAGCTGTATGCTTATAATGTTATTATTCATTTACATTACCTTTATCTAAAAAGGACTATAATCAAAGAACTTTTATTTAGTACAAGCTGAAATGCTAGTAAATTTAATAAATGTACATGTAATTTTTATTTCTGATTATAATGGGGATGAGATAAATTATTGACCATCCTCCTGATTCCGTGACACTTTTTTTTGGTTTAAATTTCCTTAGAAATCGCCTAAGGCGTACAGAATTCAACATTCATACAGAATAAATTTTACAATAACCTAATAAATATACATTAAATAATAATTACATGACATGAAACACAGTTTTGCAGTAACCGAATACATATTCATTAAATCATAATTACATGACACAGAACAGTTTCTTTGTGGAGACATATAAGAACATAATTTGAGCTCTGTCTAACACTGCATTAGACTACGAAGCAACAGCGAGGAAAACAACTGCCAACTGCATGCTCAAAAGAATACTCTGTACAAAACTGATTTAACAGATAGAGATAACATCTGAGTTGGTTGGATTACCTGCCAATCAATTTCATTGCTGATTGTTCGGAAAAAAATATGCTCATCACGCATTGATGGCCTCCCCTACACACATTGTAACACTGTTGTAAGCATATTAAAATCCTCACAATATGGTGTAATGTAAGGTCTAGAGTTAAAGACTTAAAGAGTTAAAGAGTTAAGAGTTAAAGAGTTAAAATCCTCACAATATGGTGTAATGTAAGGTCTAGAGTTAAAGAGTTAAAAGCCAGTTATTAGGCTATTAATATAGGAAATAACATAGATCAAGCAATAATGCTATTTTTAGATAATAGCACTGTACATGATTTTGATGGACCCCCACCCCACCTCGATTTAACACTGATATATGCATGCTAAATCCTCACAATATGCGCAATAAAGGTCTAGATTTGTGTAATTGCTCAATTTCATGTCAATTACAAAAAAAACTAAAATATATGCATTTTTTAAAATTCCAAACAAGTTATAAAAATTGACAATATACAAATTTAATTTAACTGCCCCCTGTTAGGCTAATAATATAGGAATTAAAATAAGCAATAAATCTAAGTTGGGGCCCTCTTATGGAGAGTATAACAATGCACACTATATGAAGATAGCAATACAAGTAACACAAGTAATTGAACCTGTGTCTAATGTGTTGCCATCCACCATAGTCTAGCTGTTAATAAGTGGACCCCACTAAACACGTGCTGATATATTCTTTTTGTAACAGCTAAAAAATATATACTTGTAATTACTGTTTAGGGCATATTACACTCATCACACATATTTGATATTGCTAAATTTCATACTGCAAGTACAGTATCAGTTTATTTTAATACAATATAGATATAATTTAAGTGCGCTCTTCTAGTCCACATGACACTCGTCAGAATATCAAGTAAACATCGCATTGTTGGTAACTATGTTGCTGTTGTACCATAAAGTTTTTTATACCTAACCAAATCAACTTTTCTGTGAAGTTTGCATAAAGTTTTTTATACTTAACCAAATCAACTTTTCTGTGAAGTTTGCATAAAGTTTTTTATACTTAACCAAATCAACTTTTCTGTGAAGTTTGCATAAAGTTTTTTATACTTAACCAAATCAACTTTTCTGTGAAGTTTGCATAAAGTTTTTTATACTTAACCAAATCAACTTTTCTGTGAAGTTTGCATAAAGTTTTTTATACTTAACCAAATCAACTTTTCTGTGAAGTTTGCATAAAGTTTTTTATACTTAACCAAATCAACTTTTCTGTGAAGTTTGCATAAAGTTTTTTATACTTAACCAAATCAACTTTTCTGTGAAGTTTGCATAAAGTTTTTTATACTTAACCAAATCAACTTTTCTGTGAAGTTTGCATAAAGTTTTTTATACTTAACCAAATCAACTTTTCTGTGAAGTTTGCATAAAGTTTTTTATACTTAACCAAATCAACTTTTCTGTGAAGTTTGCATAAAGTTTTTTATACTTAACCAAATCAACCTTTCTGTGAAGTTTGCATAACGTTTTAGCAAGTAATACATAATAATAATAATGAGGACTTTGTATAGCGCCTAATCTTTCGAAGCTCTAAGCGCTTTACACCATCAATAATGATACGACTACACTACAGAACAACAAATGACAAAATCAATGAAAATTGAAAACATAAAAACATGCTGAAAACATATAAGATGCAAAACATGATTAAATCACTAAGTTTGTCCCTGCAGTCGAAACAGGTGAGTCTTAAGAGCACTCTTAAAAGGGACCACTGTGTCTTTGTGTCTAATTTCAATGGGCAATTCGTTCCACATCGCCGGGCCCTGGTGTGCAAACGAACGTTGTCGATATGACTTTGCTTTCATCTTGGGAACGAGTATACGATTATCAGAAGAACAACATAAGGATCTAGCTGGTGCATACACATGGGTGAGGCTGGATAGGTATGTTGGACTGGAGTCTGTCATTAAAACATAGCACAGAGAACAAATTTTGTGTTTGATTCTGTATCGAATTGATAGCCAATGTAGGGTAGAGAGAAGTGGTGAGGTGTGCTCTGATCGAGGTACTCTAAAGATGATCCGTGCAGCTGTGGTTTGAAATTTTTGAAGTTTCTGGAGTAAATATTGTGACGAACCAGACAGAATTGAGTTACAATAGTCCAGTCTTGAAAGTACTAATGAACACACAAGTGTTTTAGTGGCATCAACTGAAAGATATTTACGAATGGAACTGATGCGTCTCAATTCAAGATATGCAGCCTTGCATATGTTCATGACATGTTGGTGCAATGTGAGAGTACTGTCGTACTGACTGAGAGAATTTAATGTTGGTATTGCAGATATTTATTGTCTGAGGTAAAGGATGTGAATGAGAAAGTCTTTGTGTTGTGATCAGAATAGCCTCAGTTTTATCATCATTCATCTGCAGCTTGTTACATGTCATCCATGATTTCACATCAGAAATGCACTTCTCTACTCCATGGATGGTAGCATCAACGTCAGTTGGGTGGTTAGACTTGTATATTTGGGTGTCATCAGCATACAATTGGTGTGACACTGGGTGATGATCTATGACACTTGAGAGCGGCTGAGTATACAGAATGAAGAGAACAGGTTCAAGAACAGATCCATGTGTAACACCACAACATACATCAACTGTGCTGGAGTGTATTCCATTTGCGGATATAATTTTTGTCCTGTTAAGTAAGTAGGACTTGAACCACAGTAAGGCTATGTTCTGAATGCCAAATACATGCTGGAGACAGTGAAGTAATATATCATGGTCTATTGTGTCAAATGCTGCAGATAAATCCAGGAGAGTGAGGACTGTAATCTTTCCACTATCCAAAGCAGAGAGAATGTCATTAAATACTTTCAGAAGAGTAGTTTCCGTACTGTGGCAAGTGCGAAATGCAGACTGTACATTGCTAACAAGACTCTTTGAATTCAAATGAGATACTAGCCGAGTTAGAACAACCTTTTCTAAAATTTTTGATATGAATGGGAGATTAGAAACTGGGCGGTAGTTCTTTAAATCGTTACCATCCAGTGTTGGTTTCTTCAGCAGTCGCTTTACGATGGCAGTTTTGATATACTGTATGATGGGAATTCCCCTGATGAGAGAGAGATATTAATAACGTAAGTTAGTGAAGGCAATATTGGGTCTAAGCACTCAAGCAGCAGTGATGTCGGAATTGGATCAAGTTCACAAGACTTGGGTGCACTTTTCATCACGATTGTCCGTACTAAATCAATAGAAACAGGTTCAGATGCTCCTAATGGTTGTCGCTGAAATTCTGCATCATAACTGTATGGTGACGGATCAGTTGAAATTGTGCTGTCAAGCGAATCTCTAATGGTTTGTACTTTGTCATCGAAGAAATTTGCAAATTGGTCTGGTATGTCTAGTGGAGAGAAGGTTGTTGGAAGTGGTGTACATTTGTTTCTTGACATTAGTTTGGTAGTTATCTCGAAGAGCTCTTTGCAGCTGGAACTATCTGTGATCTTAGTACTGTAGTGGGATGATTTGGCAAAATGGACTATGTTTGTGACAATTATCTTAGCGGCTTCGTAGATTTCTGTATGAATAGCGAGTCTGGTGGAAAGCCAAAGCCTCCCAGCTTTTCGGCGATGTCTTTTAGCAGTGCGAAGCTGGTCCCTAACACTGCTATACCATGGAGAACACTTTCTTATTGATACTCCGCATTTGGTGGCTGGGGCATGTGTTGTTCCGCTGTTGGATGTGAGAAAGTTGTTAGGTTTTCTTGGATGTCATGCATGAATTCGGTTCTATTTATCATACGGAGGTTTCTCATTGTAGCAAATAGAGACGGAGGGCTAGGGACTAATACGTCGAGATATCATACAATGCAGAGGTGATCCGATTCAAGTTCGTGGGATACAAGGTTGGATTGCAGAATATTATCATTGGGTCTATAAAGAAACCAGTCTAAAATGTGACCAAGTTTATGAGTAGGTTGGTTAACTGACTGTTTAAGATTGAAAACATGAATGGGATCTAGGAGTTTTTGTCATGTATGGTTGATGATGACAGTCAAAGTGAAAGTTGAAATCTCCAAGAATAATTAGGTTGCCACCTATCGAATTTCCATACTCTAGAAGATTTGGAAACTGCTCCAAAAAGAGAGATTCAGTCAGCTTGTTTTTTTCTACTAGGAGGAGGACAGTAGAGACAGAAAAAATGGACTGACCTTTGTTCCAGTGTGAGAGTCGTTTGGACTAGTTCAAACAATGTGTGGCAGAAATTGAAGGTTGTGTTGTACTTAAGGCATTAGATCATAGAATTCTTTGTAATTACAGCAGTTCCACCACCGCAAGAGTTGCGGGGGGAAACGACTTGATGGAGTAATCGCTGGGTGTGAAATCAGCACACTTACATTCATCACCTGCGGAATGTAACCAAGTGTCTGTCAGGAAGAAGTCAGTATTCTGGTTGTTGATGATATTAACAATTTCTGTGCGCTTTTCTGGTGATCCTACTGATTGATTGAGCGTTGAATAATGCAACACGTAGTGGTGTCCCTGGGACAGTTGACACAACGGTTCACGATTTAAGAGGAATATGAACCAGGTTATTAAAATTAATGGCAGAATTTTTAAGTTGTTTATCCGTTACAGGCGAAAGGGAGATAACTGGAATTCTTCTGCCTGTTCTACGCCTGCCAGTTTTGAAAGAACGTTTCTTTTTTCGCTTCCGTTTACATTTAAGAAATGATGAATGTATTCCCAGTTCGTTTAGTCTTGAGCACAATGTAGTATCTAGAACCAAGGTGTGGTCATTTAATCCAATTAATGAGGATACGTCGTATTGTAAGCAGTCACATGACGGCAGTTTATTAAAAAACGAGATGAATTAACACATACGAATGGAACAGCCAATGCATGATTTAAGCAGAATAATGTAGACGATGATAGAGAATAAGCACAAATATCATAAATATAGCACAAAATCGGATGAACCTATCTCGAGCAGTTAAGCGATTGCGGCCATCTTTTTTTGTAGTCAACATGTACTAAGCATATTTATACCAGTTTGCATAATTTAGCCACGTCCGTGTAATGACTGAAATATTGTAAAAAAGAAATTAGTCAAATGTTGTGGAGTAAAACATTATTTGAAGTCGCTGATACAAACTAAGGACTTCGCTGCTGAGTTTTAAGTATTGTAAAATCCTGAATGCATTGCATCTATGTACACACTAGAGTAAACAAAAAATGTAGACCTTTGAGTCAATACTTGACAGACAATAATGGCTGGTGGCCATTTTGAAAAAGTAGTTTTTTCTAATCTTCATGAATGGAAAAATATAGTATCGACTTGTGATTTTCACTTGAAGACTTCTTATGTATGTTTAATGATAAATGAAAATGTAACCTCAAATATAGCTGTATGGACAGCCATCTTGAAAATGCTGAGTCATAGACACAAAAATATAATTCCAAATTTAATAATAATAATAATAATAATAATAATACTATTGATAATAATAATAAAGATAATACTGATATTAATAAAGATAATACTGATAATAATAATAATAATAATAGTGATAATGATACAACTAACTACTACTATTATTAATAGCGATCTTATTTAGAAAAGGCAACTCTAAGTTAAGAATTAGTTTACCTTATGGCCTACTGGTTGCAATATATAATAAACTGACCAGGTATTAATCCATTTGTTGAACAGTTTCATGAATTCCTATTTCATAAAATGAATTGGTTTATTTGTAAATAGTTACTAATGTGAGATATTTATTACTTATACATTATATGTTTACAGTCCAAATATCTAAACTCAAAATTCACAGGCAATGTTTTTGTGGTGAAAAATCTGTAGGTTCTAAAATTTAAATGATTAACAAAGTTTATTTATGAAATTTCCTTTCAGGTGTTTAGCTCTGTATCCTCATTATCCATGGACACCACACATTTCCATCACACATCACACAGATTTAAGGGATACAACATCATGCTTTTTAAAATTAATGGTTTTATTTTTGTTTATCCCTGTCTGTTTTCAATGATTGGGCATTTTATCTATAAAATGAAAACAATTTGGAAAATATAACTTTTAACTGAGGTTTGTCTGTGTTGTATGTGTTTTCCCTATTATCTTTTGTTACTGGCTAATCCAACATAGGTTTCTAGATCCATATTATATTTCCTTCACGACTGTTGGTCTAGGTTCCTTTCCTTTTCTTCTTTTTTAAACAATTAGCTGTCCTTGTGCCCGAATGTCTGATGAGTTTTATTACTTTGTTCACAATGATTTGGTGTGGTGTTATACTATATAATGTTTACTGTTATTATTATTTCTTTTTTTTTTCTGTATCTAATTTAACTTCATATTCTGAAATGAATTCTAATGATTCATTGTATGGACATAAATGAAAACAGTTCTAGATTTATATCTTTCAGGCTTTTTGTCATCAATTAGATTGAAAGTATTGCTTGAATATGATGAAATACTTGTTCAAGTGACTTTTTTTATCGATATTTTGCAAAGGGCATAACACTTACAGTCAAGCATTGGTGATTGAAAATATAATCAGTTAATACTGGTATACATTTACTAAATGTCGTAAAGAAGATTCTAAATATTTCTGGCATTAACTTGATTAATAAATAATGGTAGTAGAATGAAATATGTAAACTTGGTTAGAAAAAAAATAGATTAAGATTGCTCAGTTTACGAGTTGGATTTTAAAATAATTACATTATAATTTTGGACATTTCATTATGATAGTGAGACCAAAAGTGTTTTTGGCATGAACTTGATTGAAACAGTGATAGGAAAATTATGGTGGTACTTAAACTTGAGTCATTAAACAGACCTACCTCTAAAGGAGGTAGATATGACTGTCATTCCTCTGCTTGTCTTATGTTTCTTCAGTTTTGTTGAATTGAAGTATTACATTGCTTTCCTGATCTATTAATTCATATTGTTTTCCTCATTTTTGTTTAATTTTGTAATTGGGTAGTATTTAAAGTATTGTGGTGTTTTAGTTAGATGGAGCAGGTAGGTAAATACACCTACCTCATATTTAGGTAGATAAAACTGCCCCGTTTTAACCTTCACATGAATTACTTTAGTTTGATTAGGCTAAGTTACAAATTGTTTTCTTCATTTACATTTGTCCTTTGTCCGGTGGACATTATATATGTTTGTCTAAATTTTATGCTTTCATATATATATATATATATATATATATATATATATATATATATATATAAAGAAAACAACTACTCTAACAGTGAATAGTAGTCCTTTCAAGTGCACTGGATCCAGCAAGGGATCACATTTGTCTGGGATTGATTTTTATAAATGCAATAAACTGACAGCAAACAGTGCAAAACTAGTATGTAGCTAGCTTGAGCAATTTTGACTGTTAACGAGTTTTTTCAAAGGCAAATAAAAAAAAAGATAAGACAAACAAATAAAACAGAAAGATGTGTTTGCAAACGATATGGCTTTTTCTACAGGAATTAAACCTTGAAATGTATTATATTAATGTGCTCAGTGGTCAGGTGAATTCTTTAACTCCGTACATTCTTTTGGAAAGCTATTACCCGTTTCACCATGCACTGGATTACAGCATTCGGTTTAATCCTTCTGGTTCTTACTCAGTGGTCAGGTAAATTATTTATCTCATTACATTCCTTCTGAAAACTATTAAGCCATTTCACCATGCATTGGATTATAAGACTCAATTTAATCCTTCTGGTTCCTACTCAGTGGTCAGGTGAATTATTTATCTCATTACACTGCTGAAAGCTATTACCTCTGTCCACCATGAATTGGATTACAGGCACTCAGTTTAAACCTTCTGGTTCTTACACTGTGGTCATTATTTATTTATCTCATTACATTTCTTCTGAAAACTAGTAACCTTGTCCACCATGCATCATGTACGTATCTTAGTAATATTGCTTGTATTTGAGTGATTTTTATTTGACTAAGATTTGTATTTATATTTTTGAAATTTATTTGAATACTCTTTTGAAAATTTATTGTATATGTTATTTCACTCCTAATGCATTGACTTGGGCTTTTTTGCTAATGAATATGGTAGTGTATTACTCTAATTAGTGCAGCATCTGACTTTTGGATTATTTTATTTTCACTTCAAGTTTAATTCCTGTTGTAATCATTTCTTGTTATACAGCTTACATGTAGTCAGTAGTCTTGTCACATACAATAATGCAGACAGCACTCATCCCTGTTACTTCACTCATTTTCCTGATATGTTGTACATTCTCCCTGCTGCTCAGTTTTACCATAGCATATGCTAAGACTGATACTGGTTGCTAAGCTGACTAATAGAGCATCATCATGGCTCCCTACATAAACTGACAGTACAACATTAACAGCCATTTCCACCAGACATTCATGGAAAAAGCTTTAGATTTCTTTCTCTCACCGCTTAGTGTTCCATGCTCAATATTTCATAAAATATCATAATCAAACTTTGTTCCGATATCATCTTTTTTTGTTCCGGTATTTTCGATTGTTCCTCTACATCAAAATATAAAAGTATAACTAGTTATAAAGTAAGCGTAATTTGCTTTTTAGTCCTCGTTCGGGTATTATCTTGTTTGTTGTTGAGGCATTTCGTTTGTTCCAGCTTTGCCAGTAAATAGTCTGACTCCTTTCATGTGCATCTAAATTTAATTTGTTACATTTAAAACTGAAATCAAAATATTGAGTCTCTTGTTGGTTATGATGATCAAAAATATGTAAACTTCAGTATTGTCAGCCAATCAATGTTTAGTTAACATAGCGCTAATGGGTTTCACATCTAGGATTTTGGGCCGATTTGGAATATTTGCTCAGAAGTTGTTTATCCGGCGATTCGATGAGCACCTCTCTGGTCATCCAAGGGTTGGAGGGGCTGGTTCTGTTCTGTGCGTGTGCAGGTGGTTGATGAGGCCAACTCTTGCACGGAGTGTTTCTTTGCATAAGGGACAGGGCATGAGTGGGACATATCCAAACACCAGGATGGTTAATGGCACATCCTTTTGTGGCTTGCCTTTGCTGTACTGCTAGATTCGCACAACTTTGAGCCTTTGTGCACAGAGGAATGCCAAGTGACTCATCAGCAAATAAGTAATCCCTGATTCCAATGCCAACATCTACATCTCTGAAAGCATTAGTCAGTATGGCAGAGAGCAATAAGCTGAACAGTGTCTGTTCCATAACACATCCCTGCTTGATGCCATTTGTTGCTGGGAATGGCTCAGATGTCTCTCCAGTGTACCCGACTTGCCATCGTGGAAATGCTTCACTGTGGCTATAACTTTTTTTGGTATCTGTACTTGACAAGTATCTTCCGCAAGCCGTCTCTCCTGACAGTATCAAAAGCCTTTGTCAATTCAACTTTGATGGAGAAATGGTCAGTGTTTTGCTCTTAGCATTTCTCTCATAGCCGCCTTGCAGCAAACATTATGTCGATGGTCCCACATTGTTTTTGGTGGTTCAGTATGATTCTGACGATTATCTTTCCTACAATTTAGAGTAAGGATATACCCCGGTGGTTGTCGCAAGCCTGTACGTTCCGTTTGTGCTTATACAAGTGGATTATGGACGCATCTTTGATTTCCTGGGTGGGTGGGTCGTCTCTTGCTGCATCGTCAGTAAAAAACAGTTGGTGGAGCCTTTCTATTAGGGCTGTGTCCTCTTCCTTGTAGACATCATCTGGGGTGGAGTCTAAATCAGGTGTTTTGCCACTTGAGAGCTGAAGTATCGCTTTCTGTGTATCCAGCAAGGAGGGAGGGTCATCCAGTGCTTCATTGATGAGTAATTGGGGGAGATGAGTAATGGTTTTATTATTCATGGTAAATACTATGGAATGAATTTGTCAATTACAGTTGAGTAATGCTTTTTGTAGTTCCTGATATATTTCTGTGTCTCAATCCACTTATATGAGGAAAACTGAAATTATTGGTGCTGACTCCAGGATATTATCACAGAGCATTATTCTTTTGTACATTGAGTTTTGCCATAGTTTACCAATGAGTTCTTCTGTTTGACATTTAGGTTGATAATGAGCAGTCAAGTGTTGATACAGAAAGGACTTCATCTGGACCAAGCCCTGAGAACTCTGAAGATGATGCACAAGGTAAGAGTGATTGACACATAATTGTTACATGTATATAATTCAATGAATCTAGTTTCATCAGCATAATTGTGTGTAATGCATTGAGATATATAGGTATATATATGTGCCATTGTAATTTGCCAGAAATGAGTGCAAAGTGGGAATACAGCGGTGTATAAATGATGTACTAAACAGCCATCATTGCAATGTACATCTTTGCATATTTGGTATTCTAGTTTATATTTCAAAGTACATAATGTATATTTCTTGATGAGCTATACTAGTGGGAGAAAAATGATATAACCACAATGGTGGTGCTGCTTATGTCCCAGTGGTGATATCACATTTGGAACTACGTGTTGTTTAATTTTACATTTAGAAAGAATATGTTCACTTGCACATGTTCTTCAGACCTGCATTGCAGTACTATATTTCATTATTTCTCTAATATTTCTCTCCCCTTTATTCCGTCTTTTCCCATCAGAATGAATGGATCTTAAAACGTGTCAAGACTGTTGACTTTCTAGGACACACATTTATGTAATCAAATAAAGGTGCCACCAATAATGCAATTTCAGATAATACACAGCATTTTTCACTTTATAATAATTAGTTTTTCACACCAATCATTCATATTTTCAGTGATTGAACTTAAATGACCTTTTGCTATTTGATGTTTATTCCCTCTCTGTATCTCCCTCTCTCTCTCTCTCTCTCTCTCTCTCTCTCTCTCTCTCTCTCTCTCTCTCTCTCTCTCTCTCACACACACACACACAGATCCATCCAGGGTGAATGATTTCTTGAACTGTTCAAAGTTGTTATAAATTTACACACTTGGAGAGCATTGATGTGCGCAAACTCCTGCTAAGTTGTTTTGAGTCTTGCATATGAAAATTGTCTCTATGTAGTATAACATTTTATTCCCAAACCATTCACTCTTGACATAAGTCACACCAGGGAAGTGTATTACTGCTTGTGTTGACGAAAGTCTTTTTCATATATTTAGGCAATTGTTTTAACATATCACCAGGGCCTAAAATAGCAGTCGTCCAAGATCTGGGGCCTGTATTTGTCCTAGTCGGACCAAAAAGATAAATTTGGCAGAAGTTTCTCTTAGCTCTGATATATATGTGTGTGTTATAATAATTAGTTTTTCACACATTTTTCCCAAACCATTCACTCTTGAATTGCTTGTAGTGACATAGGTCACACAAGGGAAATGTATTACTGCTTGTGTTGACAAAAGTCTTTTTCATATATTTAGTCGGACCAAAAAGATAAACTTGGCAGAAGTTTCTCATACCTCTGACTTTTCTAAATAATGAAAATTAAAATTAATCTTTTGCAGCATCAGAATTGTTTCCTAAGCAAAGCGTAAAATTTCAAAACACACCAATTTCAGTACAAAAGCATAGTTATATGTGTGTGTGTGTTGGATTTTTAGCATAGATTTAACAATATTTCAGTCATATGACTGCATTGTCTTCAGTCGTATTCAGTGTGGCAGTTTATATTATGTATAGCACTGAGGCATTAGCATAATGCAGACATGTGGCATTGTATCTCACCTAGTCACATTATTCTGACAACAGGTCGACCAGTCCTAACACTAACATCTCATTACTGAGTGGCAAGTGAGTCACCAGTTAGTTATATTTTTTTTAAAGTCTTTGGTATAACTCTGCCAGGGTTGGAAACTGTGACCTTTCATATCTGTAACATTTATGCCCAAGTAGCGGTCTATTTGTGAGGTTGTATTAGCTCTCCTAAAGGTGTTATAACTGGGCATGTATTATTGAAGAATAAATTGGTTCTTGCTTGTTTGTATTTATAGTAAATACCACATTGAAATTCAATCTTGTGGTGGTTTTGTTAAAGTTTGGATGATACATTTTTATTACAGGATACCATACAGATTCAGATGTCCAAATTAGTGATGAAGGAGAACAACCGGTCATTGAGGCGACATCCACACAGATAGGACAGGAAATTGTAAGTATTCAGTATTTGATTCTTGCATCACATCAAGTTTAGCACATTGTGTGTCATTAAGTTGATTTCAGTGTGATATTAGCCATAGCACACAATTCGCAACATGTGATATAGATGGACAAGTTTTTTCTCATTGTTTGATGGCTTGAAATTTATCTTGTATTTC
The DNA here is from genome assembly GCA_029339505.1 of Unio delphinus. Taxonomy (NCBI): domain Eukaryota; kingdom Metazoa; phylum Mollusca; class Bivalvia; order Unionida; family Unionidae; genus Unio; species Unio delphinus. The sequence continues at coordinate 2,272,501 of JAQISU010000103.1, forward strand.
TATCATTGAATGATGGCTTAAAATATATGCATATTTTCTATCATTATTTGATGGTTTGAAATATATGCTGGTTTTCTCATTTTTTGATGGTTTGAAATTTGTTTGGGTGTTCTATACTGATTTCTCTCATTGTTTGATGTTTTCAAATTTATGCTGGTTTTTGTTTCTGATGAGCTTAATAATATTCCTAGATTTTGGGATAAAAGTAATGTAGGAATTTCTTTAAAGCTGATGTAGAAATGACTTCGTTGTGCTCTTATAAACATATGTTTACCACATAAACGGTATTGCAGATTGTCCGTTGTCGAGCAAATGTTGCACTATTGCTTACCAAATTGTTTGTTTTACAAAAAGGTGTGACATTTTAACACAGCCTTTTGTGAGATGTTCACCAAAAGATTAATTCCCTCTTTTAACCAATAAAATCGGTAAATAAGCATGGTTCAGTAATTAGATGAAGTCTGTAAAATGACTGAAATTGTGTAGTCAAGAGACTGGAGTCACATTTTAGGGAATAATAATAATAATAATAATAATAATAATAATAATAATAATGCTTTATTGATATAGGGTGACTCATTAGAGAATGCAGGTTTTGAAACAAGTTGGTCACTGTCCTGTTATGTTTAGATGAATGAAATGACTATATTGTTTACATTTTATATCTTTGATATTGTTGTTTTCAAATTGTTAGAGGGATACAAACAAATGGACAGGAGTGCTTATAAATTATAAAATAAGCATGGATGAAAATACTGAAATAGTTATTTAATTTATACATCAATTAATACATACGATAATAGTAAACATATGATGGTATCTCTGAAAACATTCTCGAGACCTTCAGATGTATTAACTTAAATAAGCATAAAAGTGCAAACATCGAAATGTATTTGATCTGTATAAAGAGCTATTGATAACGTACATTCAAGTACAGGTACGTAGGGCGATCGTACGCTGACTGTGATGAAATGGCCAAAAAATTATGGCAATAGTGGGGTCCATATCTTTCATTTAATTATCTTAAAACATTCAATGAATGTATGAAACATGGAGAACTTAAACATGGCCATGTTTGTTTTGTAAAGAAAATGGATTCTCATCAGTCCTAAACAATCATTTCTGGTTGGATATTTCTGATAAATGGTAGTGATGCCTGTCCTGGCCATAAGCAACTTCTTATTAAGAAAATAATGATACAATAATTGTACATTTTATGTAATAATAATATTGACGTAATTTGCAGTCACAAACGTTATGATGATACACGTGATGAACAGTATGGAATGTTTTCATATTTTCTGCTGTCATGTGTTTCTATACAACCATGTTGTACAATTATGTATTCTAACACAACTGTTAATTTAGTTTTATATACTTTATCAATTATTTATTCTTAATACTAGCTTGGTTTCCTTTAAATGAGTTCAAGACAAAATGTAAGACTTTCATCTAATATTTTTGTGTATGTAGATGTCCACTAGTCACATTAAGATTATTTCACATATATACTGTTACAGTGTGTTATTAAGACTATTTCATATATATACTGTTACAGTATGTTATTAAGACTATTTCATATATATACTGTTACAGTGTGTTATTAAGACTATTTCATATATATACTGTTACAGTGTGTTATTAAGACTATTTCATATATATACTGTTACAGTGTGTTATTAAGACTATTTCATATATATACTGTTACAGTGTGTTATTAAGACTATTTCATATATATACTGTTACAGTGTGTTATTAAGACTATTTCATATATATACTGTTACAGTGTGTTATTAAGACTATTTCATATATATACTGTTACAGTGTGTTATGATTGTGGGGTGTTAAAATAAGTTACAAAACAGAGCTGAAACCAATTATGTTTAAAAACTTCAATAAATAAATTACATGTATTTCCTTTAGCACAAATAATTAAATCCCAAATAGTCATAAAAGTTATATCACAAGTCTTAATGATGTTGTTGTTGTGGGGTTTAACACCATTTTTCAGCACATGATAGGCTATACATGGCGGCCAGTATTAATGGTGGAGGAAGAAGCCGGGAAAAACACCGGAATGAACCACCAACCCACGAGAAGCTACTGGCAAACTTTTTCACATACCCACATTGGCCAAATCTGAGACTCAAACTCATGCAGACAGAGGTGAGATGGCAGTGATTCGTAAAGGAGAGCACGTTAGACCAATTGGCCTCTCGGGGCCCCATCTTAATGTATAATGTACCAAATAAATCCCAGTGGTGTACTACTAAATTTCGATTAAATATGTTGACTTATTTACATCTCAAGTTTGATATTATGCCAATACTTGGAATGGGGCACTATGATAGTTCTTGATGTATTACGGTAATATAAATAAAAAAATGTCCTTGAATGAAATCAGAATTATTTCTAAATAATAATTTGTTCCAAGTAGTATTAATGAGCAGTTTGATATTGCAATGAATAATTTAAATGAATAAATCCACCGAAATTAAAAATTGAATATACTGCAATAAGCCTGATGCCATGATGCGACTTTAGATTTTAAGGTTGGAATTAATAATTTGGAAGTAAACATCATTATATAATGCTGACACACAATAATAGAGTAAAGATGTGGTTCAGTTTCCTTTCTAAAATATTTAAAATTGTCAACAAGTTTATGAATTTCTAAGTGAGAAACTAAATTAGTATCAGATTAAAATAAAAAGGCTGGATATTTAATGTATAGTTATAAAAATATTAGCTATATTTTACATTGTTTGCAAAATAAATGTCTCTACTTTGGTAATTTACCCTCCGAATTTAAATCTAATGGATGGCCGTGCAAGCTGAAATGGTACCAGTCAGCAGCACATTTTAAATATGTGACTTTTGGTAAGAGGAGTCCTCATTCCTTACAGGACGTTGGGGCTCGAGTTGGCCGAGTGGTCTAATGCACTCACTTGTACCAAACATTGCCATCTCACTCATGTGCATATATTTTGTCTCAAGCATAGTGTTGTATGTGATAAACTTCTCACTAGGTTCCCTTCCGTAGGTGGCTGATGCCAGTTATTCTGGGTTCTTCCTCTGCTAGTTATCCTGGGCTGAAAAATGGTATTAAACCCCTAGAGCTACAACTTAACAGAAATGCAAGCTTTTTGTTCTCATTTACACAATAAGTGAAAAATGTGACCAAATAAAGCCCATATAAACTTGCATGCATCATGTATTAAATATGAGGCATGTATGTAGATTTGTAAGATAACACATTTACAATAAGTCTTTGTTAAATTAGAGGAGCATTGTTTCCAGATGTAGATTTTGTGATATTATTACATATGATATTGAAGATCATGATATAGGAAATTACAGAATTAAGAAAATATCAATCCAAAAAAAGAGTGATATAAGTCTAAATTATTTTTTTCACCCTTTTCTACAGCCGATTCAACAGAGCGTTGAGAAGAACTTAAACCAGGCAGGAATTGCGATGTCCGGAGAGGAGCAGGATTTGTTTATTAAATTTCAGAATGAAATTGGAACAGATATTTACTTCAGGTAACAAAATAGCACTATTTCTTTATTTTCTCTCCCTTAACAAACAAAGATTCATTTTACTCGGTCTAATTAAAATCAGATCACCACATTTATATGTAAAAATCTGACAGTAGCCACTTAGGGGTCCTGTTCGTTTTGCATATACACCAATACCATCCATCAAGCCAGAATCAGTATTGACTGCAGCAACTGGATTACAAAAAAACATTCATTGTGCAACTCTCCATCAAAAATAGATACAAATAAAATGCCTGAACTATGTAGTACATGAAAAATGAGTACGTGCAATTCTGAATGCATCAGAGAACTCCTGGGCACATCTTTGATAAAATATAATGCTTTGACATCAAGTACACACATTTCATGAATTAGAATCTGAAAATTAGGGTCCCAATTGTAAATAGATTCTTATAGGTCATCTAAGATGACACAATACCTGAATGATGGCGATAGTATTCCCATTAGGGTCTTATCAGCACCATCTTGGATAAATCAAGCATGACCCAAGCTAGGGTATGAGTAGCACTCTCACAGAGTGGTAATGTGCCATACCCAGTTTAGGGCAGGTGAGAGTTATAATAGAGTTAGATGACTTTTAATTGGCAACAAAAGTGGTGCTTTATTTCAGAATTACTTGTAGAATAAGGGAGCTGTAATATCATGTTTACTTGCAGCATAATGTATTTTAATTTTTAGTAAGGGTCCACATGGGTTAATTGATGGCCAGGAGACCCTCAAGACTGAGACATTCATTGAGCAGAATCATCCTGATATGAAGGAAAAATGGCTTGAATACAAAAGTCAGGGAAAACTTACACCTGAACTGATAGGTTTGTAGTTTCTATCTCATTTTAGGTATATTCCGTATTCTTTCTGCAACATGTAATATATTTACATTAGTTTAATGTGGTTTGAATCTTCTGATATGATAATGTTGATGATGATTGGATCTCATTATAGGTGATGGGATAGATTCATATTGGTTATGTAGAAGTCCTAATTAATTCATGTTACACACAGTGTGGTGTTTGCTAGCCTATATTGCTAGCAAAGATCCATGGAAATAAGTCTTGCCAGTGGGTCAGTGGCTTGATACTTGAGTATTCATTGACTCACTCAATCTCTGTTTTGCTATTTTGTCTGGAATATACTAAGAGTGAGCTGAGACTTAATATAAACTCTCTCATGCCAATCATTAAACCAAATTTCGCTTAATTTGATATGCCTTACTCTTGTTTACTCTTTTATTTTATATTATAACTAATATAAGTGTAATGCAATCAAAAGTTGTTTGACAATTGTATTATCATCTCTACTCAGTGTCTTATAAATCTGAGAATATTAATGATAGCTTTATAAGAGGATCACACAAGTACAAGATGTCATAGACATACCATTTGTTTCCTTATTTTCTTTTTTTAGCAACTGTATATAACAGATTTGTGGGAAAGCAGACAGGTATTACAAATATGAAACTTTGCCTGTCAGTTTTATTATATTGATAGGGCAGTTAGATAGTAGACCAGTCTGTAGTTTTAAACAAAATGACACCAGATATTAAGTGAAACAGACTTTACAGTGTGATTTATGGCTGTTATATACTGAAAATGAGCAGACTGATCATTTCAAACTTAAAAATATGTCAGATCAGAAAAAGGAAAAATCATCATGGCTTTACAAACTTTAAAAGAAGAGTAGGATAGTAATATAGAACAGAATTCAGACTGCATAATGGAATATCTATTACATTAGTCTAATAATGCATGGTACAAATTAATATCCATTATTTTAGTCTAAAGATTTGCTTTAGGTCCACAAAGTTTTGCGAAACAAAATATTAACTTGTTTGGAAAAATCTGATTTGGAACAATAATTAATTTGGGATATTAAGTAAACAATGGACATGCATGGATAAATGAATGATAATATATGTATTTTGTGTATATGTTTAATATTAAAGGTGTCAATTTGGTAGTCTTTTATATAATATAGTTTTAATTATCTTCAAAATGATTGTTTTCAAACATATCTCGTAAAATTCTAGTGGTCCAATCCTTTATTGTATCCAAACCATTTCTTCTTTTCTAGATGTGATCTATGCAGAGGAAAGGAATCAAGAACTACATGAAAATAAAGATTACTTCCTGAATACGATGGAGCAGTTGAACATCATTGTTAAGGCAAGGGCATTCAATGAAATTGGAGTAAAGGTCAGTCTATGATATTCTAATTTCACCTTGTTTTTCTGTGTAACATGTCACCTGTTGTCAAGAGCCCGAATTGTGAAATGTAAGATGACAAAAATGGAAACTGCAATTTCATGATTAAAAGTTGCTCAGGTTTATAAAAACAGTTGAACATTAATATAGATGCAAACAATTAATAGTACAAGTAAATGAAATTCTATTTATATTATAATTGACAAGTTGTGGCAATTTGCAGTAAGATCAACTGCCAAGATTATATCTGATCTGAAACCACTGATGAATGAATCATTATCGTGTCATCACATAATTATTCATTTTCTATACTTATCTAATAACATTAAGATCTCTTGTAAGAAAAGTATCATTGACCAAATAATATACTATCATTGTTGTATACCATGTCAACCATCTTTTACATCTAATCTCACTTCAGTTCATTAGATATCATGTTTGTTTTATATGTCTTTCATTCATTTAATATCATCCTTACGGAATCTGTCCTGCATTCATTTAATATCGTGCTTAAGGGATCTGTCCTTCATTCATTTTATATCATGTTTATGGAATCTGTCCATCATTCCTTGAATATCATGCACAAAGACTGGGGTCTCCAATCCAGTTGAAAATGTTAATATGGCATCTGCCCTTCATTCAGCTCTTTTGATGCTGCATACAAGGAAGGAATCTGCAATCCATTCAGTTCATTGGATATTATGTGTGTGTGTCTATATATATATATATATATATATATAATAACAATAATAATGACGACTTTGTATAGCCCCATATCTTTTGAAGCTCTAAGCGCTTTACAATCAATAATAATAATAATATGGCTATAAAATTGGAAAAAATACAAATGCTGAAAATATATAATGTAGGAAACATTATTACGTCTTTATGTTTGTTCTTGCAGTCATAATAGGTTTGTTTTAAGAACACTCTTGAAAGGGATCACTGTGTCTTTGTGTCTAATTTAAATGGGCAATTCAGTTCACATTGTTGGGCCTTTGTATGCAAAGGAACATCCATATGACTTCGTTTTCATTTGGGAATAATGAGTATACTATTGTCAGAAGAGGATTGTAAGTATCTTGCTGCTGTGTACACATGATTGAGGCCAGATAGGTATGCTGGACTGGAGTCAGTCAGTGAAACGTAGCAGAGAGAAAACATTTTGTGTTTGATTCTGGATTGATAGCCAATGTAGGATACAGAGAAGCAGGGAGATGTGCTCTGAGTGTGGTACTCTAAAGACGATCCGAGTAGCTGTGTTTTGAACCTTTTGAAGTTTCTGGAGTAGATATTGAGACAAACCAAACAGAACTGAGTTACAAAATTCCTGTCGTGAAAGTAATAATTAACACAAAAGTGTTTTAGTGGCATCAACTTAAAGAAATTGTCAAATCGAGCGGATGAATCTTAGCTCAAGATATACAGCCTTGCATATGTTCATGACATGTTGGTGCAATGTGAGAGTACTGTCTAGAGTAATGCCTAGGTTTTGTACTGACTGTTTATTTAATGTTGGTGTTGCTGATATTTATTATTTGAGGTAAAGGATGTAAATGAGATAGTTTTTGTGTTGTTATCAGAATTGCCTAAGTTTTATCATCATTCATTTACAGCTTGTTACATGTTATCCATGAATTCACATTAGAAATGCAGCTATCTAATCCTTGGATTGTAGCATCAGTTTCAGTTGGGTGGCTTGCTTTAAATAATTGGGTGTCATCAGCATACAATTGGTGAGACACTGGGTGATGATCTATGACACTTGAGAGTAGCTGAGTGTATAGAATGAAGAGAACATGTCCAAGAACAAACCCATTTGGAACATCACAACATATATTAATCAGGCTGGAGTGTATTCCATTTGCAGATACAAGTTGTGTCATGTTGACTAAGTAGGACTTGAACCACATGATGGCTGTATTGTTAATGCCAAAGACATGCTGTGGATGGTGAAGTACTATATCATGGTATATTGCCAAATACTGCAGACAAATCAAGCAGGATGAGGACTAAAATCTTTCTGCTATCCAATGCAGAGAGAATGTCATTAAATACTTTTAGAAGAGTACTTTCAGTACTGTGGCAAGGGCGATATGCAGACTGTACATTGCTAAAAGGACATTTTGATTCAAATGGGATTCAAGTTGGGTTAAAGCATTTTTTTTCCAAGATTTTTTATATGAATGTGAAATTATAAATTGGATGGCAGTTCTTTAAAATGTTTTGGTCAAGTGATGGTTTCTTCAGCGAAAGCTTTGCAATGGCAGTTTTGAAAAATGATGGGAACTCCCCTAATGAGAGAGAGATATTTATAACATCAGTTATATAATGTATATGCATACACACAGACACGCACATGCACACATGTACATATATGTTTGTGTATATATATATAGATAGATAGATAGATAGATAGATAGATAGATAGATAGATAGATAGATAGATAGATAGATAGATAAGACCAACATGCTTACATTTTAAATATAGACAATGTGACATAAACAAGATGATGTCATAGCTCATATTTACAACCTAATTTTCCCACTATTTAACAAATAATCAACATTTAAACAGGGATATACAAAGATATATAAAGCATCACTTTTGGAAATTGAGATCATGAAAAATGAAAATAATGACATCACTACCATGGTTCATGTCAAAAATACATTCATCAACATATTGAATAATCTTTATGCTATTATAAATCATGTAACAGGATAGCATATAGTGAAGGGAAAAGATATAGAATAATTATTTCAGATGACATTCTTTTAAAATAATCTTTACCAGTTAGGTCAGCAATTTTTAAATAGAAATTACCCTATTGATACCATTAATACTGCTTTCCAAAAAGTATCTTCTCTTGCACAGCTGGAATAATTACAATGTAAAATCATAAATAGAAATAAAGATTTCATTCCTTTTGTTATTGAATATAATCCAAGTTTGTGTGTATATATATATATATATATATATATATATATATATATATATATATATATGTATGTATATGTGTGTATGTGCCATCCTAAATCATGTTAATACGGGCTACCATATAGTCAGTGGAAAGAGATAGGATAATTATTTCAGATGAAACGGTTTTTAAATCATCTTTAACATAGTTAGGTCTGCATTTTTTAGATAGAAATTACCCTATTGATACCATTAATACTGCTTTCCAAAATGAATCTTCTCTTACACAACTTGAATCTTTAAAATGTAAAATCATCAATTGATATGGATAATGGTAATTTTGTCTTCACTTGATATGAATAATTGTAATTTTAGTTTCAATTGATATGGATAATGGTAATTTTATTTCCAATTGATATGGATACTGGTAATTTTATTTCCAATTGATATGGATAATGTTTATTTTATTTCCAATAGATATGGATAATGGTAATTTTATTTCCAATTGATATGGATATTCATACTGTTAGTTCCAATTAAAACCGCTCCGGTGGCCTAGTGGTTAGAGCGTCCGCCCCGGAAGCGGGAGGTCGTCGGTTCGATCCCCGGCCGAGTCATACCAAAGACTTACAAAAATGGTACTAACAGCTGCCTTGCTTGACGCTCAGCATTAAGAGGTAAGTGTTAGGACTGGTCGGCCTGGTGTCAGGATAATGTGACTGGGTGAGACATCATGCTACATGTCTGCGGCATGATGTCTCGGTGCTAGACATCACTATAAACTGCCTCAATGCAGACATCGTAGCGATATGACTGAAAAATTGTTAAAAGCTACGTTAAAAAAATCCTAATCAAAAAAAAGTTCCAATTAATATGGACATCATTAATTGAATTACATTGAATTGAATTTTGTTATTCATGCTGACTATTTATTCTCTTACAGTAAGCTCACTTGATAAATTTTTCTTGGCTTTGAGTAATCTGTTTTGATGATTATTTCTTGGCTTAGAGTTAGCTCACCGTTATGATTATTTCTTGGCTTAGAGTTGATCACCATGATGATTATTTCTTGGCTTAGAATTAGCTAAACGTGCTGATTATTTATTGGCTTAGAATTAGCTCAATGTGCTGATTATTTCTTGGATTAGAGTTAGCTCATCAATGCTGATTTATTCCTTGGCTTAGAGATCACTCATCATGCTAATTATTTCTTGGCTTAGCATTAGCTCTCCATGCTATTTCTTGGCTTAGAGTTAGCTCTCCATGCTGATTATTTCTTGGCCTAAAGATCACTCGTCGTGCTAATTATTTCTTGGCTAAGAGTTAGCCCACCGTGCTGATTATTTCTTGGCTTAGAGTTAGCCCACCGTGCTGATTATTTCTTGGCTTGAAGTTAGCTCACCGTGCTGATTATTTCTTGGCTTGAAGTTAGCTCACCGTGCTGATTATTTCTTGGCTTAGAATTAACTCACCATGCTGATTATGTCTTGTATCCAAGTAAGCTCTCTATTCTTTTTCTTGAGTTAGAATAAGATCACCATGTTGAGTATTTCTTGACCTAGAATAAGATCACGAAGTTGAGTACTTCTTGACCTAGAATAAGATCACCATGTTGAGTACTTCTTGACTTAGAATAAGATCACCATGTTAAGTACTTCTTGATTTAGAATAAGATCACCATGTTGAGTATTTCTTGATTGAGAATAAGATCACCATGTTGAGTATTTCTTGACTTAGAATAAGATCACCATGTTGAGTATTTCTTGACTTAGAATAAGATCACCATGTTGAGTATTTCTTGACTTAGAATAAGATCACCATGTTGAGTATTTCTTGACTTAGAATAACATGACCATGTTGAGTACTTCTTGACTTAGAATAAGATTACCATGTTGAGTACTTCATGACTTAGAATAAGATCACCATGTTGAGTACTTCTTGACTTAGAATAAGATCACCATGTTGAGTACTTCTTGAGTTAGAATAAGATCACCATGTTGAGCATTTCTTGAGTTAGAATAAGATCACCATGTTGAGTACTTCTTGAGTTAGAATAAGATCACCATGTTGAGTATTTCTTGATTTAGAATAAGATCACCATGTTGAGTACTTCTTGAGTTAGAATAAGATCACCATGTTGAGTATTTCTTGATTTAGAATAAGATCACCATGTTGAGTATTTCTTGATTTAGAATAAGATCACCATGTTGAGTATTTCTTGACTTAGAATAAGATCACCATGTTGAGTATTTCTTGATTTAGAGTAAGATCACCATGTTAAGTATTTCTTGATTTAGAATAAGATCACCATGTTGAGTACTTCTTGAATTAGAATAAGATCACCATGTTGAGTACTTCATGACTTAGAATAACATGACCATGTTGAGTATTTCTTGACTTAGAATAAGATCACCATGTTGAGTACTTCTTGAGTTAGAATAAGATCACCATGTTGAGTATTTCTTGACTTAGAATAAGATCACCATGTTGAGTACTTCATGACTTAGAATAACATGACCATGTTGAGTATTTCTTGACTTAGAATAAGATCACCATGTTGAGTATTTCTTGACTTAGAATAAGATCACCATGTTGAGTACTTCTTGGCTGATTAGTTGTTATGGCCATGTTGCAAATATGAAACAGTTTAGAGCACTGCATTGAGGCAACCCAGTGGTATAAAGTTCTCGTTTCTACTGACAAGGGATATCTTGTATCTGTCCACATGTCTTCAAATCTAGGATTTGGTAATGTGGGTAGATGAGAAAACTTGCCAATAGCTTCCTGTTGGTCATTTATCCTTTATGGGGCTTTATCTGGTTCTTCTTTCACCATTTATACTTTCTGCCATATATAGTTTATATTATGCTAAGTAGTGTCCTTAACCTCCCATAATACAACGTCTTTATTTCAATTTTGATTAAGACAACAGTTTACTCCATGATTTTGTTTAAATTACACATAGGCAGCTATAGTATATATGCAGTATCAAATAATCATTGTTAGAAGTAAGCGTCATTATTTTTATTTGTTATTATTATTACTATTATTATTATTATTGTCATTATTATTATTATTCCTGTATTATTATTAGTAGTATCATTATTATTATTATTATTATTATTATTAATCTACATTAATTTATTCATTATAATTACCAGCTTGAAATACTGATAATACCGTAATATATACATTATATTAATCATTCTATACAGTAGATGCCATTGAAAATGTGGCAATGTGTATCTAATGATTAGACCTTTACAACAAAATGTGTATTGTCTAAGCCTTAATTAAACAGTCAAAATGGATGTTAATAATTATATATAATCTTTTATCATCCTTCTACACTCATTTCGATGCTATAGAAAATAAAATTGGATAGTGCTAACAACAGCTAGTAGTTATTATCATTCAACTGTTTTCCGATTTAGAGTAAAATAAACTATTAGGTGATAACATCTTACCTGTTTCATCAGTTGATACATGCTTGAGGCCCCGAGTAAATAAATCTGTATCACCTGACTTGACTGGATGTGCACATTGACTAAGTTATCTATTTTCAATTTAGTAAGTCTGCTTTTTCAAAATTTAAATCATTTTAGAAACAGTATAGAAGCATATATATATATATATATATATATATATATATATATATATATGTATATATATATATATATATATATATATATATATATATATATATATATATATATGTATATATATATATATATATATATATATATATATATATATATATATATATATATGTATATATATATATATATATATATATGTATATATATTTAATTTTTAGGAGGAGAACTACTTCTTTACCCCCTGTATGCTTCATAAGGAATCTCCAAGAGAAGTTATCGCTCCTGAAAAAGATGCTCGAATGGTGAGCACATCCGTCCTGTGCTGGGTTATTACAGGAACGTCTATGCTGCCTGGAATCTTCCAAAAACTTATTGCAACCTGTTTAGCTCGATGGCCAGTTGCCAAGAAGAAGAATACAACCGAATGTCTAATTTTCCAAAATTGCACTGTTTTTGACCTTGATCCTGTTCATAGATTATTTTTGCACTGTGAGAACCATGCTGTTTTTGCAAGAATTACAAGAATGGGTATTGATCACATCAATGCAAAAATGTGCACCAGAGTTAGAAAGTTCATTACTCTGAATCTCTCAGAGATTACCTCACATCTGGACCCGAACTTAAAATATCAACTGTGTGTACAGAACATCGAATCTCAGGATATCCCTGAAAATATTAGATCCCTTTTCTCACCACCTTTTGAGATGTGGTTTGTACAAGAGGTAAATTGTTTTCTGTATTACTGAATGGAGGGGAAATACTATTATTGTCTTTTTGTGAGGTACTGTTATTTTGTTATATGCTTAGGCATGAAAATGCCAGTCACATGTGAGACTACTCGTCTCCAGCGATAACACTATAACAGAAGAAAAGTTATCATTGGAGACAGCAATAATAAATTTAATAGGTTGCAAGATATCATGTAACATGATATGAAATTGGTATGTGGCAGTAGCTAAGTTTGGATCAGTTTTGATGGTTGATAGAAACAAATCTCAGAGTCAAGAATAAGTGTATAGTATACAAAAATAAATTCTGTATGAAAGCCACAATTATTAAAAAATGTATTGTGTAATGTACTGAAAGGCTATAATCACTTTAAGCCATTTGACTTGAGTTATGATTTTTGATTAAGGTAAAACTTGGAGTCAAATCCACACAGTAGCATTGCGTATTTTATTAAAATGCATGCGGATCCTTTAACATTATTCTTTTATAAATTTTGAGCATAATGTACAGTGGCCTGGATTAATGTCATTGTTTTAATTAAGTCGTAAATAGTTGGAACAGGTCTTCATTGCCTACTTTAGTTAAGTAACATCTTAGAAGTATTCAATGACAATGTGTCCAACTGCTTTGATCAAACTTAGAATGTAGAATATATGTTCAGGATGAGATCCTGCTGTAATATATTGTTAGAATTTACAACATACAATATTGTATAACTATATTATAATAGAGTACATTATAATACTACTGGTGTCTTAAGTCTCAGCTATTTATATGATCATTTACCGAAAGGGAGTGGGCTGGAAGGTATATTGAAATAAGTGTTTACCCATTTTCTTACATTAAAACAAATGTATTTCTCATTTAATCTTAGATGCATTTGAGTTTCTGATCCTTCAGTAAAGACAATGTTCTATGAAAGTACCACTGTTCTCCGTCTTTTGATAATCCTGACCATAATCTTTTTTAGGTACATGATCCATCTGCACCCATAACACGAGAGCACATGAATCATGCTCGCCTCTGTGTCGGAATAGTAGCCATTTGTGGAAAGGCCATGAGAACCATTTTAGAAGCCAATCCTCCTGTACCATATACAGACATCAAACCTGCAATACTAGCCAACAAAACTAAACTAATAAGCAGGACACAGGACGGATCTGGAAAATGGCAAAAGGCTCTTCTGAACAAGGATCAGTGTAAAATGCTTTTCCCAGATCCCAAGTGTCGGTATATGGCTTCAATTGATCAGTTTGATATTTCATTGTTATATACTCTGATAAAAAATCTCAGTAGGGTTAAACCTCCATCAACAGGTTGGGGAGTTGCTCCACAAGATATTCCATGGGACAACTCTCTTGGAGCTCTTGTGTCTAGCGAATTCATTTATATAGGAATGAGATATGTGGTCACTCCGTGGATGGACATATTAGCCAAGACAAATTTGACATCTACTGGAAAAATATTGATTCAGTGCTTAGTGACATTGATGGAATTGTTGGTCAGGCATTCAGCCAAGAGTTAGAGATGCAAAGGAGACAGGTGATCTCCGTATATGAAGCCTGTTAGCTGCATCAGAAAATAATGAAGTGTGAGCAAAACGTAAGTACAGTGTACACACAATATCATTATAGGACATGAAAATGACTTATAATGCCACTTGGATAGCAAGATGGGGCAGGGGTGCTTTTGGCCTTGCTTTTCACTGTTTTGTTAAGTTTACATTTTTTTGTATCTTCGTACTCGATGTTAATTATTGTAGTTTAGTATAAACATTTAGTAGAAAATTCAAGGTCATATTTAATGTGAGACAGGAGAGTATCCCCATATTTTGTTTTCAAATATTTTCTGTCATCAACATTTATTTGATGTCTGTGGAAATGGATGTTCTTCCAAATGGTTCAAATATACTCCTTGGTTCTTCGAAATGGTTGTATGGTAAGATGCAATAAATGAAAGTATCTGTGATAAGTTTTATACAGGAGGAACAAAATCATAGCTTCATGTGCTGCTGAAACTTGTATTAAATGTTGTGTTGGAAAACTGGATAACAGATGAACAATCTGTTGTTGTGTCATATAATGTTATAGGTATTATTTTAATTACACATGACATGGTGTACAATGGCAAAGTTATTTTGCCTAAGTGATATGCAACAGGCAGCTTGTTTTTTTAATTATACTAAATGGATGCATCCCATAAAATGTTTTAATGTGGAATCAATGACAAGAACTATATTTTTTTACAGGTTTGAACCATCGGAATTCCTCACATGTAGAAGAGGTGTGCTTGTTTGGATTCTAGACATGCCCAGAGAATGTTTAATCCATTGTCCAGTGTCACAAATCAATTTATAGTGGAGACATGCAATACAATCCGAGTGTAGACTAAATACATGCAAGACACTTATTGTGTAGACTTTTGGAAATACAATACAGATATAGTATTAACTATGGAGTAACACAATATGTTATTGTGTTAACTATGGGCAAACACAATATATTATTGTGTTAACTATGGGCAAACACAATATATTAGTGTGTTGACGAAGGGCGAGCTCTTGTTGCTGTGTTTTGATGGCTTCTTTTGTGTGTTGGAAGTTGTGAATATTGTTGGGATATAATTCAAAAAAAGATTAATAGATAACATTCAAAATAGTATGTTACGTAGATGTAAAGATTTCATTAATTGTCAAATTTCATCATTTTTAAAACGTGTTTCAAAATATTTTAGGTTTAGAGGTATGTCTGCTCAATATTGCAATATTATATCATATTACTATATTATTTCAATATTATATTATTATATTATTTTAATATTATATCATTATTATATTATATTATTTCAATATTATATCATCTTTATTATATTTCAATATTATATCAACTTAAATGTTTATTCATGGTGATGTGCAGACATAAAAGCATTCTAAAAGATTTGAGTGTCATTTGTACCAAATACGGGATTGAAACAGGATTTTACCTGAATGGATCCCTAGATTAAATGACACAAACACAATGTTATGAAAGATGGAAGTTTATGAAATGAATTAATAAATATATATGTATATTCTCTACAACAGATACAGTATTATTCTTTCAAGCTCTAAACATGTGACTCATTCAATTACTTCTTCGGGACCCCAAATGGCCAAGTGGTCTAAAGTACTCTCTGTTACGGATCACTGCCATCTCATCTCTGTCTGTGAGGGTTCAAGTCTCAGATTCGGCCAATGTGTGGTATGTGAGAAAGCTTGCCAGTAGCTTCTCCTGGGTCAGTGGTTCTCTCTCTGTTTTTTTTTTCCACCATAAATACTGGCTGCCATGTATAGCCTATCATGTGCTGAAAAAATGGCATTAAACACTACAAAAACAACAAGAATTACTTCACTGAAACATTTGTGACTTGTGAAACCTGATGACATACAGAAAATAATTCATACAATCGTTCAAAAATGGGGATGGGTGAATGTGATTCATATATTTAAAAAATAAATAGACTGTAAAACTATGATGTGATTACGATTAAAATAATCACAAGCAAATAGATGTATCTCAAATGTACACGATTGAAACACAACATATGTTCCATGTACTCAATTGAAACAAACATGATAAATTATAATAGAACTTACGATTGTATCAAAGATTACTCGTATAGCCATTTGTATAGCACATACAATTCATAACCACATGACTCACTGAAATACTTGTAAACGAACATTTTGACCTGCTTCACGTGTTCATTGTCAAACCTCACATCTGTATTCTTGATTTAGCCTACACTTGTGTTGGACACGTGCACCCTTCATGGATCCACCATGCACACAAGTTTATATGTCTATACTTCCATCATTTGTGTGGTCTTGATGGTCACACATGCTTCCATCTCCATACAGACAGACAGACAAACAGATAGACAGACTGACAGCCTGATACACCTGCACACACAGCTAAATAAAACAATCGGGTCATACTAACAGGTACGGAATTAAAATATATAAACACATACTACTAAACTCTTAATAGCAACTAGTAACAGTTGAGAAGTTAATAAAGGCAACATTTCACACTACGTCATTAAAACTGAATATGATTCACATCTTTGCAACACTTGCCTGTATGGCTGTATAATGAAATGGAGATCATACACTCCTTGACAAGATCCCAAAAGCCCAATGTGTCGATTAGAACAGAAACTTGCCTTAACTCTACAGTAAACTGAGTATTAGTAAGGGTAAAATACCAGTGTGTTAATTAGAACAGAAACTTACCTTGGCTCTACAGTAAACTGAGCATTAGTAAGGGTAAAATACCAGTGTGTTAATTAGAACAGAAACTTGCCTTAACTCTACAGTAAACTGAGTATTAGTAAGGGTAAAATACCAGTGTGTTAATTAGAACAGAAATTTGCCTTAACTCTACAGTAAACTGAGTATTAGTAAGGGTAAAATACCAGTGTGTTAATTAGAACAGAAACTTGCCTTAACTCTACAGTAAACTGAGTATTAGTAAGGATAAAATACCAGTGTGTTAATTAGAACAGAAACTTACCTTAACTCTACAGTAAACTGAGTATTAGTAAGGGTAAAATACCAGTGTGTTAATTAGAACAGAAACTTGTCTTAACTCTACAGTAAACTGAGTATTAGTCAGGGTTAAATACCAGTGTGTTAATTAGAACAGAATCTTGCCTTAACTCTACAGTAAACTGAGTATTAGTAAGGGTAAAATACCCGTGCATACCGTGCTTTAAGTTTCCCTCGCTGCCAACAATCTAAGATTAGATGCACATTAGCTCAGTCACTTAACTAAAACAAGTTATCCTCTCTAGGCAATGTTGCATTCGTGTATGACATAAATTTGAAATTATTCCCAGATGAAAGCTTTCGAAAAAACCCATATTCATGAAACCTAAGATTTGTACCAACGTGGATAGAGGTGAGATTCCAGTGATTGGTATGCGAGTGCCAAAAACAACTTTTAGCCACCACTACCTCCATTTCTTGTGAAGAATATATATATATATATATATATATACATATATATATATATATATATATATATATATATATATATATGAATCATTCAACCTTCTGGGAATGACCCTGGAAGTTTTAAGGGAAAGAAACATGTAATGGACACTGAACAGCATGATTCAGCAATGATTGCCTTTGTGTGTTGTTTATTAAAGATAGTTCCAATTTACAGCAAATTTTATCCGACACATGCAAATATCATAGACAGAGCTTATATCTGTTTTAAAACATGGAGTTTAACTGTTTTAATGCTGACAAGGTATTTTATGAAAGAAATAAAAATTGTTATGAGGCAGTGTGTCACTTTTGGTAAAATCAGGGCGACCAGTTAGATTCAGAATTTCTCATTCTTACCAATTAATCCAAGTTATTTTTAGCATGAAACCAGAAACACTTTTTTGTTAGGCCTAATAGGCCATGTTCCAATTTGATTTTGATTATATTTATGTGATTGAATTTACCAATCCACCGAAACCTCTTGTTCCAAGTTTATTTTAATTAAATTTATGTGCTTGAATTTACCTAACACTTGATATTCTGTTTTATTATCATACATATCTTAGAAATATATTTTATTTTATTATTTTTATTTCCTTTCTTGAGAATATTTCCAGTTTATGTTACGAGTTGAATAATGAGACTATTTATGACCGCCATGTCGATTCTCATTGCACTTAATCTTAATATATTAAAATTTAAATACCATGTTCTTTCATTTGAGGAAGACAATTTCTAAAGCCTTGTAAAACAGGTGCATCCTTGCGTGTTATTGAACCTGAATTGGTTGCTTGGTTTGCACCAATAATATAGCCTCAAATCAATATTTTGCATGTTATTTTGTCAGTATGGAATAAATTATAATATATCAAATCAAGTTAAATGTTGTACATAAATTGAAGTTTTAGATTAATACTGGAGAAAAAAACACTAAATTTATTAGTCAGTGTGGCATATCCAAATATTCACTGCTGTATTTATTTATCATTTATTATGAAGTGTTTGTGGCAAAAACAGGTTCATTTAATTTGTTACATGAAAAACTGAAAAATGTAGAGGCTTGAACATGAGACCAAATGTGAGTCTGGCCAGACAATAAAACCACTATATAAATGACTCAGAGGATAAAAACTATTTTGAGAAATAAGTTATTTTGATGCAATACAAGTTTCTATGGCAACTAAAATCAAATCATTTAGAGACTGATCTACACTACAGTGATACCATACACACAAGGCAATTAAAATGCATCATTAATGTAATGTTATTAAGAATAGTATCAAATCAGTTTGGATTCCTTTAGATATATTATTTACCAAACAGACAAGGGAAATAAAAATTCATCATTATTTAATATTATTAAGAATAGTATCAAATCAATTTGGATCCTTTAAGATATATCATTTACCAAACACACAAGGGAAATAAAAATTCATCATTATTTAATGTTATTAAGAATAGCATCAATCAGTTTGTTTTCCTTAAGACATATCATTTACCAAACACACAAGGGAAATAAAAAAAATCATTATTCAATGTTGTGAAGAATATTATCAATCAATTTTTATTCCTTAAGAAGGAGTATATACCATGGAGAAAAGTAATGTACAAATAGAAGAATGGACTAGGGGAGGTAACTTATCAAAGGATACCAAAATATAGACCAATGATTAAGTGGTAACAATTGATTTTAAAGCGTAGCATATTAATTTATATTCAATGTTCTGAAGAATATTATCAAATCATTTTGGATTCCTTAAGTTATTGAAAATATCATAGAGGAAAAGTATTGCAAAAAAAAAAAAACTGATTAAGAGATAAAATTTCATTTTAAAGAATGTAGCAGGTACAATATGTGCACAAATAACGTTTATAATCAAATAATAAAATGTCATATATTATGAGAAGCAGGTCTCTTCCCATGATTCCTAACATTTATAATCAAATAATACAATGTCATATATTATGAGAGGCAGGTCTCTTCCCATGATTCCTAACATTTATAATCAAATAATAAAATGGCATTTATTATGAGAAGCGGGTCTCTTCCCATGATTCCTAACATTTATAATCAAATAATAAAATGTCATTTATTATGAGAGGCACGTCTCTTCCCATGATTCCTTACATTCATAATCAAATAATAAAATGTCATTTATTATGAGAGGCGGGTCTCTTCCCATGATTCCTAACATTTATAATCAAATAATAAAATGGCATTTATTATGAGAGGCACGTCTCTTCCCATGATTCCTAACATTTATAATCCAATGAAAAAAATACATTTTAATACACTCATCGTTGTCATATCTGGTTTGGAGAAAGTTTATGCCGTCGGGTACAAATGAAAAAAAATTAACTTTAGAATGTGATATTCTGAAGAACATATCCCATGTGTGGATGGTGCCTGCAGTAAAATCAATCAGAAGTCTAATGCACTAACGCATGTTTTCCAGGACGGAAACACAGTTGTACGCAGGAATATAAGAAATGATTTTGCAATGGACTTGAGCTAGTATTGCATTGCAGAGTTAAATGCTGCCTTTCAAAAGTACTGAGATGACACTTCCATGATAATGAAGGTCATTTAAAAAGTACTCTGATGACAATGAAGGTCATTTCAAAAGTCGTGTCATGACACTTTCATGATAATAAAGGTCATTTAAAAAGTAGTGATGACACTTTCATGACAATGAAGGTCATTTAAAAAGTACTGGGATGACAATGATGGTCATTTCAAATATACTGTGATGACACTTCCATGACAATGGAGGGTATGTATGTATATGTATGTATGTGTGTGTGTGTGTGTGTGTGTGTGTGTGTTGTTTTGAAATGACTTCCATTGTCATAGAAGTGTTCTCACAGTCGGCTCAAAAATCAGACTGATGTGCTCCTTGGTTGCATCTGTATTCCTATATGCCTGTGAGTCATGGACCCTCACAGCGGATCTCGAAAGGAGGATACAAGCTGTTGAAATGAGATGCTTTCGAAGGTTGCCTGGCATTACATATAGAGATCATGTCACGAATGAGGAAGTGAGAAACAGAATTAGGCAAGCCATTGGGCCCTATGATGAGCTGTTGACCATTGTGAAAAAGCGCAAAATGAAATGGTATGGACATGTCACACGATCAACAGAGCTTGCTAAGACAATCGTGCAAGGTACTGTGCAGGGAGGGCGAAGAAGAGGAAGACAGGAAAAGATGGGAGGATAACATCTCAGAGTGGACAGGACTGAAGCTGAGTGACACAGTGAGAGTATCAGAGAACAGATTGGAATGGAGGAAGCTGGTTGACAGGTCAATAGTGTTGTCCCAACGGTCGGCAGGACTAAGGGATGGATGGATGGATGGATAGATAGATAGATAGATAATTTAGATATTCAAGGGCGTGCTAATCCTGCTGCAACCCCGTGCTGAGTGGGAAAATGTGTTCTCAATCGTTTTAGCTGTGCTGCTATTTACAAAAAGAAAATTGAGTCGCTGAAAGATCATGTAGATTTTGTCATTGTTAGAATACATTTGAAGAATAATCTAACAGCTTTACAGAAAGTGCAAAGACCTGACTAGGTGCTGTGTCATGGGAAATGTGCTGATACTTAAAATAATGGAATTCAGATAGAGAAAGTGCAAAAACCTGACTAGTGAAATCACTGTTCTTGGGAGAAAGCTTGTATTACAATAGATATAATAATTTACAAATATCCGACAATGGCAGCAGATAACTAGCAGTTATGTTTGTAAATCATATATGTAACGATGTTAGAAACATGTTGTGGAACGATGTTGGTAAGGTGTTCTGTAACGATGTTAGTAAGAATACGTGTAACGATGTTAGTAAGGTGTCGTGTAACGATGTTAGAAAGAAGTTGTCTAACAATGTAAGGTGTTGTGTCACAAAGTTACAAAGATATTTTGTAAATATGGTAGTAAGTTGTTGTGTAAGGATGCTAGTAAGGTATCATGTAACGATGTTGGTAAGATGTCGTTTAACGATGTTAGTAAGTTGTCGTGCAACGATGTTAGTAAGGTGTTGTCTAACAATGTAAGGTGTTGTGTTACAAATTTATCTAGATATTTTGCAAATATATTAGTAAGTTGTTGTGTAACGATGCTAATAAGGTATTGTGTAATAATTTTAATAAGATGTTGTCTAAAGATATTAGTAAGGTATTGTGTAACGATATCAGTAAGGTGTTGTGTAACGATGTTAGTAAGGTTTTGTGTAATGATGTTAGTAAGGTGTCGTGTAACCATGTTAGTGAGGTTGTGCAAAGATGTTAGTAAGGTGTTGTGTAACGATGTTAGTAAGGTGTTGTGTAACAATGTTAGTAAGTTGTTGTGTAGTGATGTTAGTAAGGTGTTGTGTAACGATGTTAGTAAGGTATTATGTAACGATATCAGTAAGGTGTTGTGTAACGATGTTAGTAAGGTTTTGTGTAACTTGTCCAGGCATAGGAATGGGATTATCAAGTCATGTTCAATAACAAAACTTGTCCAGGCATAGGAATGGGATTATCAAGACATGTTCAATGACAAGACTCGTCCAGGCATAGGAATGTGACAAGTCATGTTGAATAACAAAACTTGTCCAGGCATTGGAATGGGATTATCAAGACATGTTCAATGACAAGACTCGTCCAGGCATAGGAATGTGACAAGTCATGTTTAATGACAAGACTTTTCCAGGCATAGGAATGTGATTATCAAGACGTGTTCAATGAAAAGACACGTCCAGGCATAGGAATGGGATTATCAAGTCATGTTCAATAACAAAACTTGTCCAGGCATAGGAATGGAATTATTGAGACATATTCAATAACAAAACTTGTCCAGGCATAGGAATGGGATTATCAAGACATGTTCAATAACAAAACATGTCCAGGCATAGGAATGGGATTATCAAGACATGTTCAATGACAAGACTCGTCCAGGCATAGGAATGTGACAAGTCATGCTCAATAACAAAACTTGTCCAGGCATAGGAATGGGATTATCAAGACATGTTCAATGACAAGACTCGTCCAGGCATAGGAATGTGACAAGTCATGTTCAATAACAAAACTTGTCCAGGCATAGGAATGGGATTATCAAGACATGTTCAATGACAAGACTCATCCAGGCATAGGAATGTGACAAGTCATGTTTAATGACAAGACTTTTCCAGGCATAGGAATGTGATTTATCAAGACGTGTTCAATGAAAAGACACGTCCAGGCATAGGAATGGGATTATCAAGTCATGTTCAATAACAAAACTTGTCCAGGCATAGGAATGGGATTATCAAGACATGTTCAATAACGAAACTTGTCCAGGCCTAGGAATGGGATTATCAAGACATGTTCAATAACAAAACATGTCCAGGCCTAGGAATGGGATTATCAAGACATGTTCAATAACAAAACTTGTCCAGGCATAGGAATGGGATTATCAAGAAATGTTCAATGACAAGACTCGTCAAGGCATAGGAATGTTATTATCAAAGTCATGTTCAATGACAACACTTTCCCAGGCATAAGGAATGTGATTATCAAGTCATGTTGAATGACAATACTTTTCCAGGCATAGGAATGTGATTATCAAGACATGTTCAATGACAAGACTTGTCCAGGCATAGGAATGTGACAAGTCATATTTAATGACAAGACTTTTCCAGGCATAGGAATGTGATTATCAAGACGTGTTCAATGAAAAGACTCGTCCAGGCATAGGAATGGGATTATCAAGTCATGTTCAATAACAAAACTTGTCCAGTCATAGGAATAGGATTATCAAGACATGTTCAATGACAAGACTCGTCAAGGCATAGGAATGTGATTATCAAGTTATGTTCAATGACAACACTTTCCCAGGCATAAGGAATGGGATTATCAGGTCATGTTCAATGACAAGACTCGTCCAGGCATAGGAATGTGATTATCAAGTCATGTTGGATGACAAGACTTTTCCAGGCATAGGAATGTGATTATCAAGACATGTTCAATGACAAGACTCGTCCAGGCATTGGAATGGGATTATCAAGTCATGTTCAATAACAAAACTTGTCCATTTATAAGGAATGGGATTATCAAGACATGTTCAATGACAAGACTCGTCCAGGCATAGGAATGTGATTATCAAGTCATGTTGAATGACAAGACTCGTCCAGGTATAGGGATGGGATTGGCAAGACATGTTCAATAACAAGGCTCATTCAGGCATAGGGATGGGATTATCAAGTCATGTTTAATGGCAAGACTCGTCCAGGAATGGGATTATCAAGTCATTTTTAATGGCAAGAGTCGTTCAGGAATAGGAATGGGATTTTCAAGTCATGTTCAATGACAAGACTCGTCCAGAGGTAGGAATAGTATTATCAAGTGATGTTCAATGAAGGCATAGCAATGTTATTTTCAAGTCCTGTTCAATGACATGACTCGTCCAGGAATAGGAATGGGATTATCAAGTCATTTTTAATGGCAAAAGTCATTCAGGCATAGCAATGTTATTTTCAAGTCATATTCAATGACATGACTGGTACAAAAATAGGAATGGGATTATCAAGACATATTCAATGACAAGACTTGTTGAGAAATAGGAATGGGATAATCAAGACATGTTCAATGACAAAATTTGTCCAGGCATATGAATATGATTATCAAGACATGTTCAATGGCATGACTCGTTGAGGCTTAGAAATGGGATGATCAACACATGTTCAATGACAAGACTAGTCCAGGAATTGGAATATGATTATCGAGCCATGTTCAATGGCAAGACTCGTCCAGGGATAGGAATGGGATTATCACTTCACCTTCAATGACAAGACTCATCAGTAATAGGAATAGGATTATCTAGACATGTTCAATGGCAAGACTCGTCCAGCAATAGGAATGGGATTATCAAGTCATGTTTAATGACAAAACTTGTCGAGGCATAGGAATGGGATCATCAAGTCATTTTCAATGACAAGATTGGTCCAGGCATAGGAATGTGATTATCAAGTCATGTTCAATGGCATGATTCGTCCAGGCATAGGAGTGGGATCATCAAGTCATGTTCAATGACAACACTCGTCCAGGCATAGGAATGGGATTATGACTATTATCAAGACAAAGTTATTATTGACTATTAATTTTTCAGGCTGGACGAAATGGCTGTCCTATATAGTGGCATGACTTTCACTCGTCAACCGTTTTTTAAAGAATGTTATAATGAATGATATAATTTGTTTTGTTCATACCCTAAGCTCAAACAACTAATTTATTAAGAAGAATAGAGTGAAATTCGATTACAACAAAAATAATTGATCTGGTGTTATTTACGGTAGTAAATTGGACTGCTGTCTATCTAAGAGAACATTTCAAAAAGAGACACGCAAGAATGATGTAACAACTTGAAATAACCTCCATAACTGTCAAAAATAATCCTAGCAATTGTCACTTTAAACTTTGTTCCTATCTTTCAGATATTTTTTTTTTTTTCAAAAACTTCAAAGATAAAAACATAATCCAAAAGGGGAATGCAAGTACACTTCAACAACGTGGAATAACCGTTACCACAATAATGATCAGTTCTTTACGATCATTAGGCAATGTTTGCAATTGAAATTAAAATTGAAATAGAATTTGAAATTGTAATTGAAATTGAAATTGAAATTGAAGTTAAAATTGTAATTGAAATTGAAGTTGAAATTGTAATTGAAATTGAAATTGAAATTAAAATTGTAATTGAAATTGAAATTGAAGTTAAAATTGTAATTGAAATTGAAGTTAAAATTGTAATTGAAATTGAAATTGAAGTTGAAATTGAAATTAAAATTGTAATTGAAATTGAAATTGAAATTAAAATTGTAATTGAAATTGAAATTAAAATTGTAATTGAAATTGAAATTGAAATTGAAATTGTAATTGAAATTGAAATTGAAGTTAAAATTGTAATTGAAATTGAAGTTAAAATTGTAATTGAAATTGAAATTGAAATTAAAATTGTAATTGAAATTGAAATTGAAGTTAAAATTGTAATTGAAATTGAAGTTGAAATTGTAATTTGAAATTGAAATTGAAATTAAAATTGTAATTGAAATTGAAATTGAAGTTAAAATTGTAATTGAAATTGAAGTTAAAATTGTAATTGAAATTGAAATTGAAGTTGAAATTGAAATTAAAATTGTAATTGAAATTGAAATTGAAATTGAAATTAAAATTGTAATTGAAATTGAAGTTAAAATTGTAATTGAAATTGAAATTGAAATTAAAATTGTAATTGAAATTGAAATTGAAGTTGAAATAGAATTTGAAATTGTAATTGTAATTGTAATTGAAATAGAAGTTGAAATTGTAATTGAAATTTAAAATCTGATACATAGTCAAGATGAGCAAGTTCTGGTTGACCAAAGTTTGTCATTTGTCTATAGATAAAATGTCTGAAAACTAGTTCGAAAGGACTAAAATCTAATAATTTTGTTGCAACTGAGTTCTTAAAAGCAACTTCAGAAAATGGCCAAAACTGTTCCAATCCTTCACCGCATCAAAGCCATTGTTGCACCATTTAACGAGATATTTCTAAAGCCATCAGATCAGATAAGAAAAGCCAAAACATAAATAAAAACTACTGTACGAATTGTTCTTTATGTATGTAGATACTATTTGACTCTGGAAATCTTGTGATGAAAATAGTATTTGTAACTTTACTTAGTTAAAGTCCTGACAATGTCAACCATTATTCTGCTAAATGCATGAAATGCTTACAGGTAATCCTTACATATCATTTGATTAAGTTTCCATGTGCTCTTCAATAGTTAGAAACTGTATATTTAATTCTTGGCCAATACAAATAATTCAAGGTCTTGTGATAAGTCTTGTTGACTTGGCTTGAAAACTCTTGACAAATGCTCTTAAAAGTGACCTTTATCGACTGCAAGAACAAACTGAAAGACCTAACAACGTTTCCTACATTAAATATTTTCAGCATTTTTTATGTCTTCTAATTTCAAAGGTGTTTTGTTTATTGTAGTGATATTGTTATAGATGTAGTAAAGCGCTCAGAACTTCTAAAAATTAGGCGCTATACAATGTTCTCTTTATTATTATTATTATTATTATTATTACTGACTTCTAATTGGCCAGCAAATGGAGTTTCATTGGCTAGAAAAAGAATAATCCTTTGCAATGAATAGAAATAAATATTTGATATCTCCTGGACCACTTGTTAGCAACGGCTACAAAAGGTGGTCTCCATTTTATCATGAGGACTCCAGTTAAACAATGTAACAAACACATACTTATGATGTGGCGTTAGTTTTCCAAAAAAACGTTCTGAAGCAAATAGGAAAATATTGGGATCTTTCCATTTCTGTTAGGCAATGAGTGATTGTTGTTTGTTTTCCTGATTATAATAAAGATAATGGGTAGTCAAAATAGCATAGCTGTGATCAATCCCACTTGTCAATACCATAACTGACCTCATGAAAAGACCGACCAATAAATATATCATCTCTTTGCCACAGCTCTAGTAATGGCACAAATAGGATATACATCAGGTGTTGTAGACTCAATGGGATTGATTTTGTGATCCAAAGCAGATTCGTCATCTGCAAGCCAATGCATTTAGCACAACTTATCTCCAAATAAGCCAATGGCTAGTAATGCCCTCGTTGAGTATAAGCCACACGGTTCTGACTGTCACGTGTCCTTAAAATATGTCAAATGACAGATGTACGCAATCGGAAAGAATATTAACAAAGCTGCACTAAACTCCCAAAAGAAAGATAAATAAAAAAACACTTCATAAGATGTAGACTACTCTACAAAAAATCAAAAGCAATCAGAGAAAAGTTGCTATTCTTGCATTGTGTGCTCTTACTTCTTACAATATATACAGGACGTGATAAGTATTTCTGATAAAGTTCTGCCAGATTGAGATTTTAAGGTGCACGTGTAACACTGATACATTATTTGCCTAAAACGTTCCAAGGGGAAGACTTGCTGACAAATAAATCTTCGAGAGTCAAGGATTAGTAGCAGAATGTTCCACAATACATAATATGTTAGTCGTCTTAATAGGTCTTGATGTCAAAATGGATTCAATTTTGTACTTCTTCAAACAATATGAGCTGTAGCAGCAGAGGGGGTGTATCGGACAACATTTTTAGACAAGTTTTCACTGAAATCACGCTTAAAATCAATGAAACCAATGACATCAGACCCAAAAGTCAATGACATCAGGTCCCAAATGTGTGTGTGAATCATGGATTAGGTCCAAAAAAAAATATGAAAAAAATCAATGAAATTAATGAAATCAAAAACTTTTCAACTATTACATTTTTTGGGAAAAAGGGACTACAACATCGTTGTCACTCACCCTCTCTGCTGCTATGGGTTAACCGAATATTTGATCCAGTCCGATACGATATCGTGTTCGAGGGTCATGTAAATCACTACGACGAAAATCCTTTCAGGATTTCACAAATAGACTAATTTGTAAAACCTCCTCTTGTAAATCAATCAGATTATTAGACTGGTCAGTGAGTTTGAAATTAATTCTGGTTAATGAATTATTATGACATCGCATATAGACTGGATTCACCGGGGACTCAATTATTAAAAACCCTGGAGGGGCTGTTGGTGCAAATGAATACAAAATATATCCCTGCTGAGCTTGATTTGATCGTTCTAAATTTATTTGATAGCTTCCTTCGATCACATCACACACTAAATTGAGCGCAATCACCGTTGAAATATTCACATTGAACGGAGCAATATGCCTGCCACCACCATCTGCGTCATTATTGTGTGTCAGGATAGTTGTTTGTGGTTGTGATGGTGTTTTTTTCCACGTATCATGGATTTTTTTGAAACCTTCATCGATGGCATCATCGAGAGATTTTTGTAATTCTAAGAGATTATATCCTGGTAGTTTGAATGTTGGAATATCTCTTATGCGGATCTTATAGTCTATTGCAAATAAATCTCTTGTTTTAGGACTACTGTCACCTAATACCTCTTGAATAATTTGTGAATGAAATGTTTCCATGTCATTGATGATTTTGTTACATGTTTCTACGACACTGATAAATTCATCTCGGGTGAGAGTGCCGGATCTAAGAGATATAAACAACAACGAAATATCGTTATTGAAAGCTGTGAAATTTTCAGTGATTTTATCCCGGTTAGCAAGATGATGAATAAGTCGTACTCTTTCATCATATTCTACTCTAATGAAAAAATATGACTTATCATAATATCTATAGCTTTTTATTGGATTATCAGATTTTATCCTGTCTGTGATATAATCGGTTTTTTGTGGTTCTGGTAATTTAACGGTTTTTCCACCGGGTGGTAATTCAGGCCATCCTAGTACGGTTCTAATAGAACTCTGATAGATATCTACGACGTATCCTTCTGTGCTTATTTCAATGGCAGATGATAGTGTCGGCACATGAACTGTTATAGCTATTTTTGATTCTTTTCCAGTAATCGATTTTATTCTACGCGCGAATTCATCATTGATTTGTTCAATTTGATATGATCCGGTTGGTATGGAAACAACATTCCAGTCTGGTGTACCGTCGGGTTTATTCTTATTTGCAAATACCAGTGAATTATTGGGTTGTTGACCACCAAATGATTTTGACCTAATATTTGGCCAACTGTGGTATACTCGTAATTTTGCTAGCGCTATCTCCTTCACTGGGACCGGAGAGGGGAAATTCACACTGAATTCTGGATTCGTTGAGGTTATTGAGATCATGCTTGTTTGTACTGGGTTTGTGTTCTCCACTATTTGTTGAAGTAATTCCATCGGTGTTGTCATTGTTATTATACTCATGTTTTTGTACTTCTAATTTTGACATCGCAGAATCATATATATCTACCATCGCTGAAAACTCACTCTCTGATATAATTGTATCATCGAGCGATGACGATATCAATGAGGATAATTGCGAGTATGCAGTGGACACAACATGAAATTGAATTATGTTTTCTTGTAGTTTCCGTTGGCTGCATGAGGATATTTTTTTTGTGATTATTGAAATAATTCCAGCGATTGTTGTTGCCGCAGAAATGCAAATTGGAACAGCTATCGGAGCCATCATTGTCACTGAAGACAGTATAATACCAGCTCCGGTGATTACACCACTCACTGAATACACAGTAACATCAATTGCGGTAATTCTCCTGCGATATTTTTTAATTTTCAATTCATACTCCTCAGACAAGGTTTTGAGTCTAGTTTGATATTCTCTGACCTGATCATAGCGATATTGCGATGATGAAATCATTTTTTATTTTAAATACGCTAGCGTTTTCAATTACGATTTACTTAAATTCGCTACGAATTCCACATACCACGTTGTTGAGACCCTAACCAAATTTTTATCAGTAGATGTGATTGTGAACTTTTCAGTTGTATTCTTGTCGATGATCGTTGAAATCGTATTATTGACCCCAGATGAACTGGACGATGAAATATTAAATTGAGACGATGGTGTTACTAGTGTTAATCGATAAATACCCTTAACGGTTGCAGTGATATCTAATGTGTTGTTTGTAGGTGTCCACTCAAATGATCCGTGTTGGATTGTGTATACTAAGTTGTTGGTTTTCTCATGAGGAATTTTTGTTTTTTCAATGGCTGTTATCATCCTCGAAAGATCACCTTTGATGTCTTCGATGGAGGTTTTCGTCTCATCGATGGATTTTTTAATATCAGGGAGTTTTAGTTCAATTTTATCGAATGTAGTTCCAATAAATTTATCAATGATATTTCTACGAAATGCGGTAAACTGTTTTATATGTTCTTCGGTTTTAGATTGAAGTGTTGCTAGTTCTAACGCAGAATCGTTGAGAGTTTTAAATCGATCTGTAATCGTCGAAAAAAGTACGCCTGGTTTGAGTTTACCCTGATAGGAAAATAACGCGATAGTATCCTCGATTGCGTTTTGTTGTTTAACCAAAATATCATCCAGAGAAATATTACTGGTTTTCAATTTACCCTGATCGGAAAATAACGCGATAGTATCCTCGATTGCGTTTCGTTGTTTAACCAAAATATCATCCAGAGAAATATTACTGGTTTTCAATTTACCCTGATCGGAAAATAACGCAACGGTGTTCTCGATTGCGTTTCGTTGTTTAACCAAAATATCATCCAGAGAAATATTACTGGTTTTCAATTTACCCTGATCGGAAAATAACGCAACGGCGTTCTCGATTGCGTTTTGTTGTTTAACTAAAATATCATCCAGAGAAATATTACTAGATTTCAATTTACCCTGTTTGTCTTGAAATACAACTATTTCGTTCGGGTCAACACTTGTTAAATTTAACGTCTCAGCGATTTCATCTTTAATTTTTTTTGTTATATCCTTGATAGAATCAGGGGTTGCAGTGTCATCGGGTTTGGGTTTCAGAGGTCTTCCCCAAATATCAATCATGTTATTGTAAAACTCTTTCTCTCTCTAAAAAGCGATTACTAGTGTAGTCATTAACGACAATATGAGGTGGTTTTCCCCTTGGGTTACCCAAGGAGTTAGAAATAGCATCAAGGACATTTAATACTTCACTGCCACATATTGGTGGGTCATTGATTTGTTGTGTTGGTAGCGTAGAATACCAAGTCTTCATTGGAAGGGTTTTTATATACCGCATAAACTCTTTTGGTGGGGCTAATCCATATGAATCAAAATAGACAATCCCACGTGGATCAATAGCGTATGCAACCCAGTGAGTTCCAGGTCCGGTGCTGTTATCGAGATTAATAATACCTGTTTCAGTTTTGTTTGGTTGATGTGGTAATTGATCTTTCATAAAAACACCTCTGAAATTTTTAATCACTAGTTTTTTAGCAGCATCCATTAAATCAAAATTGGACATTGGAACCATCGAAGATTTCTGAATTAATAAACCGTTCCTGGTAGTCTCAGGCCTGATCCGTGAACGGATCTCCCGCTGTACCATGAATACGGGGTTCCTGGTAGTCTTAGACCTTTTCCGCTGTACCAAGAATACGGGGTTCCTGGTAGTCTTAGACCCTTTCCCTTTTTTTTATATCCTTGTCCAGTTGCCTTTTTTAGTGCCATTCCTGCTGCAGTACCAACGGCTCCTAACGCTGCTGCTTTAGCCACCGCTGGGGCTGCTGCTGCAATCAATGCTGGTATTGCAGCTAACAATGGAAATATACCGCCTGTTTTCATCATATTTTTAATAGCAGCCGCAGAGAGAGTAATCTGAACTCCCTTTTTATCCTTGAAAGCATCATTGAAATGTTTCACCTGACGAGTTGTCAGCGATAATTTATTTTCACCACCAGTCATTTGGCTGGGTTTCAACGTGATTGTGGTTCCACATTTTTTAGCCGATTCTGATTGCAATTTTTTGATTTGACCAGGAGTTAACGTAACACTAATAACACTATATGACATTATATATAATTGATTGATTCTAATTCAATGAAAAATCGAGAAAAATCGTTCAAAGATTTTCTACTGGGGCATCTACCACTCTCATTCTTCCACCAACACCTTCGAGTAGCATTGATTTATCACTGAGAATGACAGCAACCGCTCTATAATCAGCAATAGCACCACGAGTCACATTAGCTCTAAAGTGTATATCAACAACTGACTGTCTTGTCAAATCGAGATGTTCCAGTGAGAAGTAGTAGATCGGATACAGATTTTTAAAATCAAATTGTGATATTTGCAAACCAGTATCCACATTTTGATCGCGTGCCATAAATGACAACAGACGATGATAAACTCGTGCAATATGATTTTCTGTGTAATTAAGTTGTATATCCTCAGATGGTTCCTGCTGGCCGTTTATTCTCAGTGAGACGTCTTTCATACCTAATTGATCAAATATCATATGACTGAAGAGTTGATTGCCAACTCGTGTGTTATCCTGTAACGCAATAAATATATGACGTGGCGCAGAAACGCCTTGTTTTGATGCTAGGTTCCAAGTGAATAACCCGTTGATATTTGATTGCTTCACATCTGTACTCACGGTTAGCCAACTCAACAACGACTTTCCTCCTTGGTCCATAAATGATAGTAATCGTCCTTCTGCGGTGATTGCTGGAGTCAACACTGGCATCCACAATGATATTTTTGTTAAATTGACTTTACCGGCATCATCATTTATATGTGCTGCAGCTGGGTTTGCTGGAATCCTCCAAATTGCGTCGTTATCATCACTCTTTCGTACAAGCGATACTGTATGCTTCGCCCCGTAGATAACTTTTCTGACGTTTCTACAGAATCCAAAAATATGATGCAGTGGAATCGCACATGAAAATGATTTACGCCCTACTCCCAACATTGCGTTTCGTGTTGCAGCTCCTAGATTGAAATTAGGATCGTTGTTTATAACTACAGCCTCGACATCAGCATTAGCTGTATCAGCATTATTTCTTGGTCGTCTTACAACAAATGGATTTCCACCAGCGGTATTCTTACCATCTTTTGCAAACATCATAGACGGACCCGCTGATCTTGTATAATCATCAGAATATCTCGCTAACCCTATGATTGTTGTGGCCACATCAACATCACGATCTATGGACTCAATTTCTTTTCCATCAATGAGATATCTAGCACTCTCAAATAACGCCATAATACCATTATTGACAAAACCGACTTGAGTACCAGCTGGATACGGTGCTGGTACAGCAGTAGTATCAGCAGCTGTTACAATTTCTCCTTCTACTTCAATAAATGCTTCACAGGGCAAAAAGTATTTACTGGTATCATGGACTTGAAGATCAATTCTTGCTCGACTATTTGAGTCTATGGCATGATAGGCGTAATATTGATAATCGCGTACAGAATCATTCTTGGGGACTGGGGCGTCTATATCAAATGCTGGATCAGATGATTTTTTGAACATTTTATTCTATTTATCAGAGTCTAAATAGTGAAATCGTAAACGATTTTTTCATTTTCATCGACGTAGTTTTTTAAGGCCACTTCCTGCTATCATGTTTGCAATATTGCTTTGGTCCCCTTGATTTACCATCGACGCTAGTTTTTCATCTACTGCGTTATTTATTATTTTACTAACACTTGCAGGCATTTCTTCTGTAGACGGTAACGGTTTCTTTTTTCGCCCCACTAATGATGTTATTTTATCCTTCGCAGTTGAAAACGCTTTCCCGGCAAGATCTCCAACAGTACTAATACCCTTATCACGAATAACATCAATGGCTTTCATTGATAACTGTTTAGCCAACGGCATCACTTTTGGGGCCATTCTTGAAAAGAATCCTAAAATGGTATTGCCGAGGCCATCTCCGTAGTATGCTCTATAAACTGGAAACCGTGAATTAACTACATAGACGAGGGTTGGTTTATCATGATTGTAGTGTACGATCATTATTATAAAAACAATAGTGTTTTCAATTGTTATTTAATCACTATGATACCCATTTGCTAACTCGTCAATTAAATCTCGATATGTTTTGATATCCATGATACCGCCGGCAAATAACCGTCTACAGATATCAGCTGCTTCATTAATTATTTCTGGAGAGTTATTTCCAGCTCGGAATCCTCCTACAAGAACATCTAATCGTGATATATCATTGATAACACTATCAGGACAAATGTTTCCAATCCTTGGATTTCCTAATCCACTTCCGCTATAGCCAGCTGCTTCATCTAGTTTGTCTGTATCCGTGGTTTGTAAATAATCAAGAGTATCATCATCATCATCATCATCACGTGGTATTTGTTGTTTTTTAGGTTCTTCTTGTTTTTTTTTGTCTCCGTGTTGGTGTTTGACGTCGTTCTTCTAAATCATCATCATCAGGTGGTAGTTGTTGTTTTTTTTGTCTTCTTGTTTGTCTACGTGTTGGTGTTTGACGTTTTAGTTCTTGCCGTTCTTCTATTTCTCGTTGTCGCTCTTCTATTTGTTCTCTTTTATAATAACTAATTCCCTTTTTAAATTCCTTGTATCCTATCTCATCCTTATTCAAACGACCAATCCCTTTATTTAGTTTATACAAATTATCGAACCAATCATTACTTGATATTCTATCATTTTTATACTCGTCCTTTAAAAAATCTTTTTTTGAATTATAGCTTTGAGCAGCAAAATTACCAAAGGCTTGATAATCCTTTGATTTCAATAAACTAGGTTTTTTTATTAATATTTTAGCATGATCAGTAAATTTATTCAACAGAGAAACAGTCGTTTTTTTCGGATCAGTTTTTTCAGTTTGTTCAGTTTTCGCTGCTAGTTTTTCAAGTTCACCAATAACAGATTTCCCCGTCTCGGGACTATCTCCCAGTATAGCACGCTCTACCCCCTTCGTTGCTGTGGTTACTGGTTTAAACAATTCTTCAGACCCCAGAGCAAAATCAGTTTGTAAACTCTGTCGTTGTTGCAGTTTATTTCTTACAGAGTCACGAATTGGTATAAATTTCTTAATTGCATCTAGTCGCTCACGAGCCAGTTGGGTTGTTAATGCTTCATTGACCATTATTTGAAATCGCAAACCATTTTTCAATTGTAAAACACTTTCTCTACTTTTTTGACATGTCGGATGATTTTAAACACAGTCATGGAAGCGTTATTTCATCGTGAGACACCTTCTATCATTGATGGAGAAAGTGTCATAATTGTATATAAAATAAATAATACTGACAGTTTCTCCACTTTTTTGACATGTCGGATGATTTTTGATACAGTCATGGAAGTGTTATTTCATCTTATAACAGCTTCTATCAATGATGAGGAAAGTGTGGAAATTGTATATAAAATAATTAATACCACAGTTTCCTCATTCTATTTTTGACATCTCCTTTGAGGGTCGGCTAAAAAAATGAAAATCTCTTGAGGGTCGGAATGATAAAATGGTCGGGCAATCAATGGTCGGGCAATCAAAATTGTTCATTTTCTTGAATTAATGCTCGTAGGTTTCTAATTTTAGAGTTGACTTCTTTTTTCAATTCGTATTCGTACCCCAATTCTTTTCGTATTCCTTCTACGATAGTATACAACGGAACGAACACACTGATGTCACTGGAAAATGAAAGAGAGTCTTTAATAGAATTCTGAATTTTTTTGATGAGTGCATATTTCTTGGGTAGCATATATTTGTTAGTGCTAACCCCGTATTCTATATCCTGAAAATCAGACACAATTTGATCAGGATTTAATCCATCTGATAGTTTGATATCCTGATTTTTCAATTTTGCTATTTCAACTATGATGCTATTCATGTTTTCAGAATTCATTATTCTATAAGTATGACATATCTCTAATTGGAAATTATGACGCATTAGACATAACTAAATTGAACTTTTTGCCCCGTCTTTTTTGAAATAGCCGATCGATAAATCCCCTCTGCAACGAATCGTACAGAAGTCGGACAGATATTGAAATATTTTCCGGCTTCATTCATAGATGAAAATATTTTTTCTTCATTAGTTATTGTATTCAAAGATGTCACAGGTCTCTTCCCAACCGTTTTGCAAGTGCCAGTCTTTCCTTGTTTGGAATTCTCACTCAGTGTGATAGCCTGCAGATTGGATACAGAATTATTCTTTGGATTAGAATCCTTGTGGTAAATAACAAAACCATCCTTGATCAATCCATAATGACATTCATACACGAAACGATGAATGAGATAATTTTTCGTTTCTTTTCCTCCGCCAACAGTAAACCTCAAATACCCTTGATTAGTCACAACACCGACCGGTTTCTTTAGTCTACGGTTTCTGACAGTACCATCACTGGATGCTTCATAATTTGTAATCACTGGATGTGGTCTGAATTCTTGGTTCATATATACTATTCTATTGTTTGTCTAATTCAGTGTTTGGTTCAATAATTACATCACTGGAAAATCTTTCGATATAGTCTTGCGGGGTTCTTATGATTTTATCCTTGATGTTGTCAGGGTCAAGGGCCTTTTCAGGGTCATAATTTCTGATAGATTGTCCATTTTTTATTCTTTTATCATAATAACGCTTCAATTCCCTATATCGCTTACCACCACAATCAATACACAATTGTGATCTTCCTTTGACCCCAACCCCACATCGAATACAGGGTAACGGACCAAGACTTCCACGTCGAAAACTTTGCATATGATACCTACAGTATTCATTTTTTCTGCATGATTTGTTACACGGGGTTACATTTCCCATCATGAGCCATTTGCAGTGATTCATTATACATAAAACTTTCATTTAAATGTTTGTTTTTTATATAGCATGAAGGAGTTCAAGAGATTGACTTCGAAAAATGCTAAATTCAATGCCGATAGAGAGTTCAAGAGATTATTGAAAATCAATCCTAGATTTAATCTCGATAGACCAAAAAAACGTCAAAAACGTCCAAGAGACGGAAACATGAAAGAGTTTAAGAGATTATTAAAAATCAATCCTAGATTTAAGCTCGATAAACCCAAAAAACGTCCAATAGACGGAAACAAACGTAACAAACGTCCAAGAGACGGAAACATGAAAGAGTTTAAGAGATTATTGAAAATCAATCCTAAATTTAATATCGATAGACCCAAAAAGCGTAACAAACGCACAATAGACGGAAACATGAAAGAGTTTAAGAGATTATTAAAAATCAATCCTAGATTTAATCGCGATAGACCCAAAAAACGTAACAAACGTCCAAGAGACGGAAACATGAGATCATCATGGAAGGATGCTCAATTCAATCTTGATATAGTTTCTAATACACCCAAGAATAAAATTCTTGATAAACCCATCAGAGACTGTTTTAATGAATTCAAGCGTGATGGAGCATCTTATTGCTGGTCAACATTTCGAATTGATGGTGTTGTTGACGCTACCATGAATGATGAAAAAGCAGCAGTGATCATTTCACGTGTTGGGGAAAAAAGTCATTTTTTCCGAATCAAATTCATTATCCGTGAGAATGGCAAATGGATTATTAAGGATAAATTTGAACCCATTCTCAAGGGTAAAAAAACTGTCACCGTGAATCAGGATTCCAAACCGGGAATTTTGACTGGAATTGATAAACCCTACTACGAAAGATCTTATCCTGT
The DNA here is from genome assembly GCA_029339505.1 of Unio delphinus. Classification (NCBI taxonomy): domain Eukaryota; kingdom Metazoa; phylum Mollusca; class Bivalvia; order Unionida; family Unionidae; genus Unio; species Unio delphinus. The sequence continues at coordinate 2,310,570 of JAQISU010000103.1, forward strand.
CACAGCAGTTGTTTACGGGATCTATCCGCTCAATGAAAAACCTGATATTTCAAAACTAGCACCCATGAAATATTCGACAGGGCTCAATTGTGTAGCAGAACGAATAATAGAACACTTCACAAATGCATCCCGGGGGAATAAACTCACTGATCTAAGACGAAAAAAAATAACCGAGTGGGAGTTCACGGTAAAAGAGCATGGAGCAACAATTCAGGATATAGCCAAATTAGAAACATCATTAAGATTTCCAATATCGGTAAGAACAATCAACGGTGAAGTATTATACGAATCGAAATATCAATCAAAAGGAACCCTCATTGAAATTATTGATCATAACGCGCACGCGTGGTCATCTGCAGTAACAATATTCCCACGAGATAGAACCGTAAAATATCTATCCCCAGCAGGGTTGGGACCTGAAGAATGTTTTACCGAGCAGAAATTATTTGATGCTATTTACCATTTGAGTAAAAACGATCCTGTGTCAGTGTGGCTATTTCATAGTACTTCAGACGAAGAATGCAAATTTGATCAGTTTGTAAGGCCTAACGGAGAATTATACCGTACTGAAGAGCTACATAATCAAATGAAACAACTAGCTAGTGAGTTTTCTGAGGGGGAAATCGAAGATCAATTATTAGCAAACTGTTTCACAGTACCATCCATTGCAGCACATTTTGCAAGAAAGAAAAACGCGTGGAACCCAACACGAAGTGAGTTTTTATCAGATGTCAAATTGTCCTGTCTTGAATACAGCCACGGCGGATTATGGAACACAAAATACACCTCTGATTCCGTTATTTCAGTTGATATGATTGCGTGTTATCCAGGAAGTTTTCTTGGGTATGGAGAATGCGAGAAATATTTCAAACGATTTGGACACCCTACACACGAAATGACCCGTGTTGCTATTAATGGACCGCTTCCTGATTTTGATTTAACCGGATTCGCTTGTGTAGTATCATTTGAAATGGCTGAAGGACTTCATCCGTGTAGTTATCTTTGGATTGGTAAACACATGTCTGAAAAACACTGGATGCCAATAGTGTTATTACGGTATATGCTTGATTGTAAGATGTTAAAATCATTAATTGTCAGTGAAGCAATTATATCCTATCGAGTACAGAAATCAGTCTGGTTACCACAACCTGATCTAGAAAAAATAATTAGCGAAGAGCGAAAACTGTTTCCTGATTTTAATGAACAACAAATCATAGATTGGTCCAGACAGTTATTTGAAATCAGAAACAATGAAGCAAAAAATCTTGGACGAAGAATAATCGGTAAATTTACCCAAGGTGGCAAAGATGATAATACGAAATATTCTTCACGATTGATTATAGACAACGCTGAATACGATTTTGTAATGGCGGATTTAACGAATAAGGGCCTATATGTCAATCGTAAGGACGCATTTCTGTCCGATGGAACCAAATTGGGTACAATTGTTACCTACAATGATGGATACCATCCGCAGTACACACATTTGAGAGCTTCTATGCTCGGTTATGCTTCTATCAATCTGTTTTCAATGATCAATAGATTTCCTACCACCGCAGTTAGAGTTGCTACTGATTCATTTTACATAAATAGCAAAATGGCTGATTTTAAGGCTACTGGCAACGAGAAATGGGGATCATGGAGAATTAAGAAAGAAATGATTCATGATTATATTCCATCAGCAGATGTTACCATTGAAAATAATTACTTAGAAAGCAATCAGTGTTCAGAATTTTCTAGTGCACCACCGATTTCTGATCCAATATGCCTGTATAAAACAGTTTATTTAAACGGCTGTGGTGGGTCAGGAAAAACAACCCGGGCAATTGAGTTATTCCGTTGTGGAAACGCTAGCGTTTCTAACATGATTGTGCTAACACCAACTCATAGACTTGCAAGAGAAATGATACAGAGAGGGGTAAATGCCTGCACTTATCACAGCTTTTTCCGATGGAAGGGAGATAAATGGACTCCTGAGCGCATGGGAGAGAAATTTATTCCTGAAATCATGATTTGGGATGAAATAGACACAGTGTCAGAAGATGTCTTAAAAATATTTCTTGAGTGGTTGTTATTGAAGAATACAAAAGTCGTCATGTGCGGTGATCACGGGCAACCACCACCATTTGTCGGTGCATCCCCCGATGAATGGCTAAAGGGTTTTGTAGACTATTATGAAGAAATTGATACCGATCATAGATCACTTGATGAAAAATTAAAAGCATTGAAGAAACTAATTAGATTACAACCGGATAGAATCCAGTGTGAAATAACCCGTGAAATAATTTCGGAAACTCCCATGAATGAGTTTTGGGAAGCGTGGAGACCAAATGATTTAATCATTGCAAGTAGAAAAATAGTCAGGGACACACTTCAGATGAAGTTATTTGAATTGCATAAACAAAAATTTGCAACACTTCCAGTACCGTTATGTTATAGGCCATCGGATACGCGAAAACAGAATATTGAAGTTGATATTCCAGGACAGAGTGAAAAACAAATTCTCGTATTAAATGATATTGTGCTGGTTGATATCAATGTCGTTGAAGATGCATTGCGTGCTAATAAATCCCCATGGACGCTAGGATACGCAGCGACGATACATTCTTCACAGGGATTGACTATATCGGATACAATTGTTTGGATGGTAGATAATCGCATCGAATGGTCAAATTTAGTCTATCTTTCAGTATCCAGAGTACGAAAAATAAATCAACTTCGAAGAATTGTCCTGACAAGAGTCAGGCGATGATGAAATCATTGGCGATGATGAAATCATTGGTGACGATAATGATATTATTGATAAAAAACTCTCCGGTTACAAACAACAGGACAAAAAAAACAACGAGAATTTGATATTGATGCTGAATTAATAATCACTTTGAAGAAACAACAGAATAATCACTGCACGAGTTGCAATTGTATAATGCGTTGGCAGTATTCGGATAAGGATCCTCGCCAATTCACCGTAGACAGAAAAAATAACAATCTCGGTCATGTCAGAAATAATGTGATGTTGACTTGTCTTGAGTGCAATAGACGCAAGGGTGCTAGTTAAGACCATGCGGTGGTAATTGAGTATCGTCAGGAATTACTTGTAGTTGTTGTCTAGTAAACCCACGCTGAGGGGCAGTTGAATCCAGTTTATAGATTGGAAGTCTACCCGTAGATCGTGTTATACTAGATATCTTATGCGTAGTGACGCTCCAAATAGGATCAGTAGCCCTTTTTGTACCACCCTCAAGCTCTCCTGGTTCATATAAATACCTCACAATGACATTACTACCAAGAATTGGTTCTTTGAAATCTTTTTGTGGTTTTTCAGGTATCGACTTCTTTTTAATCGCGTTGATAGGTTTCATGTTGATGGTTCTAGTAATCTCGTTATTCAGTGCGGTAACTACACCTGGTAATCTCTTAACCCATTCACGGGATCTTTTTTCTTGGATGAATTCTTTTGCATATTGATATCCAAATAACCGCTCAGCAAGAATCCGATTAAATCGTTCTACAATGGCCTGATCACGATGCAGTGCAGTATGCCCTCGTCTGATAGCGACATTGTGATATTTCATTGTAGATAACCCTGCACCCTGAAATTCCTTGCCCGGGTCAACTTGTAACAGATTTGGCCAGTGCAGAGGGCTCCTTCGATAAATCCTTTCAAATGCAGAAGCCACTTCAGTGGCTGATTTTGTTTTTAACGGTTCTGCTTCTTTGTATCGACTTGCAATATCAACTACAGTTAACGCATATTTGTAACCACGATCATGTGGCAGAAATAATAGATCAGCCTGATGAACTTCATTAGGAAAGGTCACATCAAAATGCGAGAATTGAATTTGTTTAGGCGGTGGTAGATAAATTTGCCATAGTGCCTGTTTGGATAACCAATGAGCCGCAGTGGTTTTTTTCACTTTTGCGGCGCTAGCGAGTTTACTGATTGAAGCGTTACCCTTCCAGTATCCTCTTGGGGAATAATAAATAGATTCCATGTTGTTATTAATTACCAGCACCTAACATCAATTTACTTTTCATAGCCGATTTTATCAAAAATGAAGCCAATTTTTCTTTGAAGGATTTATCAGGAATGGCATTCAACGCATGAATTAATTTCACATCTGCTAGATGCCTGTGTTGCAAATTGCTGCTTTTATAAGCAACATCATGAAGGTGACAGGCCTTATCAATAGCGTTTATTGGTTCCTCACCGGGTCGGGGCTGATTTTGATCATTGAGTCTGATATCAAGTCTTGTTCCCGGTCCACAATAACTATACCCTGGAAGGTGTTTTTCTCCGGGGTATTTCCCCCATGGGGTTCCAGGGAGTTTTGCTAATTTGGCAGCGATATCACCTCCTCGTTTTTTTTTAAAGGTTCCTTGGGTTCCTTGGGTTTAGAAACAAATCTAAATTTCTTTGTACTACACTGTACGCATTTACCAGAAAGCGCTGATCGGTTATTTTTAGTTGTAATCGTCGTCAAGTCATCTGTGCCAGTACGCGCCTTACACTTCACGCAATATAGATCCATAATTTATGTATAGAGATATGAATATAATTGATTTTTCAGCGACTAAAATAAGAGAACCAGTGAAGCATCATGCAGCGCTACCAAACTCTATCCGCGCAATTATAATCGGGCCATCTGGATCCGGCAAGACGCAATTGTTGCTCAATTTAATAATGAGATGGATGAAATGGGATAAGTTGTATTTAATTGCCCCTAGCGTAGATGATCAACGATGCTATGAAGTGCTAAAAGATTTTAATGAAAACGCTTCAGAGATTGCCGGCGAGGATGTTATTGAATTTATAACCGATATTGACGAGGCGCCATCCGTGAATGACCTCGATGGAAGTATCAACAATTTAGTTGTATACGACGATGTCATGTTAGATAATCAAAAAAATCCTGCTAGAATATTTTCCCGAGGCAGGCATAAAAACACGGACGTGATCTATGTCACTCAACGCTACACTCAGATTCCAAAAGTGATTAGAGATAACTGTAATATGCTTGCTGTATTCAACGGCGTTGATACACATACGCTACGAAATATTTGGCAGACATGGTGCTCCGATATGGACTTCAATCAATTTAGAAATTTCTTTAGTCATGCTCAGTCTGCCCCACACGGATTTGTAACAATAAATTTACATGACCCTCGAACACGATATCGTATCGGATTGGATCAAATATTCGGTTAACCCCAACTGAAAGTTCTAGTGAGTGGCAACGACGTTGTAGTCCCTTTTCCCAAAAAATCGATGGAGGATTTCATTAATTTCATTGATTTTTTCATATTTTTTTTTTGGACCTAATCCATGAAACGATATCAGATTCACACACACATTTGGGTCTGATGTCACTGGTTTCATTGTTTTTAAGCGTGATTTCAGTGAAAACTTGTCTAAAAATGTTGTCCGATACACCCCCTCTGCTGCTGCTGTTCGTATATCATAATCATGATCAACATTCTTATCATTAAAAACAAATATCAAATATTTGTTTATTTAAAATCTACAAAATGGACAGAGGTCATTCAATGTTATTTTAAAGATCCTGTGTCGATATGCCTCAAGTACCTACGTATACACAGAAAGATCAAAAGGACATTTTAATACACTGCGACTTTTGCTTGTGGCTGATGGTGCCAATCCTTGTAAGTAAACTGTATATTTTTATTTTATATACACACATAGCAATATTTCCTACTTGACCTAATGTTACAATACTGCTTTCTTGACATCTTTCACTATATCTCAAGTAGCAACAGAAGGATCTTGACTAAACCAACCACTGGGAAATCACTCAAATTTGATTACAGGTTAATTATTATAACTAATTCTAAAACTTTTCAACACCTATTTATGGATCATATGAAGTCTAAAAAAACATGCCAAAGGTGAGAACATATGAATATATGCATAACAACAATAACTTATTCTAGACCGTCTACAATAACCATCTTTGCGGATGGCTTGCACCAGATGGAAAGAGGAATCCTATCAGTTCTGGGATTCAAGGTAAAAGTTTGGCTGAATGAATAAAAGGTTTTCTTAAATAATTAGTTTAGTTATTCAACATGTACCTTGACAAACATTTATACAGTATTTGCACTCAAGGTATGGAAAAGGCCTGTTTGTAGAGTGTTTGCACTTAAGGTATGGAAAAGGCCTGTTTGTAGAGTGTTTGCACTTAAGGTATGGAAAGGCCTGTTTGTAGAGTGTTTGCACTTAAGGTATGGAAAAGGCCTGTTTGTAGAGTGTTTGCACTTAAGGTATGGGAAAGGCCTGTTTGTAGAGTATTTGCACTTAAGGTATGGAAAGGGCCTGTTTATAGAGTATTTCCACTTATGGTATGGAAAAAGCCTGTTTATAGAGTATTTGCACTTAAGGTGTGGAAAAGGCCTGTTTGTAGAGTGTTTGTACTTAAGGTGTGGAAAAGGCCTGTTTGTAGAGTGTTTGCACTTAAGGTATGGAAAAGGCCTGTTTGTAGAGTGTTTGCACTTAAGGTGTGGAAAAGGCCTGTTTGTAGAGTGTTTGCACATAAGGTATGGAAAAGGCCTGTTTGTAGAGTGTTTGCACATAAGGTATATTTGTAGAGTGTTTGCACTTAAGGTGTGGAAAAGGCCTGTTTGTAGAGTGTTCGTACATCTTAGGTGTGGAAAAGGCCTGTTTGCAGAGTGTTTGCACATAAGGTGTGGAAAAGGCCTGTTTGGTTTTCAGATCCAATGGTCTATGTCATTATGTTTGATAAAAGTATTTAGTATTTTGTTTAAATTAACTGCTGTTCCACATTAAGTTCCTTAACCAAACTTGGTGTGTGTCTTGCAATTTTGCTAATTAAAAATCTTTTGATTCTGTGTTCTAACAATCAGAAGTCAATATCATGGCACATGATCCACTACAGTTATACGTTACACTAACGTACAGACAGCACACAGCACCTATTAGAACCACCGGTCCAAAACATTTAGATGCTACCCCGGACGTTTACACTTCTAGACAGCTCCGGACACTCGGACATTTAGACTTCTAGATAGTTACGGATATTTACACATCTCAACAGATATCCTCAGACATCATGACCTCCTGTTCACGCCAGATACAAACGTAGACGGACAGACAGTCAGACACCTCAATTTGATCGCACAATCAAATGGCACAATCAAACAGCACAATCACGGCATAATCAACTACAATAAAGAAACCAGACTAATAATAGTTGTTTCTAAAACAATCTAAAATTTAAATTACGCTATTGCCTTTAAAGTCTAATAGTGACTAGTAATTCCAAATATTCAACGGTTTAAATATGCATTGTAATAAAGGCATCATTACATGAAATAATAAACTGAATAAAATTCACTTTAAATAAAACTGACGAACTATCTCTTATTTGACAAGATACTTTTGACTCGTAATCTTTTTAGACATTTTCTGCCTTATATGTCCCCAAATAGGTGAGCAGAATTCAAGGCAAAATTCCCGTGCACCCCGTGATTATAATGTTCCTGACTTCAAGTGATTTTCAGCCAGGCTCATGTAAGTCGCTACACGTCGCTTACCTTGAAAAACACTTATTCACCCCAGGTAATGCATTGTTCGACAGAACAAAAATGGTGAAATTGGTTTGTATCCAAGAAGAAATAAATTCAATTTTCGCCTAATTCTGTGACACTTATCCTACTAGTTTCTGCAGGATTTCTAATTGGTCATTTGCAATAATCTTGTTTCATTTACTTATTTTTCTAAAGCCATGATAAATTTTGATCAAATGTTTGGTCGGTCAGGATAAAGTTAGGACAATTCATTCTGTAACATGCTTGCTTAAGCATTTGACCTTGTAGTCATGGTCACACTTTATGTTTTATCTTGGGCACAACATGAAGTTTCTGACTTTGTATCGATTTATTTTGCAGACTTTTATTTGCAAATACTAAATAGATGAGCAAAATTTCTTATTAACATGAAATGTAACAATATTTTTTAAGTTTTGAAAATGTCAACTTGAGGTTTATGGTAGGCTTGTTCTTTGATGAGCCTAAGTTGACTCAAGTATGCTACTTGCAATACTCAGGTCCTAAATTTGGCATCCTTTACAGCCCAACGTACTTGTACTTAATATGATTGCTGAATATACCTGTGACCCAGGACTCGTGTAGTGTACCAATGTATGTGTTTGTTATAGGGCGAGTGAGCGATCGATCAAGGTGAATGATTCCCGTGCCTCACGGGTATTATGATCAATCCTGTGTATATCTAGCGAAAAGCTTCTGGCATTCCTAGGATAGTTCTTGAGACGGATAACATCTCGAGCAGTACGAATTGTGCTGATAAAGAGCACATGTCTTTAAGGCAATTTAAAGATTAGGGATTGACTATAATTTGTAAAATTTATACCCTTCAAGTCTGGTAAGGTATCATTTATTTTACTGTGATAACATTATAAATGCCGTTGTGTGTATTGTGTATTTTGCATTGTATTTGTGTTGGTTAAATTCGGTATTTTATTTGTCTTGTATTCTAAGTATGCTCTTTGTATTGTTTTAGGTTTTTATAATTTACCTATTGAGTACAACTGCAAAATACACAGACACTCTACCATTACAAAATGTACCAAAAGATCTGGGTTTGTTCATTTTGATCTGGGAACTGTAATATCCCCAATCAATTATTTGTTTCCTGTACCATCCATAATCTACTATCTTGTGCCCATATCATCCACAATTCATTAGCTGATTTATTTACTATTTCCACTCCATTATTTGGTACCTGTAGTGTTCCAGTTCCATTATTTGGTACCTATGCTGTCCCCACTCCATTATTTGGTACCTGTGCTGTCCCCACTCCATTATTTGGTACCTGTGCTGTCTGCACTCCATTATTTGGTACCTGTAGTGTTCCAGTTCCATTATGTGGTACCTATAATATCCCCTGTCTGTTATAAAAGTGCCTTCCCTATTACCCATGTATAATTTACTGGAACATCCCTCACAAAAAATAAATGTATTCACTACATTTTGTGCCATTTATGTTGAAAGAATAACTAGCTTATAAAGTATTGCTACTTATGGACTTAAAAAAAAACATGTAGCTAAACACCAAACACCAAACAGCAAAACTGACACACAACCCACACTAGTTAATACTAAGAAAGAATAGAGGTAACAACAAATATCAAAGTTACTTAGTTTTTCATGAAGATTTGTAGTACCATACAAACCCCATTTAAGGCCTGGTAGAACCAGTAACAGTGCCACTGGGCGGGGAATTTTTTCCATGCAGGGTCTGAGTCATGGAGTAGTGAGAGTTGACAGTGAGAACAGCCGGCCTTACTTACGCTTCAAGACTGTGGACAGGTTATGCCAGGAGGTATGCTGATATATAGTTAGATATGTTACTGTAATATCTGTCTATTCATCTTTTTTATCATATAACATTTGTCTCATTTAGTATCGTGATGTCATAACATAATAATAATTAAAACTTTGTGGCATAAAACTTAAAAATGTTCTTTAATAACATAAGTTTTTTTTTAAAAATTGATATATGGTATTTATGAAACTCACTGAACAATAACATATGCCACTTGTTGCAGGCATCTCATAATGTGTATTGTTCAAATCAGTTAATACATTTTGTTTCCAATGACCTCTAACTAGTACAATATCATATAAATCTGTGTGCAGCAATCGCTCTTGGTTCCTATAGCACTCACTCTTTACAGCATGGTTCCTATAGCACTCATTCTTTACAGCATGGTTCCTATAGCACTCACTTTTTACAGCATGGTTCCTATAGCACTCACTCTTTACAGCATGGTTCCTATGCCACTCACTCTTTACAGGATGGTTCCTATAGCACTCACTCTTTACAGGATGGTTCCTATAGCACTCACTCTTTACAGGATGGTTCCTATAACACTCACTCTTTACAGGATGGTTCCTATAGCACTCACTCTTTACAGCATGGTTCCTATAGCACTCACTATAGGGCACATATAGTATCATTATTACAGCTCTCACTTACTAATGTCATTTGCTTCCTTATCTGCTTTAATCTGTATGTTACTTAGCATTTCTCTCTTTGTCTGTCTGTGTAAATTGTATTATGGTCCTTTATCAGCTGTGATGGTGGTGATAAAGATAGATGGACCTCCATTGTTGTGCAAGACAGATGAAGTAGGAGAGCTGTGTGTCTGCTCAGGGTATGCTGGAGTTGGATACTGGGGACTCCAGGGAATAACAACTTCTACATTCCAGGTCAGTCTTAAAACACCATCATTATTATAACAACTTCTATGGGGGGCCTCGAGTGGCCGAGTGGTCTAAAGCGCTGTCTGTTACGGACCACTGCCATCTCACCTCTGTCTGCGTGTGTTCGAGTCTAAGATTCGGCAAATGTAGTTATGTGAGAAAGCTTGCCAGTAGCTTCTCGTGGGTCGGTGGATCTTTCCAGGGGGGTTGTCCGGGTTCTTCCTCCACCATTTAATACTGGCCACCATGTATAGCCTATATTGTGCTGAAAAATGGCATTAAACCATAAAAAACAAACAAAACAAACAACTTCTACATTCCATGTCAGTCTTAAAACACCATCATTATTTAGGTTGGACAGAATTGTTCATTTAATGTTAACTTTATGAAACAACTTTAATTGTTCCTTTTTTTTGCAAATAAAATATTGTAATTATCAATTCGAATATTGTAATTATCAAATAGGTTATTTTAATTATCAAATAGAATATTGTAATTATCAATTAGAATGTTGTAATTATCAAATAGATTATTGTAATTATCAAATAGATTATTGTAACTATCAAATAGAATATTGTAATTATGAAATAGAATATTGTAATTATCAAATAGAATATTGTAAATTATCCAAATAAAATTGTATGACATAAACTTATGTCTATTATGTGACAAAGGCATTGTGTTTTTAACTGTTCATATATCAGCAGAACTTGTCTGCTAACCTGTTCTCCATCATTCTGCTGGCCATTTCAGCAGAACTTGTTGGCTAGACTGTTCTCCATCATTCTGCTGACCATTAGCACAAGTCTGTTATTGCTACCTTACCTAAATTACTTTGAGGACTCCATGAAACTTTACACAGTCATCTCCAGCTAAAGTTGGTCATAGAAGAAAATTATGATTCATGGATATGCAGTGTGGCTGTGACCATCCTTAAAATATTATTGCTAAATGACTTGTAAAGATATCTACTTGATCCTAAAGGGTTTTGCTAATTGACTTGTAAAGATATCTACTTGATCCTAAAGGGTTTTCTAAATGACTTGGAATGATATCTACCTGATCCTAAAGGGTTTTCTAAATGACTTGGAATGATGTCTACATGATCCTAAAGGGTTTTCTAAATGACTTCTGATGATAATTAGTTGATCCTAAAGGGTTTTGCTACAACAGTCTGCCATGATGAAAGTCTCGTTATTGTTACTCTTTCTATATGGTTTGTCATGGAGCAAAAGACTTCTTATGAAATCTAGTTGGTTATAAATAAAAATAATGCCAACTTATTAGGGTTTAACCGGGTAGATAATTTTCACCAAGTACCGAATCCGAGTATTTGTGTGTACTATTTGCCAGATCCAGACATGAACCGAGTAGTAGGTGCGGCTCTGGGGAGTACCGTTTGTTTCATTATTGTATGTAAAGCTTAAACTTTTTGTGTACCGTATACAATATATATAGCCTATAAGATGAAATTTTGTACTATTAACTAAAATTATTATGTATTAAAAAACTTTTTTTAAAAAAAAGTTTGATATTTATTAATTTATTTTACTTGTAACAATTTGTGCGTGCATTATTTGCCGAGGCGAATACTTCCGAATAGTACTGAAAAAAGATATTCGACCAAAGTGAATGTCCGAGGTGATTTCCGGTTAGGCCCTACAACCTATCTGACTTCCCAAACTGACCATCACAGCAGCTGGCTTGAACATCGTTTTGGTCATTTCAAATGAAAATTCATATAAGAAAGGAGTTTTCACTAGAAGATATCTTATGATATTTGGTTCTAGTGAAAATTCTGCTGACCTTCTTAATGGCCATCTTAAAATTATTCTCATTGCTGCCCATTCTAGATCAATAGTCATATTATCAATATTACCAATGAATTCTTATGCTTTGTTGGTTTTAGATGTTTTGACTCCTATGACTTCCATATTCAAATTCTTTGGAATTTCTACAGCTGATAGGATGGTCATATTGATGTGGCACATTCATGAAAAGGCTTTTAATGATGTTGGAATTAGTGTCACTTCTGCATCCAGTATAGCTGCCACAGCAGCAAATTAAAGAATCTTTTTGCTTTTGAACATTTAAAAATATTTGAGATGTTTTCAGTAATTTAAAGGTAGAGAGTTCTATCTTGCCTTCCTAGAAATTGCTGTAATACTCATTGGTTGCCACCTCTTTGACGGACTCTTCTTGGCCTGATAACTGCACATAGAAAAGTATTAATTAGTAAGACCTAAATACTTGAGGCATATGGGATGTCTTTACACGTGTTATCTTCATAGGATATGATATCAATTCTGTGATATGGCATTTAGACATGATGTAATATATTGAATGATATCTTGACATGATGTGACATCTTGAAATGGCATTTTAAAATGTGATGCCTTGATATGACATTTTGACATGATGTGACATCGTGATGTGTCATTTTGACATGATGTGATGTATTGATATGGCAATTTGACATGATGTAATATATTGATATGATATCTTGACATGATTTGACATCTTGATATGATATCTTGACATCTTGATATCATCTTACATATCATAATGGACTGTCTAAAGAAAGACAAAAAAATGTATTTTCATCCAAATCTACTCAGTTTTACTTCATCAGCATCATATATAACACAAGCAAGTCTAATTTGTCATCTAACAAATCATGATGTCTGTCATCTACACAACATAACTTCAATCCACTCAATATATTTTTTCTTTAAATGCTGTCTCTTTTCTATATATATGGCTTGTCATCAGACTTTATATTTTTATATTTAAGGGTGCCAGAGGTTATGGAAGATGCAATGTTGTATGTGTACAGATGTTTACTTGGTGAGTCTGGAGGGATTTTTGCAAGTTGGATGATAGTTTAAAATTTTTTAAAATTGTAAATGGAGTTGTAGTTGTTGAATAACAATTAGGTGGTATACAAATGTTCTACTGGATAGAACTTTTTTAAGTTTATAAAAACTCAACAATATGACTATATTTCAGGTTCAACCAGTACATCCAGACGGGAGAACCATTGGTGATAAATATTTTGTAAGAACTGGACTCCTGGGATTTCTTGGTCCAGTAAGTAAATTATATATCCTCTAAGATGTCTTTATGTCAGACTGGACTCTTGTAATTTTATTGTTTATTAAGTACAATAACATTGTGTATTCTTGTCGGAACTTGACTATTTGGATTTCTTAGTCCAGTAGGTACAGTAAATATCCCACAAGCAACGTTCCCTCTAAGTGAATGGTAGATGTGCTCACTGCACTGTGCAAGCATTACGAAGAAGAGCATAATTTAACATTGGATTGAGCAAAACATGACAATTCAGCTGCACAGGGATGCCTGAGCAGATGCGCATGCACGCTGCTTAGAGGGAACATTGCCAACAAGATGTCTTTATGATTTAGATTCCTGATATCCCACATGATGTATTATATAAAAACAGGACTTTGGGGATTTCTTGGTCTAGTAGATATCCTCAAGATGGCCTTAAGTATGAACTGGACTCCTGTTGTAATGTTTTTGGGTCATAGGTATAGTAGATATCCTACATGTTGTCATTATGTCATAAATAGAATCCTGGTCTGTTAGGTCTTTAGGAAAGAACTGGACCCCTGGGAATGCATTGCCTGGAAGGTATAGTGCATATCCTAAATGATATCTCTATGTAAGAACTGGACCCCTGGGAATGCATTGCCTGGAAGGTATAGTGCATATCCTAAAGGATGTCTTCAGGTAAGAACTGGACTCTTTGGAATTCATTGCCTGGTAGGTATAGTGCATATCCTAAATGATATCTCTATGTAAGAACTGGACCCCTGGGAATGCATTGCCTGGTAGGTATAGTGCACATTCTAAATGATGTCTTCAGGAAAGAACTGGACTCCTTGGAATTGATTGCCTGGTAGGTATAGTGCATATTCTAAATGATGTCTTCAGGAAAGAACTGGACTCCTTGGAATTGATTGCCTGGTAGGTATAGTGCATATCCTATATGATGTCTTCATGTGTTTGGTTATTTGGGTGAAGGATAGAAAATGTTCTTGTGTTCATGATTAATTACATTCAAGAATATAGAAATGGCACGGAGTAAAAATAACATTCTTTCATCAAAAGTAATTACATGTGTACATGATTGAAATTATGAAGTTTGCACATAATTTAAAACTTTGTTTCTCTAAAAAAGATAAAGAATGTATCATTTATTAATCTTATTTGCTTGTTCATTGTTCAAATTCTGGAAAAAAAATATTTGTATATTAAAATTGGATAATACATCAGAGGTTTAATTTCTAAACAAAACCTTTGATAAACTATTAGACATTCAAATAAATGTAATGATTGCTCCCAAAAGAAACTCGTGTGAGTTTAAGGTTTATTCTGTCTTGAGAATGACTGCTGTGCTTCAACATTTCAAATAAATGATTAAGAGTTGTCTCCCATGTACATTCTTTAGGGCGGTCTGGTGTTTGTATGTGGCAGCAAGGAAGGTTTGATGCAGGATTCAAGCAGACGTCACAATACAGATGATATAATTGCAACAGTGCTAGCTGTAGAGCCCATGAAATTTATTTATAGAGGAAGGTAAAACTCTTCATTCTTATCATGCTTCTTGTGGCGACTGAGGCATATATCGCTTGAAAATTTGCACCAGTGTTGTTAAAGTTCTTTCTTTTATTCTGCTATCTGTGTGGTTAAAATTGAAAAGGACTGCTTCTCCTCTCTTTATCTATTACTCGTATCATTTCTATCATAGGTGGTTCTGTGTTGAAAAATGATTGTATGTTTTTATAAAGCTTCATGACTTATAATTAAAAGAATCACAAAACTGTACAATGTTGTAAGTCAGGACACATACAGAGGGATGGTGCATGTAGTATAAATATATGTAAATCAGAACAAGTACATAGGGATGGTGCATGTAGTAAAAATGTGTGGTGTTTTAAGTTAGAACACATACAGAGGGATGGTGCATGTAGTATAAATCAGGACAAGTACAGAAGGATGTTGCATGTAGTAAAAATGTGTGGTGTTTTAAGTCAGGACACATACAGAGGGATGTTGCATGTAGTAAAAATGTGTGGTGTTGTAAGTCAGGACACATACAGAGGGATGCTGCATGTAGCAAAAATGTGTGGTGTTGTAAGTCTGGATTCATACAGAGGGATGGTGCACCTTATGCATAAACATATGGATTACGCTTTTTTGATATATATACACCTTCCCAAATTTTTTTTTATTTGTTTTCTTTCTTTTCTTAACATTCCATTAATGACATAGACCGTATTTTAGACAAGACGGCTTCTATGTAACTTCAGTATAAGAGTACCCTTTGTGCACACAAGTCCACTTTCCTAACAATATCATGTTCTATTTATAACAACTATCCTATTACCAAGAAGTTCCTGGTTCTTCTTTCAAACTTTTGACCTTGTATTCTATTTATAACAGCTGTATGGCTTGGTGAGGAGAGAACAGACTGGTTTTCGAATTTTAATCTTTATGCACAGATTCTTTGTTCTAATTTATATTTAGTGCAGAACCAGTCTAAAGGTATTTGGCAATAAATATTATATTTTATTTTAGTCGATGCATATATATATATATATATATATATATATATATATATATGAACAAAAATATCTCCTTTCAAATAATTTCACAGATGGATTAGAAAAATGCAAAAAATAAATGAAACAAAAACTAACAGAATCCTCCAAATATGAAGAAATGAGGGCAGCATCATGTTACGTCTATTACAGAACGTATGGATAGAATTTTAATATGTGGCGTTGCCCGACTCAAAATTAAATTAGAACCATGTGTTATCAAGTAAGTCGGACAAGCCACTGTTTATTGTTGCACATGACCGCAGGCTAACACCATCCATTACGTAAGTTGCCATAGTTAAGAGAGGAAGCTGACCAAAAGCCCGTCAGATGTGTAATTAGCACCTTGGACTGGAAAGATGTTTTGTACATCAAAGAAGCTGCCAGAAAGAGTGGGCGTGCCGTATCTTCTGGATACGCTGACTGACCGCCAGATTGAATACGTCGAGTGGATAGGGCCCCAGCGCTACCCAATCAGAATCGAGGAAGGGGTGGGACCCTGATTTATTTTAAAATATAATATCTTTAACCGGCCGGCTAGCTTTAGTTTCCGATTACCCGTTAAGGAGGATTGTCTGTAAAGAATTGGAACTCCGTAGCCATACGTTAATTGGCGGGAAACGCTTAGATCCAGAACTCTAAGTATAGCTTCTGAAAAGGTCAGTGAGCTATTTGTTTGATCTTTGCTTCCTGCTACTGCATTTAATTGTAGATCGTTATATATACGTATTATTACTAAAATCGTAGTAGGAATAATTATTTGTGATGTTGATATGTTTGTATATTTGAAGAATGAGTTCCTATTTGTAAAGAATCGTATTGCTTGCTAGCCGTCGTAAGAATTAATATTATTATAATTTGCTATGTGGTTATTTTATAGTACAATAGCACATTATCCATGTAATTATAGAAATTGATTGTTATCTTTGAAATGATTTCACTGTGAGAAATTAATAATATGAATATTTGAATATTTGTGTACGCTTGTGGGAGTGTAGTGTACAGACATACATCTGGTTGTCGTAGTATTATAAGTACAACGAGATTATATTTATATATATTATATATACTTATGTGATATGATGTATGGATATATGATATCGTGCTATTACCCCATTGGTTCCCTGTAAGAGTGGGTGGGAATTTCGATGTGTATGTATGCGTGTCCTAAAACGTAATAGCCTTATCTGATGGTTAATGGATGATTTAGTGTGAGGTGAGATTTGATAAATCATATGTTAACGCCTTGTGATTTTCACAGGAAGCTTCGGGGGACAGACTAATGAGTGGTCCCAGGGTCTCCGTTATAGACGGAAGGAAGAGAAGGAAGAGGTAAATCTGAAGAGGAAGTTTCGGGGGACAGACCAGGAAAAGTGTCCCCAATTGTTGTGATAAGAAAGGAAAGAAAGTGAAGGGAGGAGAGAAATCGGGAGAGGTGAAATTCAGGAAGAGCGGAAGGATAGGATAATAGATGAGTACAACCAATGGCCAGGTGAAAAATCGAACTCACACTGAAAATCATAAGATGAAATAGGCTATCACTTAGAGGACAAGTGATTATGTGACATTTAACTTTATAGGTTTCATTAAATTGTTATTGTTGAATTTCATCTTCGTGTTATATATATATATATATAACTGGGGGCTCAGAGCCGTACACCTATTTGGTCTTTAATCTAAATTTAAATTCACGAGCCAGGTGGAACTTCTATAATATTTTAATTAATATTTTGGAAGTACCCCACCCCAACCTTTGCAGAACGCTACATAATATTTAGTGCTAAAAGTCTTCAGTTGTATTATAGTCAATGTTTGTGTACAGCTAAAAGTGCTACATATGAAAACATGAAATTGTAAAGGACCTTTAAAGATTAGAGAGGCAAATAAATCTTTTTTTTTTTTTTTTTTAAATCATACTGGCTATCATGTATAGCCTAACAAGTGAAAAATGGCATTAAACCCTCTGACAACAACACTAAAATGAATATTATATCATTCTCTATATAAAACAAGCCAAATTTTAAAGGACATGGGCCCAACCATGTTATGCTAGAGTGTTAGGCTTCACATATCTGTCAAGTTCTTCTCTTTGATGATTACAACAGGACATTATTGTTGTTGTTGTTGTAGTGTTTAATGCCATTTTTCAGCACACGATAGGCTATACATGGCGGCCAGTATTAATGGTGGAGGAATAACCCTGGAAAACCCCCGGAATGAACCACTGACCCACGAAAAGCTACTGGCAAGCTTTCTCACATACCCACATTGGCTACATCTGAGACTTGAACCCATGCAGGCAGAGTCAGACCACAACAGCTTCCGATTTCACTTGAGCTTTTC
The DNA here is from genome assembly GCA_029339505.1 of Unio delphinus. Taxonomy (NCBI): domain Eukaryota; kingdom Metazoa; phylum Mollusca; class Bivalvia; order Unionida; family Unionidae; genus Unio; species Unio delphinus. The sequence continues at coordinate 2,328,803 of JAQISU010000103.1, forward strand.
CATTTACTCAAATCAGGCCTCTGCTGTGGGCTAAAATCTCTTAACCCAAAGTAGAAAAGGCATATAATAATATTCTTGGAAGTGCTTTTGATCAGTATATGATCTATCACTATTCAATAGCTTGACTATATTGGAGGGGCTAGGCAGGTTTTAAATTAGCCAAAATTTGGCTAATTCCTACAAAGTTGTTCTTCACACCCTTAGGATAGGAACCAAATTTTGGAAAAATTAGCCAAAATTTGGCTAGTGTCTTTTAGTATAACCCCCATGTATGGCTGCAAAAGATCAAACTCTAGGTAACTATGATTAGCCAAAATTTGGCTAACTGCAATATTGTCCCTTTCCATGATGTATTGTATGACCTTTAGGCAGAAGCCAAATCTTAGATTAATGTATCCTTAGCCAAAATTTGGCTAAGGATTCCTGTTGCCAGGCTCAGTGAGGCTGGTGCACAACTAATGACCTTTTAGCAAAATTTGGCTAGTGTCAGCAACAGCTTTTCAAAACAGCTGCATGTATGGCTGTTATAATTTAAAAGCTCTATAATTAGCCATATTTGGCCATCCTCCTCAGTGTTTCATTCCCTACTGTTGTGTAAATGTAAGCTTATAACATTGTTGGTCATTGCCTGAAATGTTTTCTTTTGTATAACCTACAGTAATAACTATTAGATATCCAAATTTGGCTACATGTATGGCTAAATCACTCATATGGAGTAAATGCAGTATTGGATAAATATGAGCTTGAACAAAGTTTGGGAAATGCATGTAGGTTCACTGGTCATGATCACCATGGATGGCTTCCAAAGAGAAATTTTGTATACTATATTTTTAAGATCCCAAGAGTTTTGAAATATGAGTAAATACAAAAATTCATTTTTGTCATAGCAGTCATAGCTAAAACAGAGCAAAGTAAATGAAAGTGACACATTTCAAAACAATGTTTTATATTACTTACTACCGGTACTAAATTGTTATCTTGTAATGAAGACTGTTTTTTTGGATTCTTTTGGTAAATATTTGATAAATACTTTGAAGGCAATCTACATAAGCTCCTAAACTGATTTATTTCCCTTCATATAGCTCTTCCTATAGTCTGAATATACATCAGCATTTGTTTGTACCCTCCAGTTTTGTTTAAAAACAACCATAAATTAAATTTTCAAAATTTAGAACTTGGTCACTTAATTTATTGATTTATACTTTCAAACGTATTATGACCAGGGAGACTGCATGTGTTTTCTCAAACAGAAATTTTCAGAGTAAAATACTACCTTGCTTGTTTGGTTACTTCCAGTTTCTGGACAAGTCTGTTTTCAGCAAAGAGGTGGACGCAAAACTACATGTGTATATACATAGAATGTACATACTATGTTAATCTAATTCTGATATCTACAATGTCAAATGATGGAAAAGAACGACAACTACAAATTTACATTTCACATGGATTTAACTAGTGGTTTAATTTCTATGTACAATTGTGCAATGTGCTATAACTCTCAACCTTATGGTAATTTGTGGAATTATCTGGCAGTTACCAAACAGGATGAACTATGTCGCTCTGCTGTCAGAGGAAAATCGACTCGCCCATAGTACATTGTATGCATAACATTACACAGTGTTAGCAAGGAAAGTATATTAAGCACAATCCACAGACAATGACAGTGCTAGGGCATTCTTGGTCACAGTTGGGTTAGAAATTATAAATCAGTAAATGAAATAACTATTTCTGTGCATTTTTATCACACCAACAGTTTTCATTATTGACATTGGTAGGGAGGCTATAATCATACTAGAAGTTTTGCAAAAACTGTAAAACCTAAATTTTATACCAAGTATTTAACAAGAGAGATAGACCAATAGGAAGATGGATGCATATAAAATCAAGAGAACAGCAAAATATTAGAACAAAATGATTAAATACACACAATATTTATTATATTTATCATATGACTGAAATGATGTACATTGTACATAAAAATTTTAATAATATTACACTAGAACCTGTCTTGAAAGACCACCCTTTCTGCCATAAAATTATGGTCTCTCAAGACAAGTGGTCTCTCATAACAGGTCATGATGCTATATAATCATTAAATTTGTGCATTGAGAATATGGTCTCTCAAGACAGGTGGTCTCACATCACAGTGGTCATTCAAGACAGGTTTCACTGTATATCCATATGAAAAACACCAGAATAATTTGTAGCGCCAGATTGGTGTTTTATTTCAATGTAAAATGAAAATATCTTTTCTGCTTTATTTGAAAGAGCAATGCCTATGGAATGTTTCTTTGTTTATAAAACAATATATACTTTAGCATAAAAGATCTTTTTTAATATAAATCTTGTTATGGCTAATGGCAATCTTCTTGAAGAAGGAGGTTCAAAGTCCCAGGTATAATATTATTGACTGATGTGCTCAGGTGTTTAAACTATGTAACTGACACCTTACATTACTTTGCATAGTATATTCCAAGTGTACCCTCAGTGGTTGCAACTTCCTAGACCTGACTGATTTGAATGATTGCTTAGAGTACATTCCCCAACTTTATATTTTCTTATGTCTGTATGGTCAGCTTGATGTCCATATGATGCTTGTTGGGTTGTGTATACCTGAAAAATTTTGGTCAGTAGTTTTAAATGAAATTTATTTGTTTTCTAAACTAAATTAAGCAAGTCTTTTGAATGATTGTTTTACTGTTACAATAGAAGAAATTAATATTAAAAAAAAAATAATGTTCAAATTACATTGCAATTTAGTTGGAAAATTTACAATCAAGATTCTTTTCTTAACTTGATCTACTATGTTGTATTACTTTTAAAAGTCTTTGGTAGACTGCTTTGGTGGCCTAGTGGTTAGAGCATCCACCTTGGATGTGGAAGGTCGTGGGTTTGATCCCCAGCTGAGTTATGCCAAAGACTTATAAAAATGTTACTGCCTGGCACTCAGCATTAAGAAGTTAGTGCTAGGACTTGTTGGCCTCTTGTCAGAATAATGTTACTGGGTGGGACATTAAGCTATGTATTTGTGACATGAAGCCAGATCACTTCATTACTATATAATTTGACCTTGCTCTTAATAAAATACACTTGACATCTTCATGATGATAGCCCATTTCTCAATATTCATCAAATCAAATCATAAATAAAGTGGTTACAAACTTGTGCAACTAGTTGCCACTTCAGTTGAGATCTCGTAATATAAGCTTATATTCCATGTTTAATAAAACTTACAAACATGTACAAATACGACCGTTAGAGTGATAACTGGTTCAGTCAGATGCAAGATCAAATAATTACTATGAATGGATATCAATCTTACTAAACTGTTGAAATCTTCATCATATAAACCTGTACTGCAAGTTTTATAAAAACTAAAAAATATTTCTTTATTATTGGTGAGAAGCTCAGCTAATTGCATGCAAGATCACCTTATTAATATGCTTTTATTATAGTGTGTGTTGAATTAGTCTGAAATCTAGAAATAAGCTCATATTCCGTGCTTTACTTAAAATTAAATCAAATATATGGATGATAGAGTGATAAAAATGTAATTGTTAAAGGATGGAAGGATGAAGGTTTATACAGGTCAAAAATGTAAAGTTACTTAACCTTATGGCCTGAGGAGTGAAAATTAAGTCAAATAGGTATTTTTACAGTACCTTTAGCCCTTGAACACAGATGTTATGGACTTTTTCATCCATGTATGTAAGACCCTTAATTAGTGCTGAATTCTCCAAGTGAATGTTTCATGTAACACTCTCAGAATTAGGTTAATGAATGCATACCTGCAGAAAAAATGAACTTACACTATACAGAAATGGCATAATAGTTATCATGATTCCATGTGAGATTAAAGAGAGGGCTATACATTAGATCTTCATTAATTCTTGTTAAGTCAACTTTTTAAACTAGCTGACTAAACGCTGTTTTTAAAAAAGTGAACGTATAATAATTAAAATTGAAAGTTATTTCAGCAGCAATACAAACTATGATATTTTCAATATTTCTTTCTTGAATAAATATATGGGACTCTTTACATATAAGTTACATTTTGAAACTTTGTCTTGATTCAATTTTAATACGTTTTACTTCCTGTGTGCAATTCTTGCACACATTATATAAACTTTCATTCACTCATCATATATACCAATACAAGTTACTGGCACATTTTAGTTTAAACATTAACTCTTTGTTTCTGCATTGTTACAATACAACATACATGTAATTGTTTTAGCGTAAGATTCGTCAGAGCATATATTTTTGAAATATGCACTGGTGCTGTTATAACTGGTAGTTTCAAGTTGAACATGACCTTATTTAAAAAAAGAGAAGTTGAACAAAATTATGTATTTGATTCTTGTAAAATATCAAACAGGAAATATGTCTTTCTGAAACCAGGTTTTGTGTGGAACAAATGCCTTTTAAATTTGGCTGTAGTGTTTCATGAGATATATCTTAGCAAACAGATTTTTGTTTGGACAAAATGAATGTCTTTTGTGGTCACCAGACAGTGATCTTGTGAAGAAAACTAAAAATGGTATTGAATTTATTAATTTTTAAATTTTTGCAGTCAACTGTAAGATAAATAGCCCTCTTTTTTTATAGCATTTTCCATTTTAATCTGAATCTGAATCTAATTTATGTTCAAACCTTGCTGTTTTATTATATTAAGCAGAGAGAACATATAGAAAACAAAACTGTTCAGTACCTTGTAACACATTTTTGAAGATTAAAAAAATATAATGGTTTAATTAGGCGTGAATCCACTAATCAAAATGTGTAAATCTACTAGTCTGAAATCCATTATCACATGTAATGCAAAAAACATTTCTGTAGAAAATTTTACATTTAAATTTGATAACATGTAATAGATGCTCATTGAGTCAATTTTAGAAGATAAATGTACAAAACTATGCCACATTTAATACTAATTCATACTGCGTATGCTCTTTGAGTAGATGTGGGCTATTGTTTACCGAAGAAAATATCTGATTACTTAAGGAATAGTTCAATAAACGTGAATAATACTAGTAGATAATTTAACATAATATAACTAAGTACTCTTATTAATATTTTATATTTTTAAACTCTAAAATCAGCAGAAAATAATTTTAAATCAATACACACCTTTTTTGAACTCATTTCCAGAAGTTTTCTGCATAAATCGTTGTCCTTTGCTTCTCTTCAGGCTTTGGAAATATCAGTTGAATTTCTCTGGTAGCAAGAAATTTGACCTTATGCAGACTGAACTAACTGTTAAATGTCTTTCTACTGCCTCTATCAAAGCTATTAGGTGCCCAGCAGGTGGCTTTCATGGAAGAGCTAACCCTACTTCATGATCAGAGAAAATTTACACCAAGATAATGACCTGGAGAGAGCTGTTAACTCTTATCAATTCAAGATAGCTCAAAATAAGGCATTTGCTTTCATGACTTGTGGTACTTGTCCAGTTACCATTGTAGGACTTTGCCAAATCCATGATAATAAAACTTCAATAATGTTAGATGTTTAAATGTTTACAATATGTTTTTAATTTGGCACCAATGAATCAATTGCAAACTTCATTAACCAGTTTTTTAAACTCTGGTCTGTAAAAGACTTATGTTAAATCGATAAAACACTGTCTCTACTTTTTTCAGTTGCAAATAGGATCAACTTTATTATCAACTGATCCTGGCTGTGAGTTCTTCATGATGAATTTAGATAAATACTACTAAGTTCAGGAATATATCTGGGGAATTATCACTGAGAATAATAACAAAACTAATCATCAATTAAGTTATTATCATGGATGAAATGTCCTCACACATTGTATAGTAATCACAATAAATTAGATCAAATATTATCTTAATAGTATAGTTTTACTAATCTAGATTTTTTTTCCATTACAGCCCTTTCTGCTCAATGAAATTTTCAAAACTTGGAAATGATATCTTTTTATTGATAGGTAAAACTGAAAAAAAATGTTAAAATAATCTTGTAATTTACACAAATGCTGCTAGAAAACAAAAATATATGTGCTGCACTTTAGCTTTGGAGGCAGCACAAATGATAATAACACGATTATGTTAAAGCTATTTTCTATGCAGTGCAGAGGCAACTGTATGTCTCTCTTGACTATTTAAAGGGACTTTTTAATATTTTATTAAACTGTGAACTTTGACCTGGAGAGAAAATAACCTATACTCCCAGATGTGAAGAAGCTTTGGGCCTTGTATTGTTTATGTATGTGTAAGGTGCCCTGTAATAAAGGTATGGTGCTTATATGATATGAACAATTCAACCTAATTGTTTTCATAAACCTGTATCAATGTAAATTTTGGTGTTCTCATTGTTATACCAGGTGCAGATGAGAAGGAAAAAAGGCACACACGTATTCATGAAAGGAATTCATTTTATAATTTATCTGCAATCAAAATTTATCAACTGATTGCACTGAAGGCAGTAATGAGGTGGATATTCAACCATTTGTGTAAACACATAATAATATATATTTCTCTAACAGGTAACGATAACATACAAATTGTGCACACTTTTCAAGTACTTTTTAAACCAATTGATCTAATTACTACACACGCTTTTGTTTACTGGTAATTTCATAATGCCTAATTACCATACAGGATGCTTTCAGTTTTTATCATGTAAATATTAAATCTATTATGTGATGAATTTGATAAGTAGATTATAACATATAGTTCATAACATTATCAGACCCATTTCAAATTTACATTTGTTCACAATTTTAGTGTCAAAATTATTAAAGCATACATCAACAGTCATTTCAAATATTGTTCAATCAAGATTCAGTTAGTTTTTTTAATTACTCTTTCAGCTGACAAAAAAGTTAGCAAGTGAAATTTATAGTGAATAGTGAATTTCATGTGCATACATAACTGTGTCTGCTTTGCCTTATCATAAAGATTTAGGAAAGTCCTATTAATATTATCTGAGTTTGTTGTGACATGCAGATAAAGTTACATTAAAAAAAATAATCTAGAAATGTTCAGCTAAACCAAATCCAAGTAATGAAAAATCATCCATGAATCACAAGGCTTGTAAGAGACTGTTAGCAGCAAGCAAATGTCCCTTAGGACAATATCAAAGGTTTGCCTTCCCATCATGAGTAGATTATTCAAATGTGTAATTGACCATGCCCTCCCAAGGGATGTTGGCTGTAAAATTTGAATTAGAGATGGTGCTAATAATGATGACCCTTGTTAGATGTCAAATTGTTAGCAATGAAAGGAAAACATGATTATCCAAACGAAACTTGAACTAACAGTAAAATGTTACACATCACCATTATCCAGTTTCAGAGTGTGTTACATCTACTACTTCTGTCTATTTGTTGTGTTCTAAGTACAATGTACCTTTAGAGTCTCTTTAAAAACAGTTATTTAAGAACCACTTTGGGTTAGATACTAAGGTAATAAATGGTGGTGTATTGTACTGTCATAATATACATCATGACATTCATTCTTTTTTTAAACAATAGGTAGATAGGTAGGTGGGTAGAATAAATCAAGATGATACATTTAATGTCTCAGATACAAACACATGCTGAATGCAACTGATTTACCAAGTAAACTTTTGGGCATTTAAGTACAATTGGTGATGTAGTGAGAGTCTGAATTCTGTCTTTAGTAAATTGTGAGAAGTAAAATTATACTAAAGTGACTCAACATGTGATTCCTTGTTATTGGTTCATTATGCCCTCAATATCTTTGACCCAGTAACATCTAGTCTTGTGACAGTTGGTGTAATGATGCATCTCAGTTAGAATCCAAGCAAGCCAGCAATTCAAACATTAAAATTAGGTCAGCATGATTTTATTTTCATGCTCTATTTGCATTATTTGCTTCAGCTGTGGGATTATTACACCCCTACTATTCTGAACTCTATTTCACACTCACTCATGACATTTGGCATGTGAGTTGTTTATAAACTAGTTATTTCATATGGATATACTACAAAGAAAACAGTTAAGTCTTGTCCAAAGTAAATCAGTGTGACCCAAGTTTAATACTTCAGAGATATGAATATTCAGCTATATGTTCATTACACCCTCAATGCCATTGACCCTATTGCACCTGCACACACAATTTAGTATGAGCTTCAGTAATACAGCGGATAACTCCATCATGCCAAAAATATGTCACTGTTGACTAGTTTGCATGCTTTGGAAATGTTTGTCTTTTTAGCTATCAGGTAAATACTTTAAGCCCTATTTTATCTATACTTGTGAACATTAGCATATAATATAATACAATCCATAGGTCGTTGTAACTTTCACACATCAGAGTATTTTGAACCATATTTGCTACATGCTTGATATAACTATTGACTGTAAGTAGCATTATGAAATTTGAAGTATGTAAATATCACAGAGTGAGTAATTCAGTCATTTCAAAACAGGTCACTACAACATTTTATCTTATCCCATCTGAATGATGTTTCTATGTTCAGACATTTGCTGACATGTTTGTCTTTTCAAGACTTTGTTGCTAAATGATTTGTGTCTACATCCATATTACAAATGAGTTTAGCCTAAGCAGTGTGTACCATGATGGGACCATGCTATCTTAATGCATCTAAATCTATAGTATAGAGCAGTATTAACCATTCCTTTATGGCTTTAATGGGTGCTGCAAAGTGTGTATAACATGACATTGTGCCATTATGATACTGCTGTCACCCAGTATTCTGTCCTATGTAATCTATATTGGTACATTTACTGTAAATATTCCCACCAGCATTTAGGTTCACAATGCATCCATGTAAAGACAATATTTAGCAAACTGATTGCCATAAGGTTTCATCATTGTTTTTTACTTTCTAACTTTTCCTGTGTAATTTTGTATAATTATTTCATTTTTACCCCAAGATTGTATTTTTTATCCAACTGTGTTAAATTGTTTTGTTACTTAACATTTTGGTCCATACCAAAACACACCAATAAACCAAGGACTATAGTTTTTAAATGTTCACTTTTGTTCATATGATTTTCATTCACATGTTCTCATACAATTTTTTGAGAATATCACATCTGTAGCTACATAATTGAATTATATCTATTGACAAGCAAACATATTAATGAATAATTATTAACTTCATAAATTACTTTCATTAATTGATCAATAAATTAAGTTTAATTCACTATGTCATATGTAGAAAAAATTGTAAATATCATGGAAGACATAAAAGCAATAAATCAATTTGACTTTCAAATATTTCATATAAATCCTTTCTCTCATTTTCAACCAAACTATTATTTAATTACTAATTATAACGGTGATTATTTACTACCTCATTTAGCATAAACAATATATGATAAAATTGTTACTTCTTTTCACAATATGTTTAGTTTGCAAAATCTTTCAGATAACCTGACATTTTGCTATAAAAACAATTGTAATAAATTTGGAGTATGTGTATTTGACAGCATCCTGTTTTTAAGCAATTCTTAGATTTATTTGTGTGAGTATTTAGTCTTCGGTGCCATGGAAATTACTAGCCCGAAATAGTTAGCCAATTGGTAGAAGCAAACGTCACAGAGCCGGGTGTTAGTGAATTTGAACCATGCTGGGGTTGTTAGTAGTGAATTAAAGTACAAGCCGAAAGACTGTCCCTGGTGTAACATATTCCATATTAAAATTCAGCAGTGTATAAAAGTGTTGTGGTTGAAATGGCAGTATTTGTGGTTGGAAATCAGTAAATTATATAATGGAATCAATAAGTTGGAACTTGGTAGGTACCGTTTATGTGTCCATAGTGGAAAATGGGTGTATGTATATGAGCGTGATACGCCAGAAATTATGAGGATTGACTGGCCTAGGGTCGCGCAGTTAAATATTTCGCAGTTGGTAAGGGAATACTAGTGTAATTTCTATGGCATGACAAGCTGTCGGTACGGAAATCGGATGATAATAAAGAAAAACCATGCAAAGGTGCAGTTAATGGACTTTTGGGCAAGTTGTCTCATCTGGATCGCCAATTGATTAGAGCAAAGGTTATTAAATATAGCGGACACGTCTTTCTTTCCATTGTACAACTCAAGTTGTATGGAAGTCTTGGGAAAGTTGGGGAAAACATATGACTTCCAGCGTGACTCGCGCCAGGGTTTGACACCGCTCGGTCAAGTGAATACCCCTGTGTGTGTAACACTATTATTATAGCAAATGCTGTTATTTAACGTTCTAAATTGTTTGTAAATTAACGTATATGGTATTAATCTTTCATTCTAGCTTAATTTGTTTGTTTGATTAGGATTTTTAACGTAGCTTTAACAATTTTGCAGTTATGTCGCTACAATGTCTCCAGTGAGGCAGTTTATAGTGATGTCTAGCACTGGGGCATCATGCCACAGACATGTAGCCTGATGTTCCACCCAGTTACATTATCCTGACACCAGGCCGACCAGTCCTAACACTAACCTGTTAATGTTGAGCGTCAAGCGAGGCAGCTGTTGGTACCATTTTTGTAAGTCTTTGGTACGACTAAGCCAGGGATCAAACCCATGACCTCCATTTTCCGCGGTGGATGATCTAACCACTAGGCCACCGAAGCAGTCATTCTAGCTTGAGAAAGGAAGATTACGCTTGTGAACTCTGGCAAAATATACTAGATTTCCCCAACAATAATAGTTTTGGCAATAATTTCTTTTAGTACATCTTGAGCTCTACATAAAACTATCAATAATAATAATAATAATCATAATAATAATGAGGACTTTGTAAACCGCCTAATCTCTAGATGCTCTAAGCGCTTTACAACATTAGAAAACACCTATAACATAAAATGCATATATGATATGATTACAAAAAGAAGAAAGATCATGTACTTACAAAAACATTAGAAAACCAGTGTGCATTTATAAATCAAAATCATTTAAAGTCTTGCTGTTTGATTAGAGAGCAGATACAATCAAATTAAATTATGTACAAGGGGGCACTCACCCATTATTATGTACTTTTTAGAAAGTGATGTATGCAAGGTGAAGTTGTTTGCATATAAAACATGCACATTGGAGAGAATGTTGGCATACCTCTATGCTACTTTGATGTAATATGGCTGGGTTTTGTTTGCATATTGTACTTTTGGAAATTGTAAATAATCTTAGCACAATGCTAACTAAAAAGACTGCTCCCTTGTCCAGAAATCAGCCAGAATTTGTCTAATGTACACTATATTTTAGCAGATATTAAAATAGGAAAAATGAATTTGCCAGACTACACAAAATCAGCTTCTGAAAGTGCAATGAATGAATTACCAATATATGAAATATAAAAAAGTGTTTTTTATTAAAAAAAATACAATTTACCTCTAATGTTCAGGAAGTGAAAATGACCTAGTGGAGCTAGCACTTCTTTTTAAAGGTGCACATTTTAAGTAAGGCTAAGCTGTATACATGCATAATCCATATTACACCCATCAATCATATGACAAAATAAAGGGAATTTAAGGTTCTTTGAACAATGCCTAAGATATACAAGGTCTTTTTTAAAATACCCACTATAACCAGTGTGAAAACTTGGGGAAATTCTTTTTTCTTTAAATTTTTTAACTCTATGCAAAATTTGAGACCGTTTATCGCCAACCAAGGGAGGTTGTGGAGAGTTATCTGTTGGTAAGCCAAGAGCAACAAAATTTTCTCTGATATCAACTAAACGACATGAATCATACTAACAGATCATATCATTTTAATTAGATCAGATATTTTATGTAAGAAGGAATTCTACAGAGCAAGTTCTTAAAACTGAAAAGGTTAAGTTACCCATTTTGTGGCAAAACAAATATCACGACAATTTCAAAAACACTCTTATTGAATTACAAGACATTTGTTTTACTATTTCTTTAATAGTTTTGCATTTCTATTTCTATCAACATTATTGAATGACCTTCAACTTCTTGTGCGTTTTGTTTATTTTAGAAATCACCTTGCTCTTTCCAGTTTCTCTCTCTCTCTCTCTCTCTCTCTCTCTCTCTCTCTCTCTCTCTGACAACATGAACTTTCTTTTTATATGTAAGCGAAGACTACAAATGGTGGATAAGAATGTTGGATATGAATATTTTGGCAAATCCTAGAAGTAATGTACTGATCAAAGTCAAATATCAAAATTTTTAAAATGAAGACAGCAGATGACTCATTGAGAATTGCCTCTATGACTTGCAAGGGGTTGGGGGACCACGATAAAAGTAACAATATGGAATTACCTAAAGAAAGGATGGGATACTCAATATATTTATTGCAAGATACACATTTTATTATATGACAGGCAACATATTAGATCATTTTGGAATTATAAATGTATCATTTATTTTGCATTGAGATTCAAGGGAATAAAAATTGTATTGAATAAAAACTTTGAAATTTCTATTTTTTATTTTTAGAAACATGAATAACACTTAAATTTAATTTAATCATCTGCAATTGGTTCTCATTCACATATGATAAGATTTGTTAACCCAGTCATCAACATAATCATTCAAATGAATATTATGTTTTCCCAATTCTGGTTAAGATTAATAGGTTACTTATTATTCTAATTGGTAACAGGTTGTACAGTTGATGTGTGGAAGGATGAAATGATTTTTGATACCATATAGTTCTGCATAAAGGGCACATAATCAGTGTCACATACGTTCCCCTGGTAAGTGACACTGTCAGACAACACCCACCAAATGTTTCTGCACACAACATTTTAGAATAATAATATAAAACAACAGTACATAATGCACTAATAATGCTATCAAACAGGATAATCATATTTGATTTGACAGTTTAACCACCTTAAGAAAAGTTATCCATTAGTGACTTATATATAAGCCATGTAGGCGATAGATTCATTTTTGTTTGTCTCTGTATTGTGCTTCACTGATTATCAAAATGTTGTCATTCTCAAGCTCTGGCCATGCAAGAATTGTCAATCAAAATGAATATATGCATCTCTGGTAGTACCAGACCCTTTTAGTAAATACTGTCATAGTAACCTACATTTCATATGACCACTTAGGTTTTTACACCATGTACAGTTATAATGATGGGTTACTGAATGTATTTCTACGTGATAATTAATTTTTACTATGGCTGCTGGAGATAAAAAGCTCTTGCAAATCATTGCTGTTCACATTTAATTTTTATTAAGGGTTGTATAACTGATATATATGCATCCACCAGTAACATTTTAAAGAGTTATTGCAAGAGATCTAAAATATCCATGATTTTATTTTGTTGGATGACAAGTTGGTGTTCACTATACACAAGTCTAAGATGTGTCATGATGACACAATGTAGTAGTCAAGAATTGGCTAGGTGATTCTTTCTCCCCCTCCAAAAATAACTGACTATTAAATTCTTCCCCCCTCCAACTACACATGTTAAGCATGATAAAATGAAAAATTAAAATCTATAAAAATGGATACTTATTAAAGAATTTAATAAGAACTGATTTCCACCAGCAAATGAATATTGGTTTCTAAAAATAACCATATTAAATTAAATTTTAATGTTAGAACCTAGCTACCATAATAACAGGCGATCAGGTGGGTTAATATGTTTTTATTACTTTGTTTGGATTTTATATATAATCAGAATATAAAATGAGGAAATTCAACTGCCACGTATTTTAGGTCTTTCTTGGAAGAAATACGCTTGTCAGCAAATTTTTTGTTGTAAATTTAATTATTTTCTCAGTTTTTCACTATCTTCTTCTGTCTTATTTTGTCTGTCTTTCTCTTCCATTGTTTTTCTAAATTTACCTCTTTCCTTTTCTTTCATTTTCTTTCCCTCTCTTTCCTGTCTTTCTCTATTTGTATCTGCTCATTGCCTTCCCCTCTCTGTTATTCTCTCTCCCCTCTATTTTCCTCCCTGTTACCATCTTTTCCTGTATTTGCCTCTGTCTTCTCCTGTATTTGCCTCTGTCCTCTCCTTTCTCTCTCTCTCTCTCTCTCTCTCTCTCTCTCTCTCTCTCTCTCTCTTTTCTTATATGTTTTTACCTCTCACTTCCTCTCATTTTATTCCCTGCATAAAACTGCCTCTTTTCTCTCGCCTTTATAGTCTTTATGCACCTCTTATAACATTTTCTCTTTTACTTATCATCTTCTTCTCTCTTTATCATCTATGCCTTATCTTTCATTTCTTCAAGTGTTCCTCTTTTTCTTTCACTTTCTTTTTTATCTCTCTCCTCTGTCTTCTGCTCTTCTCCTATATTGGTCTTTCTCTATTGCTTCCTCTCTACCTTTTCTCACCTGTCATGATCTCCAAATTGTATGAGGTGATTGTGCATGTAATTGTATGTTTTGAGTTATAAACTTTGCAATTTCATAAAGCGAAAACAGCTACAAACTTTCCTGAAATAGTATTATCAAGCATATGTCTCCACATTGGTTACTAAAAACTGAGCAATTACATTAACCACAACAACAATATAAATAAGTATTTACAGGACAGTAATACGGATTCAAATCTGGTGTGGGCAAACCATGCCAAGATTATGAATGCAACACCATTGTTGTCTACTGATATTTATGTGAATAGTACTATTGGATCCAATTCCAAAGGAGTTAACCAGTATGATTGGTTAAGATACCCAGCATATTTTTTCTTCGACACTTTCACTCCTTCTAGAATTTATTTACAAAATCTTGAAAATGACTATTTGTGTGTATGTGTATGTGTGTGTGTATTTTGGACTATTCATTCCTGCAGTGTCTGTAGTGTAGCAGTTTATAGAGATGTCCATCACTGATGCATCATCCTGTATACATGTAGCATCAAGTCCCACCCAGTCACATTATTAAGACACCAGGCCAACCAGTCTTATACTAACCTCTTATATTGAGCAACATGTACATGTAAGGCAGATGCTAGTATCATTTTTATAAGTCTTTGGTATGACACAGTTACAGCTGGTGTTTGAACAACAACCTCACACATCACTGGTGGATGCTCTAACCACCTAGGTCATCAGATTGGTCTGCATTTCAATGTAGTGTTAGTTTGCTAAGAAGAATCATGAAGAATCTTTATAAGTTGTGTCTTATACTATTCAAGTGACTTGAAATGATATTAGTCTAAGATTGTATCCTCTATTAATGTAAAAGTTCTTCTTTTTTTTAAAAAAAAAAACACTTGTGTGATTTTGTAAAGTGAACCATAACCTGCATTATATTTCAAATGTGGGCCTTAAGCAGATTAGAAAAGAGTCCATTAAGGTAAAGAAACAAATTGCTGTTGGGAGAAATAATCTGCTAGTTGATCATGATTAACTGATTCTGTCCCCCCCCCCAATTGTTAAGGGATCCATTATGTTTTGGTATTTCACTTGTATGTCTTAAGTGTATTACCAAAGGGTGCATTAATGAAAATAAATAAACTGGTTGAATGGGGAAAAGAATGAGATGGCTGACTTCATCCCTTTTCCAATTGTTAGCAGACTCATTACATATATACATGTGGCAGTCAGTTTATTTCCAAAGAGTCCATTATTGAAAAGAAACTAATTATTTGAGGGGAGGGGGCGAATAAATAGAGGGGGAACCTAATGTGTTGCAAGGGAGGGGCAAGAAATAATTAGGGGGTTGGGATGGAAGAACTGGATGTTACACCATCTATGAAAGCTGCCAGTTAAGAAAAGGAAAGTGGAATAAGCTAACAAGTTTTATAGATTGATGTTGTATTATAATAAGGGTAAAGAGTTTGAGAAATGATTTGTACACAGTTATAATTCCTGCACATTGCCAGATCAGCACTTTGACTTAGTTCACTTCAGTATTATATAATTTGTTTTACAATACTCAATATCTTGTATCAAGACATAATCCAACAAATCATCACTGATAATCAAATCAGCATGGTTTCAACAGCTCCAGTTCATCACAATTAGTTTCAAAGGCCAGAGTAATAGGCCATGTGATACAACTCCAAGATCAAAAGTCAGAACTTCTATGTAGTCCTGTACAGAATTTCATTGGACTAAGGCATGGCTTTGAGAGGTTAAATTTGTATGCCCACCTAGAAAATGCCAGCTTAGTAGCTCACACTTGAGAAAGGAAGAAATACAGTTTAAGAATGTAATCAGTTTGTGATTTGCATGAAGAAGATGAAACAGAGAATGAAGATGAGACAATAGAGGCTGGTGTGTCAGGAGAGAGTAAGTACATTTAATGCTTTAAAATGAATGATAAATAGAGCAAAATTTCTTAATTGAAACACTTCATGATTAGAATTCTTTACATAGAAAATGGAAATTACTAAACT
Organism: Unio delphinus; assembly: GCA_029339505.1. Classification (NCBI taxonomy): domain Eukaryota; kingdom Metazoa; phylum Mollusca; class Bivalvia; order Unionida; family Unionidae; genus Unio; species Unio delphinus. The sequence continues at coordinate 2,345,064 of JAQISU010000103.1, forward strand.
AACTTCTATATCTCTACCTGAAACAATTTTGAAATAAGGCCTTTTTTGCATGTATGTCATAAACCAGCAAACTAAAGAATGCATACCTCTTTCATTTTGAAATTTCAATTACAAGTTTAATATTCTGTAAATGAGAATTATTATTCTATGATAGATACACAATGAAACAAAGCAATAATCAAAACAAAACATGATATGTTTTGACACTGTAGTGGGCCATTTTAGCTCCATAAATACATTTTAGATTGATACAAGATACACAATATGTTAGTAAAATTTACAGGTTTTTTCCCATAGAACTGCCAAGATAATGTATTAAGTATGCTTTTTCTTCATGTTGTTTATTTTCAATAATAATAATAATAATAATAATAATAATAATAATAATACTAATAATTGTGCTGTAAAGAGAAAGGAACATTCCTAATGCTTTATGAAAAGACATAAAAAAAATCTCATTTTGTAGGGTCTGATAGCTGTTTTAACTATGCTCTCCTGCAGCACATGGTCTTTGACTCGGTGGAAAAGGAAAGATTTGCATAAATCATGATGACATAGATACTGATACCTATGTAAAGTGAAAAGTAAGTATATTTCTTATATTAGTATATTTTACCAGACAATCTTAACAACATGTGTTTTTTCCAGATTCTAGTTATGAAGATGGCAAAATATTGTGTAAAGTTAATGAATGTTGTAGAACAAAATAGTTTTTTTTATGGATATGTATTGCCATTAAGAATGTAGCTTAACTGGAATTGGGATTGAATTTTTCCATGGCAGAAAATATTCGAAATGACAATATGTATCCTTACATGCAATAATGAGAGAATTATATATTGTGATTTATTGACTAGTTACATATGAATCAGTTGTAATCTCTGCTGAAAACATTTTCAAACCATAATGTAATAATGATAACTGCTGGATGAGCATTTATAGCCCTATGCAAATGAACTATTCCAAATTGAGATGCAATATATGAAACAGATACACAATATGAAAATGAAATTAGCACAACACTAACTTTCAACCAGTGTTGACACATAGGTGTACATGTCATTCTGTAATAAAGTCATTATTGCAAGCAAATTAGGAAAACACTTGATTAAAATTGTATAGGTGGGCATATATGAAAACATAGTTAATTTGATTTGGTTTTCACTTCAGATTTCAAGAATTCATGAGTACATGTATTTGTCAGTGGAGGAGATTAAAACTTTGCCTTTTTCTGTGGAGGGTATGACAGTGGAAGGAGGTAAGATTTTATTTTTTGTGTTTTTAAATACATTTGTTATGTATAGATAAATTGAATGACATATTTGATTTTGTATTTCTTGAAACTTAATGTTACGATTTTAGTAATTATCATTTCCTGATATTCTACATAATAATATTGATCACTTGATTCAGTAAATAACTTTTTGCTTGAAATAGTCAACATTATATGGGCAGTATACATCTACTATTGGTGGACATGGCAGAAAAGGTAAACCAAGATAAGGGAACATGACACCAAAATATATTCAAAAGGAATGAATAAATTTCATTGACCTCTTATGTTATTGCTATGTATTAAACTTGATTTAAATAAGCAAATGATTGATTAATGTAAATATAAGAAATGTAAATTCATTATCTTGTAGTGCTTTTAAGGTGAGTTGAGGGTTTTCTTTTATGTAAGAGTAGTTAAAATATGAGAGTAATATCTGATATGCTAAAAAATGTAATTTACTATTTTTAATTTATATATTTTATTCTTATTTCCATAAATGTATAAATTATTGTATAGAAAACTAAAGTGAAAAGAAAGAATGAGGCAGAACAAAATACAAGCCAAATAACTAAAGTTTAGAAACGGAACCAAAACATCACATGAGTAATTTAGATAGTCAATAGTTCAAATATAAATAGCAGCATATGTATATACATCTTTTTCACAATAATATGAATCAATAGATTTTTCAAGTTTATTAACATCATTCCTTAGAAACAACAACATAACAACAGTTACCATAATCACCATTATTTTATATCAATGACACTAGATTTCAAATGGTTATTTGAAGTCTTATAAATAATCGATGTTACTAAGTTCATATTTATGCAGTGTATAATTGTATTACAAAATGAAAACATTTCTGATTAAGTATTGATATGATTATTGTACATACTTAGTTCATATATTAGAGTTTCATCAAGAAAAACTCTATTCAGTTGTTGATTAGACAAACCGAGTTAGTGACCTGCAAATTAAGACAGATACTTTCTAAAATTCAAGATAGGAGATCTGGTTGCTTTGAATTTTCAATTGGAGCTACCAATATGATTGGGAAGTGACTGACTTCAATTCCAAATTGTAATGTCTTTCTGTAACACCATTGTTTTCATGAGCTTGTTTTTTCTTTTAAGATTATTTAGTGCTAAGGAATACAAAACTTGAATAATACTGATCATATACTCTTTATCGACTCCTTCACTGTCATCAGGACAAGACTATTCATTTCTGGTACCAACAACATATTAAAGAAATGTGGACATACAAGTCAGTAGACTTTTTATGAAAATAGTTGTGTCTTTAAAGTGACATTACTCCACAAGGCATAATAATGTACTAAAGGTTAATTTTTTAGGAAATTCATTTTTTTCAGTCCCAGTGGGAACGTAGAAAATGTTTTGTCATTTATGATTTTCTTTGTAGGTAATCTCTCCAACAATTATTGGGCTGGTGGAGTACAATGCTGGTGCCGTATACATGGGACTACTGGAGGGTCACAATAAGATTTACTGCAAAATGCCATTAGGGAAACTTGAGACTGGAAATTTGAAATTTAAGTTTGCTGATTTTTTAGAAACAACATTAAATATGAAATATATCCAGAAAATGTATAAAATTTATTAGATCACCAAGTTTGAACTAGAGATAGTGAACAACTAAATATATTATATGGAAGAAGACCATAAACAAATAAAGGAAGCAATTGCAATATACATTCAAAGTTAAGCACAGGTATGAATTACTGAACCACTCTCAAAAGATTCATTGGTTGATCTCTTCAGTAAAACCTGCCTACTTACTGCATGCTACCTCCTTATAGCTAATGAATTTTACTCTGGGAGCACTAGATTTGACTGGTAGTAATAGTTCTCCTGAAGTATTATGATTGGGTGATTATTATCAAAGAAACATTATGGTATACTACAACGTACTGGTTTTTAATGGGCAAAACAGCATCTCTGTAGCCACTAGATCTCATCAATTATTTTTTAATTATAATATAAGACATGTCTTTTAGATTAAGTAGAAATTTATACATTTAACCACTTGCCATTAAATCAATAAAGATGAACCTCAGGCAGTCTTTGAAGTGGAATTTTTTATGCTGTTAATATCTTAAATTTATCTTCTTAAAACTATGTTAAGATTTAAATATGTTACAAAATATCATCATATAGAAGTAAAGTTTTACATAATTATTAACATGTACATTTGAACTTGAAACAAAAAACCCATTATGTTTGTGTTAACTGTTATATTTAAAGCTTTAGTCACTTCTCTTATGAGATGTCAAAACAGAATTAAAAATAAAATGGATTACCAGGGTACATACTTGATAATATGCTTTTTATTACTCTATCAGACCTAAGTACCATCCAACATATGCCTCCTATCCCTTTTATGAAATATTCAAATAAAGACATAATATCAATTGCAAGCTTTTCCTTTATTCATTTACATTTTCTTTTGCATAGATTTGTTGGTTGAACAGGGTTATACATTTTAGCTGTACTTTATTTATATGCTGCAAAGGTTTATGGTTTTCTGAAGGTCAAAGCCAATTATCACATTAACCCCGGAGAATTTTTGCTGTTTTTGCAATAAATGTTTTTTTTTTTTTAGAGGTTGCTCTCCCCGCTGATTTTCACAGACCATTCTTAGGGAGGACCTCCTGCCCTATTATGTTTGTGTTTGCTATAGATTTAATGAATTGTAATTTTTGATATTTTATTATTGATTTTGTATTTAAAAAAATTGTAATTGTATTAACAAATTTTGGGGACTATTTCTGAATACATTCAAATACATCGACTTGCAAGCAATATTCCATTAGACAAATGGCTAGTTGTTCTAAAGAAAATGTTTTTCATTGGTTAGTTTGCTGGTGCATGAGCAGAACGTGAAAAGTTGGACTTCTTTTTTGGTGCTTAACACCCATAATTTTCATATGGAGAAGACTATTCAAAATATCCACCTTATCCTACTTTTTGCAAAGGTCCACCTGTCTGTGTGCGCTTCAGACTGGTCTGCCGTAGATCTGAGGCCATAGTCTAAATCTGGACACAAATTCGGATTCCGACCATGGGAGAAGTTTAGGTGGAAAAAAAAGATAAAAAAACTTATGTTTTTCCCTCTGTTTTTTTGTAGTGCAACTAAAGTATTCAGATTATTTGGTATAATTGTAGAGCGCAATCTGTCTACCTTTCTATAATACCACCCACTTTAGCGTATCATGCATGACCTTGATGCTACAGACCTTGGAAGAAGGTTACTACCTCATGACATGTAACCTCATCGCTAGGGAATAATGTGTTAACTTGTTTCTTACAAAGATTTATATATACAGAAAACACACTGGTAAAGTGTATTGAATTTTAAAGTTGCAGAAGTTATGTCATGACATCATTTTTTGGCAAAACTTGACAAAGCACTACCTGAAATAACACAATTTCAGAAAGTTCTAAAGTTACATTGATAATAAGGATGTCTAAAGGCCATGTGGTTGATAAATGGATTGAATTTTAATGGTGCACAAGAACGTTTAGACTATTTAGCGCTATACAATTTGTTATATGAATAAACGTTAAAAAGAGTAAAAGTTTTAATATCAACCAGTGATATAAAAAACCAAATAGTTGAAAGTAAAACAGTAAGATGGTAACAGTAAAATACATGTATAGTGCTTCCTGATCAATGGGGTATGTAAATGGTGTATGTTAATGAAGATAGATGAGAAGATGTTGAAAACAAGGTATTTACATTACATAAACATGCTCTAGGTATTATCATTCAAAATATGGATATTTAATAGCAAAGTTGTATTATCATTTTGATTCTCTATTCATTTCGTCTGGATTATAGCTCAGAAAATGTCTATTCACTAGAGTATTCTGATTACACATTTATTAACAGTAGGGTTGGCACACATTAGAATGGAATGTTGGTGGATAGAGGTAAAATAGATAATCAACCTAATGAATTTATATAAAAATACTAACAATATATGAATCACTGGGATGGTCTGGTATTTTCCCATTCATTAAATTTGAATGTTACATAGTAAGTTCTATGCTAAAGTATATACATATTAAAATTAAATACAACATTAGGAGTCAAGCACTTTGTTCAAGCACATATTTAGCCAATACTGCATGTACTCCTTATGAGTAATTTAGCCATGCATGTAGCCAAATTTGGATATCTAATAGTTATTACTGTAGGTTATACAAAAGAAAACATTTCAGGCAATGACCAACAATGTTATAAGCTTACATTTACACAACAGTAGGGAATGAAACACTGAGGAGGATGGCCAAATATGGCTAATTATAGAGCTTTTAAATTATAACAGCCATACATGCAGCTGTTTTGAAAAGCTGTTGCTGACACTAGCCAAATTTTGCTATAAGGTCATTAGTTGTGCACCAGCCTCACTGAGCCTGGCAACAGGAATCCTTAGCCAAATTTTGGCTAAGGATACATTTATCCAAAATTTGGTTTCTGCCTAAAGGTCATACAATGCATTATGTAAAGGGACAATATTGCAGTTAGCCAAATTTTGGCTAATCATAGTTACCTAGAGTTTGATCTTTTGCAGCCATACATAGGGGTTATACTAAAAGACACTAGCCAAATTTTGGCTAATTTTTCCAAAATTTGGTTCCTATCCTAAGGGTGTGAAGAACAACTTTGTAGGAATTAGCCAAATTTTGGCTAATTTAAAACCTGCCTAGCCCCTCCAATATAGTCAAGCTATTGAATAGTGATAGACCATATATTGATCAAAAGCACTTCCAAGAATATTATTATATGCCTTTTCTACTTTGGGTTAAGAGATTTTAGCCCACAGCAGAGGCCTGATTTGAGTAAATGGAAAAGCTCAAGTGAAATCGGAAGCTGTTCCACTCAATCTCTCAGGGCCCCACACCATGATGTAATTGTCAAGATCATAATATGGTCAGCATAGGCTAAATATAGATTTTGTGGATTAACACTCAGAGAAATTAACCTTCAACAAAACAGGGTACCAGACAAAGACCGAAATATCATGTGACAATCGATCTATTGCTTCCTTTATGAATGCATTTCATCCACTGTTCAGAAGTTTTCGTCTGCAGAATTTAAATCGCATGCAGTTAACAACACGCAATTAAATCATTACCAAACATTAACACAACATCTGTAATAATAGATGCATTACTTTTGCAGAAAGTCAGTTACTCTACTCGACAAAATTGTGGATGGGGAGGAGGCACTTGCCAAACATTTTGTGTTGAAAAGACTCAAATAAAACATTTTGTGTTGAAAAGACTCAAATAAACAATGTCGTAACCATTTAGGTGATTTATCAGCAGCAGATTGAAATGACGTTTTTGAATGGTTTTGCAATGTGCATGACAACAATACCCAATTACATACATGTATTGTGCTTACGTCAATAATAATAAGTATTACTGTTCATCAAGTTGAAATTTTAAAAGAAAGTTAAGACTATAATAATTTTTAATAATTATTGTTACTTTTAATGAAGATATTAAATGCTTTGAAGCATTCTTACTACTTACTTTACATATAGTTCTCACAAAACTTTAGCCACCCTCTGTAAAGGCCACCCATCTTATAAGGCCACTTTCACTGCACAGAAGGAGTGGTTTTGAATTTATAGCTGAACACTTCTGATGGTCATACAAATGTTGAACAATGTTTAGTGATGAATGACTTAAAATTAAGATTAATACATGCATGTATAAGATCCAAATATTGGACAAATTAACACTATCCACATGAACCTAATAATGTAACATTTAAATGACATTACACAGTACAAAGGCAGGTTAATGATTCACAGCAATTTCACACAACAAAAAGAATGATGTGTTTTTCTCAAATAAAAATGATGTATTCTCTCAAATAGTGAAAAATTAGGTACTTTACTCAAAAAGTTAAATGGGACAGATATCATACAAAATATCTTAGCAGTCCCGAAACACTGGATATGACAAACCCCAAGTTAGCCCATGGCTGAAAGATTACAGGTATGGAGTTATACAAAACACACCAAAATACATGGCTAACAGTCAAAATGGTCAATCAAGCAGTCAGCATTACAGGTAGTCACTGAACAACATACAATTCCTTGGTCAATCAGCAATCAGTGCCCACCAATCTGATAGCAGTGTATGTGGCTGTTATGGTCAGCTGTACAGCTGCTATGGTCAACTTCTCTGATCAGCTGAAAATCTAACACCATGTACTATGAATGACATGAGCATATATGATGACATATAATAACATTATATATGATAAGCTATACAAATTACATTTTAGGCACTACAATAAACAGTATCAGCTGTGACCATACCTGTGTCCGATAAGAATCCTATGGTAGCAAACATTTCTTAATAATATGGTACATGTACTATAAATTTCCTGTAAAGTTACATACAAAAAAGAAAATATTTTCATTATACTACACAAGCCAGAGCAACATAGAAAATACACAAAAATAAACGTGGTAGTACAATAGTTATAACTTATAAAATACATAAGAAATTAAGAAAAATAACTCACATACCTCTACAGCTTAAGTAGACTGCTAACTGAGAAGATGTTCCCAACTGTAAAGATTTTGTCCTATAGTGAGGCATTTCTACACAATGTAACCATCTGTGCACTTGATGAATATTGTTTTTTCCATCAAAAGCACTTCTCAAATGTGAACCAAACTCACCGAATCCAAGTATTTGTACAGTGTACATAGATCACCCTCAGGTATCGTTGTACACAGAAAAGGAAACCCGAGTACATGTACACATATTTAATAAATAAAGGGATTTTACAATTCCATGACAGGTGGATCCTGGTACATGAAAGATTCTTGTGTGTATGACTTTGCTATAGGAATGAAAATGTAAGTGTCAGAAGAGGAGCATACGTTTCTATTTATGGTGTACACATGTTTGAGGTCAGATATATGTTCAATGGACTGGAGCCAGTCAACAAAATGTAGCATAGTGTTTGTTTCTGGGTCAAATGAAGGTTACAAAGCAGGGAATGTATGTTCATTTCTATGTTTTGAATGTCTTGAAGTTTCTTCTGTAGTAAATACTCAGATGAGCCAGATTGTATTGAATTACAATAGTCCAGTCTTGAAGGACACATGTTTTTTAGGGGCATAAACCAATAGAAAATTGAATTACAATAGTCCAGTCTTGAAGGACACATGTTTTCTAGGGGCATAAACCAATAGAAAATTGAATTACAATAGTCCAGTCTTGAAGGACACATGTTTTTAGGGGCATAAACCAATAGAAAATTGAATTACAATAGTCCAGTCTTGAAGGACACATGTTTTTTAGGGACATAAACCAATAGAAAATTGAATTACAATAGTCCAGTCTTGAAGGACACACGTTTTTTAGTGGCATAAACCAATAGAAAATTGCAAATAGAGCTGATGTATCTCAGCTCCAAATATGCAGCCTTACATATTTCCATTACATGTTCTCGTGAGAGAGTACTAACAATGAAGGGCATCTAGGTTTCATTCTAACTTCAAATTTAATGTTGATACACTCATACCCACTTATCTTGACCTTGGTTATCTAAAGAAACCATGTTTTTGTTTTTGTTTTGTTTTTGTATGGTTTAACGCCATTTTTAAGGACAATATAGTTTATACATGGCGGCCAGTATTAATGGTGGATGAAGAACACGGAAAGTATCACTGGCCAACAAGAAGCTACTGGCAAGCTTTCTCACATAACTACATTAGCCGAATCTTATACTCGAACCCACACAGACAGAGGTGAGATGGCAGTGATCCGTAACAGACAGCTCTTTAGACCACTCGTCCACTCAGGGCCCCTAAAGAAACCATGTATACTGAGTGTTTTGGTCCAGTCCCCCCCAAAATCCCTTGGTACAGAGACAGATTTTATTGATACAACTGGCCTATAACTATAACAGAAAATCTGATAATCAGACCAAGTAAAATTAAATTTGTTATCAGTTATGTTTTGTTACTAGTTACATCACAAAAGAAAATACTTGAAACAAATACATTCCTTCATGTACATACACTTATATTGGCCTAGATTTTGGTCAGCATGAGAAAACTACTATCGGACTTTAGCTACCAAAGAAATTATGCTATTCATAGGGAAATAAAAACAGCTTTAAACCAATGATATTGTTACAGTAAGTTAAGTATTGTATTAAAAAAATTGACTTTTTACTTAATATCATTTAAAAAGACCTCCAGTCTTCTTTTTTCAGCAACATGGCATTTCGGAATTATGCTTAGTGTGCATCAGATATACCATTTGTTTTTAAAAACAAAACTCCTGATATTTTTTTACATCCCTTATGTAATAGAGATAACCAGGTTTGACTGCATTACTCATATTTATTGTTGGAAGTAATGGATGTGAATAAGAAAGTCTTTGCATGATGATGAGAATGGTTATCATTATTATTATTATTATTATGTTACTTGTATATGTTGTGGTATGATTAAGGAGACACTGCTGACAATGTGTATGTTACTTGTATATGTTGTGGTATGATTAAGGAGACACTGCTTACAATGTGTATGTTACTTGTATATGTTGTGGTATGATTAAGGAGACACTGCTGACAATGTGTATGCTACTTGTATATGTTGTGGTATGATTAAGGAGACTGCTGACTGTGTATGTTACTTGTATATGTTGTGGTATGATTAAGTAGACACTGCTGACAATGTGTATGCTACTTGTATATGGTATGGTATGATTAAGGAGACACTGCTGACAATGTGTATGCTACTTGTATATGTTGTGGTATGATTAAGGAGACTGCTGACAATGTGTATGTTAATTGTATATGTTGTGGTATGATTAAGGAGACACTGCTGACAATGTGTATGTTACTTGTATATGTTGTGGTATGATTAAGGAGACACTGCTGACAATGTGTATGTTACTTGTATATGTTGTGGTATGATTAAGGAGACACTGCTGACAATGTGTATGTTACTTGTATATGTTGTGGTATGATTAAGGAGACACTGCTGATAATGTGTATATTACTTGTATATGTTGTGGTATGATTAAGGAGACACTGCTGGCAATGTGTATGTTACTTGTATATGTTGTGGTATGATTAAGGAGACACTGCTGACAATGTGTATGTTACTTGTATATGTTGTGGTATGATTAAGGAGACACTGCTGACAATGTGTATGTTACTTGTATATGTTGTGGTATGATTAAGGAGACACTGCTGACAATGTGTATGCTACTTGTATATGTTGTGGTATGATTAAGGAGACACTGCTGACAATGTGTATGTTACTTGTATATGTTGTGGTATGATTAAGGAGACACTGCTGACATTAGAGAGCATCTTGATTGAAATAGGAAGTCTAGAAATTCTGAGAACTGTGCATCAAGTCTAGAAATTCTGAGAACTGTGCATCAAGTCTAGAAATGCTGAGAACTGTGCATCAAGTCTAGAAATTCTGAGAACTGTCTGTGCATCAAGTCTAGAAATGCTGAGAACTGTGCATCAAGTCTAGAAATTCTGAGAACTGTGCATCAAGTCTAGAAATTCTGAGAACTGTGCATCAAGTCTAGAAATTCTGAGAACTGTTCATCAAATCTAGAAATTCTGCAAAACATTAGACGTTTGAGATAAGTTAAAGAGTTTTCAAATGATGTTAGTTATTGAGCAGATAAATGCCCAAAAAAAATAAAGAAGTAATTTTGTTTGTTGTTGTTTTCTTGCAGAGTTTCCAGTGGATGAGTAGAGTATTGCAAGCAGTAGACAGTGTCCATCAGACAGGGGTTTTCTGTCTGGCTCTTGTTCCACCTAACTACTTGCCCAAGGTAAGACATCAGACGGGTTTTCTGCCTGGCTCTTGTTCCACCTAACTACTTGTCCAAGGTAAGACATCAGACAGGGGTTTTCTGCCTGGCTCTTGTTCCACCTAACTACTTGCCCAAGTAAAGACATCAGACAGGGGTTATCAGTCTGGCTCTTGTTCCACCTAACTACTTGCCCAAGGTAAGACTTCAGACAGGGGTTTTCTGCCTGGCTCTTGTTCCACCTAACTACTTGCCCAAGGTAAGACGTCAGACAAGGGTTTTCTGTCTGGCTCTTGTTCCACCTAACTACTTGCCCAAGGTAAGACTTCAGACAGGGGTTTTCTGCCTGGCTCTTGTTCCACCTAACTACTTGCCCAAGGTAAGACTTCAGACAGGGGTTTTCTGCCTGGCTCTTGTTCCACCTAACTACTTGCCCAAGGTAAGACATCAGACAAGGGTTGTCTGTCTGGCTCTTGTTCCACCTAACTACTTGCCCAAGGTAAGACTTCAGACAGGGGTTTTCTGCCTGGCTCTTGTTCCACCTAACTACTTGCCCAAGGTAAGACTTCAGACAGGGGTTTTCTGCCTGGCTCTTGTTCCACCTAACTACTTGCCCAAGGTAAGACATCAGACAAGGGTTTTCTGTCTGGCTCTTGTTCCACCTAACTACTTGCCCAAGGTAAGACATCAGGCAAGGGTATACTCTTTGTTTACACCTAACTACTTGCCCAAGGCAAGACATAAATTATTAAAGCTACATAAACATTCCAAACCACATACACAAATTGAATTGACTTTTGATGCAGGCCTCTTGAAGCAAGCTCAAATCTTGCAATTACATCAAAAAAGTAGATACTTCTTGTATCATTTATATTGCAACAGAAGCCTTATAGGACCATAGAAATATTTCTGCTTTAATATATTCTGAGTTTTTTTAAAAACCATAATGTAAATAGAAAGAAAATAGCCAGAAAATACAGCATGGTCGGTATATTAAGAATATAAAATCAAGAACCTAAGTCATTCTTTCTTTCAGACACCTTTGGGTGGTATACACCTTCATGAGACTAAGAAAAAATTCCTTGAAGGATCACTACATCCAGCCAATGTTCTAATGTGTCCTCACACTTGTGTTACCAACCTCTCCAAACCTTGTGAGCACATAAGTATTATCAATTCTTCCAAAGTATTATAATTCCTTAGATACTGTGTAATATAGCATTACCTGAATCTTGCAAGAAGTCCATGTTTTCAGTACTACCGAGTTATATTAATTCCATGGATCCTGTTTAATCAGCGTTACCTGAATCTTTCAAGTCCGTGTTTTCAGTACTACCGAGTTATATTAATTCCTTAGATCCTGTTTAATTAGCATTACCTGAATCTTTCAAGAAGTCTGTTTTTTTCAGTACTACTAAGTTATATTAATTACTTTGATCCTGTTTAATTAGCATTACCTGAATCTTTTAATAAGTCTGTGTTTTCAGTACTACAGAGTTATATTAATTCCTTAGATCCTGTTTAATTAGCATTACCTGAATCTTTCAAGAAGTCTGTTTTTTCAGTACTACTAAGTTATATTAATTACTTTGATCCTGTTTAATTAGCATTACCTGAATCTTTTTATAAGTCTGTGTTTTCAGTACTACAGAGTTATATTAATTCCTTAGATCCTGTTTAATTAGCATTACCTGAATCTTTCAAGAAGTCTGTTTTTTCAGTACTACTAAGTTATATTAATTACTTTGATCCTGTTTAATTAGCATTACCTGAATCTTTTAATAAGTCTGTGTTTTCAGTACTACAGAGTTATATTAATTCCTTCAATCCGGTTTAATTAGCGTGACCTGATCTTTCATGACACAAGTTTTATCAGTACCACCAAGTTAAGTTAAGCCGTTCAAGAAATCAGCATTCTTAATACAATAAATATAAATCAAATTAAATAATTAATTAATTAATATACTGTTCATAAACTTATTACAGTCTATATAAGTTACCTTAATATTTATTTGGCAGATGTGACCCCTTCGGCTGTCCATGTTGGTAATATAGTTCAGGGAGCACGGATGGCCTGGGCTCAGGGGAGGGAACTTGGAGTGCAAGAAGAGGATCCAGACTCTTCAAAAAAGGTCAGACATCCTATCAATTATGAACAGCTTTGCTCAACTTAAAAAAGTGAAAATGTTTATAGTCACATCATAGTCACATAATTTGCCAGACATGGATCAATTTAAAAATGTTCAAATTCTGGATCCAAATAACATTCTTGTATTGGAAATAAAATTAGTTTGCTATTAAATCTGGCCCAATTTTAATGTTCCTTATTTTTTTGTTTTAAATTTTTTTAAATTGCATACCTTTCAAACATAAAGTGAAACTATGTGATGCTGGAATTTAGTTTATATTGACAAGGAGAAGCTTATGTTACATCTTTTCAGACTTGTCTTGTTATTTGTCTCACAAAGATTAGCCCTTGATAACTCTTAATTAAGTGTTTTTAAGATTAGCCCTTGATAACTCTTAATTCAGTGTTATTTGTCTCACAAAGATTAGCCCTTGATAACTCTTAATTCAGTGTTATTTGTCTCAAAAGATTAGCCCTTGATAACTCTTTATTCAGTGTTATTTGTCTCACAAAGATTAGCCCTTGATAACTCTTAATTAAGTGTTATTTGTCTCACAAAGATTAGCCCTTGATAACTCTTAATTCAGTGATTTTAAGATTAGCCCTTGATAACTCTTAATTCAGTGATTTTAAGATTAGCCCTTGATAACTCTTAATTCAGTGATTTTAAGATTAGCCCTTGATAACTCTTAATTCAGTGTTTTTAAGATTAGCCCTTGATAACTCTTAATTCAGTGTTTTTAAGATTAGCCCTTGATAACTCTTAATTCAGTGTTATTTGTCTCACAAAGATTAGCCCTTGATAACTCTTAATTCAGTGATTTTAAGATTAACCCTTGATAACTCTTAATTCAGTGATTTTAAGATTAGCACTTGATAACTCTTAATTCAGTGATTTTAAGATTAGCCCTTGATAACTCTTAATTCAGTGTTTTTAAGATTATCCCTTGATAACTCTTAATTCAGTGATTTAAGATTAGCCCTTGATAACTCTTAATTCAGTGTTATTTGTCTCACAAAGATTAGCCCTTGATAACTCTTAATTCAGTGTTATTTGTCTCACAAAGATTAGCCCATGATAACTCTTAATTCAGTGTTATTTGTCTCACAAAGATTAGCCCTTGATAACTCTTAATTCAGTGTTATTTGTCTCACAAAGATTTGCCCTTGATAACTCTTAATTCAGTGATTTTAAGATTTGCCCTTGATAACTCTTAATTCAGTGATTTTAAGATTAGCCCTTGATAACTCTTAATTCAGTGATTTTAAGATTAGCCCTTGATAACTCTTAATTCAGTGCTTTTAAGATTAGCCCTTGATAACTCTTAATTCAGTGTTTTAAAGATTAGCCCTTGATAACTCTTAATTCAGTGTTTTTAAGATTAGCCCTTGATAACTCTTAATTCAGTGATTTTAAGATTAGCCCTTGATAACTCTTAATTCAGTGCTTTTAAGATTAGCCCTTGATAACTCTTAATTCAGTGTTTTTATAATAATTTTTCTGAGATTTTTAATGGGAGATATTTTGGTTTTGTGATGTGTATCCATCTGTCTGTTTGTCTGTCAAACTTTGTTGCCAGAAAGGTAGTGTATGATAGAAGTGCTTTTTATGTATAAAAAATATATTCCTTACTATTATTATTATTATTATTATTATTATTATTATTATTATTATTATTATTATTTTAACACCAATTACTGACCGAGATCTTGAGATATAGAAACCAGACTACTCCTGATCATATTCTCTTCACCCTTCTCAATTCCAAGGTATGGCTGTTTATTAATATATTAAATCCAGGTTTTTCCATCCTATATTATTTTTCCAAATACATTACCTAATCCTGTAAGCTTAGGAAAACATCCACTGTACAAATCCACCAGATAGTAGAGACATGAATGTGATACAACATTCTTCATCTTCTATCTGAGAGATCATTAATCCTAGAATGCTTCACTAGGTAATACATACATCAACAAAACAACATTTGCTGGCATGATTAATTTTCTTTCAGAAAATTTCCCATATCTAGCTTGAGACTGAAAACTGTTTTGCGTTTGCTACTATACTAGAGATAACTCCAGTTAAAGAGATATAACTCTTATTTCTTACCTATTCTCCTAATGTATTATGGGGTGTATTTGAACAGGAAATCAGTTTTTGGATTGCAGTAAATTTCTTTGATAATATTTAGACAATTATAATACAGACACTTCCTCCTAAGCAACAGTTAGATGCCTCAAAGAAAATTAATTTCTATGTAAGTAGTAACTGATGAATGAGAAACCAATGCCACTATAAATAGAAATAACCCATTCACCTCAGTAAACAGGTGACATGTTAAAACATGTATTGTTAAAACAAGACAAAAGTGGGATTAAATTTTTTTTTCATTTGGGGTAGCTAGATGTATGTGGATATTTTCCTAACTAAATACTTTTACTAGTGAAGGAAATGAAAATGTAATGCACAATGAATGCAAATGAAATGGTGAATGCATTTCTAAGAAAACGAAAAGCACAGATCCTTAATATGAATAATAGATAATGAATGAAGCACTAATACATTTCATGACTAGATTTGGAAATGAATTATCATGCTACTCTAAATTTACACTTTTGAAAGCCCTTGGGCCAAATTCTGGGATCTGATTCTATACACTGGCAGACCATTTACTGTCCATTGTCAGAGCTAACGTAAATACTTTGAAATTTTACATTACATTTTTACATGACACTTATTATCATAATTCAGTGCTCTCTTCTTTTGGATTTTATGTATGTTTTATTAACGCACATGAGTATAACGAGATTCAAAAAATATAGTTCTCTCCCTTTAACACTCACAATACAATATAAATGTCTCTAATCTAAACAATGAATCAAATGCATTTCAGAT
The DNA here is from genome assembly GCA_029339505.1 of Unio delphinus. NCBI lineage: Eukaryota > Metazoa > Mollusca > Bivalvia > Unionida > Unionidae > Unio > Unio delphinus. Next base: position 2,361,218 of record JAQISU010000103.1, read on the forward strand.
GTACATGCATGACTAGAAAGTAAACATAAATTTCAAATGCATTTCAGATGTACATACATGACTAGAAAGTAAACATGAATTTCAAATGCATTTCAGATGTACATGCATGACTAGAAAGTAAACATGAATTTCAAATGCATTTCAGATGTACATAAATGACTAGAAAGTAAACATGAATTTCAAATGCATTTCAGATGTACATACATGACTAGAAAGTAAACATAAATTTCAAATGCATTTCAGATGCACATACATGACTAGAAAGTAAACATGAATTTCACATTACGGTAAATTACATGCAGATTTGCTAAAATTATCCATTTCAATGCCTACATTATATTGGAGTAGAGGAACATATTTTCCTCCAAATTTTGGCTCTTAAAACAAGAATCCAGCAGACATCAAGATCACATGATCAGGGTATACATTATTAGATTGGTTGTTGGGATATCACTCAGAATAGATTTAATGCAAATCCAGCACCGGTGCTAGGCATTTGGGTGCCCTAGGCGAGATCAGATATCTGGCGCCCCCTTCCACTCATGCCCTTCCCCACCCGCCCATCATGAAATAAACCCTTAGCCCAGCACCCTAGGTGATTGCCTAGTTCACCTAGCAGAAGCGCCGGCCCTGTGCAAATCACTCTAAAAGTATTTTCGATAACCTAGGATTTGTTTTTGCAATCAGGATACTTTTTCATATAATATTTGGTTCTTACAGTTATGCAGGAAGTCTGTTATGATTTTCACATCATAATTATATAAGAAACTTTGATGATATTCACATGATAAATATATAGAAAGTCTGTGATGATATTCACTAGGGCATAACCGACTTTTGATCCGGAAATCGGATTCCACCGGATAGTATGAACTTCCGATTAATCGGAGTCGGACAAGCAGGAACGACCGATTCGGATAATAAAAATAATAAAGTTGAATTTTTATAGCACCGTGTCTAACACTGCGTGTCATTCAATAGTGCGTTAATAAAGTTAAATAAGAAGTCAGAAAAGTCCAATATGGTCAACACAACCACGCTGTGAGACAATCTATTTGAACCGACGGGTGAAAACCGGAAATGAATCCGGATATGGTAAAGTACTAAGTAACATGCTAGACACGGCAAAACCAGATACCAGAAACCCGGAAACGAAAGATGAAATTTTTTAGAAAACAAAATACGGATTTAGCATTTCCGATTAATCGAATCGTATCTGGAATCGGAAAAATTTCATGTCCAAAATCCGGAATCGGAAATCGGTAGAAAAATGCTAATCGGTTATGCCCTAATGTTCACATAACAATTATGAACCAAGTCTGATGATGTTCACATGATTAAAGTAAGAATATTTTTGTGTTGAAATTTTTTGTAGTCCGGTTTATAGATAAGTTTGGAACATAATTTGCAGGTGCGTGTGGATCACTGAGTTTTGTATTATAGATAGGTTTGGAATATATAATTTGCAGGTGTGTGTGGATCACCGACTTTTGTATAACACTTGTTACTGTATTGGAATATATTGCACTGGTTCAAATGAGGCACAAAGTTCTACAGAATACCTGTCTCGTTTTTGGTTATGGGATATATATTGCACAGGTACATATGAGAAACTGAGTTCTGCAGAACACCGTTCTTGTTTCTGGTATTGGAATATATATTGCACAGCATATAGAACATGAAGTTCAGAACACCGGACTGGTATTAGAAGATTACATTCACAATTGCATATGAAAAATGAATTCTGTAGATAGCATACCTGGTGTTGGTCCTATTATTGTACCTTTTTTCACTTAATATCTACATTTCTTCCTTGCATCCTCACTAGGCTGAGAAAGTAAGCTATCAGAAAAGGCTATGTTGCAATAGAACCTTTACTGAAAACAAATGTTTGCTTCCCCCCATGTCCTCCATGCTGGAGGATACCATACATTTTGTCAATAAAATTTTGATGCAATTTCATTCTTTCCAAACAAAAAATAAATCAAAGGGATTAAGGTTTTCTGTACATAATAATTTCAAACTGTAATTCATGTAAATGGTCAATCAGCAGATGATAGTTATTGAAAATGACCTCCAGCATGGATGACATATGAAAACAATTCTACCAAAATGCCTATTATATAATTGATAATGCATTATAGCTGCCTTAGATTTGAAATGTTTCAATTAGAATATGCAAGCATGTTTATGTAGGCTTAAGTAGATGTGTTCTGATTATTCTGAATAACTAAACAGTTTGTAATTTGCATGGGATATGTTGTGTTGAAAATTGAGAAGATTTTGTAAGATAATGGCTGTACAGGCATGTTCTGGAAATCAGTTGATTCAGTTCATAACATTCTTATTTTTGGAAATTGTATTAGATGTATGAGTTGCATGACCAAAGCTTATATGATGGACTGTTGATTGTTGCCTGTTTTGTCAAGTTTGTTATTGCCACTCCCTCAAGTACTGAAACGATTGCCAAAAAAACCTGATTTACATGTTCATTTCAATGTCTAGTTGGCCATACATATCCACAAAATACCTGTTCACAACTGATATTCTAATTGAATCCACAAAATACCTCTGTTCACAATTTATTTCCATGTAGAATGCACATAACACCTCCATTCACAGCTTTTCTGTAGAATCCTCATAACACCTCCCTTCACAACCTCTCCTTAGAATACGCATAACAGATCCCTTAAAACTTTCTTTTCTGCAGAATCTACAATTGTAACCATCACAATATATTTTCATGTAGACTCCACATAACGCCTTTTTGATATTCCTAGCAGCTATGTTAACAATATTTTTCCAAATGGAAATTGTGCTTATTTTTGGCAGAACCATTTAAGACTTAATGTACTTGTACTTCAGCCAATGAAAACCACCATGTAATGATTCTAATACTTTTTCTTTTCAAAATATTTTGTTAATTTAGATGTGACAGAGGATACTTTTGTTTACAAAGTTGGTTTGTTGGAGGTTCTCAGAAATGTAAAAATATATTCCACAGTTTGAAAACATAAAAAAACACAGGAAATGGATTGATCTTGGATTCTAGGAAATTCTGTTTGGCCATTTGTTCATCACTCCTATTTAGAGACTTTAATTAAAGAAAATTATGCTTCATTTTGACAGTCTTCTTCTAATTATGCTTCTAGTTACAATTATATATAGGGCAAATTTTTAATTTTGTAAATTTAATAGAACGTCGGACTCAATTATGATTTCAAATAGCTTTCACATGACCAGCAAGTCTTCCAGCTGGTTTGTTAAATAAACATGTAACAAATTCTGATATATCAGAAAGGACTTACTAAACATATTTTTGCAAACCGAGGGGAAAAAAAATAAGCTGTAATAAAAAATAAAAAAAATCTTTCTTTTCTAAAAATTAATTTATCATCAAAGCAGATAGACCATCATTACATGGATTAGAAACGTGTATAGGTTTAGATGTAGATTTTAGTATTTCTACAATGTGATTAGAAACGTGTATAGGTTTAGATGCAGATTATAGTATTTCTACAATGTGATTAGAAACGTGTATAGGTTTAGATGCAGATTTTAGTATTTCTACAATGTGATTAGAAACGTGTATAGGTTTAGATGCAGATTTTAGTATTTCTACAATGTGATTAGAAACGTGTATAGGTTTAGATGCAGATTATAGTATTTCTACAATGTGATTAGAAACGTGTATAGGTTTAGATGCAGATTATAATATTTCTACAATGTGATTAGAAATGTGTATAGGTTTAGATGCAGATTATGGTATTTCTACAATGTGATTAGAAACGTGTATAGGTTTAGATGCAGATTATAGTATTTCTGTAATGTAGTTGCAATATATATTATAATTGGGTCTGGTGTTACTTGTTTGAATCAAACTGCCTCCAGCTAAAAAAAACACATGATTTAATAAATTTTGTATTTTGGGACATGTTTTGCCTTGTGTGTTCATGTTTTCATAATATGCACCAATATTCTAGTATAGAATTTAATGGCTTGTATTTGTAAATTTTGTTTTTTAGTTTCATTTTGTCTCTTGTCATTTTGTTTATTTTGTCTATTATTTTGATTTACACAGCCTACCCAAGGCAAATCATGGCCACCTCAGGTAGTAGTTTTATAAACAGCTTCTTATATTAATATTCATTACAGCTATGCATGCAAATTATATATAGAAGATTGTACATTGTTATACATTTTTTTATGGCTTTGGGAGTTGACAGTTTAACATCACTTGCAGGACATAGCAAGCAAAAGGAGTAATGTAATTAAAGAAGATCAATATGGAATAAGCTGTTTATCACAAGACAAAAATAGCTTATCTATTCTGATGTCCAAGATCTCATGCTTTTGTATTGTATGAGATGCTGATATTTAATGTCCAAGACATCATGCTTTTGTGTTGTTAAAGATTCTGCCATTTAATGCTTGATTATTTTACAGCATAGCAACACAAGTAGGCTATTTAGTTTTGAAATACTGCAATAATTGGATTAAATCACCATGCCCAAGAACACACCATATTAGTTGACCTCGGCTGATTTGAAGATAGGATTTGTACATGCACACTTTCAACACGAGTTGTCATGACAGTTGCTGAGCAACTGTGGCCCCTGTAATGTTTGTTTATACTTTCATCTAGAAGTGGTTGTAGTTTTTGTATGCTTTAATGCCATTTTTCAGCACATGATAGACTTTACATGGCAGCTAGTATTAATGGTGGAGGAAGAACTTGGGAAAGCCACCGGAAAGAACCACCAACGCACAGGAAGCTACTGGCAAGCTTTTTCATATACCCACATTGGCCAAATCTGAGACTCGAACCCACACAGATAGAGGTGAGATGACAGTTATGCATAACAGAGAGCAATTTAGACCACTAGGGACCCCTTCATGAAGAAAGGAATGGAACATATGCATCGATGTGGGTGAGGATAAGGAAATTCAACCATTGTGTGTCGGGAATTGTGTGTAAGGATTAGAATTTTTTAATCCTGAGGGTGCATCTTTTCTATCCGATTTCTATCAAATGTCACTGGGACAAGGCAAAAGGTGACATCTTCAGTAAGGAAATGGCTTTAGAAATCCAAATAAAATCCATCATATAGGCTGGAGGTGGGGTGGGGGGTGGGGGTAGAATAAGAAAATCTCACCAGAGGTTAGAATTTGTTGACAAAAAAGTATTGATCACATTCTTTGGACCCTCTTATTCTAGAGCAAGGCATATGATGAACTATTTTTAATGTAAAACATATGAAGCTGTAGCTGATTGATTTATCCTCCATAATGTCAGCCAATGACTGTCTAAAGATTTTGATTTATTCTCCATAATGTCAGCCAATGACTTTCTAAGATTTTGATTTATCCTCCATAATGTCAGCCAATGACTGTCTCAGATTTTGATTTATTGTTCATAATGTCAGCCAATGACTTTCTAAGATTTTGATTTATTGTCCATAATGTCAGCCAATGACTTTCTAAGATTTTGATTTATTGTCCATAATGTCAGCCAATGACTTTCTAAGATTTTGATTTATTGTCCATAATGTCAGCCAATGACTTTCTAAGATTTTGATTTATCCTCCATAATGTCAGCCAATGACTGTCTCAGATTTTGATTTATTGTTCATAATGTCAGCCAATGACTGTCACAGATTTTGATTTATTGTCCATAATGTCAGCCATGACTTTCTAAGATTTTGATTTATTGTCCATAATGTCAGCCAATGACTTTCTAAGATTTTGATTTATCCTCCATAATGTCAGCCAATGACTGTCTCAGATTTTGATTTATTGTTCATAATGTCAGCCAATGACTGTCACAGATTTTGATTTATTGTCCATAATGTCAGCCAATGACTTTCTAAGATTTTGATTTATTGTCCATAATGTCAGCCAATGACTTTCTAAGATTTTGATTTATCCTCCATAATGTCAGCCAATGACTGTCTCAGATTTTGATTTATTGTTCATAATGTCAGCCAATGACTATCACAGATTTTGATTTATTGTCCATAATGTCAGCCAATGACTTTCTCAGATTTTGATTTATTGTCCATAATGTCAGCCAATGACTGTCTAAAGATTTTGATTTATTGTCCATAATGTCAGCCAATGACTTTCTAAGATTTTGATTTATTGTCCATAATGTCAGCCAATAACTGTCTCAGATTTTGATTTATTGTCCATAATGTCAGCCAATGACTGTCTCAGATTTTGATTTATTGTCCATAATGTCAGCCAATGACTGTCTCAGATTTTGATTTATTGTCCATAATGTCAGCCAATGACTGTCTCAGATTTTGATTTATTGTCCATAATGTCAGCCAATGACTGTCTCAGATTTCGATTTATTGTCCATAATGTCAGCCAATGACTGTCTCAGATTTTGATTTATTGTCCATAATGTCAGCCAATGACTAAGATTTTGATTTATTGTCCATAATGTCAGCCAATGACTGTCTCAGAATTTGATTTATTGTCCATAATGTCAGCCAATGACTTTCTAAGATTTTGATTTATTGTCCATAATGTCAGCCAATGACTTTCTAAGATTTTGATTTATTGTCCATAATGTCGGCCAATGACTGTCTAAAGATTTTGATTTATTGTCCATAATGTCAGCCAATGACTTTCTAAGATTTTGATTTATTGTCCATAATGTCAGCCAATGACTGTCTCAGATTTTGATTTATTGTCCATAATGTCAGCCAATGACTCTCTCAGATTTTGATTTATTGTCCATAATGTCAGCCAATGACTGTCTAAAGATTTTGATTTATTGTCCATAATGTCAGCCAATGACTTTCTAAGATTTTGATTTATTGTCCATAATGTCAGCCAATAACTGTCTCAGATTTTGATTTATTGTCCATAATGTCAGCCAATGACTGTCTCAGATTTTGATTTATTGTCCATAATGTCAGCCAATGACTGTCTCAGATTTTGATTTATTGTCCATAATGTCAGCCAATGACTGTCTCAGATTTTGATTTATTGTCCATAATGTCAGCCAATGACTGTCTCAGATTTTGATTTATTGTCCATAATGTCAGCCAATGACTGTCTCAGATTTTGATTTATTGTCCATAATGTCAGCCAATGACTAAGATTTTGATTTATTGTCCATAATGTCAGTCAATGACTGTCTCAGATTTTGATTTATTGTCCATAATGTCCGCCAATGACTTTCTAAGATTTTGATTTATTGTCCATAATGTCAGCCAATGACTGTCTCAGATTTTGATTTATTGTCCATAATGTCAGCCAATGACTGTCTCAGATTTTGATTTATTGTCCATAATGTCAGCCAATGACTTTCTAAGATTTTGATTTATTGTCCATAATGTCAGCCAATGACTTTCTAAGATTTTGATTTATTGTCCATAATGTCAGCCAATGACTGTCTCAGATTTTGATTTATTGTCCATAATGTCAGCCAATGACTTTCTAAGATTTTGATTTATTGTCCATAATGTCAGCCAATGACTGTCTCAGATTTTGATTTATTGTCCATAATGTCAGCCAATGACTTTCTAAGATTTTGATTTATTGTCCATAATGTCCGCCAATGACTTTCTAAGATTTTGATTTATTGTCCATAATGTCAGCCAATGACTGTCTCAGATTTTGATTTATTGTCCATAATGTCAGCCAATGACTGTCTCAGATTTTGATTTATTGTCCATAATGTCAGCCAATGACTGTCTCAGATTTTGATTTATTGTCCATAATGTCAGCCAATGACTGTCTCAGATTTTGATTTATTGTCCATAATGTCAACCAATGACTGTCTCAGATTTTGATTTATTGTCCATAATGTCAGCCAATGACTAAGATTTTGATTTATTGTCAATAATGTCAGCCAATGACTTTCTAAGATTTTGATTTATTGTCAATAATGTCAGCCAATGACTGTCTCAGATTTTGATTTATTGTCCATAATGTCAGCCAATGACTTTCTAAGATTTTGATTTATTGTCCATAATGTCAGCCAATGACTTTCTAAGATTTTGATTTATTGTCCATAATGTCAGCCAATGACTTTCTAAGATTTTGATTTATTGTCCATAAAGTCAGCCAATAACTGTCTCAGATTTTGATTTATTGTCCATAATGTCAGCCAATGACTTTCTAAGATTTTGATTTATAGTCCATAATGTCAGCCAATGACTTTCTAAGATTTCGATTTATTGTCCGTAATGTCAGCCAATAACTGTCTCAGATTTTGATTTATTGTCCATAATGTAAGCCAATGACTTTCTAAGATTTTGATTTATAGTCCATAATGTCAGCCAATGACTTTCTAAGATTTTGATTTATTGTCCGTAATGTCAGCCAATAACTGTCTCAGATTTTGATTTATTGTCAATAATATCAGCCAATGACTAAGATTTTGATTTATTGTCCATAATGTCAGCCAATGACTGTCTCAGATTTTGATTTATTGTCCATAATGTCAGCCAATGACTGTCCAAAGATTTTGATTTATTGTCCATAATGTCAGCCAATGACTGTCTAAAGATTTTGATTTATTGTCCATAATGTCAGCCAATAACTTTCAAAGATTTTGATTTATTGTCCATAATGTCAGCCAATAACTGTCCAAAGATTTTGATTTATTGTCAACAATGTCAGCCAATGACTGTCTCAGATTTTGATTTATTGTCCATAATGTCAGCCAATGACTGTCTCAGATTTTGATTTATTGTCCATAATGTCAGCCAATGACTGTCTCAGATTTTGATTTATTGTCCATAATGTCAGCCAATGACTGTCTCAGATTTTGATTTATTGTCCATAATGTCAGCCAATGACTGTCTCAGATTTTGATTTATTGTCCATAATGTCAGCCAATGACCTTCTAAGATTTTGATTTATTGTCCATAATGTCAGCCAATGACTGTCTCAGATTTTGATTTATTGTCAATAATGTCAGCCAATGACTGTCTAAAGATTTTGATTTATTGTCCATAATGTCAGCCAATGACTGTCTCAGATTTTGATTTATTGTCCATAATGTCAGCCAAAGATTTTCTAAGATTTTGATTTATAGTCCATAATGTCAGCCAATGACTTTCTAAGATTTTGATTTATTGTCCATAATGTCAACCAATGAATGTCCAAAGATTTTGATTTATTGTCCATAATGTCAGCCAATGACTGTCTAAAGATTTGTATTTATTGTCCATAATGTCAGCCAATAACTTTCTAAGATTTTGATTTATTGTCCATAATGTCAGCCAATGACTGTCTCAGATTTTGATTTATTGTCCATAATGTCAGCCAATGACTTTCTAAGATTTTGATTTATAGTCCATAATGTCAGCCAATGACTTTCTAAGATTTTGATTTATGGTCCATAATGTCAACCAATGACTGTCTAAAGATTTTGATTTATTGTCCATAATGTCAGCCAATGACTGTCTCAGATTTTGATTTATTGTCCATAATGTCGGCCAAAGATTTTCTAAGATTTTGATTTATAGTCCATAATGTCAGCCAATGACTTTCTAAGATTTTGATTTATTGTCCATAATGTCAACCAATGACTGTCCAAAGATTTTGATTTATTGTCCATAATGTCAGCCAATAACTTTCTAAGATTTTGATTTATTGTCCATAATGTCAGCCAATGACTGTCTAAAGATTTTGATTTATTGTCCATAATGTCAGCCAATAACTTTCTAAGGTTTTGATTTATTGTCCATAATGTCAGCCAATGACTGTCTCAGATTTTGATTTATTGTCCATAATGTCAGCCAATGACTGTCTCAGATTTTGATTTATTGTCCATAATGTCAGCCAATGACTTTCTAAGATTTTGATTTATAGTCCATAATGTCAGCCAATGACTTTCTAAGATTTTGATTTATTGTCCATAATGTCAACCAATGACTGTCCAAAGATTTTGATTTATTGTCCATAATGTCAGCCAATAACTTTCTAAGATTTTGATTTATTGTCCATAATGTCAGCCAATGACTGTCTAAAGATTTTGATTTATTGTCCACAATGTCAGCCAATGTCTAAGATTTTGATTTATTGTTCATAATGTCAGCCAATGACTGTCTCAGATTTTGATTTATTGTCCATAATGTCAGCCAATGACTGTCTCAGATTTTGATTTATTGTCCATAATGTCAGCCAATGACTGTCTCAGATTTTGATTTATTGTCCATAATGTCAGCCAATGACTGTCTCAGATTTTGATTTATTGTCCATAATGTCAGCCAATGACTGTCTCAGATTTTGATTTATTGTCCATAATGTCAGCCAATGACTGTCTCAGATTTTGATTTATTGTCCATAATGTCAGCCAATGACCTTCTAAGATTTTGATTTATTGTCCATAATGTCAGCCAATGACTGTCTCAGATTTTGATTTATTGTCAATAATGTCAGCCAATGACTGTCTAAAAATTTTGATTTATTGTTCATAATGTCAGCCAATGACTGTCTCAGATTTTGATTTATTGTCCATAATGTCAGCCAAAGATTTTCTAAGATTTTGATTTATAGTCCATAATGTCAGCCAATGACTTTCTAAGATTTTGATTTATTGTCCATAATGTCAGCCAATGACTGTCTCAGATTTTGATTTATAGTCCATAATGTCAGCCAATGACTGTCTCAGATTTTGATTTATTGTCCATAATGTCAACCAATGACTGTCTCAGATTTTGATTTATTGTCCATAATGTTAGCCAATGACTGTCTAAAGATTTTGATTTATTGTCCATAATGTCAGCCAATGACTGTCTAAAGATTTTGATTTATTGTCCATAATGTCAGCCAATGACTGTCTCAGATTTTGATTTATTGTCCATAATGTCAGCCAATGACTGTCTAAAGATTTTGATTTATTGTCCATAATGTCAGCCAAAGATTTTCTAAGATTTTGATTTATAGTCCATAATGTCAGCCAATGACTGTCTCAGATTTTGATTTATTGTCCATAATGTCAGCCAATGACTGTCTCAGATTTTGATTTATTGTCCATAATGTCAGCCAATGACTGTCTCAGATTTTGATTTATTGTCCATAATGTCAGCCAATGACTGTCTCAGATTTTGATTTATTGTCCATAATGTCAGCCAATGACTGTCTAAAGATGTTGATTTATTGTTCATAATGTCAGCCAATGACTTTCTACGATTTTAATTTATTGTCCATAATGTCTGCCAATGACTGTCTCAGACTTTGATTTATTGTCCATAATGTCAGCCAATGACTGTCTCAGATTTTGATTTATTGTCCATAATGTCAGCCAATGACTGTCTAAAGATGTTGATTTATTGTCCATAATGTCAGCCAATGACTTTCTAAGATTTTGATTTATTGTCCATAATGTCAGCCAATGACTGTCTCAGATTTTGAATTATTGTCCATAATGTCAGCCAATGACTGTCTCAGATTTTGATTTATTGTCCATAATGTCAGCCAATGACTGTCTAAAGATTTTGATTTATTGTCCATAATGTCAGCCAATGACTGTCTCAGATTTTGATTTATTGTCCATAATGTCAGCCAATGACTTTCTAAGATTTTGATTTATTGTCCATAATGTCAGCCAATGACTGTCTCAGATTTTGATTTATTGTCCATAATGTCAGCCAATGACTATCTCAGATTTTGATTTATTGTCCATAATGTCAGCCAATGACTGTCTCAGATTTTGATTTATTGTCCATAATGTCAGCCAATGACTAAGAGTTTGATTTATTGTCCATAATGTCAGCCAATGACTTTCTCAGATTTTGATTTATTGTCCATAATGTCAGCCAATGACTAAGATTTTGATTTATTGTCCATAATGTCAGACAGTGACTGTCTCAGATTTTGATTTATTGTCCATAATGTCAGCCAATGACTGTCTCAGATTTTGATTTATTGTCCATAATGTCAGCCAATGACTTTCTAAGATTTTGATTTATTGTCCATAATGTCAGCCAATGACTGTCTAAAGATTTTGATTTATTATCCATAATGTCAGCCAATGACTTTCTAATATTTCTGTCTCACAGTAAAAATTAAAGTGTGCAATTGAAATGTTTGCATTACCTTCAACTCCAATTATCTCTTTATAATTTTAAAAGTTGCAAAAAATAAATCTATTCATGTTTATTATGTTTGCGTTTTCTTCAGCATTTTCCCCCCAATTCTTTTAGATCTATGATCAATTCATTTAAGCTGTTGTAATGGATTTGATGTTCCATTTTAACCAGATAATGCTGAAGGACTGCTTACATTGCAGTTTTATCCCTTAAAGTACAACTGTCACTGTTTTCCATTTTAACCAGATAATGTTGAAGGACTGCTTGCATTGCAGTTTTCTCCCTTTTAAGCACAACTGTCACTGTTTTCACCGATACAATAAACCATAGTATGTTTTGTCCTTCGGATATGAAGCCCCCCCCCCCAACTTTGTTAACATTTTCTTACACTTAAATGGAACAGTGCTTCCTGAGATAAAAATATTTGCCATTTTCTTACACTTAAATGGAGCAGTGCTTCCTGAGATAAAAATATTGGCCATTTTCTTACACTTCAATGGAGCAGTGCTTCCTGAGATAAAAATATTGGCCATTTTCTTACACTTAAATGGAACATTGCTTCCTGAGATAAAACTATTGGCCATTTTCTTACACTTACATGGAACAGTGCTTCCTGAGATTAGAATATTGGCCATTTTCTTACACTTCAATGGAACAGTGCTTCCTGAGATAAGAATATTGGCTATTTTCTTACACTTAATCGGAACAGTGCTTCCTGAGATAAAAATATTGGCCATTTTCTTACACTTAAATGGAACATTGCTTTCTGAGATAAAACTATTGGACATTTTCTTACACTTAAATGGAACAGTGCTTCCTGAGATAAGAATATTGGCCATTTTCTTACACTTAAATGGAACAGTTCTTCCTGAGATAAAAATATTTGCCATTTTCTTACACTTAAATGAAACAGTGCTTCATGAGATAAAAATGTTGGCCACTCTGTGAACTTCACTGTTGTGAGTAGAACAAATAGTTTAAGCAAGGACTTCCAACCAATGAATATGACCCCAAAATCCAGGTTACATTTTTATTTTAATATAAAATTGTCTTTACTGAATCAGACAAATCTTATAAATTATGAGACTTATTCCAAGTCAGTAATAGCTGTATTTCCATTACACCTTACTGAAAATTAGTAACAGACTTATTGCAAGTCAGTAATAGCAATAATTTGTATTTCCATTACACCTTACTGAAAATTAGTAACAGACTTATTGCATGTCAGCAATTTGTATTACAATTACACCTTACTAAAAATAAGTTGAACTTCTGACAAAAGAAATATTGTAAGACTCTCTTTGGGTCGTTTTACAGTTATTGTGTGTGTGTGTGTATATATATATATATATATATATATATATATATATTTATATATATATATATATATATATATGTGTGTGTGTGTGTGTAACTTGCTTATATATATATATATATATATATATATATATATATATATATATATATATAGAGAGAGAGAGAGAGAGAGAGAGAGAGAGAGAGAGAGAGAGAGAGAGAGAGAGATCACAATTGATGTCATGTGATAAATGGATCATCTCTAAGTATAGGTACATCTATGTATGTATTTATATATCTATATATGATGCATCTTGTACATTTAGTATAAACTTTAATTAGTACTAAAATGCCTTTACTAATGACTTCTCAAACACTGTGACCATAACAATTGCTTTTCTAATTGCCCCTCTCCATTTTTGCTTTATAATCTCTAATATCTACCAAATCATCTTTGTAAATTTGACCATTAATTCTATGTTGCACATTCTGTGGATTGCATGTAATGAATAGTATATCAATTATCAACATCATTTTCATTTTTAAAACAAATATATTATTTATACTGCAATTTGTGATTTTTTTTGTATCAGTTAATTATCAGTTGGACAGGGTCATTTATGTAACAGTTACAGTTGTTTTGTCACTTGAGGTATTCCTTTCCATTATTTGCCAAATAAGATATCCACTGAACATTTTCTGTGATTCATAGGTTATACTGTAACAAATGCTTTAAATGAAACCTATAAATTTTCTGTGATTCATAGGTTATACTGTAACAAATGGTTTAAATGAAACCTATACATTGTACTGCCTCTTATAAAATACTACTCAGTGATTAGGTTGTGGATACAGAAAGAGTCAACTTTAAAATATACACTATGTCTTGTTTCTGATAAACATCAGAAGAAATATAAGCCAATCCAGTATATACTTAGTTCTTTTTACTGTGATGAATGTGTCATTTTATTTCAAAAGACTGTTGGTAAGAGATTCCAGTATTTACTTAGTTCTTTTTACTGTGATGAATGTGTCATTTTATTTCAAAAGACTGTTGGTAAGAGATGTGACATTTTATTTCAAAAGACTGTTGGTAAGAGATGTGACATTTTATTTCAAAAGACTGTTGGTAAGAGATGAAATGGTGGAAAGATATAATTTACTTTCATTTAAAATTATTGGCAAATTAATGCATACAAAATTATCACAGTCATTTCTGCTTCTTTTCTTATAAATATTACAAGAATGTTGACATTGGCAAAACCGGCATTTAATTATCTTATTAAAAAAATAATTGAAAACAGAAAACTGTTCCCACAAGCTATTTTTGTATACAGAATTGTTTTTATCTTGTATATCCTATGTCCTCATTATACACTGTTGCCCCCAGTTGTTTTACACGGAGTTACTGTATCTTGTAGGTTCTATGTTATTATTATTGTACAAAGAGTTGACTATCTTATAAGTAGTAATATGGGGCACTATAGCGACAATGGAAAATCCAGTCAAAAAGTGCTTGGGGCACTATGGCGACAAGATTTATAGCGACAAGGGAAAATCCAGTCAAAAACAGCTTGGGGCACTATAGCGACAAAACAGCTTGGGGTATTATAGCGACAAGGGAAATTGAACATAGTGGGCCTGTATAGCGACAAGGGAAATTGAACAGGGTGGGCCTGTATAGCGTCAAGGGAAATGGAACATAGTGGGTCTATATAGCGTCAAGGGAAATTGAACATGGTGGGTCTGTATAGGGACAAGGGAAAAAAGGGTGGCAATGAAAGCTACTATCTTTTCGAGACCTATGAGTGGCCCTGAAAAGGGCCTTTGGATACTTCTTCTTCTTTTATTTTCTGCCATTGTTCCACCACCTTTTGATTTTACCAATGATTCCTGTTTTTTTCTTCTTTTCTTCTTCGGGAATCCAGTCAGGATGTCCCATAGCTCTAAACTTTTCCTGAACTCTCATCCATCTTAGATTGAGTAGATCAAAGTCCTCTTTCGTCTTTTTGTTCTTTTTTTCCTTTCTCTCCTTAGACCAGTTTTCTTTAATCTGGATCACCTGTTCTTCCATCACCATTCTCATCATTGCTTCTGCTTTCTTTAGCCTGTCTAGACCCCACTTCACATATTCCCACTCTATCAGATGTAATGTTTCTTCTAGAAAACACCTGACTTTGATGACATGATCAAGTGCTTGCTTCAAGTCCCCTATTCTTATATATTTTCTTTTAATACGTCTTCTTAATTTCTGGTCTTCCTCCTCTATCAAACCTTCTAATAAATCTCTTGCTAATTTCAGTTGGCTTACAAAGCCATGGTTACTCTGAAATTCTTCCTCAAGTCTTTCCACTTGATATTCTGCATCAAGGATCCCAAACCAGCTGTCTCGGAGTTGGATAAACAATTCAAAATTCATCTTGATGTGTTCAAAATTGAATGGCTCCAAGGTTGATTGATATTATGTGTTTAAAGTGATTCGTCCCGAGGGCTCTTATCACTGTTTTATCCGTCAAAAGACGGTTATTTACTTTATCCTGAGGGTGGGAATGGAGCCGCCACCCTGCAGGCGTTTATGTGTTCATGGAACACTATTTACTTGGGCCGTCACATCGGAGTAGCTATTGAGCTACTACTGTGTGATTGTAGGGCCTGTGGCTCCAAGGCTGACTGAACTGGGTGTTTTAAAGTTGCCACCGCCCTCTAGGGGCATATGGGCAACTTTTATAGCTACCATATCGGTAGCCATTTAGGTGGGAGGGGATGTTACTCCCTCCCTTAGAGTGCTTAATTGCACTATCAGTTAAGGCGTTCCCCTGAATTACTAAAAAGTAACTATCAGGGGAAATGAAAGCCTATATTGGGGGTGGGTAGGAATAGTACCCACACACACCCACCCCTATCATCCAATCGAGCTGTAAATAAGGTAGCGAGGGGAAATGTTTCCTCATTTCGCTAGTAATGTTGGTAAGCGGGCTCGGCAAAGGCAGAAAGGGTCCAGGTCCAGGAGGCGCGGGCGGCACAGCAACACACAGCAGAGCACGCAAGGAAAAGGACAGCAAGGCCACGAACGCAGCACACACCTGAAACGAGAGAGCCCTACTTATTTCAAATTTTAGTCCAGTTTTACTAGTGGACAAACCTAACTTCCAATAATGTGTTAGCCACCTGTGCAATTATTCAAATATACAAGTTGAAGAATTGTTATTTAGTATCCTATCATTCTAAATAATCTAGTACATTAGCGTACATTTAGTAAGTCCCTAACAAATTTAGAAAATTAAAAATGCCTAAGCGACATATAGTAGTGTAGTCAATGGTAGGTGTTTTTGGTCTTGAATTTTGTTGGAGGTACCAATAAGGCCAAATTAGCTTTTGAGGGCCACGGATAGTTAGTCAAAGAGGGTATCTCGTAACCAAATGAGTACCCTATTATGGCAGTGTTGAAAGAGTCCTTAGAAGGACTTGTACTTTTATTGAATAAAAGTACCCCGCTTTTCCTCAATCTTCACCAGCTGGGCAGCAGTCCTTTCTTCTCGTCTCACAGGTCTTGGAAAATAGATTCCATGGCAGGAGGCGATGTATTCTGCTGCGTCTACCAAGTGGTAAAATGGTCGCTCAGTATAGGCTTCGTAGTTGTGTCTAGCCAAAATGGAGCAGGCAAATTGCCATTGATTGGCCCTTGGTGGCGAAGTTTGCAGGTTTCGAAAGCCAATGTAGGTCACTGTTGAGATGAGTGACGTGGCTTTTCTCTTATCTTCGAAGAGCGGTTCTAATCCTAGTTCCCTGCATAAGTTCGCCATTAAGGTTTCTTTATCTTTCACTGGCATTCTCGCAGTTTTAGCTGGCACCTCCCATTTTTCAGTTGGCATGTTGCTAGTGGTGTCGGTAGCGGCTTCCTCAAATTCTTTATTTAGGTCCACTGCTAAACCCAATGTATGTGGGGGGGTGGTAGGTGTAGATGTTAACACCCCCGGTTTTTTTCCCCTTCCTTTACCTTTTCTTACAGGGGGTGGTGGTGGTGGTGGTGGTGATGTTGCAGGTATTGGCTCCGTATAAACCAGTGGTGACGTGGCCACATCCACTACCATTGGTACTTGGTTTATTATTTGCTGCAACTGTTCTGATAGAAATTCTATCCGCTCTTGAAGAGTTTTTTCAGTGCTCGCCTGTACAGTGGTAACCTGTTGGGTCCCTTTGGTGCACGTGTCTTCTCGAGCTGCAGGTGGAGGGGTGGGTGTGCCTGGTTCGGTTTCCCGCCTTTGCTGTCCTGTATTTCCCCTGTACTTGGGCTTCCCTCCAGTATTATTCGACCTATCCTCTTTATCCCATATGAGCAGTAAGGTACATCTTTTTCCTCCTGCCCTTAGGCTCCAATTTGAAGCCTTTTCTACCCCCAGGCCAAATAAGGCATGAAGGGCTGGTTGAGGTATAACATCCATCGCTAGCTTGGTCGATATCTCCATGTTGCTTGCTTCGTGATCGCTGCAGACTGTGGCTCCAAGGACCGACGATTGCGTATATATATCTTAAGCACGGACGTGAAAGTAAACACCTCTACATTCACTTGTCATATTAGATACTATTCACAAATCCTATTATATACTATCCAAAATCACACCCTATACTAACCACACACACGGGGAAGCAGCCAAAACACACTATACTATATACTATCCAAAATCACACCCTATACTAACCACACACACGGGGAAGCAGCCAAAACAAACCATACTATATACTATCCAAAATCACACCCTATACTAACCACACACACGGGGAAGCAGCCAAAACACACCATACTATATACTATCCAAAATCACACCCTATACTAACCACACACACGGGGAAGCAGCCAAAACAAACCATACTATATACTATCCAAAATCACACCCTATACGAACCACACACACGGGGTAGCAGCCAAAACAAACCATACTATATACTATCCAAAATCACACCCTATACTAACCACACACACGGGGAAGCAGCCAAAACACACCATACTATATACTATCCAAAATTACACCATATACCATCTAAATAGAGTCAGTGTTTATAATCACACTACTCCTCTCTCACACCCATTGGCAATTGACATAGTATTTCTTTTCTTGTTATTTGGGTAGCCCTGAGAAGGGCTGTTTTTAAAACTTCAAATTACACCTGGCTAATGCTGGCATCTCCCAGGTCTAGCCCCACACACACATCTCCTACTCCAATCATTCTCCCAATTCACTCTTGTGATTGGGAGCGCAGAGGGATAATGAGTGGCTTCACTATCCCAATCTTCTGTTTGAGGGATAGTGAAAGTCTCTTCATTTCTGCCTCTATTCCGCAACCGTGGATGAGTCTGTGGTTGTTGCGGCTGAGGCAGTGGGGGCTGCGCCTGTAGTGAACGAACTGGTTCTGGTGAAGGTGTCCTCACTATAGGCTTGACTTCACTAGTTTGCCTCATCATGCGGTGAGGCAAAATTGACCTTTTCATTTCCTTCTCCTCTTCTTTCTTTTTCCTCTCCTCCTCTTCTTTAACTCTGATCTCTTCTTCTTCGGTCTCCATTGCCAGTTCGTCCAGGAGACGTCTAGCATTCTCCAGATGCATTTGAAGTTCTCTTAATTTCTGTACTCTATTCATCTTCTTTGATGCGCCAACGATAGGTAGCCAGACTGATTGATTGATATTATGTGTTTAAAGTGATTCGTCCCGAGGGCTCTTATCACTGTTTTATCCGTCAAAAGACGGTTATTTACTTTATCCTGAGGGTGGGAATGGAGCCGCCACCCTGCAGGCGTTTATGTGTTCATGGAACACTAATTACTTGGGCCGTCACATCGGAGTAGCTATTGAGCTACTACTGTGTGATTGTAGGGCCACATACAATATGAGTGGGAATAGTTCCAGCACACACTCATATTAATTCATTCTGTTTCTGGTTGGTCGTTCAGGACGTGTTAAGCACGTGGAGTTGCTGCGGGTGTTTTAGTGGGCGAGGCGAAGTGCCTGGCAAGGGCTGCTTCTTTGGACGTATCCTATCCCTATTTATATACTCTGTGCTGTTCCTTAAGTGTACAACTTTTGTGTAACAGTGTTTTTTGGTGTTAGGTGCTCAGTGTGCATTTTAGATGTTGTTGTTTTCCTAATAATTTTTATATGCAACCTTGTGTCGCTGTGTCTGATGATCTGGTATTTTGATCACCTTATATGCACTATTTGGGGATCTAGTTAAGTCATATTTCCTGAGTTGTTTGGTGAACTTTGCAGCTTTGTGCTGCTGGGCCTGATAGTCTTGGACTTTTGACTACCTTATATGTTCTAATTTTGCTGGGCCTGCATTAATTCCTTCCTTATTCTATTTAGTGTGCGACCTTGTGTCGCTGGACCTGATAGTCTTTGGATTTTTAGACTACCTTATATGTTCTAATTTGGGGTCTCTATCATATTTTTCTATCTAGTTTATAGTGCTCAGGTCTCTGAGCACCTGTTGGTTCTAGTTAGTTTTTAAGTGATTGCTACGTATGTTTTTTAACACTGTACACTTGGCTGTACTCCTAATAAGAAAGTGTCTAGAATAGAAGAAGGGAGAGTAGAGTGTTGACCTAAATCCTTACTGCCTATGGTGTTATTTATTTTGCATCATCTTGGTATTTATTGTGATGTTATTTATTGGGAATTTGTTATTATGGTTTTAATGACCTATTAGTGTAGTAGCTTTATGTTCCCCTTTTTAGGTTTATTGTGACCCTATTTCCATATTTGTTTGGCCCCTTGATTTAGTTCAGGTGTGTGGTTCGGTTGCTGGGTAGTGGCGATGGGTCCCTGCGGGAAATGTCCCGGGCCGTTAAGCGACACGTCAAGGATTGTCCATTTCCACCCCCAGTCCCCTCCCCACGGCCGGTCCGTGAGGCGCGGCGGCCAGACCATAACAAGGGACCTCTGCGGAAGTATCCGGGGCCGTTAAGCGACACGTCAAAGGTATCCCTTGTCAGATCCAGCTTCCACACCCCGGTCCTGACCGTTTCTTGTTTCCCTGTCCTAAAGGGGCTTTTCAATGTATGATATGTATGCATTAGGGTCATTTTTTGTTGTTTGTTGGGGTTAGGGTTTGATTACATAGTTTAGATATTTTCTATTTTCCCTATTTTTTGTAGAAATTCCAACATATTTTTGTGTGTCATCAGTATGTTGGGATTGTTATTTTGTATAATCTCTGGGTATGTATATGGGGCTTTTATATTTTGTTGTTGTGATCTAAATTTGTCCCTTTCTTTTTTGGTTTTACTACAATTGTTGAAGATATGATGTAGATCTTCCGGGGTATTGCAATGGTAGCAGTTTATATTATGAGGAAAGGGTCCTATATATTTTCCCATGCTGTTGGCCAGCTTGGTTTTTCCTAAAGTTATCCTATTGATGATTGTCTGTTCTTTAGGTGAGCCCTTGGGCGGTTTTTTATGCCTGTTTATTTCCTTAACAGTAGTGTACAACACTCTCCCTTTTGTATTATTGTCCCAATCATGTTGCCATTTTATATCTATTTGGGTGTTTATTATACTGTAGAGTTCGGTTGTGCTATAGTGCAGTGGCTCGAAATTTGGTTCGTGTAGTTTTTCCTTAGCCAGTTTGTCGGCCATTTCGTTACCCTTAATTTCTATGTGGGATGGTATCCACATGAACTCTACAATAGTATTACCGGTATTTAGTAGTTTTAGTTTGGCATTTACTTGATTGAGAAAATCTTCCCTGCATTTGGTGGTATTTGTTTGAATTGAAGATAGGACGCTAAGCGAGTCACTAATAATTACTGTCTTATTTGGTTTGTATTCTTCAATCCATTGTAAGGATTTGAGGATGGACCAGAATTCAGCTGTGTAAATAGAGCAGTAGTCTGGGAGACGTCTGCCTATTTGTATGTTGAGCTCTGGTATGACCATTGCAGCAGCTGTTCTGTATGGATTAGTAATTTTAGATCCATCCGTATATATTTTGGTATATTGTTGGTATTGAGTATTTATAATGTTTAAGGCTTCTATTTTGAGAGTTTGTTCTTGATTTTGTTTACTGCCTTTGTCTGTGAGGGAGGTGTTGACTTTAGATTGTACGTTGTTCCAAGGTTCGTGTTCGTACACTACATTATTGTTTAGAGGAGTTAGTTCTATTGGTAATATTGTCTTTAAGAGATGATATTGTTTTCCCATAGGTAGTTTTTGTTTCAGGCTTTTCCTGATTGGGATGTTGGTTTTATTTATAGCCAGGAGGGTGGGGTGTGTGGCGGGGTGGGTGGACAGCCGCGCTACATATTTTAGTAGGAGCTCTTGCCGCCTCAAGTGTAGGGGCAACTCTCCCGTTAAGACATGTAGCTCGGCTGTCGATGTTGTTTTTAGAGCTCCGGTACACTTTAATAGTGCTGCTCTTTGTATTTGATCTAGTTTTTTTAATTGTGTTATGGGGGCCGATGAGTAGACTTGGCAGCCATAATCGAGTTTAGATCTTACCAGAGCTCTATATAATTTTAGGGATGTTTCTTGGTCTGCACCCCAATGTGTGCCTTTAAGGCTCGTTATCAGATTTAGATCCCGACTACATCTATTGACTAAGTCCTCTATATGGTATGCCCATGTGAGATGTTGGTCATAGTACATACCCAGAAATTTTGCTACTTTAACAAATTTTATTTCTTGATCTTGTATTGTTAATTTGGGGTATTTTATGTTTCGTCTATATGGGGTGAACAGTACGGCTACCGTTTTTTGGTGCGATAGTTTGAATCCCCATTGATTAGCCCAGTTTCCAATATTGTTTAGGCTGGTTTGAATTTCAGAGATGTTATTGTGGTTGGAGGGGTTTCCTGCTCTCCATAGGCCACCATCGTCAGCAAATTGTGACAATTCGACTTTGGTAGTTGCCAAATTTTTATCTAAGTCATTTATCATTATGTTAAAGAGGGTGGGGCTGAGTACACTGCCTTGTGGAGTTCCATTTTCAAGTGAGTGTTTCTCAGAGTAAGTTGCCCCTACCCTAGTTGTAATTGTGCGGTTTGCTAAGAAATCTTGGATAAAGTTAAACATTCGTCCAGTAATGCCATAACTATTTAATTTGGCTATAAGGCCCTTGGTCCATACTAGATCGAATGCTTTCTCGAGATCGAGAAAAACCGTAATGAGGTTTCTGCTCTGTTTTTGTTGTGAGTTAAATGCTAGTTTGATAGCAGTTTCAAGTCTTACAAGTTGGTCTGTGGTGGAGCGCTTGTTTCTGAATCCACTTTGATTTTCTGAGATGAGGTTATTTTTAGTAAGGTGTGACTTGATTCTGTTGTTGATGATAGTTTCCATGATTTTACAGATGTTATTGGTGAGTGATATGGGCCTATAAGAGTTGACATCATGGCTGTCTTTATTGGGTTTTAGGATAGGTATTACTATCGCATGTTTCCATTTTTTTGGTAGCTTTCCTGTTTCCCATATGTTATTTAGGAAGTTTATTATGATATGAACTATATTTGGTGGTAATTGCTTATATATTATATACCCTATTTTATCTTCCCCAGGTGAAGTTTCTTTTTTTGTTTTTAGTGCTTGGTCCCATTCGTATTTAGTTATTTTGTTGTTTAAAGGGGAGTCCTTGGGCCCCAAGTCTTGGAATATTTTTGAGTTTGCTCTTTCTTCGATGGCTCTATGTAATTGGAATTCTTTAGTATGGTTGCTGCTTTTGCTCATATTAGTAAAGTGTTGAGCTAGTAAGTCAGCCTGTTCCTTATCACTGTTTGTGTTGCTTAATTTGGGGGTATTGTTGGTATTTTTACCTCTAATCCTTTTAATCTTATCCCATACTTGTTTAGAGTTTGCTTTGTGGTTGAGCGTACCACAGTAAGCTTGCCAGGTTTCCATTTTGGCTTTTTTAATCAGATCTTTTAATTTCTGAGATTGATTTTTGAATTCCATAAAGTGTAAGGTTAATTTGGAACGATTGAATTTTCTTAGTGCTATGTTTTTAGCCTGCTGTGTTGCTTTAATTTTGTCATTCCACCAGGGCACAGTAAGTTTTGGTGCCTTATAAGTAGTGGTTGGGATGCTGTTTGATGCTGCTTTGTTAATAACATAATTAATGTTTTCATAGTATTGGTCTATGTCATTTGTTTCTAACTGGGTAGTATCTTCATCTTTTAGCATTTGTTTAAATAAGTCCCAGTCTGCTTTTTTATAGTTCCACCTGGGGTTTTTTGTTTGCACCTGTGACTGCACCGTCATTTGCAGGGTGGTGATAATTAGGAAGTGGTCACTGCCCATGGGGTCAGTTTGATCCACCTCCCATCCCGCCACTTGTGCTAGGGTTTTTGTGCATAGGGTGAGGTCGATGGCGGACAAGGCACCGTTTATCGGATTTAGACGCGTTCCGGTGCCATCATTTAAAATGGACAGTGTTGATATATTGGCCCAGGCCTCAATCAACCTGCCCCTAGTGTCCGTCATCTTCCCCCCCCACAGCTTATTATGTGCATTGAAATCTCCGCATATGACAGTGCGCTCACTGGTGATTATGCTTGTTAGGGTTAATAATATTTGTTCATTGTCTAAGGTGTTGGAGGTGCCTGGGTCGTAAAAGTTGATTACTTGTATTTCCCATTTTCCCATTTTAATCTTTATTGATTGTACCTCTATGTGTGATTTAATTATTATTTCTGCTGTTATAGGTACTATTTCTATATTTGTTATGTTATTTTTTATATAAATGGCTAGTCCTCCCCCTGAACCTTCCTTACGTTGTTGTAGGTATCCTGGGGCGTATCCCATTATATTTGGCAATGTCTTGTTTTTATTGGTTAACCTTGTTTCTTGAATGCAGAGGATATCGGGTTTATTTTTGGTGTTGATTAATTTAATTTTTAATTCATTCAAGTTGGTGTATATTCCTCTAGCATTCCATTGCCATATAGAAACATTTCCATTAGTTGTGTTAGCCATTTCTAATGGGGTCATTTGTTGTAATTATGGTTTGAATGTGTTCTTTGATATGCTTTAGTTTTTTCTTCAAACCTTGTGCATTCCTAATTTTGTTTATTTCTTCCATTATGTTATCTAATGCTGTTTCTATTTTGGTTTTGTCTATTTCTACTTTATCTCCTATGTGAGTCCTACTTGTGCGTTCTACGCTTTTTGTTTTGATGAACTTGTGTTTTTTCCTGGCTGTTCTGTAGTCAACTTGGTTGTTGTTCATATACTCTACTATTTGCTTTTCCCTGATTGTGGCCATACATATTGGGGATTTCACTGGGTGGGTCCCTTTGCATTGGGCGCATTTAGGTTTTGGTTTTCGACATTCTCCCCTATGTGCCCCTCCACAGTTACTGCATTTATTTTGGAGTTGACATTTGGTTGTGTAATGGCCCCAATGTTTACAATTTGAGCAGAAACGGGGTTTGTTAATGTACGGTTCTGCCTCGTATTTTGATCCAGTTTTGCCAATATGGATAAGTGGCTGTAATGGTGTTGCGGATTCTATTACTGTGACCGTGCATTTAGGGGTCCTAGCTCCTATGCGGTATATGTTGGTTATATTATTTCCACCTTCCTTAAGTTTTTTGTTGAGCATATTGGTGTCCCACTGTGACATTGTTCCGGTTAATTTTAGTACCGCTTTGAATTTGGTTTGTTGCGGTGGTTTGGGGTTGTTAGTGGGTTTGACTTTATCTGCATCCTTTCTGTGAGGGTTGGTTATTTTATGTGGTCTGGTCACTTTTATTGGTATCCCTCCTAGTTTATCCATTTCTAGGTATTTTGCAGTTTGTTGACTAGTACTACAGTGTAGGATTAAGTAGTCGGTATTTGGCCTTATAATTTTGCAGGATCCTGGATGCACCCTGGTTAGAGTTCCTGCTATGCTATTTGTAGATAGGTTTATGAGCTTGTTTGAGTTACTCGTTATGAAGAGAGTTAATTCCGGCCTGTGATATTTCGGTTTCGGCCCTATGTTATTTGTTTTTTCTTTAGGGGGTGTGGCCTGGTTCGGGTTGTTAGCTTTGTAATTTGAGTTTTGTGATTGATCCTTTTTAGATGCTTCCTTTTGCTTTCCCTTATTGCCCCTGATATTGGGGTTTGGGTTTGTGTTGGGGGTGGGATTTTCCTTGTCTGGGTTAGTTGTTATTTGTTTAGCTTTTGTTGTCTTTTTGGATGGTCCTGGTATTGGACTACTATGGAGAGGTGTGTTACATTTGGCGGCTTGAGCGTATGTTTGCCTAACTATTTCTGTGGGTGGTGGGGTGTTTTCCACCACGTCCGCCAAGTTTGGAATCTGGTTTTTGAATGTTCGGAGTGGGGTGTTTTCCACCACGTCCGCCTGTCTTATTTTGAATGTTCGGGTGGTAGTGTTTTCCACCTCGTCCGCCAAGTTTGGAATCTGGTTTTTGAATGTTCGGAGTGGGGTGTTTTCCACCACGTCCGCCTGTCTTATTTTGAATGTTCGGGTGGTAGTGTTTTCCACCTCGTCCGCCAAGTTTGTATTGGGAATCTGATTTTTGAAAGTTCGGAGTGGGGTGTTTTCAATCACGTCCGATGAATTCCCTACCTGTTTGTTAGTGGGGGATGATAATTTTGGGTTAGATAAATTTAACATGGTATCGCCGGGGGCCAATGTGGCGTCCAGATCTTCACTGAGTAATGTGTCGTTGTGTAAATTGAACTCAATGGGCGATAGCGGGTCTAGTTTTGCCGCTTCTTTCATTAGAACTTGTAACTCGGGTGTTGAGTACATTCTAGATTTTTTAGCTTTATTTGCATCAATTGTAATGTCTGGTGTTTGGAACATTTTCTTTAGTTTGTTATTCCTACGTGTGGCCTGTCCTTGTCTTACTTTCATGCCCTGTTTGTTTGTTTTAACATCTGTTTGGGTGGTAGCCATTTTTCCTTTGTTATGTGCCTTTGGTTGGTCGGCCATATTGGATAGTTAATTTGAGTATAACCGTGCGATAGAAGATAGAATTTAGCGAGGATAGTGGTAGTCGAGAGAGTTTTAAAAGTTGAAAGTAACTTATTGTTTCAGCACAGAGTATAGTAAATTTCTAATGACTTACAGTTGAGTTGACCGGGCGGTTTGAGGTGGAGTGGCTGCTGGGTGTCGTAGATGGCTGATTGTGGTGGTTGGTTTGATCTCAGGTTAGCAGCTGGGTCCTGTAGCGCAGTTTGTTGGAGTGGCTGGCAAGCGTAGGTGGTTGTTTCTCTGCTGGATCCGGATGCGTAGTAGGGTGGTGAGTTGCAGGCTTCGGTAAAGCAGTAGTGGACTTGACTCATCTGTATTCCAACAAGCTGTGGGGCCAAAACCTCGATTAAAATAGAGCTTATTAACCGAGAAAAACTCCCCTCCTTGACTCCAGTGCTTGAGTTAAGGAATATGCGTTTGCTTGTTGGAAATCGTAGTGGTAGTGGTGTAGATCAAATTCGGGAACAGGTGGCTTCGGTCCTGGGCGGCTCCGACACGTCTGCTCTTCTTAATAGTTCTCGCTGGACTGTTGTAGCCAGACTGATTGATTGATATTATGTGTTTAAAGTGATTCGTCCCGAGGGCTCTTATCACTGTTTTATCCGTCAAAAGACGGTTATTTACTTTATCCTGAGGGTGGGAATGGAGCCGCCACCCTGCAGGCGTTTATGTGTTCATGGAACACTAATTACTTGGGCCGTCACATCGGAGTAGCTATTGAGCTACTACTGTGTGATTGTAGGGCCACATACAATATGAGTGGGAATAGTTCCAGCACACACTCATATTAATTCATTCTATTTCTGTCTGGTTGTTTTAGGACGTGCTAAGCACGTGTAGTTGCTGCGGCAGGTTTTTGTGGGCGAGGCGAAGTGCCTGGCAAGGGCAGCTTCTTTGGACGTATCCTATCCCTGTTTATATACTCTGTGCTGCTTTTGAGTGTACAACGTTTATGCAACAGTGTTTTATAATGTTGGGTGTTCGATGTGTATATTGGTGTAGTAGTTTGGTATGTGCAACCTTGTGTTGCTGGTCCTGATGATCTGGGCTTTGATCACCTAATATATACTATTTGGGGTTCTAAGTAAACCATATTTCTTAGGTAATTTAGTTAGTTTTGCAGCCTTGTGCTGCTGGCCCTGATAGTCTTGGGTTTTTGACTACCTTATAAGTTCTAATTTTGCGGGACCTAAATTATGTTCTTCCCTATTTTTATTTGATGTGCGACCTTGTGTCGCTGGACCTGATAGTCTTTGGATTTTTAGACTACCTTATATGTTCTTGATTTGGGGTCTCTATCATATTTCTCTACCTGGTTAAGTTGCTCCGTTCTCGGTGCAGCTGTTGGTTCTAAATAAGCTTTTGATGTGGTTGATACTTATGTTTTTAACACTGTGCACTTGGTTGTACTCCTAATGAGAAGGTATCTAGGGAAAGTGTCTAAAGAGGAAAGAAGAGAAAGTATAGTGTTGCCCTACATCCTTACTGCCTATGATGTTTGTATTTTTGCGTCATCTTATCATTTTTTTAGGTGGGATTTATTTGGTGATTTGTTTAAGTTTTTATGACCTGTTTTGTGTTTTTAGTTCTTGGTTCCCCTTTTTGTTTGATTGGGACCCTATTTCCATATTTGTATTTGCCCCTTGGTTTAGTTCAGGTATGTGGTTCAGTTACTAGGTAGTAGCCATGGGTCCCTGCGGGAAATGTCCCGGGCCGTTAAGCGACACGTCAAGGATTGTCCATTTCCATACCCAGGCACCTCCCCACGACCGGTCCGTGAGGCGCGGCGGCCAGGCAACAACAAGGGACCTCTGCCGGAAGTATCCGGGGCCGTTAAGCGACACGTCAAAGGTATTCCTTGTTGAACCCAGTTTCCACACCCCGGTCCTGGCCGTTTCTTGTTTTCCCTGTCCTAAAGGGGCTTATTAGTGATTTTATAGGTAAGTATTAGGGTCCTGTTTTGTTGATTGTTGGGGTTAGGAATTTAATGGATACGTTATATATTCCCTATTTTTCCTATATTTAGTAGAAATTCCAATATATTCTTGTGTGTTATTAGAATGTTTGGATTTGTAATATGTATAATTTCTGGGTATGTATATGGGGCTTTTATATTCTGCTGTTGTGATCTAAATTTGTCCCTTTCTTGTTTGGTTTTACTGCAATTGTTGAAGATATGATGTAGATCTTCCGGGGTATGACAATGGTAGCAGTTTATATTATGTGGAAAGGGTCCTATATATTTTCCCATGCTGTTGGCCAGCTTGGTTTTTCCTAAAGTTATCCTATTTATGATTGTCTGCTCTTTAGGAGAGCCCTTGGGCGGTTTTTTGTGCCTGGTGACTTCCTTAACAGTAGTGTACAACACTCTCCCTTTTGTACTATTGTCCCAATCATGTTGCCATTTTTTATCTATTTGGGTGTTTATTATACTGTAGAGTTCGGTTGTGCTATAGTGCAGTGGCTCGAAGTTCGGTTCGTGTAGTTTTTCCTTAGCTAGTTTATCGGCCATTTCATTACCCTTAATTTCGATGTGGGATGGTATCCACATGAACTCTACAATAGTGTTTCCGGAATTTAGTAGTTTTAGTTTGGCGTTTATTTGAATGAGGAAATCACAACACTTGGAAGATAAAATGAGAGACATGATTAAAAAAGATTGTTATGGATGTCAAATCGATCATCCCAGTCAAATTCAACACGATAAATGTATGATGATGAGTCAAGAAAAAAAATTGGATGATTATCTGAACGAAGCTTGGAGTCTCATTTCAGAAGAAGCCGTGTTACTTCAGTGGTATAAAGGCTTACGTGATCATTCCTCTCCTCCATTGTTTGCTCGAGAAATTGATCGCATCGAAGCTCTCTTGGCCCAGAGTAAAGAGACGAAGCAAACCATCAGTTACTTGTCAGACCGTTTCAAACAAAAAGTCTGGATTGAATTGATGACTTATCATCACCTGTGAAGAAAGGGGAAAAAACAAATAAGGCTACACAACAAAAAATGGATACCTGGGAACTTTATTATCTTTTGAACCGTAGTTCGTACACTGCTTCTTGGAATCCTGTCGTGTGTGCTAAAGATGAACTACCTCATCGCAAACCTCAAGAGAATCAAGCTTATGTCATCAACACAGATGACAGTCATCTTCCAGGAACTCACTGGGTAGCTGTCTACTTTCCTCAAGAGGGATGTGCGGAGTATTTTGATTCGTATGGATTACCCCCTTTCGAAGATGATATCATTGACTTTGTGAGAAGAAATGCCCAGACGACACGATTCAATAATGTGAAATTACAAAGCACAGATTCTATGGTGTGTGGACAATATTGTGTCTATTATCTGCATCATCGCAGTCTTGGATATTCTTTAGAACATTTAGTGACTTATTTTGATCGTCATTCGTCTCGAAAGAAAATATCCGTCCGTCAAAAGAAAAAGATGCTGGTGCAACGCGGAGGATTTTTCCTACCCCATGATCTCTTTCCAGAAAAAGTGATACCACTTATAAATCAAGTGATGGCACAACAAAAAAAAAGATAAAAGAGGGTGTGTTTCAAGTCATGGACGTCAGTGGCATTGTGGAACGAACAAGCAAAGATGTCACCTCGCAGAAAATATTTTTCTACACCTCACAAAGGAAAGAAAAAGAAAGGACTACCTCCTCGTTTGGTCAAACACGGAGACGTGTTGTCTGTCCTGTCCAAAGCCTCTCCACCCATGCGAAAACAAATCATTAAAACGGCTTCCAAAGATGTCATCGATACCGTGTGCGAATGTTGTTTGAATGTCTTGAAAGGCACGATACCTTTGTCTTCACACCAGAAAAAATGCTTAGCCAAACATCGACACGTTCTTCGTCAAATGGTCCAAAAGAAAATACCCGTCCGTCAAAAGAAAAAAATGTTGGTGCAACGCGGAGGATTTTTACCTTTTCTTCTTCCTGTGTTGGGAGGATTAGCGAAATCCGGTATCCTATCCAGCATATTACCAGGTTTTTTACAAGGGATGACACAAGGGATGTCCCCAGGGATGCACCAAGGGATGGCCCCAAGGTATGGGTAGTAATATGTATGATCCTTCCAGAAGATAAAAGGGATCCATGAAGCACCACGATCTCAGACGTAGCCTTTGGAAGCCCATGGAAGGACGAAAACTGACTTTGGTTCCTTACAAACGATGGATGGAATACCATCGTTGGCAAGAACAACGTACCCCCCATTTACCACCCAATCCTGATTTGAACGAGATGTCCCAATTACAACACGAATTGCAATCCTTGCTGCATCGCCACGATTTGTCCGAAACCGAAAAATCGCAAAAGTACGGTCAACTTCTGCAACGACTACAACTCTTTCATCGAAAAGCTGTGGAACAAACAGCTCTACCCACACTGTCCGATTTGAAGGCACTAATGAATAATCCGTCGCCTTTACCCTCTACAGTAGCCAAAACAGACGTCACCCCACCATTACCCAAGGAAGAAAAAGAACCCCATGATCTCTTTCAAACACCCACTGCTACTCCCATTCCGAGTAAGATTGCCGCTTCCTTATTGACCCCTTCTCCCACGCCCCAACGAGAAGAACTCAAAACTTGGGTTAAAAAGATGATGGCTACTCCTGCTTCAACAGAAGTGAAAAAGAAAGAAAGGAAACCAGAGGTGAGAAAAGAAAAGAAGACCAAAGCTATCTCATTACCTCCACCACCACCACCAGCACCCTCGACGTCAACTCCTGTGGCACACCGGACACGTAAAACCGTTTCCAAACAACCCGCATTTCGTCCCACCCAAAGCAATATCCTCGAAGAGTGGGTCACTTATTAACCTAAACCATGGAGAAGGTCTTAGCCAGCATTTATTACGATCCAGCTCACCCTGCAGGTTACGGAGGCATTCAGAAATTGTATCGTGCTGCAAAAAGTCGCTTGAAAAAGCTCCGTTTACCTACAGTACAACGATGGTTACAAGAACAAGCGACGTACACTTTACACAAACCCATTCGACGAAAATTTCACAGAAGTCGCACTCAAGTGGAAGGCATCGATCATCAATGGCAAGCCGATTTAGCCGATGTCTCTCATTTAGCCACCTACAATCGTGGCTACAAATATTTGTTTTGTGTCATCGACGTCTTTTCTAAATTTGCCTGGGTCGTACCATTGACATCCAAATCGAGCGGAGAGTTAGTACGAGCTTTGCAACTGGTGTTGAAACAAAGTGGTCGTCACCCTCTTCGATGGCAAACCGACAAAGGCACCGAATTTCCAAACCAAGCTTTCCAAAGAGAATTAAAGAAACGTGACATTCATTTTTTCACCACCGAAAATCCTGAAACCAAAGCCAGTATCGTGGAACGTTTTCAACGTACCTTGAAAGAACGCATGTGGAAATATTTTACGCATCAACACACCCTCAAGTACATCGACGTCTTACCGCACTTAGTCCAAGCCTACAATCAATCTTACCATAGAAGCATTGGACGTGCCCCACAAGAGGTGACACCCGACAACGAAGTGGCTGTTTTTGAGCGTCTGTTTGGTGAGTCAAACAATGGATGGCCAGACTGGAGACTACCCCTGCTTTATATGGTTCAAGCGCGGACGTGATGGAAAACACCCCTCTGCAGTTTAGGGTTTTGAAACGTTTAGATAGTTTGATGTGAGGGATAGAAAGAAAAGTCAAAGAGCATTTATATGAGTACAAATGTAAAACAAACGACAGACGCATTGGTTTTCAAAACACAACATTTTTATTCAAATAACAAACATTATTTCAAAGAACAAACATTTTTTCAAAGAACAAACATGTTTTTCTTCTATAACTCTAATACATTATCTTTGACATGGTTGACAACCTTGTGAATTAAATTGAGATTTCCACTGATGGAAATCATTGGACCATTGATGTACACTACGTTTCCTAGCTAAAGACAACAGATAGCCATAATGGTCACAAAACCATCGATCTACTTTGTCATCGTTTCGAGACGAATGACGATCAAAATAAGTCACTAAATGTTCTAAAGAATATCCAAGACTGCGATGATGCAGATAATAGACACAATATTGTCCACACACCATAGAATCTGTGCTTTGTAATTTCACATTATTGAATCGTGTCGTCTGGGCATTTCTTCTCACAAAGTCAATGATATCATCTTCGAAAGGGGGTAATCCATACGAATCAAAATACTCCGCACATCCCTCTTGAGGAAAGTAGACAGCTACCCAGTGAGTTCCTGGAAGATGACTGTCATCTGTGTTGATGACATAAGCTTGATTCTCTTGAGGTTTGCGATGAGGTAGTTCATCTTTAGCACACACGACAGGATTCCAAGAAGCAGTGTACGAACTACGGTTCAAAAGATAATAAAGTTCCCAGGTATCCATTTTTTGTTGTGTAGCCTTATTTGTTTTTTCCCCTTTCTTCACAGGTGATGATAAGTCATCAATTCAATCCAGACTTTTTGTTTGAAACGGTCTGACAAGTAACTGATGGTTTGCTTCGTCTCTTTACTCTGGGCCAAGAGAGCTTCGATGCGATCAATTTCTCGAGCAAACAATGGAGGAGAGGAATGATCACGTAAGCCTTTATACCACTGAAGTAACACGGCTTCTTCTGAAATGAGACTCCAAGCTTCGTTCAGATAATCATCCAATTTTTTTTCTTGACTCATCATCATACATTTATCGTGTTGAATTTGACTGGGATGATCGATTTGACATCCATAACAATCTTTTTTAATCATGTCTCTCATTTTATCTTCCAAGTGTTGTGCAAAACAAGCCACTAACTGTTGTTCCTGTTCTGGCCATCTGGATTGCATGATCACTACTTCTTCTTTTTGGTCTTCGGGAACTGCTTTCTCTGTAACCTCCCATTCCATGGATTCTCCACTATTCAAAGAAGGACAAGGGTCTTCCATAGTGTCTAATAGTCTAGAATGACTTCTCTCAAACTGTTGATTTCTATGGTATTATCGAATTCGGCATACAGAATGACATTTACTGTATGGGGAAGAGATGGGTGATCTGCTGTTGCTGCAAACTGAAGTTCCACACGCAGTTGTCCTGATTTTATAGGGTGGAAATGTCCCTCGTCACTGCCTTGGTCTGGAGTGAAATCAAAACCCCACAAAGCGTAACCTCCTGCATAATCGTCGTAGGAAATACCGTGACTGGTGTTGGTTCCTAACTGTCCTGTGGCTTCGTACAGCGACAAGTACGACCTCAAGTAATTCTTCTGGGCAAAGTTGGGTTCGAAAGGTCTGGTACACAAAGTTTTGCCATCGCGACTGACTTCGATTTTGGATACATTGTAGTGCTTAAACTCGAAAGGATTTTGAGTGTAGGCACCGTTGAAGGCTGCATTGCTGACGATACCGATGAATAAACGTTTGGGTAACTGTCCTTGGAACAGATGATCTTCGATCTTAGATCGGAGTCCAGCGGCAATGGTGAAAGTTTTGACTTCCACGCGTCGTATCGGATACTTGGCTGTCGTTCTGCTCAAAGTGTGACTGATGTCATTTCCCACTTTAGGTAACACTTCCACACGACGCACGTATAATCTGGCTTCTTCGATCTTGGTTTTACAGTGGTGAGCAGTAGGAGCAGCAACAGTTTCAGTAGCCATCAAATGGAAAGCAGCACTGCTACGATTCAGTCTCAAGCGAATATCTACTCCGTTTAGCAAATACTTCTCTTGAAACCACATGTCCAAATGCAAACGATCGCACAGTTCTAAACTACGTCCTTGCAGAATTTTCTTTTGACGCTCGTTAAAACCCACATTGTGAGGATTGGTAACATTGTCATCATTATCTACTTCGGTCAAGGCTGTGTCGATAAATTTATTTGCTGTGTCAGGTTTCCATACCACGCAAGCATCTAAATGAGTGTTTTTGGCTTCTTTTCCGTACGTCAAGAGATTTTCTATGTACGCTCGGTAAGGGTAAGTATCCGTGCTACTGCTG
Organism: Unio delphinus; assembly: GCA_029339505.1. Taxonomy (NCBI): domain Eukaryota; kingdom Metazoa; phylum Mollusca; class Bivalvia; order Unionida; family Unionidae; genus Unio; species Unio delphinus. Next base: position 2,395,523 of record JAQISU010000103.1, read on the forward strand.
ACCAGTTTGTTATTCATGTACAAATCCACTTCGCTGAACAAGGAATGCATGAAATTGTTGACGGGAGCTGATTGGGTATCGGCTCCTGGAGCGTTGCCGTCCGTTTTGGTTACTTTCACTTTCAAATACAAGTAACTGTTGTTGAGATCGATGTAATCTTCGGGTTGTCCTTTGATTTCAAACTCGATGGGAGCTGAATCCGTCAAAGAGGAGACGGGATGAAATTCGACCCATTGGGCTTCTTGCATGGTCATCATCGTGGGTGGCATGGCAAAGAGATCTAGTTCCGACTTGGAACAGGCACAAGATTCTTGGTGCATCATTTTTTCTTTATGTTTTTTTCTTCACTTTTAATAATCAAAAATGTCTAAGTCTCGAGCGGTTCTTTTTTTCTTCGTCTTTCTCACTTTAGAGGCACGGAGACTTTTGAAAGGGTGCCTTCGTCGTCGCTTTCTACCTTGTCCTTGCTGTGTCGTCAGGGAAGCAGGAATGTCAGACTCGGTACCGTTCAGGGCATTTATAGGACTTTCTCGTCGACCCAAAATCTCTTTACCCGTTTGAAGCAAGACATTTTTGCCTGCTCTCAAAAAAGCTTCTTTAGGGTTTTGTTTGTCAATGAGAACATTGTGAAGAAAATCTTTGCCGTGAGTCAATGCGGCATCTTTTAAGGCGTGCAATCCTCGTGTCACCATCGGTTTCAAAACAGGGACCACAGAACGAAAGGCTGATTTAAACATATCTCCTAAACCATGTCCTCGTTGTCGAGTGACTCCTCGGTACACAGGATACATCACTTTTTCAGTTGTTGGAGAATCGTTTTTGAAAATGGAGTTTCACTGTGACTTTTCCTTTGGTAAATGGAATATTTTGTCCTAGTTCTCCTTTTATAGAAATGTTGACACTGTCGAAATACGACTTACTGACGGGTAAATAATGAGGATGTACAAATTCACGGTGAACGTGATTGGTATTTCCACCTTCTTCTTTAACGCTAGTGGCAGAATCCACTTTGAAAGGAATGACACGTAGTAACGGTGCAGAGGTGTGTCCTACCACGTTGTACTCTGCCACATCGGAGTACACAAACATCAAGTTGAGACCTTGGTTCAATTCAATAGGGAATCGAAAATATTTTGCAAAATCCGAGTTACTGGTTATGCCTGGTATTTGCTTTTTGTTCTTGAGCATCTCGACGTCTCCACCTAAAATATCAAACAATTCAGGACAAAAAGTAATGGCCATCATTTTCTCCTCTAAAAATGTCATCATGAGTCGACGAGACACTGAATAGTACTCAATGGTCACACTTTTTGGGGTTTTTGTGGATGCAAGGGACTCCATGGCTTTACCAAACACAACATTGAACCTGGTTACAATCGTAGTCACTAAATGTTGACCACTAAAATAATAACCTGGAGGAATGACGAACTTATGAGTGGACAGGGCTTTAGTTGGGGGTCCATCTGATTTCTTTTCGCCACCTTTACCTCGTGCGTCTAAGGCCTTTTGCAATTGCTCGTCAAACACTTCTACTGTAAAAGTGTTTTGATTTTCGACGATGTTTTTTATTTGTGTCGGGTGTATTATTTCCACTAAAGCTACTTCCCAATGATCATCTTGATCCAAATGCATGGTTTGAGGTAATTTAGCCGTGTAACAGCACAACGTGTTGTTAGGAAACACCTCCATGGAACTGTCACTGGGTAACGTTAAGTAAAATTGGTTAATAGTGTTGTTCATAATTCCAATGTTGTTCTGTCCGAGGAGTCACTCGAGGTTAAAGGAGTATCTAAAAGAGGATTGTGATTGGAAGGGTGACTGCCAGGAGAAGGACTAACGTTGGACGCAAGGCTCCCAATAGTGTTATTGTTGTTCCCGTTGTAAGAGTATTTCAGGGAAGGATTGGGAAGAAGATATCCGATGCAACTGCTGAGTAAAATGGTCCACAATTGTTTGTCTCCTTGTTGCAAACTCAAATTAGCAATGGCTGCACCGATGACACAATACACCACAAAGATTTGACAGAAAAAGACGATTTGGGTTTTAGGGACACGTTCTCCACACCACACCCACAAGGGTTGCTTTTGTAAATCTTGCAGAGATGATGTGGGTGAAGGAGTAGTCACTGTGGTCGCTGAAGCTGTATTGAAGGGCATGATGGTCACTTCTTTTTATAGTCGATGACTTGGGCAGCGTCAATCCAAGAATCAAAACTAGGAGGATATCCTTTCCAACGTACTTTGACTTCTTTGACACGACGTTTTCCTACTTTACGGGTTCTTCGTTCGAGAATGCTTTCAATGTCGTACACGTCGTCTTCTTTTTTGGTGACACGTTGTAACTCAGGCAAGTAAAATGTTCCTTTCAATACTTCTCCGTTCATGTCTTCCAATTTATAGACGGCAGGATGACGGCCACGCACTCGTTCAGTAACACGAAACAATTCGGTGGTCCAATTGGGTAAGTAACCTTTGTCGAAAGTGCGTTTGGTTTTACCAATGCGTACCCAATCTCCCGGGGTTAACACTTCTCCACCTTTCTTGGGGACAGCCCTCGTTCGGGACGTACCAAACAGACGCTCAAAAACAGCCACTTCGTTGTCGGGTGTCACCTCTTGTGGGGCACGTCCAATGCTTCTATGGTAAGATTGATTGTAGGCTTGGACTAAGTGCGGTAAGACGTCGATGTACTTGAGGGTGTGTTGATGCGTAAAATATTTCCACATGCGTTCTTTCAAGGTACGTTGAAAACGTTCCACGATACTGGCTTTGGTTTCAGGATTTTCGGTGGTGAAAAAATGAATGTCACGTTTCTTTAATTCTCTTTGGAAAGCTTGGTTTGGAAATTCGGTGCCTTTGTCGGTTTGCCATCGAAGAGGGTGACGACCACATTGTTTCAACACCAGTTGCAAAGCTCGTACTAACTCTCCGCTCGATTTGGATGTCAATGGTACGACCCAGGCAAATTTAGAAAAGACGTCGATGACACAAAACAAATATTTGTAGCCACGATTGTAGGTGGCTAAATGAGAGACATCGGCTAAATCGGCTTGCCATTGATGATCGATGCCTTCCACTTGAGTGCGACTTCTGTGAAATTTTCGTCGAATGGGTTTGTGTAAAGTGTACGTCGCTTGTTCTTGTAACCATCGTTGTACTGTAGGTAAACGGAGCTTTTTCAAGCGACTTTTTGCAGCACGATACAATTTCTGAATGCCTCCGTAACCTGCAGGGTGAGCTGGATCGTAATAAATGCTGGCTAAGACCTTCTCCATGGTTTAGGTTAATAAGTGACCCACTCTTCGAGGATATTGCTTTGGGTGGGACGAAATGCGGGTTGTTTGGAAACGGTTTTACGTGTCCGGTGTGCCACAGGAGTTGACGTCGAGGGTGCTGGTGGTGGTGGTGGAGGTAATGAGATAGCTTTGGTCTTCTTTTCTTTTCTCACCTCTGGTTTCCTTTCTTTCTTTTTCACTTCTGTTGAAGCAGGAGTAGCCATCATCTTTTTAACCCAAGTTTTGAGTTCTTCTCGTTGGGGCGTGGGAGAAGGGGTCAATAAGGAAGCGGCAATCTTACTCGGAATGGGAGTAGCAGTGGGTGTTTGAAAGAGATCATGGGGTTCTTTTTCTTCCTTGGGTAATGGTGGGGTGACGTCTGTTTTGGCTACTGTAGAGGGTAAAGGCGACGGATTATTCATTAGTGCCTTCAAATCGGACAGTGTGGGTAGAGCTGTTTGTTCCACAGCTTTTCGATGAAAGAGTTGTAGTCGTTGCAGAAGTTGACCGTACTTTTGCGATTTTTCGGTTTCGGACAAATCGTGGCGATGCAGCAAGGATTGCAATTCGTGTTGTAATTGGGACATCTCGTTCAAATCAGGATTGGGTGGTAAATGGGGGGTACGTTGTTCTTGCCAACGATGGTATTCCATCCATCGTTTGTAAGGAACCAAAGTCAGTTTTCGTCCTTCCATGGGCTTCCAAAGGCTACGTCTGAGATCGTGGTGCTTCATGGATCCCTTTTATCTTCTGGAAGGATCATACATATTGCTACCCATACCTTGGGGCCATCCCTTGGTGCATCCCTGGGGACATCCCTTGTGTCATCCCTTGTAAAAAAGTGTTTGACCAAACGAGGAGGTAGTCCTTTCTTTTTCTTTCCTTTGTGAGGTGTAGAAAAATATTTTCTGCGAGGTGACATCTTTGCTTGTTCGTTCCACAATGCCACTGACGTCCATGACTTGAAACACACCCTCTTTTATCTTTTTTTTTGTTGTGCCATCACTTGATTTATAAGTGGTATCACTTTTTCTGGAAAGAGATCATGGGGTAGGAAAAATCCTCCGCGTTGCACCAGCATCTTTTTCTTTTGACGGACGGATATTTTCTTTTGGGCCTTTGGACGATGAACGTGTCGATGTTTGGCTAAACGTCCTTTCCTTTTCTTTCCTTTGTGGGGTGAAGAAGAATGTTTTCTGCGAGGTGACATCTTTGCTTGTTCGTTTCACAATATTACTAGTGTCAATGACTTGGTACACACTCTCTTTTATCTACTTTTTGGGGAACTACCGCTTCGTCAAAAAGGTAACAATGTCTTTCACAAAATTACCAAAGGATCCTCCTTTTTGGTGACTCTTCTTTTTCTTTAAAAGACTACGTCTTTGGAGGAAAGGACGTCGATGTTTGGTTTTTAAGCCTTTGGTACGATGACGAGATTGTCTTTTTCCTTTTCCTTTTTGGGCAGCAGAACGACGAGGGTGGTGGTGGTGGTGGTGGTGTGCACGTTTTTGAGGAGGCATCCTGGAGTGATCATCAGTGGTACAGAAAAAATACTGATTGACGTCGTGGTTTTCAAGTCATATTTTTATACTGGAATGCGTCGCCACTGATTATCTTTGCGTCGTATCAACTTCATGGCAGGTAACACACGTCGTGAAGGAGTTCGCAATGGACTCAATCGGGACAGTTCTTGTTTGGACAAATCTAGTAAACTCTTTAACATGCCAGATCTTTCTTGGACTTTGACTTTGGGGGCAGGTACTTTGTGAGCAGCTGCTACTGACGCTAAGGTGGACGAGGGTGTCTCCGGTGGAGGAGACGTTTTGGGAGACGCAGATTTCCAATGTTTCATCAAATTAGGAAAAACGGGTGTCAAATTGGGTTTGGCTGGCATCACCCGCAACGGAGAAGTGGCAGTCCCTGAGGCTACTGGCAACGTAGTCCCTGCCAAACGTCCTTGTAGATCTTTTCTTACAGGTCGTGGTTGACGAAGGTAAGGTTGTGTCCTGGCCGAAGTGCCTCTTTTGCGGGTGACCGCTTTTTTCTGTGGACTTTTCTTTTTCTGTGCTTTGATCTTGGTACCCTTGTTCTTTTTCTTTGGGGTTTGTTTGGCTTTTTTTGTTTTCTTCTTGGGGTGAACTTTGGGAGTATTGGGATCCCATTTTAAAAGGGAACGAATGATGACACCTCCTAGAGAACCACTACCTCCAGGTTTCAATATGATTTGCTTTTTGGTGTGAGTGTCAATGCGAGGATTGGCCAGTTGCGTCAAGGCTACTTTGTTTCTGTCAAAAAAGCGTTTGGTTTGATGTGGAATGTGAATGATGCCTTGCAGTATTTGACGTGCTGTCACCGTAAACCATCGTAAGACTTCTTTGAGACTGGCTTCTAAGACGTGAGCACGTCTTTGTGGATTTTTTTCGCGACTGATGCCGTACAAGGCACGAATCAATTTGATCGGAAGATGAGACTGAAGGGACGTCATGTTGACGATGTATGAGACCAGGTTAAAGTAACCCAAGGTTTTTATAGATTTTTTTAGTGCTTCATAGTGTTATGTCAACGAGGAGGACGTGTACACGACAGGTCCTCCGTCTTGACACCAGTCGTGAAACAAATCGGTACGAAATCGCAAATAATCAGGGGTAGTGGGTTTTAAATCCACGAGTAAATAGGCGTGTGGCGTTTGAGTGGCATCATCGTACGCATGAGTTAGCCAAGGTGTTCCTAACTGTTTGGCTAAAACTTGCACTTGTGATTTATCTCGAGGACTTTTAAACAAGACCATGTAATGAGCATTAAGACTAATGGTACGATGGGCTTTACTTTGTTGAAATAAATTTTGTGTAATGTAAATGACACTGGCATTACGATGATGCCCTTTACGTGTAAACCACAGTTTAATTTCTTCTTCGTCTTCTCCTAACATGTCGTCAAAAATAACCCAATGAGTTTGACTAGGGTCAGACACGATCCCCTCGTCTTCTTTAGGAATGCCTGCTACAAACACAATGGAATCACCTTGACTTTCTTGCAAGAGGCTGTATGCCGATTGCCACTCTTTGTAACACCACACGATGCGTTGAGGTGGACGATCGATCAAATGATGTTTATGTTCGATCAAACGTTTGACAAATTCGGTTTTGCCTGAACCACTCGGTCCAGCAATTAACATGTTAAAAGGATGACGAAGATACAAGGCTTTCCAACTAGCCTGATCTAAGTGTTCGTCAATGACTTTGAATGTGGAGGAGGAAGGAGTAGTAGAAAGAGTAGAGTGAGCCATAGTCGTGTAGTGGTATGTCAGTATTGACACAAAAACAGACAAGACAAGAGGTTTTTATACTTTTTTCAAGACACGTTTATTTGAATGCAACACGAAAGACAAAAATACATAAAAGCCAAATGGATAAATACAAGAATAAAAGACATAGGCAAACGATCAAAGTGGAATATAAACAAGTCACTGTACAACGTGGTTTGGGTAACGAAGGTGTCCTAGAGGTAGTATGTAATGTTCTTATAGTCTCCTCTACAGGGGGTACAGTCACATAGGTGTCTTCTCGAAAGGGTCTTTGTGGGGGAATGTCCATGACAGTTTTGTCTTGAACAGAAGGATTGTCTTGGGTGATAGATTCTTTTTCTTTTTCTTCTTCTGGTACTGTTACTAACACAGGATTAAAAGTGACTTTTTTCACACGACGATGAATTTTAGGAACACAACGCTTGGGCATAATGGGATACTTCGTTTGTCCAAGCCTCAAAATCCCAACTTTTCCAGTCACGTACATATGTCCAATGAGGGTGTAATTCACAAGCTACACACACATCTTCGTACACTGCTTCCGTACGTAAAAGTTGACGAATCTTTTTTTCTTGGAAAGGTCGAGACGTATCCAGATGAAAACGTAAGGCTTTGAACAGAATAAGTCTCTCGTGGACATTTAAAGGAGTCACCATACTGTCTTATTTTTTTGATAGGTAGTGTTCGTAAAGTGTCCACAAGGAATCGACAGGTAAACGAAATCCTAGAAAGCAAGTCACTAAAACACACACGACACGTCGACCCCAATTCATAGGGTACAGTTCTTGCAATAAGTGTTCGTAATCTTTCACCGTGTGAATCTTCTCATTGATATCCTTCCACGGAATCTGTTGGATCACCAATGATAAAGGTTGTGGCATGGTCGTTCTCTTTTATACTTCTTTTTTAGGTCGAAGACTATCAGTGTAGATTCAACCCAGAATTAAACACAGAATTAAATTTGCACAAAAAGCAAAAGTGATTAATATAACGTGTAATTTCGTCCCACTGCCATTCAGGGTAACGGTCAAGAAGGATCAAAGCATCTTCAGAGGTAAATGTACTAAATTGGAAACAGAGCAAAAAAATACCTTTGATCCAGAGAAATCTGACACGTTGGTTAATTTTTGTCACTTGCCTCTTGTGAATTTCACGACACAAAAGTTCTACAGTCACCCATTGCGATTTTTCTTTAGCAAGACCCTGCCAAACGTCCTTGTAGATCTTCTCTTGCAATTCGTGTGGTAATCCTTGAATATAATGTTTTAGAGAGGGTTTATATACTGGTCTAGGTGTGTTACACGACATGGATCAGTAGTGTCACTTCCAATCACTAGGTCCTACTAAAGGTAGGTATTGACAATTCGGAGACCATCGAGCATGTTCCAAGTAAGCGGAATCTTTCTCTTCCCACTCGTAAATGGATACACCACAACTGAAACACTTGACTTTATCTCCTTCGCCCAAGTAGAAAAATCCAGCTCTGGCTAATTCTTCAGGCGTTGGTCCAGGCAGATATTTTGGCCATTTATCTTTGAAGGTTTGGAATCGACTTTTAAAGTGACAGTATTCAGGCAAACTCGTCGGGAACGAATATTCGACTCTCCTCACTTCTGTTCGATGCAGGTACGGTGAAATTCCTAGGAGTCCACGATAACGTGTCGCACCGCTTTCGCATCCCTCAGGTTTGACACGCACAGCATCACTTTCCAGGGTAGATATAGGGGTAGTAGTCATAGCAAAGTTCCCACGATATCCTGCTGAATCGCTAATGTCACAGCGCCTGGCATCACTACAATCGTAAGGTTTAGCATCGCACTCCACTTGAGAATTCCCAAATTTGAATGATGTCTGTTTAAATGGATTCATCTTCTTTTCGCTTGGCTGTGTTAGTCACAATGAACTATTGGTCTTGGACAATGTCCCTTTTTATATGCTGCCCAATTTCGACGTGACCGTACGGTAGAGTGAAGTGATTGGGAAGTCGTACTCTCTTTTGGTACACGATTTGGTAGACTTTTTCCAAAGGTCGGCTAACAATTTGGTGTGTGGGTAAACGGACAATCTTGTGCGGTTCGTGGGTAGTCACTTGAAACGTTTCATCCTGTCCCGACTGCAAGGCTTCTTGTAGCACGTCAAAGTTCACCACTTGACTGGTGCGATAATTAAGAGTCAATCCTTTCACTTTACATTCAGTGTGCATTTTTCCTTGTGGGTCACGGTATTCGTAGCCGTAATTTTTAGGACCGCCACTTGCAAAACATAGAATCTTGTCGTCCGGATGTTCATCGGTCCAGGCTCCTAAACGGTCTCCTTCGATGGTAGGGTTACACTGGTTCGGTCGGTGAATGTAAATGCAACTGTCCGTGTCAAAATACAACACACGATCTCCTAACAGTTCTAACACTTCGTACAATTTTAAGCGAGCGTGGGCTGTCACGTAAGCCGCAATGATGACATTTCCAAATGTGTCGGCTTCTACAAAGTCTAGTTCTTCTTCGTAATTGACTAAGATCAAGTCCTCACGAATGACGTCCACGTGTTTGATGACTTTGGTTGGGTTGTGAATCATCTGGAAGTAGCGAGACGGCTCGGACAAATACTCCGTCTTGGGTAAAGACGGACGTTGTGCCATTTTACCCCACAAACAATTGAGCATCACTTTGGCAAACGATCGCCTTCCTTCATTTTTCTCGATGTGGTCTAAAGTGATACCTTCCTGCTCCCGATATTTTTCTTTGAATATCTTTTGGTCTTCGGAAGTGTGACACCAGGAAGGATAGCCGCTAGCTTCTTGTTTTAGTTTTAAAAAAGCATCCACGTAGTCTGCAAAAATACCTTTCTGTCTCTCGTCACCCTTGCAGTATTGTTGTGTTTTGGGAAAGTGGTAAATTTCGTACACTTCTAACAGTTGATATCCCAGGTCCAGAGCTTTAAACAATTCCACGCTCACCCACGTTCCTGTCAAGGCACGTTCTTCCTGAGTGTGATGACAAGGTTGGTCTTGGTTGCACGTTTCGGCACATGTGCGACACAAAGGAAACATCAGTTTTCCTTGGCAATGGTGAGGTAATACGGGATGGTACAAGTCTGTGGGTGGTAAGACTTTACACTTGATCAATCCTTCGTACTGTCGAATGTGGTCCAAATCAATGTGTTCTGTCATCAATTCTGGATGCCCTACGGGAAAGTGACAATATTTGCACACGTAAGGATACAACGAACACACGTCCAAGTATTTGATTTCTTCTCCCTTCTCTTCGTCCGCTTGGTACAGCAAACAAGTAGCATTCGTTCGTCCTCCGTACAAACTATCCCGAGGGTTCAGGGGGTCCACCCACTTGTAACTTTCTACGATGCGTTTAAACTCGGGATCAGTTTTCAAACGCTGATCGTACTCGTGTTCCCACATTTCCACCACCTGGTATCCTTGCTGTTCTAACTTCAAACGTCGCTGACACGTGGTCTGGTACAAGTCTTCCATGGTTCGTTGTAAAAACTGATTTTTGGTGTCTCGTTGAGGGTAGCATAGGGGACATCCGTGAAATAAACATCCGTTAAACTCGTACACAATCTGAGGGTTTTCTAAGTCCCAACCATCTACCGAATACGTTCCGATGGTCTTTTCGCCTCCTCCGTTGCGAGCGTGTTGGATCCATTTGTCTTCCTTGTCGCACAAGTAATGGAGCCAGCGTAAGGCTTTGACCGAGTATTGACGTTTGACAAAATTTGTCGTTTGAGGACTGATGACCGCTAGAGTATTTTCAGGCATAAAGCGTTTTCGGTACACTAAGGAACACGATTTGGCGATGGTACAAGCTTCTTTCAAAGGATCGATCCCTCCGTATTCCATGAACAATTCTCGAAATTTTCCACAGCAACGTCGTAAAATGTCCACGTCAGATCGACAGTACTTTAACATTTCTTCTTGAAAGTCAAAAGGGTCCGAGGCGTGAGTCTGGTACCAAGCATAGAAAGCTTCTCGTTGTTCGGTGCGCATGTTGTCGGGGTCGTAGTCGTCAGCCTCCGGCAAATGGGGTAGAACGGCATGTTGATTGGCTTTGGTATTAAAAAAGTGTGGAAAATAACCTTTAGCCATTTCTGTCATTCCAAACGTTTTAGGCATGCGACTTAATGGCATGGCCAAGTAACACATCGAATCTTTAAACTGTACTTGTCCTACTTGCATAGAAATGATTTTGACTCCGTTTAAAGTCACTTGAGGCCGTTCGGTACTTTGTTCCGCATAGTATCTGAGCAGAAATTGCCCATCGTATCCCGAGAAATTGTGAGCCATGACCGTGGCATGGCGATGACACTCTCCGTAATGTTCGATGTCTTCTGGACTCCACGTTTCGTCGATGGGATTTAGGATCCATTGGGCAAAATCGGCTAGCGTATTTGACCCTCGAAAGATTTTTTCACGTCCTCCAGGAATCTTGCTGCAGTAAGGGCAATGACTAAAGATAGGTTCTTGGATGCACTGCTCGCACGCACGGTGAGCCACGCAGAAATTGGGAATGTGAATACCGGTCTCTTGCATGCATTCGAAATCAAAAAAGATAAAATTCCCTTTCTTCTGGGTATCTTTTGGTTGGGGTTGATATTTTTGAATGAAGCATTCGTGCTCCAAGTCCACAATTTGGCGACAAATGTGACATCGTTTCTTCCCTCGACAAACGTGAAACTTGGCATTACTAGTACGTATGCCTTGTCCACAAGTAGGGCACAATCTCAGCAGTTGACAAGCACTTTTCTGCTGTGAACCTTGCATCTTCAAATGTTGTTGGTAACAGGTAAGACTGACAAAAGTGCGCTGACACACAAGGCAATGCACTCTTTCTTGTCCTTGGTCCAGACAAGGTTGAGAGGCCAAACATCCCTCACATTTCGATCCACAATGCTTGTGTTGTTCTCGATTGTTATAACCATAGTCACATTTTTCACAGTAGTAACTGAATTTCAGAAATCCAGTGATACTGGTAATGGTATCAAAATGACCATCGTGATGATAGACGTGAATGTATTTTCCGTCTTTGAAATCGTGGCCTCGAAACAAAAGAGGTCCACGCACTTCTTGAGGGTGTACTTTCAAAGTGTAATGTGGAGACAAGACGTCTTGCAATTTTTGCATTTCTGGAATGCCGCTAAGGGTGTCTTTGGATATCCCCGCTTGCTGTAACAGAAGTTCTGCTTCACTTCGTTGTTTGGCTCGGTCCGATCGTTGAATAGTTTTCCAGGCTCTTTTCCATTCTGTCGTGTCGTTCTTGTTGACATACGTTCGTCCCACGACGACAGCACGGGCTAAACACATCTGGTCTTGAGGATTGTTAATTTGGACGAGGCTTCGCTTCATGCTGCGAAGGTTGTCGACCAATAATACTTTTTTGCGTCCTGTCCCCTGGGGAAGAGACACGTGGGTCATAAACAGTGTGGCTTTTCCATCGTCAATGTGAAACTTGTCGTTGGATTGTTGCACATGTTGAATTTTGTCGATGACTTTGGAAGGTGTTAATTCTGATGGGCTAGTAAACTCGATCCAAACGGGAGACTAAATTATCGTGATGAATAGAAAGTCTCAAGCGATCGTCTTCTTTGGCTTGACATTGCTGTTTCAATGCAGTTAATACAGAATCCCACACCTCAGTAATGAACCCTTCTGTATTCTCCAAAGGTACATTGGCCTTGAAATCTTTAAACTTTACGGCATACGTGTAAGCCGTTGTTCTAAATTTTCGAGAGGAACGCTTTTCTGTCTCTCGAATGTGATAGTAATTTTCAGGGTTTACTAAGGGTGGTGCACTTTGCTTGGACGTGGATTGTCTGGGTGTGGATTCGGGCTCACTCATGTCATCTTCAAAATCACTGGCATGAATTTGAGCCAAGACTTCAGCTACTGTGCTAGGCGATACATTACGTTTCTGTCTCTTACTGTTTTCTCTTTTCTCCACAACATGATGTGGCCTTTTCATCTTGTCTGCAAAAAGTCAAATGACTACCTTTTAAAGACCATAACCCCTATATATTCATGTTCGATCCGTGCATATATATAAAGGGTTAGTGTCTAACGGTTCAGTATTCCTTTCACTCTCACATTGACCAGAACGATGGAAGAACCTACACAAGTGGAACTTCTCATTAGAGCTTTACGTGGGGTCATACGAAAGTTTTCGTCAGACCAGCCGACGGCCTACTCTCCTTCCTATCGAGATAAAAGTCAAGATACTTGCTATATCTGTAAGAAGAAAGGACATTGGGCTACAGAATGTTCAGATCGTGACAAAAATAAAAAAGGCTACAATAGAGACAAAAGTCAAGATACCTGTTATTATTGTAAAGAGAAAGGACATTGGTCTCCAAACTGCCCTAAGAAACAACAGGAACAGGAGGAGGAGAAGGAGGAGGAGGAAAGAAATTCTGAACAGGAGGAAGAAGAGGTACCCTCCCCCAAGGAAGAACCCCGTCACGTTCACAAGAAAAGAAGACGAAACGAAAGTGAAGAGGAAGAAAAAAAAGCTGTGACAGTAAAGAAAATGAAAAAACAGAAAGAGTGAAACAGAAGAAAACCTATGAACTTTTTTAAAGTGGTCTTGTGTTATGTTATGTTGTGATTTTGAATTGTGACGTTTGTACTAGAATAAGCTAAAGAGAAAAAACGTAAGTGTCTCTTGGTTTTGATTTGATAGTATAATTACCTACACTCACACATTCATTCACTCACACGTACATCATGGGTTTTTAAAAAAATAAAGGACTTTTGAGTTTTCATTGAAATAGGCAATTGACATAGTATTTCTTTTCGAAATAATTGGAGTGGTCCTGAAAAGGACCGTTGGTGTTTTGTGTGTTTAAAACAAAACAAACTCAGAAACGGGATGAAATCCTCTTGAGCTGTCTTAAGCCTTTGCCACGGCCAAGGCCTACTTCGGGACTGGTGGTTCCTGTCAATGATTTGGTAGAAATCACTAACGGTGGTAAGGTAGACGTAGTCACAGAGAGATCAGGTTGTTTCGCTCGAGAAGGTCTTTTTCTCTTCGGTCGTGATAAAGAAGTCTGATACATTTGTTTCAGACTCCTTAACTCAGCTAAAATATCTAAAAGTACCGTCGTAACCGTTTGATTTTCACTATTTTCTTTCTGTCCTTGGTCTTCATTCTTCTTCTCCGTTGCTGCTGCTGCTGCTACTGTTTCTTCCTGGTGTTTTCTTCTTGCTTCTTCTTCTTCCTGCTGTTGCATAAGAAAAGCTTGTTCTTCTACTTTCTGTTGTTGTAAAAATCGCTCCAATGCTTCTTTTTGTCTTTGTTTAAAATCATCGACGTGTCCATAAGAAAATACAGAAGGCAACGAAGGTTCCGGAATAAATTCTTGCGATGTTAAAAAATCCACAATATCCCAGTTAAAATCAACTTCTTCTGGATGTAGATTTGTCATGACTTTAGTAGTCACTGTTGGTCCATGACTTGCTGTCTCTACTCCTGTCTCACTCCAATTCATTGTCTTCTTACTGTCCGCCATGATTGACAACTCTCTTGAATCGATTGACTGCGCACAGGCGCTAGTACCTCTATATAGAAAAGGTGACGTCACAGACTGCTCTCTTCCGATTGGATGGCTGTGTCTGACTTTTGTAACGCACGTTTGGATTGGTGGATACACTCAATCCGTTTCAATCCGCTCTTCCCCTATAAATAACCGCAGTACACGGCATTCGATTCACCTGTTCTCATCAGAAGATGTGGACTAATGTTGAATCGTCAACCCTTGTGTCAAGTATGCTGTTTAGGACTGACATACCCATGTATGTCAGATCATCATGGAGTGTCATTCATAGGACGGAGACAGCCTATTGGAAGAGAAGAGTCTATGTGGAAAGACAAGGTTGCTTGAAGAGAGTTCTCTTCTATGGACCCACAGTAAGGAGAAGTTTAAGGAAGAGAAGAAGATCTGTGAGATGTCCTCTGTGTTAACAAGACAACGTTAACATTACACATAACGGCCCTTTTTAGGGCCACTCATAGGTCTCAAAAAGATAGTAGCTTTCATTGCCACCCTTTTTTCCCTTGTCCCTATACAGACCCACCATGTTCAATTTCCCTTGACGCTATATAGACCCACTATGTTCCATTTCCCTTGACGCTATACAGGCCCACCCTGTTCAATTTCCCTTGTCGCTATACAGGCCCACTATGTTCAATTTCCCTTGTCGCTATAATACCCCAAGCTGTTTTGTCGCTATAGTGCCCCAAGCTGTTTTTGACTGGATTTTCCCTTGTCGCTATAAATCTTGTCGCCATAGTGCCCCAAGCACTTTTTGACTGGATTTTCCATTGTCGCTATAGTGCCCCATATTACTACTCTTATAGGTTCTATGTTATTATTATACACAGAGTTACTGTATCTTGTAGGTTCTATATTATTATTATATACAGAGTTGACTATATCTTATAGGTTCTATGTTATTATTATATACAGAGTTGACTGTATCTTGTAGGTTCTATATTATTATTACATACAGAGTTGACTGTATCTTGTAGGTTCTATATTATTATTACATACACAGTTGACTGTATCTTATAGGTTCTATGTTATTATTATACACAGAGTTAACTGTATCTTATAGGTTCTATGTTATTATTATTATACACAGAGTGGACTGTATCTTATAGGTTCTATGTTATTATTATACACAGAGTTGACTGTATCTTATAGGTTCTATGTTATTATTATATACAGAGTGGACTGTATCTTATAGGTTCTATGTTATTATTATTATAGACAGAGTGGACTGTATGTTGTAGGCTCTATGTTACTATTATTATACACAGAGTTGACTGTATCTTATAGGTTCTATGTTATTATTATTATACACAGAGTTGACTGTATCTTATAGGTTCTATGTTATTATTATTATAGACAGAGTTGACTGTATCTTATAGGTTCTATGTTATTATTATTATAGACAGAGTGGACTGTATCTTGTAGGTTCTATGTTATTATTATTATACACAGAGTGGACTTTATCTTATAGGTTCTATGTTATTATTATTATATACATAGTTGACTGTATCTTGTAGGTTCTATGTTATTATTATTATACACAGAGTTGACTGTATCTTATAGGTTCTATGTTATTATTATTATATACAGAGTTGACTGTATCTTGTAGGTTCTATGTTATTATTATTATAGACAGAGTGGACTGTATCTTATAGGTTCTATGTTATTATTATTATACACAGAGTGGACTGTATCTTGTAGGTTCTATGTTATTATTATTATATACATAGTTGACTGTATCTTATAGGTTCTATGTTATTATTATTATAGACAGAGTGGACTGTATCTTATAGGTTCTATGTTATTATTATTATAGACAGAGTGGACTGTGTCTTATAGGTTCTATGTTATTCTTATTATACACAGAGTGGACTGTATCTTATAGGTTCTATGTTATTATTATATACAGAGTTGACTGTATCTTATAGGTTCTATGTTATTATTATTATAGACAGAGTGGACTGTATCTTGTAGGTTCTATGTTATTATTATTATACACAGAGTGGACTGTATCTTGTAGGTTCTATGTTATTATTATTATATACATAGTTGACTGTATCTTATAGGTTCTATGTTATTATTATAGACAGAGTTGACTGTATCTTATAGGTTCTATATTATTATTACATACAGAGTTGACTGTATCTTATAGGTTCTATGTTATTATTATATACATAGTTGACTATCTTATATGTTCTATGTTATTATTATTATATACAGAGTTGACTGTATCATATAGGTTCTATGTTATTATTATTATACACAGAGTTGACTGTATCTTATAGGTTCTATGTTATTATTATTATATACAGAGTTGACTGTATCTTGTAGGTTCTATGTTATTATTATTATAGACAGAGTTGACTTTATCTTATAGGTTCTATGTTATTATTATTATAGACAGAGTGGACTGTATCTTGTAGGTTCTATGTTATTATTATTATACACAGAGTGGACTGTATCTTGTAGGTTCTATGTTATTATTATTATATACATAGTTGACTGTATCTTATAGGTTCTATGTTATTATTATTTTAGACAGAGTGGACTGTATCTTATAGGTTCTATGTTATTATTATTATAGACAGAGTGGACTGTATCTTATAGGTTCTATGTTATTCTTATTATACACAGAGTGGACTGTATCTTATAGGTTCTATGTTATTATTATATACAGAGTTGACTGTATCTATAGGTTCTATGTTATTATTATTATAGACAGAGTGGACTGTATCTTGTAGGTTCTATGTTATTATTATTATACACAGAGTGGACTGTATCTTGTAGGTTCTATGTTATTATTATTATATACATAGTTGACTGTATCTTATAGGTTCTATGTTATTATTATAGAGAGAGTTGACTGTGTCTTATAGGTTCTATATTATTATTACATACAGAGTTGACTGTATCTTATAGGTTCTATGTTATTATTATATACATAGTTGACTGTATCTTATAGGTTCTATGTTATTATTATATACATAGTTGACTATCTTATATGTTCTATGTTATTATTATTATATACAGAGTTGACTGTATCTTGTAGGTTCTATGTTATTATTATTATACACAGAGTTGACTGTATCTTATAGGTTCTATGTTATTATTATTATATACAGAGTTGACTGTATCTTGTAGGTTCTATGTTATTATTATTATAGACAGAGTTGACTGTATCTTATAGGTTCTATGTTATTATTATTATACACAGAGTTGACTGTATCTTAAAGGTTCTATGTTATTATTATTATATACAGAGTTGACTGTATCTTGTAGGTTCTATGTTATTATTATTATAGACAGAATTGACTGTATCTTATAGGTTCTATGTTATTTTATATACAGAGTTGACTGTATCTTATAGGTTTTATGTTATTATTATTATAGACAGAGTGGACTGTATCTTGTAGGTTCTATGTTATTATTATTATACACAGAGTGGACTGTATCTTATAGGTTCTATGTTATTATTATAGACAGAGTTGACTGTATCTTATAGGTTCTATGTTATTATTATTATAGACAGAGTGGACTGTATCTTGTAGGTTCTATGTTATTATTATTATACACAGAGTTGACTGTATCTTATAGGTTTTATGTTATTATTATTATATACAGAGTTGACTGTATCTTGTAGGTTCTATGTTATTATTATTATAGACAGAGTGGACTGTATCTTATAGGTTCTATGTTATTATTATATACAGAGTTGACTATCTTATAGGTTCTATGTTATTATTATTATATACATAGTTGACTGTATCTTATAGGTTCTATGTTATTATTATACACAGAGTTGACTGTATCTTATAGGTTCTATGTTATTATTATACACAGAGTTGACTGTATCTTATAGTTTCTATGTTATTATTATACACAGAGTTGACTGTATCTTATAGGTTCTATGTTATTATTATACACAGAGTTGACTGTATCTTATAGGTTCTATGTTATTATTATTATATACAGAGTTGAATGTATCTTATAGGTTCTATGTTATTATTATTATATACATAGTTGACTGTATCTTATAGGTTCTATGTTATTATTATACACAGAGTTGACTGTATCTTATAGGTTCTATGTTATTATTATTATACAAAGAGTTGACTGTATCTTATAGGTTCTATGTTATTATTATATACAGAGTTGACTGTATCTTATAGGTTCTATGTTATTATTATTATATACATAGTTGACTGTATCTTATAGGTTCTATGTTATTATTATACACAGAGTGGACTGTATCTTATAGGTTCTATGTTATTATTATAGACAGAGTTGACTGTATCTTATAGATTCTATGTTATTATTATTATAGACAGAGTGGACTGTATCTTGTAGGTTCTATGTTATTATTATTATACACAGAGTTGACTGTATCTTATAGGTTCTATGTTATTATTATTATATACAGAGTTGACTGTATCTTGTAGGTTCTATGTTATTATTATTATAGACAGAGTGGACTGTATCTTATAGGTTCTATGTTATTATTATATACAGAGTTGACTGTATCTTATAGGTTCTATGTTATTATTATACACAGAGTTGACTGTATCTTATAGGTTCTATGTTATTATTATATACAGAGTTGACTGTATCTTATAGTTTCTATGTTATTATTATTATATATATAGTTGACTGTATCTTATAGGTTCTATGTTATTATTATACACAGAGTTGACTGTATCTTATAGGTTCTATGTTATTATTATTATAGACAGAGTGGACTGTATCTTATAGGTTCTATGTTATTATTATATACAGAGTTGACTGTATCTTATAGGTTCTATGTTATTATTATTATAGACAGAGTTGACTGTATCTTATAGGTTCTATATTATTATTATTATACACAGAGTTGACTGTATCTTATAGGTTCTATGTTATTATTATTATATACAGAGTTGACTGTATGTTATAGGTTCTATGTTATTATTATATAAAGAGTTGACTGTATCTTATAGGTTCTATGTTATTATTATAGACAGAGTTGACTGTATCTTATAGGTTCTATGTTATTATTATTATACACAGAGTTGACTGTATCTTATAGGTTCTATGTTATTATTATTATATACAGAGTTGACTGTATGTTATAGGCTCTATGTTATTATTATATACAGAGTTGACTGTATCTTATAGATTCTATCTTATTATTATATACATAGTTGACTGTATCTTATAGGTTCTATGTTATTATTATTATATACAGAGTTGACTGTATGTTATAGGTTCTATGTTATTATTATATACAGAGTTGACTGTATCTTATAGATTCTATGTTATTATTATATACATAGTTGACTGTATCTTATAGGTTCTATGTTATTATTATTATATACAGAGTTGACTGTATGTTATAGGTTCTATGTTATTATTATATACAGAGTTGACTGTATCTTATAGATTCTATGTTATTATTATACACAGAGTTGACTGTATCTTATAGGTTCTATGTTATTATTATTATACACAGAGTTGACTGTATCTTATAGGTTCTATGTTATTATTATTATACACAGAGTTGACTCTATCTTATAGGTTCTATGTTATTATTATTATATACAGAGTTGACTGTATCTTATAGGGTCTATGTTATTATTATTATATACAGAGTTGACTGTATCTTATAGGTTCTATGTTATTATTATTATACACAGAGTTGACTGTATCTTATAGGTTCTATGTTATTATTATTATATACAGAGTTGACTGTATCTTATAGGTTCTATGTTATTATTATTATACACAGAGTTGACTGTATCTTATAGGTTCTATGTTATTATTATTATATACAGAGTTGACTGTATCTTATAGGTTCTATGTTATTATTATTATCGACAGAGTGGACTGTATCTTGTAGGTTCTATGTTATTATTATTATACACAGAGTTGACTGTATCTTATAGGTTCTATGTTATTATTATTATACACAGAGTTGACTGTATCTTATAGGTTCTATGTTATTATTATTATACACAGAGTTGACTGTATCTTATAGGTTCTATGTTATTATTATTGTACACAGAGTTGACTGTATCTTATAGGTTCTATGTTATTATTATTATACACAGAGTTGACTGTATCTTATAGGTTCTATGTTATTATTATTATATACAGAGTTGACTGTATCTAAAAGGTTCTATGTTATTATTATTATACACAGAGTTGACTGTATCTTATAGGTTCTATATTATTATTATTATAGACAGAGTGGACTGTATCTTATAGGTTCTATGTTATTATTATTATAGACAGAGTGGACTGTATCTTATAGGTTCTATGTTATTATTATTATTATTATACACAGAGTTGACTGTATCTTATAGGTTCTATGTTATTATTATTATAGACAGAGTAGACTGTATCTTATAGGTTCTATGTTTTTATTATTATAGACAGAGTGGACTGTATCTTATAGGTTCTATGTTATTATTATTATAGACAGAGTGGACTGTATCTTGTAGGTTCTATGTTATTATTATTATACACAGAGTTGACTGTATCTTATAGGTTCTATATTATTATTATTATATACAGAGTTGACTGTATCTTATAGTATCTATGTTATTATTATTATAGACAGAGTGGACTGTATCTTATAGGTTCTATGTTATTATTATTATAGACAGAGTGGACTGTATCTTGTAGGTTCTATGTTATTATTATTATACACAGAGTTGACTGTATCTTATAGGTTCTATGTTATTATTATTATACACAGAGTTGACTGTATCTTATAGGTTCTATGTTATTATTATTATAGACAGAGTTGACTGTATCTTATAGGTTCTATGTTATTATTACTATAGACAGAGTGGACTGTATCTTGTAGGTTCTATGTTATTATTATTATACACAGAGTGGACTGTATCTTATAGGTTCTATGTTATTATTATTATATACATAGTTGACTGTGTCTTGTAAGTTCTATGTTATTATTATTATACACAGAGTTGACTGTATCTTATAGGTTCTATGTTATTATTATTATATACAGAGTTGACTGTATCTTGTAGGTTCTATGTTATTATTATTATAGACAGAGTTGACTGTATCTTATAGGTTCTATGTTATTATTATTATAGACAGAGTGGACTGTATCTTGTAGGTTCTATGTTATTATTATTATACACAGAGTAGACTGTATCTTGTAGGTTCTATGTTATTATTATTATATACATAGTTGACTGTATCTTATAGGTTCTATGTTATTATTATTATAGACAGAGTGGACTGTATCTTATAGGTTCTATGTTATTATTATTATAGACAGAGTGGACTGTATCTTATAGGTTCTATGTTATTATTATTATACACAGAGTGGACTGTATCTTATAGGTTCTATGTTATTATTATATACAGAGTTGACTGTATCTTATAGGTTCTATGTTATTATTATTATAGACAGAGTGGACTGTATCTTGTAGGTTCTATGTTATTATTATTATACACAGAGTGGACTGTATCTTGTAGGTTCTATGTTATTATTATTATATACATAGTTGACTGTATCTTATAGGTTCTATGTTATTATTATAGACAGAGTTGACTGTATCTTATAGGTTCTATATTATTATTACAAACAGAGTTGACTGTATCTTATAGGTTCTATGTTATTATTATATAAATAGTTGACTGTATCTTATAGGTTCTATGTTATTATTATATACATAGTTGACTATCATATACGTTCTATGTTATTATTATTATATACAGAGTTGACTGTATCTTGTAGGTTCTATGTTATTATTATTATACACAGAGTTGACTGTATCTTATAGGTTCTATGTTATTATTATCATATACAGAGTTGACTGTATCTTGTAGGTTCTATGTTATTATTATTATAGACAGAGTTGACTGTATCTTATAGGTTCTATGTTATTATTATTATACACAGAGTTGACTGTATCTTATAGGTTCTATGTTATTATTATTATATACAGAGTTGACTGTATCTTGTAGGTTCTATGTTATTATTATTATAGACAGAGTTGACTGTATCTTATAGGTTCTATGTTATTATTATATACAGAGTTGACTGTATCTTATAGGTTCTATGTTATTATTATTATAGACAGAGTGGACTGTATCTTGTAGGTTCTATGTTATTATTATTCTACACAGAGTGGACTGTATCTTATAGGTTCTATGTTATTATTATAGACAGAGTTGACTGTATCTTATAGGTTCTATGTTATTATTATTATAGACAGAGTGGACTGTATCTTGTAGGTTCTATGTTATTATTATTATACACAGAGTTGACTGTATCTTATAGGTTTTATGTTATTATTATTATATACAGAGTTGACTGTATCTTGTAGGTTCTATGTTATTATTATTATAGACAGAGTGGACTGTATCTTATAGGTTCTATGTTATTATTATATACAGAGTTGACTATCTTATAGGTTCTATGTTATTATTATTATATACATAGTTGACTGTATCTTATAGGTTCTATGTTATTATTATACACAGAGTTGACTGTATCTTATAGGTTCTGTGTTATTATTATTATATACAGAGTTGACTGTATCTTATAGGTTCTATGTTATTATTATTATATACATAGTTGACTGTATCTTATAGGTTCTATGTTATTATTATACACAGAGTTGACTGTATCTTATAGGTTCTATGTTATTATTATTATACACAGAGTTGATTGTATCTTATAGGTTCTATGTTATTATTATATACAGAGTTGACTGTATCTTATAGGTTCTATGTTATTATTATTATATACATAGTTGACTGTATCTTATAGGTTCTATGTTATTATTATACACAGAGTTGACTGTATCTTATAGGTTCTATGTTATTATTATTATATGCAGAGTTGAATGTATCTTGTAGGTTCTATGTTATTATTATTAAAGACAGAGTGGACTGTATCTTATAGGTTCTATGTTATTATTATATACAGAGTTGACTGTATCTTATAGGTTCTATGTTATTATTATTATATACAGAGTTGACTGTATCTTGTAGGTTCTATGTTCTTATTATATACAGAGTTGACTGTATCTTATAGGTTCTATGTTATTATTATTATATACATAGTTGACTGTATCTTATAGGGTCTATGTTATTATTATACACAGTGTTGACTGTATCTTATAGGTTCTATGTTATTATTATATACAGAGTTGACTGTATCTTATAGTTTCTATGTTATTATTATTATATACATAGTTGACTGTATCTTATAGGTTCTATGTTATTATTATACACAGAGTTGACTGTATCTTATAGGTTCTATGTTATTATTATAGACAGAGTGGACTGTATCTTTTAGGTTCTATGTTATTATTATATACAGAGTTGACTGTATCTTATAGGTTCTATGTTATTATTATTATAGACAGAGTTGACTGTATCTTATAGGTTCTATGTTATTATTATTATACACAGAGTTGACTGTATCTTATAGGTTCTATGTTATTATTATTATATACAGAGTTGACTGTATGTTATAGGTTCTATGTTATTATTATATACAGTGTTGACTGTATCTTATAGGTTCTATGTTATTATTATAGACAGAGTTGACTGTATCTTATAGGTTCTATGTTATTATTATTATATACAGAGTTGAATGTATCTTGTAGGTTCTATGTTATTATTATTAAAGACAGAGTGGACTGTATCTTATAGGTTCTATGTTATTATTATATACAGAGTTGACTGTATCTTATAGGTTCTATGTTATTATTATTATATACAGAGTTGACTGTATCTTGTAGGTTCTATGTTCTTATTATATACAGAGTTGACTGTATCTTATAGGTTCTATGTTATTATTATTATATACATAGTTGACTGTATCTTATAGGGTCTATGTTATTATTATACACAGTGTTGACTGTATCTTATAGGTTCTATGTTATTATTATATACAGAGTTGACTGTATCTTATAGTTTCTATGTTATTATTATTATATACATAGTTGACTGTATCTTATAGGTTCTATGTTATTATTATACACAGAGTTGACTGTATCTTATAGGTTCTATGTTATTATTATAGACAGAGTGGACTGTATCTTTTAGGTTCTATGTTATTATTATATACAGAGTTGACTGTATCTTATAGGTTCTATGTTATTATTATTATAGACAGAGTTGACTGTATCTTATAGGTTCTATGTTATTATTACTATACACAGAGTTGACTGTATCTTATAGGTTCTATGTTATTATTATTATATACAGAGTTGACTGTATGTTATAGGTTCTATGTTATTATTATATACAGTGTTGACTGTATCTTATAGGTTCTATGTTATTATTATAGACAGAGTTGACTGTATCTTATAGGTTCTATGTTATTATTATTATACACAGAGTTGACTGTATCTTATAGGTTCTATGTTATTATTATTATATACAGAGTTGACTGTATGTTATAGGTTCTATGTTATTATTATATACAGAGTTGACTGTATCTTATAGATTCTATGTTATTATTATATACATAGTTGACTGTATCTTATAGGTTCTATGTTATTATTATTATATACAGAGTTGACTGTATGTTATAGGTTCTATGTTATTATTATATACAGAGTTGACTGTATCTTATAGATTCTATGTTATTATTATATACATAGTTGACTGTATCTTATAGGTTCTATGTTATTATTATTATATACATAGTTGACTGTATGTTATAGGTTCTATGTTATTATTATATACAGAGTTGACTGTATCTTATAGATTCTATGTTATTATTATACACAGAGTTGACTGTATCTTATAGGTTCTATGTTATTATTAATATACACAGAGTTGACTGTATCTTATAGGTTCTATGTTATTATTATTATACACAGAGTTGACTGTATCTTATAGGTTCTATGTTATTATTATTATATACAGAGTTGACTGTATCTTATAGGTTCTATGTTATTATTATTATATACAGAGTTGACTGTATCTTATAGGTTCTATGTTATTATTATTATACACAGAGTTGACTGTATCTTATAGGTTCTATGTTATTATTATTATATACAGAGTTGACTGTATCTTATACGTTCTATCTTATTATTATTATATACAGAGTGGACTGTATCTTATAGGTTCTATGTTATTATTATTATACACAGAGTTGACTGTATCTTATAGGTTCTATGTTATTATTATTATATACAGAGTTGACTGTATCTTATAGGTTCTATGTTATTATTATTATACACAGAGTTGACTGTATCTTATAGGTTCTATGTTATTATTCTTATACACAGAGTTGACTGTATCTTATAGGTTCTATGTTTTTATTATTATAGACAGAGTGGACTGTATCTTGTAGGTTCTATGTTATTATTATTATACACAGAGTTGACTGTATCTTATAGGTTCTATTTTATTATTATTATACACAGAGTTGACTGTATCTTATAGGTTCTATGTTATTATTATTATACACAGAGTTGACTGTATCTTATAGGTTCTATGTTATTATTATTGTACACAGAGTTGACTGTATCTTATAGGTTCTATGTTATTATTATTATACACAGAGTTGACTGTATCTTATAGGTTCTATGTTATTATTATTATATACAGAGTTGACTGTATCTAAAAGGTTCTATGTTATTATTATTATACACAGAGTTGACTGTATCTTATAGGTTCTATGTTATTATTATTATAGACAGAGTGGACTGTATCTTATAGGTTCTATGTTATTATTATTATAGACAGAGTGGACTGTATCTTATAGGTTCTATGTTATTATTATTATAGACAGAGTGGACTGTATCTTATAGGTTCTATGTTATTATTATTATAGACAGAGTGGACTGTATCTTGTAGGTTCTATGTTATTATTATTATACACAGAGTTGACTGTATCTTATAGGTTCTATGTTATTATTATTATATACAGAGTTGAATGTATCTTATAGTATCTATGTTATTATTATTATAGACAGAGTGGACTGTATCTTATAGGTTGTATGTTATTATTATTATAGACAGAGTGGACTGTATCTTGTAGGTTCTATGTTATTATTATTATACACAGAGTTGACTGTATCTTATAGGTTCTATGTTATTATTATTATACACAGAGTTGACTGTATCTTATAGGTTCTATGTTATTATTATTATAGACAGAGTTGACTGTATCTTATAGGTTCTATGTTATTATTATTATAGACAGAGTGGACTGTATCTTGTAGGTTCTATGTTATTATTATTATACACAGAGTGGACTGTATCTTATAGGTTCTATGTTATTATTATTATATACATAGTTGACTGTATCTTGTAAGTTCAATGTTATTATTATTATACACAGAGTTGACTGTATCTTATAGGTTCTATGTTATTATTATTATATACAGAGTTGACTGTATCTTGTAGGTTCTATGTTATTATTATTATAGACAGAGTTGACTGTATCTTATAGGTTCTATGTTATTATTATTATAGACAGAGTGGACTGTATCTTGTAGGTTCTATGTTATTATTATTATACACAGAGTGGACTGTATCTTGTAGGTTCTATGTTATTATTATTATATACATAGTTGACTGTATCTTATAGGTTCTATGTTATTATTATTATAGACAGAGTGGACTGTATCTTATAGGTTCTATGTTATTATTATTATAGACAGAGTGGACTGTATCTTATAGGTTCTATGTTATTATTATTATACACAGAGTGGACTGTATCTTATAGGTTCTATGTTATTATTATATACAGAGTTGACTGTATCTTATAGGTTCTATGTTATTATTATTATAGACAGAGTGGACTGTATCTTGTAGGTTCTATGCTATTATTATTATACACAGAGTGGACTGTATCTTGTAGGTTCTATGTTATTATTATTATATACATAGTTGACTGTATCTTATAGGTTCTATGTTATTATTATATACAGAGTTGACTGTATCTTATAGGTTCTATATTATTATTACAAACAGAGTTGACTGTATCTTATAGGTTCTATGTTATTATTATATACATAGTTGACTGTATCTTATAGGTTCTATGTTATTATTATATACATAGTTGACTATCATATACGTTCTATGTTATTATTATTATATACAGAGTTGACTGTATCTTGTAGGTTCTATGTTATTATTATTATACACAGAGTTGACTGTATCTTATAGGTTCTATGTTATTATTATTATATACAGAGTTGACTGTATCTTGTAGGTTCTATGTTATTATTATTATAGACAGAGTTGACTGTATCTTATAGGTTCTATGTTATTATTATTATACACAGAGTTGACTGTATCTTATAGGTTCTATGTTATTATAATTATATAAAGAGTTGACTGTATCTTGTAGGTTCTATGTTATTATTATTATAGACAGAGTTGACTGTATCTTATAGGTTCTATGTTATTATTATATACAGAGTTGACTGTATCTTATAGGTTCTATGTTATTATTATTATAGACAGAGTGGACTGTATCTTGTAGGTTCTATGTTTTTATTATTATACACAGAGTGGACTGTATCTTATAGGTTCTATGTTATTATTATAGACAGAGTTGACTGTATCTTATAGGTTCTATGTTATTATTATTATAGACAGAGTGGACTGTATCTTGTAGGTTCTATGTTATTATTATTATACACAGAGTTGACTGTATCTTATAGGTTTTATGTTATTATTATTATATACAGAGTTGACTGTATCTTGTAGGTTCTATGTTATTATTATTATAGACAGAGTGGACTGTATCTTATAGGTTCTATGTTATTATTATATACAGAGTTGACTATCTTATAGGTTCTATGTTATTATTATTATATACATAGTTGACTGTATCTTATAGGTTCTTTGTTATTATTATACACAGAGTTGACTGTATCTTATAGGTTCTATGTTATTTTTATACACAGAGTTGACTGTATCTTATAGGTTCTATGTTATTATTATACACAGAGTGGACTGTATCTTATAGGTTCTATGTTATTATTATACATAGAGTTGACTGTATCTTATAGGTTCTATGTTATTATTATTATATACAGAGTTGACTGTATCTTATAGGTTCTATGTTATTATTATTATATACATAGTTGACTGTATCTTATAGGTTCTATGTTATTATTATACACAGAGTTGACTGTATCTTATAGGTTCTATGTTATTATTATTATACACAGAGTTGACTGTATCTTATAGGTTCTATGTTATTATTATATACAGAGTTGACTGTATCTTATAGGTTCTATGTTATTATTTTTATATACATAGTTTACTGTATCTTATAGGTTCTATGTTATTATTATACACAGAGTGGACTGTATCTTATAGGTTCTATGTTATTATTATAGACAGAGTTGACTGTATCTTATAGGTTCTATGTTATTATTATTATAGACAGAGTGGACTGTATCTTGTAGGTTCTATGTTATTATTTTTATACACAGAGTTGACTGTATCATATAGGTTCTATGTTATTATTATTATATACAGAGTTGACTGTATCTTGTAGGTTCTATGTTATTATTATTAAAGACAGAGTGGACTGTATCTTATAGGTTCTATGTTAGTATTATATACAGAGTTGACTGTATCTTATAGGTTCTATGTTATTATTATTAGATACAGAGTTGACTGTATCTTGTAGGTTCTATGTTCTTATTATATACAGAGTTGACTGTATCTTATAGGTTCTATGTTATTATTATTATATACATAGTTGACTGTATCTTATAGGTTCTATGTTATTATTATACACAGATTTGACTGTATCTTATAGGTTCTATGTTATTATTATATACAGAGTTGACTGTATCTTATAGTTTCTATGTTATTATTATTATATACATAGTTGACTGTATCTTATAGGTTCTATGTTATTATTATACACAGAGTTGACTGTATCTTATAGGTTCTATGTTATTATTATTATAGACAGAGTGGACTGTATCTTTTAGGTTCTATGTTATTATTATATACAGAGTTGACTGTATCTTATAGGTTCTATGTTATTATTATTATAGACAGAGTTGACTGTATCTTATAGGTTCTATGTTATTATTATTATACACAGAGTTGACTGTATCTTATAGGTTCTATGTTATTATTATTATATACAGAGTTGACTGTATGTTATAGGTTCTATGTTATTATTATATACAGAGTTGACTGTATCTTATAGGTTCAATGTTATTATTATAGACAGAGTTGACTGTATCTTATAGGTTCTATGTTATTATTATTATACACAGAGTTGACTGTATCTTATAGGTTCTATGTTATTATTATTATATACAGAGTTGACTGTATGTTATAGGTTCTATGTTATTATTTTATACAGAGTTGACTGTATCTTATATATTCTATGTTATTATTATATACATAGTTGACTGTATCTTATAGGTTCTATGTTATTATTATTATATACAGAGTTGACTGTATGTTATAGGTTCTATGTTATTATTATATACAGAGTTGACTGTATCTTATAGATTCTATGTTATTATTATATACATAGTTGACTGTATCTTATAGGTTCTATGTTATTATTATTATATACAGAGTTGACTGTATGTTATAGGTTCTATGTTA
The DNA here is from genome assembly GCA_029339505.1 of Unio delphinus. Lineage (NCBI taxonomy): Eukaryota > Metazoa > Mollusca > Bivalvia > Unionida > Unionidae > Unio > Unio delphinus. Next base: position 2,425,237 of record JAQISU010000103.1, read on the forward strand.
TTATTATATACAGAGTTGACTGTATCTTATATATTCTATGTTATTATTATACACAGAGTTGACTGTATCTTATAGGTTCTATGTTATTATTAATATACACAGAGTTGACTGTATCTTATAGGTTCTATGTTATTATTATTATACACAGAGTTGACTGTATCTTATATGTTCTATGTTATTATTATTATATACAGAGTTGACTGTATCTTATAGGTTCTATGTTATTATTATTATATACAGAGTTGACTGTATCTTATAGGTTCTATGTTATTATTATTATACACAGAGTTGACTGTATCTTATAGGTTCTATGTTATTATTATTATATACAGAGTTGACTGTATCTTATACGTTCTATGTTATTATTATTATATACAGAGTGGACTGTATCTTATAGGTTCTATGTTATTATTATTATACACAGAGTTGACTGTATCTTATAGGTTCTATGTTATTATTATTATATACAGAGTTGACTGTATCTTATAGGTTCTATGTTATTATTATTATATACAGAGTTGACTGTATCTTATAGGTTCTATGTTATTATTATTATACACAGAGTTGACTGTATCTTATAGGTTCTATGTTATTATTATTATATACAGAGTTGACTGTATCTTATAGGTTCTATGTTATTATTATTATATACAGAGTTGACTGTATCTTATAGGTTCTATGTTATTATTATTATAGACAGAGTGGACTGTATCTTGTAGGTTCTATGTTATTATTATTATACACAGAGTGGACTGTATCTTATAGGTTCTATGTTATTATTATTATATACAAAGTTGACTGTATCTTATGGGTTCTATGTTATTATTATTATAGACACAGTGGACTGTATCTTATAGGTTCTATGTTATTATTATTATAGACAGAGTGGACTGTATCTTATAGGTTCTATGTTATTATTATTATAGACAGAGTGGACTGTATCTTGTAGGTTCTATGTTATTATTATTATACATAGAGTGGACTGTATCTTATAGGTTCTATGTTATTATTATTATATACAGAGTTGACTGTATCTTATAGGTTCTATATTATTTTTATATACAGAGTGGACTGTATCTTATAGGTTCTATGTTATTATTGTATACAGAGTTGACTGTATCTTATAGGTTCTATGTTATTATTATTATACACAGAGTTGACTGTATCTTATAGGTTCTATGTTATTATTATTATAGACAGAGTTGACTGTATCTTATAGGTTCTATGTTATTATTATTATACACAGAGTTGACTGTATCTTATAGGTTCTATGTTATTATTATTAGACACGGAGTTGACTGTATCTTATAGGCTCTATGTTATTATTATTATACACAGAGTTGACTGTATCTTATTGGTTCTATGTTATTATTATTATATACAGAGTGGACTGTATCTTATAGGTTCTATGTTATTATTATTATACACAGAGTTGACTGTATCTTATAGGTTCTATGTTATTATTATTATTATTATACACAGAGTTGACTGTATCTTATAGGTTCTATGTTATTATTATACACAGAGTTGACTGTATCTTATAGGTTCTATGTTATTATTATTATAGACAGAGTGGACTGTATCTTATAGGTTCTATGTTATTATTATTATATACAGAGTTGACTGTATCTTATAGGTTCTATGTTATTATTATTATTATTATACACAGAGTTGACTGTATCTTATAGGTTGTATGTTATTATTATTATTATTATACACATAGTTGACTGTATCTTATAGGTTCTATGTTATTATTATTATTATTATTATTATACACAGAGTTGACTGTATCTTATAGGTTCTATGTTATTATTATACACAGAGTTGACTGTATCTTATAGGTTCTATGTTATTATTATTATAGACAGAGTGGACTGTATCTTATAGGTTCTATGATATTATTATTATATACAGAGTTGACTGTATCTTATAGGTTCTATGTTATTATTATCATACACAGAGTTGACTGTATCTTATAGGTTCTATGTTATTATTATTATACACAGAGTTGACTGTATCTTGTAGGTTCTATGTTATTATTATTATACACAGAGTTGACTGTATCTTATAGGTTCTATATTATTATTATCATACACAGAGTTGACTGTATCTTATAGGTTATATGTTATTATTATACACAGATTTGACTGTATCTTATAGGTTCTATGTTATTATTATTATACACAGAGTTGACTGTATCTTATAGGTTCTATGTTATTATTATTATACACAGAGTTGACTGTATCTTATAGGTTCTATGTTATTATTATTATACACAGAGTTGACTGCATCTTGTAGGTTCTATGTTATTATTAGATACAGAGTGGACTGTATCTCATAGGTTCTATATTATAATTATTATATACAGAGTTGACTGTATCTTATAGGTTCTATGTTATTATTATTATACACAGAGTTGACTGTATCTTGTAGGTTCTATGTTATTATTATTATACACAGAGTTGACTGTATCTTATAGGTTCTATGTTATTATTATTATATACAGAGTTGACTGTATCTTATACGTTCTATCTTATTATTATTATATACAGAGTGGACTGTATCTTATAGGTTCTATGTTATTATTATTATACACAGAGTTGACTGTATCTTATAGGTTCTATGTTATTATTATTATATACAGAGTTGACTGTATCTTATAGGTTCTATGTTATTATTATTATACACAGAGTTGACTGTATCTTATAGGTTCTATGTTATTATTCTTATACACAGAGTTGACTGTATCTTATAGGTTCTATGTTTTTATTATTATAGACAGAGTGGACTGTATCTTGTAGGTTCTATGTTATTATTATTATACACAGAGTTGACTGTATCTTATAGGTTCTATGTTATTATTATTATACACAGAGTTGACTGTATCTTATAGGTTCTATGTTATTATTATTATACACAGAGTTGACTGTATCTTATAGGTTCTATGTTATTATTATTGTACACAGAGTTGACTGTATCTTATAGGTTCTATGTTATTATTATTATACACAGAGTTGACTGTATCTTATAGGTTCTATGTTATTATTATTATATACAGAGTTGACTGTATCTAAAAGGTTCTATGTTATTATTATTATACACAGAGTTGACTGTATCTTATAGGTTCTATGTTATTATTATTATAGACAGAGTGGACTGTATCTTATAGGTTCTATGTTATTATTATTATAGACAGAGTGGACTGTATCTTATAGGTTCTATGTTATTATTATTATAGACAGAGTGGACTGTATCTTATAGGTTCTATGTTATTATTATTATAGACAGAGTGGACTGTATCTTGTAGGTTCTATGTTATTATTATTATACACAGAGTTGACTGTATCTTATAGGTTCTATGTTATTATTATTATATACAGAGTTGAATGTATCTTATAGTATCTATGTTATTATTATTATAGACAGAGTGGACTGTATCTTATAGGTTGTATGTTATTATTATTATAGACAGAGTGGACTGTATCTTGTAGGTTCTATGTTATTATTATTATACACAGAGTTGACTGTATCTTATAGGTTCTATGTTATTATTATTATACACAGAGTTGACTGTATCTTATAGGTTATATGTTATTATTATTATAGACAGAGTTGACTGTATCTTATAGGTTCTATGTTATTATTATTATAGACAGAGTGGACTGTATCTTGTAGGTTCTATGTTATTATTATTATACACAGAGTGGACTGTATCTTATAGGTTCTATGTTATTATTATTATATACATAGTTGACTGTATCTTGTAAGTTCTATGTTATTATTATTATACACAGAGTTGACTGTATCTTATAGGTTCTATGTTATTATTATTATATACAGAGTTGACTGTATCTTGTAGGTTCTATGTTATTATTATTATAGACAGAGTTGACTGTATCTTATAGGTTCTATGTTATTATTATTATAGACAGAGTGGACTGTATCTTGTAGGTTCTATGTTATTATTATTATACACAGAGTGGACTGTATCTTGTAGGTTCTATGTTATTATTATTATATACATAGTTGACTGTATCTTATAGGTTCTATGTTATTATTATTATAGACAGAGTGGACTGTATCTTATAGGTTCTATGTTATTATTATTATAGACAGAGTGGACTGTATCTTATAGGTTCTATGTTATTATTATTATACACAGAGTGGACTGTATCTTATAGGTTCTATGTTATTATTATATACAGAGTTGACTGTATCTTATAGGTTCTATGTTATTATTATTATAGACAGAGTGGACTGTATCTTGTAGGTTCTATGCTATTATTATTATACACAGAGTGGACTGTATCTTGTAGGTTCTATGTTATTATTATTATATACATAGTTGACTGTATCTTATAGGTTCTATGTTATTATTATATACAGAGTTGACTGTATCTTATAGGTTCTATATTATTATTACAAACAGAGTTGACTGTATCTTATAGGTTCTATGTTATTATTATATACATAGTTGACTGTATCTTATAGGTTCTATGTTATTATTATATACATAGTTGACTATCATATACGTTCTATGTTATTATTATTATATACAGAGTTGACTGTATCTTGTAGGTTCTATGTTATTATTATTATACACAGAGTTGACTGTATCTTATAGGTTCTATGTTATTATTATTATATACAGAGTTGACTGTATCTTGTAGGTTCTATGTTATTATTATTATAGACAGAGTTGACTGTATCTTATAGGTTCTATGTTATTATTATTATACACAGAGTTGACTGTATCTTATAGGTTCTATGTTATTATAATTATATAAAGAGTTGACTGTATCTTGTAGGTTCTATGTTATTATTATTATAGACAGAGTTGACTGTATCTTATAGGTTCTATGCTATTATTATATACAGAGTTGACTGTATCTTATAGGTTCTATGTTATTATTATTATAGACAGAGTGGACTGTATCTTGTAGGTTCTATGTTTTTATTATTATACACAGAGTGGACTGTATCTTATAGGTTCTATGTTATTATTATAGACAGAGTTGACTGTATCTTATAGGTTCTATGTTATTATTATTATAGACAGAGTGGACTGTATCTTGTAGGTTCTATGTTATTATTATTATACACAGAGTTGACTGTATCTTATAGGTTTTATGTTATTATTATTATATACAGAGTTGACTGTATCTTGTAGGTTCTATGTTATTATTATTATAGACAGAGTGGACTGTATCTTATAGGTTCTATGTTATTATTATATACAGAGTTGACTATCTTATAGGTTCTATTTTATTATTATTATATACATAGTTGACTGTATCTTATAGGTTCTATGTTATTATTATACACAGAGTTGACTGTATCTTATAGGTTCTATGTTATTTTTATACACAGAGTTGACTGTATCTTATAGGTTCTATGTTATTATTATAGACAGAGTGGACTGTATCTTGTAGGTTCTATGTTATTATTATTATACACAGAGTTGACTGTATCTTATAGGTTCTATGTTATTATTATACATAGAGTTGACTGTATCTTATAGGTTCTATGTTATTATTATTATATACAGAGTTGACTGTATCTTATAGGTTCTATGTTATTATTATTATATACATAGTTGACTGTATCTTATAGGTTCTATGTTATTATTATACACAGAGTTGACTGTATCTTATAGGTTCTATGTTATTATTATTATACACAGAGTTGACTGTATCTTATAGGTTCTATGTTATTATTATATACAGAGTTGACTGTATCTTATAGGTTCTATGTTATTATTTTTATATACATAGTTTACTGTGTCTTATAGGTTCTATGTTATTATTATACACAGAGTGGACTGTATCTTATTGGTTCTATGTTATTATTATAGACAGAGTTGACTGTATCTTATAGGTTCTATGTTATTATTATTATAGACAGAGTGGACTGTATCTTGTAGGTTCTATGTTATTATTTTTATACACAGAGTTGACTGTATCATATAGGTTCTATGTTATTATTATTATATACAGAGTTGACTGTATCTTGTAGGTTCTATGTTATTATTATTAAAGACAGAGTGGACTGTATCTTATAGGTTCTATGTTATTATTATATACAGAGTTGACTGTATCTTATAGGTTCTATGTTATTATTATTAGATACAGAGTTGACTGTATCTTGTAGGTTCTATGTTCTTATTATATACAGAGTTGACTGTATCTTATAGGTTCTATGTTATTATTATTATATACATAGTTGACTGTATCTTATAGGTTCTATGTTATTATTATACACAGAGTTGACTGTATCTTATAGGTTCTATGTTATTATTATATACAGAGTTGACTGTATCTTATAGTTTCTATGTTATTATTATTATATACATAGTTGACTGTATCTTATAGGTTCTATGTTATTATTATACACAGAGTTGACTGTATCTTATAGGTTCTATGTTATTATTATTATAGACAGAGTGGACTGTATCTTTTAGGTTCTATGTTATTATTATATACAGAGTTGACTGTATCTTATAGGTTCTATGTTATTATTATTATAGACAGAGTTGACTGTATCTTATAGGTTCTATGTTATTATTATTATACACAGAGTTGACTGTATCTTATAGGTTCTATGTTATTATTATTATATACAGAGTTGACTGTATGTTATAGGTTCTATGTTATTATTATATACAGAGTTGACTGTATCTTATAGGTTCTATGTTATTATTATAGACAGAGTTGACTGTATCTTATAGGTTCTATGTTATTATTATTATACACAGAGTTGACTGTATCTTATAGGTTCTATGTTATTATTATTATATACAGAGTTGACTGTATGTTATAGGTTCTATGTTATTATTTTATACAGAGTTGACTGTATCTTATAGATTCTATGTTATTATTATATACATAGTTGACTGTATCTTATAGGTTCTATGTTATTATTATTATATACAGAGTTGACTGTATGTTATAGGTTCTATGTTATTATTATATACAGAGTTGACTGTATCTTATAGATTCTATGTTATTATTATATACATAGTTGACTGTATCTTATAGGTTCTATGTTATTATTATTATATACAGAGTTGACTGTATGTTATAGGTTCTATGTTATTATTATATACAGAGTTGACTGTATCTTATATATTCTATGTTATTATTATACACAGAGTTGACTGTATCTTATAGGTTCTATGTTATTATTAATATACACAGAGTTGACTGTATCTTATAGGTTCTATGTTATTATTATTATACACAGAGTTGACTGTATCTTATATGTTCTATGTTATTATTATTATATACAGAGTTGACTGTATCTTATAGGTTCTATGTTATTATTATTATATACAGAGTTGACTGTATCTTATAGGTTCTATGTTATTATTATTATACACAGAGTTGACTGTATCTTATAGGTTCTATGTTATTATTATTATATACAGAGTTGACTGTATCTTATACGTTCTATGTTATTATTATTATATACAGAGTGGACTGTATCTTATAGGTTCTATGTTATTATTATTATACACAGAGTTGACTGTATCTTATAGGTTCTATGTTATTATTATTATATACAGAGTTGACTGTATCTTATTGGTTCTATGTTATTATTATTATATACAGAGTTGACTGTATCTTATAGGTTCTATGTTATTATTATTATATACAGAGTTGACTGTATCTTATAGGTTCTATGTTATTATTATTATATACAGAGTTGACTGTATCTTATAGGTTCTATGTTATTATTATTATAGACAGAGTGGACTGTATCTTGTAGGTTCTATGTTATTATTATTATACACAGAGTGGACTGTATCTTATAGGTTCTATGTTATTATTATTATATACAAAGTTGACTGTATCTTATGGGTTCTATGTTATTATTATTATAGACACAGTGGACTGTATCTTATAGGTTCTATGTTATTATTATTATAGACAGAGTGGACTGTATCTTATAGGTTCTATGTTATTATTATTATAGACAGAGTGGACTGTATCTTGTAGGTTCTATGTTATTATTATTATACATAGAGTGGACTGTATCTTATAGGTTCTATGTTATTATTATTATATACAGAGTTGACTGTATCTTATAGGTTCTATATTATTTTTATATACAGAGTGGACTGTATCTTATAGGTTCTATGTTATTATTGTATACAGAGTTGACTGTATCTTATAGGTTCTATGTTATTATTATTATACACAGAGTTGACTGTATCTTATAGGTTCTATGTTATTATTATTATAGACAGAGTTGACTGTATCTTATAGGTTCTATGTTATTATTATTATACACAGAGTTGACTGTATCTTATAGGTTCTATGTTATTATTATTAGACACGGAGTCGACTGTATCTTATAGGCTCTATGTTATTATTATTATACACAGAGTTGACTGTATCTTATTGGTTCTATGTTATTATTATTATATACAGAGTGGACTGTATCTTATAGGTTCTATGTTATTATTATTATACACAGAGTTGACTGTATCTTATAGGTTCTATGTTATTATTATTATTATTATACACAGAGTTGACTGTATCTTATAGGTTCTATGTTATTATTATACACAGAGTTGACTGTATCTTATAGGTTCTATGTTATTATTATTATAGACAGAGTGGACTGTATCTTATAGGTTCTATGTTATTATTATTATATACAGAGTTGACTGTATCTTATAGGTTCTATGTTATTATTATTATTATTATACACAGAGTTGACTGTATCTTATAGGTTGTATGTTATTATTATTATTATTATACACATAGTTGACTGTATCTTATAGGTTCTATGTTATTATTATTATTATTATTATTATACACAGAGTTGACTGTATCTTATAGGTTCTATGTTATTATTATACACAGAGTTGACTGTATCTTATAGGTTCTATGTTATTATTATTATAGACAGAGTGGACTGTATCTTATAGGTTCTATGATATTATTATTATATACAGAGTTGACTGTATCTTATAGGTTCTATGTTATTATTATCATACACAGAGTTGACTGTATCTTATAGGTTCTATGTTATTATTATTATACACAGAGTTGACTGTATCTTGTAGGTTCTATGTTATTATTATTATACACAGAGTTGACTGTATCTTATAGGTTCTATATTATTATTATCATACACAGAGTTGACTGTATCTTATAGGTTATATGTTATTATTATACACAGATTTGACTGTATCTTATAGGTTCTATGTTATTATTATTATACACAGAGTTGACTGTATCTTATAGGTTCTATGTTATTATTATTATACACAGAGTTGACTGTATCTTATAGGTTCTATGTTATTATTATTATACACAGAGTTGACTGCATCTTGTAGGTTCTATGTTATTATTAGATACAGAGTGGACTGTATCTCATAGGTTCTATATTATAATTATTATATACAGAGTTGACTGTATCTTATAGGTTCTATGTTATTATTATTATACACAGAGTTGACTGTATCTTGTAGGTTCTATGTTATTATTATTATACACAGAGTTGACTGTATCTTATAGGTTCTATATTATTATTATACACAGAGTTGACTGTATCTTATAGGTTCTATGTTATTATTATTATACACAGAGTTGACTGTATCTTGTAGGTTCTATGTTATTATTATTATAGACAGAGTCGACTGTATCTTATAGGTTCTATGTTATTATTATTATATACAGAGTTGACTGTATCTTGTAGGTTCTATGTTATTATTATTATATACAGAGTTGACTGTATCTTATAGGTTCTATGTTATTATTATTATAGACAGAGTCGACTGTATCTTATAGGTTCTATGTTATTATTATTATATACAGAGTTGACTGTATCTTTTAGTTTCTATGTTATTATTATATACAGAGTCGACTGTATCTTATAGGTTCTATGTTATTTTTATTATAGACAGAGTCAACTGTATCTTATAGGTTCTATGTTATTATTATTATAGACAGAGTCGACTGTATCTTGTAGGTTCTATGTTATTATCATTATATACAGAGTTGACTGTATCTTATAGGTTCTATGTTATTATTATTATACACAGAGTGGACTGTATCTTATAGGTTCTATGTTATTATTATTATATACAGAGTTGACTGTATCTTATAGGTTCTATGTTATTATTATTATATACATAGTTGACTGTATCTTGTAGGTTCTATGTTATTATTATTATACACAGAGTTGACTGTATCTTATAGGTTCTATGTTATTATTATTATATACAGAGTTGACTGTATCTTGTAGGTTCTATGTTATTATTATTATAGACAGAGTTGACTGTATCTTATAGGTTCTATATTATTATTATTATACACAGAGTTGACTGTATCTTGTAGGTTCTATGTTATTATTATTATAGACAGAGTCGACTGTATCTTATAGGTTCTATGTTATTATTATTATACACAGAGTTGACTGTATCTTATAGGTTCTAGGTTATTATTATTATATACAGAGTTGACTGTATCTTTTAGGTTCTATGTTATTATTATTATACACAGAGTTGACTGTATCTTATAGGTTCTATGTTATTATTATTATATACAGAGTTGACTGTATCTTATAGGTTCTATGTTATTATTATTATACACAGAGTGGACTGTATCTTATAGGTTCTATGTTATTATTATTATAGACAGAGTTGACTGTATCTTATAGGTTCTATGTTATTATTATTATACACAGAGTGGACTCTTTCTTATAGGTTCTATGTTATTATTATTATAGACAGAGTCGACTGTATCTGATAGGTTCTATGTTATTATTATTATATACAGAGTGGACTGTATCTTATAGGTTCTATGTTATTAGTATTATATACAGAGTTGACTGTATCTTATAGGTTCTATGTTATTATTATTATAGACAAAGTTGACTGTATCTTATAGGTTCTATATTAATATTATTATTATACACAGAGTTGACTGTATCTTGTAGGTTCTATGTTATTATTAGTATACACAGAGTTGACTGTATCTTGTAGGTTCTATGTTATTATTATTATACACAGAGTTGACTGTATCTTATAGGTTCTATATTATTATTATTATATACAGAGTTGACTGTATCTTATAGGTTCTATGTTATTATTATTATACACAGAGTTGACTGTATCTTGTAGGTTCTATATTATTATTATTATACACAGAGTTGACTGTATCTTGTAGGTTCTATATTATTATTATTATACAAAGAGTTGACTGTATCTTGTAGGTTCTATGTTATTATTATTATACACAGAGTTGACTGTATCTTGTAGGTTCTATGTTATTATAATTATACACAGAGTTGACTGTATCTTATAGGTTCTATGTTATTATTATTATAGACAGAGTGGACTGTATCTTATAGGTTCTATGTTATTGTTATTATACACAGAGTTGACTGTATCTTATAGGTTCTATGTTATTATTATACACAGAGTTGACTGTATCTTATAGGTTCTATGTTATTATTATTATAGACAGAGTTGACTGTATCTTATAGGTTCTATGTTATTGTTATTCACAGAATTGACTCTCTGTGTCCTGTGTTGTTATTATATAAATACTGTATCTTGTATGTCCTGTGTTGTCATTATATAAATACTGTATCTTGTATGTCCTGTGTTGTCATTATATAAATACTGTATCTTGTATGTCCTGTGTTGTCATTATATAAATACTGTATCTTCTATGTCCTGTGTTGTCATTATACAAAATTGACTGTATCTTCTATGTCCTGTGTTGTCACTATACAAAATTGACTGTATCTTCTATGTCCTGTGTTGTCCTTATACAAAATTAACTGTATCTTGTATGTCCTGTGTTGTCCTTATACAAAATTGACTGTATCTTGTATGTCCTGTGCTGTCCTTATAGAAAGTTGACTGTATCTTGTATGTCCTGTGTTGTCATTATACAGAGTTTTCTGTGTTGTATGTCCTGTTGTCATTGTAAATATTTCTGCTACATAAAAGTAAAGTACTATATGTTATATGATAGATACTGATTTCATAAAAGTAAAGTACTATTTTGATTCAATTCTGTGATATTTGAATAATTCAGGATTTCAAAGTTTCTTTTCACATGTACAAATGTGTGATATAAGAAATGAATAGTATTAATTATTGGAATCTTTTCTCATGTTTACTTTTTTTATTTCCTTAATGTGGTGCTCAGGATAGTTGATCTTCATTTTAAAATTATAATTCATTTTTTGGGAATAGTTAATGTAGTTTGTGTGAAATAGTTATGAATTTTGTGTGGAAAAATTAATAAATTATGTGTGAAATAATTAGTGAATTTTGTTTGGAATTGTCCGTGAATATTGTGTGTTTTTCATAATAATATTAGTTTCCTTATTTTTATCTCTTTCAAAATGTAAAGCATTGGCAAGAGTATCAGAATTAATATTGCATGCGATACTGATTTGATGACACTTTTGTAAGCATGGAAGTCAGTGCATGAAGCATATAAACTAGATACAGTTAAAAACCTAATTTGTTGTGTGGTACCAATTTTTAATTCTTGTTGTACGTAATAACCACAAATTTAAAGACCCCTCACACAGTAATCCTTGAGGTCAGACTCTGCAGATATCATGTAATTTACAAGGGCAGTCTTATCATAAAGTCAAACTCTCTTTTATTCATGGAATTGAAATGAGGAATCATAAGTATGAAATCAAATAGCTGCAATTTTCATGGAATTTACAGGGAATCACATCATGAAATCAAATAGCTACAATTTTCATATATTTGAATAAATCATGTAGTCATAACTTATCAAATAATAATAAATCATGTAGTCATAACTTATCAAATATTAATAAATCATATAGTCATAACTTATCAAATATTAATAAATCATATAGTCATAACTTATTAACTATTAATAAATCATATAGTCATAACTTATCAAATATTGATTTTTATTTTTATTTAAATATTAATTGATAGTCATGTGCACAAATAGATTGACAGGTAATAACTGCTCTTTATAAACATCATCATATTGTACACACTGTATCCAGGATATTTATTATAATGTACACATTTATCCAGGTTATTTATTATGTTGTACTCATTGTATCCAGGATATGTATTATGTTGTACAAATTGTATCCAGGATATTTATTATGTTCTATACATTGTATCGAGGATATTCATTATTTTGTATACATTGTATCCAGGATATTTATTATGTTGCATACATTGTATCCAGGATATTTATTATGTTGTATACATTGTATCCAGGATATTATGTTGTATACATTGTATCCAGGATATTCATTATGTTGCATATATTGTATCCAGGATATTTATTATGTTGTATACATTGTATCCAGGATATTCATTATGTTGTGTACATTGTATCCAGGATATTCATTATGTTGTATACATTGTATCCAGGATATTCATTATGTTGCATATATTGTATCCAGGATATTTATTATGTTGTGTACATTGTATCCAGGATATTCATTATGTTGTATACATTGTATCCAGGATATTCATTATGTTGCATATATTGTATCCAGGATATTTATTATGTTGTATACATTGTATCCAGGATATTTATTATGTTGTGTACATTATATCCAGGATATTCATTATGCAATCTGCTCCAATGAGTGCAAACCATGTTTTATCCACATAATGTTTTAAATAAATACATACACTATTTTATGCTTAAAACTTTTTTCAATAATATTGTATATATCATTCAGTGTTCTAAATGTTAGTGTTTGTATCTTGTCAGTGTTTTCATTACTAATGTTCATATCCTGTCCATTTTTCTAATATTGTTTGTGTCGTGTCGCTGAAAAAAATTACTTTGACTTGTGTAATATACATACATATATCTACCACTAGTACACAACTTTGGCAAATGTTTATTTAACACACTGTCTTCACTTGCAAATAATAGAAATAAAATTCATGTACTTGGATGGGAACTAGACATGTAGAAGAAACATTGTAAAAACACCTTTTTATTCAATGCTGCATCATTGTTATGGTCCATGAACATCATTGTAAGGGTCCCCATTAATGTGAACTTAATTTACATCTATATTCATACCAGGTTATTTTTTTTTTACTGGTGCATGGAAAAAACTGGTTACATATTCAAGACTGTTGGTTTCTTCATTAAAATCTGGTTTCTTTTACCTCGAGAATCACCCCTTTGTCCGCATTTTCAGTGGAGCGAATATTTATTATTTTAATTTCTGAGAAGAAGCTGTCAGAATTCTACACATGTTCAGTATTCTTGCAATTCTGAGCCTTTGTGATAGGACTAAAGAGGTATGAGGTTGCACATGCTTTCAGTGATCAAGCAACCCAAAGTCGCATCTCCAAACTAGTGTGCCAGATAGTTCAGAACACACATTGCCCTAATCAGCCACTCAGGTGCTGGCAAAACCAAACCAATTAGTGCTGTTGTTGTCATCTTTAAAATCAAAGGATAGACAAGAACCATGTGGCATAGAAATGGCATACACTGAATAATGAAATTAAAGGATAATGAAATTGAAGGAAAGACAAAAACCATTTGGCATATAAATGGCATACATTGAATAATTGAAGGAAAGACCAAAACCATTTGGCATATAAATGGCATCCATTGAATAATTGAAGGAAAGACAAGAACCATGTGGCATAGATATGGCATACACTGAATAATTAAAGGACAGACAAGAACCATGTGGCATAGATATGGCATACACTGAATAATTGAAGGACATACAAGAACCATGTGGCATAGATATGGCATGCACTGAATAATTGAAGGACAGACAAGAACCATGTGGCATAGATATGGCATACACTGAATAATGAAATTGAAGGACAGACAAGAACCATGTGGCATAGATATGGCATACACTGAATAATGAAATTAAAGGACAGACAAGAACCATGTGGCATAGATATGGCATACACTGAATAATTGAAGGACAGTCAAGAACCATGTGGCATATATATGGCATACATTGAATAATGAAATTAAAGGACAGACAATAACTATGTGGCATATATATGGCATACATTCCATAATGAAATTAAAGGACAGACAAGAACCATGTGGCATAAATATGGCATACATTGAATAATGAAATTAAAGGACAGACAAGAACCATGTGGCATAGATATGGCATACATTGAATAATGAAATTGAAGGACAGACAAGAACCATGTGGCATAGATATGGCATACATTGAATAATGAAATTGAAGGACAGTCAAGAACCATGTAGCATAGATATGGCATACACTGAATAATGAAATTAAAGGACAGACAAGAACCATGTGGCATAGATATGGCATACATTGAATAATGAAATTGAAGGACAGTCAAGAACCATGTAGCATAGATATGGCATACACTGAATAATGAAATTAAAGGACAGACAAGAACCATGTGGCATAGATATGGCATACACTGAATAATTGAAGGACAGTCAAGAACCATGTAGCATAGATATGGCATACACTGAATAATGAAATTAAAGGACAGACAAGAACCATGTGGCATAGATATGGCATACACTGAATAATTGAAGGACAGTCAAGAACCATGTAGCATAGATATGGCATACACTGAATAATGAAATTAAAGGACAGACAAGAACCATGTGACATAGATATGGCATACATTGAATAATGAAATTGAAGGACAGACAAGAACCATGTGGCATAGATATCGCATACACTAAATAATGAAATTGAAGGACAGACAAGAACCATATGACAACATCATGGCACATGCAGAATAATGATGAACAGACACTTGGTCACTGATGCTGTCACCAGTATAACATATGACATAACTCACCCATTTTAAACTTGACATTGAGTGATATAATATGTTGTTGTTGTTTTTGTTGTTGTTGGGTTTAACGCCATTTTTCAGCACATGATAGGCTATACATGGCGGCCAGTATTATTGTTGGAGGAAGAACCTGGCAAAATCCCCGGAAAGAACCACCGACCCACGAGAAGCTACTGGCAAGCTTTCTCACATAACTACATTAGCCGAATCTTAGACTCGAACCAACGCAGACAGAGGTGAGATGGCAGTGATCCATAATGAAGAATGCTTTAAAAACTTGGCCACTTGGGGAGCCCTGACATAACATGTAGAGCCTGTGTTTAGGTCATTGACTTGCCAATCAATGCAGTTAATTAAGAACCAGTTAAAAACATCACCTCACTGCAAATAATATAAAATAAATAAAATGATACTTGATCACTCTAACACTTCAGACTTGACATAAAATACATACAACCTTACTATAATCCTTCTAAATTGACACACTATACACAGTATCCCTTCACTATAGCACTTTCAGCTTTACATAACATGCATATAACAGTATTCCTGTATAATAACACTTCAAAATCAACATGAAATACTTATTAGTACTACTCCATCACTATAATAATTCGAAAATGACATCAAATATCATTTATTTATCACTATAACATTGTAAATTGACAAAATAATTATGACGGTACTCTGTCAATATAACTGTTGCTTGGAATAATAAATACATATAACAGTACTCCATCAATATAACACTTATAGTTTGACATGAAATACATATAACAGTACTCAATCAATATAACACTTATAGTTTGACATGAAATATATATAACAGGACTCAATCAATATAACACTTGTAAATTGACATGAAATATGTATAACAGTACTCAAACAATATAACACTTGTAAATTGACTTGAAATATATATAATAGTACTCCATCAATATAACACTTATAAATTGAAATGAAATGTATATAACAGTATTCCATCAATATAACATTTATAATTTGACATGAAATATTATAACAGTACTCTTGGCACTATTACACTGTTTATAGGAGCCATAAATGTATACTTCTATGTAGGTAAGATGACATATTAAGGTATTTTATTCATAAAATTACTGTTAAATAATGAAATGGTATCCAGGACTGTGCCAACTTTATATAAGGGACTACCTTATAGTGTGGTAACTTTCAGTGAAGCAGTACTTTATATAAGGGACTACCTTATAGTGTGGTAACTTTCAGTGAAGCAGTACTTTATATAAGGGACTACCTTATAGTGTGGTAACTTTCAGTGAAGCAGTACTTTATATAAGGGACTACCTTATAGTGTGGTAACTTTCAGTGAAGCAGTACTTTATATAAGGGACTACCTTATAGTGTGGTAACTTTCAGTGAAGCAGTACTTTATATAAGGGACTACCTTATAGTGTGGTAACTTTCAGTGAAGCAGTACTTTATATAAGGGACTACCTTATAGTGTGGTAACTTTCAGTGAAGCAGTACTGTACATGAAATTCTATGTTTTACTCCTTAGTTGCAGATTCCAGATTTAGATGGATTTCCCAATCAGGAATGATCGAGTCCTTATTCAGCTGATGTATGTGATTAAAACCATCATAAATTCCAGACTTAGAAAATTGTACCAATATCAAACTGATTTATACTTTGATAAGACTATCCCCTCACTGTGTTTAAATGATTTATTGTGAAGACTCTGTGACATCTCATAGGAAAAATACTTTAAACTACTATTGTTGATTTTTGTTTTGATGATGATGATGTCTCCTTATTTGTAGATGCAAGCCCAGCTGACAATAACCTGTTCCCAACTCCACAAGAGGTCTGAGAGGATTGGCTCCCTGCTGATGGAGAAAGGACATCTCAACACAGGGGATCATGTGGCCCTTATTTACCCACCAGGTAAATACTCAGCATGAGCATCATGTGGCCCTTATTTACCCACCAGGTAAATACTCAGCATGATAATCATGTGGCCCTTATTTACCCACCAGGTAAATACTCAGCATGACCATCATATGGCCCTTATTTACCCACCAGGTAAATACTTAGCATGACCATCATGTGGCCCTTATTTACCCACCATACAAATACTCAGCATGATAGTCATGTGGCCCTTATTTACCCACTAGGCAAATAATCAGCATGACCATCATATGGCCCTTATTTGACCTGGTAAATACTCAGCATGACCATCTTCCTCTGATCTGGAATTTTGTTACATCAGTTGAAATTCTAGATTTTGATAACATACCACACATAGATGTTAAAGGATCACTATCTAATCAGGATTTGTTTGGATCAGTTCAGATTTTCTGGATTGTATTATTGTGCCCACAAGCAAACTAATGTGACCTTTACTATCTGATCTGGATTGTATTGGGATCAGACTGGATTACCAAGTGCAGTAATGAAATATGACCTCTGGTATTTGGACTGGATTTTTTCTGGATAAATTTTGAAGTTGTTTTTGTCATGAGAATTATTACATTTTTTGATTAATTAGGTCAGAAATTGTTAAAATAATAATGATAAACTTGAGAAAGATAAACAGAGATAAATATGCTATCCTTGTAACTATCAGACCAGTCATGCTTAGAGTTATGCTGTACTTGTAACTATCAGACCAGTCATGCTTAGAGTTATGCTGTACTTGTAACTATCAGATCAGTCATGCTTAGATTTATGCTGTACTTGTAACTATCAGACCAATCATGCTTAGAGTTATGCTCTACTTGTAACTATCAGACCAGTCATGCTTAGAGTTATGCTGTCCTTGTAACTATCAGACCAGTCATGCTTAGAGTTATGCTGTACTTGTAACTATCTGACCAGTCATGCTTAGAGTTATGCTGTCCTTGTAACTATCTGACCAGTCATGCTTAGATTTATGCTGTACTTGTAACTATCAGACCAGTCACGCTTAGAGTTATGCTGTACTTGTAACTAGCTGACCAGTCATGCTTAGATTTATGCTGTACTTGTAACTATCAGACCAGTCATGCTTAGAGTTATGCTGTACTTGTAACTATCTGACCAGTCATGCTTAGAGTTATGCTGTCCTTGTAGCTATCAGAACAGTCATGCTTAGAGTTATGCTGTACTTGTAACTATCAGACCAGTCATGCTTAGAGTTATGCTGTACTTGTAACTATCAGACCAGTCATGTTTAGAGTTATGCTGTACTTGTAACTATCAGACCAGTCATGCTTAGAGTTATGCTGTCCTTGTAGCTATCAGAACAGTCATGCTTAGAGTTATGCTGTACTTGTAACTATCAGACCAGTCATGCTTAGAGTTATGCTGTCCTTGTAACTATCAGACCAGTCATGCTTAGATTTATGCTGTACTTGTAACTATCAGACCAGTCATTCTTAGAGTTATACTGTACTTGTAACTATCAGACCAGTCATGCTTAGAGTTATGCTGTCCTTGTAACTATCAGATCAGTCATGCTTAGAGTTATGCTGTACTTGTAACTATCAGACCAGTCATGCTTAGAGTTATGCTGTCCTTGTAACTATCAGACCAGTCATGCTTAGATTTATGCTGTACTTGTAACTATTAGACCAGTCATTCTTAGAGTTATACTGTACTTGTAACTATCTTACCAGTCATGCTTAGAGTTATGCTGTCCTTGTAACTATCAGATCAGTCATGCTTAGAGTTATGCTGTACTTGTAACTATCAGACCAGTCATGCTTAGATTTATGCTGTACTTGTAACTATCAGACCATTCTTGCTTTGAGTTATACTGTACTTGTAACTATCAGACCAGTCATGCTTAGAGTTATGTTGTACTTGTAACTATCTGACCAGTCATGCCTAGAGTTATGCTGTCCTTGTAACTATCAGATCAGTCATGCTTAGATTTATGCTGTACCTGTAACTATCAGACCAGTGATGCTTAGAGTTATGCTGTACTTGTAACTATCTGACCAGTCATGCATAGAGTTACGCTGTCCTTGTAGCTATCAGAACAGTCATGCTTAGAGTTATGCTTTACTTGTAACTATCAGACCAGTCATGCTTAGAGTTATGTTGTACTTGTAACTATCAGACCAGTCATGCTTAGAGTTATGCTGTATTTGTAACTATCAGACCAGTCATGCTTAGAGTTATGCTGTACTTGTAACTATCAGACCAGTAAAGCTTAGAGTTATGCTGTACTTGTAACTATCAGACCAGTCAAGCTTAGAGTTATGCTGTACTTGTAACTATCTGACCAGTCATGCTTAGAGTTATGCTGTCCTTGTAACTATCAGATCAGTCATGCTTAGATTTATGCTGTACTTGTAACTATCAGACCAGTCATGCTTAGAGTTATGCTGTACTTGTAACTATCAGACCAGTCATGCTTAGAGTTATGCTGTACTTGTAACTATCAGAGCAGTCATGCTTAGAGTTATGCTGTACTTGTAACTATCTGACCAGTCATGCTTAGAGTTATGCTGTCCTTGTAACTATCAGATCAGTCATGTTTAGATTTATGCTGTACTTGTAACTATCAGACCAGTCATGCTTAGAGTTATGCTGTACTTGTAACTATCTGACCAGTCATGCTTAGAGTTATGCTGTCCTTGTAACTATCAGACCAGTCATGCTTAGATTTATGCTGTACTTGTAACTATCAGACCAGTCATGCTTAGAGTTATACTGTACTTGTAACTATCAGACCAGTCATGCTTAGAGTTATGCTGTACTTGTAACTATCTGATCAGTCATGCTTAGAGTTATGCTGTCCTTGTAACTATCAGATCAGTCATGCTTAGATTTATGCTGTACTTGTAACTATCAGACCAGTCATGCTTAGAGTTATGCTGTACTTGTAGCTATCAGAACAGTCATGCTTAAAGTTATGCTGTACTTGTAACTATCAGATCAGTCATGCTTAGAGTTATACTGTACTTGTAACTATCAGACCAGTCATGCTTAGCGTTATGCTGTACTTGTAACTATCAGACCAGTCATGCTTAGATTTATGCTGTACTTGTAACTATCAGACCAGTCATGCTTAGAGTTATGCTGTACTTGTAGCTATCAGAACAGTCATGCTTAGAGTTATGCTGTACTTGTAACTATCTGACCAGTCACGCTTAGAGTTATGCTGTACTTGTAACTATCAGATCAGTCATGCTTAGAGTTATGCTGTACTTGTAACTATCAGACCAGTCATGCTTAGAGTTATGCTGTACTTGTAGCTATCAGACCAGTCATGCTTAGAGTTATGCTGTACTTGTAACTATCAGACCAGTCATGCTTAGCGTTATGCTGTACTTGTAACTATCAGACCAGTCATGCTTAGATTTATGCTGTACTTGTAACTATCAGACCAGTCATGCTTAGAGTTATGCTGTACTTGTAACTATCAGACTAGTCATGCTTAGAGTTATACTGTCCTTGTAACTATCAGAGCAATCATAATTGGAGTTATTCTGTCCTTGTAACTATCAGATGAATCATAATTGAAGTATTAAATGTTATCCTTTCATTTTTTTTTTCTTCTTCACAGGAATAGAACTGATAGCAGCATTCTATGGTTGTCTTTATGTAGGTGAGTGTTGATGCTTTTTTATGAATTTCAAAATCAGTAGAAGGGATATAAGTATATGTTAAATTTACATTTTCAACTTATTATCTATATTACTTGTTGTCACTTGAGCTTTATTGAACATTGATTTAAGAAAGAAGTTGTTCATAAAGGCACACACTATCTCTCTCTCTCTCTCTCTCTCTCTCTCTCTCTCTCTTTATATATATATATATATATATATATATATATATATATATATATATATATATATATATATATATATATATATATATACATATATATATATATATTTATTTATTTATTTATTTATTTATTTATTCCAGGCTGTGTTCCAGTAACCATTAGACCACCACACCCCCAGAATGTGTCCACCACTCTGCCTACAGTGAAGATGATTTTGGAAGTCAACAAATCTGTGGCCATACTTAGCAACACACTCATTATTAAACACGTTACTAAGCCCTTCAGGGTACTATTACATTATTGTATGTATGGATCTGCACTAAAAATACCTGATGGCAGTACACGTTACTAAGCCATTCAGGATACTATTACATTATTATATGTGTGGACCTTTACTTAGTAGTTATCTAATTGTTGTACTATTATAAGTACACATTTTAGGAGTTTCTGGTTGAAGTTTCCTATATCATATATGCATTTATAACCCATAATTTAGTTCACTTCATATCTGGAATATAATAACATCATATACTCCCATCTCTCAGTACGTCTTATAATCTAGGTCTCATCATATTTGGAATATAATAACATCATATACTCCCATCTCTCAGTACATTTTGTAATCTAGTTCACATCATATTTGGAATATAATAACATCATATACTCCCATCTCTCAGTATGTCTTGAAATCTAGTTCTCATCATATTTGAAATATAATAACATCATATATTCCCATCTCTCAGTACGTCTTATAATCTAGGTCTCATCATATTTGGAATATAATAACATCATATACTCCCATCTCTCAGTATGTCTTGAAATCTAGTTCTCATCATATTTGGAATATAATAACATCATATACTCCCATCTCTCAGTATGTCTTGAAATCTAGTTCTCATCATATTTGGAATATAATAACATCATATACTCCCATCTCTCAGTATGTCTTGAAATCTAGTTCTCATCATATTTGGAATATAATAACATCATATACTCCCATCTCTCAGTATGTCTTGAAATCTAGTTCTCATCATATTTGGAATATAATAACATCATATACTCCCATCTCTCAGTATGTCTTGAAATCTAGTTCTCATCATATTTGAAATATAATAACATCATATATTCCCATCTCTCAGTACGTCTTATAATCTAGGTCTCATCATATTTGGAATATAATAACATCATATACTCCCATCTCTCAGTATGTCTTGAAATCTAGTTCTCATCATATTTGGAATATAATAACATCATATACTCCCATCTCTCAGTATGTCTTGAAATCTAGTTCTCATCATATTTGGAATATAATAACATCATATACTCCCATCTCTCAGTATGTCTTGAAATCTAGTTCTCATCATATTTGGAATATAATAACATCATATACTCCCATCTCTCAGTATGTCTTGAAATCTAGTTCTCATCATATTTGGAATATAATAACATCATATACTCCCATCTCTCAGTATGTCTTGAAATCTAGTTCTCATCATATTTGAAATATAATAACATCATATATTCCCATCTCTCAGTACGTCTTATAATCTAGGTCTCATCATATTTGGAATATAATAACATCATATATTCCCATCTCTCAGTACGTCTTGAAATCTAGTTCACATCATATTTGGAATATAATATCATACACTCCCATCTCTCATTATGTCTTGTGCCCTGGAGTGGGGCCGTAGGATAAAAAATATTAATACAGACACATGTAACTAAGTCTTTTTGATGATATTTCTATAAACCCTAAACCATTTCTCTTCATGGTTGGAATCATACATCGTCACATGCTCCACTTCTCACAGCATCATCTGAATGGAACCATTTATTTATTTTTTAAATATTTATTAATTATTGATATAATTCATTTAGAATACTTGTTAAAAATTGTCAGTCAGTTCACTTATTCACATGCTTCCCCACTTAGACCTATTTACCCCCATGGATGTGTCCCTTGGTTTGGCTATGAGGTCAAGTAGAATACTTTAATTTTATTATTATTATTATTATTATTATTATTATTACTATTATTATTATTATTGTTTTTAGTATTATTATTTTTTATTATTATTATTGTTGTTGTTGTTGTTTGTGTTATAAGTTAATAAAGCCTTGTCTAGTTTAGTGATATTTGGAATTGAACATCATTTTTACCTTTACGTTTCCTGCTATTGAGTTATGTCCCTTGATGTGGCTTTTAGATCAACAACTATTATACTATTTGTTTCTAGTTGAATTACATGCAACTTACACATTTGGAGTAAATAAAAACATCATGTACTTATCTTATGTACTATAGCATTACGACCTATAGGCCATGCTCATAGCTGGAGTCCTGGGTTATGTCCCTTTAGTTTTGGCTGGTTTATAATATAGTGACACATTTATTCTTTCAAAGAGTTCTTATTGCAGTAGAAATCTTCATAGCCTACTCTCAGGTCCCATGGCATTCATTTATCTTTCATAATACCTTTGGTAATATACACTGTGTAATAAGATAATAAGATTGGAATATAGACTATATCTCCTACATGCCTGATGATATCTTCTGACAAACACAAAAGTCACTGTTGTAACATTCAAATATAGTTTATCTTCTGTACCTGTTATGTCCTTTGACTATTCCATAGGCCCGTGGAATTAATCTGTCCTGTGTCAGGGCATGTTGTGTTATTGTTGAAGAGAGGCCAAGAATACAGCTTACCATGTCTTTCACCAAACTTTTTGCCAACCTGGGCCTGTCTCCCAGAGCCATCAACACAAGTTTTGGCTGTCGTGTCTGTATTGGAATCTCACTTCAGGTAAATTTATGCAGCTGATTAATTAATGATTGAAATGTGTTACTTTTTTTGATGTGTTTCAAATTTTAAAAAAATCATTATTTTGAAAACAGTATGTCTTAAGTTACAGAAATTTCCTCAATGAATCTGCATATATTCTTGTAAATACTATCAATTAGCTCCAGTGCTACAATATGAGAGTACTAATATTGTGTTTGTAGTTAACTGCCATATATATGTTTATGGAAATGTTAGTAAATTGAAGATCATTCTTTAAATTTGTGTCATGTTCACAAGAATATATCCGTTGTTAATATTAGCACAGAGAAACTTGACCATATGCAAAGGCAAAATTGATTATTTGTTTAGAATTACCTGTCCATCTGACCTTTCAACTGAATAATTATAAAAGGCCTATTCCAATTGCAAAATTAGTGTTAATGGTAAATAATAATGTGCACAGTTAACATACAGAATTTGTATGTACCAATCGCGATGCAGTTATAGATACGACTGGTTTGTTTATCTTCAGTTATTAGTAAGTCAGATTTCTTTGAAGTTCTAGGGAGCCTCCTGTCCAGACCCCACCACAGTTTATGTTGACTTGAGGGCCCTTAGAAATGACAGGGTAACCCTTCTAGAGAAGGGAAGTCCACACAGTCTCTGCCTCATGGAATCAGGGAAGGTAAAAATGCTTTAAAAGTTTACATTTAAGAATTGAACTGCTGTTTCATGCATAGTATGTAATCAGTTTGAAAGCTTTATACCGATTGTGAATAATATGTAATTGATTTTCATGCTGCATGAATCCATGCACAGTATGTAATAAATGTTCATACTTCAGAAATCCATGCACAGTGTATAATAAATGTTCATACTTCATGAATCCATGCACAGTGCATAATAAATGGTCATGCTGCATGAATCCATGCACAGTGTGTAATAAATGTTCATACTTCAGAAATCCATGCACAGTGTGTAATAAATGTTCATACTTCAGGAATCCATGCACAGTGTGTAATAAATGTTCATACTCAGAAATCCATGCACAGTGTATAATAAATGTTCATACTTCTTGAATCCATGCACAGTGTGTAAGAAATGTTCATACATCAGGAATCCATGCACAGTGTGTAAGAAATGTTCATACTTCAGGAATACATGCACAGTGTATAATAAATTTTCATACTTCATGAATCCATACACAGTGTATAATAAATGTTTATACTTCAGGAATCCATGCACAGTGTATAATAAATGTTTATACTTCAGGAATCCAAGCACATTGTGTAATAAATGTTCATACTTCAGGAATCCATGCACATTGTGTAATAAATGTTCGTACTTCAGGAATCCATGCACAGTGTGTAATAAATGTTCATATTCAGAAAACCATGCACGGTGTATAATAAATGTTCATACTTCAGGAATCCATGCACAGTGTATAATAAATGTTCATACTTCAGGAATCCATGCACAGTGTATAATAAATGTTTATACTTCAGGAATTCATGTATAGTTTTTAATCGGTTTTCAGGTTTCATGACTATTTACAGTTTTTAATCACGTTTCATGCTTCATGAATCTATTCAATTTTCAGGCTTCGTAACTATGCATAAGGTGTAATAAATTTTTAGGTCTGATGACTCTGTTATTCTTGTAAAATATGAAGTTGTGGTCTTGTAATTAAAACCCTCTTCCCTAGCCAAGTCTCTGATATGTTAAGACTATCTACACCTTGGCAGATCAATCAGATACTTCAATTCATGTTTTTATAAATACAGACTAATTTTCTTTTCTTTGATATAATTTCTGTTGAACTAATTTCATTTTGTTTTTATTTTTTAATTAAAAATATTTGTTCCTGGATGTAATTTCAGTAGGAAAGAAGGTAAAAAGACACATTATACCAGAAGTTAATTGTGCAGGCAGGAATTGTACATTGGTTCTGTCATTAACTATGCAGTTTCAAGTAATGTATTGCCTACTCAGATCTTTTCATTGCTTCTACAGAATAGAAATTTTTGGAAAGCGGAAAATGTATGGATAGAACTAACTTTGCCCAGTTAGTAAAAAAACTATGTTCGAATGAACTGTCTAAAAGATAAAGATTACAATAATGTTTTTGGAATATATTCAGAAATTGGAGGAACCTGGACATGTCTGGTGGATGAGCTGCCAAAACAAAATTAATTCTGGATCATCTGGCAAAATAGTGCTCCCTAACCATGCTAATACAAAAAAGCAGTCAGAGAAGATTGGATTTAAATATGCAGAAGCTTCCAGTGGTTTTTGAGTCACTTTATCTTTGAAAATCTGATCCCAGTCATGAGCGAGTTTTGCATGTAAAAAAGTTGGGTCTCCAAAAAATGTTATTTTCCCACTGTATTTTGTAATGCGACTAGAAAGTTCTGATTTTCTTGTTGCCATTGTAGAGCTACATCTGTCTATATTTATGTAATACCACCCACTTTTAGAGTATCTTGAATGACATTGACTCTAGAGTATCTTGAATGACATTGACTCTAGAGTATCTTGAATGACATTGACTCTAGAGTATCTTGAATGACATTGACTCTAGAGTATCTTGAATGACATTGACTCTAGAGTATCTTGAATGACATTGACTCTATAGTATCTTGAATTTTGAATGACATTGACTCTAGAGTATCTTGAATGACATTGACTTTAGAGTATCTTGAATGACATTGACTCTAGAGTATCTTGAATGACCTCGACACTAGAGTATCTTGAATGACATTGACTCTAGAGTATCTTGAATGACATTGACTCTATAGTATCTTGAATGACATTGACTCTAGAGTATCTTGAATGACATTGACTCTAGAGTATCTTGAATGACATTGACTCTAGATTATCTTGAATGACATTGACTCTAGAGTATCTTGAATGACATTGACTCTATAGTATCTTGAATGACATCGACTCTAGAGTATCTTGAATGACATTGACTCTAGAGTATCTTGAATGACATTGACTCTAGATTATCTTGAATGACATTGACTCTAGAGTATCTTGAATGACATCGACACTAGAGATCAGAAGTAGGGTACTACATGCTGATGCTTAAATCAGGCACCTGGGGTCCCGAGTGGCCGAGTGGTCTAAAGTTCTCTACATTATGGATCACTGCCGTCTCAACTCTGTCTGCGTGGGTTCGAGTCTAAGATTTGGCTAATGTAGTTATGTGAGAAAGCTTGCCAGTAGTTTCTCGTGGATCAGTGGTTCTTTCCAGGGGTTTTCCTCAGGTTCTTCCTCCACCAATAATACTGGCCGCCATGTATAGCCTATCGTGTGCTGAAAAATGGTGTTAAACCCTAAAACAACAAACAACAAAAATCAGGCACTGGCATTAATGAGTTAACAAGGGTTTAGAATATTGCTAACAAATTGTAAAGGAATTGTTAATTTTGTAATGTTGATGCATTGCTGATAAACAAGTGATTAAATATGCAAGGAATATTCAGATTTTGTGAAAATTCACCCATGAACATGGTGAGACTTTGGTGTTTACTGTATTAACATGGTGAGACTTTGGTGTTTACTGTATTAACATGGTGCAATACGGGTGTTAACTATATTAAAATGGTGAGATATAAGTGTTGACTATATTAAGATGGTCCGACTTAGTTATTGACCATATTAACATGGTGAGACAGTTTTTAATGTTTGGTGTTGGCAGCCTTTTATTAGTCAGATACAGCAGTGATACTTCAGCACACAGATGCAGGTGAGTTTCATAGATTTATGTCTCTTGTTCCCAGACTGAAGATGGATTGCAGAATTGGGGAACCTTAATGTTAAGCTAAAGTGATTTATATTGAAGTTTTTTAAAACTGTTGCAAGACATTGAATTCCTTAGAAACTCTTTTTTACAGCTACTGCCAGGGGTGAAGGTTGCCATAGCGAATCCAGACACAAAGGGGCAGTGTGCAGACTTTCATCTTGGAGAGGTCAGTATGATGTGGGGCAGAGGTCAGTTTGATGTGGGGCCAGTAGAGCGTGGGGCAGAGATCAGTACAACTAAGGTGAAAAGATAACCAAAGATAACTATTCAGCAAAATGTAATGCTGGATAGTCAAAAAATAACCACATAATTATTGTATAGCCTCTTTCGGTAATCTCATTATCTGCCTTTTCAAGCTTTTAGTATATGGAGGTTGTGCTGGAAGCATTTCGACCACTCCAGTGGTCTGGTGGTTAGAACATCCACCTCAGATGCAGGAGGTTGTGGGTTGAATCCTCAGTCAAGTTTTACCAAAGACTTACAAAAATGGTACTAACTGTTGCCATGCTTAGCACTCAGCATTATGAGGTTAGTGTTAGGACTGGTCGACCCGTTGTCAGGATAATTTTACTGGTAGGTGGGACATGTCTGTGGCATGATGCCTTAGTGCTAGACATCACTATAAACTGCACACTGTAGTCATTGCAGTAGTATGAGTGTAAAATTGTTAAAGCTAATATTAAAAATCCAAATCACACACACTGGAAGTATTTTGGCTTGGTATTTCCACTGGTTGACATTCGCTTATTGAAAAACGGAACAAATTGAATGGACTTGTATGTTGTGTCATGGGCAAACTTTCCAAATAAATGCCCTAAATAAATGCCCTAAATAAATGCCCATAATAAATGCCCTAAATAAATGCCCTTAATAAATGCCCTAAATAAATGCCCTTAATAAAATGCCCTTAAAAAATGCCCTTAATAAATGCCCTAAATAAATGCACAGTTAGTAATTATTGAATAATTGTTAGGTGTGATGGATAAAATCATAGATTAGCAGGTATGTGGACAACCTATGCAGATACTTGCAATTGAAATTTTTTTAAAAAGTATAGAAGAAGACAATTTAGGAATAATAAAATAGTTACCATGTAATTCCTTGGCAGATCAACAATGATAACAACAAAAACATATAAAAAACAAAGACACAATTACAGTTAAACTGAATGTTGAAAGTAGCATTTTATTTAAGTAAGTCAATTATAAACCTTCATTCATGTTTAATGTTCTATATGATGCAAAATGCTTAGAATTGGCTGATGATGAAATCTGTGTTTACCTTCCTTAATCAAACAATAAATAAATTTCACTGCATACTTTATTTCCACTGCATACTTTATTTCCATTGCATACTTTATTTCCATTGCATACTTTTTTCCATTGCATACTTTATTTCCATTGCATAGTTTTTTCCATTTCATACTTTATTTCCATTGCATACTTTATTTCCATTGCATACTTTATTTCCATTGCATACTTTATTTCCATTGCATAAAGCTTTCATACTATACAAACATTTTACAGTGAACATTATTTGATGTGTCACTTTCCCTTTGCTTACAATGACTGCATACTATACATTTTACAGTGAACATTATTTAATGTGTCACTTTCCCTTCGCTTACAATGACTAAATACTATACATTTTACAGTGAACATTATTTGATGTGTCACTTTCCCTTTGCTTACAATGACTGCATACTATACATTTTACAGTGAACATTACTTGATGTGTCACTTTCCCTTTGCTTACAATGACTGCATACTATACATTTTACAGTGAACATTATTTGATGTGTCACTTTCCCTTTGCTTACAATGACTGCATACTATACATTTTACAGTGAACATTATTTGATGTGTCATTTTCCCTTTGCTTACAATGACTGCATACTATACATTTTACAGTGAACATTATTTGATGTGTCACTTTCCCTTTGCTTACAATGACTGGATACTATACATTTTACAGTGAACATTATCTGATGTGTCACTTTCCCTTTGCTTACAATGACTGCATACTATACAAACATTTTACAGTGAACATTATCTGATGTGTCACTTTCCCTTTGCTTACAATGACTGCATACTATACATTTTACACTGAACATTATTTGATATGTCACTTTCCCTTTGCTTATAATGACTGCATACTATACATTTTACAGTGAACATTATTTGATGTGTCACTTTCCCTTTGCTTATAATGACTGCATACTATACATTTTACAGTGAACATTATTTGATGTGTCACTTTCCCTTTGCTTTCAATGACTGCATACTATACATTTTACAGTGAACATTATCTGATGTGTCACTTTCCGTTTTCTTACAATGACTGCATACTATACATTTTACAGTGAACATTATTGGATGTGTCACTTTCACTTTGCTTACAATGACTGCATACTATACATTTTACAGTGAACATTATCTGATGTGTCACTTTCCCTTTGCTTTCAATGACTGCATACTATACATTTTACAGTGAACATTATTTGATGTGTCACTTTCACTTTGCTTACAATGACTGCATACTATACAAACATTTTACAGTGAACATTATCTGATGTGTCACTTTCCCTTTGCTTACAATGACTGCATACTATACATTTTACAGTGAACATTATTTGATGTGTCACTTTCCCTTTTCTTACAATGACTGCATACTATACATTTTACAGTGAACATTATCTGATGTGTCACTTTCCCTTTGCTTATAATGACTGCATACTATACATTTTACAGTGAACATTATTTGATGTGTCACTTTCCCTTTGCTTACAATGACTGCATACTATACATTTTACAGTGAACATTATTTGACGTGTCACTTTCCCTTTGCTTACAATGACTGCATACTATACAAACATTTTACTGTGAACATTATTTGATGTGTCACTTTCCCTTTTCTTACAATGACTGCATAATATACAAACATTTTACAGTGAACATTATTTGATGTGTCACTTTCTCTTTTCTTACAATGACTGCATAATATACAAACATTTTACTGTGAACATTATTTGATGTGTCACTTTCCCTTTTCTTACAATGACTGCATAATATACAAACATTTTACTTTGAACATTATTTGATGTGTCACTTTCCCTTTGCTTACAATGATTGCATACTTTCTCAAAGGGGAAAATTTCATACAATTATTATCGTCAGATTTGAAAATGAATTTTATTCTATATTCTGTAATGGATATTCAAACAGATATGTTTGCATCTAATGAATAAAAACTTCTTTTGATTTTTTTTCAATGAAAAATTAAACAAGAAAACATTTTCCATTGCTTATTTTCTTTTTATTGTGTTCCATTTTTTAATTGCATATATTATCTTAAAATAGCATTTGATAATTTTATGATATGTCATGCTCACAATGTCCCTGGAGCTGGTCCCTTTGTTTTCTCCATCCCGGTATAATTCTTTATGACATATACTTTCTCAGAAGTTAGGTCTTGATTTTTAGTGATCATGACCAAGGATCAATCTATTGTATTGTGTCTGTTATATGTGTATGCTGTATTGATGTAATATTGTGTCTGTGTTAGGAACCACCACTTTATATATTTTAATTTGCATAACAAAAAGGAAATCAATTTGTAAGGCATAATAGTTGCATAAAATTATGTGTTTTGATGTTTTTCCATGCCAGTCTAGTAATTATTTTGTAATAGTGATGAGACTGGCAGTTTTTTACATAGCATTATATATATATATATATATATATATATATATATATATAGAGAGAGAGAGAGAGAGAGAGAGAGAGAGAGAGAGAGAGAGAGAGAGAGAAAGAGAGAGAGAGAGATTTTCTTCATATTTTCAATGTTTACTTCCCCAGTCCATTTCCCCATAGTAATTGAGTGAGGAGATATAATTAACTTGCAGGTTCTCAGACTTCTATAGAGGCCGTATATCAGTAATTTGTTAATGTTATGTTGTAGTAAATGGCAAAATTAACATCAATGTTTATATAGTGGGACAATCTTGGTTAAGATTTTTTTATAGGACATGTATTTTGCATACTGTGCAAATACTGTTATATCTTGAGTATTAAAACTTGTTGAAGTCATGTTGATGGATATTACACCATTGTTGCAGGAAATTTGTTAGCATTTTCTGTATTTCATGTATTGCTGCCTTTGTTACATTATGTCGTCAGACATTATGAATTTATTGATCTTTATTTAGTATCACTTTCTTGCGACCAAGGATGGTCTTAGTGACTAACATTTATAAATGGTTAAAATTTAAAATGTAGAGAAAAGAGTTTTCAAACAATTTGATTAAAAATGGGGCCAGCATAGTAGGAATTTATTCAGCGCTGTAATTAATGTTTATAATTGCTCTTGGAGATTAAAAGCTTTATAGAGGTAAGCTCTGTAGTCATTGATTTCACTCAGGTTTATTGTTTATTTCAGATATGGGTGAGCAGCCCTCAGAATGCCACAGGTTACTTTGCTATTTATGGGGATGAATCTCTTCACCCGGATCATTTTGATGCCCATCTGGCAACAGGGGATACACAAACGTCATATGCCAGGACTGGTTACCTGGGTTTCATGAGGCGAACAGAACTGACACAAAGTGATGGAGGTAAATAGAAGCATCACCTTTCAGTTATTTCGGTCTTATATGGCCATGACTTTCACACATACCAAATATTTCCAGCTGGCATCTATTTGTCTGTGCCTGTTTATCAGTGTATTTGTCTGTCAAATCGTATTGACAAGTTGATTGATTCAAAATTGACTTTTCCAAATAGATTGATAGGTTGATAAAGTTAAAATCAGATATATGTACTAAGTACACAAACCACTTGTGTATTCTTATACTGACTGATATACAACAAAAGTGATCAATTGATTTATTATTTGGTTTATTTTTAAAACTTTTTATTGAAAACATTGGTTTTTATTTTTTCTCCATCTCACTTAACTTCAAGCTTCTATTTAAATCAAAGCAATTTGAGCATAAACAGGATTTTTTTCCAGCTTACAGAAAATACAGACTGACTTTAAACATTCATGAATCATATCTAGCCAGTGATCAGAGAACATGTCTAACCTAGGGTCAGATTCATATCCAGCCAGATGTCAGAATCATGTCTATCCAGCAATAAGAAAACATGTCTAACCTAGGGTCAGAGTCATATCTAGTCATATATCAGAATGATGTTTATCCAGGGATCAGAAAACATGTCTGACCTAGAGTCAGATTCATATCTAGTCAGAGGTCAGAATCATGTCTAGTCAGGGATCAGAAAACATGTCTAACCTAGGGTCAGATTCATATTTAGTCAGAGGTCAGATTCATATCTAGCCAGAGGTCAGAATCATGTCTAGCCAGGTATCTGTAATCTTGTCTAGCTTGGATCATCAGTTGTCTTGATCACTCATCATACTACTAGATTGATATTCTATTTTTATCCCAGGCCGGCATGATGCAATATTTGTTGTTGGAGCCCTGGATGAGACAATAATGCTGAGAGGGATGAGGTACCACCCCCCTGATATTGAAACCTGTGTTCATCACAGTCACTGCAAGATCTGTGAATGGTAAGTGTAGATTTCTGTGTATTCTGCTCATATTTTTACCCCCAAAAAAGTTTAATATAACATTTTACTATATCCATTAAAATCACAGATGGCCAAAGTAGATAAAATAAAAATATACATTACTAATTTGCATTTAATACTGTATATATATATATATATATATGATTATCATGATGTAAACATTTCTATCTTCTGAAAATATTGTGCTATTTTACCATTTTTCATGCATGTATTATCCATGGGCATATGGTTACACTAACAAATGAACTACATCAAAAACATTACAAACATAACCATTTTTTAAGTTTTCTTGAGGAAATTAAAATCCAATTTGACTATGTTAAAGACTCTTATTCAAGTATGTGTCTAGTTAGTCTGTTGTTAATTTTCAGACATTTTATGTTGGGAATGTGCTACCATACACATCGGACATGTTATTTTAGAATGTGCTTCCATACTTACAAAACATTTTATTTTGGGAATATGCAAAATGTTCCATACATTTATCTGATAAAGTTTATAAAATGAAAGGTTTATTTTGGTGTATTATGAATTTAGTTATTTAATGCAGAGGTGATTGGAAAGCATCTGAAGAACAGGCTATTTTGATGATAGTGATGATTTAGATTGATTTGAGTTAGTAGCATTCACTCTTGGCTGCTCCAGTCATCCCCATCTGAGCTGTTCCAGTCACCACCACCCCTCTGTCCAACTGTTCTTTTCTTTTACTATTGTAACTCATCATAGGGAATAATTGATGTTGACTCAACCTGAAATATTAACTCACATAAGTTACCATACTAATGAAACCGGCCGGATGGGTGGTGGGCGGGGGTGATTAGAACACACCAGCAGATAAGAGGGAACACCTCCACATCCAATAAGTCATCATCCTACCTGAGTTTTTGTTCTGTCAGAAGTGAAGGCAGCACTCACTATCTGAGTTTTTATTCTATCAGAAGTGAAGGCAGCACTCACTACCTGAGTTTTTATTCTATCAGAAGTGAAGGCAGGACTTAGCAGGAATCCATTCTAACAGATCCCAAAACCATTGAGAACCCGATGAATGCATTAGTATTCTTATCAGTATTCTTGTCTACCTCTTCTACACATACAGTTGTCAGTAGAAATGAGATTTTGAAAAAAGAAAACTGGACTAACCAGTTATAGAATACCCAGAAGCAAAACATTTGCTACTACCACCCCAATCAATTCCTGTTTAATAAGAAAACTTCTCTCCAAATTTGTCAAATTACAGAATGTGGCTGACTATCTCCAAGAGTGGGGGAAAATATTCGCAAACAAATTATTAGATTGCAAGATAATTAATTGCAGTCTCGGTAAATAAAAAAGGATGAATCTAAAATCTTTAAAAGCACATTTTTGAACCTCAAAAATAGATCAAAACCATAATGTCATCTATTTTCTCACCTACTAAATGTGATAAACAATATGTAGGTGAGACTAAAATGGAATATTAAGTGAGAAAAAAGTATCTAAGCATTTTAATTTATCTGATCACAACATACAATGTGTTAGATATCAGATATTAGAAACTAAAAAGTCTGATTCAGAGCTCTTCATTATTACTTTTTTGTGAAAAGATCAAGTAATTTTTTAGACATGCTAATAACATACTCTATAGCAGGTACAGATCAACATCTCTGTTTAAATAGCAGTTCAGGCATTTTAACATAATTTGGTGATAGGATTCAAACTTGCACCCTTTCAGTCATCAGATTAACATGCTAACCATAACCAATACAACATCCATCTCCATTAGATGCCTTTACATGAGAGCGTACATTGCCCATATTCCACATCACCAAATTCCCAACAGTAATGGTATATCACCCCTATCCCACATCCCTAACAGTGAGAGTGTACTAACGTTATTCCACATCCCAAGCCCACAGTGAGGGAGCATCTCCTGTATTTTACCCCGAGCCACACCTGAGTCAAAAAGGAGTGTGTATTCACCCCTACTCTACATTCCCAAACCCGTGGATAATGCATTCATTGCACCATTTCTGCATCCCTATGCCGATAGAGAGGGTGCATCCACTCGATTCTGTATCCCAAGCCCATAGAGATTGCACCACCCTTGGTCTACATTGGCCCCTTTCTACATTCTCAACAGCACACTGAGGTACATTTCCCCTATTTTCCACCCCCAAATCCATGGAAAAATATGTAGAATTTTCGACCTTTAGTGTAATCACTATGACATTTTGGAAATGCCCTATCGACTAGGTTCATAAAACTTAGTAAAGTACATAGGATTAACATTATTTTATTACATTATTGTGGAACAGAACATCCTATTTCTTTTGTAATCCTTGAAATAAAGTCAGAGCTGCATGAAATCTTCAATTTACGGATCAACATCTGATATTACAGCATGAAAATAATCGATTTGTAACTTGCTGATTTAATGTACATTGCACATTACCTTAACCAGTGAACATTTTTCTCTCCGAAAACTGTATTTAAAGAATTTACAGTACCACTTGATGTTGACCTGTACTTTTTGGAGTGAATCAACCAATTCAAAACTGTAAAAAAATATCTCTTCTGTAATATATGTAACAGAATAGCATACATGCTTTACAATATTTATGTGATATTTGATTTGACTGATATTTTATTTTTTGCAGTGCAGTTTTCACGTGGAAAAATCTACTTGTGGTAGTTGTGGAACTTGATGGAAATGAAAATGAGGCGCTGGACTTGGTTCCCTTGGTAACTAATGTTGTGCTCGAGGAACATTATATGATTGTTGGTGTTGGTGTTGTTGTTGACCCAGGAGTAATTCCAATAAACTCTCGTTGAGAAAAACAACGCATGCACCTTCATGATGGTTTCTTGGCTGATCAGCTTGACCCAATATATGTGGCATATAATATGTGAATTTAACTAGTTTTATTTCATATGTGGTCTGTTGGAGAACTGGACAAGCTAGAAGTGTATATTTGTAGTGTGGAATTCACGCAACAGTAATGAATTTAACTGTTGCATCACAGATGTGTGTCTTCTTTCTTTAGTATATGTTAGCCTGACAAGGAAATTTCAGCAGGAAAACCTACATGTTACCATGGAGATAGTTTCCATGACAACAGCCCAACTCCACCCTAATAATCACAGAGAGCATATGTTAATCTGTTACCTAGCAACTGTTTAATTGGTATTTTTTGTGTGTGAAAGTAACCAGTCTTGAAATATGTAGTACTCTGGAGAAAAATAATTCATTGGGTTTGTTGTTACATGAATGGACCAAAAAAATCTTAAAATATTCATCATGAAAAATATAATAGGAATATTTACAAAATGAAATGTATAATTGTGCAGTTTCAAGAACATGCATATACATCTGTATAATTAATTTACACAGACCTTATAGTAAGTATAGCTCAAGTGACACAACATTAGACTTTTCAAGATAAAATATAATTCACTGTTTTTATGTTCCAAAGTGGATGCTTTATCATGCGACCAAAACACACTTGGAAAAAGACAGATCTTCGACAAATTGGGCTGGTTTCATCTATACTCTTTCATAAAGCAGTATTGTTTATTTTGTTTAAATCCATTAAAATAATTTGGAAATAACAGTTTTTAAAAAAATTTAAATTATAGGCTGTGATTGCAAAGAAAACTCAAGGCATATCGTATATTTTTTTCTTTTTTCCCTGTAAATGTTCTAATGACATGCAATACTAGTCACCATGTACCAGACATGTGCTTAGTCTAATGTCCAAAATACAAACATCTGGCTTCATCGATCTCAGTTACCAGTAGACAACTCTTTGGTCAAAATTTTTGAAGCAAAACTAATTTTCTATCTGTCCAAGAATTGATGTAGATTTATTATTATTTCATTAATTTGAACTCAAATATTGTTGTAAGCTTAAAGGAAAATAACAAATAATACTTTTACAAAATGGCAGGAGGTCCCAATCAGTCTTTTCCTGTTTTTTCAAAGATCAGATTATTACAGTGACACAATACATTAATGAGCGAATGAAATGACTTTTGGGGGCATTTTTGTTCCATTGTTGCATGTAAAACTCATTTTGTAACAGATTATTGTTTAGTGGAGATCTGACATATACATGTGATTGGTCTCAGTAAATTAGACTCATGGGAAGTCGGCTGCTCATCTTCGGCTTTGTCTATTTCATGTATTTTACTGCTTTTATTGGACATGTACAATTTTATACTGCAAGAGTCAGAGATACCAACCATTCTGGAATACATGGAACTATATATTTTAGTTTAAATTCCACATTCCAAATTATGTTAATAAAATTCTGGAAAATTAACATTTTGGGAATGAAAGTTTGAGCAGGCATTTTAAATATGAATACAAGTAAAGAGAAAAGTAATGCAACAACAGCCTGTTAGACTGCTGCATAGATTATAGTTCCTCATTGTAATACCAGAATGTAGATAACAAGAAACCAGTCAATTCTACTGTTGTAAAATGAAAACTTGTGGCTGAGACATCAAAGAAAATGAACTTGCAGCTAATTTATGAGGAAAACTGAAGGAATTCAATGCTTTGGAGATAGAGGAATGGAGAGAACATGGACTAATTATTATTGACTGTGTATAGGTATGTATAGGCTCACAGGAAGATGCAATATGAACAATTCAAAACTTAGTTTTAACAAATGTGTTTTAAATTCTTGATGGGCTGCCTTGATTCCACAAATTGGATGCCAGGATTCCTGATAGGCATGCTCATGGGTTGGCATCTCTGCAGTGCTTTTTTGTATGTATTTGAACTTTCTGTTTCATAATACATTCAAAACATCGACATAACTGTTTTGTATTTTATTCCCACAAATATTTTATTCACTTTAAAATCCCATAAAATTTTGCTTTTCTTTTTGCTGCAGTTTTTTGGATAGAAAAGTACTGTTTTGTAACATTTAGTTTTGCTCAATGAGCCGTATATTCGTATGCACACGCAGAACATATTCAACAATAAAATGTACCAGTTAACTATATTAAAAATTTCATCTTCAAAATAGCTTGTCAATTTTATTTAAATTTTCAAATTTTTTATTAGGTGCATGCTTTGTTGAAACCAAGCAGATGTGTTTTACTTGAATGTAATGTAATACATGTGCACTGAGAGAATTACACGCATCATAAATAGACAACACTAGGTTTAGATTGATAACTATTTCTGTTTTTTCTTCAGTTTGTAATTATTGAAATATTATAAACAAATTATATAATGTATTTATCCAGTGATAAGCCCAACTTCAACCCAGACCTTCCAACTCTTTCAATTTTGTCGTAAGTCTTAAATTATTATCCTTAAAATATGTACTTAAGGCACACAAGCAAAAGCGACAGACAAATGATCAATGCTGTTAGCTCTGCATAATTGGTTCATCCATGTTTTATTTAGATCCAGGTTCCATTTTAAGAATTAGTTTGGGAAATTAGTCAGGGAACCAGACTGACTTTACAGCAGCACCCCAGGTGCTTTAAACTGCACCTATTTTGTTCATGCAAAGCATTTGCATAATTATTACTTTTGAATATAGAATTTTTTTTAAATGGCTTCCAGAAATGTATGTTTAAAACAAGAGGAAAAATAAACTTCTAGAAAAGTGTGAATCACAGAACAATAAAAAGGAGTCTTCAGATTCTTGTGAATAAAAGCTGGTAATTTTTTTTATTGAATATCACGTTCAAATTTTAGGATGCCTCGTGGCAGGAGATATGATTGCTGTCATCATGTGAAATGGAAAAAGAATTTCTAAGAATTATGTCAAGTTGAGAGATAGCAACAAACCATTGAGCTTCATAGGGTTTGGAACTAGAGTTTGTGTAACTGTACTAGTGGTAAACAAAGTCTGCACATACCTTACAAACTTTTCAGTTGAAGTTATCATTGATGCATCAAACTTTTAATTACATTTTCAAGCTTTACCCAAGCAGTTATTGATATTTTACATCTTTCTGAAAACGGGTCAATCTTACAGAAAAAAATAAACCACTTTACTGAGATGGACTCGTTAATGTTGGCAGGTCTGCTCCAATATAACTCCATCCCCTGCCCACTAGCTCCACCCCAAATATAAGCCCCATCCCCAGCCAATTATATATATATATATATATATATAAATATATATATATATATATATATATATATATATATATATATATATATATATATATATATATATATATATATATATATATATATATATATATATATTATATATAAGATATCACCCCAAATATAAGCCCCATCCCCAGCCATATATATATATATATAAGATATCACCCCAAATATAAGCCTCATCCCAAGCCAATTATATATATATATATATATATATATATATATATATATATATATATATATATATATATATATATATATATATATATATATATATATATATATATATAAGATATCATTGGCTGCTGACAAATAGAAACCCTGCTTTTGAAAAGTTCTTTGTTCTGGTCCTGTGTACTATCTGACTACATATTTTAGTTGCATATTTTACTTTTAGTTAAAGCTTATGAAATAATACTCAACTGATAAGTTGTTTTGTTTTCTTTTATATACATTACATTGGGAATATCTTTTCCTTCTTAATCTTGAAAATAAGAACAATTTTATATTCCCTCACCAATTTAAAATTAAATAATATTATGAAAATATCTGCAGATCCTGCAGAGGTTGGTATTGAAATGATATATTAATGGGTCTATTATGTATACCCAGACAATTAATAGTTTGATATATTAATGGGTTTATGCTGTGTACCCAGACCATTAATAGTTTGATATAATAATGGGTCTATTATGTATACCCAGACCATTAATAGTTTGATATATTAATGGGTTTATGATGTGTACCCAGACCATTAATAGTTTGATATATTAATGGGTTTATGATGTGTACCCAGACCATTAATAGTTTGATATATTAATGAGTCTATGATGTGTACCCAGACCATTAATAGTTTGATATATTAATGGGTTTATGATGTGTACCCAGACCATTAATAGTTCGATATATTAATGGGTTTATGATGTGTACCCAGACCATTAATAGTTTGATATATTAATGGGTTTATGATGTGTACCCATACCATTAATAGTTTGATATATTAATGGGTTTATGATGTGTACCCAGACCATTAATAGTTTGAGATATTAATGGGTTTATGATGTGTACCCAGACCATTAATAGTTTGATATATTAATGGGTCTATGATGTGTACCCAGAGCATTAATAGTTTGATATATTACTGGGTTTATGCTGTGTACCCAGACCATTAATAGTTTGATGTATTAATGGGTTTATTATGTATACCCAGACCATTAATAGTTTGATATATTACTGGGTTTATGATGTGTACCCAGACCATTAATAGTTTGAAATATTAATGGGTCTATGATGTATACCCAGACCATTAATAGTTTGATATATTAATGGGTTTATTATGAATACCCAGACCATTAATAGTTTGATATATTAATGGGTTTATGATGTGTACCCAGACCATTAATAGTTTGATATATTAATGGGTTTATTATGTATACCCAGACCATTAATAGTTTGATATATTAATGGGTTTATTCTGTGTACCCAGACCATTACAAGTTTGATATATTAATGTGTTTATTATGTATACCCAGACCATAAAAAGTTTGATATATTAATGGGTTTATTATGTGTACCCAGACCATTAATAGTTTGATATATTAATGGGTTTTTTATGTATACCCAAACCATTAATAGTTTGATATATTACTGGGTTTATGATGTGTACCCAGACCATTAATAGTTTGATATATTAATGGGTTTATTCTTTGTACCCAGACCATTAATAGTTTGATATATTAATGGGTTTATTATGTATACCCAGACCATTAATAGTTTCATATATTAATTGGTTTATTATGTCTACCCAGACAATTAATAGTTTGATATAATAATGGGTTTATTCTGTGTACCCAGACCATTAATAGTTTGATATATTAATGGGTTATGATGTGTACCCAGACCATTAATAGTTTGATATATTAATCGGTTATGATGAGTAGCCAGACCAGTAATAGTTTGATATAATAATAGGTTTATGAAGTATACCAAGACCATTAATAGTTTGACATATTAATGGGTTATGATGTGTACCCAGACCTTTAATAGTTTGATATAATAATGGGTTTATTATGTGTACCCAGACCATTAATAGTTTGATATATTAATGGGTTTATGATGTCTACCCAGACCAATAATAGTTTGGTATATTAATGGGTTTATTCTGTGTACCCACACCATTAATAATTTGATATATTAATGGGTTTGTGATGTGTACCCAGACCATTAATAGTTTGATATATTAATGGGTTTATGATGTGTACCAGACCATTAATAGTTTGATATATTAATCGGTTTATGATGTCTACCCAGACCAGTAACTGTTTGATATATTAATGGGTTTATTATGTATACCCAGACCATTAACAGTTTGATATATTAATGGGTTAATGATAACTACCCAGACCATTAATAGCTTGATATATTAATGGGTTTATGATGTATACCCAGACGATTAATAGTTTGATATATTAATGGGTGTTTAATGTATACCCAGACCATTAATAGTTTGATATATTAATGGGTTTATTATGTATACCCAGACCAATAATAGTTTGATATATTAATGGGTTTATTATGTATACCCAGTCCAATAATAGTTTGATATATTAATGGGTTTATGATGTATACCCAGAATTTTAATAGTTTGATATATTAATGGGTTTGTGAAGTGTACACATACCATTAAAAGTTTGATATATTAATGGGTTTATTCAGACCATTAATAATTTGATATATTAATGGGTTTATTCTGTCTACCCATACCATTAATAGTTTGATATATTAATGGGTTTATGATGTGTACCCAGATCATTAATAGTTTGATATATTAATGGGTTATGATGTGTACCCAGACCAATAATAGTTTGATATATTAATGGGCTTATGATGTCGACCCAGACCTTTAATAGTTTGATATATTAATGGGTTTATGATGTCTACCCAGACCATTAATAGTTTGATATATTAATGGGTTTATGATGTTTACCCAGACCATTATTAGTTTGATATATTAATGGGTTTATTATGTTTACCCAGACCATTAATAGTTTGATATATTAATGGGTTTATGATGTCTACCCAGACCTTTAATAGTTTGATATATTAATGGGTTTATGATGTTTACCCAGACCATTAAAAGTTTGATATATTAACGGGTTTATGATGTATACCCAGACCATTAATAGTTTGATATATTAATGGGTTTATGATGTATACCCAGACCATTAATAGTTTGATATATTAATGGGTTTATGATGTTTACCCAGACCATTAATAGTTTGATATATTAATGGGTTTATGATGTGTACCAGACCATTAATAGTTTGATATATTAATCGGTTTATGATGTCTACCCTGACCAGTAATTGTTTGATATATTAATTGGTTTATTATGTATACACAGACCATTAACAGTTTGATATATTAATGGGTTTATGATAACTACCCAGACCATTAATAGTTTGATATATTAATTGGTTTATGATGTATACCCAGACCATTAATAGTTTGATATATTAATGGGTTTATTATGTATACCCAGACCATTAATAGTTTGATATATTAATGGGTTTATTATGTATACCCAGACCAAGAATAGTTTGATATATTAATGGGTTTATTATGTATACCCAGACCAATAATAGTTTGATATATTAATGGGTTTATGATGTCTACACAGACCTTTAATAGTTTGATATATTAATGGGTTTGTGAAGTGTACACATACCATTAAAAGTTTGATATATTAATGGGTTTATTCAGACCATTAATAATTTGATATATTAATGGGTTTATTCTGTCTACCCATACCATTAATAGTTTGATATATTAATGGGTTTATGATTTGTACCCAGATCATTAATAGTTTGATATATTAATGGGTTATGATGTGTACCCAGACCTTTAATAGTTTGATATATTAATGGGCTTATGATGTCTACCCAGACCTTTAAAAGTTTGATATATTAATGGGTTTATGATGTCTACCCAGACCATTAATAGTTTGATATATTAATGGGTTTATGATGTTTACCCAGACCATTAATAGTTTGATATATTAATGGGATTATTATGTTGACCCAGACCATTAATAGTTTGATATATTAATGGGTTTATTATGTTTACCCAGACCATTAATAGTTTGATATATTAATGGGTTTATGATGTTTACCCAGACCATTAAAAGTTTGATATATTAACGGGTTTATGATGTATACCCAGACCATTAATAGTTTGATATATTCATGGGTTTATGATGTCTACCCAGACCTTTAATAGTTTGATATATTAATGGGTTTATGATGTTTACCCAGACCATTAATAGTTTGATATATTAATGGGTTTATTATGTAAACCCAGACCATTAATAGTTTGATATATTAATGGG
Source organism: Unio delphinus (assembly GCA_029339505.1). Classification (NCBI taxonomy): domain Eukaryota; kingdom Metazoa; phylum Mollusca; class Bivalvia; order Unionida; family Unionidae; genus Unio; species Unio delphinus. The sequence continues at coordinate 2,469,518 of JAQISU010000103.1, forward strand.
TTTATGATGTTTACCCAGACCATTAATAGTTTGATATATTAATGGGTTTATTATGTATACCCAGACCATTATTAGTTTGATATATTAATGGGTTTATTATGTATACCCAGACCATTAATAGGTTGATATATTTATGGGTTTATGATGTTTACCCAGACCATTAATAGTTTGATATATTAATGGGTTTATGATGTGTACCCAGACCATGAATAGTTTGATATATTAATGTGTTTATTATGTATACCCAGACCTTTAATTGTTTGATATAATAATGGGTTTATTATGTATACCCAGACCATTAATAATTTGATATATTAATGGGTTTATGATGTTTACCCAGACCATTAAAAGTTTGATATATTAATGGGTTTATTCAGACGATTAATAGTTTGATATATTAATGGGTTTATTATGTATACCCAGACCATTAATAGTTTGATATATTAATTTGTTTATTATGTATACCCAGACCATTAATAGTTTGATATATTATATTAATTGGTTTATGATGTTTACCCAGACCATTAATAGTTTGATATATTAATTGGTTTATGATGTTTACCCAGACCATTAATAGTTTGATATATTAATGGGTTTATGATGTATACCCAGACCATTAATAGTTTGATATATTAATGGGTTTATGATGTATACCCAGATCATTAATAGTTTGATATATTAATGGGTTTATAATGTGTACCCAGACCATTAATAGTTTGATATATTAATGGGTTTATTATATATACCCAGACCATTAATAGTTTGATATATTAATGGGTTTATTATATATACCCAGACCATTAATAGTTTGATATATTAATTTGTTTATTATGTGTACCCAGACCATTAATAGTTTGATATATTAATTTGTTTATTATGTGTACCCTGACCATTGATAGTTTGATATATTAATGGGTTTATGATGTGTACCCAGACCTTTAATAGTTTGATATATTAATGGGTTATATTGTGTACCCAGACCAATAAAAGGTTGATATATTAATGGGCTTATGATGTCTACCCAGACCTTAATAGTTTGATATATTAATGGGTTTATGATGTGTACCCAGGTCATTAATAGTTTCATATATTAATGGGTTATGATGTGTACCCAGACCTATAATAGTTTCATATATTAATGGGCTTATTATGTCTACCCAGACCTTAATAGTTTGATATATTAATGGGTTTATGATGTTCACCCAGACCATTAATAGTTTGATATATTAATGGGTATATTATGTAAACCCAGACCATTAATAGTTTGATATATTAATGGGTTTGTGATGTTTACCCAGACATTTAATAGTTTGATATATTCATGGGTTTATTATGTATACCCAGACCATTAATAATTTGATATATTAATGGGTTTATGATGTATTAATGGGTTTATTATGTGTACCCAGACCATTAATAGTTTGATATATTAATGGATTTATTCTGTATACCCAGACCATTAATAGTTTGATATATTAATGGGTTTATTATATATACCCAGACCATTAATAGTTTGATATATTAATGGGTTTATTTATATACCCAGACCATTAATAGTTTGATATATTAATGGGTTGATTATGTGTACCCAGACCATTAATAGTTTGATATATTAATGGGTTTATGATGTGTACCCAGACCATTAATAGTTTGATATATTAATGGGTTTATTATGTATACCCAAACCATTAATAATTTGATATATTAACGGGTTTATGATGTTTACCCAGACCATTAATAGTTTGATGTATTAATGGGTTTATGATGTTTACCCAGACCATTAATAGTTTGATATATTAATGGGTTTATGATGTCTACCCAGACCAATAATAGTTTGATATATTAATGGGTTTATTCAGACCATTAATAGTTTGATATATTAATGGGCTTGTTAAGTATACCCAGACCTTTAATTGTTTGATATATTAATAGGTTTATTATGTATACCCAGACCATTAATAATTTGATATATTAATGGGTTTATGATGTTTACCCAGACCATTAAAAATTTGATTTATTAATGGGTTTATGATGTTTACCCAGACCATTAATAGTTTGATATATTAACGGGTTTATGATGTTTACCCAGACCATTAATAGTTTGATATATTAATGGGTGTATTCTGTATATCCAGACCATTAATAGTTTCATATAGTAATGTGTTTATTATATATACCCAGACCATTAATAGTTTGATATATTAATGGGTTTATTATGTGTACCCAGACCATTAATAGTTTGATATATTAATGGGTTTATTATATATACCCAGACCATTAATAGTTTGATATATTAAAGGGTTTATTATGTGTACCCAGACCATTAATGGTTTGATATATTAATGGGTTTATGATGTTTACCCAGACCATTAATAGTTTGATATATTAATGGGTTTATGATGTTTACCCAGACTTTTAATTGTTTGATATATTAATGGGTTTATTATGTATACCCAGACCATTAATAATTTGATATATTAATGGGTTTATGATGACCATTAATAGTTTGATATATGAATGGGTTTATGATATGTTAATGGGTTTATTATGTATAACCAGACCATTAATAATTTGATATATTAATGGGTTTATGATGTTTACGCAGACCATTAATAGTTTGATATATTAATGGGTTTATGATGTTTACCCAGACCATTAATAGTTTGATATAATAATGGGTTTATGATGTTTACCCAGACCATTAATAGTTTGATATATTAACGGGTTTATGATGTATTAATGAGTTTATTATGTATACCCAGACCATTAATAGTTTGATATATTAATGGGTTTATTCTGTATACCCAGACCATTAATAGTTTGATATATTAATGTGTTTATTATATATACCCAGACCATAAATAGTTTGATATATTAATGGGTTTATTCTGTATACGCAGACCATTATTAGTTTGATATATTAATGGGTTTATGATGTTTACCCAGACCATTAATAGTTTGATATATTAATGGGTTTATGATGTGTACCCAGACCATTAATAGTTTGATATATTAATGGGTTTATTCTGTATACCCAGACCATTAATAGTTTGATATATTAATGGATTTATTATATATACCCAGAACTTTAATAGTTTGATATATTAATGGGTTTATTTTATATACCCAGACCATTAATAGTTTGATGTATTAATGGGTTTATTATGTGTACCCAGACCATTAATAGTTTGATATATTAATGGGTTTATGATGTATACCCAGACGATTAATAGTTTGATATATTAATGGGTTTATGATGTGTACCCAGACCAATAATAGTTTGATATATTAATGGGCTTATTATGTCTACCCAGACCTTTAATAGTTTGATATATTAATGGGTTTATGATGTTCACCCAGACCATTAATAGTTTGATATATTAATGGGTATATTATGTAAACCCAGACCATTAATAGTTTGATATATTAATGGATTTATGATGTATACCCAGACCATTAATAATTTGATATATTAATGGGTTTATGATGTATTAATGGGTTTATAATGTGTACCCAGACCATTAATAGTTTGATATATTAATGGGTTTATTCTGTATACCCAGACCATTAATAGTTTGATATATTAATGGGTTTATTATATATACCCAGACCGTTAAAAGTTTGATATATTAATGGGTTTATTATATATACCCAGACCATTAATAGTTTGATATATTAATGGGTTTATTATGTGTACCCAGACCATTAATAGTTTGATATATTAATGGGTTTATGATGTGTAACCAGACCATTAATAGTTTGATATATTAATGGGTTATGATGTGTACCCAGACCAATAATAGTTTGATATATTAATGGGCTTATGATGTCTACCCAGACCATTAATAGTTTGATATATTAATGGGTATATTATGTAAGCCCAGACCATTAATACTTTGATATATTAATGGGTTTATGATGTATACCCAGTCCATTAATAATTTGATATATTAATTGGTTTATGATGTATTAATGGGTTTATAATGTGTACCCAGACCATTAATAGTTTGATATATTAATGGGTTTATTCTGTATACCCAGACCATTAATAGTTTGATATATTAATGGGTTTATTATATATACCCAGACCATTAATAGTTTGATATATTAATGGGTTTATTATATATACCCAGACCATTAATAGTTTGATATATTAATGGGTTTATTATGTGAACCCAGACCAATAATAGTTTGATATATTAATTGGTTTATGATGTTCACCCAGACCATTAATAGTTCGATATATTAATGGGTATATTATGTAAACCCAGACCATTAATAGTTTGATATATTAATGGGTTTATGATGTTTACCCAGACCTTTAATAGTTTGATATATTAATGGGTTTATTATGTATACCCAGACCATTATTAATTTGATATATTAATGGGTTTATGATGTTTACCCAGACCATTAATAGTTTGATGTATTAATGGGTTTATGATGTTTACCCAGACCATTAATAGTTTGATATATTAATGGGTTTATGATGTCTACCCAGACCAATAAAAGTTTGATATATTAATGGGTTTATTCAGACCATTAATAGTTTGATATATTAATGGGTTTGTTATGTATACCCAGACCTTTAATTGTTTGATATATTAATGCGTTTATTATGTATACCAAGACCATTAATAATTTGATATATTAATGGGTTTATGATGTTTACCCAGACCATTAATAGTTTGATATATTAATGGGTTTATGATGTTTACCCAGACCATTAATAGTTTGATATATTAATGGGTTTATTCTGTATACCCAGACCATTAATAGTTTGATATATTAATGGGTTTATTATGTATACCAAGACCTTTAAAAGTTTGATATATTAATGGGTTTATTCAGACCATTAATAGTTTGATATATTAATGGGTTTGTTATGTATACCCAGACCATTAATAGTTTGATATATTAATGGGTTTATGATGTTTACCCAGACCATTAAGAGTTTGATATATTAATGGGTTTATTCTGTATACCCAGACCATTAATAGTTTGATATATTAATGGGTTTATTATGTATACCAAGACCTTTAAAAGTTTGATATATTAATGGGTTAATGATGTTTACCCAGACCATTAATAGTTTGATATATTAACGGGTTTATGATGTTTACCCAGACCATTAATAGTTTGATATATTAATGGGTTTATTCTGTATACCCAGACAATTAATAGTTTGATATAGTAATGTGTTTATTATATATACCCAAACCATTAATAGTTTGGTATATTAATGGGTTTATTCTGTATACACAGACCATTAATAGTTTGATATATTAATGTGTTTATTATATAAACCCAGACCATTAATAGTTTGATATATTAATGGGTTTATTATGTGTACCCAGACCATTAATAGTTTGATTTATTAATGGGTTTATTATATATACCCAGACCATTAATAGTTTGATATATTAATGGGTTTATTATGTGTACCCAGACCATAAATGGTTTGATATATTAATGGGTTCATGATGACCATTAATAGTTTGATATATTAATGGGTTTATGATATGTTAATGGGTTTATTATGTATACCCAGACCATTAATAATTTGATATATTAATGGGTTTATGATGTTTACCCAGACCATTAATAGTTTGATATATTAATGGGTTTATGATGTTTACCCAGACCATTAATAGTTTGATATAATAATGGGTTTATGATGTTTACCCAGACCATTAATAGTTTGATATATTAACGGGTTTATGATGTATTAATGAGTTTATTATGTATACCCAGACCATTAATAGTTTGATATATTAATGGGTTTATTCTGTATACCCAGACCATTAATAGTTTGATATATTAATGTGATTATTATATATACCCAGACCATAAATAGTTTGATATATTAATGGGTTTATTCTGTATACGCAGACCATTATTAGTTTGATATATTAATGGGTTTATGATGTTTACCCAGACCATTAATAGTTTGATATATTAATGGGTTTATGATGTGTACCCAGACCATTAATAGTTTGATATATTAATGGGTTTATTCTGTATACCCAGACCATTAATAGTTTGATATATTAATGGGTTTATTATATATACCCAGACCATTAATAGTTTGATATATTAATGGGTTTATTTTATATACCCAGACCATTAATAGTTTGATGTATTAATGGGTTTATTATGTGTACCCAGACCATTAATAGTTTGATATATTAATGGGTTTATGATGTATACCCAGACGATTAATAGTTTGATATATTAATGGGTTTATGATGTGTACCCAGACCATTAATAGTTTGATATATTAATGGGCTTATTATGTCTACCCAGACCTTTAATAGTTTGATATATTAATGGGTTTATGATGTTCACCCAGACCATTAATAGTTTGATATATTAATGGGTATATTATGTAAACCCAGACCATTAATAGTTTGATATATTAATGGATTTATGATGTATACCCAGACCATTAATAATTTGATATATTAATGGGTTTATGATGTATTAATGGGTTTATAATGTGTACCCAGACCATTAATAGTTTGATATATTAATGGGTTTATTCTGTATACCCAGACCATTAATAGTTTGATATATTAATGGGTTTATTATATATACCCAGACCGTTAAAAGTTTGATATATTAATGGGTTTATTATATATACCCAGACCATTAATAGTTTGATATATTAATGAGTTTATTATGTGTACCCAGACCATTAATAGTTTGATATATTAATGGGTTTATGATGTGTAACCAGACCATTAATAGTTTGATATATTAATGGGTTATGATGTGTACCCAGACCAATAATAGTTTGATATATTAATGGGCTTATGATGTCTACCCAGACCATTAATAGTTTGATATATTAATGGGTATATTATGTAAACCCAGACCATTAATACTTTGATATATTAATGGGTTTATGATGTATACCCAGTCCATTAATAATTTGATATATTAATTGGTTTATGATGTATTAATGGGTTTATAATGTGTACCCAGACCATTAATAGTTTGATATATTAATGGGTTTATTCTGTATACCCAGACCATTAATAGTTTGATATATTAATGGGTTTATTATATATACCCAGACCATTAATAGTTTGATATATTAATGCGTTTATTATATATACCCAGACCATTAATAGTTTGATATATTAATGGGTTTATTATGTGAACCCAGACCAATAATAGTTTGATATATTAATTGGTTTATGATGTTCACCCAGACCATTAATAGTTCGATATATTAATGGGTATATTATGTAAACCCAGACCATTAATAGTTTGATATATTAATGGGTTTATGATGTTTACCCAGACCTTTAATAGTTTGATATATTAATGGGTTTATTATGTATACCCAGACCATTATTAATTTGATATATTAATGGGTTTATGATGTTTACCCAGACCATTAATAGTTTGATGTATTAATGGGTTTATGATGTTTACCCAGACCATTAATAGTTTGATATATTAATGGGTTTATGATGTCTACCCAGACCAATAAAAGTTTGATATATTAATGGGTTTGTTCAGACCATTAATAGTTTGATATATTAATGGGTTTGTTATGTATACCCAGACCTTTAATTGTTTGATATATTAATGCGTTTATTATGTATACCAAGACCATTAATAATTTGATATATTAATGGGTTTATGATGTTTACCCAGACCATTAATAGTTTGATATATTAATGGGTTTATTCTGTATACCCAGACTATTAATAGTTTGATATATTAATGGGTTTATTATGTATACCAAGATCTTTAAAAGTTTGATATATTAATGGGTTAATGATGTTTACCCAGACCATTAATAGTTTGATATATTAACGGGTTTATGATGTTTACCCAGACCATTAATAGTTTGATATATTAATGGGTTTATTCTGTATACCCAGACAATTAATAGTTTGATATAGTAATGTGTTTATTATATATACCCAAACCATTAATAGTTTGGTATATTAATGGGTTTATTCTGTATACACAGACCATTAATAGTTTGATATATTAATGTGTTTATTATATAAACCCAGACCATTAATAGTTTGATATATTAATGGGTTTATTATGTGTACCCAGACCATTAATAGTTTGATTTATTAATGGGTTTATTATATATATCCAGACCATTAATAGTTTGATATATTAATGGGTTTGTTATGTGTACCCAGACCATAAATGGTTTGATATATTAATGGGTTCATGATGACCATTAATAGTTTGATATATTAATGGGTTTATGATATGTTAATGGGTTTATTATGTATACCCAGACCATTAATAATTTGATATATTAATGGGTTTATGATGTTTACCCAGACCATTAATAGTTTGATATATTAATGGGTTTATGATGTTTACCCAGACCATTAAAAGTTTGATATATTAATGGGTTTATTATGTTTACCCAGACCATTAATAGTTTGATATATTAATGGGTTTATAATGTTTACCCAGACCATTAATAGTTTGATATATTAACGGGTTTATGATGTATTAATGAGTTTTTTATGTATACCCAGACCATTAATAGTTTGATATATTAATGGGTTTATTCTGTATACCCAGACCATTAATAGTTTTATATATTAATGTGTTTATTATATATACTCAGACCATTAATAGTTTGATATATTATTGGGTTTTTTCTGTATACCCAGACCATTAATAGTTTGATATATTAATGGGTTTATTATGTATACCCAGACCATTAATAGCTTGAAATATTAATGGGTTTATTATGTGTACTCAGACCATTAATAGTTTGATATATTAATGGGTTTATTATGTGTACCTAGACCATTAATAGTTTGATATATTAATGGGTTATGATGTGTTCCCAGACCATTAATAGTTTGATATATTAATGGGTTTATTATGTATACCCAGACCATTAATAGTTTGATATATTAATGGGTTTATTATGTATACCCAGACCATTAATAGTTTGATATAATAATGGGCTTATCATGTATACCCAGACCATTAATAGTTTGATTTATAATGGGTTTATTATGTATACCCAGACCATTAATAGTTTGATATATTAATGGGTTTATTATGTGTACCCAGACCATTAATAGTTTGATATATTAATGGGTTTATTATGTATACCCAGACTATTAGTAGTTTGATATATTAATGGGTTGATGATGTCTACCCAGACCTTTAATAGTTTGATATATTAATGGGTTTATTATGTATACCCATGCCATTAATAGTTTGATATATTAATGGGTTTATGATGTCTACCCAGACCTTTAATAGTTTGATATATTAATGGGTTTATTATGTATACCCATACCATTAATAGTTTGATATATTAATGGGTTTATTATGTATACCCAGACTATTAGTAGTTTGATATATTAATGGGTTTATTATGTGTACCCATACCATTAATAGTTTGATATATTAATGGGTTTATTATGTGTACCCAGACCATTAATAGTTTGATATATTAATGGGTTTATTATGTATACCCAGACCATTAATAGTTTGATAGATTAATGGGTTTATTATGTGTACCCATACCATTAATAGTTTGATATATTAATGGGTTTATTATGTATACCCAGACCATTAATAGTTTGATATATTAATGGGTTTATTATGTGTACCCAGACCATTAATAGTTTGATATATTAATGGGTTTATGATGTCTACCCAGACCTTTAATAGTTTGATATATTAATGGGTTTATTATGTATACCCAGACCATTAATAGTTTGATATATTAATGGGTTTATTATGTATAACCATACCATTAATAGTTTGATATATTTATGGGTTTATTATGTATACCCAGACCATTAATAGTTTGATATATTAATGGGTTTATTATGTGTACCCAGACCATTAATAGTTTGATATATTAATGGGTTTATTATGTATACCCAGACTATTAGTAGTTTGATTGCTCGCTCAATAAGTCATACAGTTTTGTTTCACTGACTTGGCCAGTTACGTCTTTTGAACGCATTCTGCAGTGATTTAACAAAATACAGGCAGCATATCAATTAACTATTACTTCCTATTTGCTCAACATGCGTCAGCCAGCAAGGTGGAGGCACAGGACATTGAAGTTGAGTTACCAGAAAAAGACATACAAGCATTATTAAAACATTCTTTTTTCTCATAAGACCAAGTTTTCTGTCATAGATATAAATTAGGAATGAAAGCAATGAATGTTAACAGCCATACTGTACTATAGTTAGAATCCATTCACCAGAAATTAATTTGTTGAAATTTGCAATATAACCATAAAAACAAACAAATTAATCAATAATAATTTTAATATAATACTGTTGAGATTAAGTCTAGTCATTTAATGGAAATTAATCAATAATAATTTTAATATAATACTGTTGAGATCAAGTCTAGTCATTTAATGGAAATTAATCAATAATAATTTTAATATAATAGTGTTGAGATTAAGTCTAGTCATTTAATGGAAATTAATAATAATTTTAATATAGTACTATTGAGATTAAGTCTAGTCATTTAATGGAAGTCATGTACTGGATGTCATGTGTTAGAAGTTGTGTAATGAAGTCATGTACTGTATGTCACGTGCTAGAAGTTGTTTACTGGATGTCATATGTAAGAAGTTGTGTAATGGAAGTCGTGTAATGGATGTAATGTGCTAGAAGTCGTGTAATGGATGGCATGTGCTAGAAGTCCAGTAATAGAGGTCATGTGCTAGAAGTTGTGTAATGGAGGTCATGTACTGGATGTCATTTGCCAGAAGTCGTATACTGGATGTCTGCTATAACCCATGTAATGGATGTCATGTACTAGAAGTTGTGTAATGGAGGTCATGTACTGGATGTCTGCTAGAAGTCGTGTAATGAAAGTCATGTACTGGATGACTACCACTCTGGATCAATTATGTGTTGCCATGGATACCATTTTTCTAATAGATATGATCAAATTTGACCTTACATCAGCAATAGTTTTGATACTGAGATAGATCAAAATATGTGAATGTGGTCATTTTGTATCGATTAGGCTAATTGAGGTTATATTTCTGACCCAATTTTTATACAGAAGCCTGCAATAATTACTTTTGTAAACCACATGAGAGATATTACATATACACATAGTGATATCATGCATACACAGTGATATCACGCATACACATTGATATCATGCATACACAGAGTGATATCATGCGCACAAAGAGTGATATCATGCATACACAGAGTGATATCACACATACACAGAGCTCATTTTTTAAAATCTGTTTTACATTTGTTTTACAAATAAAGAAGAGTGAGTTTTCTTGGTAATTAAGAGATACCACTGAAGAAGTATTCCGATATAAAAAGTTGGTATGAAATTCAGCATCGCATTAATGTTTAAAATGAGCATTATTTTACGAAGAAAAAAAAATAATTGCTAAGTAGGAGAAAAGAACAAATGATGTTTTGCTCATTTCAGTGCTTGTTTGTTTGTTTGATTAGGATTTTTAATGTAGCTTTAACAATATTTCAGTCATATTGCTATGATGTCTGCATTGATGCAGTTTATAGTGATGTCTAGCACTGAGGCATCATGCTGCGGACATGTAGCATGTCCCACCCAGTCACATTATCCTGACACCAGGCATAACAGTCCTAACACTATCCTCTCAATGATGAGCATCAAGTGAGGCAGGTGTAAGTTCCATTTTTGTATGTCTTTGATATGACTTAGCTGGGGATCGAACCCACAACTTCACTCTTCTGTGGCAGACGCTCTAACCACTAGGCCACTGGAGTGGTTCATTATTTCAGTGTTACTTTCATTATAAAATAAAAGGAAGGTTTTTTTTAAGTTATTTTTAATCAATATTTCCATATAAGGACAGATGAAGGTTTTAGGTTTACTATTTTGTGAATCTGTCTCATGTTTACAGGTAATTATTATTATTATTATTATTATTATTATTATTATTATTATTATTATTATTATTATTGTTGTTGTTGTTGTTGATAATATTGTTATTGTTAATATTATTCACAGCAAAAGGATCACCACCACCATCATAACTCCAAACATCATCAACATTGTATAAAAGCACAATACAATTTCAGCAATATTTTCTTCTTTGAAAGAGTATTTTAGAAAACAAAATGGTTCTATTAGTCCTAAAAAAATAACTGACGTTCGTGAAGAATTCCATGTTTTTTAATATTCCTCAAGAACTGACGTTCATGGAGAATGCCATGTGTTTGTTATCCCTTGAGATTACTGTACATTGAGAAAGAAACATTTATATCAGCCCTCAAAGACTACTGTACATGGAGAAAAACACATTTATATTAGCCTCAAAAACTACTGTACATGGAGAAAAACACATTTATATTAGCCCTCAAATACTACTGTACATGGAGAAAGACATTTATATTAGCTCGCAAGACTATTGTACATGGAGAAAGACACATTTATATTAGCCCTCAAAGACTACTGTACATGGAGAAAGACACGTTAATATTAGCCCTCAAAGACTACTGTACATGGAGAAAAAAACATTTATATTAGCCTCAAAGACTACTGTACATGGAGAAAAACACATTTATATTAGCCCTCAAATACTACTGTACATGGAGAAAGACATTTATATTAGCTCGCAAGACTACTGTACATGGAGAAACACATTTATATTAGCCCTCAAATACTACTGTACATGGAGAAATACACATTTATATTAGCCTCAAAGACTACTGTACATGGAGAAAAAGACATTTATATTAGCCCTTAAATACTACTGTACATGGAGAAAGGCATTTATATTAGCTTGCAAGACTACTGTACATGGAGAAACACACATTTATATTAGCCCTCAAAGACTACTGTAAATGGAGAAACACACATTTATATAATCCCTCAAAGACTATTGTACATGGAGAAAGACACCTTTATATTAGCCCTCAAAGACTACTGTACATGGAGAAAAACACATTTGTATTAGCCTCAAATACTACTGTACATGGAGAAAAACACATTTATATTAGCCATCAAAGACTACTGTACATGGAGAAAGACACATTTATATTGGCACTCAAAGACTGCAGCACATGAAAAAAGCTCAAGTTAACAATTGCCATAAGTATGTCCATGAAATTTACAACATAAAGGGTTAATTGTCGAGCTTAATTGAAACATTGTTTCTAGAGAATTTTGAATTTGTTTGGCAGAGTGAATGTATCCAATGTATTTATATGTTTATAGCCTAGCTGGCTTCCTTGTTCTTTGTGCATACTCTGTTTTCTCAATCATAACTGATGACAGTAAAATACTGTTACAGTCCAATTTAAAAACTGACTTTTGAAAATCAGAGAAAAGGATTTTCTATAATGCAGTATTTTCTTACTAGAACATTATTTTCTTTTGGATTAATACAATATTCAGTTTTTGCTATCAAGGTTAATTAATGACAGTGATGTTGTCAGGGTTAATTAGAAAGAAATCATTGAATAAGTATAAGAGGGGAGATAAGTTTTAAAAGGGGAGATGATTTTGCAATATGAAACCTGGAGTAATATCAAATAAAGAAGAAATGAGAATACTTATTGCTGATGTGATGTTTTGATGATACTTTTTCCTAGTTTGAGGTACATGTATTGTGATTACATGCAGTTCCAGATTTGAGGCTTGAAATGTCCCTGATTTGAGGTTTGTAATGTTTTACAAGTGGGCATTAGTTGCAATGCTAAAAATAGATCATACAGGTGAGCCTTTGTTGTATTTGATGTTAAAGCATAGGTCATAAATGTCATGTCAGCATTCAGTACTGACTGTTTCAGTAATGGGTCTAATTTTTTTAATTTGATTATATAAATTTTTAAATGGTGAATGTTCACATTCCTCCCATTCATAAGCATCTGTATCACTTGGAAGGTATTTCTGAACATTCTCCAAAAATATGCTTACAGTAAAATCAATGTTACTGTGGGCTGATATTTTAGATGAATTCACTGCACAGTTTAAATGTCACACATTGTGATGTTACAATGAAAGCTGTATGCATTTGACAAATGTTTGTCCTACCCTATTTTTTGTTAATTTGACCTGATGTCCTCTTTACATGAACGAACTAGGTTCCAGACAGTTAGGACTGAATAAGCTTTGTTTAACTCTATTGGAATGAAATTTTAGAACAGTTAATATCTAAGTGAATACACCTACATAACCACATGGACATAAAATAATGACTGGTTGTGTAACATTATTAGAAAATCTTGTCAGCAGAAATCTGGATCCACGGACCAGTCATTACAGGAAGATTGGACCTAGATGGATATAAGTTTTATACAAGTACATGTATGATGAGAAATTGGTCTTTTTGTGTGCTAGACGATATGTGTAACGGTATTATGTATGTTTATTGGAAATTGGATTCATGGACCAATTATTACTAAATCGATTGGTCCTAATTATATATATGTTATTAACAGGCAGAGTGAGCTGTATTTGTATTGTATGCTAGACTGCATGTGTAACAGCAGTTCAGAAGTCCTATTCCTCAGTATAAATCAGAAGCCCTATTCCTAAGCGTAAATCGGAAGCCCTATTTATAAGTATAAATCAGAAGCCCCTATTCCTAAGCATAAATCAGAAGACTTATTCCTAAGTATAAATCAGAAGCCCTATTCCTAACTATAAATCAGAAGCCCCTATTCCTAAGTATATATCAGAAGCCCTATTCCTAAGTATAAATCAGAAGCTCTATTCCTAAGTATAAATTAGCATCCCTATTCCTGAGTATAAATCCGAAGCCCTATTCCAAAGTTTAAATCGGAAGCCCTATTTCTAAGTATAAATCAGAAGCCCCTATTCCTAAGTATAAATCAGAAGACCTATTCCTAAGTATCTATCGGAAGCCCTATTCCTAAGTATAAATCAGAAGCCCCTATTCCTAAGTATATATCAAAAGCCCTATTCCTAAGTATAAATCAGAAGCCCTATTCTTAATTATATATCAGAAGCCCTATTCCTAAGTATATATAGGAATCCTTATTTCTAAGTATAAATCGAAATCCCTATTCCTAAGTATAAATCAATATCCCTATTCCTAAGTATATATCAGAAGTCCTATTCATAAGTATTAATCAGAAGCCCTATTCCTAAGTATAAATCAGAAGCCCTATTCCTAAGTATAAATCAGAATCTCTATTCCTAAGTATAAATCGGAATCCATATTCCTAAGTATAAATCAGAAGTCATATTCCTAAGTATAAATCAAAAGCCCTATTTCTAAGTACATATCAGAAACCCTACTCCTAAGTATAAATAGGAAGCCCTATTCCTAAGTATATATCAGAAGCCCTATTCCTAAGCATATATCAGTAGCCCTATTCCTAAGTACAAATAAGAAGCCCTATTTCTAAGTATATATCAGAAGCCCTATTCCTAAGTATATATTCCTAAGCTCTATTCCTAAGTACAAATAAGAAGCCCTATTTCTAAGTATATATCAGAAGCCCTATTCCTAAGTATATATCAGAAGACCTATTCCTAAGTATATATCAGTAGCCGTATTCCCAAGTGTAAATCAGAGGTCCTATTCCTAAGTATAAATCAGAAGCCCTATTCCTAAGTATAAATTGGAAGCCCTATTCCTAAGTATAAATCAAAAGCCCTATTCCTAAGTATAAATCAGCAGCCCTATTGCTAAGTATAAATCGGAAGCCTTATTCCTAAGTATAAATCAGAAGCTCTATTCCTAAGTATAAATCGGAAGCACTATTCCTAATTATAAATCAGAATCCCTATTCCTAAGTATAAATCAGAATCCATATTGTTAAGTATAAATCAGAAGCCCTATTCCTAAGTATAAATCGGAAGCCCTATTCCTAAGTATATATAAGAAGCCATATTCCTAAATATATATCAGTAGCCCTATTCCTAAGTATAAATCAGAAGCCTATTTCTAAGTATATATTAGAAGCCCTTTTCCTAAGTATATATCAGAAGCCCTATTCCTAAGTATATATCAGTAACCCTATTCCTAAGTATAAATCAGAAGCCCTATTTCTAAGTATATATCCGAAGCCCTATTCCTAAGTATATATCAGTAGCCCTATTCATAAGTATATATCAGAAGCCCTATTTCTAAGCATATATCAGAAGCCCTATTACTAAGTTTATATCAGTAGCCCTATTCCTAAGTATATATCAGAAGCCCTATTTCTAAGCATATATCAGAAGCCCCATTGCCAAGATTTCAATCAGTAGCCCTATTCCCAAGTGTAAATAAGAAGTCCTATTCCTAAGTATATATCAGAAGCCCTATTCCTAAGTATAAATCGGAAGTCCTAAATCAGAAGTCATATTCCTAAGTATAAATCAGAAGACCTATATCTAAGTATATATCAGAAGCCCTATTCCTAAGTATAAATCGGAAGCCCTATTACTAAGTATATATCAAAAGCCATATTCCTAAGTATATATCAGTTGCCTTATTCCTAAGTATAAATCAGAAGCCCTATTCCTAAGTATAAATCTGAAGCCCTATTCCTAAGTATAAATCAGAAGCCCTATTCCTAAGTATAAGTCAGAAGTCATATTCCTAAGTATAAATCAGAAGACCTATTTCTAAGTATATATCAGAAACCCTATTCCTAAGAATAAATCGGAAGCCCTATTCCTAAGTATATATCAGAAGCCCTATTCCTTAGCATATATCAGTAGCCCTATTCCTAAGTACAAATCAGAAGCCCTATTCCTAAGTATAAATCAGAAGCCCTATTCCTAAGTATATATCAGTAGCCCTATTCCTAAGTATAAATCAGAAGCCCTATTTATAAGTGTATATCAGAAGCCCTATTTCTAAGTATATATCAGAAGCCCTATTCCTAAGTATATATCAGAAGTCCTATTCCTAAGTATAAATCGGAATCCCTATTCCTAAGTATATATCAGAAACCGTATTTCTAAGTATAAATCAGAAGCCCTATTCCTAAGTATAAATCAGAAGCCCTATTTCTAAGTATAAATCAGAAGCCCTATTCCTAAGTATAAATCAGAAGCACTATTCCTAAGTGTATATCAGAAGCCCTATTCCTAAATATATATTATTAGCCCTACAGACACATTTCACACAGTACTAGTACATCATTCAGATTTCACACAGTATTAGTACTACATGTACATTTCACACAGTACTAGTACATCATTAAGATTTCACACAGTACTAGTACTACATGTACATTTCACACAGTACTAGTACATCATTCAGATTTCACACAGTACCAGTACTACATGTACATTTCACACAGTACTAGTACTACAGGCACATTTCACACAGTCCTTGTACTACATGTACATTTCACACAGTTCTAGTACTACATGTACATTTCACACAGTACTAGTACATCATTCAGATTTCACACAGTACCAGTACTAGAGGCACATTTCACAGTTCTAATATGACATGAACATTTATCAGTACTTGTACCTCATTCATATTTCACACAGTACCAGTACTACAGGCACATTTCACACAGTACTAGTACATCATTCAGATTTCACACAGTACTAGTACTACATGTACATTTCACACAGTACTAGTACATCATTCAGATTTCACACAGTACTAGTACATCATTCAGATTTCACACAGTACAAGTACATCATTCAGATTTCACACAGTACTAGTACATCATTCAGATTTCACACAGTACTAGTACTACATGTACATTTCACACAGTACTAGTACATCATTCAGATTTCACACAGTACTAGTACATCATTCAGATTTCACACAGTACTAGTACATCATTCAGATTTCACACACTACTAGTACTACATGTACATTTCACACAGTACTAGTACATCATTCAGATTTCACACAGTACTAGTACATCATTCAGATTTCACACAGTACTAGTACATCATTCAGATTTCACACACTACTAGTACTACATGTACATTTCACACAGTACTAGTACATCATTCAGATTTCACACAGTACCAGTACTAGAGGCACATTTCACAGTTCTAATATGACATGGACATTTATCAGTACTTGTACCTCATTCACATTTCACACAGTAATAGAACTTCACTCACATATTACAATGTATAGTACTGCACACAACACTAGTATGACATACTCATTTCACACAGAGCTTGAACTAGTATACATTTGACATATATAAATAGTTTTACATGGCATTTCACACAGAGCTGGAATGAGTATACATTTAACATATATTACTAGTTCTACATGCACATTTCCCTTTCATAATAAAACAAATGATCAACAGAGTTTATGTATAACATGCTTGTATCTTGTTCCCAAATTTGGTATGAACATATACACCTTTTACAGTGTATTCATATTGCTGTGGTATGAACATATACACCTTTTACAGTGTATTCATATTGCTGTGGTATGAACATATACACTTTTTACAGTGTATTCATATTGCTGTGGTATGAACATATACACCTTTAACAGTGTATTTATATTGCTGTGGTATGAACATATACACCTTTAACAGTGTATTCATATTGCTGTGGTATGAACATATACACTTTTTTACAGTATATTCATATTGCTTTGGTATGAACATATATACCTTTTACAGTGTATTCATATTGCTGTGGTATGAACATATACACCTTTTACAGTGTATTCATATTGCTGTGGTATGAACATATACACCTTTTACAGTGTATTCATATTGCTGTGGTATGAACATATACACCTTTTACAGTGTATTCATATTGCTGAATAAGCAGATATTTTATAGTTAAATTACATAATGATCAACCAATAAGCTGATATTTTAAAGTTAAATTACATAAAAACCTACCAATGAGCTGATATTTTGTAGTTAAAAAAACCCAATCAATAAGCAGAAATGTTATAGTTAAATTACATAAGGACCAACCAATCAGCTGATATTTTATAGTTAAATAGCTTAAAGACTAACCAGTTACCATATTTTATAGTTAAATAAAACCAGCCAATAAGCAGATATTTCGTAGTTAAATTACATAACGACCCAACAATCAGCAGATATTTTATAGTTAAATTACATAGGTACAAACCAATCGGCAAATATTTTATAGTTAAAGCACATATCAATCAAGCAATAACTTCAAGGCCTATCAATCTGTCATGAATTCTGTGAAACTGACTAATACCTAACTTTAAAGCCTGCCAATCTGGTATGGATCCTGTCAAATTGGGTAATACCTCACTACAAGCCCTGCCAATCTCTCGTAGATCAAATTCAAATCAAAATAAGGCTGTATGTTGATTGCTAATACCATTGTAATACTGAAATGGTCTTTAATTAAATTGGGATTTTAATAAAGTTTTTCATTGGTGTTATTAAAGCTAAGATCAGGACAGTTGTAAACAATTGTTGATGTGGTATCAAATTATTAAAGATCCTACGTTTTAGCTGATGTTCCTTTAGGACATACTCTGTGCCTCACTATAACATGGCTTCACTTTTAATAATGGTCATTTCGTTAACACATAATTATAAAGAGGGAGAAGGCAACACCATGTGTTACATAAAAATGAGCATACTTATTATCATTTGCCCCAGAAAATTGGGTGTTACCACACAGTAAAGAGGGAGAAATGTTCTATAAGAAGGCATTATATTTGCTGAATTAACTAAAACAGTTTATTTTCGTTCAACTCCTTCAATTTTGCATTGCATGACAAAGCTGACATGTACAAGGTTATGAAACTTGCTATGATGGTAGTAGATAGTGTGAGAAAAGGGATAAATGTAAATGTGTTTGATTATTAATTTAAAATTGTGCTGTTAATCTCTATCGTATTTACATGGAGATAGAATTGTATGTCGTTTGTCTGAATTTTCTTTGCATCTTTTTTGTAGGTAATAAAGAAGCTCAAACAGAGTGTAAATGCAAACTTAAATAGTTTTTTATTAATACATTATTAATATTTATAATTTTTCTTCATACAGAAAACTAAATCATAAGTGATAAAATATTGTATTGATAGAAATAAATGCTTTTCAAAATTGTATTCATGTGTCTCTTTTCATTTATGAAAGAAAAATGAAAAATAATTGAACTTGTGTTCTGAGACTAATGAATGCTTTCCTACCTTGAGAGACAATTTCAGTATGTATGTATGTATGTATGTATGTATGTATGTATGTATGTATGTATGTATGTATGTATGTGCATGTATTTATGTACGTATGTATGTATGTACGTGTGTGTGTGTATGTATGTATGTATATATGTATGTATGTATGTATGTATGTATGTATGTATGTATGTATGTATGTATGTATGTATGTATGTATACACACACCATATATATATACACACACACACACATATATATATATATATATATATATATATATATATATATATATATATATATATGCACACACACAAACACACACACATATACACACACACACACATGGTTAGTAAGTGTGATTTGGCATTTTCATGTAGCTTTCATAAAAATAGTGATATCAAGACGATGTATGCAGTATAGCAGTTTATACTGAAGTTTTGCATTAGTTCATCATGATGCAGACATTTAGGATCATCTCCCACCTATTCATAATGAGACGATGTCTGCAGTTTATTATAATGTCTAGCACTGGGGCATCTTGGCGCAGATATTTAGAATCATGCCCCACCTAGTCACATTATTCAGTACTATTTTATAAATCTTCAGTATGACTCGGCTGGTGTTCGAACAGGTGACATCTGCATCAGTCTATTATATTATTAATGTGATAACAGTATTAGTAGTAGTGTTCTTTAGAAAAATGTCAAATTTAGCTCAAATAATACCTTCAAACTTCTGCCTTTTTAGGGGCGAGCGGGGGTATAATAATAATAATAATAATAATAATAATAATAATAATAATAATAATAATAATAATAATGAAGACTTTGTATAGTGCCAAATCTTTAGAAGCTCTAAGCGTTTTCCAACATCTATAATGATATGAAGATAAAAAGAAGAAGAAAAAAAAAACACCCAAACACCATGAGATTGGAAAACAAAGGAATTCTGAAAGTATTTAAGGTAGAAAACATTTTTAGGTCTTTAAGTTTGTTCTTGCAGACGAGAAAGGTGAGTTTTAAGAGCACTTTTGAAGAGAATCAGGTATCAACGTGTTTATGAACGTTTCAGCTGATGACTGGTTTTGAGATTCTTGGAAATAGCGAAAGTATCGACTTTATGTCTGCCTACCACAGGTGTTATGTTACAACATGATATTTGCCAATGTGCATTCTAAAGATTTGCATTTAATTGAAATCAATTTCCAACCATAACAATGTACTCAGAGTAGGCAGTTGTTCTTTTCTCTTAAGACATACATACATACATACATACATACATACATACATACATACATACATACATACATACATACATACATACACACACACACACACACACACACACACACACACACACACACACACACACACACACACACATACATACATACATACATACATACATACATACATACATAAATACATACATACATACATACATACATACATACATACATACATACATACATACATACATACATATATGGACATATATACTATATATACTTAGAAAAAAATGCCAAACCAAGTATGGGAAGAAAATCATTCAACTACAAAATAAACAGGAAAATAGGTTGTCACTAAATTATAAAGTCAGCATGAAAATGATTTAAATTATAAAGTGTTACGGCTATTGGATCTAATTTTATTTATTTTTAATTATTAAATCCAAATTTGTCATTTAGGGTTTATTATTCATTAAATGGGAAATTTTTCTGGAAAATTCAGTTTGACCTGGACTCTAGTCGTAAACAGGCTGACCTTGGCTTGGATACCTCTTTATCTGACCTTGTTTTGGACATTGTCAACAGGTCTTCAATTCTATTGGTTAATTTCAAGGATAACTTTTATTTTTAGTTCTTGAGGGTGGGGAAGTGAATGATTTCCTTCTAGAGCATTCTTTTAGTACGTGACTTGGAGAAGGTAGCTTTTTCTATGACCTTCGAGAATCACATGATTCCTTTTGTTTACAAGGGAATTACAATATATATAGCTGTGTTTTAGAAGCTAACTTTAGTAGATGTTTGGGCTTATTGTACAGTTAAGTTGTGTATTTTTCTGTTTGAGTTTAATTTTTTGGGACTTTATGTCAATTCGTTGGAAAAGAAGAATTATTCTAATTATCTGGAAAAGGACATATGTTTCATAATTTCATCTGGATGATATTAAATCGAGAACTGTATCACGTGACATTGTCAGCCATTTTGGATTACATCGTCAAGATTCGAACCTGGAACTATTAGAACATTTATTTATCAGGACTTGAAATTCCATTAGTGGATTATTTTGTGAATTCTATATTTGTTGGATTTGATTCTCTAAAACCGTAAGTTTAATTATTTTATGAAAATAATTGTACTTAATAAAAATCATTGTTAAAGTTTTAAAAGCTTCTTAGTTTTCACTCTTTCTGTGTTGCTGCTTATTTGAGCCTAAGCACGTACAAAATGTCAGCATGAAAATGATTTAAATTATAAAGTCAGCATGAAAATGATTTAAATTATGAAGTCAGCATGAAAATGATTTCAATTATAAAGTCACCATGAAAATGATTTAAATTATAAAGTCAGCATGAAAAATATTTAAATTATAAAGTCAGCATGAAAATGATTTAAATTATAAAGTCAGCATGAAAATGATTTAAATTATAAAGTCAGCAGGAAAATGATTTAAATTATAAAGTCAGCAGGACAATGATTTAAATTATAAAGTCAGCAGGAAAATGATTTAAATTATAAAGTCAGCAGGACAATGATTTAAATTATAAAGTCAGCAGGAAAATGATTTAAATTATAAAGTCAGCAGGACAATGATTTAAATTATAAAGTCAGCAGGAAAATGATTTAAATTATAAAGTCAGCAGGACAATGATTTAAATTATAAAGTCAGCAGGAAAATGATTTAAATTATAAAGTCAGCAGGAAAATGATTCAAATTATAAAGTCAGCAGGAAAATGATTTTAATTATAAAGTCAGCAGGACAATGATTTAAATTATAAAGTCAGCAGGAAAATGATTTAAATTATAAAGTCAGCATGAAAATGATTCAAATTATAAAGTCAGCATGAAAATGATTTAAATTATAAAGTCAGCAGGAAAATGATTTAAATTATCAAGTCAGCATGAAAATGATTTAAATTATCAAGTCAGCAGGAAAATGATTTAAATTATAAAGTAAGCATGAAAATGATTTAAATTATAAAGTCAGCATGAAAATGATTTCAATTATAAAGTCAGCATGAAAATGATTTCAATTATAAAGTCAGCAGGAAAATGATTTAAATTATAAAGTCAGCAGGAAAATGATTTAAATTATAAAGTCAGCAGGAAAATGATTTAAATTATAAAGTCAGCAGGAAAATGAATTAAATTATAAAGTCAGCAGGAAAATGATTTAAATTATAAAGTCAGCAGGACAATGATTTAAGTTATAAAGTCAGCAGGAAAATGATTTAAATTATAAAGTCAGCATGAAAATGATTCAAATTATAAAGTCAGCATGAAAATGATTTAAATTATAAAGTCAGCATGAAAATGATTTAAATTATCAAGACAGCATGAAAATGATTTAAATTATCAAGTCAGCAGGAAAATGATTTAAATTATAAAGTCAGCAGGAAAATGATTTAAATTATATAGTCAGCAGGAAAATGACTCAAATTATAAAGTCAGCAGGAAAATGATTTAAATTATAAAGTCAGCAGGAAAATGATTTAAATTATAAAGTCAACATGAAAATGATTTAAATTATAAAGTCAGCAGGAAAATGATTTAAATTATAAAGTCAGCATGAAAATGATTTAAATTATAAAGTAAGCATGAAAATGATTTAAATTATAAATTCAGCATGAAAATGATTTAAATTATAAAGTCAGCATGAAAATGATTCAAATTATAAAGTCAGCAGGAAAATGATTTAAATTATAAAGTCAGCAGGAAAATGATTTAAATTATAAAATCAGCAGGAAAATGAATTAAATTATAAAGTCAGCAGGAAAATGATTTAAATTATAATGTCAGCAGGAAAATGATTTAAATTATAAAGTCAGCATGAAAATGATTTAAATTATAAAGTCAGCAGGAAAATGATTTAAATTATGAAGTCAGCATGAAAATGATTTAAATTATCAAGTCAGCATGAAAATGATTTAAATTATCAAGTCAGCATGAAAATGATTTAAATTATAAAGTCAGCAGGAAAATGATTTCAATTATAATGTCAGCATGAAAATGATTTAAATTATAAAGTCAGCATGAAAATGATTTAAATTATAAAGTCAGCATGAAAATGATTTAAATTATAAAGTCAGCATGAAAATGATTTAAATTATAAAGTCAGCAGGAAAATGATTTCAATTATAAAGTCAGCAGGAAAATGATTTAAATTATAAAGTAAGCAGGAAAATGACTTAAATTATAAAGTCAGCATGAAAATGATTCAAATTATAAAGTCAGCATGAAAATGATTTAAATTATAAAGTCAGCATGAAAATGATTTAAATTATCAAGTCAGCATGAAAATGATTTAAATTATCAAGTCAGCAGGAAAATGATTTAAATTATAAAGTCAGCAGGAAAATGATTTAAATTATAAAGTCAGCAGGAAAATGACTCAAATTATAAAGTCAGCAGGAAAATGATTTAAATTATAAAGTCAGCATGAAAATGATTTAAATTATAAAGTCAGCATGAAAATGATTTAAATTATCAAGTCAGCAGGAAAATGATTTAAATTATAAAGTCAGCATGAAAATGATTTAAATTATAAAGTCAGGATGAAAATGATTTAAATTATAAATTCAGCATGAAAATGATTTAAATTATAAAGTCAGCATGAAAATGATTCAAATTATAAAGTCAGCATGAAAATGATTTAAATTATAAAGTCAGCATGAAAATGATTTAAATTATAAAGTCAGCAGGAAAATGATTTATATTCTAAAGTCAGCAGGAAAATTATTTAAATTATAAAGTCAGCATGAAAATGATTTAAATTATAAAGTCAGCAGGAAAATGATTTAACTTATAAAGTCAGCAGGGAAATGAATTATCACTAAATTACAAAGTCAGTAGGAAAAAAAATGAGTCATCACTAAATTACAAAAACAGCTGGGAAATGAGTTGTCACTAAATTACAAGGTCAGCAGGGAAATGAGTCATCACTAAATTACAAAGTCAGCAGGGAAATGAGTTGTCACTAAATTACAAAGTCAGCAGGGAAATGTGTCATCACTAAATTACAAAAACAGCAGGGAAATGAGTCGTCACTAAATTACAAAGTCATCAGGGAAATGAATTGTCACTAAATTAAAAAGTCAACAATGAAATGAGTATTCACTAAATTGCAGTCAGCAGGGAAATGAGTCTTCACTAAATTACAAAGTCAGCAGGGAAATGAGTTTTCACTAAATTACAAAGTCAGCCACAAGATAGTCAGTCATTTAATTATAAATTCATATTTAATGTGTAATCTAAGTGTTGTTAAAAATTCTCTTCTGTTGTAATAAATTTTGATAATGAGGAAAAGAAATTGTGTATGTATCTGTGAACAACCTGAATCAAGTTAGTGTATGAATATCAGAATAAGGGATAGAAGAAAAGAATCTAGTCAAAATGACTGACATATTAAACCCAATATGACAGTAGTTAGTAAAAATGAGCAACATATTAATTTCATCCAGTACGAATTTTAAATAAGTATCAAGTAGTAATGATGCATGCATATAAAAGGATGAAAAATACATGTTTAATCCGCTGCTGTTAAGCTGCAAAACTCTATGGTCAAAGTGCTTAGACATGGTCTGCCACTACCAATCCACTGCAACATTCATAAAAGCTCTCTGCCATTACTAATCTACTAGGACATTACATGGAGGATGTCTGTCACTGCCAATCCATTGGAACATTTCATGGAAGCTGTCTGTCACTACCAATCAAATGGAACATTTCATGGAAGCTGTCTACCACTACCAATCCACTGGAACATTTCATGGAAGCTGTCTGTCACTACCAAATCACTGTAACATGTCATGGAAGTTGTCTGCCATTACCAATCCACTGGAATATTTCGTGGAAGCTGGTGTCAAGAACTGCCACTACCAATCCACTAGGACACTTCAATGAAGCTGTCTGTCACTACCAATCCACTAGGACACTTCAATGAAGCTGGTGTCAATGACTACTACTACCAATCCACTGGAACATTTCATGGAAGTTGGTGTCAATCATCAATTGTACACTCCATAGATGAATACATATAAGATATCGGATACTCCGTGAATTCTTCAATGCTGAAACAAACAAACATACCACAAAGAACCAGTATTCTGGCATAGTTGCTTTGTATTTTTTACCAATAATTCTGATTTATCATATGATTTTTTGTGGAGAAACAATAAGAGGTTAAAATGTGACTATATTACTTATGTAAGTAATACGATAAATGCATTTTAAACTACTGACCTATCTGTGATATAGAGAAAAATGATACAAAGATTACTGAAGCTATAAAAGTTTACCTGTCTATGATATAGAGAAAAATGATACAAAGATTACTCAAACTATACAAGTTGACTTATCTGTGATATAGAGAAAAATGATACAAAGATTACTCAAACTATACAAGTTGACTTATCTGTGATATAGAGAAAAATGATACAAAGATTACTCAAACTATACAAGCTGACCTATCTGTGATATAGAGAAAAATGATACAAAGATTACTCAAACTATACAAGTTGATTTATCTGTGATATAGAGAAAAATGATACAAATATTACTCAAGCTATACAAGTTGCAATACTGAATCTTGGAATTCATGGCTCAGTACATGTGACTGTGCTTATAACTACACATGAATTTGCTTACAAGTACATGTAAATGTACTTAAAAGTACATGTGAACTGTTACAAGTACATGTAAATGTACTTAAAAATACATGTGAACTTGTTACAAGTACATGTAAATGTACTTAAAAGTACATGTGAATTTGTTACAAGTACATGTATTTTGCTTACAAGTTGCAATACTGAATCTTGGAATTCATGGCTCAGTACATGTGACTGTGCTTATAACTACACATGAATTTGCTTACAAGTACATGTAAATGTACTTAAAAGTACATGTGAACTTGTTACAAGTACATGTAAATGTACTTAAAAGTACATGTGAACTTGTTACAAGTACAAGTAAATGTACTTAAAAGTACATGTGAACTTGTTACAAGTACATGTATTTTGCTTACAAGTACATGTGAGTGTCTTTACAAGTACATGAGTGTCCTTACAAATGAAGGTGAATATTCATACAAATTACAAGTATGTGTCCGTACAAGTATATGTGAGTGTCCTCACAAGTACACGTGAGCTTGCTTATAAGCACATGTCAGTGTGCTTACAAATACATGGGAGTTTTCTTACAAGTATACATGAGTGTCCTTACAAGTACATGACAGTGTGATTACAAATATATGTGAGTGTGAATACAAGTGCATGTCAGTGTGCTTACAAATACATGTCAATGTGAATACAAATACACGTGAGTGTCCTTACACATACATGTCAGTTTGAATAGAAATACATATCAATATGAATACAAATACATGTGAGTGTCCTTAAACATACATGTCAGTTTGAATAGAAATACATGTCAGTGTGACTACAAATATATGTGAGTGTGACTACAAATATATGTGAGTGTCCTTACACATACATGTCAGTTTGAATAGAAATACATGTCAGTGTGAATACAAATACATGTGAGTGTCCTTACACATACATGTCAGTGTGAATAGAAATACATGTCATTGTGCTGACAAATGTCAGTGTGAATACAAATACATGTGAGTGTGCTTACAAATACATGTTAGTGTGAATACAAATATACATGAGTGTGAATACAAATACATATGTGAGTGGCATGACAAATACATGTGAGTGTCCTAACAAGTATATGGGAGTTTCCTTACAAATAATCATGGTGTTCTTACAAATACATGTCAGTGTCAATACAAATACATGTGAGTGTTCTTACAAGTACATGTCAGTGTCAATACAAATACATGTGAGTGTCCTTACAAGTGCACATATTCCAGCATTATCTTTACTAGGATTACATCAACAGCGGAATGTAGAGTCTGCGAATGTTATATAACTAACTGATTAAAAGAAGTTTTAGTTTCCTTTATTTGCATCAGTGTGTATTACTTGCATCAGTGTCCTTTACTTGCATCAGTTTGTATTACCTGCATCAGTGTGTATTATTTGCATCAGTGTCCTTAATTTGCATCAGTGTGTATTACCTGCACTAGAGTCCATTTCTTGCATCAGTGTCCTTTACTTGCATCAGTTTGTTCTTGATGCAGTGTGTTTATATGGACCTGAACATGGGTAATTATTATATGCACTGTGTGTATAATGGACCTGAACAAGGGTAATTATTGAATTCCTAGTGTGTGTATAATGGACCTAAACATGGGTATTTATTGAATTCCTAGTGTGTGTATAATGGACCTGAGCATGGGTATTTGTTGAATTCCTAGTGTGTGTATAATGGAACTGAACATGGGTAATTATGGAATTCCGAGTGTGTGTATAATGGACCTGAACATGGGTAATTATTGAATTCCGAGTGTGCGTATAATGGACCTGAACATGGGTATTTATTGAATTCCTAGTGTGTGTATAATGGAACTGAACATGGGTAGCTATTGGATTCCGAGTGTGTATAATGAACCTGAACATGGGTAATTATTTAATTCTGAGTGTGTGTATAATGGAACTGAACATGGGTAATTATTTAAATCCGAGTTTGTGTATAATGGAACTCAGCATGGGTAATTATTGAATTCCTAGTGTGTGTATAATGGACCTAAACATGGGTATTTATTGAATTCCTAGTGTGTGTATAATGGACCTGAGCATGGGTATTTGTTGAATTCCTAGTGTGTGTATAATGGAACTGAACATGGGTAATTATGGAATTCCGAGTGTGTGTATAATGGACCTGAACATGGGTAATTATTGAATTCCGAGTGTGTGTATATTGGACCTGAACATGGGTAGCTATTGAATTCCGAGTGTGTATAATGGACATGAACATGGATAGCTATTGGATTCCGAGTGTGTATAATGGACCTGAGCATGGGTAATTATTGAATTCCGAGTGTGTGTATAATGGACCTAAACATGTGTAATTATTGAATTCCGAGTGTGTGTATAATGGACCTGAACATGGGTAATTATTGAATTCCGAGTGTGTGTATAATGGAACTGAACATGGGTAGCTATTGGATTCCGAGTGTGTATAATGGACCTGAACATGGGTAATTATTGAATTCCGAGTGTGTTTATAATGGACCTGAACATGGGTAATTTTTGAATTCCGAGTGTGTGTATCATGGACCTGAACATGGGTAGATATTGGATTCCGAGTGCGTATCATTTTACTGTTTTCATCCCATCCCCTAAGATAGATTTTGTACAGATATCATTTGAATGTCACCATCCCATCCCATCAGATGAATTTTGTATAGATATCATTTAACTATCACTATACGATCCCATAAGTACTACGACGGATTTGGTATAGATATCATTTGACTGTCACCGATTGATCCTATAAGATAGATTTTGTACAGATATCGTTTGACAATCACCATCCGATCCTATACGATGGATGTTGTACACGTATAATTTGAATATCACCATCCTATCCTATAAGATGGATGTTGTACACGTATAATTTGAATATCACCATCCCATCCTATAAGATGGATGTTGTACACATATAATTTGAATATCCCCATCCCATCCTATAAGATGGATGTTGTACACGTATAATTTGAATATCACCATCCCATCCTATAAGATGGATGTTGTACACGTATAATTTGAATATCACCATCCCATCCTATAAGATGGATGTTGTACACGTATAATTTGAATCCCATCCTATAAGATGGATGTTGTACACGCATAATTTGAATATCACCATCCCATCCTATAAGATGGATGTTGTACACGTATTATTTGAATATCACCATCCCATCCTATGAGATGGATGTTGTACACGTATAATTTGAATATCACCATCCCATCCTATAAGATGGATGTTGTACACGTATAATTTAAATATCACCATCCCATCCTATAAGATGGATGTTGTACACGTATAATTTGAATATCACCATCCCATCCTATCAGATGGATGTTGTACACGTATAATTTGAATATCACCATCCCATCCTATAAGATGGATGTTGTACACGTATAATTTGAATATCACCATCCTATCCTATAAGATGGATGTTGTACACGTATAATTTGAATATCACCATCCCATCCTATAAGATGGATGTTGTACACGTATAATTTGAATATCACCATCCAATCCTATAAGATCGATGTTGTACACGTATAATTTGAATATCACCATCCCATCCTATAAGATGGATGTTG
Source organism: Unio delphinus (assembly GCA_029339505.1). Classification (NCBI taxonomy): domain Eukaryota; kingdom Metazoa; phylum Mollusca; class Bivalvia; order Unionida; family Unionidae; genus Unio; species Unio delphinus. Next base: position 2,500,054 of record JAQISU010000103.1, read on the forward strand.
TACACGTATAATTTGAATATCACCATCCCATCCTATAAGATGGATGTTGTACACGTATAATTTGAATATCACCATCCCATCCCTTAAGATGGATGTTGTACACATATAATTTGAATCCCATCCTATAAGATGGATGTTGTACACGCATAATTTGAATATCACCATCCCATCCTATAAGATGGATGTTGTACACGTATAATTTGAATATCACCATCCCATCCTATAAGATGGATGTTGTACACGTATAATTTGAATATCACTATCCCATCCTATAAGATGGATGTTGTACACGTATAATTTGAATATCACCATCCCCTATGTTCACCTAGTCATCATAGCTAAAATATATTGTTGTAAAGAGAATAAAAAGATTTACACCTTAACCTTCATATATATATATATATATATATATATATATATATATATATATATATATATATATATATATATATATATATATATATATATTTATATATACTAGTGATAAATAAATCCAGCACGAATTGCTTGGAAAGAGATAAGCCGGAACCTCTTCAATGCGCAAAGCCACCCCTAAAAAAATAAAAATACAATATATTTGTCCGTGATGACCACATACATTATGATGACAGCGAATTTACACAACTGAAACATTTGGACTCTTATACAGTCCTTCATCAACTGAAATCAAAGACAAATAAGCCAATCTTTCATAATTCAAATTTAACTAAGCTAAATGGTTGTGTACATCTGATTCCCATATAAATGCTTGAGTGATTTCACCATTTAATTTTCAACTGAACCCCACTTTATGCAGACAACTACCTACTGTCAGCTTTAAAAGGTAGAGAGAATTTTCGTACTACATTTTCAGTTCTAGATTCGCCCTTCATATCAACACGAATATTGAAGAAAATAGTTATGAACTAAGCTCAGTACTGACATTTTGGAAAACTTCCACCACGCAAAGAGTACATACAAGTTTAAAAATACTTCCACCATGCAAAGAATACATACAAGTTTAAAAATACTTCCACCATGCAAATAATACATACAAGTTTAAAAATACTTCCACCATGCAAAGAGTATATACAAGTTTAAATATACTTCCACCATGTAAAGAGTACATACAAGTTTAAATATACTTCCACCATGCAAAGAGTATATACAAGTTTAAAAATGCTTCCACCATGCAAAGAGTACATACAAATTTAAATATACTTCCACCATGCAAAGAGTACATACAAGTTTAAAAATACTTCCACCATGCAAAGAGTACATACAAGTTTAAATATACTTCCACCATGCATAAAGTACATACAAGTTTAAAAATACTTCCACTATGATAAGGGTACAGACAAGTTTAAAATTTCCATTTTGCTAAGGGTACAGACACGTTTAAAAGCTTCCACTATGCTAAGACTACAGACAAGTTAAAGAAAACTTCCACAAGGCAAAGAGCACATACAAGTTAAACTAAGAGTCAACAATAATAAGAGTACATACAAGTTTAAAAAGTTCCACAATGCTAAGTGTACAGACAAGTTTATAAACTTTCACTATGCTAAGAGTACAGACAAGTTCAAGAAGTTCCACAATGTTAAGAGTACAGACACGTTTAAACTCTTCCACTATGCTAAGAGTACAGACAAGTTTAAAAACTTCCACTATGCTACAAAAAATCAAATATACGTAGCTATAGTGTGCTTTTTTCTGTTACTGTTTCCAAAGCTATTTCACTTAATATTTCTCTGGTGACATACAATTTATGTTTTGATTTGGAGAAAGATGGGACCTTGGATTTTTTAAAGTAGTTGTGTCCCTCAACAAATAACTTAAAAGGAGTTATTGCTTTGACTTTCATAAATAGAAGAACTGATTATATCCATGCGGTCAGCAGAGTAAACCAATCGGACAAACGAAAATATAAAATATTCTGCTTCATTATTAAATTTATATTCCCCCTTCACACCCAATTAAACCACCGAAAACTGAATTAACCGGTCCTTCTTTCACATCTGGCTGCTTTCATATCATGAAAATTAACCGCTCCTTCTTTGACATCTGTCTTCTGTTTGTAATTCCATGCTGAAACTTTGATACCTATACATTTGGAATTGAAACAAGATAATCTGAGAACTGCTTTTCAGTAAGTGTATACATTACTTAAACGTGGACGTCAGTCAAGAATACAAGTTTGTAGCCGGTTCTTTGTCGTAACAAATGTTCTAAAATAAAACATGTTTATGCACACTTTATGTTCAACCAAATAACACTGGAAAAATTGTCAGAATTTTTTTAGCATGATTATTTTAACATTGGGTTATGGAATGCATTACACGCTTAAAAACATGGTCTATGAACATATGATAGATTATCAAAACATTTGTTGAACATGTTTGATAGGCTGATTTGTCGGCATGTATTCTGAATTTATACCCACCCACCCATTTACTGCTTGGGCATCATCTAGGCCGCTGTTCTGGGTATATTACAAGAATATTATCTGTATCTGTTATGGGTATATTACAAGAATATAATCATTATCTGTTATGGGTATATTACAATAATATAATCATTAGATGTTATGGGTATATTACAAGAATATAATCATTATATGTTATGGGTATATTACAAGAATATAATCATTATATGTTATGGGTATATTACAATAATATAATCATTATCTGTTATGGGTATATTACAAGAATACAATCATTATCTGTTATAGGTATTGACAGACTGATTTGTAGGCATGCATTCTGAATTTACACCCACCCACCTATTTACTGCTTGTGCATCATCTATACCGCTGTTCTAGGTATATTACAAGAATATAATCATTAAATGACCGGGCTTGAACCTTGCATAATCTGGCACAAGCTAGCTCGATATTGGTGATGATGACCTTGACAGTAGTTTTATTATCTTTATCTCCCCGAGTTTGTGCCTCGTACGCCTCTGTACCGTCTACATCAATATAATAGACGATAAACTCGTGATAGCCCCTATAGTAGTTATATCAAGTACACTTATATCGACCCCTTGTTGTACATTTTGTGGACATCCACGTGTTCACTGCGTGATTTTATCATGTGGCGGCTGAGAGAGAAGATACATTGTTCAAATACTTTTATCATCAGAATACACGAGTACTTATCATAACTTGTCTGCCCCGTGTATTTTATTGAATTTATATGTACCTGTTATTATTAGTCTGCCCCGTGTATTTTATTTTATTTCTATGTACCCATTATTATTTGTTTGCCTCGGTTATTTTTTTATTTATATGTACAGTAATAATACATTGTACAAATACTTATGAAAGTACCTTTCCTTTTTAGTCTTCCTTTTTAAAATTTATAAATTTATTTTATATCTACAAATACGTTATAATACGTTGTATAAAATATAAAATTTGGAGAAATGCCAGACAGGTCAGCAAATGGTGTGTCGGATTCGTAATTCAAAGTTCCTGGGTTCGTTGCCTGTCCGTATCAGCCCGTCTGAGTTGCCTCTGTGTATTGTGCGGCCCGCGACTCATTTTGGGATTTTCAAAAAAATGACAATTCATTTTGATTTCTTTTTCTCTCGCCGCCGTTTGAACTTTAACGTTAGCGCTATTTTAACCAAAAGAAACTCTGACTTGCATTTGTATTCGTAGTCTTTCTATTAATTTTCGCGCTCAATGCGGACTTCTGGTTTCAGTTTTCTTACCTAAGTGATCGAGTTGATGTTGAATTAATATTGTAAAGTTGATTTTGCTGCATCTTTATAACATAAAAGCCCGTATAAATGTCTTCTGTTTCGAAAAAAGAAGACTTGGGGACGAAAATAGAGTTTATCAAGTCAAATGTGAGGATTTATATTTTTTCACTGAGGTCAGCGATAAAATTCAATGTCTCATTTGTCAACATACGATATCTGTTCCGGAGGAGTATAATGTGCGTCGGCACTACGAAACAATGCCCCGTGATAAATATGACACTTACGCAGGCAAAATTAAAGAGGATAAAGTTATGCAACTTAAATCAGCATTATGCAAACAAAGAAATTTCTTTACCAATGTTAGTCAGTGCAACGAAGATTCAGTAAGAGCAAATTTCGCTATAAGTGAAATGATAGCAAAGTCATCACGGCCCTTTACAGAGGGTTTGTTTATAAAAGAATGTCTTTTAAAGGCAAGTGACATTTTATGTCCTGGTATAAAGAAACTGTTTGAAGGCATAAGCTTGTCACCCAATACAGTTGCCAACAGGATTACAGATTTAGCAGCTAATGTGGAGAAACAACTAATTGAAACGACTAAGGGCTTTGTAGCATTTTCAATTGCTCTCGACGAAAGCACAGATGTGTCAGATCCCGCACAATGTGCTGTGTTTATCAGAGGTGTAGACTCCAGTTTAAATCTGACAGAAGAATTCCTATTTTTAATACCATTGAAGGGTACTACAACTGGACGTGATATATTTCAAGCCCTGGAAAAATGCATTGAGAAATATGGCTTGCTATGGGATAAAATGGTATCTTTGGCCACAGACGGTGCATAATTTTAAAAACGTGATTAATTTAACATTGGGTTATGAAATGCATTATACGCTTAAAAACAGGGTGTATGAACATATGATAGATGTATCAACAGATTTGTTGAACATGTTTGATAGGCTGATTTATCGGCATGTATTCTGAATTTACACCCACCCACCCATTTACTGCTTGTGCATCATCTATATCGCTGTTCTAGGTATATTACAAGAATATAATCATTAAATGTCCGGGCTTGAACCTTGCATAATCTGGCACAAGCTAGCTCGATATTGGTGGTGATGACCTTGACAGTAGTTTTATTATCTTTATCTCCCCGAGTTTTTGTCTCGTACGTCTCTGTGTCGTCTACATCAATATAATAGACGATAAACTTATGATAGACCAGATAGTACATATCTCATGTACTTTGAAATCGTCCCCTTCTCGTACATTTAGTGGACATCCACGTGTTCACTGCATGATTTGATCATGCGGCGGCTGAGACAGAAGATACATTGTTCAAATACTTATATCATCAAAATACACGAGTACTTGTCATTACTTGTCTGCCCGTGTATTTTATTGAATTTATATGTACCTGTTATTATTTGTCTGCCCCGTGTATTTTATTTTATTTCTATGTACCCATTATTATTTGTTTGCCTCGGTTATTTTTTTATGTATATGTACAGTAATAATACGTTGTACAAATACTTATGAAAGTACCTTTCCTTTTTAGTCTTCCTTTTTTTTAAAATTTATAAATTTATTTTATATCTACAAATACGTTATAATACGTTGTACAAAATATGAAATTTGGAGAAATACCAGACAGCTCAGCAAATGGTGTGTCGGATTCGTAATTCAAAGTTCCTGGGTTCGTTGCCTGTCCGTGTCAGCCCGTCTGAGTTGCCTCTGTGTATTGTACGGACCGCGACTCATTTTGGGATTTTCAAAAAAATGACAATTCATTTTGATTTCTTTTTGTCTCGCCACCGTTTGAACTTTAACGTTAGTGCTATTTTAACCATAAGAAACTCTGACTTGCATTTTTATTCGTAGTCTTTCTATTAATTTTTGCGCTCAATGCGGACTTCTGGTTCTGGTTTTCTTACCTAAGTGATCGAGTTGATGTTGAATTGTAAAGTTGATTTTGCTGCATCTTTATAACATAAAAGCCCGTATAAATGTCTTCTGTTTCGAAAAAAGAAGACTTGGGGACAAAAAGAGAGTTTATCAAGTCAAATGTTAGGATTTATATTTTATCATTGAGGTCAGCGATAAAATTCAATGTCTCATTTGTCAACATACGATATCTGTTCCGGAGGAGTATAATGTGCGTCGGCACTACGAAACAATGCACCGTGAGAAATATGACACTTACGCGGTCTAAATTAAAGAGGATAAAGTTCTGCAACTTAAATCAGCATTATGCAAACAAAGAAGTTTCTTTACCAATGTTAGTCAGTGCAACGAAGATTCAGTAAGAGCAAGTTTCACTATAAGTGAAATGATAGCAAAGTCATCACGGCCCTTTACAGAGGGTTTGTTTATAAAAGAATGTCTTTTAAAGGCAAGTGACATTTTATGTCCTGGTATAAAGAAACTGTTTGAAGGCATAAGCTTGTCACCCAATACAGTTGCCAACAGGATTACAGATTTAGCAGCTAATGTGGAGAAACAACTAATTGAAACGACTAAGGGCTTTGTAGCATTTTCAATTGCTCTCGACGAAAGCACAGATGTGTCAGATTCCGCACAATGTGCTGTGTTTATCAGAGGTGTAGACTCCAGTTTAAATCTGACAGAAGAATTCCTATTTTTAATACCATTGAAGGGTACTACAACTGGACGTGATATATTTCAAGCCCTGGAAAAATGCATTGAGAAATATGGCTTGCTATGGGATAAAATGGTATCTTTGGCCACAGACGGTGCATAATTTTAAAAACGTGATTAATTTAACATTGGGTTATGAAATGCATTATATGCTTAAAAACAGGGTGTATGAACATATGATAGATGTATCAACAGATTTGTTGAACATGTTTGATAGGCTGATTTATCGGCATGTATTCTGAATTTACACCCACCCACCCATTTACTGCTTGTGCATCATCTATACCGCTGTTCTAGGTATATTGCAAGAATATAATCATTAAATGTCCGGGCTTGAACCTTGCATAATCTGGCACAAGCTAGCTCGATATTGGTGGTGATGACCTTAACAGTAGTTTTATTATCTTTATCTCCCCGAGTTTTTGTCTCGTACGTCTCTGTGTCGTCTACATCAATATAATAGACGATAAACTTATGATAGACCAGATAGTACATATCTCATGTACTTTGAAATCGTCCCCTTCTCGTACATTTAGTGGACATCCACGTGTTCACTGCATGATTTGATCATGCGGCGGCTGAGACAGAAGATACATTGTTCAAATACTTATATCATCAAAATACACGAGTACTTGTCATTACTTGTCTGCCCGTGTATTTTATTGAATTTATATGTACCTGTTATTATTTGTCTGCCCCGTGTATTTTATTTTATTTCTATGTACCCATTATTATTTGTTTTCCTCGGTTATTTTTTTTATGTATATGTACAGTAGTAATACGTTGTACAAATACTTATGAAAGTACCTTTCCTTTTTAGTCTTCCTTTTTTTTAAAATTTATAAATTTATTTTATATCTACAAATACGTTATAATACGTTGTACAAAATATGAAATTTGGAGAAATACCAGACAGCTCAGCAAATGGTGTGTCGGATTCGTAATTCAAAGTTCCTGGGTTCGTTGCCTGTCCGTGTCAGCCCGTCTGAGTTGCCTCTGTGTATTGTACGGACCGCGACTCATTTTGGGATTTTCAAAAAAATGACAATTCATTTTGATTTCTTTTTGTCTCGCCACCGTTTGAACTTTAACGTTAGTGCTATTTTAACCATAAGAAACTCTGACTTGCATTTTTATTCGTAGTCTTTCTATTAATTTTTGCGCTCAATGCGGACTTCTGGTTCTGGTTTTCTTACCTAAGTGATCGAGTTGATGTTGAATTGTAAAGTTGATTTTGCTGCATCTTTATAACATAAAAGCCCGTAAAAATGTCTTCTGTTTCGAAAAAAGAAGACTTGGGGACAAAAAGAGAGTTTATCAAGTCAAATGTTAGGATTTATATTTTATCACTGAGGTCAGCGATAAAATTCAATGTCTCATTTGTCAACATACGATATCTGTTCCGGAGGAGTATAATGTGCGTCGGCACTACGAAACAATGCACCGTGAGAAATATGACACTTACGCGGTCAAAATTAAAGAGGATAAAGTTCTGCAACTTATATCAGCATTATGCAAACAAAGAAGTTTCTTTACCAATGTTAGTCAGTGCAACGAAGATTCAGTAAGAGCAAGTTTCACTATTAGTGAAATGATAACAAAGTCATCACGGCCCTTTACAGAGGGTTTGTTTATAAAAGAATGTCTTTTAAAGGCAAGTGACATTTTATGCCCTGGTATAAAGAAACTGTTTGAAGGCATAAGCTTGTCACCCAATACAGTTGCCAACAGGATTACAGATTTAGCAGCTAATGTGGAGAAACAACTACTTGAAACGACTAAGGGCTTTGTATCATTTTCAATTGCTCTCGACGAAAGCACAGATGTGTCAGATTCCGCACAATGTGCTGTGTTTATCAGAGGTGTAGACTAGACTCCAGTTTAAATCTGACAGAAGAATTCCTAGATTTAATACCATTGAAGGGTACTACAACTGGACGTGATATATTTCAAGCCCTGGAAAAATGTAAATTTTAAAAACGTGATTATTTTAACACTGGGTTATGAAATGCATTATACGCTTAAAAACATGGTTTATGAACATATGATAGATGTATCAAAATAGTTCTTATACATATCTGACAGATTGATTTGTTGGTTAGCATTCTGAATTTACACCCACCCACCCAATTGCTGCTTGGGCATCATCTAGGCCGCTGTTCTGGGTACATAACAAGAATACAATCATTATATGTCCGGGCTTGAACACTGCAGAATCTGGCACTTGACAGTATTTTTATCACCTTTATCTCCCCGAGTTTGTGCCTCGTACGTCTCTGTACCGTCTACATCAATATAATAGACGATAAACCCATGATAGCCCCGATAGTAGTTATCTCATGTGCATCGATACCGTCCCGTTCTCGTACATTTAGTGGACATCCATGAGTTTCACAGCGTGATTTGATCATGCGGCGGCTGAGAGAGAAGATACATTGTTTAAAAAAATATATCATCAAAATACACATGTACTTGCCATTACTAGTCTGCCCCGTGTATTCTATTTTATTTCTATATACCTGTTAATATTTGTCTGCCCGTGTATTTTATTTTATTTATATGTACGTAGTATTATTTGTCTGTCACGTGACTCTATTTTATTTATATGTACCTATCATTATTTGTCTGTCACGTGATTTTATTTTATTTATATGTACCTATTATTATTTGTCTGCCTCGTGATTTTATTTTATTTATATGTACCTATTATTATTTGTCTGTCACGTGATTTTATTTTATTTATATGTACCTATTATTATTTGTCTGTCACGTGATTTTATTTTATTTATATGTACCTATTATTATTTGTCTGTCACGTGATTTTAATTTATTGATATGTACCTATTATTATTTGTCTGTAACGTGATTTTATTTTATTTATATGTACCTGTTATTATTTGTCTGCCTCGTGTATTTTATTTTATTTCTATATACTTATTATTATTTGTCTGTCACGTGATTTTATTTTATTTCTATGTACCTATTATTATTTTTCTGCCTCGTGTGTTTTATTTTATTTATATGTACCTATTATTATTTGTCTGTCACGTGATTTTATTTTATTTATATGTACCTATTATTATTTGTCTGTCACGTGATTTTATTGTGCCTCGTACGTCTCTGTACCGTCTACATCAATATAATAGACGATAAACCCATGATAGCCCCGATAGTAGTTATCTCATGTGCATCGATACCGTCCCGTTCTCGTACATTTAGTGGACATCCATGAGTTTCACAGCGTGATTTGATCATGCGGCGGCTGAGAGAGAAGATACATTGTTTAAAAAAATATATCATCAAAATACACATGTACTTGCCATTACTAGTCTGCCCCGTGTATTCTATTTTATTTCTATATACCTGTTAATATTTGTCTGCCCCGTGTATTTTATTTTATTTATATGTACGTAGTATTATTTGTCTGTCACGTGACTCTATTTTATTTATATGTACCTATCATTATTTGTCTGTCACGTGATTTTATTTTATTTATATGTACCTATTATTATTTGTCTGCCTCGTGATTTTATTTTATTTATATGTACCTATTATTATTTGTCTGTCACGTGATTTTATTTTATTTATATGTACCTATTATTATTTGTCTGTCACGTGATTTTATTTTATTTATATGTACCTATTATTATTTGTCTGTCACGTGATTTTAATTTATTGATATGTACCTATTATTATTTGTCTGTAACGTGATTTTATTTTATTTATATGTACCTGTTATTATTTGTCTGCCTCGTGTATTTTATTTTATTTCTATATACTTATTATTATTTGTCTGTCACGTGATTTTATTTTATTTCTATGTACCTATTATTATTTTTCTGCCTCGTGTATTTTATTTTATTTATATGTACCTATTATTATTTGTCTGTCACGTGATTTTATTTTATTTATATGTACCTATTATTATTTGTCTGCCTCGTGTATTTTATTTTATTTATATGTACCTATTATTATTTGGCTGTCACGTGATTTTATTTTATTATATGTACCTATTATTATTTGTCTGTCACGTGATTTTATTTTATTTATATGTACCTATTATTATTTGTCTGCCTCGTGATTTTATTTTGTTTCTATATACTTATTATTTGTCTGCCTCGTGATTTTATTTTGTTTCTATATACTTATTATTATTTGTCTGTCACGTGATTTTATTTTATTTCTATGTACCTATTATTATTTTTCTGCCTCGTGTATTTTATTTTATTTATATGTACCTATTATTATATGTCTGTCACGTGTATTTTATTTTATTTATATGTACCTGTTAGTATGTGTCTGCCACGTGTATTTTATTTTATGTACCTTGTATTATTTGTCTGTCACGTGATTTTATTTTATTTATATGTACCTATTATTATTTGTCTGCCTCGTGTATTGTATTTGATTTATATGTACCTATTATTATTTGTCTGTGACGTGATTTTATTTTATTTATATGTACCTATTATTATTTGTCTGCCTCGTGATTTTAGTTTGTTTCTATATACTATTATTATTTGTCTGTCACGTGAATGTATTTTATTTCTATGTACCTATTATTATTTTTCTGACTCGTGTATTTTATTTTATTTATATGTACCTAGTATTATATGTCTGTCACGTGTATTTTATTTTATTTATATATTCCTGTTATTATTTGTCTGCCACGTGTATTTATTTTATGTACCTATTATTATTTGTATGTCACGTGATTTTATTGTATTTATATGTACCTATTATTATTTGTCTGTCCCGTGATTTTATTTTATTTATATGTACGTTAATAATACGTTATATAAATCATTATGAGAGTACCTTTTCTTTTTAGTCTTCCCTTTTTCAAAATTTATTTTATATCTACAGTTACTTTTTAGTCTACCCTTTTTTAAAATTTATTTTATATCTACAGTTACTTTAAAATACGTTATGCAAAATATAAATTTGGAGAAATGCGAGACAGCTCTGCAAATGGTGTGTTGGATTCGTAATTCTAAGTTCCTTGGTTCGTTGCCTGTCCGTGTCAGCCCGGCTCCGTTGCCTCTGTGTATCATTGGCAAATGCACTCATCTGCTATTTCATCTACATGATAAATACTTTACTGTGTTAAATAGCCGTTACAATCAACATAACTGATAAAGGCACTCATCCCCTATTTCATCACCATGATAAAGGCATTATCGTGTTAAAAAGAGCCGTTACAATCCATGTCACTGAGAAAGGCACTCATCTACTATTTTATCGCAATGATAAAGACATTATCGTGTTAAAAAGAGCCGTTACAATCCACGTCACTGAGAAAGGCATTCATCTACTATTTCTTCGCAATGATAAAGACATTAATGTTTTTTTTTTAATAGATTACCGGTAATGTGTTAAAGAGTCGTTACAATCAACATCACTGAGAAAAGCACTCATCTATTTTTTCATCGCCATGATAAATACATTGTTACGTATATGTGATATAAGTCATTTATATTTATTTTTATTGTTTGTTTGTTAGATTCAAATTTGGCATTTTAAGTTTAAGATTCGTTCATTGAAGGGGGGACCTGTACTTAAGAGAAAATACCAGGTTTTGACCTCATTTCTGACCTGGTTTCAGAGTTGTAAACAAGCTTATACAATAATTGGTTGGTTCCAAGGACAAAATGTATTAAATTATAAACATCTTTCTAATTTAGTTGGGTCATATGCTGTTTACGTGATTTCTTGAGAGATTCTAGAAGGTCGTGACCCCTTTCTTGTTTAAGTAAAAACAGGTATATAAACTATGTTTTTGAGCGAGTTATTCAGTAGAAGTTTGAGCTTTTAGAATACTAAGTTGTGTGTCTTTTATGAGTTAGTTTTAATTACCGGCTACTGGAAATTGTGACAATTCGTTTGGATGAAGAGGAATTATTTTGTTCGTTATCTGGAAAAGAATATGTGCTGATAGAATTTCATTAACAAGAACTGACTTCATCAAGAGACATCGTTTTCCATATTGGATACTTCACTGGAATTCGAACTTAGAATTATTTGGGCATTTTATTACCAGGACTTTTGCAATATCTTTAGTGGATAATATTTTGAATTATTTTAGATTAATTTTGGAATTGATTCTTAAAACCGTAAGTTTATTTTTCTTTTCTGAAAAAAATATTTGTACTCAATGAATTGTTTATTAAGTTGATCAAGCTTGTTATTTTCACTCTTTCTATGTTACTGTTTATTCGAGCCTAAGCACGTAACAACATTAATGTGTCAAAGAGCCATAAGATACAACATCACTGAGAAAGGAACTCATCTCCTAGTTCATCGCCTCAGAGTATAGACAAAGATTGTTTTTTAAAACAACTTCCACTATGCTAAGACTACAGACAAGTTTAAAAACTTCCACTATGCTACGAGTACAGACAAGTTTAAAAATCAAACATCAGATATACGTAACAATATAAATGTTCTAAAATAAAGCATGTTTATGCAATTTTGTGCTGAAGAAAATAACACTGTAAATATTTCAGAATTTTAAAACGTTATTATTTAACATTGGGTTATCGTATGCATTATCCGCTTAAAAACATGGTTTATGAACATATGATAGATGTATTAACAGATTTGTTGTACATATTTGGTTGATTTGTCGGCATGTATTCTGAATTTCCACCCACCCACCCAATAACTGCTTGGGCATCATCTAGGCCGCTGTTCTGGGTATATTACAATAATATAATCATTATCTGTTTTGGGTATATTACAAGAATTAAATCATTATATGTTATGGGTATATTACAAGAATATAATCATTGTATGTTATGGGTATATTACAATAATATAATCATTATATGTTATGGGTATATTACAAGAATATAATCACTTTATGTTAAGGGTATATTACAATAATACAATCATTATCTGTTCTGGGTATATTACAATAATATAATCATTATCTGTTCTGTGTATATTACAAGAATATAATCATTATATGTTATGATTCAAGTTAGCTCGATAATGGCGATGATGACCTTGACAGTAGTTTTATCATGTATATCTATCCTGAGTGTGTGCCTCGTACGTCTCTTTACTGTCTACATCAATTTAATAGACGATAAACTTATGATAGACCAGATAGTACATATCTCATGTACTTTGAAATCGTCCCCTTCTCGTACATTTAGTGGACATCCACGTGTTCACTGCATGATTTGATCATGCGGCGGCTGAGAGAGAAGATACATTGTTCAAATACTTATATCATCAAAATACATGAGTACTTGTCAGTACTTGTCTGCCCCGTGTGTTTTATTTTATTTATATGTACCTGTTATTATTTGTCTGCCTCGATTATTTTATTTTATTTATATATACCTGTTATTATTTGTTTGCCTCGTGTATTTTATTTTATTTCTATGTACCTGTTGTTATTTGTCTGCCCCGTGAACTATAGTTACACAATACTAAAGTAACATATAGTCAACAATAATTAAACAATACTAAAGCAGCAAATGGTCAATAATAGTTACACAATACTAAAATAGCAATAGTCAATAAATATTACACAATACTAGAGTAGTAAATAGTCAATGATAGTTGCACAATACTAAGGTAGCAATTGGTCCATGATAGTTTCACAATTCTAAAGTAGTAAATAGTCAATGATACTACACAATACTAAAGTAGCAAAAAGTCAATAATAATAATAATGAATACACAAAAGTAACAAATTTTCTTCACTCCACAATCTACAATCTCAGTTCTGTACACAAAACCTATCCAATTTTCTCCACTCCACGTCCTGCAATCTCAGCTCTGTACACAAAACCTATCCAATTTTCTCCACTCCACGTCCTACAATCTCAACTCTGTACACAAAACCTATCCAATTTTCTTCACTCCACGTCCTGCAATCTCAACTCTGTACACAAAACCTATCCAATTTTATTCACTCCACGTCCTGCAATCTCAACTCTGTACACAAAACCTATGGAATTTTCTCAACGATAACCGATTTAGACAAGGATCTGACTTAACATTCATCGGTATACTATACATTTCTGTCGGACATGTGAAAATAAATAGGGTAATGTAATTATTGAAACCATTGTATGGACGCCATGTAAATATAATTAGGGTAATGTAATTAATGAAAGCATTGTAAGGACTCCATGTAAATATAAATAGGGTAATGTAATTAATGAAACCACTGTATGGAAGCCTTGTAAATATAAATAGGGTAATGTAATTAATAAAACCACTGTATGGACGCCATGTAAATATAAATAGGGTAATGTAATTAATGAAACCATTGTATGGACGCCATGTAAATATAATTATGGTAGTGTAATTAATGAAACCACTGTATGGAAGCCTTGTAAATATAAATAGGGTAATATAATTAATGAAACCACTGTATGTACGCCATGTAAATATAATTAGGGTAATGTAATTAATGAAACCATTGTAAGGACGCCATGTAAATACAATTATGGTATTGTAATTAATGAAACCATTGTATGGACGCCATGTAAATATAATTATGGTAGTGTAATTATTGAAACCATTCCAAGGACTCCATGTAAATATAATTATGGTAGTGTAATTATTGAAACCATTGTATGGACGCCATGTAAATATAATTAGGGCAGTGTGATTAATGAAACCATTGTAAGGACGCCATGTAAATATAATTAGGGCTGTGTAATTAATGAAACCACTGTATGGACGCCATGTAAATATAATTAGGGTAATGTAATTAATGAAACCATTGTATTGACGCCATGTAAATATAATTAGGGTAATGTAATTAAAAGACTCAATGTAAATATAAAGAGGGTAATGTAATTATTGAAACCATTGTAAGAACTCCATGTAAATATAGGGAGGGCAGTGTAATTAATGAAACCACTGTATGGACGCCATATAAATATAATTAGGGCTGTGTAATTAATGAAACCATTCTAAGGAATCCATGTAAATATAAATAGTGTAATGTAATTAATGAAACCGTTGTATGGACGCCATGTAAATATAATTAGGGCTGTGTAATTAATGAAACCATTGTAAGGACTCCATGTAAATATAAATAGGGTAATGTAATTAATGAAACCGTTGTATGGACGCCATGTAAATATAATTAGGGCTGTGTAATTAATGAAACCATTGTAAGGACTCCATGTAAATATAAATAGGGTAATGCAATTAATGAAACCGTTGTATGGACGCCATGTAAATATAATTAGGGCTGTGTAATTAATGAAACCATTGTAAGGACTCCATGTAAATATAATTAGGGCTGTGTAATTAATGACACCATTGCAAGGACTCCATGTAAATATAATTAGTACAGTGTAATTATTGAAACCATTGTAAGAACTCCATGTAAATATAATTAGGGCAGTGTAATTAATGAAACCACTGTATGGACGCCATGTAAATATAATTATGGTGGTGTAATTATTGAAACCACTGTCAGGACTCAATGTAAATATAAATAGGGTAATGTAATTAATGAAACCATTGTATGGACGCCATGTAAATATAATTAGGGCTGTGTAATTAATGAAACCATTGTATTGACGCCATGTAAATATAATTAGGGCTGTGTAATTAATGACACCATTGCAAGGACTCCAGGTAAATATAATTAGTACAGTGTAATTAATCGAACTTTTCTAAGGACTCCGTATAAGCAGAATTAGGACAATATAATTCATTGACCATTGTAAATAAAACCATTGTAAGGACGCCATGTAAATATAATTAGGGCAGTCTAATTAATGTAAACATTGTAAACATGCAAATATAATCAGGATAGTCGTTGTAAGTACTCCATGCAAATATAATTATGGTAGTGTAATTAATACATTCGTTGTAAGGACTCCGTGTAAACATAACTAAGGCAGTGCAATTAATGAAATAGTTGTAAAGACTCCATGCAAATAAATGTAGAGAAGTGTAATTAATGAACCCGTTGTAAGGACTCCATGTAAGCTCCTAAAATAATTAGGGCAGATTAATTGATTAAAAAAAACAGAGTTAGGGTTCCATGCAAATAGAATCAGGATAGTGAAATAAATGGAACCAATATAAGGACTCCATGCTAATAGAAATATGGTAGTGTAATTACCATTTTTGTAAGTTTTTGGTATTACAAGGCCGGGAATCGACCCCACGACCTCCAGTTTCGGCGGCGAACACTCTAACCATTAGGCCATCGGAGCGGTGCCTTAGTGGTTTGAGCGTCTGCCGTGGATGACCTAGCTAATCTAATTTGGTCACCGCTGCTTACATAAGTGATCTATTCCCAAGCGTGAGCTTTTATTTCGCGTGCGTTACTTTGTTATTAAACTTGTTCAGACAATCACATAATCTTTTTTATATTTGGTTTACTCTAATACGTACACAGTTTTTGTATCGTTGACTTATTTAATTACGTACACAGTTTTTGTATCGTTGACTTATTTAATTACGTACACAGTTTTTGTATCGTTGACTTATTTAATTACGTACACAGTTTTTGTATCGTTGACTTATTTAATTACGTACACAGTTTTTGTATCGTTGACTTATTTAATTACGTACACAGTTTTTGTATCGTTGTCTTATTTAATTACGTACACAGTTTTTGTATCGTTGTCTTATTTAATTACGTACACAGTTTTTGTATCATTGACTTAATTAATTACGTACACAGTTTTTGTATCGTTGACTTATTTAATTACGTACACAGTTTTTGTATCGTTAACTTATTTAATTACGTACACAGTTTTTGAATCGTTGACTTATTTAATTACGTGCAAAAGTTTGTGTATATTCAATCATTCAATTATTTCAGCACGTTTGATTATTTTAAACTGCACAAAATATTCAGGTCAATATAATAATATTATCAAAGTCTGTGTTCAGACACAACTATTGGAAATTAATTACATTTTATTTTAACAAAATGGTTGCTATAGCAACAAATGAACCAGTGCAATCTGTAGCAAAATTAGCGAGATTTTTAAAATGCACCAAATAATCAAGCTATTATATTAATAACAAAGACTATGTTCGGACACCAAATATTCATACTATTATATTAATATCAAAGACTATGTTCAGACAACAAATATTCATACTCTTATATTAATATCAAAGACTATGTTCAGACACCAAATATTCAAGATATTATATTAATATCAAAGACTATGTTCGGACACCAAATATTCATAATATTATATTAATATCAAAGACTATGTTCGGACACCAAATATTCAATCTATCTTAATAATATCAAGAATTATGTTCGAACATTCAAGATGTACTTGTCCTGATAATAATCAACATGAACGGGTGCATATAATACTGTCATATACATAATATTCATGTCTTAAACACATTATATATGTCCATATAATACTATTATATCTGTTTAATATTATTAATGTTATATATACAATATTCATGTATATATAATATTATTATGTCTACAAAATTATAATATTTCAAGATAATATTAATAATGTCATATACACAATATTCATATCCATATAATATTATTATGAAAGTCCGTATCTAGACAAAATTAGGGCAAAGCTTAAAAAAGATAATTCTTATATTGAAGATTAGTTACAATTAATTTTAGCTGAATATCCGTTCACACAAGAAATAGACTACATCCAAAGTTGTATAGATATTCAGGATTAAATATTAATTAAAGTCAGAAAAGCGGAGAGGAAGAAATTGGGGTAAGTAATAATATGTTGGCCACTCATTCATGTATATATTTCCAAGAAGGTGAGTGTAGTAAACGTCATTTGCAACGTTCTTCGTGGAACAAACGAGAAGAAAATATGATTAAATTTATGAAGTACATTGACGACGATTATCGTCGACATTTTGTCAGCAACTAAAATGCGTAATTACGAGGAAAACTACGGGTTTCACCATTAGTTAATAACGAGGCAAACCCTTGACTCTTCCTGTGAAGGAGGTTGTGGGTAGGATGGATGTCAATTCGGGATCAGTCGGCTATCACCATATGAAATTAAACTCGGTGGACAAACTAGTATTGAGTCATCAGTCAGTATTTATGAGCATTTGTCCATGAATTCAATGCAAACATTCGTGGTGATGGATTGAGAATTTGTCCATGAATTCAATGCAAACATTGGTGGTGATGGATTGAACATTTGTCTATGAATTCATTGCAAACATTCTTGGTGATGGATTGAGCATTTGTCCATGAATTCAATGCAAACATTCGTGGTGATGGATTGAGCATTTTTCCATGAATTCAATGCAAACATTCGTGGTGATGGATTGAGCATTTTTCCATGAATTCAATGCAAACATTTGTGGTAATGGATTGAGAATTTGTCCATGAATTCATTGCAAACATTCGTGGTGATGGATGCTTTCAACGTGTGTCTAATGTACTAGAAAGTCATTCTGTTATACATTCCATGCAAATAATTTTGAAACCTTGTCTTGTTACGCTTACAAATACTCAACAAGAAATATCGAATAACACATTGAAAGAAAGACACAACTAAACACAAAGATGGAAAAGGAAAGAAATCAATAAAGGAGATATGGGCAGATCAAGAAACAAGCAAATACGGCATCACATAGCTTTTGGAAATAGGAATAAATGATATAACTCCTGACATATTACTTTTATTTGAATCAGTCTTAATTTTTAGTGAGCCTAATTATTAAATGAATTCTAGATTGCATTTTCTCAACCTCACTTAACTGGCATCACATTTTTAAAAACACGAATAATTTGTATACTGTAATTGTCAGATAGAATGTTTGTCCCTCCTATGGAAGGTCAAGACCAATCTGTTGTTAAATGCAACGATATCAACACGTTATAAATAAATTTCTAGGTGAACGTTTACCGCAGCTCCTAAAGCAAATACGTTTCTCGTTGTTTACTGTTTAAAAGGTGAAAACAAATGAACAATGAATTCAAGGGTAAACATTATTAATAACACATATCATACTTTACAGTCATAAAGTATCAAGTAATTAATCTACAGTAATAAATTATCAAGTATCACTAGACACATATATTAGACTACGGTCCTAAAGTATCTACTAGCATTGACACCTAGTGGACACGGTACACTACGGTCCTAAATACTCTTGTATCATTGACACCTCGGGAACACTACGGTCACAAAGTATCCAGTAGCATTGATACACTAATGTCCTAAACTATCCAAGATCATTGACACATGGCGTACACTACAGTCCTAAATTATCACGTATTGACACTTAGCGTACACTACAGTCCTAAATTGTCATATTTCGCTTGACACTAGCCTAAAGTGCAGTCCTAACGTATCAGGTAACACTGGTTATTATTGTTTTTTCTACACTAAATTTTCCAAGGAGAATTTATATTTGTATTAAGATTCATATCGAATCAAAAGAATTTGTGTAGACTGTAACCAAACACACAGCCACTTATCGGGTTGTAAGAACACACGGCGTTAACACGAGTTTCCATATAGATCATGCCTTTTAGATGGCCAGGTATGGGACCGACCTTGCACCAGATATTGAACTATACATGCATTAAGATGATAATACGAATCCGGTTAAAGATGCTTACCCATGTGATTTGTCATATGACCTACCCAGGTACCGGAATATATATAACACATATAGTTAATAAATCAGATACAGACGAACGCGCCATCAAACGTAACACGAACCTGCGGGTCTTTCTCATTCGTCTCGCCAGTGTTTCCAACTAAGGACTCACACATTTCCATAACGTACTCTCTTATCATTCGTCTCGCCAGTGTTTCCAACTTAGGACTCACACATTTCCTTCACGTACAACGATACCTGCGACTCTTTCGTCATTCGTCTCGCCAGTGTTTCCAACTAAAGACACACATTTCCATCAACTGCTGAGCTGCTTATAAGGTAACATTTTAAAACGTTAATAACATTTTCTAAAAATAAACAAAGCAATTGTCTTCCTAATTTACACAATTTATATCGTTTGAAAGCTATACACTAAATATGTAGATTGGAAATACGAATAAAATAAGGCGGAATAATGTGGGTAAGGGTGAATACAAAATAAGGTGGAGTCGTGTTGGTAATTGTAAACACAATTAGGCGGGGTAGTGTAGGTAAGTGTTATTACAATACAGCATAGGTTTGTTGGTAAGTGTGAATACAACAAGGCAGATTTGTGTATGTAAGTGTGATTACCAAGCAGATTTATTTTTAGATGAATTTGTGAATACAACAAGGCACATTTGTGTATGTAAATGTGAATACAACAAGGCAGATTTGTGTATGTAAGTGTGAATACATCAAAGTAGAGTTGTTTGGGGTAAGTGTGGAATACAACCAGGTAGAGATGTGTGGGGTACGTGTAAATACAGTAATAAAGAGTTGTGTAAGTGTGAATACAGTAAGACATAGTTGTGTAAGTGTGAATACAACAAGGCAGAGTTGTATATGTAAGCGTGAATACAACTAGGCAGATTTGTGTTATGTAAGCGTGCATACAGCTAGGCAGATTTGTGTATGTAAGTCTAAATACAACAAGGCAGATTTGTGTATGTAAGTATGAATGCAGCAAGGCAGATTTGTGTATGTAATAGTGAATACAACAAGGCAGATTTGTGTATGTAATAGTGAATACAACAAGGCAGATTTGTGTATGCAAGCGTACATACATCAAAATAGAGTTGTTTGGGGAACGTGTGAATACAACCAGGAAAAGTTGTGTGGAGTACGTGTACATTCAGTAAGACGGAGTTGTGTAAGAGTGAATACAGTTAGACAGAGTTGTGTAAATGTGAATACAGTAAGACAGAGATGTGTAAGTGTGAATACAGTAAGACAAAGTTGTGTAAATGTGAATATAGTTAAGACAGAGTTGTGTAAGTGTGATACAGTAAGACAGAGTTGTGTAAGTGTGAATACAACAAGGCCGAGTTGTGTAAGTGCGAAAGCAGTAAGACAGAGTTGTGTAAGTGTATATACAACAAGGCCGAGTTGTGTAAGTGTGAATACAGTAAGACAGAGGTGTGTAAGTGTATATACAACAAAGCTGAGTTGTGTAAGTGTGAATACAGTAAGACAGAATTGTGTAAGTGTGAATACAACAAGGCCGAGATGTGTAAGTGCGAAAGCAGTAAGACAGAGTTGTGTAAGTGTATATACAACAAGGCCGAGTCGTGTAAGTGTGAATACAGTAAGACAGAGGTGTGTAAGTGTATATACAATAAAGCCGAGTTGTGTAAGTGTGAATACAGTAAGACAGAGTTCTGTAAGTGTACATACAACAAGGCAGAGTTGTGTAAATGTGAATACAGTAAGACAGAGTTGTGTAAGTTTACATACAACAAGGCAGAGTTATGTAAGTGCGAATACAGTAAGATTATTCACAGTTAGGATGTAGAGTAGACAATTTTGCTTTAACAATTAGACCTTAATGCTTTCTAAATTTATTTGCTTGCGGTATTTCATTTAGTGGGATCAACCATTACTATAATAATAATAATAATAATAATAATAATAATAATAATAATAATAATAAAAATAATAATAATAATAATAAAATGAAGATCAGTCAATCAGTCATTCACAGGATGAAGTTGTATGACTGCAGCATTCGCAAACCCTCACGTTTATTTGTAAACCTTTCGATTTTGAACAAAAAAACAAACATCAATGATATAGAAAAATATGTTTTATGTTCAACCTTCTTCAACGAATGGACAGGCTATATATGGCGGCCATTATTTTTGCTGGAGAAAGAAATCCGATAAAGCCCGGGAAGAAACAACCATGCCCTGAAGTATTTTTCACCTACCATCATTGCCCTAAGGCTCAAAACCTTTGCAAACAGGGTTGAGATGTTGACAGTGTGGCGATCGCCTTAGATCATTCGGCCCAGCTGGATCCACACACAACAGTTTGTCATTTTTCATCAATTTATAATGTCATGGTGGTAGTAATAGTCGTAGTGAATCCGCCCTATTGTATTTACACTTTCCTACATGAATACATAAGTATCTGCTCTAACAATAAGTCTGCAAGAATCCTCTAATATAGTACAAAACCAACATGACTACAAGATACATGTAATATAACACAAATCCAGGAAGACTACCATTTACCTCTAATATGATATAAGAGTAGTAGGACGAGGTTGTACCTCTAAAATTATACAAGACCAGTATGACGAGAATGTACTTCTAATAGGATACAAGACCAGTAAGACAAAATAACTATACTATGATACAATATCAGGAAGACTACAATATACCTCTAATATGATACAAGACCAGTCGGACGAGATTGCACCTCTAATATAATACAAGATCAGTAAGACTACGACATACAAGTAATAGGATACAAGACCAGTAAGGCGAGATTGTACATCTAATAGGATACAAGATCAGTAAGACAAGATACCTATACCATGATACAATATCAGGAAGACAACAAAATAATTCTAATATGATACAAGACCAGTAGGACGAGGTTGTACCTCTAAAATGATGCATAACCAGTAAGACTACCAAATACCTCTTATATGATACAATACCAGTAGGACGAGATTGTACCTCTAATATGATACAATACCAGGAAGATGACACGATATGATAAAGGAAATATAAGTATCCAAGATACATCTAAGACTGCTAAATAAATTAAGATCAATGTATGCATATACAGTGGAGCCTCGTTAATCCGGACTCCGTTTATCCAGAAACCTCGCTATCCGGACATAATTCAACGGGAACGGAATTCCTAAACGTTAATTTGCTCCGTTAATCAAGAAATCCGCGTTCCGGATCCAGAAATCTAAATCAGGGATCGAAGTGTAAAATTACATTAAAACTTGTCTCGATAATCCGGAAAAAATCTGTCCAAAAATAAGATAATTCGACAAATCTTATATGAAAATACAGTCAGTAGAATAATACATAAAACACAATAGCGAAGCCCTTGAGAATTTATGGCAACTATCAATAACTAAGTAGCGTGACCATTTTATAACCAGCGATTGTATAAACAATGCATGTTTTAGCTAGTCGCCGACGGGGTGTTAATAACTAAATAAACTTTACACAGGGATCAAAACGTGGATGCTTTCTGACATAACCTATGGTAAAACAAATTAAAATTGTTATTAAGCCTCTTTGTTGTGTACCAATTGTATGTAACAAGCACAGTTTTTTGATGGCTATACAAATACAGTGGACAGATATTAGCTGTGGACAGCATAGGGCTGTATAGGGCTGTGGACAGTATAGGGCTGTATAGGGCAGTGGACAGTATAAGGCTGTATAGGGCAGTGGATACATAGGGCTCATTAGCAACTGTAACAGCTGTAAATATCACTATAAAAATGACCGCATTTTATTAGTTTACCATAACGCATTTAACTGCGAAATAACATGGTAAATAAATTAATAGATGTATTCATTAATTTATTTCAACTGGTATTGAATATACATTACATTACATTTAAAGCTTGCATATATATGTACATATATACGCTGTGATGATATCGTAATTTTTTTTTTGTTTTTCATGATTCAATTATCTGGAAAACTCGTTAATCCGGACATATCCACTGGGAACGAATGTGTCCGAATTAACGAGGCTCCACTGTACATCATTGTGGAAAAATCATATCTCTCTCTCTCTCTCTCTCTCTCTCTCTCTCTCTCTCTCTCTCTCTCTCTCTCTCTCTCTCTCAATGACCGTATACATCTCTTTGAATCAGCATTTCCTCCATAGTAATTCGCGGTGTAATGTAAGAATTACAGAAGATTTTCACAAAATTTCTACATTTTGGACGTTAAAGTCAAAGGCCCATTTCGTTTTTAAAACAATATAACACGATGAGTCTGTTTGCAGCTGCACAAAGGTTGTCTTATTTCGAATCTTTTTTTTACGGAACAAATTGTACATGTGACCTTTTAGACATTTTATTTTACAAGGAATATGATATATCTACACTAATTTATTAAAAATTAAATAGTAGTTGTGTACATAACATTAAGACCTGTATATATTTTATTTAAGAAGCAAACCGATGTCTCTACAATAACTTACGAAATTAAATAGTAGTTGTGTACTTAAAATTAACACCTGTATATATTTTATTTCAGAAACAACCCGATGTCTCTACAATAATTTATGAAATTAAATAACAGCTGTGTACATTATATAGACATGAATAGAATGTTTCCGTCTATATGTTTCAGCTCAACCCTCATACCGCATTGAGAAAGGTTGATAACTCAATTGGAGTCAATAACCGTGAAATCTCATCCCACCGTCACCATGGCAACAGGAGGACAGAACGAGGTTGGACGGAATCTGGTCCAAGTAATGAAGTTCGAATTAGAAAATCGTAAGTGATGTATAGGTTACATATACAAATACATTTTCATTTTATTACCAATCTCTGGCATTAAAATAAGTAATCCCGTAATAGACATGGCTCCCATTAAAGGGAACTTAAACAATTTTTTAATTTTTGTATTCCTAATTAAAATAAATAATTATAGGCCGGCCCAAATTGAGACAGGAACTGTACAACCAAATAAATTCGTACAGATTCTGTATCAAGGCAGACGGACCTAAAAATATAAATATTATTAGATAAATTGAAGCATACTAAAAATTTTAAATAACACAATTCAATTTATCCGAAATTCAAAAGTAAATTAAATTATAATAAACTAAATAAAGAGACTGTCTCCCATTTATAGAAGACAAAAGGTAAGACAACTGGAGATACAAATTTGGGTGAAATGGCAATCCTTTACACAAATACAAGATATATACTTTATACAGCAACAGACAAATAGCACCAACACAAATAGCAAACACA
Organism: Unio delphinus; assembly: GCA_029339505.1. Taxonomy (NCBI): domain Eukaryota; kingdom Metazoa; phylum Mollusca; class Bivalvia; order Unionida; family Unionidae; genus Unio; species Unio delphinus. The sequence continues at coordinate 2,525,258 of JAQISU010000103.1, forward strand.
AGGATAATAGAAAACCACCAGCCATGGTCAAAAAACAAATACAAACGTAGACTACTAGTTGTGGGTAGATCAATTCCCACCTAGTAAGGATCTAAGGAAATAACATTAGGGATATTACAAATACCCTGAATCAAATATATAACCCCGATGGGGAAAAATTAAATGGGGCGTTAAATGGAAAATAAAAAACAACAAACAACATACTTGGGGGAACACATACATACATACAAACTTTTATTTTTTATTGGGGGAGGGGGGGGGCATCTGTCTGGTGCCTCCCCCAAAAAAAGCAAAAAAGTAAAATAAGTACATGCAATAGAAAGAACAAGGAGCAACACGCCTTGTAAACGTCAACAAATAATGTATTTCCTTAGAATACAATGACACTTTAACAAAGGAACGTCAGGTATTGCGAATTGAACTCTATAGTGGTGATTGGATCACAATAACAAAAATACAAGACTATAAAATTATTCCATATTTCAATATATACTCAATTCACTATTTCCAAGAATGTTATTTTTGTAGAGACTTTATATTTCCAAAGTATTGATTTGTATCCACATATTATTTAAATGCTATATATTCTGTACAGGATATTATTTTGTCATGTGCAAACTTTTGATGTTAAATAATCGCTCAATCCCGTCCCACCGTCAAATGGTTAGTATCCACCACATTGGACAGGTCACAGATACTTTTTATTCAGTGGTGCAATCAGAGATTCAACAACACATTTTCTTCGCTCACCTCCTGAGTGATATCGGTTTGAATAGATCACATCTATGGACGGGTAGTACCGCCAAAAAGTATATGCATACATTTTCTATTTTTCCTTGATGCATTACTTTAAATGGCAGTTTACAAGTATTACTTTCCTAATTCCATCCATGTATATTGTATTCTTCATGAATGCATTGAAGCAGAATTGTATGTGGTACTTTCCTTCTGCATTATTGTAAATGGCGGCTTGCAAATACTTCATTCATGACTTTTCCAATGACTGGATGTGCTCGACTAGACCTAACTCATAATCAGGCTTGAAAACAGTAGTCTTACTTCCTAGTTTTGACACTCCAGGTAGCGAAACCTTCAAATCTCTATGTCTGCGAAATTTTTCATTTGGAATTCCGTAATTCCTGGAAGTCCCATAATTCCCCCCGGACAGTTTTCTGTCTGTAAATTCGCAAGAACTGCAAAGAAGAGTATAGAATAATTTCAGGCATGCGAACGGTTAAATGTTGTAAACTTTTTAACTTACCGAGTACCTTCAAGTACGAGCATGTATCAGATGGAAAATAAAAGTTGATATATATAGTGAATTGATCAGAGATAGCATAAGGCTATACATGTAGTGAAGTGATCAGAGATATCATAAGGCTATACATGTAGTGAAGTGATCAGAGATATCATAAGGCTATACATGTATTGAATTGATCAGAGATAATCATAAGGCTGTACATGTAGTGAAGTGATCACAGATATCATAAGGCTTGGCCGTTTCCTTCAACAAGTAAGTTATATTCTGTATATCATGGACATTTAACTTGATAATCTCTCTCAATCTATCTATCTATCTATCTATCTATCTATCTATCTATCTATCTATCTATCTATCTATCTATCTATCTATCTATATGCCGGAAATATTCATGATGCGGCACATATATATCTGAACCGCTCAAATCAAATAAAAGTGTGTATATTATTTAAATGCTAAAGTTCCTTAAAGGATTGGATTTGGACAGGTCTGGGGAGTACCTATTGACACTAAATAACAAATTCATCAGTAGTATATGGGGATACTCTAGCGAGAATGGGAAATCCAGTCAAAAAGGTCGTGGGAACATCTAGCGACAAAGGGAATTTAACATGGGGAAATGTAACATGGAGCGAATGGGGAATTGAACATAACGACAAGTATTGGGTCACTTTAGTGTCATGGGGACCTTAACGTTAAAAATGGGTATATAAAAAATTAGTGTTAATGGGAATTTAACATGGGAATGTCACCTGGAGTTCTAAGCAAATTGAAAATTGGTGACTCCATAGTGTTTATAGGGTCAAAACTATTGGTAGGGTAAAATGTACGTGTAGGGACAAGGGGCTGATAGGGACAAACATAGATATACAGAAAGAAACAAATACACATTAAAACACACAGAAAAGAGGGCAGAGATGTTCTAAAGAAAGACCCAAAGATAATAAAAGTCTACGATATGGGTTTAGTCTAAGCACTTTCCATTTAAAACGTTCAAATCTGGACATGGAGCAAATCTATTCACATGTCATCTATTTCTTGGATCTAGTAAAAATACTTTTAAAATTAAAGTTCATGCCTTCAAAAAAGACCCTTCTTTACATACAACGCATAAGCATTTCATATAAGAATGACACTTTTCATACAACAATTAATATCCATTTTTAAGAAAAAAGCTAAACCAAAACAAGTAACAAACAATCAAATAGGAGAAAGTTCATGCTGCTTTCTATATCTGTCACACACATTGTTTAAATCTGGTCAGCTATCGCTTGTGGCTCAGCGTAGATGTTTCTCATTACGTACCCCTTTCATTCGTAAATCTGCTTGAGTCTTACGCTCGATACTTGGTGTGTGAAATCTTTCATCTTTCTCCCTTGGCAGTGTTAGTCACAATGAACTATCGGTCTTAGACTTTGTCCCTTTTTATATGCTGACCAACATCGACGTGACCGTACGGTAAAGTGAAGTGATTGGGAAGCCGCACTCTCTTCTGGTACACGATTTGATAGACTTTTTTCCAAAGACCTACTGACGATTTGGTGTGTGGGTAGACGTACCATCTTGTGCGGTTCGTGGGTGGTCACTTTAACAGTTTCATCCTGTCCAGACTTCAAGGCTTTTAGCACGTCAAAGTTCACCACTCGACTGGTGCGATAATTGAGAGTCAATCCTTTCACTTTACATTCGGTGGGTATTTCTCCTTGACGGTTTCGGTATTCGTAACCGTAATCTTTAGGACCGCCATTTGCAAAACTTAGAATCTTGTCGTCGGGATGTTCATCTGTCCAGGCTTCTAAACGGTCTCCTTCGATGTCAGGGTCACGTTGACCGAGGCGATTGATGTAGATGCAGCTGTCCGTGTCAAAATACAGGAAGCGATCTCCTAGGAGTTCTAACACTTCGTACAATTTTAAGCGAGCATGGGCTGTCACGTAAGCCGCAATGATGACATTTCCGAATTTGTCGGCTTCTGCAAAGTCTAGTTCTTCTTCGTAATTGACTAAGATCAAGTCCTCACGAATGACGTCCACGTGTTTGATGTATTTGGTTTTGTCGTGAATCATCTGGAAGTAGCGGGAAGGTTCGGACAAATACTCCCTCTTGGGTAAAGACGGTCGATGTGCCATTTCACCACACAAGCAATTTAACATCACTTTGACAACCGATCGCCATCCTCCGTTTTTCTCGATGTGATCTAAAGTGATACCTTACTGCTCTCTATATTTTTCTTTGAATATCTTTTGTTCTTCGGGAGTGTGGCACCAGAAAGGGTAGCCGCTAGCTTCTTGTTTTAGTTTCAAAAAGGCATCTACGTAGTCTGCAAAAATACCTTTCCGTGTCTCGTCGCCCTTGCGGTATTGTTGCGTCTTTGGAAAGTGGTAAATTTCGTGCACTTCTAACAGTCGGTATCCCAGGTCCAGAGATTTAAACAATTCTACGCTAACCCACCTTCCTGTCAAGGCGCGTTCTTCCCGGCTGTGCTGACAAGGTTGGTCTTGGTTGCACGTTTCGGCACAAGTTCGATACAAAGGAAACATCAGTTTCCCTTGGTAATGGTGCGGTAAAACAGGATGGTACATGTCCGTAGGAGGGAAGACTTTGCACTTGATCAATCATTCGTACTGTCGAATGTGGTACAGGTCATTGTGTTCTGTCATCAATTGTGGATGAAAAGTGACAATATTTGCACACGTAAAGATACAGAGAACACACGTCCAAGTATTTGATTTCTTCTCCCTTCTCCTCGTTCGCCTGGTACAGCAAACAGGTGGCATTCGTTCGTCCTCCGTACAAACTATCTGGGGGGGAGGGTTCAGTGGATCAACCAACTTGTAACTTTCCACAGTGCGATTAAACTCGGGATCGGTTTTCAAACGGCGATCGTACTCATGTTCCCACATTTTCACCACTTGGTATCCTTGCTGTTCTAACTTCAAACGCCGCTGACAAGTAGTCTGGTACAATTATTCCATGGTCCGTTGTAAAAACTGATTTTTTGTATCACTTTGAGGGTAACACATGGGACATCCATGAAATAAGCATCCGTTAAACTCGTACACGATCTGAGGGTTTTCTAAGTCCCAACCATCCACCGAATACGTTTCGATGGTCTTTTCGCCTCCTCCGTTGCGGGCGTGTTTGATACATTTGTTTTCCTTGTCACACAATTAATGTAGCCAGCGTAGTGCTTTGACCTAGTACTGACGTTTGACAAAGTTCGTTGTTTGAGGGCTTATGACAGCCAGGGTGTTTTCGGGCATAAATCGATGGCGGTACACTAAAGAACACGCTTTGGCGATGGTACAAGCTTCTTTCAAAGGATCGATCCCTCCGTGCTCCATGAAGAATTCTCGAAATTTTCCACAACAACGTCGTAAAATGTCCACGTCAGATCGACAATACTTTAAAATTTCTTCCTGAAAGTCGAAGTGGTCCGAGACGTGAGTCTGGTACCAAGCGAAGAAAACTTCTCGTTGTTCAGTACGCATGTTGTCGTGGTCGTATTAGTGAGCCTCGGGCAAATGGGGTAGAACGGCACTTTGATTGACTTCGGTATTGAAAAAGTGCGGGAAATAATCTTTGGTCATTTCTGGCATTCCAAACGTTTTAGGCATGCGACTCAAAGGCATGGCCAAGTAACTCATCGAATCTTTAAACTGCACTAGTCCCACTTGCATGTAAATGATTTTGGTTCCGTTCAAAGTCACTTTAGGACGTACTTTGTTCCGTATAGTATCTGAGCAGAAATTACCCATCGTATCCCGAGAAATTGTGAGCCATTACCGTGGCATGGCGATGACAATCTCCGTAACGTTCGATGTCTTCTAGACTCCACGTCTAGTCGACGGGGTTTAAGATCCAATGGGCAAAATCGACAAAGGTGTTTGACCCTCGAAATATATTTTCACGTCCTCCAGGAATCTTGCTACAGTGAGGGCAATGATTAAAGATAGGATCTTTGATGCACTTTTCGCACGATCGGTGAGTCACGCAGAAATTAGGAATGTGAATACCGGTGTCATGCATGCATTCGAAATCACAAAAGATAAAATTTCTTTCTTCTGGTCATCTTCTTGTTAGGGTTGGTAGTTTTGAATGAAGCATTCGTGTTCAAAATCCACGATTTGGCGACAAATGTGACATCGTTTCTTAACTCGACAAACGTCAAACTTGGCACTATTGGTACGTATGCCTTGTCCACAAGAAAGGCACAATCTCAGCAGTTGACAAGCACTTTGATGCTGTAAACCTTGCATCTTCAAATGTTGTTGGTAACAGGTAGGACTGACAAAAGTGCGCTGACAAACAGGGCAATGCACTCATTCTTGTACTTTGTCCAGACAAGGTTTATAGGCCAAACATACCTCACATTTTGATCCACAATGCTTGTGTTGTTCTCGATTGTTATAACATTTTTCACAGTAGTAACCGTATCCCAGGAATTCAGTGATGTTGCTAATGGTATCAAAATGCTCATCGTCGTGATAGACGTGAATGTATTTTGCGTGTTTGAAATCGTTGCCTCGAAACAAAAGAGGTCCACGCACTTCTTGAGGGTGCACTTTCAAGATGTAACGTGGAGCCAAGACGTCTTGCAATGTTTGCATTTCTGGAATGCCGCAAGGGGTGTCTTCGGATATCCCCGCTTGCTGTAACAGGAGTTCTTCTTCACTTCTTTGTTTGGCTCGGTCCGATCGTTGAATAGTTTTCCAGGCTCTTTTCCATTCTGCCATGTCGTTCTTGTTGGCATACGTTCGTCCCACGACGACAGCACGGACTAAACACATCTGGTCTTGAGGATTGTTAATTCGGATGAGGCTTAGTTTGGTGTTGCGAAGGTTGTCGACCAATAATACTTTTTTTGCGTCCTGCCCCATGGGAAAGAGACACGTGGGTCATGAACAGTGTTGCTTTTCCGTCGGCGATGTGAAACTTGTCGTTGGATTGTTGCATATGTTGAATCTTGTCGATGACTTTGGAAGGTGTCAATTCTGATGGACTGCTAAACTCGATCCAAACATGGAACTTCAAACCGTCGTGATGAATGGAAAGTGTCAAGCGATCGTCTTCTTTGCATTGGCTTCGTAGTTTCAGTGAGGTTAACAAAGAATCCTACAAATCGGCGATGAACCCTTCTGCTTTCTCCATAGGTACGTCCGACTTGAAATCTTTAATTTTCACCGTGTACCTGTAGGCCGTAGTTCTAAATTTTCTAGACGAGCGTTTTTCCGTCTCTCGAATGTGGTAATATTTTTCGGTTGATAATGGAATATGCTCTCTCGGTCAGGCCGCAGACGTGGAAGGTATCGGTTCAGGTTCGCTCATGTCTTCGATTTGAGCGAACACTTCTTTACGTGTGTGAGGCGATACGTCACATCGCTGCCTCTAGCCTTCTTCTTCTCTCTCATTGAAATCGTGCGATCGTTTCATCTCAATTACTGATTCAGAATGATTTAACCAAGTTCGATTTCTCTTTATATATACCCCTATGTACCTCTAGTTATGCTAATGACTTAGTATATTTCACATGGGCAAGTGAAAGTCCAGCAGTTTGGAAGCCCTGGATGACTTATGCAAACGACAATAGTACGCCTTAAACATCTCGTATATCTTGACGACCCTTCGATTCAAATCCTACCACGAAAAGAAAACGGTTGCAAGAAAAGGAAAAAAAAAACTAGACAGTTGGTGTCATCAAGAGCTCCAGAGACTGTACTGTGCTGTTAGAAAACAACGCTACTCGACTACGATGTCTCATTCTCTTTGTCACTTCTACTTTGCTGTTGACCGCGATATCTACCAACCCTGATTTAACACAAGTTTTTTTTACATTTGATATTTTAAAAAAAATAATAAACCCATTTTTAAAAGAACTACCCCTTTTTTGACAACAGTGACGATGTCTCCTCCTGCTCTTACTACTGTTGCTGCACATACAACGGCGATCTTTCATAAGACCAAAGCATGAGTCAGAGCAAGTTAAGTTGTGAAGTTGAGCGGAGGTGTATTAACAACTATCAAGACCGTATATGTTCCAGTTCTGTTTGTGATAATAACTTGCGATACTTCACATTTCACAGTTATGTGATTATAGTTTTTGAAACTTGCACAGGTACTTCACTTCATAAGTGTCAAGAAAAAATTACTTTCAGAATTTTACCATTTTCTAAAACACGCACACACTCGCAACGTGACCAGTATCTGCACTTCTATATTTGTGGATATCCCACAGACCCGTCCAAGCATACAGAGCTGGCTAAGAACTGTAGAAATATTACATCATTGTTTCAGAAATATCAACAACAAAAAGTATGTTTTATCTTCCCAGTTCCACCCTTTATTATTGTTTGGGTATGTTCTCTAAAAGCACAAACAATCTGGAACAAAATTACATTTTGAATTAAAAATTTCGCTTTTTAAATTTATTCAAGGTGTTGGTGCATGTCAGATTACATCCAATGCCTTCTCCAAGTGCAAGACATTTCTACATGTCATTGCGTTTGTTAAATTCGGTTGTTTGTTTTTTGGGGGTTAGTCATCGTTTATCTTTAATTCTATTATTTTATGTATTTATTCTTTAATAGAAGATGTAAGATTGTTTATTGCTGTAACGGTATATATGTTGTTCATTCTATTGCTGCAAAATAAAATGTATATAGCAAAGGGCTTAAGTTTGTTCATATTTTTATTATTTCAAGCTCTATAAAAACGTACCAAGTTTGTTTTGCAAGAGGATTGAAACTTAAAGTTTCGCAGACATGAAGGAAAACATACATTTGTTACAAAAGTTTGCACTCTGTTTTCATTCTAATCATGCTTGCCTTATATCTTTGTGTTTTGGGTAACACATTTCTTCTGATGTAAATACATGCATCTATGGACAGACAGATTGGGTTATCATCCTTGAGGTTCACTGTACTTTAGTTTATTTACCTTATACAAACCCCAAATTCAGTAGATTGACAAAAGTTATCAGTCACTACTATGTTATTTCTCCCTATCTAGACGAATGTGTTTATGTCAATGTGTCAAAGTGAGAAAATATTTTTTTGGTCAGTTTTAAAATTCGAACAATAATTGCAGTTAAGTGGTTGATGTGTCATGAAGAAATGGTACAATGCGGAACAAAGGGATTGCAAGTTCACACTCCAGTCTGTCTGCGCTGCAACTGAATCAATGCATGAGCCTAGGCAAAACAATGCGCCAGTGGCTAGAAGCAATTTATTGGCTACACTTTTTTTCCTACCGCCTTAGCTTCAAAATGCCCTCACTCGTTCTTAGTACAGTGACAAGATAAGACGTGTTTTTTTTCTGTGCCTGACCACTACACTACCTACCTTGAAATTCGAACCAAACAATGCATCACTCATTTTAAGTGATTTCATTGGCAAACCGATATTTTCCACCGCCTTCGCTAGTTGTTATTCTCACAGCGAGAAGATAAGGCGTGTATTTTTGTACCTGTCCACTAGTCATTTTCCAAACAATAAAACTTATGCACAAATAATCACACCATCGTGGAAATGTCAGTCTTATTGCGAAATACACCAAAACATGTTTGGATGTACTATTCTGTGAGAACTTCACAAAATGTTTTTGACAGAATGATTTTAGTAGACTATGTCTACAATTCACAATTGTGATATTTTACAATAGTGGTTTATTTCCTAAAGGAATAAGTATGTCTGTGAGATGTGTGTGAAATTTCGTAAGGAAAATATACCATAAAAAACGTAAAAAGAGTCGTGATATTTTTAAAAGTAGGAATAACATTCTCTCCCTCTTAGCAATTTGTATTGAATTCTAATGGCATCTGTTCCTGTTTTGAAGATACTTCTCCAATATTGTGAGCTGTAGTCGCCATAATTACGTAAACTGTTCCGTCTGTTATGTAAATTTGTTTTCAAAACTTACATCCTAAAATTATAGAACGATTTTTTCTTCTATCAGTAAATCATTGTATGAAACAATATCTTGAGTTGACTTGAGCTTGTACAATTCAGGTATCGTAGCTTTTTCCTATTTTTGCACACTGCAATGTGTCAAGAAAACAATTCTAACCTTAGATCTACCTTTTTGTCTTCTTCTTCTTCCAAAAGGCAACAAACACAGGGTTTTATCAAGAATGGCGCGAGTGACATTGCACTGTATAACCCTGCCTATGGTTAACTCTAAATTCTGAAAGCGTAACATGCGTTCAGAACAATTGTAACAATGTTCGACCTATTTCTCTCAGTTTAGACTGTCGATAGAACAAGGCAAGTTTTTGTACTACTTCTTTTCCATACCCTTGTGAAAACTTTGCAACATTGTTGGTAGCGTATGCTGCGAAACACAGGACACCTCGTAAATTTTCGATCCACAGTAAAATGTTATGCAGTCAATCGACAATACCTATCGCACTATTTTCTTTATAAAATGAATGAATAAATGAATGAATGAATGAATGAATGAATGAATGAATGAATGAAGAATGAATGAATGAATGAATGAATGAATGAATTAACGAATGAATGAAATAATGAATGAATGAATGAATGAATGAAAACAATGACCATTTCTCATATGTAATGTGTGTTGGTCTTTATTAACGTTGTCCTTATCATACCGCAAAAAAAATAACAGTCCCCCAAAAATGGTGTTCTACGTTTTGTAATTATTTACCAGTTATGTTAGCTATGTCTGCCCATCTCTCAAACACTCCAGGCTAAAGTATCGCTTAATCTGCTGTTACCCATTTCAGTATAATTTGTGTGCGTGCTTTTGCTTTAAATAAACGTGTGTAAGTTTAAGTAAGAAAGAAAGAAAAAACAAATGGTTAAAAAAACAACGTTAAACAAAACGTTTTTTTTATATTAATCTTCAATTTGGAATTCATCTGCTGACAAAATTTTGAAATACAAATGTTTCTTCTCTTTATTAGAATAATTAATAAGGTTATGTGCAGTATATAGTTCGTGTCGTATAAAGCAGGAATTCATACAATCCGTTATTATCTTCATAATAGTATGGTTTTTGTTTTTTTCTTATTATCTATTATCTGTCTGCGTTGTGGTCATGTGTGAAATAGCATGCCGGTAGTTTCTCGTGGATTGGTGGTTCTTTCCAGGTCCTGGTTCTTTCTCCACCATTTATACTGGTGCCATGTATAGCCTATCTATTGCTAAAAAATGGCATTCAACCCTATGACAACATTAACAACAATAACAAGAACTGGGGCAATACAACTATATCCGCCCACCATACGCCACAACGTGGTCAACCCTCGACGACCATGAAGTATGTATGTATGTATGTATGTATGTATGTATGTATGTATGTATGTATGTATGTATGTATGTATGTATGTATGTATGTATATGTGTGTGTGTGTGTGTGTGTGTGTGTGTGTAGATAGACAGGTAGGTAGGTATGATATAAGGTAGGTAGGCAACGATATAACTCAGTATCAAGATGGGAAGCATACGCTCAAATGCGGTAATCAGTATTTTCGCGGTAAAAATATGTTCTAGTATCAATCGTATGACCTTTCAGCACTACCTGTAGTTTCTGAGTTGTGCTATGGGCGTTAAAACATCGCGTTAAGCTGACAACACAAAAAAAAAAATGGGTTTGCTTGGCAGTACATATCCTGCGCTGTTTCGAGTGTTTAGAACAGGCTTCTGCCAAATTGGTACCTTTTAGTTTAATTTTCAATTTAAATTTTTAAGTTGGGGTTTCGTATTCTGTGTTGCGCAATATACATCGAAATTTCAAATATATACCAGGACCAATTTTAATTTGCTGTAACAATATCGTTCTACTTTATAAGACATAGCTAGATGGAACAGTGTCAGTATAAAGTTTGTTAATGCCGGTATTGGTAGTCTTTTAGAATTATTGTAAATATTTTAACTTGAATGTGATGAGTATAATATCTTCTCAATTGACTCAATGTTTTTAAAAAAAATATATTCTGCAATATCAAAGTGGAATTTTAGTAATTTTAAATCATTGTGAAAATTCACAGCGGAAATTACATGCACGACGTATGCATAATTGATTCTTTAATATTCCTGAACATGATGAAATGGTGCACGACTTTCTTTTTATAGCAATAAATTCAATCTTTAAAATATTTTTATTTTCCATTTTTACGGTCAGGATGTACACGTATAAATTGAAACAAAGATAAAAACTTTTTTCGCGAAGAGTTATCTTCGTGACAGCTTACTACGGCAATGACATACACGACATTTGCTTAGTTTATTATTTATTATTCACTGACACCGCTCCGATGGCCTAGTGGTTAGAACAACCGGCTCGGGTGCGGGAGGTCGTGTGTTTGTTTCCCGGCCGAGTCATACCAATGACTTATACAAATAGTATTAACAGTTGTTTCGCTTGGCGCTCAGCATTAAGCGGTTAATGTTATGAGTGGTAGGCCTGGCGTCAGGATAATGTGACTGAGAGACATCATGCCACATGTCTAGTCATCGCTATACACTGCCACACTGCATACATCGTAGCGAAATAAATGAAAACAAATTAAAGCTACGTTACAAATCTAAATCCCACACACTCTGTTCACTGACATGATACAGTGGTACAAACTTTCCTTTATAAAGAAATAAAACTTGACACATATCGTTAATTATACAGTATCATCTGGAGTTAGGATCTTCAAACATGCGAAATAGTTCTCATATAAAGGGATTTAAATTAACATAAGAACCACTACACAAAAAAGATAACCCCATAAACATTCGAGATGTCAAGGTTAAAATTCTCTTTTCAAATTATTGATTCGATCGTTTCAAGTGTTTACCAAGAGTTTGCATATAACAGCATTAACAACAATGATAAAATTTGGACAAAAGCTGACGATGTATTTTTGTTTTATACTATAAATGAATCTAATTTACTAACAAATGAAATCTCTAAAGCATAAATCTGTGTGTCATCTGTTTTCCATTATGTTTGTCTAACATTTTCATTATTCCCAGACTGTGATGTAGTTAGCGGAGTTTGTGTGATACAGTTGAAGACCCGCGCTACTTCAAACTTCGATATTTAAATTCTGTCAGAATAAATCGCTAACGCTGTTTTGACCTCTGTGTCACGTTAACTTTAGTACATCGAGCTTCGCGGATTTGTAAATAAGCACGTTTCTCCATGTTTCTTGTTTCCGCCAGCGTTCTTGTTATTGCAGACGTCATAATCAATAGCAGGCAGTCCAATGTGAGAAAATGCAGAAGACAAAATTAAATGAATGAAGACATTTACTAATACGGAGTTTTATTGAAATACTCAGGGTAGCACATACATATAGGGTAACGACTAATTGTTAACTAAGACAGGAAATGTTAGATGAATGAATGATTTATTATTATTATTATTATTATTATTATTATTATTATTATTATTGTTTTTTTCGTTGTTTTTTTGTGTGAATTCCTTTGCATTATATGGTTAAACAACATTTCATTCAGTGTAATAAATGACATTCATCATGCTAAATGTTTGATATTTTCGAGAATAGTTTTTGGCTTTTATTGCAATTTAAAACTAAATTTTAATATTTCAGTGAGACTTCTATATGTAAAATATCGAATTATTTCTAATTTTGTTACGGTTTTCTTAACAATTGGAAGTTATATTGACTGATTTAGTGTGCGAATAATGCCTTATTTAGATTTGTAATCGTTAAATCGACTGCCATTAAAAAGGCATTATTCTGTGTGCCAAACCAGTAGTCTATCCATTATTTCCTAATTGTTACTCAAATCTATATATATATATATATATATATATATATATATATATATATGTATATATGTTCCCCCCTTCCCCCCTCATTTTGGTGTATATACCGGTTTAGTGTAAATTGATACGATTGGACCCCATATCTGAATCCATTTCACTGTTACAGCATGCATAATTTTGATAAAAACTGTACAAGTGTCGAAATAATTAACATCCAAAGGATTTTTTAAAATATCCAAGTTATATTTCTGTTCAAGGATATTAGAGTTATATTACCGTGTGTATTTATTACAACACCTTGAACATTTTTGGAGGAGTATACGAGTAATACACACGCACTAATGCACATATATAACCTGATTAAAAATGAGGGACAATGGCGGTTTCCACACAGAACCTGTTAACACACTATTGTTGTTATCTTCATTTTACTAAAATACTGTACAGAACTATAATAATGTGATTGCTGGGTCTGTGTGATGTCTGCTATAAATCTCTCTTGTAATAAGAATACAATAATGACGCCATTACGACGGTTGTAATGGTCATTTATTTAATAACGGTCATTTATTTAGTATTTAAATTATACATGTATAGTATATTTAATATTTTAATATAAATATACATATTCAATTTTGGTAATATATACGACGACAACGTCTTCATTTTAAATTCAGAACAACAAAATAAGTATAATACATTTAATAGGAATCAAATTTTAAAGTCATAGAAATAATTAAATTTTTATTAATGTATTAATTCTTACAAACTGCAAATGTACAAGTTATTTCATATTTTAATATAATTAAATAAGTTTAATATTTTTGTGTAGATGTGTATTAATGTTAATATCACTTTATTTCCACAGCCAATGAGAGACCTGACTACATCTCTATTGTCATCTGTCAAAACAAGATAACCGTCTTAGACAACAAAGATTATAAAGTCAAAATCCATCGACTCCATGAGGGGAAATTCTCAGACATGTTAGATAGTGACTCCATACCACGTGACATCTGTCTAATGGACGCCACGACAATTTGTGTCCTTCATGAAGACGGTCTGATAGAAATGGCGTCCATTAAATCTGAAAACGTGTCGCCGGTTTTTACAAGAATGAAGAGTTTTCGTCTGGATGGTGTATTTGACTATTATCGTAGTGCTGTCAGAGTCAATGACAATATTGTTGTCGTTGGTGTAAAACAGGACACGACCTACTGGTGTATCGCGTCGCTTGATGACGGACATGTTGACACGATTCACCGGATTTGTAAAAATTCATATACAAATGATGTGACAACAAAGGACAACATCATTTATATTTCGTGTCATGTTGGTGTTGCTGATGATGATACTGGTGTCTATGCATTCGACATTTTGAATCCCAGTCAATGTAAATATAAATACAAACATCAACGTCTATACAGGCCGAAATCAATTGTTATAAATGAAGACGGGAATATTTTTGTAGGTAATAAATTCCCTCTTTGCATTCATCAACTTACAGCTTCTTGTCAACTTGTCGCCATTTTCACTGAGAGAATTCCATGCTTTCTCCAAGCCATGTTCTGGGACAATGGACGATTGTATGTCGCATGCTGGAGTAGTCATGACATTACTGTATTCCGTCAGGTGTATCAAGGTAATTCATATTTCTTATATTTTATTGACATAACAAAACTTTTAATGACGTCATTAATAAAATTAAAAACTTTATTTATTGAAATTTATCAAAGATTTCATTTTAAATTTAGAACAAAATGTAAACATGACCAATTCGTCAAGTATAGTTGTCATGCCGACATTAAGTCATATGTAAATAACATTGTATTTGTTGTTATAAAATTTAAATTATGTTCACCTCCATATTGTTAAGTGATCTACATTTATTTAAAATATTTATTTGTAATATATGCGTTAATATATAAATAAAAAACACACAATTTTGATAGACAAACAATTTTCAATGACATGAGGACGACGACATTTTGTACCGACTTTATCCTCCAGGAGTCGCTCTTAGAATGACTAAGCGCGTGCGGAGTTCACATTCCCAGCGCGCGCCATTCATTCTGATTCAATCGGGATGTTAAAGATGGCCGCTGGATGTCTTCATTTGTTCTGTGGACAGGATGCTTGACACGGTTATAGAATCATTTCTTATTCTCAATAACAAGGTATTGTTTAACTTTATCTACAAATGTTTCATTTTTTTAACAATGAATTTATTTTTAACATTTTTTATTTTAATTAAAAAGTTATACCACGAGAAAACCGCAGTGGCGTAGCGACCGTGGGGGGGGGGGGAGAGGGGAGGAGCAGTAAATTTAAAAAAAAAATAACCCAGACGTCAACAATGAGCCAGATTGGGAACTTATCAGTATTTTTTTTTAAAATTTATATCTTTATATTTTTGTCTAAAAAAATTCGTTTATTCTTTTTTTTTATTGCATCGGAAATTTTTAAATATTGGAACAGTATATATCAACTTCAGACTCAAGGAAATTGTAAGCTTTTAATTTAAAAAATGTAATGCATTATTTGTTTCCATGATTGCAACATGGAACGCCGCTAGAGGGCACTGGTGATCAAGATTAACGTTTTCTCAAAATGTCAACCTCATTACACCTGGTACTTTCTCTGCTTTAATATATTAAAAGCCGACATTATTAATTTTTAAAATATTCATGGTTGAAAGGTCAAATGTCTATATTTAGCGTATATAACATTGGTCCATTTCTACAACTTATTCAGCGGGAAAAAAAAACAAATTTTTCAAAACGCTGAAAAACTTAATAAACGAACATATACGCTTACCTACGACTTCTTTTTAACTACTTTGGCGTTCTTTTTACGAAAATAATATGTGCGAATATTTGCCGAAAACCCACAAATTACGTCTTTTTCAAAGGTCACCCATTCCAGCAAGAACGACAACTCTTTCCAGCACATGGATACGTACAATACGTAAATGCGACATAATTTGGGTTTAGAAAAACCACGAAAACTTGATTGTATGAAAAATCAGACGTTTATATCAATGAATCTGATTATAGAGACGCACTGTCTCTCATTATACCAAACTTGTTACAAAATGTTTGTTGTGTAATATATTTTCGAGGTTAGAGACTCTACGGGAGTATCACCCACTGATTCAGTGATACTGTTGATAATATGTATGTGATTGTGTTTACTGAGATATTATCATTGTCAGGTCATCTGTTCTATGTGCTATTCTTATTTAGAGACCCTGGTATGAAAATTTAAATGTTCATGTTTAGTAAGGACGGAAAGGAGGTAATAAAATAAAGTTAAATAATTTTAAAGAATGAAAACAAATGCATTTAAAATTTATTTGCCATTTGTTTGTGAATATGAATGTTGTCATCATAAGATAATGAATCGATCTGTAGTATTTCTCCATTTATATAAATAATCATAAATATTTCTTGAGAACCAACTCTGTGTCAGTTTCTTCGCTGTCTCTGATATCACATTTGTCTTTACTTACTATAGATATGAAAACTGACTAAATATATCTTGTGATAACTAAATCCTAAAATAGCAATTGTTATGTACTACATTGTTATTTCAGATCAATGTATATATGTACAAGAACACTGTAATCAATTTGCACTAGTGGTTGTAAGAGTAACATACAATTTCAACTTGATATGACTCGTGATTATTTTATTTCATGTAAAAATGTTAGGGTGTGTGTGATAACAAGTCAAAGAAAGTCTTCAGAAGTACCCAGCACGTAGAAAAAGTGAATTTATTCTTAAAGCTGAATGTTCGCAACACATTTATATATAACCATATGTAAAAAATATGCAACTTTCAGCATGAAGTAACCGGTCTGAATGGTACATTTGTTTGAATGCTTCCAATGAAATTATTTCAAAAAATATCATAAAGATGGGTTCATTTTTGAAATCTGCACACTTAAATTAGGCAGAAAACATTCCATTTTAAAATCAAGATACACTTTTAGCTTGTGTATCACTCAAACATATAGTATTTAATCCAAAAATTGGGAGGAGGTATATCCCCTCCGCCCCGAAAAATATAGAATTTTGCATTGAGGTGGCACAAAAATTACAAAGGTTGGAGGAAAGGAAGTAAGAAAAAAATATCTGCCCCACTTACTTTGAAAAATGTTTATGCCTCGTTGTTATGAACAACATGTATATTTTTCGAATTCACATGGGATAACAGTGCTTGAGCCCATAAATGTTAGCAATATTAGAAATTTTAAATTGATGAATTAAAATTTTAATTGGCAGTGTTTCTACTTTTTCTGTCTTTTAAAAGTGTTTTTACAAAAATGAAATCTGTAGTGGGGTATATAGGTATATATTTTGAAATCTTAAATTTTAAATTGTATCAACCTAGATGCAAGTGATTTTTTAAAAATCCCCCTCTCCCCTAAACCATTCCTAGTGAATGATCTCGCCAAATCTTTAGACAGAGTTAAGCAGTATGACCTTGCTAGTCTTGACTTCAGTAAGGATTTCGATCGTGTTTCCCATGAAAGACTCTTCCGTAAGTTGGACCACTATGGCATCACGGGTAACACCCAGAAATGTATCAGAGATTTTCTGTCAAGCAGGTCGCAGAGTTATAGTAGATAGAGCAACATCAGACCCAGTACCAGTCATCAGTGGAGTACCATCGAGGGAGTGTGTTGGGTCCCATCCTCTTCCTGGTGTTCATCAATGATCTACCTGCTAGCGTCAAATCCAACACAATAATTTTTGCAAATGATTTAATAGTCTACTGGTAAATAAATGACTCTAAGGCCTGTGATATCCTTCAAGAAGAACATAACTAACAGGCACTCTGGAAAAGAACTTGGGGTATGTCATTCCACCCAGAAAAATGCAGCATCCTAAGAGTTTACATGAAAATGTTGCCAATCTAGTAGGAATATACTCTTAAGGGGCACATGTTCCTAAATGAGCAGGCAACAAAATATGTGGGGGTTGAATTGTCTAGAAACTTTTCTTGGAAAAGGCACGTACTAGACAAGATAGTAAAAAGGGGGAACAGTAACCTTGGTTTCCTGCACTGCAATCTCCAAATCAACAATGAAGAAATAAAAAGTGCGACATATTCCACTCTGTTTTGACAAGGTCTTGAGTATTGTTCGACTGTGTGGAACCCACATAATAAAGATCTAATACAGTGGTTTTCAACCTGTGGGTCGCGACCCCGTCAGTGGTCGAACAACGATTTGCCGGGGGTCACTTACGACCATCGGAAATATACATTTTTACAGTTATGAACGAAACTAATTTTACGGTCGGGTCGCCACAACATTTGGAATTGCATTAAAAGGGTCGCGGCACTAGAAAGATTGAGAACCGCTGATCTAATACATAAGATAGAGATGGTTCAGAGGAGAATCGCTAGATTGACCATAAATAAATATTGTAACACTATCAGTGTCAATGCAATGTTGAACCATTTCCAGTGGGAATCACTTGAATCCAGGCGAACCAAGGCCCAGCTGATCATGATGTACAAGATTGTGAACAACCTAGTGGACATATCAGCGGACAAATACTGACCCTTGCATATAGACAAATTAGGCTAAAACACAAGGAAAAGTTCCAATTAAAGTTGGCATCAACAAATTGTTTCAAGTTTAGCTTCTTCCCAAATACAATACGGACTTTGAACAAAGTGCAGAAGCTCCTGGCATTGGTATCGCACAAGCAGGAGCTTTCCAAAATCACATTCTAATGAACTAGTCATCCACAAGTAAGACCTAGTGATTCTCAGGGCTATGTTGGTCAAGGTTTCCATAGCTCATTGCTGAGACTGTAGCCGGATTGGTCTGAGTATGAAGGGACAAAAATGTAAACTGACACTCATTTACTTATTTCTGCCTTTCCTATCATTAATCTTCTGACTGGTCTATCACTTCCGTTTTTACTTTATCTTTGACGAAGCCCTGCCCATTGTGTAATAGTCAATTATGACTATGCTAACATACAGACAGACAGACATATAGATAGATAGATAGAAAGATAGATAGATAGATAGATAGATAGATAGATAGATAGATAGATAGATAGATAACCAGAGAACTAATTATAGATAGATAGATAACCAGAGAACTAATTTTACAGTGGGGTGGCAAAAAGAGTTATGAAGGAAAAGGAAGGACATAATCCACCCCATCCACTTTTAAAAAATTTGTTTACTGATTTATTAAGTTTGAAACTGAAGAATAATTGTATGAAAATAAACATAATGAAATGAAATATTGTAAAATTAAGTCTGACTGCTTTTAAGTAGATTAGTATTGCATGTAATTGAAGTTGAACCCAGTATCCCCAAATATTTTGGAGCAAGACCTTCAAGTTATTTCAAGACACCTCCACCCGCACCCCACAACATGGTCATTCTAAGAAGCTCTCAGTACTACACAGGTTGATCAACAAGAAAGAAAGTCTTATCTGGAGTTTCTCAAAATACATTTGGCCAGTAGAGCCCATGCTGCTCTTAGGGAAATTGAATTGTTAACATACATTTTGTTGCAGTCTTTAGATTTACATATTTTAATAAATACCTTGTTCAGAGTCAACATTTTGGTTGTATTGCTAATTTTACTAATTATCAGTTTTTCTTTTCCTGTAGGAAGTCATAAAGAATCAGAAGTCCAAGTGCGCAATGAAAGAAAACTGCCTGGCATTGATGAGTCAGCCATATATATATCACAGGGAAATGTAAGTACTTCATAAATGCTTTTCATATAGTTTACTACACTGTGTACTGGTAGCTCACTGCCAATATGATACATATCACAATACATAACTTGTGCAGTGTGATATGGATTAATGATACACTTTTAATACTATTGAAACATAGTTACTTTGAAATTACATGGTCTATTCTACAGTAGCACCGAAAAGTTGTGTGGAGAGGTAAATTTCCTCACTATTTGAAAGTAGGGATGTTAAAGGAGACTAGAAACCAGTGGAAATATACAATAATATTAAATACACTGCAGAGAAAAACATGATTCTGAAGCGTCGTATGCGACCGTACTGCCAATATTGAGATATTGGCATATCTTCTAGGCGCTGAGTTTCCGTGACCTCGTATGCATATTTTCCGCGCCTATTCGGTTACTTTCGGAAAGTGACGTCATACTAGCGACTCCAGCATCCAGACCTACAGTTGCAAGGTTCATTTCATATAGAGTACCATGCCGTTTTGCGTTGCTTACGGGTGTAATAGCATACATAGAAAAGGCTGTGGAGTTCGTTTTTTTCTTTTCCAAATGATAAAGGGATAAAGAAAGTCTGGATACATTATTGCAAGCGAGTCGATTTAAATGCAACACCATACAGCAATCCGTGTTCATTACATTTCTCAAAGGAATGATACCAGAGGGATCCTAAAACATAGAACCTCTAGGATAATTGAATGTTAAGCCTAGACTAAAAGTTGAAACTGTTCCAGACATACCATTGTATATTTTAAATCCTGGTAGAGTGTCAAACGTACGAGTTAAGAAAATAGGCAGAAGGCCGAGTAAGTGCTAATAACAAATATGACAGCCCGACACCTGATCGTGCTGATGAAATTAGTACATGTTTTTTCCTTCTTCAAAATTACAATCTAAATAAAGTCACCACTGTCCTATGTATAATTGAGATCTGACTTTAATCAAATGGAAGTTTTGCTTAAAAAGATAATAATAATAAGATTATCAACCCTTGACACGGTCGTGTTTTGAGAAAAACAATTTAAGTAATTTAAAAAAAAATTAAAAAAAATATTTTAAAAGAAACACAACCTTTCATTCTATGCCTATTACTCGAAAAATGTATAAACCGAAATCTGTAATGATTGGAACTGATATAAAACTGTCCGTTGGGCAGTTTAAATAGCAGCGATGAAAAGAAAAGAGATCCGATATAAAATCAAAGTTTCATATTAACTGTCTGACAATAGAAATTGGGGGGGGGAGGCGACTATTGACCCCGCCCATTTGCCTCAATGTGCAATTTCTCCCTGTGATACGTCTTATTATACCCCAGGACAAGACCTTTTTTTTCATATTCTGGTCTGCATAATAGTTAGAGGTTAGAATTAAGTACACAAACATAATGGCAGTTTAACAAATTAACAATTATTCCTTATCGTTGCACTTATGTTGTGAAAAGGACTGGCCCTCTGACATAATTCAAAGAACCCATGTGCTACAGAGTGTGTATGTAAGCACCGGAAAGTCATTGGCACATAAGCGATGCCGAATTTTGTTGTAACTTCGAGGCCAAAGACTTCATTTTCAGAGTTCAAATCTGCAGTCAAACGTTACCGTACATGTAAATGGCCATTGTTTTCCCACATTTTATATCCCATCCTATTTCCTTTAGTTTAAGTGTTAAGATATGTAACACTGTTTACTGAATTAAATATTTATTTTGAATTAGTTTTTTAGGGGCACATATATTGCGTCGTATTTTTTTTATTCCTTCTTTTAATTTAATCATGGTAATGAAACTTTACATAGATGGTAGAGGAATGTCAGGTGTTAACTGGCCGAGTTTTTTTTAGGGCGGAAATGGAGATTTTATTGCAGAGAAAATTACGCATCCTTGATTGTGATAATTCATGGGTTTTAAACTAATTGGTGACAATTTTTTTTACAAGAAGTACTTCTGTAGTAGTTAAATAATCTGAAATTTACGTGAATAACGTTTAATCTTAATCTATTTACTGAAGACAAAAACTGTCGTGTGATATTAATTATTTCTTCACTACAATATTCACAAGTGATAAAATAGAATATGACATTTGTGGACTGCACACTTGATAAAAAAAAAATTAAATGGATTTTCTTCTTCTGAGAAATGAAAATTGAGAGACATATTGAAATAATCGGGAGTTAACTGCGAAAAATTAAGAGAGATATTACGAGATAGGGAGGAAATACCTCCAAAATTGGAATTTATTTTCTTTCTTTCTTCTCCCGGCTTGAACGTTAACATATATGAACTGTTCGGGTTTGTGGAATTTCAGTCAGGGCTAGTAAGTTTATTTAAGTCATCAACCCGGGGCCTGTGCTTAAAACATTTCTTTCCACACTGACCAGTACAGTACTTACTCTATTTTAACGAAGCATGTATATACTTACAGATTTGTCAATACGCTAACTGTAGCCTGCATGTAAAATACACTGTAATTGAATCATAGAAAGGAAGCTTCTTAATGTTGAAATTAATTACGTATGATTTCCTCCTCGCAGATTTATTTGTGGGGTGTTGTTTTTAGTGTGTGTGAAAAATTACTTCCGATGAAAACCGTTTTCAATGGCCTCTCTCGCTTGCCATGTTTCTGTTTGTATACGAGGACTGGCTAGTATGACGTCACGAGGCCACGTGATCTGTCGTCTCATTAAAACTCGGAAATACTCGGCAATTTACGGAATCATTGTATCTTCTTCGCAATATAATCAATATCCGCACACGATATTATATTTTTAAACATTATATTCGAATTAGAAATGGTAAAGAATTACAGTTATAAAATAAAAAATTTCATTTCTAGTCTCCTTTAATATCGTTTTTTTTTTTCCAAAATCGATTATCGTTTGTAGAAATCCGATTTTAAACCGATTATCGGTTATTGTCCTACATTGAAATTACAAGAAATATATGCTTATAATGCAAGTTAGTGAATGCCTCTTGCGAATAAAAGATATTCATTACATACCATAACGTATAGACGCGCTTCGTCTGACGGCATGGAGGACGATATTGTGGCTCCACCAAAGCCATCAAATCATGGAAGGAATTGGATTCAACAATCGAAATTGGTAGCATGTTTTCAGCGAAAAACTTAGCTACAGTAGCAGTAACTTTTTCTTGATGACTATCAGGACAGTTTATTTGTGTTCCAATAAATGTTGTTAATCGCGGCTGAACATTTGAAGGATCCGCAATTCCGGGATGTTTGCTACGCAAATGTGCATGCAATCCAGTAGTAGTACCACCGCTCCGACTTGTTTGTTGTGAACATAGTTCACAGCGAGCCATGCTTGATGAAATTTTTTCAAAAGTTTTCACATCAGATTTATTTATACGACCAGCCATACATGTATTTGTAAACTTGAAAAGACACAACCAGCAGAGACCAGTCCTCAACAACAGAGACTGTAGCTATTAACAGTCTACTGTTGTCAATTTCTTACATCAAAGAACTTAGCGACTGGTTGGTCGACTAACTATTGACATCCTTCAACAATAAATGTATTCATTTACAAACACGCTGCATGGAGCACTCACAAATTTTAAACAAACATAACTTCTTATCTGCTGGCCATATTGTATTAAAATGTAAACACTAAACAAATGCATGAATGAATTTTTATGGCATTTTTTAAAATTTTCACTACAAAAATTTTAAAAAAAATATTGAATTCGATTATCGTTTTGTAAAAACAAAAACCGATAATCGTTTTCAAAACCGATAATCGGATTTCCCATTTTCGTTTAACAACCCTGTTTGAAAGTCGGAGAGACATTTTATAGGACAGGTTGTAAATGCAGACATAGTATGGGGCTGGAAAGAAATGTCCTTTCTTGCATTTCATTTGGTTAATTTTCTGCTAACAAGACGGGCAAAATTAAATGGCCTTACATTCATTCCTTTTTGTACGAACCATTTGGAAGATAATAATAAGATGACACACAAGTTTCAATCTTTATTCCAAGAACAACCTGCTGATGTCACATCAAGGTAGAAAAGCCAGATTCATCACATAGAATATTTCAACATATAGTAATGTGATACTAACTTGACCAGATACCCAGCATGGCCATCTTGGTAGAATCTTGACAATCTTCTTGTTACTTATTGCAGGTGATAACTGACATACATGGGGTTTTATACAAGAAGACACGTTTTGATCTCATGATGGTCCTAACTAATATTGGATGTGGGATTTATACTCAAAGACTTGTTGTGATCTGTAGTTGGTCCTACATAAAATTGGATGTGGTTTTATACCAGGATACTAGTAATGATCTGTAGTTAGTCCAAAATCAAATTGGGCTTATCTAACTCTTAACATGTTGGCCATCTTGAAAATCTTGTCATTGTCATTTCTGATATTTTTCCAAAAACACTTTGATGTGTTGTTGGTCCAAATACAAATGGTGCTAATCTATT
Organism: Unio delphinus; assembly: GCA_029339505.1. Classification (NCBI taxonomy): domain Eukaryota; kingdom Metazoa; phylum Mollusca; class Bivalvia; order Unionida; family Unionidae; genus Unio; species Unio delphinus. Next base: position 2,549,460 of record JAQISU010000103.1, read on the forward strand.
ATCCATCATTGCCTGATTGCAACTACTGTGAAATATTGTCCTTGCTGTTGATGTTACATAGAAAGTTGAATTGATGTAGTGTTTTTTAGAGAAGATTTATGATGTGTAGTTGTTCAAACATAAAGCTTGTGCTCTTCTTTTATCCAGTATGGTTTCAATGAAGCAATTGTGATATCTTGTTCTAGCTACTCATCCTAAACATACAATTGTATTGATATAAGGTTTACAAGAGAAGACTTCTTATAATTATGGAAGCAACATAAAAACTATGTCAATATGACATCCTATATAGCTGACATTTTAAATATCTCGCTACTGAGTTTTTTTACATTTCTGGTATGTCCCATATGAATTGAGAATATTTTGGCAAAATCTGTTGAATTATTCAATGTTGAAAGCGGTTAAAACACATCATTCAACATATCATAGAATGTGGTTTTATTGCATTTCTTTATTTCTGTATTGGTCATATAAACTGAAGTACTCTATATTTAATTTGTTTTTGAGAAAAAACTGAAATATATTGACGTTGAGAAATCCTGAAGTGTGTTGAGGTGTTAATTTTCTTTAGAATTACTAATAATACTATAGTATTTGAAGAGAATCATATTTAGCTATATATCACAGCTAAATATGTTTTGGGAATTTTAGGAGCTGTGCTGGCATGGAAAGTTTGTCACAGTCAGGCCTAGGTTTCACCAAAATTCTTAACAACGAGTATGTATTTTACTCAAGTTTAAGAAAGATAAACTTCATACAAAGTGCTAAAGAAAGTTGAAGAAACACCAACCTTTTGGAAAGAATCTTTCTGTATATACTTTTCTAAACAGCGTGACTTGATATTTACCTGCCAATATTGAATATGATTCACTTGTTGGTATATAAAATGTGTATTGATTTTGCTTTATAAAAAGTGTTTGATGTTGAACATATCATTGTTTTTACTTGGTGAACTGCATAATGTATACTATTAATTGGGTTTTGTTTCCATCAAATTCATTTTTGAAACCACTTAAAGCATAAAAATTAAACACCGTGCTAATTATATGCACTTTACAGCATTCTTGCTTTTTCCTTTCTTATGCACCCTTTGGCTTTTAATCACCCTCTGTTCCCATGCTAACCTGCTTTGTAACATAGCAGCATGGTGAGTGGTATCTGTTCCATGTTCCACATAAGCCATTAGCCAGGAAACCTAGTACAGGACCTGGGGGTTCGGGCTAGAGGAAGACATGATTGGTTTGGTTTGTGGGGTTTACCATCGTTTTTAAGTAATGCTAGCATATACGTCCTAGTCATTAGGGATAACATGGTCAGCTACCTAAAAGAATTTTCACATACTTAAATTGGCCGAGCTGAGGCCAATTCATGCAGTGGTGAAATGTGTGAGTGATCTGTAATGGTGAGAGCATTAGATCTGTCAGCCACCCATGACTCCATTAAAGGGGTAAATTGTGGAGGAGATTACATTGCTATACAGCAAATGAAATAAAAAAAATATGAGAACTACAGTTGGTTAATTACTAGTCACAGTTACACTATTTCAGATCACTTAACTTTTCATACATGTAGTTAATCTTTGCTATATCAAAATTAAAGCCATATGCTTCTAAATCATTTATATGACCCTTTAATCTAAAAAAGACTATAATTAAACAACTTTTATTTAATACAAGTTGAGATGCTAGTATATTTAATGTGTGTACCATAAGCTTCAAGTTTAAATACCCTCAATTGTTCCGTTTTCAAGGGTGTGTTCCTCCGAGTAAGTTGCCCCTACTCTAGTATATAATTTTGCGGTCGGCTAGGAAATTTTCTATAAAAGTTGAACATTCAACCCGTAATGCCATATTGATTTAATTGGGCTATAAAACCTTTGGCCTCTACTAAGTCGAATGCTTTTTGCCAGTTCAATTCAACTATATGAATTAAGGTTGCATGCGCAACTATGTGCTTTCGCGACCAGTTAATGCCCGAGGGTCGAGCTATTTAATTGCTTGGGACAAAAAGATAACTTTGACTACACTAGGCTGTGTTGTCGCAGTCTCCCTAGCACCCGCGTTAAATGGCAGTCTTGCCTTAGAGTAAAATGTCGGGTCACGGCAAAGCAGGATGGTACCCGGTTTAGGAAAGCTAGTTTGTCAAATAGTATCAATCTAGTTAAAGACAGAATCCAATCAATTTGTCTTGTTGCTTCTAAAATGAAGTATTAAGTACCTGTGTAATTAGTGAATTGCCAAATAGTTCAGTTGCACTTTACACCAGTGTGAGAATAGGCTGAACTTGAAATCAAGATTTTCAACATCTAATCAGAATCCGTATTACGTAAAAGTAGATAAAGTCTAATGGATCAGCCGTGTTTTCGTCGACAATCAGGTTAGCCTAGTTCTGTTTCTCCACACTCCTGGATGTTGCCATTTTTTATGCTTGAAACGCCTGGGTCGCACTTATTTCTAATCTAGTCCAGTTTTACTATGAACAGAAAAAAACACCAATAATGTGTAAGCCACCTGTGCAATTATATCAAATCCATATAGTCATAAAAATTTTCATCTTTCCTATCAATAACTATTTCTAGCACATAGTGTACATGTTGTACGTCCCTAACAAATTAAATTGCTAAAATGTCTTAGCGACATGAATGAGTGTTGTCATTGTTAGGTATTTTAGCTTGTTAATTTTGAGTGGTGGTCAAAATTGATCAAGTTAGATTTCGAGAAAGAGATTGTTTGAAAGGGGTTCTCGTACCAAATGAGAACCCTGGGACGGGAAAGAAAATAGAGTTGGAGTGGGGTGCATTTGGTGTTATTTCTTTTCTTCCTTCTTCTTTTTCTCTTTTCACATTTCTCGTTCCCACTTTCTTCCTACTCCCTTCTTCCCCCTTTCTTCCTTTTTCCTCCTTCCCTCATTTTTTTCCCTTTCTTTTTCCTTTTTCTTCTCGGTTGGTTGGTATTGTTTCCTTCAGCTATCGCTATTTGATCCTGGTGTTCTCATCACACTTGTGTTTATCTTGCCACTTGTCGGTTGACTGGTTTTACTGTACCTACATTGTGCCACTACTTAGTGTAATGTTCTCTTATTTTTTTTCTCTTTCTCTTTCTTTCTTTTCTCCGTTTCTTCCTCGCATTACAATGTTTATATTATCCCTCTTCCCTTCCTTTCCCCTTTACTCATTTATTTTATATATTTATTTTAGAGTAATGTTAAGCGGTTCTGCTTTTTTAAGCTAGCGGTTATAATTATCCACTCTGGCCCCTTTAACCGATATGGCATTGTTAATTATTTATTCATTTGGTACTTATATTTATTTTTTGTTTATTTATTTAAGGTATTGTAAGGTGGGTCTGCTTTTGAGCTAGCGGTGTTATTACCCGCTCTGGCCCCTGGATTCATAAATATTGACTCTATGGCTATGTTTATATTTATTTATTTATATATTTATTTGATGATTTTGATACTTATATTTTGTGTTTTTTGTCTATTGTCTATTGATTTTAGGTAATTAAATATATTTATATAGCCTAGGTAGTGTTTACGTTTTTGTTATGCCTTTTATCTAGAATTTGGGGGAATGATGTAACTAAGTAAAGTTTTCTTTGTTGTAGTTGGAGGACAGTACGTTGTCGATGGCATTTGTGACATATGTTGAATACGTGTTCCAATGTTTCAGTTTCAGGGCATTGTGGACATTTATCCGGCCAGAGTCCTGTATTTGTATGTTTCATAAAGCTGCCATTTAGTAGTGTTTTACCTGTTCTGATTCTGTTGATGATTTTAATATCAATGGCTGACAGGCTTTTTGGTAAACATTGGGTTCTAGTGACCTCTTTTGTATGTGTTATAGATGTCTACCCTTTGTAGAGTTTTCCCATATTTGTTGCCATTTATTATTAATTCTGTCCCTGACATGACTATATAGTTCCTGAGTGTTGTGCTCTATGGGTTTAATTTGGTCTTTCATGAGACAGCTTTTTGCTGCTTGGTCTGCTTTTTCATTTCCTGGCAAATTGATGTGAGATGGCACCCACAAGAAGTCTATGGTTTGGTGTGATTTATCTGCTTCCCTGATGGTCAGCATAGTGTCTTCTAGCAGGTTTTGTCTACGTTTGGAATTACCTGTCTCAATACTTTTAAGTACACTAAGTGAGTCTATTATGATGACATACTGTTTTTGATTTTGTGGTAGTATCCATTTTAGGGCTCGGTTGATGGCGCAGAATCCCGTGGTATATATGGAACAGTCGTCCGGTAGTCTTGCCGTAAATGTGGTCTGATGTTCTGGAATCACTACCGCTGCAGCCGTTCTATGTAGTTCTTTAGATATTGAGCCGTCAGTATAGATTTTTATATATCCATCATAGTTTTTGTTGGCTGGGCTTTGTACTTGTGTTAATGTGATATTGGGGTTGTCGCGCTTATGTACCAGCTGGAGTGCTGTTAGGTTGATGTTAGGTTGGTTATTTCTCCAAGGTGTGTGGACCTTGATAAGTAGTTGTTCTGCTTGGAGTTCTATTTGATTGAGCTCTTTGCAGAGTGTGTGTATTTTGTTATCTGCTGGAGGATGTGGTACCAGTACTGGGCTGAAGGTGATCTGACATTTACTTATAATTTTCTGGTGGGATTTATCTCCTTATGTATTGAGATTCTACAGGCATATCCAAGTATGTGTTCTTCTCTTCTCAGTTGTAATGGTGGTTCACATGCGAGGATCTGTAGTTCAGTAATGCACCAGTGCAGAGTATAAGTGCTCTATATTGCATGCTGTCACGTTGGCTGAGAAATAGATCTGGCAGCCATATTCTATCTTAGCTCGGATTAAAGATTTGTAGATCATTAGCATAATTTGCTGATCAGCTCCCCATGTAGTGCCTTTGATGTTTTTGAGTATGTTTAGATCTTTTTGGTATTTTTGAATAGTTTGTTGTATGTGTGGTTTCCATTTGATTGTTTCATTTAGTAGCATTCCCAGGAAGGAGGTCTCTTTTTGGAATAGGATGGGCTGATTCTGTATATGTAGTTTAGGGTATGTAGGTCGTTTGTTAGTTGGGGGAATAGCATGACAACTGTTTTTATTTGGGACATTTTGAAACACCAGTTGTTGGCCCATGTGCCGATGTTGTCTAGTTCTTTCTTAATTTGAGTGATGTTCGTTTGACTATTGGGGTTTCCTGCTTTCCAGTTACTACTGTCATCGGCAAATTGTGACAGATCAACTGGGAAATTTTTGAGATAGTTGGTTAGATTGTTGATCATTAGATTGAGTAGGGTTGGGCTAATCACACTTCCTTGGGGGGTTGCACTATCCAGTGTATATGTTTGGGACAGGGCCTCTTTTACTGTTTTTGAAGGTTCTTCCCGTAAGGAAGTTTGCTATCCAGTGATGCATTCCTCCTGTTATGCCAAATTGGTTAAGTTGAGAGATGAGGCCATTGGTCCAGACTAGGTCGAAGGCTTTCTCTAGGTCTAGAAATATTGCTATTTAGTGTCTATCTCTTTTCCTTTTGGCATTAAATGCTAATTTGATGTTGGCTTCCAGACGGATTAATTCATCAAGTGTACATCGTTTATTCCTAAATCCACTTTGGGTTTCAGCCAGTAGTTGATTTTGCTCTAGGTGGTGTTTTAATCTATTATTGCCCATTGTTACCATTACCTCACATATTGTATTTGTTAGTGAAATAGGTCTGTAGGAGGTTACATTAGTAGGGTCTTTGCCTGGTTTGGGGATGGCTATGATTATGGCTCGCTTCCATTGTGTGGGGGTGCGACCTATTCTCCATAACAGATTTATTAAGTCTAAAGTAATGCTCTGCATATTGGGTGATAATTGTTTGTACATTTCATAGCCTAGGTTAACTTCTCCTGGTGATGTACTTCTTTTTTTGCTGAGGGCTTGTCTCCATTCTTTTAGATTAAAAGGGTCATTCAGTGGCAAATCTTTGTTGTCTCTATCTTTGAAAATGTGTGGAAATTCTTTTTCTAATGTTGATTTTTGCTGTAAGAACTCGTGTTTGTGATTGTTATCGCTGCTGGAGTTAGCGAAGTGTTGGGCTAACTTCTCTGCTACTTACATCTTTTTTTTGTTCCTTGGATTTTCGGCGCTGTTGTGGGTGTTTTGCCTTTCATAGCTTTAATTTTATTCCAGATTTATTTAGTATTTGTTTTATGATTGAGCTTTGTGCAGTATCTTCTCCATGAGTCTTTTTTTGCCCCATTTATTACCGTCCTAGTGTTGATTTCTGTTTGTTTGTATACAAGAAAGTCGGAGGCGGTTTTTGTGTGTTTAAAGCGATTTAAGGCTGTTTTTTTCTCTTGAATGGCAAATCAGCAATTTTCAATCCACCGGGGCATTGCAATCTGTTTATAATGGAAACCTGTCCTGGATCATACATGTTGTACAGATGTAATGTTTTTGCTGCTACTGTGAAGACAATTTTTTGAAATTCAATTGGTGGTTCTGTTGAGTGCACATTAATAACTTCCTCTACTGCATCTGTGATGTTGTCATGTACATATATGGCTCGGCCTGCTCCTTTCTTGCCGGTATTTCTGTGTTTTAAGGATTGTAGTTTGATAGCCTGTTATTTTAGGAATGTTTGTAATGGTTTCCTTAAGTAGAGTTTCTTGAAGACAGATGAGCTTGGGCTTGGTGATGGTTTCTTGGATTGTTACGATGAGTTCTCCATGGTTTTTAATTTGACATCTGCAATTCCATTGCCATATAAGTAACTTGTCTGTGGTCTTGTTGTTTTTTTGTTAGCCGAAGCATTATTTTTATTTCCAGTATCCATTGTTTATGCTGTTGTTAATAGTGTTGTTGTTGATTTATTCGTGATGGGTTGAACTCTCTCCCTGGGGTGATGCTAGGTAGTCCTGTATTTGTTGCATATAATAAATTCATCTTTCGTAATTCGGTCGTTCCTCATTTGGTTGCTGATTAATTTTTGGAGTTGGTTTAAATAGGTGTCAATGGTTGTTCTGTTGAAAAATATCTCTGGGTTTGCGGTTGTATCTAGGTTTCTCGTTCTCGCAGGTGTTAGTGTTTTTCCTGATTTGAAACTTGCCTTGTTGTATCTTTATCATTATTTTGTTTAGTTGTTTTTGGTTTGGGTTGTGCTTCTACCTTTTTTGCTTTAGGTATGATTTCCTTTTGCATATGTTGTTTCTTGGCTTGATTATAGGACTTGTTTTGCTGATCCATCAATCGAATGATAACTTTTTCTTGTAGTGCTATGGGGCATTGGGTATTATATGATTTGTGATCAGCCCTACAGTTAGCACACTTTGATATTTTTATAAGGCATGTTCCTGTGTGTTTACCACCACATTTTCCACATCTTGGGTGTGAACGGCAGCGGGAAGAAAAGTGACCCGATTCACAGCAATTATTACAGTATCGGGGTTTGTTGATGTACTGTTGTAGTTTTACTTTAGTTCCATGTGGTCCTATCCTGATGTGTGCTGGTGGAGGTGGTTGGAATTCTAGTAGGATTGTTAACGTTTCCATTCCTGGATGATTACGTAATTTGACAACCCTTTTCCAAGTTATGTTGTGAAATCTGAGGTCATATTCAATATTTTCTTGCGTTTTCCACACCATTGCTCGATGTAGTTTAAGGATTGCTTTGTATTTAGCTTGGTTGGCTAAATATGGTCTTTGGGTGGATTTATCCTTATCTTGAGTTTTGCTTGTTTTGTTATTGTAGTTGTGATTTTTTATTGTGGCTTTGTGCCTTGTGATTTGTACTGGGAGCCCTGCTATGGTTGTGATTTTTATATATTTGCAGACTTGTTTCAATGTGTTGCACTTTGTTGTGATATAATCCTTGGGCGATCTTACAATCCTAAACTCTCCGCCATGTTGTTATATGAGTGCATTAGCTAGGCTCCTGATACTAATGCGTAGCAGTCTCGCAGTTGCACTGGCTATGAAGATAGTGTGTTCTGGTGCATGGTACTGGTACCATGATTGCCCATTTTCCTTCGTTGTTGATATTGCTGATACATCTTTTGCTTGTTGCTATCTCCTGTTTGTTGATTATAATTGTCATTTTTGTTCTTAGAGGTATTTTCTGTGTACCTGCATTTTTGGATGGTGTTGCCAATATTATAGTTGGTGCTGTTTTGTTCATTTTGCACAATTGCTTGTAGTTTGCTATTGTTGTCATTCGTTGTGCTAGCGTGTTTGGTACTATTGTTTTTTGTGGGCCTTTCATTTGTTGTTTCCCTTTATCTTTATTTCCATTTCCATATGCCGTTTGACTTGTTTTTGCTGCTACTGTTTGCCATTGTTCGTATTCCTTAACGTGCCGTTCAACAAGATCAGCCTCACTAATTGCTCACTAATCTCTTCCATCTCTCTATCCGAGATGTGTTTAGATGGTCAAAACTCTTGTCTGCTGCTTAAGGTGTAGCAGATTTTCTTTTCTGTTATGTTGATGTTGTCCCTGTTGTCATGGTTTATGTTGATTGGAGTTTGTTTTATTTGGTATATTTGTCTCCTGTTATATTCTTCTCATGTGGGTCATCTTTTGTTATTATTGTTATTTTTTCCATTTCAGGTGTTATTATTGTTGTTGTCGTTTCTGTTTCCTGTGTTATGGTTCTTGTGTTGTAAGTTCTCACTTCTTGTTTAATTTTTTGTTGTTGATTGTTGCATCTTTGTTTCTCGCTTTATTCTTTTCCTGCCAGTCGTCTGTTGTTATTGTTATGGTTGTTTTAACCATTTCAGGTGTTATTTTTGTTTTTCCGTTCCTGAATTTAGTGTTGTTGTTGTGTTACCAGTTCTCTCTCCTTGTTTCTCTGTTTCGTTTGTTGTTGAATTTTTGCTTCCCGCTTTATTATTTTCATGTGGGTCATTTGTTGATTTTGTTGTTGTTTTTTCCATTTCAGGTGTTATTGTTGTTGTTTTTTTTTCTGTTCTTGTTGTTATTGCTGTTACTATGTTGTCAGTTCTCACTCCTTGTTGATCTATTTAGTTTATTGTTGAATTTTTGGATATGATCTCTCTTCTAATAGGCTTTTTAACTTTTTTATATTGATGGCATCGTCCACATTGGTTATTTGGTTTGTTATTTTCCTGGCGGTAGCTCTGGTGACCCTAGTTGACCCCTGTTGTACATCTAAAGTCGTCTGGGTTATTTCTTTTGCATTTATACTTGAGGAGAAGGTTGCCGTTAATATTTCGGATGGTAGCAAGTCATTAGTTGGATCTGTGGTTAGTTGTTTGTTTAACATTTCCATTTTCTTGCTTAGCCTTCCATATTTGGCTGCTGTAGTCCAATGTTTGAAGAATAGTGTAATTGTTTTCCTTGGTGTTTTGGTTGTTGGTCTTGTCATACTTAATTTGTGGTTTAACTTTTATGATTTACTTTTATTGTGGGTAGGGTTGTTCTACTTATTTGGTTTTATTTCATTTTTTAATACTAAGTTCAATGCATGGTTATAATCATAAGGTAAGTGATGATTATGACAATGGTTAATAATTTTACGAGCGAAATAACAATTAATTACTGTTATTATGATTTAGATTTATCTTAAATAAGTTTATATAGTGGCACAATGAATTACCCGAAGGTTTAAATAAGGGATAGTTTTAATTTCTTACCAGTTCTTGTCGTCAGCCTGCATCGGGGTTCCTTTGTCTAAGTTAATTTGATTCAGTAAAGCTGAGATTTTCTTGATTTTGAGTAATTCAATTATATTTTTGAATGTTTCATGAGGGTTATTGTTGGTTAATTGAATTACTTCCGGGTATGTACTTGGTGAAGTAATGTCTAATTGTTTAGTGACAATTTTTGTGAAATTTTGATATTGATTATTTATTATTTCCAATGCTAATGTTTTCAAATAATTTTGTTGGTTTTCTTTATTTTCTTTATCTGTAAGGGAGATATTTACTTTTGTTTGTACAGTACTCCAAGGTTCTTTGTCGTATATTATGTTAGTTTCTACTTGGAATATATCAATTGGAAGGTTGTTTTTTAACTCGTGTACTATTTTTCCCATTGAGGTATTATTTTTCAAGGTTTTTCTGAAGGGAATGTTACATCTATTGATAGCCAATTGAGTGGGGTGCGTTTTAGCATGGGTTGCCAGTCGGGTTGCTTATCTTAATACGAGTTCCTGCCTTTTGAGATGTAATGGCGGTTCCCCAGTTAAGACCTGCAGCTCTGCTGTAGAGGTTGACGGCAGTGCGCCAGTACCAATAAGTAGGGCTTTTCTCTGTATTTTAATTAATTTGTTTAAAGGACTTGAGGATGCCGTGGTGTATACTTGGTATCCATAGTCTAGTTTGGATCTTATTAGCGCCCTATATAATGTTATAATAGTTTCTTGATTAGCACCTTAATGAGTGCCTTTGAGGCTTCTTAATAGATTTAGGTCCTGATTGCATCTTTTAACTAGGTCATCTATATGAGAAACCCATGTTAAGTGTTCATCAAAGTAAATACCCAGAAATTTGGCTATTTTTACAAATGTTATGACTTTATTCTGAATGGGAAGTTTGGGGTAGGTTTTGAATTTTGTATAAGGGGTGAACAGTACAGCTACCGTTTTTGGTGCGATAGTTTAAATCCCCATTTATCAGCCCATTTTCCTATGTTGTTTAAGCTGGTTTGAATTTCAGCTGTGTGATGGTGGTTGAAGGGGTTGCCTGCTGTCCATAGTCCACTATCATCAGCAAATTGTGATAATCCAATTTTAAGTGTTGCCAGATTTGTGTCAAGATCATTTATCATAAGGTTAAAGAGGGTGGGCTGAGAACACTCCCTTGTGGAGTTCCATTTTCAAGAGAGTATTCTTCAGAGTAAGTTGCCTCTACCCAAGTTATAATTTTGCGATTGGTCAGGGATTTTTCTATGAAGTTGAACATTCGACCTGTAATGATATAAGGATTTAATTTGGCTATTAGGCCTTTGGTTTATACAAGATCAAATACTTTTTCCAGATCTGTAAATACCGCAATTAAGTTTCTATCCGCTTTTCATTTGTTGTTAAATGCAAGTTTTATGGTGTATTCTAATCTTATTAATTGATTCGTAGTGGATCTTTTATTTCTAAACCAACATTGATTTTGAGATATCAAGTTGTTTCTTTCAAGGTGGTGTTTGAGTCTATTAGTAATAATTGTTTCCATTAGTTTGCAGATGTTATTGGTGAGTGAGATAGGTCTGTACCAATTAATATCGTTCCGATCCTTATTTGGTTTAAGTATGGGTATTACTATCGTTGTTATCCAATATTTTAAGTAGCCTTACTGTGTCACATATTTTATTTAGCATTTTGATGATTGATTTAACTAAAGTTATAGGTAAGTTTTTATATATAACATAACCTATCTGATCTTCCCGAGGTGAAGTTTCTCGTTTAGTTTTTAGTGCCTGGACCCATTCGTATAATGTTATTTCGGTGTTTAGAGGTTATAATTTGGGTCCTAAGTCTTGGAATAATTTGTGGAATTTTATTTCAGTTTTAGCTCTGTGATGTTGAAATTCAGTAGTGTTATTGTTATTGCTGCTCATAGTCTTAAAGTGTTTTGCTAGTGAGTCGGCTTGTTCTTTATGATTACTGGTATTATTTACTTTTGGGGTGCTATTGGTGTGCTTTCCCCTGATGGTTCTGATTTTGCCCCACACATGTTTTGAGTGTGTTCTAAAATTAATACTACCACAGTATTTTTGCCAAGTTTTTAATTTTGACTGCTTAATTAAGTATTTAAGCTTATTATCATGATTGTTTTACTCTAGGAAGTGAGTAGTGATATTAGTTCTTTTAAATTTATTTAAAGCTCTAATTTTAACCTGTCTAATTAGTTTGATTTGGTCATTCCACCATGGCACACTAAGCTTCCTTGATTGACAGCTGCTTTTTGGTAGTGTTGGTGGCAGCCTCAGTTATGATCTTAATTGAGTTGTCATAGTAAAGATCAATGTCGTTTGATTCTATATCTGATATGTTAGTATTATTTAATATTTATTGAAAAGTATCCCAATCAGCTTTCGAATAATTCCATCTGGGGATTTTATTATTTAATTCGAACTGTATGGACATTTGCAGTGTGGTGATTACTGGTGGTCACTTCCCATGGGGTCTGATTGGTCCACCTCCCATGTCACCACCTGAGCCATTCTGGGTGTGCATAGGGTGAGGTAATTGGCGGACAGGGTGCCGTCAACTGGACTAAGTCTGGTTTTAGCACCATCATTGAGGATAGTGAGGGAGCAGCAGAAGGGGCGAATCAGACAACATTTTTAGACAAGTTTTCACTGAAATCACGCTTAAAATCAATGAAACCAATGACATCAGACCCCAAAGTCAATGACATCAGGTCCCAAATGTGTGTGTGAATCATGGATTAGGTCCAAAAAAAAATTATGAAAAAATCAATGAAATTAATGAAATCAAAAACTTTTCAACTATTACATTTTTTTGGGAAAAGGGACTACAACATCGTTGTCACTCACCCTCTCTGCTGCTATGGGTCAACCGAATATTTGATCCAGTCCGATACGATATCGTGTTCCAGACCTTGTCTGGGACATGTAAATCACTACGACGAAAATCACTACGATTTCACAAACAGACTAATTTGTAAAACCTCCTCTTGTAAATCAATCAGATTATTAGACTGGTCAGTGAGTTTGAAATTAATTCTGGTTAATGAATTATTATGACATCGCATATAGACTGGATTCACCGGGGACTCAATTAATAAAAACCCTGGAGGAGCTGTTGGTGCAAATGAATACAAAATATATCCCTGCTGAGCTTGATTTGATCGTTCTAAATTTATTTGATAGCTTCCTTCGATCACATCACATACTAAATTGAGCGCAATCACCGTTGAAATATTCACATTGAACGGAGCAATATGCCTGCCACCACCATCTGGGTCATTATTATGGGTCAGGATTTTTATTTCCGGTGATGTTGCTTTTTTCCACGTATCATGAATTATTTTAAAACCAATATCGATGGCATCACTGAGAGATTTTTGTAGTTCTGGTACGTTATATCCTGGTAGTTTGACTGTGGGTATATCCTTGACGGGGATGCCCTTGCCTCCTGCAAAAATTGTTCTTGTTGTAGGATTACTGTCACCTAATATCTCTTGAATAATTTGTGAATTAAATGTTTCCATGTCATTGATGATTTTGTTACATGTTTTTACGACACTGATAAATTCATCTCGGGTAAGAGAGCCGGATTTAAGGGGTATTAACAACAGTGAAAAATCATTATTCATTGCTGTGAAATTTTCAGCGATTTTAAGTTCGTTAACAAAAAGATATTTCCCTCCCTTATCTATAGTGCCAAGAGCAAAAAAGATGCTAGCAATACTGTAATCTCTATAACTCTTTACTGGATTATCAGATTTTTATCCTGTCTGTGATATAATCGGTTTTTTGAGGTTCTGGTAAATCAACGGTTTCCTCCCTTGGTGGTAATTCAGGCCATCCTAGTACGGTTCTTATTGAGCTTTGATAGATATCTACGACGTATTCTTCTGAGTTTATTTCAATGGCAGATGATAGTGTTGGTTCATGAACTGTTATAGCGATTTTTGACTCTACTCCAGTAATCGATTTTATTCTACGCGCGAATTCATTATTGATTTGTTCAATTTGATATGATCCGGTTGGTATGGAAACAACATTCCAGTCTGGGGTGCCGTCGGGTTTATTTTTATTTGCAAATACCAGTGAATTATTGGGTTGTTGACCACCAAATGATTTTGACCTAATATTTGGCCAACTGTGGTATACTCGTAATTTTGCTAGCGCTATCTCCTTCACTGGGACTGGAGAGGGGAAATTCACACTGAATTCTGGATTCGTTGAGGTTATTGAGATCATGCTTGTTTGTACTGGTTTTGTGTTCTCCACTATTTGTTGAAGTAATTCCATCTGTGTTGTCATTGTTATTATATTCATGATGTATTTCTAATTTTGACATCGCAGAATCATATATATCTACCATCGCTGAAAACTCACTCTCTGATATAATTGTATCATCGAGCGATGACGATATCAATGAGGATAATTGCGAGTATGCAGTGGACACAACATGAAATTGAATTATGTAGTCTTGTAGTTTCCGTTGGCTGCATGAGGATATTTTTTTTGTGATTATTGAAATAATTCCAGCGATTGTTGTTGCCGCAGAAATGCAAATTGGAACAGCTATCGGAGCCATCATTGTCACTGAAGACAGTATAATACCAGCTCCGGTGATTACACCACTCACAGCGTACACAGTAACATCAATTGCGGTAATTCTCCTGCGATATTTTTTAATTTTCAATTCATACTCCTCAGACAGGGTTTTGAGTCTAGTTTGATACTCTCTGACCTGATCATAGCGATATTGCGATGATGAAATCATTTTTATTTTAAATACGCTAGCGTTTTCAATTACGATTTACTTAAATTCGCTACGAATTCCACATACCACGTTGTTGAGACCCTAACCAAATGAGTATCAGTAGATGCGATTGTGAACTTTTCAGTTGTATTCTTGTCGATGATCGTTGAAATCGTATTATTGAACCCGGATGAACTGGACGATGAAATCTTAAATTGAGACGATGGTGTTACTAGTGTTAATCGATAAATACCCTTAACGGTTGCAGTGATATCTAATGTGTTGTTTGTAGGTGTCCACTCAAATGATCCATGTTGGATTGTGTATACTAAGTTGTTGGTTTTCTCATGAGGAATTTTTGTTTTTTCAATGGCTGTTATCATCCTCGTTGCATCCCCCCTGATGCCTTCGATGAAAGTTTTCGTCTCATCAATGGATTTTTTAATATCAGGGAGTTTTAGTTCAATTTTATCTAACGGGGTTCCAATAAATTTATCAATGATATTTCTACGAAATGATATAAACTGTTTTATGTGTTCTTCAATTCTAGATTCAAGTGTTGCTAGTACAACCACAGAATTGTTTAACTCGTCGTTGAGAGTTTTTAATCGATCTGTAATCGTCGAAACGAGTACACCTGGTTTGAGTTTACCCTGATCGGAAAATAACGCAACGGTGTTCTCGATTGCATTTTGTTGTTTAACTAAAATATCATCCAGAGAGATATTACTGGTTTTCAATTTACCCTGATCGGAAAATAGCGCAACTGTGTTCTCGATTGCGTTTCGTTGTTTAACTAAAATATCATCCAGAGAAATATTACTAGATTTCAATTTACCCTGGCGATCTTGAAATACAACTATTTCATTGGGTTCAACACTTTCTAAATTCAACGTCTCAGCTATTTCATCTTTAATTTTTTTTGTTATATCCTTGATAGAATCAGGGGTTGCAGTGTCATCGGGTTTGGGTTTCAAAGATCTCCCCCAAATATCAATCATGTTATTGTAAAACTCTTTCTCTCTCTAAAAAGCGATTGCTGGTGTAGTCATTTACGACAATATGAGGTGGTTTTCCCCTTGGGTTACCCAAGGAGTTAGAAATAGCGTCAAGGACATTTAATACTTCACTGCCGCATATTGGTGGGTCATTGATTTGTTGTGTTGGTAGCGTAGAATACCAAGTCTTCATTGGAAGGGTTTTTATATACCGCATAAACTCTTTTGGTGGGGCTAATCCATATGAATCAAAATAGACAATCCCACGTGGATCAATAGCGTATGCAACCCAGTGAGTTCCAGGTCCGGTGCTGTTATCGAGATTAATAATACCTGTTTCAGTTTTGTTTGGTTGATGTGGTAATTGATCTTTCATAAAAACACCTCTGAAATGTTTAATCGCTAGTTTTTTAGCAGCATCCATTAAATCAAAATTGGACATTGGAACCATCGAAGATTTGGGAACCATAGGTTCGGAAATTGAAGATTTCTGAATTAATAAACCGTTCCTGGTAGTCTTAGACCTTTTCCGCTGTACCAAGAATACGGGGTTCCTGGTAGTCTTAGACCCAATCCTTGAACGGATCGTCTCTTTTTTTATATCCTTGTCCAGCTGCCTTTTTTAGTGCCATTCCTGCTGCAGTACCAACGGCTCCTAACGCCGCTGCTTTAGCCCTGTGAAGCATTTATTGAAGTAGAAGGAGAAATTGTAACAGCTGCTGATACTCGTGCTGCACCAGCACCGTATCCAGCTGGTACTCAAGTCGGTTTTGTCAATAATGGTATTATGGCGCTATTTGAGAGTGCTAGATATCTCATTGATGGAAAAGAAATTGAGTCCATAGATCGTGATGTTGATGTGGCCACAACAATAATCGGGTTAGCGAGATATTCTGATGATTATACAAGATCAGCGGGTCCATCTATGATGTTTGCAAAAGATGGTAAGAATACCGCTGGTGGAAATCCATTTGTTGTAAGACGACCAAAGAATAATGCTGGTGCTGCTAATGCTGATGTCGAAGATATGATTATAAACAACGATCCTAATTTCAATCTAGGAGCTGCAACACGAAACGCAATGTTGCAAGGAGCGCGTAAATCATTTTCATGCGCGATTCCACTGCATCACATATTTGGATTCTGTAGAAACGTCAGAAAAGTTATCTACGGGGCGAAGCATACAGTATCGCTTGTACGAAAGGGTGATGATAACGACGCAATTTGGAGGATTGCAGCAGATGCTGCAGCCCCCAATGCTGATGCTGGTAAAGTCATTTTAACAAAAATATCATTGTGGATGCCAGTGTTGACTCCAGCAATCACCGCAGAACAACGACTACTATCATTTATGGACCAAGGAGGAAAGTCGTTGTTGAGTTGGCTAACCGTGAGTACAGATGTGAAACAATCAAATATCAACGGGTTATTCACTTGGAACCTAGCATCAAAACAAGGCGTTTCTGCGCCACGTCATATATTTATTGCGTTCCAAGATAACGCACGAGTTGGCAATCAAATCTTCAGTCATATGATATTTGATCAATTAGGTGTGAAAGACGTCTCACTGAGAATAAACGGCCAGCAGGAACCATCTGAGGATATACAACTTAATTACACAGAAAATCATATTGCACGAGTTTATCATCGTCTGTTGTCATTTATGGCACGCGATCAAAATGTCGATACTGGTTTGCAAATATCACAATTTGATTTTAAGAATCTGTATCCGATCTACTACTTCTCACTGGAACATCTCGATTTGACAAGACAGTCAGTTGTTGATATACACTTTAGAGCTAATGTGACTCATGGTGCTATTGCTAATTATAGAGCGGTTGCTGTCATTCTCAGTGATAAATCAATGCTACTTGAAGGTGTTGGTGGAAGAATGAGAGTGGTAGATGCCCCAGTAGAAAATCTTTGAACGATTTTTCATTGAATTAGAATCAATCTATTATGCATAATGTCATATAGTGTTATTAGTGTTGCGTTAACTCCTGGTCAAATCAAAAAATTGCAATCAGAATCGGCTAAAAAATGTGGAACCACAATCACGTTGAAACCTAATCAAATGACTGGTGGTGAAAATAAATTATCGCTGACAACTCGTCAGGTGAAACATTTCAATGATGCTTTCAAGGATAAAAAGGGAGTTCAGATTACTCTCTCTGCGGCTGCTATTAAAAATATGATGAAAACGGGTGGTATATTTCCATTGTTTGCTGCGTTACCAGCATTGATTGCAGCAGCAGCCCCAGCGGTGGCTAAAGCAGCGGCGTTAGGAGCCGTTGGTACTGCAGCAGGAATGGCACTAAAAAAGGCAGCTGGACAAGGATATAAAAAAAGAGACGATCCGTTCAAGGATTGGGTCTAAGACTACCAGGAACCCCGTATTCTTGGTACAGCGGAAAAGGTCTAAGACTACCAGGAACGGTTTATTAATTCAGAAATCTTCAATTTCCGAACCTATGGTTCCCAAATCTTCGATGGTTCCAATGTCCAATTTTGATTTAATGGATGCTGCTAAAAAACTAGCGATTAAACATTTCAGAGGTGTTTTTATGAAAGATCAATTACCACATCAACCAAACAAAACTGAAACAGGTATTATTAATCTCGATAACAGCACCGGACCTGGAACTCACTGGGTTGCATACGCTATTGATCCACGTGGGATTGTCTATTTTGATTCATATGGATTAGCCCCACCAAAAGAGTTTATGCGGTATATAAAAACCCTTCCAATGAAGACTTGGTATTCTACGCTACCAACACAACAAATCAATGACCCACCAATATGCGGCAGTGAAGTATTAAATGTCCTTGACGCTATTTCTAACTCCTTGGGTAACCCAAGGGGAAAACCACCTCATATTGTCGTAAATGACTACACCAGCAATCGCTTTTTAGAGAGAGAAAGAGTTTTACAATAACATGATTGATATTTGGGGGAGATCTTTGAAACCCAAACCCGATGACACTGCAACCCCTGATTCTATCAAGGATATAACAAAAAAAATTAAAGATGAAATAGCTGAGACGTTGAATTTAGAAAGTGTTGAACCCAATGAAATAGTTGTATTTCAAGATCGCCAGGGTAAATTGAAATCTAGTAATATTTCTCTGGATGATATTTTAGTTAAACAACGAAACGCAATCGAGAACACAGTTGCGCTATTTTCCGATCAGGGTAAATTGAAAACCAGTAATATCTCTCTGGATGATATTTTAGTTAAACAACAAAATGCAATCGAGAACACCGTTGCGTTATTTTCCGATCAGGGTAAACTCAAACCAGGTGTACTCGTTTCGACGATTACAGATCGATTAAAAACTCTCAACGACGAGTTAAACAATTCTGTGGTTGTACTAGCAACACTTGAATCTAGAATTGAAGAACACATAAAACAGTTTATATCATTTCGTAGAAATATCATTGATAAATTTATTGGAACCCCGTTAGATAAAATTGAACTAAAACTCCCTGATATTAAAAAATCCATTGATGAGACGAAAACTTTCATCGAAGGCATCAGGGGGGATGCAACGAGGATGATAACAGCCATTGAAAAAACAAAAATTCCTCATGAGAAAACCAACAACTTAGTATACACAATCCAACATGGATCATTTGAGTGGACACCTACAAACAACACATTAGATATCACTGCAACCGTTAAGGGTATTTATCGATTAACACTAGTAACACCATCGTCTCAATTTAAGATTTCATCGTCCAGTTCATCCGGGTTCAATAATACGATTTCAACGATCATCGACAAGAATACAACTGAAAAGTTCACAATCGCATCTACTGATACTCATTTGGTTAGGGTCTCAACAACGTGGTATGTGGAATTCGTAGCGAATTTAAGTAAATCGTAATTGAAAACGCTAGCGTATTTAAAATAAAAATGATTTCATCATCGCAATATCGCTATGATCAGGTCAGAGAGTATCAAACTAGACTCAAAACCCTGTCTGAGGAGTATGAATTGAAAATTAAAAAATATCGCAGGAGAATTACCGCAATTGATGTTACTGTGTACGCTGTGAGTGGTGTAATCACCGGAGCTGGTATTATACTGTCTTCAGTGACAATGATGGCTCCGATAGCTGTTCCAATTTGCATTTCTGCGGCAACAACAATCGCTGGAATTATTTCAATAATCACATAAAAAATATCCTCATGCAGCCAACGGAAACTACAAGACTACATAATTCAATTTCATGTTGTGTCCACTGCATACTCGCAATTATCCTCATTGATATCGTCATCGCTCGATGATACAATTATATCAGAGAGTGAGTTTTCAGCGATGGTAGATATATATGATTCTGCGATGTCAAAATTAGAAATACATCATGAATATAATAACAATGACAACACAGATGGAATTACTTCAACAAATAGTGGAGAACACAAAACCAGTACAAACAAGCATGATCTCAATAACCTCAACGAATCCAGAATTCAGTGTGAATTTCCCCTCTCCAGTCCCAGTGAAGGAGATAGCGCTAGCAAAATTACGAGTATACCACAGTTGGCCAAATATTAGGTCAAAATCATTTGGTGGTCAACAACCCAATAATTCCCTGGTATTTGCAAATAAGAATAAACCCGACGGCACCCCAGACTGGAATGTTGTTTCCATACCAACCGGATCATATCAAATTGAACAAATCAATAATGAATTCGCGCGTAGAATAAAATCGATTACTGGAGTAGAGTCAAAAATCGCTATAACAGTTCATGAACCAACACTATCATCTGCCATTGAAATAAACTCAGAAGAATACGTCGTAGATATCTATCAAAGCTCAATAAGAACCGTACTAGGATGGCCTGAATTACCACCAAGGGAGGAAACCGTTGATTTACCAGAACCTCAAAAAACCGATTATATCACAGACAGGATAAAATCTGATAATCCAGTAAAGAGTTATAGAGATTACAGTATTGCTAGCATCTTTTTTGCTCTTGGCACTATAGATAAGGGAGGGAAATATCTTTTTGTTAACGAACTTAAAATCGCTGAAAATTTCACAGCAATGAATAATGATTTTTCACTGTTGTTAATACCCCTTAAATCCGGCTCTCTTACCCGAGATGAATTTATCAGTGTCGTAAAAACATGTAACAAAATCATCAATGACATGGAAACATTTAATTCACAAATTATCCAAGAGATATTAGGTGACAGTAATCCTACAACAAGAACAATTTTTGCAGGAGGCAAGGGCATCCCCGTCAAGGATATACCCACAGTCAAACTACCAGGATATAACGTACCAGAACTACAAAAATCTCTCAGTGATGCCATCGATATTGGTTTTAAAATAATTCATGATACGTGGAAAAAAGCAACATCACCGGAAATAAAAATCCTGACCCATAATAATGACCCAGATGGTGGTGGCAGGCATATTGCTCCGTTCAATGTGAATATTTCAACGGTGATTGCGCTCAATTTAGTATGTGATGTGATCGAAGGAAGCTATCAAATAAATTTAGAACGATCAAATCAAGCTCAGCAGGGATATATTTTGTATTCATTTGCACCAACAGCTCCTCCAGGGTTTTTATTAATTGAGTCCCCGGTGAATCCAGTCTATATGCGATGTCATAATAATTCATTAACCAGAATTAATTTCAAACTCACTGACCAGTCTAATAATCTGATTGATTTACAAGAGGAGGTTTTACAAATTAGTCTGTTTGTGAAATCGTAGTGATTTTCGTCGTAGTGATTTACATGTCCCAGACAAGGTCTGGAACACGATATCGTATCGGACTGGATCAAATATTCGGTTGACCCATAGCAGCAGAGAGGGTGAGTGACAACGATGTTGTAGTCCCTTTTCCCAAAAAAATGTAATAGTTGAAAAGTTTTTGATTTCATTAATTTCATTGATTTTTTCATAATTTTTTTTGGGACCTAATCCATGATTCACACACACATTTGGGACCTGATGTCATTGACTTTGGGGTCTGATGTCATTGGTTTCATTGATTTTAAGCGTGATTTCAGTGAAAACTTGTCTAAAAATGTTGTCTGATTCGCCCCTTCTGCTGCTGAGAGTATATTCTGTAAACCATATCTCCATCCACTTACCCCTTCCATCCATCACTTCCCCCCTCCCCTCAAAGCTCATCGTGGGCATTGAAATCTACACAATGATCGCAAGTCCAGATTTAATATATTTAGTTAATTTTTTAAATGCTAGTTGATGTTGAAGTCTAATACACCCTCCTGGGTCATAAACATTGAAGATTTGTAATTCACATTTTCCAGTATTAACTAATAGAGTTTGAATTTCTATTAGTGAATTGCTAATTTCCCTAGATGTTATGGGTGTTATGGTAGCAGATGGTAAGGTGTTATTATAAATATGGCTAATCCACCTCCACCCCTACCCCCGGCTTTCCTTTAGATTTTGGAAAAAGCCCGGTGAGTAGCCTTGTATTAATGGCAATGTTTTCGAGTTATCAGAAAGTTAAGTTTCTTGAATGCATACGATATCAGGTTTGTTGGCAGTATTTATTAAAGTTCATTGATATTTCCTGACAGTCCTCATGCATTTCATTGCCATATAGTAATGTTCACTTGTGGTGTATTGACCATTTTTATTAGGGTCATTTGCTTTAATTTGATGCTCAAGTTGGGTTTTGACATTCATGATTGATAGTTGTATATTATTCCGTGCATTTTGATCTATTAAATTTAACTTGCCAATCAATTTCTCCAGTCGAGTAATTACTTCACCCGGTTCTTTGATTATTGCAGCCTGTTGTGGTTGGTTGTTGTTGTTGTTACTGTTCCTGTTATTGAGCTTATTGAGTTTTTGGTTTATTTTGGTGTCCTTAATTTCTAATACTGGTGTTGATTGTTTAGTTTTGATGGAGTCGTTATAAGTGACTTTAATCATTTTGTAATTTAAGTTTAATATTCATAATCTCTACTATAGCAAATGCTTGTTAAGTTACTATGTAAATAAATTGTCATAAACCAATATGACTGCGTTTATATTTATAAGTTTTGTCATTATTTATTTTGCATTCTGCATGTATTTTCTTATTTCTCAAACATAAAATAAAAGAAAAAAATTACCTGTAAAAATTTCACCGGGCCGCTTAGCACACTTACGATCTATACTCTATAATAGTGTACTGTATCTAAATTCAAAGCATATTGTTTGTTCCTAAAATATATGAAATAAGTTTGTTTTATTCATCCTTTTTAATCATACCTCGTTCTTCCTGATCATATTTGAACAACTGGTACATTAATATTTGATTTTTAAGTATAGTGTTGGACATGCGCGAGCGATTTCCGGCAAAGCTTTTTAATTGATCTAATTGATCCTACAAAGGGATGTAATCCATATTAACTCCAGCGTTATATGCAGAGTTGCCAGATACACGATTTCGAAATTTGGTTGTGTGACAAATTTGACATTGCTGGCTGCGATTCTTTGGGCTGGTTATTGATTTTTGTCGCAATAATTTTGGTTGCATTGAATTGCTCTTTTATTCGTTGCATTCAATTTCAATTGGCGCTAGTGACGGTATTATCTAAAATTCTTAATGAATCCATTATTCTGGATGTATCTCCACAGATGTATCTCGCATACAGATTGTTTTATATAAATTCCGAACCGGAAGAACGAAGCGCGCTATTAATTCCAAATTTCAATTAAGGAAGCATATCAATAGCATATCTATGCTGGTAACTGTAGCTTGTAGGGTGCAGTCTATATTATCACTTTATCAGTGTTATAATATTGTTACATTAATGGCAGCTGGTTCTTATTTATTCTTCAGATTTTAATATATAAATTGGGCCGTTTTTGGGCTGCGTTTTAAATGTTACACTTGCAGGAAAAAAGTGTCTGGGAACATAGGTTCTATGATTATTTATAATATAATGTAGATCATTCTTTCTACTGAATCCCACAAATCATATGTTTATATTTGTATTTGACAAAGTTTCTCAAATGAATATGGTTTAAACTAAACTAAAATCTCATATATATGGTAGATGGACTACCGGTACTTGTAGATCATCAATGATCCACTTTTAGTTTCGCAATTCAGTTTAAAGCAAATTGTAATGTCAACGCTTCACCTATATTCATTATCAACCAGCTGACGTTTCGGTGTCTCTCTTAGATTATACCGGTAGTTGATAAATTCATCTTTGGTTTTCAAGAACAATCAAAGTCAGTTGACGGAATTGTTTAAAACTCTATATTGGTTTCGGCTACCGATAATAGTTACCATATTGCCGGTACCTCATTGTTATTTATCATTAATCTGCATCAATTACGTTTCCCATTGTTAATATCAAGGGGATGAAGGGGATTAAGAACCACAGGAAATGATGCCCACTCCCTTCTCTGGATGTAAATAATGAATTTAGCCATGATCATTGTTTTCATTGCTATAGTACGGTCACATTTTAATGAGGTTGATATATTTTGATCAATCCTTTCAGTTATAATCATTCATATGAATATCACTGTACAAATCATACAACTTATCTCACAATGCCTCCCATCAAATCACACAGCAGTATTTAAGCTGTAAAGTTCACTGAAGAGAAAGGTTGCTCACAGGAAATATGGTGTAAGTGAAAAATGTGTCTAGGATTGGCGTAAAGCTGATGTATATATATATATATATATATATATATATATATATATATATATATATATATATATATATATATATATATATATATATATATTTATATATATATGCTTGAAATTCATGGGGGTATCCAGTTTACTGATATGAACTTTTCCAGACTTGTGTGACAAATGTTGTGGATTTCCTGTCCGATATTACTTGAGCAATTTTCTATATTTATATGCAATCATGCCTTCATCAATTGACTAATATTTTGGAGAGTTATATATTTTCGTGCATTTCGCAATGATTTTGACATAAAAAGATCATGTCTAGCAAATATTGTCATGTCCTGGTTGGCCTCTGGGTGGGTTATAACTTGTGTCATTGGCATGAAAATACGTGTCTATTTTGTCATCAAAGGTATTAACAACCATTCCGCCAGACAATCAGGGAAAAAAGAAACTTAGATTTTATTCCCTCCTTGCTTAGTGGTCCAAGTAATAATAAAACTCTGTTATGGTATCATCCTTTTTTTGTTCCGGTATTTTCGTTTGTTCCCCTATATCAAAATATAAAAGTATCACTAGTTATTGAAGTAAGTGTAATTTGCTATTTAGTCTTTGTTCTGGTATTGTCTTTCTTTGTTCTTGTTCCAGTAAATAGTCTGACCCCTTTCATTTACATCAAAATTTAATTTGTTACGTTTAAAAGTGAAAGAAAAATATTGAGTCTCTTGTTGGTGGTTATGATGATCAAAGATATGAAACTTTAGTATTGTCACCCAATCAATGTTTAGTTAACATAGCGATAATGGCTCAGATGTCTCTCTAATGTACTGGACTCCTGCCTGCTTGCCATCATGGAAATGATGCAGCATGGCGCCCCTGCAAAAAAAGCAAGAACTGTTCATGAACTAGTTCATGAACTGGTTCATGAATTAGTTCCTGAACAGAAAATGGCCACTTCATGAATCTTCATTTCATGAACTATTCATGAACAGATCTAAGAACTGTTCATGAATTGTTCTTAAACTAGTTCATGAATTAGTACCTAAACAGAAAATGGCCACTTCATGAATCTTCAGTTCATGAACTATTCATGAACAAATCTAAGAATTGTTCATGAATTGTTCTTGAACTAGTTCATGAACAGAAAAAGACTTGAATGACTTCATGAATCTGCAGTTGATGAACTAATATTATTGTTCATGAACTCTGTTGAAATTATATTTCATGGAAGTAAATTTCAGATTGATAATGAAAAGATACTCATGAAAGCTTTAGTTTTCATCTCAAAATAACTTTCCTTTAACCTGAAGTTGTATTCACACATTTGCATGAGGACTAAAAGTGTTAGTAGTTGAAGGGTTGCATTGGAGATTAGTTTTCTGTAAACAGTAACAAATGTCAAAATACAATTATGCCACTGCATTTTAAAATTGAAACAAATTTATTAATCATTGACAAAGGTCAAATTTATTCAGACAGGCATATCATAAACTATCATTTGACAGTGATATTGGGCACAATTAGTGTGACCAATTTAAAAAAAACCTGTAGTTAACATCGCCTCAGGACTTTTTACAAGTTTTCAAGTTTTTTTATAAAATAAGTCCTTGTCCATTGAGATACACTGTAGAACTAGCAATTCCAGCTTTGCAAGTTTTTTTTCACATCAAGTGGAGCAGCAGAAGGGGCGAATCAGACAACATTTTTAGACAAGTTTTCACTAAAATCACGCTTAAAAAACAATGAAACCAGTGACATCAGGCCCCCAATGTGTGTGTGAATCATGGATTAGGTCCAAAAAAAAATATGAAAAAATCAATGAAATTAATGAAATCCTCCATCGATTTTTGGGAAAAGGGACTACAACGTCGTTGTCACTCACCCCTTCTGCTGCTATGGGTTAACCGAATATTTGATCCAGTCCGATACGATATCGTGTTCGAGGGTCATGTAAATTTATTGTTACAAATCCGTGGGGGGTAGACTGAGCATGACTAAAGAAATTTCTAAATTGATTGAAGTCCATATCAGAACACCATGTCTGCCAAATATTTCGTAGCGTATGTGTATCAACGCCGTTGAATACAGCAAGCATATTACAGTTATCTCTAATCACTTTTGGAATCTGAGTGTAGCGTTGAGTGAAATAAATCACATCAGTGTTTTTATGCCTGCCTCGGGAAAATATTCTAGCAGGATTTTTTTGATTATCTAACATGACATCGTCGTATACAACTAAATTGTTGATACTTCCATCGAGGTCATTCACGGATGGCGCCTCGTCAATATCGGTTATAAATTCAATAACATCCTCGCCAGCAATCTCTGAAGCGTTTTCATTAAAATCTTTTAGCACTTCATATAGCATCGTTGATCATCTACGCTAGGGGCAATTAAATACAACTTATCCCACTTCATCCATCTCATTATTAAATTGAGCAACAATTGCGTTTTACCGGATCCAGATGGCCCGATTATAATTGCGCGGATAGAGTTTGGTAGCGCTGCATGATGCTTCACTGGTTCTCTTGTTTTAGTCGCTGAAAAATCAATTATATTCATATCTCTATACATAAATTATGGATCTATATTGCGTGAAGTGTAAGGCGCGTACTGGCACAGATGACTTGACGACGATTACAACTAAAAATAACCGATCAGCGCTTTCTGGTAAATGCGTACAGTGTAGTACAAAGAAATTTAGATTTGTTTCTAAACCCAAGGAACCCAAGGAACCTTTAAAAAAAAACGAGGAGGTGATATCGCTGCCAAATTAGCAAAACTCCCTGGAACCCCATGGGCAAAATACCCCGGAGAAAAACACCTTCCAGGGTATAGTTATTGTGGACCGGGAACAAGACTTGATATCAGACTCAATGATCAAAATCAGCCCCGACCCGGTGAGGAACCAATAAACGCTATTGATAAGACCTGTCACCTTCATGATGTTGCTTATAAAAGCAGCAATTTGCAACACAGCCATCTAGCAGATGTGAAATTAATTCATGCGTTGAATGTCATTCCTGATAAATCCTTCAAAGAAAAATTGGCTTCATTTTTGATAAAATCGGCTATGAAAAGTAAATTGATGTTAGGTGCTGGTAATTAATAACAACATGGAATCTATTTATTATTCCCCAAGAGGATACGGGAAGGGTAACGCTGCAATCAGTAAACTCGCTAGCGCCGCAAAAGTGAAAAAAACCACTGCGGCTCATTGGTTATCCAAACAGGCACTATGGCAAATTTATCTACCACCGCCTAAACAAATTCAATTCTCGCATTTTGATGTGACCTTTCCTAATGAAGTTCATCAGGCTGATCTATTATTTCTGCCACATGATCGTGGTTACAAATATGCGTTAACTGTAGTTGATATTGCAAGTCGGTACAAAAAAGCAGAACCGTTAAAAACAAAATCGGCCACTGAAGTCGCTTCTGCATTTGAAAGGATTTATCGAAGGAGCCCTCTGCACTGGCCAAATCTGTTACAAGTTGACCCGGGCAAGAAATTTCAGGGTGCAGTGTTATCTACAATGAAATATCACAATGTCGCTATCAGACGAGGGCATACTGCACTGCATCGTGATCAGGCCATTGTAGAACGGTTTAATAAAACCCTTGCTGAGCGGTTATTTGGATATCAATATGCAAAAGAATTCATCCAAGAAAAAAAATCCCGTGAATGGGTTAAGAGATTACCAGGTGTAGTTACCGCACTGAATAACGAGATTACTAGAACCATCAACATGAAACCTATCAACGCGATTAAAAAGAAGTCGATACCTGAAAAACCACAAAAAGATTTCAAAGAACCAATTCTTGGTAGTAATGTCATTGTGAGGTATTTATATGAACCAGGAGATCTTGAGGGTGGTACAAAAAGGGCTACTGATCCTATTTGGAGCGTCACTACGCATAAGATATCTAGTATAACACGATCTACGGGTAGACTTCCAATCTATAAACTGGATTTAACTGCCCCTCAACGGGGTTTTACTAGACAACAATTACAAGTGATACCCGAGGATACTCAATTACCACCGCATGGTCTTAACTAGCACCCTTGCGTCTATTGCACTCAAGACAAGTCAACATCACATTATTTCTGACATGACCGAGATTGTTATTTTTTCTGTCTACGGTGAATTGGCGAGGATCCTTATCCGAATACTGCCAACGCATTATACAATTGCAACTCGCGCAGTGATTATTCTGTTGTTTCTTCAAAGTGATTATTAATTCAGCATCAATATCAAATTCTCGTTGTTTTTTTTGTCCTGTTGTTTGTAACCGGAGAGTTTTTTATCAATAATATCATTATCGTCACCAATGATTTCATCATCTCCACTGGCTTCGCCAACGACAATTCTTCGAAGTTGATTTATTTTTCGTACTCTAGACACTGCGAGATAGACTAAATTTGACCATTCTATGCGATTATCTACCATCCAAACAGTTGTATCCGATATGGTCAATCCCTGTGAAGAATGTATCGTCGCTGAGTATCCTAGCGTCCATGGGGATTTATTAGCACGCAATGCATCTTCAACAACATTGATATCAACCAGCACAATATCATTTAATACGAGAATCTTCTTTTCACGCCCTGACTCTGTCAGGCCTGGAATATCAACTTCAATATTCTGTTTTCGCGTATCCGATGGCCTATAACATAACGGTACTGGAAGTGTTGCAAATTTTTGTTTATGCAATTCAAATAACTTCATCTGAAGTGTGTCCCTGACTATTTTTCTACTTGCAATGATTAAATCATTTGGTCTCCACGCTTCCCAAAACTCATTCATGGGAGTTTCCGAAATTATTTCACGGGTTATTTCACACTGGATTCTATCCGGTTGTAATCTAATTAGTTTCTTAAATTCTTTTAATTCATTATCAAGTGATCTATGATCGGTATCAATTTCTTCATAATAGTCTACAAAACCCTTTAGCCATTCATGGGGGGATGCACCGACAAATGGTGGTGGTTGGCCGTGATCACCGCACATGACGACTTTTGTATTCTTCAATAACAACCACTCAAGAAATATTTTTAAGACATCTTCTGACACTGTGTCTATTTCATCCCAAATGATAATTTCAGGAATAAATTTCTCTCCCATGCGTTCAGGAGTCCATTTATCTCCCTTCCATCTAAAGAAACTATGATAAGTGCAGGCATTTACCCCTCTCTGTATCATTTCTCTTGCAAGTCTATGAGTTGGTGTTAGCACAATCATGTTAGAAACGCTAGCGTTTCCACGACGGAATAACTCAATTGCCCGGGTTGTTTTTCCTGACCCACCACAGCCGTTTAAATAAACTGTTTTATACAGGCATATTGGATCAGAAATCGGTGGTGCACTAGAAAGTTCTGAACACTGATTGCTTTCTAAGTAATTATTTTCAATGGTAACATCTGCTGATGGAATATAATCATGAATCATTTCTTTCTTAATTCTCCATGATCCCCATTTCTCGTTGCCAGTAGCCTTAAAGTCAGCCATTTTGCTATTTATGTAAAATGAGTCAGTGGCAACTCTAACTGCGGTGGTAGGAAATCTTTTGATCATTGAAAATAAATTAATAGAAGCATAACCGAGCATAGAAGCTCTCAAATGTGTGTACTGCGGATGGTATCCATCATTGTAGGTAACAATTGTACCCAATTTGGTTCCATCGGACATAAATGCGTCCTTACGTTTGACATATAGGCCCTTATTCGTTAAATCCGCCATTACAAAATCGTATTCAGCGTTGTCTATAATCAATCGTGAAGAATATTTCGTATTATCATCTTTGCCACCTTGGGTAAATTTACCGATTATTCTTCGTCCAAGATTTTTCGCTTCATTGTTTCTGATTTCAAATAACTGTCTGGACCAATCCATGATTTGTTGTTCATTAAAATCAGGAAACAGTTTTCGCTCTTCGCTAATTATCTTTTCTAGATCAGGTTGTGGTAACCAGACTGATTTCTGTGCTCGATAGGATATAATTGCTTCACTGACAATTAATGATTTTAACATCTTACAATCAAGCATATACCGTAACAACACTATTGGCATCCAGTGTTTTTCAGACATGTGTTTACCAGTCCAAAGATAACTACACGGATGAAGTCCTTCAGCCATTTCAAATGATCCTACACAAGCGAATCCGGTTAAATCAAAATCAGGCAGTGGTCCATTAATAGCAACACGGGTCATTTCGTGTGTAGGGTGTCAAAATCGTTTGAAATATTTCTCACACTCTCCATACCCAAGAAAACTTCCTGGATAACACGCAATCATATCAACGGAAATAACGGTATCAGCGGTGTATTTTGTGTTCCATAATCCTCCATGGCTGTATTCAAGACAGGACAATTTGACATCTGATAAGAACTCACTTCGTGTTGGTTTCCACGCGTTTTTCTTTCTAGCAAAATGTGCTGCAATGGATGGTACTGTGAAACAGTTTGCTAATAATTGATCTTCGATTTCCCCCTCAGAAAACTCACTAGCTAGTTGTTTCATTTGATTCTGCAGTTCTTCAGTACGGTATAATTCTCCGTTAGGCCTTACAAACTGATCAAATCTACATTCTTCGTCTGAATTACTATGAAATAGCCACGCTGACACAGGATCGTTTTTACTCAAATGGTAAATAGCATCAAATAATTTCTGCTCTGAAAAAAACTCTTCGGTTTGGGATAGATATTTTACGGTTCTTTCCCGTGGGAATATTGTTACTGCAGATGACCACGCGTGCGCGTTATGATCAATAATTTCAATGGGAGCCCCCTGTGATTTATATTTCGATTCGTATAATACTTCACCGGTGATTGTCCTTACCGATATTGGAAATCTTAATGATTTTTCTAATTTAGTTATATCCTGAATTGTTGCTCCATGCTCTTTTACCATGAACTCCCACTCGGTTATTTTTTTTCGTCTTAGATCAGTGAGTTTATTTCCCCGGGACGCATTTGTGAAGTGTTCTATTATTCGTTCTGCTACACAATTGAGCCCTGTCGAATATTTCATGGGTGCTAGTTTTGAAATATCAGGTTTTTCATTGAGCGGATAGATCCCGTAAACAACTGCTGTGACAGGATAAGATCTTTCGTAGTAGGGTTTATCAATTCCAGTCAAAATTCCCGGTTTGGAATCCTGGTTCACGGTGACAGTTTTTTTGCCCTTGAGAATGGGTTCAAATTTATCCTTAATAATCCATTTGCCATTCTCACGGATAATGAATTTGATTCGGAAAAAATGACTTTTTTCCCCAACACGTGAAATGATCACTGCTGCTTTTTCATCATTCATGGTAGCGTCAACAACACCATCAATTCGAAATGTTGACCAACAATAAGATGCTCCATCACGCTTGAATTCATTAAAACAGTCTCTGATGGGTTTATCAAGAATTTTATTCTTGGGTGTATTAGAAACTATATCAAGATTGAATTGAGCATCCTTCCATGATGATCTCATGTTTCCGTCTCTTGGACGTTTGTTACGTTTTTTGGGTCTATCGCGATTAAATCTAGGATTGATTTTCAATAATCTCTTAAACTCTTTCATGTTTCCGTCTATTGGGCGTTTTGGACGTTTTTTGGGTTTATCGATATTAAATTTAGGGTTAATTTTCAATAATCTCTTAAACTCTTTCATGTTTCCGTCTCTTGGACGTTTGTTACGTTTGTTTCCGTCTATTGGACGTTTTTTGGGTTTATCGATATTAAATTTAGGGTTAATTTTCAATAATCTCTTAAACTCTTTCATGTTTCCGTCTCTTGGACGTTTTTGACGTTTTTTTGGTCTATCGAGATTAAATCTAGGATTGATTTTCAATAATCTCTTGAACTCTCTATCAACATTGAATTTAGCATTTTTCGAAGTCAATCTCTTGAACTCCTTCATGCTATATAAAAAACAAACATTTAAATGAAAGTTTTATGTATAATGAATCACTGCAAATGGCTCATGATGTGAAATGTAACCCCGTGTAACAAATCATGCAGAAAAAATGAGTACTGTAGGTATCATATGCAAAGTTTTCGACGTGGAAGTCTTGGTCCGTTACCCTGTATTCGATGTGGGGTTGGGGTCAAGGGAAGATCACAATTGTGTATTGATTGTGGTGGTAGGCGATATAGGGAATTGAAGCGTTATTATGATAAAAGAATAAAAAATGGACAATCCATCAGAAATTATGACCCTGAAAAAGTCTTTGACCCTGACAACATCAAGGATAAAATCATAAGAACTCCGCAAGACTATATCGAAAGATTTTCCAGTGATCTAATTATTGAACCAAACACTGAATTAGACAAACAATAGAATAGTATATATGAACCAAGAATTCAGACCACATCCGGTGATTACAAAATATGAAGCATCCAGTGATGGTGTTGTAAGACACTGTAGAATGAAGAAACCGGTCGGTTTTGTGAGTAATCAAGGGTATTTGATGTTTACTGTTGGCGGAGGAAAAGAAAAGAAAACTTATCTCAATCATGGTTTCGTGTATGAATGTCATTATGGATTGATCGAGAATGGTTTTGTTATTTATCACAAGGATTCTAATCCAAAGAATAATTCTGTATCAAATCTGCAGGCTATCACACTGAGTGAGAATTCCAAACGAGGAAGAGCTGGCACTTGCAAAACGGTTTGGAAGAGACCTGTGACATCTTTGAATACAACAACTAATGAAGAAAAAATATTTTCATCTATGAATGAAGCCGGTATGCACTTCGATATTTGTCCAACTTCTGTTCAAAAAGTTGCAGGGAGGATTTATCGATCGGCTATTTCAAAAAAGACGGGGCAAAAATTTCAATTTAGTTATGTCTAATGCTTCATATTTTTCAATTAGAGATATGTCATTCTTATAGAATAATGAATTCTGAAAACATGAATAGCATCATAGTTGAAATAGCAAAATTGAAAAATCAGGATATCAAACTATCAGATGGGTTAAATCCTGATCAAATTGTGTCTGATTTTCAGGATATAGAATACGGAGTTAACAACAATAAATATATGCTACCCAAGAAGTATGCACTCATCAAAAGAATTCAGAATTCTATTAAAGACTCTCTTTCATTTTCCAGTGACATCAGTGTGTTCGTCCCGTTGTATACTATCGTAGAGGGAATACGAAAAGAATTAGGTAACGAATACGAATTGAAAAAAGAAGTCAACTCTAAAATTAGAAACCTACGAGCATTAATTCAAGAAAATGAACAATTTTGATTGCCCGACCATTGATTGCCTGACCATTTTATCATTGACCATTTATCATTCCGACCCTCAAGAGATTTTCATTTTTTAGCATTTTTGGATTGAAAATGTCAAAAATAGAATGAGGAAACTGTGGTATTAATTATTTTATATACTATTTCCACACTTTCCTCATCATTGATAGAAGCTGTTATAGGATGAAATAACGCTTCCATGACTGTGTTAAAAAATCATCCGACATGTCAAAATAGAATGGAGCAACTGTCAGTATTATTTATTTTATATACAATTATGACACTTGCTCCATCATTGATAGAAGGTGTCTCACGATGAAATAACGCTTCCATGACTGTGTTAAAAAATCATCCGACATGTAACAAAAGTGGGAAAAGTGTTTAGCAATTGAAAAATAGTTTGCGATTTCAAATAATGGTCAATAAGGCATTAACAACCCGATTGGCTCGTGAACGACTGGATGCAATTAAGAAATTTATACCAATTCGTGACTCTGTACGGAATAAACTGCAACAACGACAGAGTTTACAAACTGATTTTGCTCTGGGGTCTGAAGAATTGTTTAAACCAGTAACGACAGCAACGAAGGGGGTAGAGCGTGCTATACTGGGAGATGATCCCGAGACGGGAAAATCTGTTATTGGTGAACTCGAAAAAATAGCAGCGAAAACTGAACAAACAAAACAAATAGAATCAAAGAGAACAGTAGAGGATTTACGCATGAGATTTAACGAAGAAGGGTTAGCAGCAATTGATGAGACTGATTCAACAGAAATTCCTACGCTTGTTGTTACTTCTTATGAAAACAGAAAAAAAATTTTGAAACCAGAACATCATAAATATGTTAAGAATTTCAGTCATTGGGCTGATATATTCTACAAAATCAAAACTGGAAAAAGTCAAAAGAAGACGGATAGTGCATCATACATCGAATATATCAAGATTGTGGATCACGTGTATAATCAATATGAAGAACTAAAACAACAACAAAAACCGCCAAAATTGCAAAGAAAGCGAGAGCAACCTGCAAAGAAAATATCTTTCTCTCCTAAAAAACAACAACTACCACCTGATGATGATGATGATGATGATACTCTTGATTATTTACAAACCACGGATACAGACAAACTAGATGAAGCAACTGGTTATAGCGGAAGTGGATTAGGAAATCCAAGGATTGGAAACACTTGTCCTGATAGTGTTATCAATGATATATCACGATTAGATGTTCTCATCGGAGGAAAACGAGCTGGAAATAACTCTCCAGAAATAATTAATGAAGCAGCTGATATCTGTAGACGGTTATTTGCCGGCGGTATCATGGATATCAAAACCTATCGAGATTTCATTGACGAGTTAGCAAATGGGTATCATAGTGATTAAATAACAATTGAAAACACTATTGTTTTTATAATAATGATCGTACACTACAATCATGATAAACCAACCCCCGTCTATGTAGTTAATTCACGGTTTCCAGTTTATAAAGCATACTATGGAGATGTCCTCGGCAATACCATTTTAGGATTCTTTTCAAGAATGGCCCCAAAAGTGATGCCGTTAGCTAAACAGTTATCAATGAAAGCCATTGATGTTATTCGTGATAAGGGTATTAGTACTGTTGGAGATCTTGCCGGGAAAGCGTTTTCAACTGCGAAGGATAAAATAACATCATTAGTGAGACGAAAAAAGAAACCGTTACCGTCTACAGAAGAAATGCCTGCAAGTGTTAGTAAAATTATAAATAACGCAGTAGATGAAAAACTAGCGTCGATGGTAAATCAAGGGGACCAAAGCAATATTGCAAACATGATAGCAGGAAGTAGCCTTAAAAAACTACGTCGATGAAAATGGAAAAATCGTTTACGATTTCACTATTTAGACTCTGATAAATAGAATAAAATGTTCAAAAGGTCACCTGATCCAGCATTTGATATAGACGCCCCAGTTCCCAAGAATGATTCTGTACGCGATTATCAATATTACGCCTATCATGCCATAGACTCAAATAGTCGAGCAAGAATTGATCTTCAAGTCCATGATACCAGTAAATACTTTTTGCCCTGTGAAGCATTTATTGAAGTAGAAGGAGAAATTGTAACAGCTGCTGATACTACTGCTGTACCAGCACCGTATCCAGCTGGTACTCAAGTCGGTTTTGTCAATAATGGTATTATGGCGCTATTTGAGAGTGCTAGATATCTCATTGATGGAAAAGAAATTGAGTCCATAGATCGTGAAGTTGATGTGGCCACAACAATCATAGGGTTAGCGAGATATTCTGATGATTATACCAGATCAGCGGGTCCATCTATGATGTTTGCAAAAGATGGTAAGAATACCGCTGGAGGAAATCAATTTATTATAAGACGACCAAATGATCGTGCTGCTCCTCCTGCTCCTGCTGGTATCGAGGATATGATTATAAACAACGATCCTAATTTCAATCTAGGAGCTGCAACACGAAACGCAATGTTGCAAGGAGCGCGTAAATCATTTTCATGCGCGATTCCACTGCATCACATATTTGGATTCTGTAGAAACGTCAGAAAAGTTATCTACGGGGCGAAGCATACAGTATCGCTTGTACGAAAAAGTGATGATAATGATGCAATTTGGAGGATTCCAGCAGACAATGCAAATCCAAATGCTGATGCTGGTAAAGTCAATTTAACGAAAATATCATTGTGGATGCCAGTGTTGACTCCAGCAATCACCGCAGAAGGACGATTACTATCATTTATGGATCAAGGAGGAAAGTCGTTGTTGAGTTGGCTAACCGTGAGTACAGATGTGAAGCAATCAAATATCAACGGGTTATTCACTTGGAACCTAGCATGAAAACAAGGCGTTTCTGCGCCACGTCATATATTTATTGCGTTACAGGATAACACACGAGTTGGCAATCAACGTTTCAGTCATATGATATTTGATCAATTAGGTGTGAAAGACGTCTCACTGAGAATAAACGGCCAGCAGGAACCATCTGAGGATATACAACTTAATTACACAGAAAATCATATTGCACGAGTTTATCATCGTCTGTTGTCATTTATGGCACGCGATCAAAATGTCGATACTGGTTTGCAAATATCACAATTTGATTTTAAGAATCTGTATCCGATCTATTACTTCTCACTGGAACATCTCGATTTGATGAGACAGTCAGTTGTTGATATACACTTTAGAGCTAATGTGACTCGTGGTGCTATTGCTGATTATAGAGCGGTTGCTGTCATTCTCAGTGATAAATCAATGCTACTCGAAGGGGTTGGTGGAAGAATGAGAGTGGTAGATGCCCCAGTAGAAAATCTTTGAACTATTTTCTCGATTTTTCATTGAATTAGAATCAATCAATTATATATAATGTCATATAGTGTTATTAGTGTTACGTTAACTCCTGGTCAAATCAAAAAATTGCAATCAGAATCGGCTAAAAAATGTGGAACCACAATCACGTTGAAACCCAATCAAATGACTGGTGGTGAAAATAAATTATCGCTGACAACTCGTCAGGTGAAACATTTCAATGATGCTTTCAAGGATAAAAAAGGGGTTCAGATTACTCTTTCTGCGGCTGCTATTAAAAATATGATGAAAACGGGTGGTATATTTCCATTGTTAGCTGCAATACCAGCATTGATTGCAGCAGCAGCCCCAGCGGTGGCTAAAGCAGCAGCGTTAGGAGCCGTTGGTACTGCAGCAGGAATGGCGTTGAAAAAGGCAGCTGGACAAGGATATAAAAAAAAGAGACGATCCGTTCAAGGATTGGGTCTAAGACTACCAGGAACCCCGTATTCGTGGTACAGCGGAAAAGGTCTAAGACTACCAGGGACCCCGTATACATGGTACAGCGGGAGATCCGTTCACGGATCAGGCCTGAGACTACCAGGAACGGTTTATTAATTCAGAAATCTTCAATTTCCGAACCTATGATTCCAATGTCCAATTTTGATTTAATGGATGCTGCTAAAAAAACTAGCGATTAAACATTTCAGAGGTGTTTTTATGAAAGATCAATTACCACATCAACCAAACAAAACTGAAACAGGTATTATTAATCTCGATAACAGCACCGGACCTGGAACTCACTGGGTTGCATACGCTATTGATCCACGTGGGATTGTCTATTTTGATTCATATGGATTAGCCCCACCAAAAGAGTTTATGCGGTATATAAAACAATTTCCAATGAAGACTTGGTATTCTACGCTACCAACACAACAAATCAATGACCCACCAATATGCGGCAGTGAAGTATTAAATGTCCTTGACGCTATTTCTAACTCCTTGGGTAACCCAAGGGGGAAACCACCTCATATTGTCGTAAATGACTACACCAGCAATCGCTTTTTAGAGAGAGAAAGTGTTTTACAATAACATGATTGATATTTGGGGGAGATCTTTGAAACCCAAACCCGATGGCACTGCAACCCCTGATTCTATCAAGGATATAACAAAAAAAAATTAAAGATGAAATCGCTGAGACGTTAAATTTAACAAGTGTTGACCCGAACGAAATAGTTGTATTTCAAGACAAACAGGGTAAATTGAAATCTAGTAATATTTCTCTGGATGATATTTTAGTTAAACAACGAAACGCAATCGAGAACACCGTTGCGTTATTTTCCGATCCGGGTAAATTGAAAACCAGTGATATTTCTCTGGATGATATTTTGGTTAAACAACGAAACGCAATCGAGGATACTATCGCGTTATTTTCCGATCAGGGTAAATTGAAAACCAGTAATATTTCTCTGGATGATATTTTGGTTAAACAACAAAACGCAATCGAGGATACTATCGCGTTATTTTCCGATCAGGGTAAACTCAAACCAGGCGTACTTTTTTCGACGATTACAGATCGATTTAAAACTCTCAACGATTCTGCGTTAGAACTAGCAACACTTCAATCTAAAACCGAAGAACATATAAAACAGTTTACCGCATTTCGTAGAAATATCATTGATAAATTTATTGGAACTACATTCGATAAAATTGAACTAAAACTCCCTGATATTAAAAAATCCATCGATGAGACGAAAACCTCCATCGAAGACATCAAAGGTGATCTTTCGAGGATGATAACAGCCATTGAAAAAACAAAAATTCCTCATGAGAAAACCAACAACTTAGTATACACAATCCAACACGGATCATTTGAGTGGACACCTACAAACAACACATTAGATATCACTGCAACCGTTAAGGGTATTTATCGATTAACACTAGTAACACCATTATCTCAATTTAATATTTCATCGTCCAGTTCATCCGGGGTCAATAATACGATTTCAACGATCATCGACAAGAATACAACTGAAAAGTTTACAATCACATCTACTGATAAAAATTTGGTTAGGGTCTCAACAACGTGGTATGTGGAATTCGTAGCGAATTTAAGTAAATCGTAATTGAAAACGCTAGCGTATTTAAAATAAAAAATGATTTCATCATCGCAATATCGCTATGATCAGGTCAGAGAATATCAAACTAGACTCAAAACCCTGTCTGAGGAGTATGCAATGAAAATTTAAAAATATCGCAGGAGAATTACCGCAATTGATGTTACTGTGTATTCAGTGAGTGGTGTAATCACCGGAGCTGGTATTATACTGTCTTCAGTGACAATGATGGCTCCGATAGCTGTTCCAATTTGCATTTCTGCGGCAACAACAATCGCTGGAATTATTTCAATAATCACAAAAAAAATATCCTCATGCAGCCAACGGAAACTACAAGACTACATAATTCAATTTCATGTTGTGTCCACTGCATACTCGCAATTATCCTCATTGATATCGTCATCGCTC
The DNA here is from genome assembly GCA_029339505.1 of Unio delphinus. Classification (NCBI taxonomy): domain Eukaryota; kingdom Metazoa; phylum Mollusca; class Bivalvia; order Unionida; family Unionidae; genus Unio; species Unio delphinus. Next base: position 2,588,535 of record JAQISU010000103.1, read on the forward strand.
GATGATACAATTATATCAGAGAGTGAGTTTTCAGCGATGGTAGATATATATGATTCTGCGATGTCAAAATTAGAAGTACAAAAACATGAGTATAATAACAATGACAACACCGATGGAATTACTTCAACAAATAGTGGAGAACACAAACCCAGTACAAACAAGCATGATCTCAATAACCTCAACGAATCCAGAATTCAGTGTGAATTTCCCCTCTCCGGTCCCAGTGAAGGAGATAGCGCTAGCAAAATTACGAGTATACCACAGTTGGCCAAATATTAGGTCAAAATCATTTGGTGGTCAACAACCCAATAATTCACTGGTATTTGCAAATAAGAATAAACCCGACGGAACTCCAGACTGGAATGTTGTTTCCATACCAACCGGATCATATCAAATTGAACAAATCAATGATGAATTGGCGCGTAGAATAAAATCGATTACTGGAAAAGAATCAAAAATAGCTATAACAGTTCATGTGCCGACACTATCATCTGCCATTGAAATAAGCACAGAAGGATACGTCGTAGATATCTATCAGAGTTCTATTAGAACCGTACTAGGATGGCCTGAATTACCACCCGGTGGAAAAACCGTTAAATTACCAGAACCACAAAAAACCGATTATATCACAGACAGGATAAAATCTGATAATCCAATAAAAAGCTATAGATATTATGATAAGTCGTTTTTTTTCATTAGAGTAGAATATGATGAAAAAATAAAACTTATTCATCATCTTGCTAACCGGGATAAAATCACTGAAAATTTCACAGCTTTCAATAACGATATTTCGTTGTTGTTTATATCACTTAGATCCGGCACTCTCACCCGAGATGAATTTATCAGTGTCGTAGAAACATGTAACAAAATCATCAATGACATGGAAACATTTCATTCACAAATTATTCAAGAGGTATTAGGTGACAGTAGTCCTAAAACAAGAGATTTATTTCCAATAGACTATAAGATCCGCATAAGAGATATTCCAACATTAAAACTACCAGGATATAATCTCTTAGAACTACAAAAATCTCTCGATGATGCCATCGATGAAGGTTTCAAAAACATCCATGATACGTGGAAAAAAACACCATCACAACCACAAACAACTATCCTGACCCATAATAATGACCCAGATGGTGGTGGCAGGCATATTGCTCCGTTCAATGTGAATATTTCAACGGTGATTGCGCTCAATTTAGTATGTGATGTGATGGAAGGAAGCTATCAAATAAATTTAGAACGATCAAATCAAGCTCAGCAGGGATATATTTTGTATTCATTTGCACCAACAGCTCCTCCAGGGTTTTTAATAATTGAGTCCCCGGTGAATCCAGTCTATATGCGATGTCATAATAATTCATTAACCAGAATTAATTTCAAACTCACTGACCAGTCTAATAATCTGATTGATTTACAAGAGGAGGTGTTAGCGATTAGTCTATTTATGAAATCCTGAAAGGATTTTCGTCGTAGTGATTTTCGTCGTAGTGATTTACATGACCCTCGAACACGATATCGTATCGGACTGGATCAAATATTCGGTTAACCCATAGCAGCAGAAGGGGTGAGTGACAACGACGTTGTAGTCCCTTTTCCCAAAAATCGATGGAGGATTTCATTAATTTCATTGATTTTTTCATATTTTTTTTGGGACCTAATCCATGATTCACACACACATTGGGGGCCTGATGTCACTGGTTTCATTGTTTTTTAAGCGTGATTTTAGTGAAAACTTGTCTAAAAATGTTGTCTGATTCGCCCCTTCTGCTGCTAGTGGTGGTCGTGCAGTGTCCCCACATTTAATAGTTTTTTTCCCTGTTCTTGAAGAGTTCTTCAGCTCATCCTTTGTGAATATCTTCAGACATAAAACTTTAAAAATATCTTGATTGCATTTCAAGTGTTGTACACTTTTTTTTAAGGTCGTCAATGGTGACTTCCTGCTGAGCTGAAACTCTGCTGCATTCTACATCTACTACATCTGTTGATGGCTGTTCAACTTCTTCAACACTAGACTGTTTTACTTCTCCATTTCCTTCTTCCTTTCTCTCTTCAAGTTTTCTTATTTTCCGTCTTAAATATTTGTTGTCCTCTTTGAGCGCCTTAACATCTTCTTCCAGCTTTCTAATGTGTCTATCCCTGGACAAAATTAGATATAAGAAGACTATAAACAACAATGATAATATTTTGTTTAATGTCTTAATATATACTAGATGTCATTATGTGTAAACAGTTAAATGTTACAGATTTCACAAAGTATTCATGATGCAAAATACTGATTTCCAATATAGCTAGATATCGAGCCTATTAAACTCCCTATTTCCATTTCAGCTGAATCTGGGTAGTACTAGCTTATTCTAAGAAAAATCAGATACGATTATAAGAATACATTAGGAGTACCTATGTGGGATAGGAAAATATCACCAGAGAGGTCAGGATTTAGTTGGGGAAAACAAAATGGCTCTGCATACACCATTATGTATATACAGTATACAAATTCGATGTGTGCTCATACAAGATAGCATTTTCTATCATATATCTGGAAATGGGAGAAAATGTGTTTACAAATCAAAGAGGGCGATTAGCCTGCCTAATGGGGAATTTAATGACATTTTGCCAATTAGTTTTTGTAGATACAATTTTTTTATATCTAACTGTAAAAATGAAAGGTAGCATCCCCCCATAAATCGTGAAAAAAGACCAGAATACTGTGAAAATTATCTGCATGTCGTCGCTGTATACCAATCTTTTGCTTCAAGGCGTCAAGCATAATAGGGTATCTTCCTCTCACCAAGGGCAATGTACTACGAAGTTTCATGACACTGGGTGTTACATTTCCTGGTTTTTTGCACAGAATGTCCATGTCCACATGGGGTTATAGCAAAGCTTGACCCCCAAAACAATAGGGTTTCTCATTGGGCCAATATACCTGTAAAGTTTCATGTTAGAAAGTGTAACATGCTTTCAATGTTATTACCTCTCAAGGTAAACCTTGCAAAAATATTCACTTCATGGAATCTTTAAAATTTTACCTGAAGTTGTTGCTCTCAGTTTCTTTTCTGAAATAATTTGTTTTCTGATTTGATCCCTTCACTGCAAGTTAAAGGAAGATAATTGTCATTAAACGACTATTTAAATGCATCAAAAGTCAATAAAAGTTATAAAAAAAGAACATCTCTAGAAACTGCAGGATTATTATAGAAAGTCCGCTAGTGGCAGACGTTTCCCAAAACTGACTGGACCAAAACACAGGTGCATTTAAAAAGTGCACATTAAATACAGGAGTTTATTTGAATCATCATCACTATGTAATCACATGTGAAACATGCCTTAAACTCTTTGAAAGTTTTGTTATACATATCACAATTATGACCAGGACATTTAATGGCCAAACAATATAGTTTGCAGATTGTTGTTTTAAAGGCCCATTAATATACTTAATATGTCATTATAACTGTAACATAATTGTTACCGAGAGGATGGTGGATTAAATGAACAACTCAAACACAATATGTGAAAGAAAATATAAATTTATGAAATAAATTATTAAAAATAATGATGTATCAACACAATAACTCATGCGCTCAACCCACAATTACATTCACAACCATTCACAATACATGAATAAATGAAATATCAATACAAAAAAAAACACAGATATAAAGGAATCTCTTGGACTATACACAGATCCAAGGAACCTTTACGAAAATTATATTACCGCAAGTATAAATTACGATAACAAACACAAAAAATCAAACTATACTATCGCACGTATGGATTGCGACACCTAGCACGAACATATACATGTATTCAATCAAGTTGCTAGCTTTAATTGAGATTCATGCAATCCCTTGAAATACTATTGTGATTTGAAGTAACCATGTAAATACAACAATGTATTCAATTGTACTACAATTGCAACACACACATGTGTCTCGACCCTGTATAACCGAACGATTCACCCACAGTTGAATCGCCGCCCAGTTGCCCCGAAGACCTAGGGTTGACTCAATACTTTTATCGGTCACTTGCCCTTCACGGATCCACCACAGTTATATGTACAGACAGCATACAACATCTACTAGAACTAACGTTCCTCAATACCCTAGATGTCGCCCCGGATGTTTACAACTCTAGACAGCTCCGACACTCGGACTTCTAGCTTTCCGGATATTTACTCGTCACGACAGATGTAGACGGACAGACAATCTGACAGACAGACAGTCAGATACTTCAATTCGATTGCACAATAAATCAGCAACAATTTCGGCTACGATATCAGAGATGTTATCAGATGCGTTTTTAGAGATTATCAGATGCGCTTTCAGAGATGCTATCAGATGCGTTATCAGCTACAATAAAGAAATCAGACTAATAATAGTTGTCTCAAAAAATAATTTAAACCTTAGATCACGATATTGCATTTAAAGTCTAATAGTGACTAGTAATTCCAAATATTCACGTTTAAAATCTGCATTGCAATAACGGTATCATTATATGAAAATGATAAACTGAATAAAATTCACAATAAAACGAAATATAAATTTAACACTCACCCCTTTGGCTGGAGATTGAAAGACGAGCTATCTATTCTGTGATTAGATACTTTAGGTCCCGTAATATTGATCATAAATATTCTGCCTTATATACCCTCAAATAGGTGAGCAGAAATCACGGCAAGATTACCGTGCACTACGTGAAACAAATGTTCCGGATTTCATGTAATTCAAAATCAGGCACATGCAAATCGTTACACGCCGCATATCTTGGGAAAACTTATTCACCCCAGGCAATGCATGTACGACGAAACAAAGAAAATGGTGAGATTAGTTTGTAAATTTTCGCCTAATTCTGTGACAATACCTCCCCCCTAAGAATAAAAATGTACACATTTTTAAAAATAACACAGAATAGAAGAAAAATAACTACTGATGATATCTTACAACATTTACACTGGTTATACTACAATCTGGATTTTATTACTGGGCAAATTCATACAAATTTCCCATCATGCCCTACTCAAGTAGTCTGCACCTACATTTTCAACTCCACTTATTGCTTCTACACGGAAGCGATAAGGTTGTAGTGTTAGCGCCCAACGCATCAACCTAGCGTTGGCGACCTTGGCCTTGTTTAAATACAGTAGGGGTTGGTGATCAGTCTCGAGAACGAAATCTCTCCCAAATAGATATGCGTGATACTTCCCAATTCCTCATACTACGGCCAAACATTCCTTTTCTATGACGGAATAATTCTTCTCCCTGGGTACCAATTTCCTACTCGAGTAAGCTACGGGTAACTTACTGTCGTCTTGCTCCTGCAGTAAAACTGCCCCCAACCCAGTTTCAGAAGCATCTGTTCTTAGAATAAAAGGTTTGCTGACATCTGGCAATTTTAATATAGGTGCACTAACAAGTTTCTCTTTCAGAGTACAAAATGCTTTATCTTGTGGCGGTCCCCATTCAACTTTGTTTGGTTGCCCCTTCTTGGTCAAATCATACAGCGGGCTAACAATTGCTGCAAAGTTCGGTATAAACTTTCTATAAAAACCTACTAGACCTAGAAATGATCTTACCTGCGTTTTATTGGTTGGCTTTAGTGCGTCTCTAATTGCTTCAACTTGCTTGGGATGAGGTTTTAACTGACCCATACCGCTGACCCTATGACCCAAACAATCTAAATCTGTATAACCAATACTGCATTTAGTAGGTCTCACTGTAAGGTTCGCTCTGCGGAGTCTATTGAAGAGCTCACTCAGGACGGACACGTGCTCACTCCAAGTATTCGTGTACACGAATATGTCGTCTACAAAGCTATCAACGTTTGCTAAACCTTTAAGCAACTTACGCATCAAACGACAACAGGTGGCGCTGGCTCCAACTAACCCGAATGGCATCACTTTGAATTGATACAATCCTTTCTGGGTCGCAAATGCTGTCAAAGGTCGGGACTCAGGGACAATGGGAACCTGCCAATATCCCTTGGACAGATCCAGTTTGGAAATCCATCGGTTTCCCGACAACTTTGCAAATAGACCCTCCATATCTGGCATTGGTTCTGCATCGAACACAGTGATTTTATTCAACTGCCGAAAATCGATACAGAATCGGTTCGTCCCGTCCTTTTTCCTGACTAGCACTACGGGAGAAGAATATGGCGAGTTGGAGGGTTCAATCAACCCCAGATCCAACATTTTACCCACCTCTTCGTCCACAGCTTCACGTGCGTTGTATGGCACCGGATATCCCTTGATTCGAATAGGGTCAGACGTATTTAGTTTAATTTTGAGGTCCAACAAAGTTGTACAACCTGGTCTGTCTGTGAATACATAAGAGTGTTTAAAAAAGAGCGCATTAATCTGTTGACGCTGGTCTTTCGTCAACTCCGCACTCACATCGACTTTATCTATCCCTTCCCCCGCAACTCCCAAGGGACATTCAAGGGAATTCTCGATATTCGAATCAGCTTCATCATCGTCTACGACTGCCGTACAAACGACATTTAAGACCCCCTTTTCAACATTGTCGCTCTGTCTCTTGATGTACAACTTGAGCATGCTAGCATGGAATGTCTTTAAATTACCATTCATGTCAATTTTATAGTCCATGTCACCTTTTACCTCTTTAACTTCATATGGACCTTTCCACTGGACTAATAACTTATTCGAACTCGTTGGAAGAAGCAATAGCACCTGATCGCCTACAAGAAATTTCCTATTTCGCGCTCTGCGGTTGTAATACTTGGCATATCTACGCCCCGATTTAATTAATTCGTCACGTGCCATCTTGCATGTATTCTCAAGTTTATTTCTTAGATCTAACACGTACTGGTAAGTTGTTTTTTCGCGTAGTATCCGCATCGGGCCTCGAACTGTCCTACCGTACAACAGTTCGAAGGGTGAAAACCCTAAAGTTTCCTGCGGTACTTCACGGTACGCGAACAGAACAGCGTTCAAATAACGGTCCCAGTTTTGCGGACGTTCCGCGCACATCTTTCGCAGCATGCTTTTCAGGGTACCATTAAACTTCTCTACCAATCCATTGCACATCGGATGGTATGGGGACGTGTTTAGCTGTTTGATGGATAACAGCCTACTTATTTCACCCATGAGGTCAGAGGTGAATTGGGCACCACAATCAGTGAGGATTTCTTCTGGCACCCCTACCCTACTGAAGATATCAACTAATGCTTCAGCTACCCTTTCCGTTTCAATAGTTGGTAACGCTACGGCTTCGGGGTATCTGGTCGCGTAATCAACCAGAGTAAGAATATATAGATTCTTTCTTTCGGTAACCGGGTGTAATGGTCCTACAATATCTACTGCCACTCTTTTAAACGGTGTATCTATTAATGGCATCTGTCCTAAGGGCACCCTTGTGACCCTTCCCTTACAGACGGTTTTCTGACATACGTCACACGACCTACAGAACCGTGTGACATCGCCATTAACACCGCGCCAGTAGAATTCAGCAACTAACCTGCTAGTGGTCTTAGCCTTACCTAGGTGTCCTGCCATGCTTGACTCATGCGTCACCCTAAGTACTTGAGATCTATATCTCTGGGGTACGACCACTTGCCAATACTTCTTACCCTCCCGAGCGCTAAACTCCCTATGAATTAATCCGTTCTTGCGTACGAATCTCGAGCTACCGCCACGCTTGCAGTGTTTAATCGCGCCGGACGTGATTTTCTCAACAATAGTTTTGATGGATTCATCACGTTCTTGCTCTTGTTTGAAATCGTCACGCGAAATTCCGCAGATCGATTCAGGGACTATTAATTTATGAAACGCGGTTTTCTCTCGCCGTGTTTGAGCTCGCGTTTCGACTGCCTGAGCCAAAGGTATTTTAAAATCGGCCATTGTTGGAAGACGGGAACCTTCAACATTACCGATCGTCAGATCGTAAATAGGGTTTTCCATGCAAAGGGCATCAACAGCTCCCGTTAGGAAAGGTGTTTTTACTGTGATCCTTGCTACGGGAATGCGACCGATCGTCTGATCAAGTAACATACATGGGGACTCCCACCCGAGCATTTGGTTATCCTGCACGAGACTCCGTTTGATCACTACGCCAGTGCAACCAGTGTCACGTAATACTACGACTTCTCGACCGTTGACAAACCCTCTCGCGGTTGGTACACGCGCTTCGGGAGATAGACACGTGCCAAGCGAATGAATACAAGGTTCTACCTGTACGATATTATCAGATATACCTTTACTTGTATAGCCACTGCTACCTTATGTACAAGTCCCTTTCTTTTAGGACAGTCTTTTGAACATGACCCCATGCATTACACAAGAAACATTGCACACGCTGAATAACTGGATTCCTAACTGACCTATTTACCCCAGCTGATTTTACAAGCTCCCTAGGCATAGGTTTCACAGACTGGTTTCCAGACTTAAAATATTTTAAAACCACGTTCTGGGTTCCCCCATGAGCTTCGGCAAACAGATCGGCTTGCTTAGCCATATCTTTTACGTTTGTGAAGACTTTCTCTTTCAGAAATTGATCTAATTCTCACCCAACTGTATTAAATAATTGATCTCTGAGCAAGTAATCAGTCAACCCTTCAAACGTTTTCACCGCTTTGCCGCATTCAATCCACCGCTCAAAATAGTTTGCAATTCTAACGGTGAACTGACCAAAGGTTTCTCCCTTATCGGGTTTGCTATACCTGAACTTTTTACGATAACCCTGTTCAGTGAGCTCGTACCTTTTGAGAAGTGCTTCCTTCAGGACGTCGTACTTAAACACAGCGCTTTACCTTTTAATAGAGCACTAAGATGCGATGCCCAGTCATTTTGACTCCACTTCTGGTTTTCGGCATACCGCTCAAAGCGATGAAGATAACTATCCATGTTATCTTTTTCATCGTCAAAGGGAGGTAATTTGGGGCCCCTTAATTTGTTAGTGGCAGAATCGTGTTCTCTTCCAGATGTTGCTAATTCTACCCTACGCACTTGATCCCGTTGCTTTGCTCTTTCTTCTAACTCTAACATTTCTACTTTTGCTAGTTTAACCAACTCTATTCGCCGTTCCTCCGATTCCCTTTCCCATCCTATCCTGTCCTTTTCGGCCTGCTTCTCTAATTCTATCTTTTCCCTTTCGGCCTGCTTCTCTAATTCTATCTTTTCCCCCTCAAAGGCCCATTTCCTATCTTCGGATTCCCTTTCTAACTCCCGTTTCCTTTCTTCGGCCTCCCCCTTTTCCTTTTCTAATTCCATTTCTAATTCCCTGGACCTTACCCTTTCTTCCTTTTCTAATTCCCTTGCCCTTGCCCTTTCTTCCCTTTCCCGGGCTTGTTCTCCCTGAATAAATTTCCTTAAGCTTTCACCTTCATATCCAAATTCTTTGCCTAAGGCAACCAAGTCCTTAAGGGATGACATGACAATGACAATTGTAATATGAATATAGATAGGTTACCAAACCAATGCTTCAAACACGTTTATACTGGACACACGGACCTAGATAAGTTAAACAAAAATAAACCCCAACTTGAGTATTATCTTGTCAAGAAGGTCACGCTCAAATATAAACATTAAATGTTTACTTTCACAAAAATGATTGACAGTTCACTTAATCCAACGATCCCACTTCTGACACCATTGTAACAGAATTGTTACCGAGAGGATGGTGGATTAAATGAACAACTCAAACACAATATGTGAAAGAAAATATAAATTTATGAAATAAATTATTAATGAAAAATAATGATGTATCAACACAATAACTCATGCGCTCAACCCACAATTACATTCACAACCATTCACAATACATGAATAAATGAAATATCAATACAAAATAAAACACAGATATAACGGAATCTCTTGGACTATACACAGATCCAAGGAACCTTTGCGAAAATTATATTACCGCAAGTATAAATTACGATAACAAACACAAAACAGCAAACTATACTATCGCACGTATGGATTGCGACACCTAGCACGAATATATACATGTATTCAATCAAGTTGCTAGCTTTAATTGAGATTCATGCAATCCCTTGAAATACTATTGTGATTTGAAGTAACCATGTAAATACAACAATGTATTCAATTGTACTACAATTGCAACACACACAATTGCGACCCTGTATAACCGAACGATTCACCCACAGTTGAATCGCCGCCCAGTTTCCCCGAAGACCTAGGGTTGACTCAATACTTTTATCGGTCACTTGCCCTTCACGGATCCACCACAGTTATACGTACAGACAGCATACAACATCTACTAGAACTAACGTTCCTCAATACCCTAGATGTCGCCCCGGATGTTTACAACTCTAGACAGCTCCGACACTCGGACTTCTAGCTTTCCGGATATTTACTCGTCACGACAGATGTAGACGGACAGACAATCTGACAGACAGACAGTCAGATACTTCAATTCGATTGCACAATAAATCAGCAACAATTTCGGCTACGATATCAGAGATGTTATCAGATGCGTTATCAGAGATTATCAGATGCGTTATCAGATGCGCTATCAGAGATGCTATCAGATGCGTTATCAGCTACAATAAAGAAACCAGACTAATAATAGTTGTCTCAAAAAATAATCTAAATCTTAGATCACGCTATTGCATTTAAAGTCTAATAGTGACTAGTAATTCCAAATATTCACGTTTAAAATCTGCATTGCAATAACGGTATCATTATATGAAAATGATAAACTGAATAAAATGCACAATAAAACGAAATATAAATTTAACACACCCCTTTGGCTGGAGATTGAAAGACGAGCTATCTATCCTGTGATTAGATACTTTAGGTCCCGTAATATTGATCATAAATATTCTGTCTTATATACCCTCAAATAGGTGAGCAGAAATCACGGCAAGATTACCGTGCACTACGTGAAACAAATGTTCCGGATTTCATGTAATTCAAAATCAGGCACATGCAAATCGTTACACGCCGCTTACCTTGGGAAAAAACACTTATTCACCCCAGGCAAGGCATGTACGACGAAACAAAGAAAATGGTGAGATTAGATTGTAAATCAATTAGAAAATAAATTAAATTTTCGCCTAATTCTGTGACAACCAAATCTCGTTATTAAATACATTTATATTACTCTTTAACATGCTAAGATTTGATGTCTGGTTCTAGTACATCTCTGTTAAGCAATTAATATTGGATAGGCTATAAACCAACATCTCAAATCTGATGCACATTAAAAAACCCAATACACACATACTTATCAAGCATTATTCTAATTAATTTTGTAGCATTTTCGTAGATAGTAAAAAAATCCAAATAGAATCAATGTAAAATATTCAACCACCTAGTGACATTTTGGATATTAGAATGTTGTTGTTTTAGGGTTTAACGTCATTTTTCAGCACAGAATAGGCAATACATGGCAGCCTGTATAAATGGTGGCAAAAGAACACTGGAAAACCCCGGAAAGAACCACCAACCCACGAGAAGCTACTAGCAAGCTTTCTAACATAACCACATTTTCCGAATCAGAGATTCGAACCCACACAGACAGAGGTCAGATGGCAGTGATCCATAACGGTGAGCGCTTTAGACCACTTGGCCATTCTGGGCTCCCAGATATCAGAATATTATGAAACTTGCAAATTTAAAGGAGAGCGACCCAAATAAAATTCCTGACAAACAGAAATGAAATGGGATTTGCAGTTTGGAAAAATTCTGACTTTGCTCACAGACTGAATATTCCAGACTATTAATGAAATGGACTTGTCAGGTTAGGAAAAGTTGTTTAAACTTGACTCGTTTGAAACCAGTGGGCAGAATCCAATTCAGTAAATTAAGGATATGAAATTTTTAGCTGCCTTTTAAAACAATAAAGATAGAATACAAGACAAGGGAGCATTTCATACTTTGTGGTACGAATCCATCAATTTAGTATACATTTCTTTGACATCTGTACTTGGCAAGTACATTCCGCAAGCCCTCTCTCCTGAAGTATCAAAAGCCTTTGTCAAGTCAAATTAGACGGAGAAATGGTTGGTGTTTTGCTCATGGAATTTCTCTTGTAGCTGCCTGGCAGCAAACACCATGTCGATGGTCTCACCTTCTTTTCGGTGGTTCAGTATGATTTCGGTGAGTATTTTTCCTGCAATTTAGAGCAAGGATATACCCTGGTGGTTGTCACAGGCTTGTCGGTTACATTTGCGCTTATACAAATCGATTATGGAAGCATCTTTGATTCCCTGGGGGAGGGGGATAGGGCTGTCAAAAAACTACGGAAAACTTACCCGTTGCGCCGTTTATTGGGTACCCGGGTACTCGTTAGAACATGAAAGACATTACATCCTTTGACCAACAAATTGTTCTCGATCTTTATTTTAATATTTTGACTGGCGGCAGAGACTAACCGTGTAATGCACTACTCGGTCTGTAGCGTCCGCACCGTGGTAGCTGCGAATGATCGTACCGCACGCTATTATTTAAAGATTTTACTTAGACTAACCTTTGTACCCAGATGCATACATGCCAATCATTATGCTTTATGCGGATTATAATTTTTCGGTATATCCACCTTCCAAAACATTCCATTAATCCCACAAAACATATGTTATAAAAGACTGCTTTACGTAACTACAATATAACAGTACACTTGTCTGTGAACTTGTACTTTCCTAACAATATCATATTCTATTGATAGCAAACCTTGTTCTACTTTCCCTCAAATTCTATTTATTGCATCTGTATGGCTTAGTTGGGAGAAAACAGACTATATTTATGTGGGTACTATATAATATGTCCAAATTATATGACAACAACTTTGGAAGTTTGTTTATTGTCGATATCACGTGACTGTATGACCTCTGGTGTTATTGACATTAGTAGGTCCGCAGTGATTAATCTACCCCTGCGTCCCGCTTCCAGCATGCACAAAAGATGGCTGGGACTCATTAGTTTTTCATATGTGCATTCCTTTGGACGCAAGAAATTTTAAAGGACCAACATCGTGCTTACTGTGAATTTTGTTTAACAGGACTTTCTTTTCACAAGGCAAATATTATCTCTGCACCGATCATGTGGTACTCACTCATTAACAGTATACTATTATGGGATTTCATCAGTTCCCCTGTGTGTCCGGTTAAAATGTCGCCAAAGAAGATGATTAAAACTGACCCTAAGAAAAGGACATTGGATATTTTGTTTAATGATTCAAATTCCACTGATCAGCAGCATTTGGTTTCGTCATCTGATGTTCAGGATGCAAACGTGTGCTCAGCCTCCAACGTAATACATAAATTACCAAAAATTCAACAGTTTCAGCCGAAGTGGTTAAAAACGGCCTATAGACAATTCGGCCCAATTTGGACCGAAAAAAAGACAATTCGGCCCAACCAAAGACAATTCGGCCCAATTTTAAAATACAACTGACAAGCATTTATTTGTAACATATATTTTGACAATTCTTATATAATATATTTTATAATAAAATTTGGAACATTTTGTGAACAAGATAAATGTTTTCCGCAGTTATAATGGTTAGGAAAAACCGGTGAAAAAAAGGAGTACGCTTGGTCTCAAAAACTTATTTCTCAAGCAAGACAAGAGATATTATCGTATTGAATGTATTTGTTACAAATAAATTTATACAGATAAAATGGTAGAAAATTGCATAATTAGTTATTTTGCGATAATTTGACATAAATTTAATTCAGAACATGATTCTCTTTTGCTGTTATTTATTACGAAAAAGATAGAAAAATGGGCAGAATGAAATATTCATCTTTACCAAAATTTCGTGTATTTTAAATTTCATTTAATTTGATAATGAATATTCAAAACACCACAAATTTTTAAGTTGTCAAATTAATACCATTCTAATCATAACAGTTTCCGATTCAAAACACTAGCGCGAAAGTTTACAATGTGTATGCCTTTTTAGTCAATCCAAAAATATAACGTATGTATCAGAGACATACGACAAGAGACTGTTCATTAAATATGTAATCGCTTTCACTCAGTTTTCCCTTTTGATATGTATATTGATGTTTCTCAATGTGTTTGCAGAATCATTGTACTCATTGTATTTGAGCGGGACTCATTATTTGAATATATGCGAGTCATGTGACTCATTGGGATGAAATTGTAAATTAATCACTGGTAGGTTGCGAGATTTGTGTAGTCATGTAATTAAGAATGCAAATGGCCAGATCCGGGTCACATTTCAGTAATGATGTACTTACATCTCGTGTGTCAGCGGATTAAAGGCATAACAATTGCTATGCTCATGATTTTTGAGAACATAAATCATATTCCTATTGATTTCATTCAGGTATATCTTGATCAAAGATTGTTCAAGTTTGCTGGGCCGGCATGTAAGCGGCTAACCCATGCCGACATCAAATGGTGTCGGCCAATTCATACTTTTCGATAATAAATGCGTTCTGACCCTACACCCCTACATGAATGTCCAAATATCAAAAAGGGGGTGGCAAGGGTCAGAGGAAACTCGGACACTCAGACCAGCATGCTGCTGCTGATATAAGATATTTTGATAGTGTTGTCGACAACTTATTTTTGTGAACGGGTACTCATCCCGTCTGCGCTGAGGTGGGTGGATCCATAATAAGTAGTTCCATACACTGCTGTACAGTTCTGCTTATGTTATTGTATGCATCTTTCCTAGATGTTTGAAGGAAACTTTGTTTCTCATCCAGCAAATGTTTGATCTCGTCGGTTCTCAAGAAGCCAATCTTGATGATTTATGTTTGAGGATCCAAGGATTTTCGAAGCTGTGCTAAAGACCAAGTATCGGAAACCGCCAAGTCGGTCTCCACATTCTGCTTGTCGAGAGGGGTGGATTTCAGATGTTCCAGGGCATCTACGATATACTATTTGGTACTGATACATGTTTAGCTTGGTGATGTTTATATATTTAGGTGGTATTCTAGCACACCATCACATGCAACGTGATGACAGCGTACACTTGCATTGATATCGTTAAGAATGACTAGCTTACCTGCCATTGGAATGATAGCAATGATGGAGTGAAGATACTCGTAGAATTTGACCTTCACTTCATCTGGGTTGGTCATGGATGAAGGATAGCAAGGTAAGGTACTTTATTCCAGAATAAAGGGGGATTTTCGTGGTCATGAGTCTATCATGTACTCTCTTGGGATGTCCAGCCAATTTGAAATCAGTGCCGTTTTTGCTGCAAAGCTGAAACTAGCCTCATAGCATTTTTTACTTCCTCAGCCGCTCCAAACGAAAGTGTTTCTAGAGCCCCTATCTCGCTCGAGACGTCCACATTGTATATGGGGAGTTTCTTTCCTATTTGGGCATTTCTCCTATAGGGTCTTTCTGCATCATCTCAGTACAGTAGGGTGCACACATTCCATAGGTCAAGAGCGAGAGGTACAATCCTCATTTCCTTTTGCATTTAGGGTACCTGCCAGCTATTGTATGAAACCTAGGAACGTATATAGCAGGCAGTATTTAGGGCACCTGTTATACCCCTTCTTCATGCCAGGGTGATGAGCAGTGCATTCCTGAAAAGGGCTGCTTGCTCGTTCTGGGGACTGCTAGACCACTGCTGCTCTATGTCAGTGATGAATGACCCAAATGACCCGAGTCACTTGGCTGCAGATTTTCGGCAATGGCTGCCAGTGTACCAACACCTGCTGCTTCAATTTTGCCTGTTGTCACAGGAAATTTAGTGGGTGATGTAATGAAATGGGATGAGTGGATGACATGAATGACTTCTGAGGTGACCTTGCTTCAAGTGTCCAAGAGTAGGCATATTATTGGCCTCACTCTCTCATCCAAAACCATCTGATTATAGCAACATGACAACACTGAGATGGCTGGCAATGCGTTAACAGTAAAATAGAGAACACGTATATTATTGCTTGTATTATAACATAGGTTTTTTAAAATGCACATTTCTTCATGAATATACTTTAAAAAAGTATTAATATGATAACACTTTGTGCTCTTATGAAATTGTTTTTTATGGTTCCGGATTACACCATTCCTAAGTGCTGCTCTTTCAGTGCTTGTATTAAAGGTTATGATAAGAGGAATCTACTTTATGTATCATAACATTTATAAAAGCCATTTTTCCTTTTGAAATGTTTATATTTAAAATGATTAATTTCATGAGAATTAAAATCAATTGAAACTTGGTTATTGCTGCCCATACAAACGTAACACGAGATGTCCAAAGTGGAGGTTAAAAAATACATCTAAGAAAGACAATTACAAACAATTTTGAATTATGTCCCATTTTTAGTGTCAGTACAAATATGGTTTGATTTATTCTAATCGTTACTACGGAACAGTTGTTTGCGAAACGTGTTCTCATTGGTGAGATGTGCCAGATCTGGCCCATGAAGAGTTTATGGTATTTGCACACAGAAATTATTGGAAAATCAATCTCACTGTTCACATGAATGAATGCAAGTCATGTGGGGTTCTGACATAAAAGTATTAGATGAACATCATGTTTATTGTACATGTGAATAATGGTCACTGATTCTGTTTCTTCATTCCAGCTCTGATTTGACATTAAAATGTCTGTATTCACCTTTCCAAAGTTTATTCCCATGACAGTTCCTAACCTGGACAATTGATAACACTAGATACTACATTGATAACACTAGATACTACATTTTACACTATCGTCTATGATACTCTGCCAGTCAGATTTCATAATCAGTGATGGAACACTAGAACAGAAGTTACTATCATTTCACTTTGAATGTTATTATCCTTCGTGCTACCCAGGTCTCACATTATGAAAGTTCATTACTACCTTTCCCTAGTGCCGCTCTTTCAGCGATTTTATTAAAAGTTCTGATAATAGGAAAGTACTCTTTATGTATCATACCCTTTATAACAAAAGCCATTTGTCCTGTTAAAATGTTTATATTTAAAATGATTAATGTCATGAGAATTAAAATCAAATTGAAACTTAGTTATTGCTGCCCATCCAAACGTAACACGAGATGGCCAAAATGAAGGTTAAAAAAATACATCTAAGGAAGGCAATTACAAACAAGTTTGAGTTATATCCCATTTTAGTATCAGTACAAACTTGGTTTTGGTTTATTATAAGGGTGACTATGGGAACATGTGCTAGATATGGCACATGAAGTGTTTGTGGTATTTTCAAACATACATCATTGGAAAATCTTAATTTTTTCATTCCAGCTGCGATTTTGTCATTAAAATATCTTTTTGCAGCTTTCAAAAGTTTATTTCCATGACTGTTCCTAACCTTGACAAATGATAACACTGGATAATACATTCTAACACTACTATATATGATACTCTACCAATTAGATATCATGATCAGTGATGGAACTCGAGAGCAGATTTTACAGTCACGTAAATTGAGATTGAATATAATATGTTTGGCTTGAATCACATTTTCCTTCAGACTACCCAGGTTTCACGTTATGAAAGTTTATGAAAGTTTATTACTACAGAAATTTAATTCTATCGGTTTTCATTATTTACTGTGGAAAAAAAAATTGCACAATATTTCTTTGACACTGACTTGAAAAGATAGGAGATTTTTAGTTAGCACACTATTCTTTTTCTCAATGTATATCTGAAAAATAGTCAAAGAGCTGATGCCTAATAACAAGAAAAATAAGATAAATAACATACCAAATAAAATTAAAAGGAATTAATAATATAATAGCTACAATGTAACAACAATAACACTATAAAAATAATACTGTAATATGACAGACAATAGAGGGCCTCAAGGGAGAATAGTCCTTGACTAATGACTCACCCTCTATAAATAAAGCATTATTATTATTATGGTCTTTTATTAGAACGTGTCATGGGGGTAATATGAGGTAATTTTGTGACTTATCTTTTCCTTCAAATTGTTACTTTTTACAACACCAAGCTCACACTGAGTACCTGTGTATCATATATGGTACAGTTTACATGCAATTAGAGAACTGTGTCAGATTTCAAATGTAAATGAATTAATTCAGTGTAATACAGTATTGAAATATACAGCAGTAAATGCTATGGAATGAATTTGAGAATTACAGTTGAGTAACGCTTTTTGTATTTCTTCTTGAATGCCTATGTCTCAAGTCAATTATATCAGAAAAACTGATTTTATTGGCGCTGACTCCAGGATTGTATCACAGAGGATTTTTCTTTTGTACATTAAGTTTTGCCATAGTTTACCAATGAGTTCTTCTGTTTGACATTAGGTTGATAACGGGCAGTCAAGTGTTGAGGCAGAAATACCTCCATCTGGACCAAGCCTTGAGGAATCTGAAGATGAGAAACAAGGTAAGAGCGATAACACAGAATTGTTACATGTATAGAATTCAATGTGTTAAGCAAATTAAGAATTGTAGTGTTGTGTCTAAATTAGGTACATTTATATGATACTGCAATTTACTGTAAATAAGTGCAAAGTGCAAATAGAGCGGTGTATAAATGATTTCCTAGACAGCCATCATTTTATGATGCATCTTTGCATATTTGGTATTCTAGTTTATATTTCATAATGTACATTTCTTGATCAGCTATAACAGTGGGCGAAAAATGATATAACCACAATGGTGATTCCACTTGTGCCCCAGTGGTTCTATCACGTTTGGAACTGTGTGTTGTTTATTTTGTCATTAAGAAAAAATATCTTCCCTTGCACATGTTCTTCAGACCTGCGGTGCAGTACTTCTATATTTCATTAATTACTCTAATATCCCTCTACCCTTTACTCTCTCTCCCCAACATAATAAATGGAACTTAAAAATGTGTCAAGATTGTTGACCTTCTAGGACATACAATTATATAATCAATATAATGGTGCCACCAATAACGCAATTTGAGATAATACAAAGCAGTTTTAACTTTTATAATAATTAGTTTTTCACACCAATCATTACGCTTTTCAGTGATTCATCTTACATAACCTGCTGCATTTTATATTTATTACCTGTCAGGCATATAATATAACTGATAAACTATATGACAGATGGTATAATTTTTAAAAAAAAGCCAACTCCTTTTTGCATTTAGAATTGAACTTTTTTAAGTAATATTTTGTTCTGTCTTCACAGTGATGGTCATATCTGAAATTAATAGAGAAATCTGCCATTGATTAGTGTAGATTGATATCCAAGAATTAATTGAGAAATCAAAATTGGGGTTCAGCATATCTTACTCAAATTAAAAACAAATCTGCCAACACAATTTACCACTCAAAACAAATATGTAGCAACATGTACGAAATCATACGCCTGTATCATAGGCCTACTACAGGCTATTCTGCACCTAAAATATGGGTGCTCTTTGGTTTATGAGAATAGGAGAAAAGTGCAATACTAGCGTATTTTCAGGCAAAATACTAGCGTACTTTAGGCGTACACAGAGGCGAATTATTTAAATTAGTACGCCTGTATTCAGATACATAATAGGGTGTATTACAGGCATAACACATATTCAAGTACAGGCGTAAATCACAGGCGTAAACCATATCAATTACAGGCATAAATCACAGACGTTAAACATATTCAAGTAGAGGCGTAAATCACATCACGTACTGGCATATATTGCAGGCATAAACCATACCAAAGTACAGGCTCGATGTTGCAGATGCTGCAACTCTAAGATGGCCGATTTTGCATCATTACAGTACCTTCATTCAAAGACTCAAAATCGATTTATGTTTAGAAAAAATGTAAGAATAAATATCTTCGTTAGAAAAATAAAACAAACAAACTTGTTTAAATATCGGTCGCAAAACTATTTTTTACAAAAAATCACCAAGACGTTTGCTGAGAAGAAATATAACTCATTTTAACCGTGAGATTAAAGCGTCATTTTGATCTAGAACGTAAACAAGTGTATGGCAGACTAAATTGTAAAGGGCTGCTCCAGTAGCAAAACAAATAAATTTCAAAGAACAGAAGAAGGAAAACATAAATGTTTGATTTTCAAGAGATGTTTGGCATCAAAAGAAAATATTCTGCTTCATTTGCATAAAGTACACAACGTCACTAGGTGTTGGTTTCCCGATATGAAGCGTTCGGTAATTGCGAAAATTTTCAATCCAATAAGATGGGATCTGTTCGGACATTGTCCTTTACTCCAGTCTGATAACTACAAATAATAATATTAAGTCCATGGTTGAAATACAAATGCAATTAACGCTCGATACCAAAATTATGTTATCGAATTTATTTCTAAAACATCACTACATTCATATTTTAATTTAAAATGGTCAAAAACAATTTCAGAGGGCATGCGTTTAAATCGTGTCACAAATTTTGTACTATTATTTTTTATTCTATCACATTGTAATTATGGAATCCCCCAATTGATGCTTAAAAATAAGCAGTTTGCAAATCAGAAGTTGAGGTAATACTGAGGACACTTCATTTCAAGCAAATTCAAATGCTCAGGCTTGTGATTTTTACTTTAAAGATATTTTTCAAGTCCCTACAGTTTTAAGATTTTGAAGATATTATCTCTCTCTCTCTCTCTCTCTCTCTCTCTCTCTCTCTCTCTCTCTCTCTCTCTCCCTTGCCCTCCTCCTCCTCTCTATTTCTATTTTGCTCTCTCGTATATCTCTCTCTTGCTCTCTACTTCTTTCTAATTCCCGCTATATTTGCCTTACTGTCTCCCTCTATGTCTTTGCTCTCTCCCTCTGTCTCATTTGCTCTCTACCTCTCTCTCTCTCTCTCTCTCTCTCTCTCTCTCTCTCTCTCTCTCTCTTGTTTTCTCTGTCCCTCCTTCCCTCTATCTGTCTCTGTCTCTGTCTCTGTGTCTCTGTCTCTGTCTCTCTCTCTCTGTCTCTCTCTCTCTCTGGTCACAGGTTTTGCCAGGGTGTGTGATTTCATGAACTGTTATGCATTTACTTCAAAGTTGTTTTAAGTCTTGTATTAGAAAATGTTCTCCTTGAAGTGGAACATTTTTTCCATTGATTCACTTTTTAAGAGCTTGTAGTGACATTATACCCAAAACTAGTAGAATTATATTATTGCTTGTGTTGACGAAAGTTTGCTTCACATATCTAGTCAACTGTTTAGACATTTGTGGTCTTGAATTGATATGACCAGGGCCTAAGATGCCGGTGGTCCAATATCTAGGGCCTTTAGTTTTTCAAGTAGTCGGACCAAAGAGATAACCATGGCAGACATTTCTCTTAACTCTGACTTTTCCCAAGAATTGGAAATTAAAATCAGTCCTCTGCAGCATGAAGATTGTTTCCTAAACAAAGTGTAAAATGTCAATAAACACCAAATTCAGTACAAAAACAGTTATATATATATATATATATATATATATATATATATATATATATATATATATATATATGTATATATATATATATATATATATATATAAATATATATATATATGTAAAACATAAACGTATAAATATATATATATATATATATATATATATATATATATATATATATATGTAAAACATAAACATATAAAAAAACACAAAATATCATTCTGCATTGAAACATTCAGCTTTAAAAATGATGCAAAATTAGAGACAAGCAGGCAGTATTTTTTTTAATACTTGCACTGTTCCATTTTCTAAAGATTTCATCCATTTAAGACATTGATTATGAAAAGAAGAAATGCTAGGAGCCTGCCTTATGTCGCTGGGAATGTTGTTCCATACGCATGGATCAGTATATTGAAAACTTTTTTTTAAACAATTCCTTTCTTGGCCTTGGTATAATGTAATTTTTTCTTCTTATGGACCTTAAATTTGGAGTACCATCAGCATCTCTTTGGGGAAAGATATTGCTTAGATAGACAGAAATGGATTTTCTGGATACTTTATACATCAATTTGGCTTTTCTAAGAAATATTTTTTCATGTATTGTTAAAACCTTTATATTATTCATTGCATACTGAAAATTGTCTATACATTGATCTTGAATTAAATGGCAAGCCCTCTTTTGGAGCCGTATAAGTGTCGCTATGTTTAAATTAGAGGTATTACCCCAAATTACATTACAGTAGTCCAGATATGGCTGAATATAACTTTTATAAAAGATGACCTTATACTGAAGAGGAATGTATGTTTTGACTTTCCTCAGTAGCTAAAGATCAGAATTAACCTTTTTTGAAATATGTTAAATGTGAATAGACCAAGTAAGATTGTATCTACGAATACACCAATAATTCTACCTTAAAAGGTCATATGAAGGCTCACATTGTCAAAAAATAACCCATAAAATTTGTCGCTATCTAGTCTTGCTCGATTTTGTTGTGTTGTAACTAGTAGGGCTTTCGTATTTTTCTGTATTTATGATCATATTGTTTTCCTCGCACCATACTTGAAGTCTGTTGAGAACATCTTGTAAGCTATTTTCAAAAACCGTTTTGGTTTTACCAATCTTAGACAGTGTAGCATCATCTGCATAGAGGTCAGTGGAAGAAATTGAATTTCCAATCTTAAGAGGTAAATCGTTGATAAATAGAATAAATAACAGAGGTCCAAGGATAGAACCTTGTGATACTCCACAATTAATACTTTTACTTTCAGAAAGTTAACCATTTGAAGATACTTTTCGCACTCTATCGGTTAAGTAAGAAGTAAACCAGTTAAGGTGTTTTCACTGCATTGATAAATCTTTAGTTTTTCAAGTAAAATTTCATGGTCTACAAGATCAAAAGCTTTACGAAAATCAACCATAATAGTGCCTACCATTTCTACTTGATCTAACGCTTTCAGCCATTTATTAATCAAAGATACAAGTGTAGTTTCACAGGAGTGAATTTGTTTTGTTCCTGCTTTATGGAATGGTATAACCTTGGCAGTTTTCCATGTTTGTGGAAATTTATTAGACCTAATGCTGTCATTACAAATGAAAGCTATACTCTCTCCTTTGGGTTATCAGTATAAATGCCCTCATGATTGAGGGATAAAATTTCAGCTTTACGCTTACATTTGCCTGCACCAAAACCTGTAAACACTTTCCAGATAGCTTTCGAGTTATTTTGGTTTTAATCCAGCACTTTTGTTTAGGCACATGTTTGGCTCGATGGATCATTTTATGTACTTTAATCCTCCAAACTCTATATTAGTTTTGATTTCCTACTGATTGTAGTTGGTCTCTTTGCTTTATTGCTTCTACAATTTCTGGGGAGATCCAGCCTGGCTGATGGTCTTTCTTTAACCTGTATGTTTTTAAAGGGGCATGCTTGTCCACTATACTGATGAACAGATCTGTCCAAGTATCTAAAACATCATCAATATCCTCAAAGATTTGGACTGTATTCCATGTAATCTGTTTTAGATCTTCTAGGAATTTAACAGTATCAAAGTTTTTTAAGGACCTATAAGTAATGGATTTATGGATATTATATTTTGTTGATTTGCCATTGACTTTACGTGTTAGAAAAAATTGGAAAGTGATCACTTATACCAATCTTTGGAACCATTACTTCCAAAACATTTTCTTTTGTATTGGTATAAATATGATCTATTAGTGTTTTGTCGATGATATTAGATGCACTCAAGGAGACATTGGAAGTATTAAGGCTATATTCACAGTGATCATCATTACAGCTATCATTACTGTATAAAAAAGCAGCTTTTTTACAACTGCATTTTCTACTGTTATAATCATTATATAAATCTGAACTATCGTTCCTGTTGGAATATTTATAAAAAGCTTGTAAGGTTCCACATTCAGAACATGATCAGCAAGGGGATCAAATCTGTTTCGAGAAGGGATGCCCAGTGTATATGACAGTCCTAGATAGATAGATTGGTCCTCCTGCTGAATAGAGTCTTCCTGTGGAATTGAGATGGCCTCATTGCCCTTTTCCTATTCTATAAATCTAGTGTGAGTTTTGGCTTTGTGTCCACAGCTACCACACTGATAGCTTTGTATTGGCCGTCTGTACCTGCATTCCTGTGCTGAATGTTTGATCTCACCACAGTAATCACATCCCATAGTGTACTGCCTGTATTGATATGGCTGACCATATTGTCTGATGTTATTTTGACCTACATTGGGTTTATGGGGACGGATGAAGTTTGTATTGTGACTGTAAGACCCGACTACATGAATAACTGCATTTATATTTTTGCCAGCTTTTCCACCCCTTTGGTAGACAGGTGGATCTTATCACTTTTTCCCAATAGATTTTGCATCACTTGTCCCTCTTCATCCAGGAAACACATGTAATTATAAACAATATCACACTTGCCAGCCTTCCGATGACCACATTGATATCTAACACATCACAACCTCTCCTGGGGGCCATTTCACACAATGCAACCTGACAGCTTTGCTTTTGCTTATGAATGTAATTAAGTAATTGGTCATATAGTTCTTCAAAAAGTTCTAGATCACTCCCTTCACTGGCATTGTCCCCTCCAATATAGAGTACTATTTTAGTAAACTTGGAGAGATCATATATTTTTATATCTTCCAGTATTTTCTGTATGTTGGCACCTGAAATGGCATGCTTTCTAACACAGTGCCTCAATCCTATGTTGTTAATTCCATGTAAAATGGAACTACCAATAAGGAGGATGTTATTTGTTTATTTTGGCTGATAGAAGGCAAAGTAGTATTGTCACAGAATTAGGCGAAAATTGAACTGATTTCTGTTCTTGAATTGCAAACGAAACTCACCATTTTCTTGATTTCGTCGTACACGCATTACCTGGGGTGATTAAGTGGCGTGTAACGATTTGCATGTGCCAATTTGTAATTTACATGAAATCCGAAATACTCGTTTTACGTGGTGTACGGCAAGCTCGACGTGATTTATGTTCACCTATTGAGAGTATATAAGGCGAACTATTTATCATAATTTTTTACGGGAACCAAAATATCTAATCGAAGGATAGATAACCTCGTCTTGCAAATCTCCAGCCAAAGGGGTGAGTGTTAAAATTACATTTCGTTTTATTGTGAATTTTATTCAGATTATCATTTCGTATAATGATGCCTTTATTGCAATGAACGTGGAATATTTGGAATTACTAGTCACTTTTAGACTATAAATACAATATTGTAATCTACGGCTTAGATTATTTTTGAGACAACTATTATTAGTCTGGTTTTGTTTATTATAGCTGATTCAGTCTGATT
Source organism: Unio delphinus (assembly GCA_029339505.1). Taxonomy (NCBI): domain Eukaryota; kingdom Metazoa; phylum Mollusca; class Bivalvia; order Unionida; family Unionidae; genus Unio; species Unio delphinus. Next base: position 2,613,603 of record JAQISU010000103.1, read on the forward strand.
CCAGCTGATTCCGTCGTTGATTCCATCGTTGATACCGTAGAAGTACATCACTGATAGCGCATCTAATAACATCGTTGATACCGTCTCTGATACCGTAGCTGCTAACATAGTTGTTACATTGTTTCTGGTACCGTAGCTGCTAATAACATCGTTGATACCGTAGCTGCTAATAACATCGTTGATACCGTAGCTGCTAATAGCATCGTTGATACCGTAGCTGCTAATAACATCGTTGATACCGTAGCTGTTAAACACATCTGATACCATCTTTTGATAAACGTCTTTGATATCGTTTGATTTGTTGTGGGACATCTATTGTTTGTTCTGGAACATCTCTGTATAAATATCTGAATGTGCTTGTGCCGTTAATTTGTGCAAACGGAATTGAAGTATCTGTCTGTGTGTCGAACTGTCTGTTCGTCAATATCTGTGTAACGTGTAAATATCCGGAAAGCTAGAAGTCCGAGTGTCGGAGCTGTCTTAGAGTTGTAAAACGTCCGGGTCGACATCTAGGGGAGTGAGGAACCGTTGGTTCTGGTAGATGTTGTATGCTGTCTGAACGTATAACTGTGGTGGATCCGTGTAGGGAAACGTCCGATAATAGTATTGGTCAACCCTCGGTTCTCGGGGAAACTGGGAGACGATTCAACTGTTGCTGAATCGTGCGGTTATACAGGGGAGACACATAGGTGTATTGAAATTGTGATATAATTTAATACATTGTTGTATTTGCATGTTTATGTCAGATCGCAATAATATTTCAAGTGATCACATAGATATCAATAAAAGCTAGCAACTTGATTGAATACAAGTATATGATCGTGCTAGTTATCGCAATCCATCGTGCGATAGATAGTTTGTCGTTTGTGTTTATTTTTTTCGTAAATCATACTTGCATTTATTTAACTTTCGTAAAGGATTCTTGGATCTGTGTATAATCCAAGAGATCCCTTTACATTTGTGATTCCTTTTGTATTGTTATTTAATTTGTTCATGTATTGTGAATGGTTGTGAGTTTAATTGTGGGTTGAGTGCATGAATTATTGTGTTGTTACATCTGTATTTTTTTTCATTTATAATTTATTACATAAATTTATATTTTCTTTCACAAATTGTGTTTGTATTGTTCATTTAATCCACCCTCCTCTCGGTAACAATTCTGTTAGAAGAAAAATAACTACTGATGATATCTTACAACATTTACACTGGTTATACTACAAACTGGATTTTATTACTGGGCAAATTCATACAAATTTCCCATCATGCCCTACTCAAGTAGTCTGCGCCTATATTTTCAACTCCCCTTATTGACATTGTCGCTCTGTCTCTTGATGTATAACTTGAGCATGTTTGCATGGAATGTCTTTACATTACCGTCCATGTCAATTTTATAGTCCATGTCACCTTTTACTTCTTTAACTTCATATGGACCTTTCCACTGGACTAATAACTTATTCGAACTCGTTGGAAGAAGCAATAGCACCTGATCTCCCACAAGAAATTTCCTATTACGCGCTCTGCGGTTGTAATACTTGGCATATCTGCGCCCCGATTTAATCAATTCGTCACGTGCCATCTGGCATGTACTCTCAAGTTTATTTCTTAGATCTAACACGTACTGGTAAGTCGTTTTTATTTCCTCGTTCGAGACATCACCAGTCCATAGTTCGCGTAGTATCCGCATCGGGCCTCGAACTGTTCTACCATACAACAGTTCAAAGGGCGAGAACCCTAAACTTTCCTGCGGTACTTCACGGTACGCGAACAGAACAGCGTTTAAATAACGGTCCCAGTCTTGCGGACGTTCCGCGCACATCTTTCGCAGCATGCTTTTCAGGGTACCATTAAACTTCTCTACCAGTCCATTGCACATCGAATGGTATGGGGTAGTGTTTAGCTGTTTGATGGATAACAGCCTACTTATTTCACCCATGAGGTCAGAGGTGAATTGGGCACCACAATCAGTGAGGATTTCCTCTGGCACCCCTACCCTACTGAAGATATCAACTAATGCTTCAGCTACCCTTTCCGTTTCAATAGTTGGTAACGCTACGGCTTCAGGGTATCTGGTTGCGTAGTCAACCAGAGTAAGTATGTACCGATTCTTTCTTTCGGTAACCGGGTGTATTGGTCCTACAATATCTACTGCCACTCTTTTAAACGGCGTATCTATTAATGGCATTTGTCCTAAGGGCACCCTTGTGACCCTTCCCTTACAAACGGTTTTCTGACATACGTCGCACGACCTACAGAACCGTGTGACATCGCCATTAACACCGGGCCAGTAGAATTCAGCGACTACCCTGCTAGTGGTCTTAGCCTTACCTAGGTGTCCTGCCATGCTTGACTCATGCGCCACCCTAAGTACTTGAGATCTATATCTCTGGGGTACGACCACTTGCCAATACTTCTTACCCTCCCGAGCGCTAAACTCCCTATGAATTAATCCGTTCTTGCGTACGAATCTAGAGCTACCCCCACGCTTGCAATGTTTAATCGCGCCGGACGTGATTTTCTCAACAATTGTTCTGATGGATTCATCACGCTCTTGCTCTTGTTTGAAATCATCACGGGAAATTCCTGAGATCGATTCAGGGACTATTAATTTATGAAACGCGGATTTCTCTCGCCGTGTTTGCGCTCGCGTTTCGACTGCCTGGGCCAAAGGTATTTTAAAATCGGCCATGGTTGGAAGACGGGAACCTTCAACATTACCGATCGTCAGATCGTAAATAGGATTGTCCATACAAAGGGCATCAACAGTTCCCGTTAAGAAAGGTGTTTTTACTGTGATCCTTGCTACGGGAATACGACCCATCGTCTGATCAAGTAACATACATGGGGATTCCCACCCGAGCATTTGGTTATCCTGCACGAGACTACGTTTGATCACTACGCCCGTACAACCAGTATCACGCAATACTACGACTTCTCGACCGTTGACAAACCCTCTCGCGGTTGGTACACGCGCTTCAGGAAATAAACACGTGCCAAGCGAATGAATACAAGGTTCTACCTGTACGATGTTATCAGTTATACCTTTACTTTGTATAGCCACTGCTACCTTATGTATAAGTGCCTTTCTTTTAGGACAGTCTTTTTGAACATGACCCAATGCATTACACAAGAAACACCGCACACGCTGAAAAACTGGATTCCCAACTGACCTTTTTACCTCAGCTGATTTTACAGGCTCCCTAGGCATAGGTCTTACAGACTGGCTTCCAGACTTAAAATCTTTTAAAACCACGTTCTGAGTTCCCCCATGAGCTTCGGCAAATAAATCGGCTTGCTTAGCCATATCTTTTACGTTTGTGAAGACTTTCTCCTTCAGAAATTGATCTAATTCTCGCCCAACTGTATTAAATAATTGATCTCTGAGCAAGAAATCAGTCAACCCTTCAAACGTTTTCACCGCTTTGCCGCATTCAATCCACCGCTCAAAATAGTTCGCAATTCTGACGGTGAACTGACCAAAGGTTTCTCCCTTATCGGGCTTGCTATACCTGAACTTTTTTCGAAAACCTTGTTCAGTGAGCTCGTACCTTTTGAGAAGTGCTTCCTTTAGGACGTCGTACTTAAACACATCGTCCCTAGGAAGTCGCGAGTATACATCCAGTGCTTTACCTTTTAATAAAGCACTCAGATGCAGCGCCCAGTCATTTTGACTCCACTTCTGGTTTTCGGCATACCGCTCAAACCGATGAAGATAACTATCTATGTTATCTTTTTCATCGTCAAAGGGAGGTAATTTGGGGCCCCTTAATTTGTTAGTGGCAGAATCGTGTTCTCTTCCAGATGTCGCTAATTCTACCTTACGCTCATGATCCCGTTGCTTTGCTCTTTCTTCTAACTCTAACATTTCTACTTTAGCTAGTTTATCTAACTCTATTCGCTTTTGCTCCGCTTCCATTTCCCATTCTATCCTGTCTTTTTCGGCCTGCTTCTCTAATTCTATCTTTTCCTTCTCTAATCCTATCTTTTCCTTCTCAAATTCTATCTTTTCCCTTTGAGCCTGCTTCTCTAATTCTATCTTATCCTTCTCAAATTCTATCTTTTCCCTCTCAAAGGCCCATTTCCTTTCATCGGATTCCCTTTCTAATTCCCTTGCTCTTACCCTTTCGTCCCTTTCCCGGGCTTGTTCTTCTTGAATAAATTTCCTTAAGCTTTCACCTTCATATGCAAATTCTTTGCCTAAGGCAACCAAGTCCTTAAGGGATGACATGACAATTGTAATATGAATATAGATATATAACCAAACCAATACTTTAAACACGTTTATACTGGACACACGGACCTAGGTAAACTAAACAAAAATAAACTCCAACTAGAGTATTATCTTAACAGAAGGTCACGCTCAAATATAAACATTAAATGTATACCTTCACAAAAATGATTGACAGTTCACTTAATCCAACGATCCCACTTCTGACACCATTGTAACAGAATTGTTACCGAGAGGAGGGTGGATTAAATGAACAATACAAACACAATTTGTGAAAGAAAATATAAATTTATGTAATAAATTATAAATGAAAAAAGATACAGATGTAACAACACAATAATTCATGCACTCAACCCACAATTAAACTCACAACCATTCACAATACATGAACAAATTAAATAACAATACAAAAGGAATCACAAATGTAAAGGGATCTCTTGGATTATACACAGATCCAAGAATCCTTTACGAAAGTTAAATAAATGCAAGTATGATTTACGAAAAAAATAAACACAAACGACAAACTATCTATCGCACGATGGATTGCGATAACTAGCACGATCATATACTTGTATTCAATCAAGTTGCTAGCTTTTATTGATATCTATGTGATCACTTGAAATATTATTGCGATCTGACATAAACATGCAAATACAACAATGTATTAAATTATATCACAATTTCAATACACCTATGTGTCTCCCCTGTATAACCGCACGATTCAGCAACAGTTGAATCGTCTCCCAGTTTCCCCGAGAACCGAGGGTTGACCAATACTATTATCGGACGTTTCCCTACACGGATCCACCACAGTTATACGTTCAGACAGCATACAACATCTACCAGAACCAACGGTTCCTCACTCCCCTAGATGTCGACCCGGACGTTTTACAACTCTAAGACAGCTCCGACACTCGGACTTCTAGCTTTCCGGATATTTACACGTTACACAGATATTGACGAACAGACAGTTCGACACACAGACAGATACTTCAATTCCGTTTGCACAAATTAACGGCACAAGCACATTCAGATATTTATACAGAGATGTTCCAGAACAAACAATAGATGTCCCACAACAAATCAAACGATATCAAAGACGTTTATCAAAAGATGGTATCAGATGTGTTTAACAGCTACGGTATCAACGATGTTATTAGCAGCTACGGTATCAACGATGCTATTAGCAGCTACGGTATCAACGATGTTATTAGCAGCTACGGTATCAACGATGTTATTAGCAGCTACGGTACCAGAAACAATGTAACAACTATGTTAGCAGCTACGGTATCAGAGACGGTATCAACGATGTTATTAGATGCGCTATCAGTGATGTACTTCTACGGTATCAACGATGGAATCAACGACGGAATCAGCTGGAATCAGACTGAATCAGCTATAATAAACAAAACCAGACTAATAATAGTTGTCTCAAAAATAATCTAAGCCGTAGATTACAATATTGTATTTATAGTCTAAAAGTGACTAGTAATTCCAAATATTCCACGTTCATTGCAATAAAGGCATCATTATACGAAATGATAATCTGAATAAAATTCACAATAAAACGAAATGTAATTTTAACACTCACCCCTTTGGCTGGAGATTTGCAAGACGAGGTTATCTATCCTTCGATTAGATATTTTGGTTCCCGTAAAAAATTATGATAAATAGTTCGCCTTATATACTCTCAATAGGTGAACATAAATCACGTCGAGCTTGCCGTACACCACGTAAAACGAGTATTTCGGATTTCATGTAAATTACAAATTGGCACATGCAAATCGTTACACGCCACTTAATCACCCCAGGTAATGCGTGTACGACGAAATCAAGAAAATGGTGAGTTTCGTTTGCAATTCAAGAACAGAAATCAGTTCAATTTTCGCCTAATTCTGTGACAAGTATGTTTACTTTGTATTGAGATTGGTTTGTATGGTGCTTTATAATTATTCTGGCTGAATCATTGACAGAGTTGGAAAACTGCATTGGGTTTTCTTTTGGCAATGCTTCAGGTGTCTGTACACTTTTACTAAGAGACAAAGGTTTAGGACCAATGGTTTGTGAATGTCTGCTGATAGTCAAAGGTTTCTCTCTCTGGGTAGCTAATTTAACCTTTTCATTTATTAGCTTGTCAATCTGTTTTTGCATCTTGCCTACTTGCATCTGAAGTGTTTGTATATATGTACGTATTTATGTGTGTGTGTGTGTGTGTGTGTTGGATTTTGAACATAAGTTTTGATAATCCTTCAGTCATATCACTACATTGTCTTAAGTGTGGAAGTTTATTGTGATGTCTAGCGCTGGAGCATGGGCATAGTGCAGACATATAGGATCGTGTTCCACCCAGTCACATTTTCCTTAAACCAGGTCAACTAGTCCTAGCAATAAAATCTTAATGCTGAGTGACAAGTGAGGCACCTGTTAGTAACATTGGTTAAGGACTTTGGAATTACTCTGCCAGGCTTCTAAACTAGGACCTTTCATATCCGTAACCAGTCAGGTCAAAGGAACGGTCTATTTGTGAGGTAGTTGTAGATCTCCAAAATGGATTATAATTGAGAATGTATTATTGTAAAATAATGTTTCCTGCTTGTTTGAATTCATAGAAAATACCACATTGAAAATCGATGTTGTGGTGGTTTTGCTAAAGTTGGGATGATACTGTTTTGTTGCAGAAAACCATACAGATTCAGAAGTCCCAATTAGCAACGAAGGAAAACAACTGGTCAGTGAGGTGACATCCACACAGATAGGACAGGAAATTGTAAGTACTCCATATTTGATTCTTGCATCATATCACAATTAACACATTGTGTTTCATTCAGTCAATTTCAGTGTGATATTTATTACAGCACACAATTTGCAACATGTAATATGGATTGACGATACACATGTTATTCAGTCAGTTTTAGCATTAAATCATGATCAATTGTACAGTAGAAGTGAAATATTATGGTAGGGTGAAATAATTGTTTTCACTTTACAGGAGATACATTTTCTAAATTAAACCAAAATTTAAATAACATAAAGGTTGAGCATGATTGTAAATCAGTTTCCTGAATTTGTTTGATGGTTTGAATTTGATGCTGGTTTTATGTCATTGTTTCATAGTTTGAAATGTATGCTGGTTTTCTGTCATTTGTTTTATAGTTTAAAATATACTCTGGTTTTGTACAATCTTTTGATGGTTTGAATTTTATTCTGGTTTTCTATCATTATTTTACAGTTTGAAATGTATGTTTGTTTTTTTTACAATTGTTTGATGGTTTGAATTTTATACTGGTTTTCAATCATTGTTTTATAGTTTGAAATGCATGCTGGGTTTCTACTATCTTTTGATGGTTGGATTTTATTCTGGTTTTCTATCATTGTTTTATAGTTTGAAATGTATGCTGCTTTTTATCTTTATTTTATAGCTTTAATTTTATGCTGGTTTTCTATCATTGTTTGATGGTTTTAATTTTTTCCGCTGGTTTTCTGTCATTGTTTTATGGTTTCAAATAGATGCTGATTTTATATCATTGTTTGATGGTTGAATTTATACTAGTTTTCTATGATTATTTGATGACCTAAAATTTATGCCGCTTTTCTTTCATTGGCTGATTGTTAAAAATTTATTCTGGTTTTCTATCATTTTTTATGGTTTGAAATTTATGCTGATTTTCTCTCATTGTTTGATGGCTTAAAAAATTATCTTGTATTTGTATCATTGTATGATGGCTTAAAATTTATGCTGGTTGTCTCATTCTTTTTGATGGTTTGATATTTATTTTGGTGTTATATGCTGATTTTCTCATTGTTTGATGTTTTCAAATTTTGCTGATTTCTGTTTCTGATGATCTGAGTATTGCTAAATTTCAGGATAAAAGTAATGTAGGAATTTGTTTAACGCTGATGTATATTTGACTTCATTGTGCTAGTATGACCATATGTAGTCTACCACTTAACATTATTATTTTAACCAAGACAATAGGTAAACAAGCATGGTTTAGTAATTACATTAAGTCTAAAATGACTGAAATTGCGCTGTCAAGAAACTGGAGTCACGTGTTAGGGAATAAAAATAATAATAATAATAATAATAATAATAATAATAATTAATGATAATAATAAAGAATAATACTACTAATAATAATATTGATAATAATAATGATAAATAATAGTAATAATAATAATAATAATGCTTTGTTATAGAGGATAACTCATAACCATTTTTGTTTTATAATGAAAAAGATTTTTTTTCAGTCCTAAACAGTCATTTCTGGTTTGATATGTCTGACATAATCAACTTATTATTAAGAAGATAATGATCCAATAATTGTACATTTTATGTAATAATCATAATGACATAATTTGCAGTCACAAATGTTATGATGATAGACTTTATGAACAGGATGGACTGTTTTCATATCTTATGCTGTCACGTGTTTCTATATAATCATGTTGTACAATTATGTATTCTAACACAACTCTTAATTTAGTTTTATATACTTTATCAATTATTTATTCTTATTCTTGGTTTCCTTTAAATGAGTTAAAGACAAAATGTAAGACTTTCATCTAATAGTTTTGTGTATGTAGATGTCCTCTAGTCACATTAAGACTATTTCATATATATACTGTTACAGTGTGTTATTAAGACTATTTCATATATATACTGTTACAGTGTGTTATTAAGACTATTTCATATATATACTGTTACAGTGTGTTATTAAGACTATTTCATATATATACTGTTACAGTGTGTTATTAAGACTATTTCATATATATACTGTTACAGTGTGTTATTAGGACTATTTCATATATATACTGTTACAGTGTGTTATTAAGACTATTTCATATATATACTGTTACAGTGTGTTATTAAGACTATTTCATATATACTGTTACAGTGTGTTATTAAGACTATTTCATATATATACTGTTACAGTGTGTTATTAAGACTATTTCATATATATACTGTTACAGTGTGTTATTAAGACTATTTCATATATATACTGTTACAGTGTGTTATTAGGACTATTTCATATATATATATATATACTGTTACAGTGTGTTATTAAGACTATTTCATATATATACTGTTACAGTGTGTTATTAAGACTATTTCATATATATACTGTTACAGTGTGTTATTAAGACTATTTCATATATATACTGTTACAGTGTGTTATTAAGACTATTTCATATATATACTGTTACAGTGTGTTATTAAGACTATTTCATATATATACTGTTACAGTGTGTTATTAAGACTATTTCATATATATACTGTTACAGTGTGTTATTAAGACTATTTCATATATATACTGTTACAGTGTGTTATTAAGACTATTTCATATATATACTGTTACAGTGTGTTATTAAGACTATTTCATATATATACTGTTACAGTGTGTTATTAAGACTATTTCATATATATACTGTTACAGTGTGTTATTAAGACTATTTCATATATATACTGCTACAGTGTGCTATTAAGACTATTTCAGATATATACTGTTACAGTGTGCTATTAAGACTATTTCATATATATACTGTTACAGTGTGCTATTAAGACTATTTCATATATATACTGTTACAGTGTGTTATTAAGACTATTTCATGTATATACTGTTACAGTGTGTTATGATTTTGGGGTGTTAAAATAATTTACAATAGACAGTTGGAACAAATGGTGTTTAAAACTTCAACAGATAATATACATGTATTTTCCTTTGCACAAATAATTAATCCCAAATAGTCCTAAACATAATATCACACGTCTTAATGTATAAAGTACCAGATAAATGCCAGTGGTGTACGACTAAATTTCAGTTTAATGTGTTTACATCTCAAATTTTATATCATGCCAATACTTGAAATTTGATACACTGATAATTCTTGATGTAATACAGTGATATAAATTAAAAATGTCATTGAAGGAACTTAGAATAATTTCCACACAAAAAATTATTCCAAGAAGTATTAATGACCATTTTGATGTTGCTGTGAATAAGTTAGATGAATAAATCAACAAAAATTAAACATTGAATATACAGCAGTAAGCTGGATGCGATTATGCGACTTTAGATTTTAAGGTAGGAATTAGTAATTTGGAAATAAACATCATAATATAATACTGACATACAATACTTGAGGAAACATATGGGTCAGTTTCCTTTCTAAACAATTTAAAATTGTCAACAAGTTTATGAATTTCTAAAAGCGAGAGACTAAACTAGACTCATATACAAATAAATGTTTACTTTTATTAAATGATCTGGATATTAAATCCAGTTAAATAAAAATATTAGCTATGTTTTACATTGTTTGCAAAATAAATGTCTCTACTTTGGAAACTCACCCTCAAAATTTAAATCTAATGAATGGCCTTGCAAGCTGTAATGGTACCGGTCAGGAGTACATTTTAAATATATGACCTTTGATACAAAGAGTCCTTTGTCCTGACAGTAAGTAGGGGCTCAAGCTGGCCGAGAGGTGTTATGCACTCTCTTTTACCAATCATTGCCATCTCACCTGTGTGCATAGGTTTTTGTTTTCAGCACAGTGTTGTATGTGATAAACATCTCAATAGATTTCTTTCCGTCGGTGGCTGATACCAGGGTTGTTCTGGGTTCTTCCTCTGATAGTTGTCATGGGCTGGAAAATGGTTTTAAACCCTACAGCTACAATTTTGAAAAAATGCAGGCTTCTTGTTCTCATTTACATGATAAGTGACAAATGTGACCAAAAAATTTAAAGGATATCGAATAGGAGGCATGTATATAGATAGATTTGTAAGACAACATTTTACAGCATGTCTAAATTAAATATAAGGCCTGTAGGTACATTTGTAAGATAACATATTTACAATACATTTTTGTCAAAATTAAATCTAATGCATGTATGTAGATTTGTAAGATAACATATTTGTTACAAGTCTTTGTCAAATTAAATAAAAGGCATATATGTACATTTGTAAGATAACACATTACATTTATAGTACGTATTAGTCATATTAAATATAAGGCATGTATGTACATTTGTTTAATTAAGAAGAGGAACATTGTTTCCACATGTATAAATTGTGATGTTACTTATGATATTGAAGATCAGGACTTAATAACTTACAGAATTAAAAAAATATCAAGCAAAACAAAGAGTGGTATCAGTCTAAATTATTTTTACACCCTTGTCTACAGCCGATTGAGCAGAGTGTTGAGGAAAACTTAAACCAGGCAGAAATTAAGATGTCCACAGAGGAGCGGGATTTATTTATCAAATTTCAGACTGAAATTGGCACAGATATTTACTTCAGGTAACAAATAGCATTATTTCTTTACTTTCACTCCCTTAACAAAACAATTTTTTTTACTCAGTGTAACTAAAATCGGATCTTCACCTTTATATGTAAAAATCTGACAACAAGCACTTAGGGGTCATATTCTAGTGACCTGTTGTATTACCACAATTGCTGATTTTACCAGCCAATCGGATGAAGTTGACATGTAATTTTAATTAGAATGCTTTTCACTTATGGTCCAAGATAAATTTTAAATTGAGAATGAAGATGATAATTAAAGGCATATTTTTAGAGGTAGTACACAGAGTTAAATGCATTTCTTTAGAGGTATTACATATAGTTAAATGCATTTCTTTAGAGGTATTACATTTTTTAGAGGTATTACACATAGTTAAATGCATTCCTTTAGAGGTGTTACATTTCTTTAGAGGTATTACCCATAGTTAAATACATTTATTTAGATACATTACACATAGTTAAATGCATTTATTTAGAGGTATTAGAGATAAATTTAGGCAGTAGGCATTATAGATCATTACTTGCATTTAGTTATATACTGGACATGTATAGAAAGATGTATATTTCTATTATGAGAAATAGGATGATTTTTTTGTCCTTATTTCATTGAGGACATCCTTTGTAAATGTATGCATTCTTTGAACCATTACTATTGCTAAAAAAACATAAAATGTTTTGAGTAGGAGTTTCACACATTGCTACGAGGGTAATATGTTACCACCCTTTGTCGAAACAGAAATATATTCAATTTTTTCCAAGTGGCTTTATGTTTCATCAACTGCAATATTCAAAATGCTTGAATTTGAATTGATCCAACACGAAAATCAACAGTGAATACACTAATTCTGTATGTTCGTCAAGTATTGTAAAGTTGCACCCTATTATTAATTTTGTTCCTGCCATTGAAACATTATTATCGTGCATGACTACCCCAGTAGCCTTAGTGGTTATAGCATCCATGTCTGAGGTGGGAGGTTGCAGGTTTGAACCCATTAATCCCAAAGACTTACAAAACACAGTATTATTATCTCCCTTGCATGGAACTCAGCATTACAAGGTTAATGCTGGAACTGGTTATCCTGGTGTCAAGATCATGAGAATGGGTGGACACAATGCTACATGTCTGCTGCCTGATGTTCCAGTGATAGACATCACTATAAACTGCTGCCTGATGTCCCAGTGATAGACATCACTTTAAACTGATGCCTGATGTCCCAGTGATAGACATCACTTTAAACTGATGCCTGATGTCCCAGTGATAGGCATCACTTTCAATTGATGCCTGATGTCTCATTGATAAACATAAGTATAAAATGCTGCCTGATGTCCCAGTGATAGACATCAATGAAAACTGCGGCCTGATGTCCCAGTGATAGGCATCACTATAAATTGATGCCTGATGTCCCAGTAATAGACATCACTATAAACTGCTGCAACGAAAACAATACATCTGTGACTAAACATGTTAAAGCTTTGTTGAAGGTACCCCCCCCCCCCCGCCGAGAAAAGGAGGCATTCATCCTGCACAGAAGCACAATGAAAAATTCTTTCCATGTTTCTGATTGACAAACAATTACTGATGGCAAACTGTCGCATTGTGAACATTGATGTGTACTGATATCTTATTCTTTTTCTTTCTTCAGTACTAGAAAACGTGAACATACCCATATAGGAACATTGTAATATTTTAAGATTTGCTGCAGTTAACATTGAATTTCAGTCAGCAGAAATTCAAAAATAATAATGAAATGCATTTGGGGACGGATAAAGTAATATGCGTAAAAAAAGCAAAATAATAGCTGCTGATTTTGCAGTTGTGGATTTTACTATTTTTACCTTGTGATCTAACAAGGTAGCATTGATGCCCATTGTTTCCATGCACACTGTCAGTATTAAGTAATGTGTAATTGATTATGTGCATATGTGAGCCATCCTATTCTTCTGGTCCTATAACTTTGTCACCCTACTGTGAGTATATCAATAGTGTTACACACACAGGGGTATTCACTGAACAATGGTGTCAAACCCTAGCGCAAATCTCGCTGGAAGTAATATGTTTTCCCCAAATTCCCAAAGACTTCCATACAATTTGAGTTGTAAATTGGAAAATCAGACATGTCTGTCTTTATATACTAAATTTTGCTCTAATCAATTTGAGACCACAGTTAAAAGAACTTGCCCAAAATTTCATTAACTGAACCTTTGCATGGCTTTTCTTCACCATCCTCTGATTTCCATACCGTCAGCTGGTTATTGCATAGGAAATACATTAGGATCCCCTTTCTCACTGGGAACTATTTAATTCTGCCACTCTGGGCCAATCAAAAGTACAGTTTTACAGGCGTATTACCCTAATATAACTGCAACAATTTTCCACTATGGACACATAAACGGTATCTACCAAGTCCCTACTTATTGATTCCATTGTGTAATTTACTGGTTTCCTACTGTAAATACTGCCATCTAAGCCACAACACTAATATACACAATTAGATTTTAATATGGACTATGTTACACCAGGGACACTGATTCGGTTTGGACCTAAATTCACTACAGCATTGTTCAAACTTATTAACACTTGGCTCCATAACATTAGCTCCTAATAATTGGCTAACTATTTTGGGCTAGGAATATTTCCATGGCGCCGAATACCAATAATCGCACAAATAAATCTAAGAATTGCTTAAAACGAGGCGCTGTCAAATGCTCAATACCATCCTCTGAGCTCAGCCTCTTTAAGGATCTCTAAAGAGCCTCATCCTCCCATCCACCCCCCGAGCAGACCAGTTGGATTGAACGTTTTGCAAATACACAAATACCATTCATCAAGCCAGAATCAGTATTGACTGTAGCAACTGCTTTATGACAAACCTTTCATTGTGCAACTCTTCATCAAAAATAGATACCGGTAAAACTACAATGCCTTAGCTATGTAGTACATGAGAAATGAGTAAGTGCAATTTTGTATGCAGCAGTGAACTCCTGAGTACATCTTTGTTCAAATATAATGCTTTGACATTACGTACACACATTTCACTGATACACCCTCATGCAACTAATTCTGAAAATGATGGGTCACAATTACAAATTGATTCTTATAGCCCATCTAAGTTGACAAAATACCTTGATGAGAGCAATAGTATTCCTATTAGGGTGTTCTCAGCACCATCATGGAGAGAGCAAGCATGACCATAGCTAGGGTATGAGCAGCATGGCCACGGAGTGGTAATGTGCCACACCCAGTTTAGGGCAGGTGAGAGTTATAGTAGAGTTAAATGACTTTTAATCGGCAACACAAGCGGTGCTTTATCTTTTTTCGAAATGTAGAATAAGGGAGCTGTAATATCATGTTTACTTACAGCAAAATGTATTTTAATTTACAGTAAGGGTCCACATAGGTTAATTGATGGCCAGGAGACCCTCAAGGCTACTGAGATATTCATTGAGCAGAAACGACCTGATATGAAGGACAAATGGTATGAGTACAAAAGTCAGGGAAAACTTACCCCTGAACTGATAGGTACGTAGTATCTATTACATTTTACGAACATTCCGTTTTCTTTCTTCAACATGTAATATATTTACATTAGTTTAATGTGGTTTGAATCTTCTAACCTGATAATGTTGATAATGTTTGGATCTCATTTCAGGTGATGGGATAGATTCCCATTGGTTATGTAGATGTCCTAATTAATTCACGTTACACACAGTGTGGTGTTCGCTTGTGTATATTTTGTAACCAGAGATAACCAAAGATCAATGGAAATAAGTCTTGGCAATTAGTAAATGGCTTAATACTTTAGTATTCATTAACTCGCTGAACTGAGACTTGATATAAACTCATTCACGCCAATGATTATGCTTTAAAAACAAAACCAATTATAATAAATTTTATATGGATTACTCTTGTTTTATACATTACAAATAAAATAAATTTAAATTCAAATGATGTTTGTGTTATCATCTCTACTCAATATCTAATAAATTTGAGATTATTAAAAAGATGAGGGACAGATTCCTTATGCAATAATGCATGGTACAAATTAATATCCACTACATTATTCTAATAATGCATTGTAGAAAGTAATATCCATTTTATTAGTCTACAAATGTATGATACAAAGTAATATCCATTACATTAGTCTAATAATGCATGGTACAAATTAATATCCATTATATTAGTCTAAAAATGCATGGTACAAATTAATATTCATTACATTAGTCTAATAATGCATGGTACAAATTAATATCCATTACATAGTCTAATAATATGTGGTACAAATTAATATCCATTACATTAGTCTAATAATATGAGGTACAAATTAATATCCATTACATTAGTCTAAAAATTGTTACGTATATTTAATTTAAGTCATTTATATTTGTTTTAATTGTTTGTTTGTCAGATTCAAATCTGACATTTTAAGTTTAAGATTTATTCATTGGGAGATATTCTTTTTAGAAAGTGGGATGACCTGTACTCTACGAATAAACACCAGATGTTGACCTCATTTCTGGCCTGGTTTCAGAGTTGTAAACAAGATTTTAAAATGATTGGTTGATTCCAAGGACATTATGGAGCTTTATTATAAACATCTTTCTATTTTTAGTTCTTGAGAGTAAAAATAATTGATTCTCATCTGGGTCATACGGTGTGTACGAGATTTTTTGAACATAAATTTGTTCTAAAGATTCTAGAAGATCATGTGACCTCTTCCTTGTTTACGTAAAATCAGGTACATAAATGATGTTTTAGAGCGAACTATTTTGTAGAAGTTGGGCTGTTAAAATATTAAGTTGTATTGTTTTAAGTTATTTTAAGTTACCTTGTACTGGAAATTATTTCAATTCGTTTGGATCAATAGGATTTATTTTGTTATTTATCTGGAAAATAATTGTGCTTATTGAATTTCATCAGACCAGAACTGACGTCATCACGTGACATTGTCTTCCATCTTGGATGCTTCACTAAGATTCGATCTGGGAATTATTTGGACATTTTATTACCAGGACTTTTGCAATTTCACTAGTGGATTATATTTTGAATTATTTTTAGATTAATTTTGGAATTGATTCTTAAAACTGTAAGTTTATTTTTCTTTCTGGAAAAGATTTGTGCTCAATAAATTGTTTAATATGATTTTGCAAGCTTGTTATTTTCACTCTTTCTATGTTACTGTTTATTCGAGCCTAAGCACGTAACAACATGCATTGTACAAATTAACATCCATTACATTAGTCTAATAATGCATGGTACCAATTAATATCCATTACATTAGTCTAATAATGCATGGTACAAATTAATATCCATTACATTAGTCTAATAATGCATGGTACAAATTAATATCCATTATATTAGTTTAATAATGCATGGTACAAATTAATATTCATTATTTTAGTCTAAAGATTTGCTATAGGTCCACACAGTTTTGTGACAATGAAAACAAAATAATAACTTGTTTGGAAAAATCTGGTTTGGAACAATAATTAATTTGGGATATTAAGTAAACAATGAACATGCGTGGATAAATTAATGCTAATATTTTGTATGTGTGTTTAATATTAAAGATGTCAATTTAGTAATATTTCATATAATATAGTTTTCATATTCTTCAAAGTGATTGTTTTCAAAAGTATCTCGTAAGATTCTACGTGTCCAAGCTTTCGTTGTATCCCAAACCATTTCTTATTATCTAGATGTAATTTATGCAGAGGAAAGGAATCAAGAACTACATGAAAGAAAAGATTACTTCCTGAATATGATGGAGCAGTTAAATATCATTGTTAAGGCAAGGGCCTTCAATGAAATTGGAGTAAAGGTCAGTCTATGATATTCTAATTTCACCCTGTTTTTTGTGCAAAATGTCACCTGTCGTCAAGAGTCTAAATTGTGAATCGTAAGATGACAAATATGGAAACTGCAAATTCATGAATAAAGGTTGAACTTTTTAAAAACAGTGGAACAATAACATACATACAAACAATTAATATTACAAGTAATTTGAAATTATAATTCTAAGATAATTTAAAAACTGTGGCATTTTGCAATACGATTTACTGCCAAGATTATATTTAATCTGAAAGCATGGAATAATCATTGTCGTGTCCTCATGGAATTCTTCATTTTCTATGCGTATCTAATAACATCAAGTAAGATCTCTTGTAACAAAAGTATAATTGACCAAAATATATACTATATATATTTAACATCATGCTTAACGAATCTGTCCTTCATTCACTTAATATCATTCATCAGAAATATGTCCTTGATTCATTCATTATCATGCTTAAGGAATCTTTTCTTCATTCCTTTACTCATAAGAAATATGTCCTTCATTCATTTAATATCATGCATAAGGTCTCTGTCCTTCATTCATTTAATATCATGCATGAGGAATCTGTCCTTTTACATCATGCATATAGAATCTGACCTTCGTTTAATATCATGCATAAGGAATCTCTCTTTCATTCATTTAATATCATCCATTAAGAATCTGTCCTTCATTCATTTAATATCATGCTTAAGGAATCTATCCTTTATTTTATATCATGCATAAGGAATCTGTCCTTCATTCATTTAATATCGTGTATAAGTAATTTGTCCCTCATTTGTTGAATATCATGCATAAGGAGGGGCCCTGAGTGGCAGATTGGTCCAAAGCACTCTTCAATATGGATCACTGACATCTCACCTTTGTCTGCGAGGGTTTGAGTCTTAAGATTCGGCTCATGTAGTTATGTGAGAAAACTTGAAAATAGCTTCTCGTGGGTCGGTGGATCTTTCCGGTGGTTTTCCCGGGTTCTTTCTCCACCAATAATACTGGCTGCCATGTAAAGTCTATCATGTGCTACAAAATTGCGTTAAACCCTACAACAACAACCTTTTATATCATGCATAAGGAATCTATTCTTCATTAGTTTAATATCATGCATAAAGAATCTGTCCTTCATTCATTTAATATCATGCATGGGGAAGCTGTCCCTCACATGATAAATATCATAGATAAGGAGGGGCCCTGAGTGGCTGAGTGGTCTAAAAGCATTCTCTTTTACGGATCATTGCCATCTTACCTCTGTCAGCGTGGGTTCGAGTCTAAGATTCGGCTAATGTAGTTATGTGAGAAAGCTTGACAGTAGTTTCTCATGGGTCGGTGGTTCTTGTCGTGGGATTTGACGGGTTCTTCCTCCACCAATAATACTGGCTGCCATGTATAAGGATTCTGTCTTTCATTCATTTCATATCGTGCATAAGGAATCTGTCATTCATTCGTGTAATATTATGCATAAGGGATCTGTCCCTCATTTGTTTAATATCATGCATGAGGAGGGGCTCCGAGTGGCCGAGTGACCGAGTGGTCCAAATCACTCTCCGTTACGGATCACTGCTATCTCACCTCTGCGTGGATTCGAGACTATGATTCGGCTCATGTAGTTATATGAGAATGGATGCCAGTAGCTTCTCGCTGGTCAGTCTTTTCATCCGTTTTTTTTTTCGGGTTCCTCCTCCCGCCATGTATGGCCTATCGTGTGCTGCAAAATGGCATTAAACCCAGCAACAACAACATCATGCATAAGGAATTTGTCTTTCATTCATTAAATATCCTGCTTAAGGAACCTATCCTTCATTCACTTAATATCATGCTTACGAATCTGTCTTTTATTACTTTACTATCACGCTTAAGGACTTTCTCCTTCATTTAATATCGTGAATAAGAAGTATGTCCTTTATTCATTTAATATCATGCATAAGGAATCTGTCCTTCATTCATTTAATATCCTGCATAAGGAATATGTCTTTCATTCATTAAATATCCTGCTTAAGGAATATGTCATTCATTCATTGAATATCAAGCTTAAGAATCAGTCTTTCATTCAATAAATATCCTGCTTAAGGAATGTGTCCTTCATTTATTTAATATCATTCTTAAGGAGGCTGCCATTAGTTTATTTATTCATTATCATGCTTAAGGAATGTGTACTTCATTAATTTAATATTGGGCTTAATTAATCCGTTCTTCATTCATTTAATATCATCCATAAGGAATCTGTCTTTCATTTAATATCATGAAACTGGAATCTGTTTCATTCATTTAATATCATGCTTAAGGAATCTGTCCTTCATTCATTTTTTATCATGCTGAAGGTGCCTGTCTTTCATTATTTTAAAATTATGAATAAGGAATCTGTCTTTCATTCATTTAATATCATGCATAAGGAATATATCTTTCATTAATTTAATATCATGCATAAGGAATATATCTTTCATTCATTTAATATCATGCATAAGTAATATATCTTTCATTAATTTAATATCATACATAGCAGCAGAGAGGGTGAACAGACCACATTTTCAAGCAAAAATAAGGCTTCCAGATCATGTTTTCGAACAAAATATGGCCTATAGATAACGTTTTCGAACAAAATATCAGGTTTCCAACAAATCTCATTTAACCAAAAAAAAAGTCTCCATTTTTGCAAAAACGGAGATTTTACGATTTTTTAATCAATTTTGCTCGCAACGATGTGGTCATCCACCCTCTCTGCTGCTAAAGTTTTCAGTTCTGGGATAACAAAAAATAATAAATGATTTTAACCGAATATTTGATCAAGTCCGATACGATATCGTGTCCGAGGATCATGCAAATTTATTGTTGCGAATCCGTGCGGAGTCGACTGAGCATGACTAAAGAAATCTCGAAATTGATTGAAGTCCATATCAGAACACCATGTCTGCCAAATATTTCTAAGAGTATGAGTATCAACTCCGTTGAATACAGAAAGAATATTGCAGTTATCTCTGATGACTTTTGGAACCTGAGTGTAGCGTTGAGTGACGTATATCACGTCAGTGCTTTTGTGACGCCCACGGGAAAATATTCTAGCAGGATTTTTTTGTTTATCCAACATTATATCGTCGTATACGACTAAATTGTTAATATCTCCATCAATATCATCAATGCTCGGTGCTTCATCGATATCGGTTATAAAATCAATGGCGTTCTCACCCTTAATTTCTGATGCATTCTCGTTAAAATCTTTTAGCACTTCATAACATCGTTGATCATCTACGCTAGGGGCAATTAAATACAACTTATCCCACTTCATCCATCTCATTATTAAATTGAGCAACAATTGCGTTTTACCGGATCCAGATGGCCCGATTATAATCATCCGGATAGAGTTTGGTAGCGCTGCATGATACTTAACCGGTTCTCTTGTTTTAGTCGCTGAAAAATCAATTATATCCATATTTCTATACATAAATTATGGATCTATATTGTGTGAAGTGTAAAACGCGTACTGGCACAGATGACTTGATGACGATTACAACGAAAAATAACCAATCAGCGATTTCTGGTAAATGCGTGCAATGTGGTACAAAGAAATTTAGATTTGTGTCTATGAGATCTGATTTAAAAAAAAACGAGGAGGTGATATCGCAGCCAAATTGGCAAAGCTCCCTGGAACCCCATGGGCAAAGTACCCCGGAGAAAAGCACCTTCCAGGATATAGCTACTGTGGACCGGGAACCAGACTTGATATCAGACTCAATGATCAAAATCAGTCCCGACACGGTGAAGAACCAATAAACGCCATTGATAAGGCCTGTCACCTTCATGATGTTGCTTATAAAAGCAGCAATCTGCAACACAGGCATCTAGCAGATGTGAAATTAGTTCATGCGTTAAATGCTATTCCTGATAAATCCTTCAAAGAAAAATTGGCTTCATTTTTGATAAAATCGGCTATGAAAAGTAAATTGATGTTAGGTGCCGGTAATTAATAATATGGAATCAATTTATTATTCCCCAAGAGGATACTGGAGGGGTAAATCAGCAGTCCATAAACTCGCTAGCGCTGCAAAAGTGAAAAAAACCACTGCGGCTAATTGGTTATCCAAACAGGCACTATGGCAAATTTATCTACCACCGCCTAAACAAATTCAATTCTCGAATTTTGATGTGACAGTTCCTAATGAAGTTCATCAGGCTGATATATTATTTCTGCCACATGATCGCGGTTGCAAATACGCGTTAACTGTAGTTGATATTGCAAGTCGATACAAAGAAGCAGAACCGTTAAAAACAAAATCAGCCACTGAAGTCGCTTCTGCATTTGAAAGGATTTATCGACGAGGTCCTCTGCACTGGCCAAATCTATTGCAGGTTGATCCTGGCAAGGAATTTCAGGGTGCAGTGTTATCTACAATGAAACATCATAATGTCACCATACGACGAGGGCATACTGCGCTACATCGCGATGAGGCCATTGTAGAACGATTCAATCGGACGATTGCTGAGCGGTTATTTGGATATCAATACGCAAAAGAATTCATTCAAGAAAAAAGATCCCGTGAATGGGTTAAAAGGTTACCATCTGTGATTACTGCACTGAATAACGAGATTACTAGAACAATCAACATGAAACCTATCAACGCGATTAAAAAGAAGTCAATACCCGTACAACCACAAAAAGATTTCAAAGAACCGATTCTTGGTAGTAATGTCATTGTGAGGTACTTATACGAACCAGGAGAGCTTGAAGGGGGTAGAAAAAGGGCTACTGATCCTATTTGGAGCGTCACTACGCATAAGATATCTAGTATAACACGATCAACTGGTAGACCTCCAGTCTATAAACTGGATTCAACTGCCCCTCAGCGGGGTTTTACTCGACAACAACTACAAGTGATTCCCGAGGATACTCATTTGCCACCGCATGGTCTTAACTAGCACCGTTGCGTCTATTGCACTCAAGACAAGTCAACATCACATTGTTTCTGACATGACCAAGATTGTTATTTTTTCTGTCTACGGTGAATTGGCGAGGATCCTTATCCGAATACTGCCAACGCATTATACAATTGCAACTCGCGCAGTGATTATTCTGTTGTTGTTTCAGCGTAATTATTAATTTAGCATCAATATCAAATTCACCTTGTTTTTTTTTGTCCTGTTGTTTGTAACCGGAGAGTTTTTTTAT
This sequence comes from Unio delphinus, assembly GCA_029339505.1. Taxonomy (NCBI): domain Eukaryota; kingdom Metazoa; phylum Mollusca; class Bivalvia; order Unionida; family Unionidae; genus Unio; species Unio delphinus. The sequence continues at coordinate 2,636,117 of JAQISU010000103.1, forward strand.
TAATGATGCTAACATCAATATCATTTATTGTGGTGTCATTATCATCGAAAACAATTCTTCGAAGTTGATTTATTTTTCGTACTCTGGATACTGCGAGATAGACTAAATTCGACCATTCGATGTGATTATCCACCATCCAAACAATTGTATCCGATATAGTCAATCCCTGTGAAGAGTGTATTGTTGCTGCGTATCCTAGCGTCCACGGGGATTTATTAGCACGCAATGCATTTTTGACGACGCTGATACCAACCAGCACAATATCATTTAATACGAGAATTTGTTTTTCACTCTGTCCTGGAATATCAACTTCAATGTTCTGTTTTCGTGTATCCGATGGCCTATAACAAAGGGGTACTGGAAGCGTTGCAAATTTTTCTTTATGGAATTCAAATAACTTCATCTGAAGTGTGTCCCTGACTATTTTTCTACTTGCAATTATCAAATCATTTGGTCTCCATGTTTCCCAGAAATCATTCATTGGAGTTTCTGAAATCACTTCACGCGCTATTTCGCATTGGATTCTATCCGGTTGTAATCTAATTAGCGCTTTGAATTCTCGTAATCGTTCATCAATTGATCTATAATCAGTGGTAATTTCTTCATAATAGTCTACAAAACCCCTTAGCCATTCATGTGGAGATGCACCGACAAATGGTGGTGGTTGGCCGTGATCACCGCACATGACGACTTTTGTGTTTTTGTTTAACAACCACTCAAGAAATGTTTGTAATACATCTAATGACACTGTGCATATTTCATCCCAAATTATGATTTCAGGAATGAACTTATCACCCATACGCTCAGGAGTCCATTTGTCACCCTTCCATGGAAAGAAACTGAGGTAAGTGCAAGCATTTACCCCTCGTTGTATCATCTCTCTGGTGAGTCTGTGAGTCGGTGTTAGCACAATCATGGTTGACCGACGAAATAATTCAATTGCACGAGTTGTCTTTCCTGACCCACCACAACCGTTTAAATAAATTGTCTTGTATCTACATACTGGATCAGATACCGGTGGTGCATTAGAAAATTCTGATTGAATTTCAATACGGTTACAACAAAGATATTTATCATCCATGGCAACGTCTGCGGATTCACAATATTCAAGTAGCATCTCCTTTTTAAATCGCCAACGCCCCCAATTTTCTTCGGGATCTGTGAATGCCGCTACAGCTGATTTGTACTTATTGTGTATATACATCGAATCAGTGGCCAATCTAACCGCGGTATTAGGAAATCTATTTATCATCGAAAATAGATTAATAGAAGCATAGGCTAGCATTGAACTTCTCAAATGTGTGTACTGGGAATTATATCCATCACAGTAGGTAACAACCGTACCTAATTTCTCACCATTGGATAGAAAAGCATCCTTACGGGATACAAGTTTTCCCTGTTTCATTAAATCCGTTACAATAAAATCGTATTCAGCGACGTCTATGATCAACCGCGAAGAATATTTTGCATTGTCGTATCGTCCACCCTGGGTAAATTTACCGATTATTCTTCGTCCGAGATCCTTTGCTTGTTCTTTTTTACTTTCAAATAACTTCTTAGACCAATTTATGATTTCTTCTTCACTGAAATCTGGACACTGTTTTCGTAGTTCGCTGATTATACGATCTAGATCGGGTTGTGGTAGCCAAACTTCTTTCTGAGCTCGATAGCATATAATAGCCTCGGAAACAATCAACGATATTAGCATACCACAATCAATCATATATCTCAATAGCACTATTGGCATCCAGTGTTTTTCAGATAGGTGTCTACCGAGCCAAACATAACTACACGGATGTAATCCTGACGCTAATTCAAATGATATCACACGAGCGAATCCGGTTAAATCAAAACCAGGTAATGGCCCATTAATCGCAACACGAGTCATTTCATGTGTGGGGTGTCCAAATCGTTTGAAGTACTCAGCACATTCCCCATACCCGAGAAAACTTCCGGGATAACACGCGGCTATATCAATTGAAATCATACCATCACGTAAGTATTTCGTATTCCACAGTCCTACATGACCAAATTCGACGCAACTCAATTTAACATCCTCGAGAAAATCACTTCGTGTTGGACGCCATGAGTTTTTTTCTCTTGCGAAGTGAGCTACCACTGATGGAATAGTAAAACTATCCGTGAGTAGTTTTTCATGGGAATTCTCCGGTGAAAAATCACTAGCGATTTTTCTCATTCTGTTATCTAACTCTTCAATGCGATATAATTCGCCATTCGGTCTTACAAATTGATCGAATCCTATTTCGGGATCTTCATCACTTCTAAGTAACCACACTGACACAGGATCATCTTTACACAACGCATGAATAGCATCGAATAATCTCTCTTCATAGAAAACATCCCCGGAAAATTCCTTGGGGATATATCTCACGGTTCGTTCTCGTGGAAATACTGTTACCGCAGGTGTCCACGCGTGTTTGTTATGATCAATAATCTGTATTGGGGCTCCTCGCGATTGATATTTCGGTTCGTATAATACTTCTCCGGTTATTGTTGTTACTGATATTGGGAATTTTAATGATGCTTCTAATTTAGCTATATCAGAAATCTTTGCACCATGCTGTTTCACTGTCAGTTCCCACTCGGTTATTTTCCTACGTCGCAGATCAGTTAGTTTATTTCCTCGGGATGCATTTGTGAAGTGTTCTATTATTCGTTCTGCTACACAATTCAGTGAACTAGAATATTTCATAGGAGCTAGTTTTGCGATATCGGGTTTATCATTTAACGGATATATCCCATAAACCATTGCTGTTACGGGATAAGATCTTTCGTAGTATGGCTTATCGATTCCGGTTAGAATTCCTGGTTAGGAATCTCTACTCACAATGACAGCTTTTTTATTCTTGAGGATTGGTTCAAATTTATCCCTAATAATCCATTTGCCATCGACTTCGATAATGAATTTGATTCGGAAAAAATGCCGTTTTTCCCCAACACGTGAAATTATCACTGCTGCTTTTTCATCATTCATGGTAGCATCAACAACAGCATCAATTCGAAATGTTGACCAACAATAAGATGCTCCATCACGCTTAAATTCATTAAAACAGTCTCTGATTTTACTAATCATGGCTTTATCAAGAATTGTATTCTTTGGTGTATTAGAAACTATATCGAGATTGAATTGAGCATCCTTCCAGGGTAATCTCTTGGACGTTTTTTTTGGTTTATCGAGATTAAATTTAGGATTAATCTTCAATAATCTCTTAAACTCTTTCATGTTTCCGTCTATTAAACATTTTTTTGGTTTATCGATATTAAATTTAGGATTAATTTTGTTACGTTTTTTTGGTTTATCGAGATTAAATTTAGGATTAATTTTGTTACGTTTTTTTGGTTTATCGAGATTAAATTTAGGATTAATTTTTAATAATCTCTTAAACTCTTTCATGTTTCCGTCTCTTGGACGTTTTTTGGGTTTATCGAGATTAAATTTAGGATTAATTTTTAATAATCTCTTAAACTCTTTCATGTTTCCGTCTCTTGGACGTTTTTTGAGTTTATCGAGATTAAATTTAGGATTAATTTTTAATAATCTCTTAAACTCTTTCATGTTTCCGTCTCTTGGACGTTTTTTTGGTTTATCGAGATCAAATTTAGGACTAATTTTTAATAATCTCTTAAACTCTTTCATGTTTCCGTCTCTTGGACGTTTGAGATTAATTTTGTTACGTTTTTTGGGTCTATCTATATTAAATTTAGGACTAATTTTTAATAATCTCTTAAACTCCTTATCAGCATTGAATTCAGCATTTTTCGAAGGCGTTCTCCTTAATTCCCTCATGCTATAATTAAAACAAGCATTTAAATGAAGAATTTATATATAATGAATCACTGCAAGTGGCTTATGATTGGATCAGTAACCCCGTGTAACAAATCATGCAGAAATGAGTTTTGTGGGTATCATATGCAAAGCTATCGTCGTGGAAGCCTTGGTCCGTTACCTTGTATTCTATGTGGAGTTGGGGTCAGGGGAAAATCTCAGTTGTGTCTAAATTGCGGTGGTAAGCGATACAGGGAATTGAAGCGTTATTATGATAAAAGAATAAAAAATGGACAATCAATCAGAAATTTTGACCCTGAAAAGGTCATTGACCCTGACAACATCAAGGATAAAATCATAAGAACCCCTCAAGACTACATTGAAAGATTCATTATTGAACCAAACAATGAATTAGACAAACAATAGTATTATGTATACGAATGAACCAAGAATTCAGACAACACCCTGTGATCACAAATTATGAAGCATCCAGTGATGGTGTTGTAAGAAATCGTAGACTGAAGAAACCAGTTGGTGATGTGAATAATCATGGATATTTGAGGTTTGGCGCTGGAAAGAAGAAATATCTCAATCATCGTTTCATATTTGAATGTTTTAATGGATTGATCGAGGATGATTCTGTCATTGATCACATTGATTCTAATCCAATGAACAATTCTTTATCAAATTTACGAGTTGTTACACAGAGTGAAAATAATTCATCTGGAAGGACTGGAAAATGTTCAAAAAAGGCGAGACCAGTAAAATCTTTGAATACAACAACTAACGAAGAAAAAATATTTCAATCATTATATGAAGCCGGTAGGCACTTCGATATTTGTAGAGCCTCAGTACGATTTGTTGCAGAGGAGATTTATCGATCGGCTATTTCAAAGGGGACTGGACAGAAAATTCGATTTAGTTACGTCTAATGCGTCATATTTTTCATTTAGAAATATATCATTATTATAGAATAATGAATTCTGAAAACATGAATAGCATTTTATCCGAGATTTCAAAATTGAAAAGTTGGGATATTGAACTATCAGATGGGTTAAATCCTGATCAAATCATGTCTGATTTTCAGGATATAGAATACGGAGTTAGCACTAACAAGTATATGCTACCAAAGAAGTATGCGCTCATCAAGAGAATTCAGAATTCTATTCGGGACTCTCTCGCATTTTCCAGTGACGTAAGTGTGTTCGCTCCGTTGCATACCATCGTAGAACGAATACGAAAAGAATTGGGGTACGAATACGAATTGAAAAAGGAGGTTAATTCTAAAGTCAGAAACCTACGGGCGTTAATTCAAGAAAATGAACAATTTTGATTGACCATTTATCATTATTTGATTGTGACCGTCCCTCATAGAGATTTTAATTTTTTTTAGCATTTTTTGATTGACAATGTCAAAAACAGTGAATAAAAAATTGATGGCTGGTTCGGATTGATCAAAAATAGAATGAGGGAACTAACAGTATTATTTATTTATATACAATTTTGATAGTTCCCTCATCGATGAACGAAGCTCTTAAAGGATGAAATAACGCTTCTATGATCGTGTTAAAAATTAACTGACATGTCTGACATGTAACAAAAAGTGTTTTCGTCTGTTAGGTCGGATTGAAAAATTGTTTTGCAATTGAAAAATTGTTTCTGATTTCAAATAATGGTCAATGAAGCATTAACAACCCGATTGGCTCGTGAACGACTGGATGCAATCAGGAGATTTGTACCAATTCGTGACTCTGTACGGAATAAACTACAACAACGACAGAGTTTTCAGACTGATTTTGCTGCGGGATCTGAAGAATTGTTTAAACCAGTAACCACAGCAACGAAGGGGATAGAGCGTGCTATACTGGGAGATGTTCCCGAGACGGGAAAATCTGTTATTGGTGAACTCGAAAAAATAGCAGCGAAAACTGAACAAACAAAACAAATGGAATCAAAAGAAATAGTAGATGATTTACGCATGAGATTTAACGAGGCGGGTTCAGCAGTAATTAATAAGACTGATTCAACAGAAATTCCTGCTCTTGTTGTTACGACTTATGAAAACAGGAAAAATATGTTGAAACCAGAATATCATAAGTTTGTTAGAAATATAACTCACTGGGCTGATATATTCTATAAAATCAAAACTGAAGAAACAGGTAGAATTAAGAAGAATAGTGCATCATATATTGAATATATCAATGCGGTGGGTATAGTGTATAAACAATACGAAGAGTTTAAACAACAACAAAAACCGCAAAAATTGCGAGGAAGGCGACAGCAACCTGCAAAGAAAATATCTTTTTCACCTAAAAAACAACTACCACCACCTGATCGAGATGATGATTTTCTTAATTATTTCCAAGAAACCAATTTAGAAAAACTGGATGAAGCAACTGGTTATAGCGGAAGTGGATTAAGAGATTCCAGTGAAAACGCTAGCGTTTCATGTCCTGGTAGTGTTCTCAGTGATATATCACGATTAGAGATTCTTGTAGGAGGGTTCCGAGCTGGAAATAACTCACCGGAAATAATTAATGAAGCAGCTGATATCTGTAGACGATTATTTCAGGGTGGTATCATGGATATCAGCACATATCGAGATTTCATTGGCGAGTTAGTGGAAAGTGGGTATCATAGTGACTGAATTGAAAAGTCAATTGAAAAATTGTTTCTGATTTCAAATAATGATCATACACTACAATCATGATAAACCAACCCCCGTCTACGTAGTTAATTCACGGTTTCCAGTTTATAGAGCATACTACGGAGATGGTTTAGGCAATACCATTTTAGGGTTATTTGCGAGAATGGCTCCAAAAGTGATGCCGTTGGCTAAACAATTAGGAATGAAAGCAATTGATGTTATTCGTGATAAGGGTATTGGTGCTGTTGGAGATCTTGCCGGAAAAGCGTTTTCAACTGCGAAGAATAAAATAACATCATTAGTGAGACGAAAAAAGAAACCGTTACCGTCTACAGCGGAAATGCCTGCAAGTGTTAGTAAAATTATAAATAACGCAGTAGATGAAAAATTAGCGTCGATGGTGACTCCCTTGATAAATCAAGGGGACCAAAATAACATGATAGCAAACATGATAGCAGGAAGTGGCTTTAAAAAAACACGACGATGAAATGGAAAATCGCGATTTAGACTCTGATAAATAGAATAAAATGTTCAAAAGGTCACCTGATCCAGCATTTGATATGGATGTCCCAGTGCGTAAAGATGATTCTGTACGCGATTTTCAATTTTATTCTTATCACGCAGTACAACCAGATCTCCGATCGCGAATTGAACTTCAAGTTCATGATACCAGTAAATATTTTCTACCGTGTGAAGCGTTTATTGAAGTAGAAGGAGAACTTGTAACAAATGATGCTGCTCATAATGATCCTCCATATGACATTAGCCCAACTATCAAAGTTGGCTTTGTCAATAACGGTATTATGGCGTTATTTGAAAGCGCTAAATATCTCATTGATGGAAAGGAAATTGAATCCATTGACCGTGAAGTTGATGTGGCCACAACAATCATAGGGTTAGCGAGATACTCTGATGATTATACAAGATCAGCTGGTCCATCTATGATGTTTTCTAAGGATATTACTGATCACCCTGAACACGTCCAGTATTCTAGAGTCAAGGCAACACAAGCTACCGCAGTTGATCCAGCACCAGCCGGATATACAAGACCAGCTGGTACTTTTGATGTCATAAATAATATCACTTACTATAACCTAGGGTTTGCAACACGCGTAGCAACGTTGCATGGACAGCGTCGACAGTTTTCATGTGCAATTCCACTGCATCATATTTTTGGATTCTGTAGAAATGTCCGAAAGGCTATTTATGGAGCTAAACACACAGTAGCGCTTGTACGAAAGGGTACTGATAATGATGCAATATGGCATGATGCTGGTGTTGCTGATGGTAAAGTCATTTTAACAAAACTAGCATTGTGGATGCCAGCGTTAACTCCATCAATCACAGCAGAAGAAAAATTGTTGTCATTTATGGAACAAGGAGGAAAATCATTGTTGAGTTGGTTATCAGTGACTACGGATATTAAACAAGACAATGTTGATGATATATTTACTTGGCATCTGGCATCAAAACAAGGGGTTTCAGCTCCACGTCATATATTTGTGGCGTTACAGAATAATGCACGAGTTGGTAATCAACAACGAAGTCATATGATATTTGATCAGTTAGGTGTTAGAGAGGTCTCACTGAGAATAAACGGACAACAGGAACCATCTGAAGATGTACAACTTGATTACACTCACAACCATATTGCACGTGTATATCATAACCTATTGTCGTTTATGGCACGTGATCAAAATGTGGATACTGGTTTGCAAATATCAAAATTGGATTTTAAAAGCCTCTATCCGATTTATTACTTTTCATTGGAACATCTCGATTTGATGAGACAATCTGTTGTTGATATACACTTTAGAGCCCGTGTAACCCGTCCTGGTGGTATTGCTAATTATAGAGCGGTTGCTGTCATTCTTAGCGATAAATCAATGCTACTCGAAGGTGTTGGAGGAAGAATGAGAGTGGTAGATGCCCCAGTAGAAAATCTTTGATTGATTTTCTCGATTTTTCATTGAAATTGTAAACGATTTAGAATCAATCTATTATGTATAACATGTCATATAGTGTTATTAGTGTTGCGTTAACTCCCGGTCAATTAAAAAAATTGCAATCGGAATCATCTAAAAAATGTGGAACCACAATCACGTTGAAACCCAACCAAATGACTGGTGGTGCAAATAAACTATTGCTGACAACTCGTCAAATAAAACATTTCAATGATGCACTTGCAGCCAAAAAAGGTGTTCAGATTACTCTTTCTGCGGCTGCTATCAAAAATATGATTAAAACAGGCGGTATATTTCCGTTGTTAGCTGCGATTCCAGCATTGATTGCAGCAGCAGCCCCAGCGGTGGCTAAAGCGGCAGCGTTAGGAGCCGTTGGTACTGCAGCAGGAATGGCACTAAAGAAAGCAACTGGGAAAGGATATAAAAAAAAGGGAAAGGGTCTAAGACTACCAGGAACCCCGTATTCGTGGTACAGCGGAAAGGGTCTAAGACTACCAGGATCGATTTATTAATTGAGGAACCTATGGTTCCCAAATCTTCGAAGATTCCCATTTCCAATTTTGATTTACTCGATGCTGCTAAAAAACCAGCGATTAAAAACTTCAGAGGTGTCTTTATGAAAGATCAATTACCACATCAACCAAACAGTGTTGAAACCGGAATCATTAATTTAGATAACAGCACCGGACCCGGAACTCACTGGGTTGCATACGCTATTGATCCACGTGGGATTGTCTATTTTGTTTCATATGGATTAGCCCCACCAAAAGAGTTTATGCGTTATATAAAAACCCTTCCAATGAAGACTTGGTATTCTACGCTACCAACACAAACGATGATTGACCCACCAATATGTGGCAGCGAAGTATTAAATGTCCTTAACGCTATTTCTAACTCCTTGAGTAACCCAAGCGGAAAACCACCACATGTTGTCGTTAATGAATACACTAGTAATCGCTGGAGAAAATCGAAGATTTTTCAACGAAGTCGTCAAAAACGATTTTAGAGAGAGAAAGAGTTTTACAATAACATGATTGATATTTGGGGGAGATCTTTGAAACCCAAACCCGATGGCACTGCACCACCTGATTCTGTCAAGGATATAAAAAAAATAATTGAAGATGAAATCGCTGAGACGTTGAACTTAACAAATGTTGATCCTAATGAAATAGTTGTATTTCAAGACAAACAGGGTAAATTGAAAACTAGTGATGTGTCGTTGGATGATATTTTAGTTAAACAACGAAACGCAATCGAGAATACTATCGCGCTATTTTCCGATCAGGGTAAATTGAAAACTAGTGATGTGTCGTTGGATGATATTTTAGTTAAACAACGAAACGCAATCGAGAATACTATCGCGCTATTTTCCGATCAGGGTAAACTCAAACCGGGTGTACTCGTTTCGACGATTACAGATCGATTAAAAACTCTCAACGATGAGTTAAACTATTATGTGTTTGTACTAACAACACTTGAATCTAGAATTGAAGAAAACGGAAAACAGTTTACATCATTTCGTAGAAATATCATTGATCAATTTATTGGAACCCCGTTAGATAAAATTGAAATAAAACTCCCGGATATTAAAAAATCCATCGATGAGACGAAAAACTTCATCGAAGCCATCAAAGGTGATTTTTCGAGGATGATAACAATCATTGAAAAAACAAAAATTCCTCATGAGAAAACCAACAACGTAGTATATACAATCCAACACGGATCATTTGCGTGGACACCTACAAACAATATATTAGATATCACTGCAACCGTTAAGGGTATTTATCGATTAACACTAGTAACACCATTAACTCAATTTAATATATCATCGTCGAGTTCATCCGGGGTCAATAATACGATTTCAACGATCATCGACAAGGATACAACTGAAAAGTTCACTATAACAGCTACTGATAAAAATTTGATTAAGGTTTCAGCAACCTGGTATGTGGAATTCGTAGCGGATTTAAGTAAATAACTAAATTGAAAGGAAAATCGTTCGGATTTCACAATTGAAAACGCTAGTGTTTTTACAATAAAAATGATTTCATCAACGCAATGTCGCTATGATCAGGTCAGAGAATTTCAGAATAGACTCAAAACCCTCACTGAGGAGTATCAAATAAAAATAAAAAAATACCGACGAAGAATCACCGCAATTGATGTTATTGTGTACTCGGTGTCAAGCGTTGTCGCTGGCGCCGGAATAATACTTGCATCGGTTACAATGATTGCCCCGGTCGTAGTTCCAATTTGCATTTCTGCGGTGGCTACAATTGGGGGTATATCAACCGGGATAGCAAAAAAGATATCATCATGCAGCCAGAGTAAACTGCAGAATTACTTACTTCAATTTCATATTGCATCAACCGCATACTCGCAATTATCATTGATGATATCGTCGTCACTCGATAATACAATTATATCAGATAGTGAATTCTCAGCGATGGTCAGTATTTTTGATTCCGCGATATCGAAATTAGAGCGACAACATGAATATAATAACAATGACAACACCGATGGAATTAGAAAACACGAACCCAAAAACCAGAATGATCTCAATAACCTCAACCATACCAAATTGTGAGTTCTCAGTGATGGTCAGTATTTATGATTCCGCGGTGTCAAAATTAGAGCGACAACATGAGTATAATAACAATGACGACACCGATGGAATTACTTCAACAAATAGTGGAGAACACGAACCCAGTACAAACAAGTATGATATCAATAACATCAACGGAACCCGAGTTTAGTGTGAATTTCCCTAGCCCAGTCCCCGTGAAGGAGATAGCGCTAGCAAAACTACGAGTGTATCACAGTTGGCCTAATATCAGATCAAAATCATTTGGTGGTCAACAACAGAATAATTCACTGGTGTTCTCGTATAAGAATAAGGACGACGGTACCCCAGACTCGAACGTCGTTTCGATACCAACAGGGTCATACCAAATCGAACAAATCAATAATGAATTCGCGCGTAGAATAAAATCGATTACTGGAGTAGAGTCAAAAATCGCTATAACAGTTCATGAACCGACGCTATCATCCGCAATTGAGATAAACACAGAAGGATACGTCGTAGATATCTATCAGAGTTCTATTAGAACCGTACTAGGATGGCCTGAATTACCACCCCGGGGAGAAACCGTTGATTTACCAGAACCTCAACAAACTGATTATATCACCGACAGGATAAAATCTGATAATCCAATAAAGAGTTATAAAGATCATAGATTTACTATGGAGTTTTTTAGTCTCGAATATCAACTAATTTGGGAGAGAAAACCAGAGAAATATCATTTTGTTAACGAACCTGAAATCGTTAAAAATTTCACAGCAATGAATAATGATTTATCGCTGTTGTTAATATCTCTTAAATCCGGCTCTCTCACCCGAGATGAATTTATCAGCGTCGTAGAAACATGCAACAAAATCATCAATGACATGGAAACATTTAACCTAAAAATTATTCAGGATATATTAGATGACAATAATCCCCTATCGAGAACAAAATTTGCAGAAAAACATAATATACGCAAAGAAGACATTCCAGCATTCAAACTACCAGGGTATAATATCTTAGAACTACAAAAATCTCTCAGTGACACCATCGATGTTGGTTTTAAAATAATTCATGATACGTGGAAAAAAACAGCATCACCGGAAATAAAAATCCTCAAACACAATAATGACCCAGATGGTGGCGGTAGGCATATCGCTCCGTTCAACGTGAATATTTCATCGGTGATTGCGCTCAATTTAGTATGTGATGTGATCGAAGGAAGCTATAAAATTAATCTCGAACGATCAAATCAAGCTCAGCAAGGATATATTCTTTATTCGTTTGCACCAACAGCTCCTCCAGGATTTTTAATAATTGAGTCTCCGGTTAATCCTGTCTACATGCGATGCCATAATAATTCGTTAACGAGAATTAATTTCAAACTCACAGATCAGTCCAATAATCTAATTGATCTACAAGAGAAGGTGTTAGCGATTAGTCTGTTTGTGAGATCCTAAAGACTTGATCAAATCATTTATTATTTTTTGTTAACCTGTAGCAGCAGAGAGGGTGGATGACCACATCGTTGCGAGCAAAATTGATTAAAAAATCGTAAAATCTCCGTTTTTGCAAAAATGGAGACTTTTTTTTTGGTTAAATGAGATTTGTTGGAAACCTGATATTTTGTTCCAAAACGTTATCTATAGGCCATATTTTGTTCGAAAACATGATCTGGAAGCCTTATTTTTGCTTGAAAACGTGGTCTGTTCACCCTCTCTGCTGCTTACATAAGGAATATATCTTTTATTAATTTAATATCATGCACAAGTAAACTCTCCTTGATTCCTGTAATATCGTGAATAAGGAATCCGCTCTTGAATTAATTCAGTTGATATCATTATTACGGCATTTGTCCTTGATTCAATTTAGCTCTTTAAGGAAGGATTCTGCAATTCATTCAGTTTATTAGATGGCATATATATATATATATATATATATATATATATATATATATATATATATATAAATATATATTTATATATATATATATTTATATATTAATATATATATGCATGTGTGTGTGTATGTGTGTGTGTATATATAACAAACACCAACATGTACAATGTGTGCCCAGTTTTGCTTTATTGCTTCATCACACTAAATTAAAACGTCATTAAATATAAATATTGTGACATAAACAAGATGATGTCAGAGGTCATAATAACAACTTAATTTTTCGACACTGTAACAAATAATTTACATTGAAACGGATACATGTAGATATATACAGCATCATTTTTGGATATTGACATTATAAAAAATTAAAATAATGACCGTTACCATGGTTCTTGTTTTGAAACCCAAATAGTCATCAATATGTTGAATAGTTTTCATGCCAACCCAAATCATGTGTAAACAGGATACAGATATAGTGAAGCAAAGATATATATAATAATTAGTTTGGAGGACACTGTTTTTAAATCATCTTTAACAGGCTTTTGTCAACATATCTAAATAGAAATTACCCTATAGATATTTATATTGCTTTCCAAAAATTATCTTCTCTTATACAACTTGAATCATTACAATGTAAAATCATAAAGATAAATTATATCATTCCTTTTGTTATGGAATATAATCCAAATTGGTGTGTTTACATATATAAGATAGATAGATATATATAATTTGCTGAGAGTTAGCTCATCATGTTGAATATTTCTTGGCTTAGAATTAGCTCACTTTTCTGATTATATTCCTTGGCTTAGTATTAGCTCACTGTGCTGATTATTTATTGGCTTAGAGTTTGCTCATGCTGCCGATTATTCCTTGGCTTAGAGTTTGCTCTCAATGCGTATTACTTCTTGGCTTAGAGTTAGATTACCATGCTATTTCTTGGCTTAGAGTTAACTCATCATGTTGATTTTTTCTTGGCTTAGAGTTAACTCATCATGTTGATTATTTCTTGGCTTAGAGTTAACTCATCATGCTGATTATTTTATGGCTTAGAGTTAACTCATCATGTTGATTTTTTGTATGGCTTAGAGTTAACTCATCATGTTGATTATTTTATGGCTTAGAGTTAACTCATCATGTTGATTGTTTGTATGGCTTAGAGTTAACTCATCATGTTGATTATTTTATGGCTTAGAGTTAACTCATCATGTTGATTATTTTAATTAAAAATTAGCTTACCATGCTGATTATTTCTTGGCTTAGGGTTAACCTAAATTACTGAAATACTGATAGTACCGTAATATATACATAATATTAATCAGTCTATACAGTAGATGCCATTGAAAATGTGGCAATGTGTATCAAATGAATACACCTTAACAACAAATTGTGTATTGTCTAAGCCTGAATTAAACAGTAAAAACAGATGTTATTAAGAACTTCTAAACTTCTATCATCCTTCTACACACATTCCATTGCTATAGAAAATAAAACTGGATAGTGTTAACAACTAGCCGTTATTATTATTCAACTCGTGTCCCGATTCAGAGCAAATAAAATTATTTGATAAGCTAACCTTTCTTATAATTTGATGCACACTTGAGGCCCTAAGTAAATAAATCTGTATCATCTGACTGGACTGAATGTGCACACAAAGTTGTCTATTTTCAATTTAGTAAGTCTACATTTTCAAAAATTAAATCATTTTAGAAACAGTATAGCTTTAACTGTATAGTTGTGTGGCTTACATTTTCTGGTGTATGACAGTTAAATTGTTTGAAAATAAAGCTACTGTAGTTAATATATATATATATAATATATATATATATATATATATATATATATATATATATATATATATATATATATATATATATATATATATATATATATATATATATACACAATTGTAGGAGGATAACTACTTCTTTACCCCCTGTATGCTTCATAAAGAATCTCCAAGAGACGTTATCGCTCCCGAAACAGATGCCCGTATGGTTAGCACATCCGTCCTGTGCTGGGTCATTAAAGGAACGTCTATGCTGCTTGCAATCTTCCAAAAGCTTATTGCAGCCTGTTTATCTCGATGGCCGGTTGCCAAGAGGAAGAACACATCGGAAAGTCTAATTTTCCAAAATTGCACTGTTTTTGACCTTGATCCTGTTCACAGATTAGTTTTGCACTGCGAGAACCATGCTGTTTTTGCAAGAATTGCAAGAATGGGTATTGATCACGTCAATGCAAAGATGTGCACTAGAGTTAGAAAGTTTATTACTCTGAATCTCTCGCATCAGGACCCGAACTTAAACTATCAACTATGTGTACAGACAATCGAATCTCAAAATATCCCTGGAAATATTGGTTCCTGTTTCTCACCACCTTTTGAGATGTGGTTTGTTGATGAGGTAAATTAATTGTTTTCTGTATAATTGAATGGAGGGGAAATACTAGTATTGTCATTTTTTGAGGGTACTGTTATTTTTTTTATATGCTTAAGCATAAAAATGCCAAAGTCAAAGGTGATATTACTCCTCCCCAAGCGAATAACACTATAATATCAGAAATGTTATCAGTGGAGAAAGCAATAATAGATTTGGTAATTTGCAAGAAATCATGTAACATGATATGACATTGGTATGTGTCAATAGCTCATTTTGATACAGTTTTATGATGGATGGTTGATGGATGGAAACCAATACCAGAGTCTAGAGTAACTGTATGGTGTTATAAAATAAAGTCTGTATAAAAAACATTATTATTGAAAAATATATTCTGTAATGTACTGAAATACTAGAATCACTTCAAGTCATTTGAATTCCATTGGAAATTTTTTAGAGTGTTTCTTGATTATAATAAAACTTTGGGACAATCCACACAGTAGCATTGCTTATTTTATTAAAATAACATGTGATTTCTTTAATATATTCTTTTATAAATTTTGAGTTTAATGTACAGTAGCCTGGATTATACAGCAGTGTTTTAGTTAAGTTGTGAATAGTTGGAAGAGGTCTTCATTGCCTAATTTAATTATGAAACATCTAAACACGGTTTTTCAATGACAAATTGTCCAAAAGCTTTGATCAAACTTAGAATATGGAATATAAGTTCAGGATGAGATCCATCTGTAATGTATTGGTCCAATATACATTTTCAATTTGGATATGTTCTCCAATACTTATGAGTATTATTGCATGTTTCAAATTACAAGAACAATGTTAACAATTATAAGAACAATGTTAACAATTATAAGAACAATGTCAAAAATTACTAGAAGAATGTTAACAATTATAAGAACAATGTTAACAATTACAAGAACAATGTTTAAAATTAAGATATTACATATATTAGACCATTACTATCCTAGTGATGTATTAATTCTCATTCTCATTGTTCATAGTCAACACAATACATTTTTTGTCTCTCTTTAGTTGACACTATATCTGTCTTGCATTTTCCCAAGTATACACAATAAAAGTTTTGGTTTGGAAAACTAGATACCATGAGCAATCTGTCGTTGTATCATATAATGTCATTTGTATTATTCCCATCTATTTATATAATCACCCATCGACCTTCAAATGGGGAATGGGCTGAAAGGTGTATTGAAAAGAGTGTTTGCCCATATGCTTACATCAAAAATAATTGTATTTCTCATTTAATCTTGTACACATTTGATTTTCTGATCCTTCAGTAAAGGCAATATTATATGCAAGTACCACCGTGCTCTGTCTTGTGGTTTATGCTGACCTTAATCATTTTAGGTACATGATCCTGCTGCACCAATAACACGAGAGCACATGAATCATGCTCGCCTCTGTGTCGCAATAGTAACCATTTGTGGAAATGCTATGAGAACCATTTTACTAGCCAATCCTCCAGCACCACATACAAACATATTCCAGGCAATCCTAGCCAACAAAACTAAACTAATAAGCAGGACACAGGACGGATCAGGAAAATCGCAAAAGGCTCTTCTGAGCAAGGATCAGTGTAAAATTATCTTTTCAGATCCCAAGCGTCAGGATGTGGCTTTGATTGATAAGTTTGATATTTCTTTGTTGTACACTCTGATAAGAAATATCAGTAGTGTTAAACCTCCATCAACGGCTTGGGGAGTTGCTCCACAAGATAGGCCAAGGGACAAATCTCTTGGAGCTAATGTGGAACGAATTCGTTTATATAGGAATGAGATATGTGGTCACTCCGTGGATGGACATATTAGCCAACAAGAATTTGACAACTACTGGAAAAATATTGATTCAGTGCTTCGTGACATTGATGTAATGGTTGGTCAGGCATTCAGCCAAGAGTTAAAGATGCAAAGTAGACATGTGATCTCCGTCTATGAAGCCTGCTAACTGCATGAGAAAATAATGAAGTATGAGTCAAACGTAAGTACAGTGTACAGACAATATCATTATAGGACATGAAAATGATTTCTCATGACATTTAGATAGGGAAATGGGATAGGGATGGTTTGGTCCTTAATGTTTTTCACTCTTTTGTTAAGCTTATATTTTGTGTGTCTTCGTACTCGATGTTAATTATTGCAGTTTCATAGAAACATTTAGTAGAAAATTCATGGCCATTATTAATGTGAGACAGGATAGTATCACAAGATTTCTTTTCAAATATACTCCCTGGCATGCAAATTGAGTGTATAATAGATTATTCATCCATATTTATGTCATCTACATTTCTTTGATGTCTGTGGATTGGAAGGTCTTCGAAACGGTTCTGTATTACAGATGCAATAAATGAAAGTATATGTGATCATGTTTATATATGAGGAACTTAGTTATAGCTTCAAGTGCTGCTGAAACATTTTCTTAAAGTTTTGGTTGGAAAACCGGATAACAAAATGATCAATCTGTCCTTGTATTGTATAATGTTATAGGTATTATTTTAAATACAGATTGGCAAAGGGTACTTTAACAAAGTTGTTGTGCCTAAGTGATATGCAACAGGCAGCCTGTTGTTTTGTTCTACTAAACCGATGCATCTCATTTATAGTTTTAATGCTGTATAATTTTCTTTTTAGGTTTGAACCATCATAGATTCCTTCCATGTAGAAAAAGATAGGTTGTTTGGATCCCAGACATCGCCAGAGAAAGCGCAATCCCATGTCCAGTGTCACAAACCAATTTATAATGGAGATGTGAAATACGATTCAAGTGTAGACTATGGAGAAATACAATACAATTGTAGTGTTAAATATTTAGAAATACACTATAATTACATGTTGATTATGGAGAAATGCAATAGAATTAATTATATGTTGACTATGGAGAAATTCAATACAATTATATTTTTAAATATGGAGAAATAATACAATGATAGTGTTAAATATGTAGAAGCAATATAACTTTATGTTCACTATGGAAAAATACAATACAAGTATAGTGTTAAATATGCAGAAACAATACAATTATATTATTGACTGGAAAAACACTAGTGTAGACTAAATAAATCTAAGACACGAATTGTGTAGACGTGGGGGAAATACAAGGCAGGAATAATGTCAACTATGGAGAAACACAAGATATTTATTGTGTTGACAAGGGATATAACTCTTGTTTTGCTGTGTTTTGATGGCTTTTTCTTGTTTGTGTGTGTAGAAAATAGTGAATATTGTTAAAGAATAAAAGATTACATTGAAAATACTAAGCTATGTAGATGTAAAGATTTCATTAGTTGTCAGATTTCATCATTTTAAAAATATGTTTCAAAATCTTTGAGGTTTCGAAATGGTCTTCTAGAGAGTGCAATATTATATCAATATTATATCAATATTATAGCAATATTATATCAATATTATATCAATATTATATCAATATTATGTCAATATTATTGCAATATTATAGCAATAATATAGCAATATTATATCAACTTAAATGTTTATTCGCGGTGATGTGCAGACAGAAAAACATTCTAAAAGACTTGAGTGTCATTTGTACAACGTACGGGATTGTAACAGGACTTGACCTGAATGGATGCTTAGGTTAAATGACACAAACACAATGTTATGGAAGATGGAAGTTTATGAAATGAAATTATAAATATATGTATATTCTCTACAACATATACAGTGTTATTCTTTCAAGCTCTAAACATGTGACTTATTCAATTACACCTTTGGGACCCCGAATGGCCGAGTGTTCTAAAGTGCTCTCTGTTACGGATCACTGCCATCTCATCTCTGTCTGTGAGGGTTCGAGTCTCAGATTTGGCCAATGTGTGGTATGTGAGAAAGTTTGCCAGTAGATTCTCCTGGGTCAGTGGTTCTCTCTCGGGGTTTTCTTCCACCATTAATACTGGCCGCCATGTATAGCCTATCGTGTGCTGAAAAAATGGCATTAAACACTACAAAAACAACAACAAGAATTACTTCACTGAAACATTTGTGACTTGCGAAACGTAATGACATACAGAAAATAATTCATACAATCGTTCAAAAATGGAGGTGGGTGAATGTGATTCATATATTTAAAAAAATATATAGACTGTAAAACCATGATGTGATTAAGATTAAAATAATCACAAGCAAATAGATGTATCTCAAATGTACACGATTGAAACACAACTTATGTTCCATATGCTCAGTTGAAACAAACATGATAAATTATAATAGAACGAACGATTGCATCAAAGATTACTCGTGTACGCATTTGTATAGCACATACAATTAATAACCACATGACTCATTGAAATACTTGTAAACGAACATTTTGACCTGCTTCACGTGTTCATTGTCAAACCCCGCGTCTGTATTCTTAGTTTAGCGCACACTTGTGTTGGATACGTGCACCCTTCATGGATTCACCATGCACACAAGTTTATGTCTATACTTCCATCATTTGTGTGGTCTTGATGGTCAGATATGCTTCCATCTCCATACAGACAAACAAAAAGACTAACAGCCTGATACACCTGCACACACAGCTAAAAAAACAATCTGGTTATAATGACAGAAACGGAATAAAAATATATAAACACATACTCCTAAACTCTTCATAGCAACTTGTAACAGTTGAAAAGTTAATAAAGGCAACATTTCTCACAACGTCATTAAAACTGAATATGATTCACATCTTTGCAACACTTGCCTGTATGGCTGCATAATGAAATGGAGATCATACACTCCTTGACAAGATCCCAAAAGCCCAATGTGTCGATTAGAACAGAAACTTGCCTTAACTCTACAGTAAACTGACTATTAGTAAGGGTAAAATACCAGTGTGTTAATTAGAACAGAAACTTGCCTTCACTCTACAGTAAACTGAATATTAGTAAGGGTAAAATCCCAGTGTGTTAATTAGAACAGAAACTTGCCTTAACTTTACAGTAAACTAAGTATTAGTAAGGATAAAATACCTGTGTGTTAATTAGAACAGAAACTTGCCTTAACTTTACAGTAAACTAAGTATTAGTAAGGATAAAATACCTGTGTGTTAATTAGAACAGAAACTTGCCTTAACTTTACAGTAAACTAAGTATTAGTAAGGATAAAATACCTGTGTGTTAATTAGAACAGAAACTTGCCTTAATTCTACAGTAAAGATAATATTAGTAAGGGTAGAATACCAGTGCATACCGTGCTTTAAGTGTCCCTCGCTGCCAACAATTGAAGATTAGATGCACATTAGCTCTGTCACTTAACTAAAATAAGTTATCCTCTCTAGAAAATCTTGTATTTATGTATGACAAAAATTTGAAATTATTTCCAGACGAAAGCTTTCGAATAGACCCATATTCATGAAACCTAAGATTTGTACCAACATGGAGAGAGGTGAGATTACAGTGATTGGTATGTGAGTGCCAAAGACAACTTTTATCCACCACTACCTCCATTTCAAATGAAGAACATATATATATATATATATATATATATATATATATATATATATATATATATATATATATATATATATATATATATATATATATAGACAGTGTGGCTATAAACCTGACTTTCCACTACCCACTGAAACCTCTTGTTCCAATTTGATTTTGATTATATTTATGTGATTGAATTTACCAATCCACCAAAACCACTTGTTCCAAGTTTATTTTAATGAAACTAATTTAATTAAATTGATGTGATTGAATTTACCTCACACTTGATATTTTGTTTTATCATCATACATATCTTAGAAATATATTTTTTTTTATTTTTTTTTATTTCGTTTCTTGAGAATATTTCCAGTTTATGTTACGAGTTGAATAATGAGACTATTTATGACCACCATGTCGATTCTCATTGCACTTAATCTTAATATATTAAAAATTTAAATACCATGTTGAGCAGCAGAGAGGGTGAATCCTACAACATTTTTTGTTTTTATTTTTGATTATACCCTCCAAATAACACTAGACCCTTCTCGCGAAATAACTAGAAAAAAAATGACAGTGAACATGGGATTCGCATTCGCGTTTTCGTTGATGTCGCAACGTCGTTGTCACTCACCCTCTCTGCTGCTGGAACTTTCAGTTGGGGTTAACCGAATATTTTATCAAGTCCGATACGATATCGTGTCCTAGGGTCTGCTAAATTTATTGTCACAAATCCGTGTGGTTTTGACTGAAAGTGACTAAAGAAATTTCTAAATTGATTATGATTCATATCACCGCTGCACCAGGTCTGATGAATATTTCGTAGCGTATGAGTATCAACGCCGTTAAATACACACAACACATTGCAGTTATCTCTGATCACTTTTGGTATCTGAGTGTATCGTTGAGTGACATAGATCACATCAGTGTTTTTATGCCTGCCTCGGGAAAATAATCTAGCAGGATTTTTTTGATTATCTAACATGATATCATCGTATACCACTAAATTGTTAATACTTCCATCAATAGCATCAATGCTCGGGGCATCCTCTATATCAGTAATAAACTCAATAAAATCTTCATCGATTTGAAATTCTTTTGCTTTCTCGTTAAAATCCTTTAGCACTTCATAGCATCGCTGATCGTCTACACTCGGGGCTATTAAATACAATTTGTTCCATTTCATCCATCTCGTTATCAAATTAAGTAGCAGTTGTGTCTTTCCGCTTCCAGATGGTCCGATTATAATCATTCTAATTGAATTCGGCAACATTTCATGATGTTTAATAGGTTCCCGTCGTCGGGTAGCTGAATAATCAATTATATTCATGCCGTTATATATAAATTATGGATCTATATTGTGTGAAGTGTAAAAAACGTACTGGCACAGATGACTTGACGACGATTACAACTAAAAATAACCGATCAGCGCTTTCTGGTAAATGCGTACAATGTAGTACAAAGAAATTTAGATTTGTTTCTAAACCCAAGGAACTCAAGGAACCTTTAAAAAAAAACGAGGAGGTGATATCGCAGCCAAGCTAACTAAACTCCCTGGAACCCCATGGGCAAAATACCCTGGAGAAAAGCACCTTCCAGGATATAGCTACTGTGGACCGGGAACAAGACTTGATATCAGACTCAATGATCAAAATCAGCCCCGACCCGGTGAGGAACCAATAAACGCTATTGATAAGGCCTGTCACCTTCATGGTGTATCTTATAAAAGCAGTAATCTGCAGCACAGGCATCTAGCAGATGTGAAATTAATTCATGCGTTAAATGCTATTTCTGATAAATCTTTCAAAGAAAAATCGGCTTCCTTTTTGATAAAATCGGCTATGAAAAGTAAATTGATGTTAGGTGCTGGTAATTAATAACAACATGGAATCTATTTATTATTCCCCAAGAGGATACTGGAGGGGTAAATCAGCAATCCATAAACTCGCTAGTGCTGCAAAAGTGAAAAAAACAACTGCGGCTCATTGGTTATCCAAACAGGCACTATGGCAAATTTATCTACCACCGCCTAAACAAATTCAATTCTCGCATTTTGATGTGACAGTTCCTAATGAAGTTCATCAGGCTGATCTATTATTTCTGCCACATGATCGTGGTTACAAATACGCATTAACCGTAGTTGATATTGCAAGTCGATACAAAGAAGCAGAACCGTTAAAAACAAAATCAGCCACTGAAGTGGCTTCTGC
Organism: Unio delphinus; assembly: GCA_029339505.1. Taxonomy (NCBI): domain Eukaryota; kingdom Metazoa; phylum Mollusca; class Bivalvia; order Unionida; family Unionidae; genus Unio; species Unio delphinus. The sequence goes on from JAQISU010000103.1 coordinate 2,659,017, forward strand.
ATTTGAAAGGATTTATCGAAGGAGTCCTCTGCACTGGCCAAATCTATTACAAATTGATCCTGGCAAGGAATTTCAGGGTGCAGTGTTATCAATAATGAAAAATCATAAAGTCACTATCAGACGAGGATATACTGCGCTACATCGTGATCAGGCGATTGTAGAACGGTTTAATAAAACCCTTGCTGAGCGGTTATTTGGATATCAATACGCAAAAGAATTCATCCAAGAAAAAAGATCCCGTGAATGGGTTAAAAGGTTACCAGCTGTGATTACTGCACTGAATAACGAGATTACTAGAACCATCAAAATGAAACCTATCAATGCGATTAAAAAGAAGTCAATACCTGAAATGGAAATTCAAAAGGATTTTAGCGTTTCCCAACCAATTCTTGGTAGTAATGTCATTGTGAGGTACTTATACGAACCAGGAGAGCTTGAGGGTGGCACAAAAAGGGCTACTGATCCTATTTGGAGTGTTACTGCGCACAAGATATCTAGTATAACACGATCTAAGGGTAGACTTCCAATCTATAAACTGGATTCAACTGCCCCTCAACGGGGTTTTACTAGACAACAATTACAAGTGATACCTGAGGATACTCAATTACCACCGCATGGGCTTAACTAGCACCCTTGCGTCTATTGCACTCAAGACAAGTCAACATCACATTATTTCTGACATGACCGAGATTGTTATTTTTTCTGTCAACGGTGAATTGGCGAGGATCCTTATCCGAATACTGCCAACGCATTATACAATTGCAACTCGCGCAGTGATTATTCTGTTGTTGCTTCAGAGTAATTATTAATTCAGCATCAATATCAAATTCTCGTTGTTTTTTTTGTCTTGTTGTTTGTAACCGGAGAGTTTTTTATCAATAATATCATTATCATCGCCAATGATTTCATCATCGCCACCAATGATTTCATCATCGCCTGACTCTGTCAGGACAATTCTTTGAAGTTGATTTATTTTTCGTACTCTAGACACTGCGAGATAGACTAAATTCGACCATTCTATGCGATTATCTACCATCCAAACAATTGTATCCGATATAGTCAATCCCTGTGAAGAGTGTATTGTTGCTGCATAACCTAGCGTCCATGGGGATTTATTAGCACGCAATGCATCTTCAACGACATTGATATCAACCAGCACAATATCATTTAATACGAGAATCTTCTTTTCACGCCCTGACTCTGTCAGGCCTGGAATATCAACTTCGATGTTCTGTTTTCGTGTATCCGATGGCCTATAACAGAGGGGCACTGGAAGTGTTGCAAATTTTTGTTTATGCAATTCAAATAACTTCATCTGAAGTGTGTCCCTGACTATTTTTCTACTTGCAATGATTAAATCATTTGGTCTCCACGCTTCCCAAAACTCATTCATGGGAGTTTCCGAAATTATTTCACGGGCTATTTCACACTGGATTTTATCCGGTTGTAATCTAATTAGTTTCTTAAATTCTTTTAATTCATTATCAAGTGATCTATGATCGGTATCAATTTCTTCATAATAGTCTACAAAACCCTTTAGCCATTCATGGGGGGATGCACCGACAAATGGTGGTGGTTGCCCGTGATCACCGCACATGACGACTTTTGTATTCTTCAATAACAACCACTCAAGAAATATTTTTAAGACATCTTCGGACACTGTGTCTATTTCATCCCACATGATGAATTCAGGAATAAATTTCTCTCCCATGCGCTCAGGAGTCCATTTATCTCCCTTCCATCGGAAAAAGCTGTGATAAGTGCAAGCATTTACCCCTCTCTGTATCATTTCTCTTGCAAGTCTATGAGTCGGTGTTAGCACAATCATGTTTGGATTGGAAACACGAAATAACTCAATTACCCGGGTTGTTTTTCCTGACCCGCCACAACCGTTTAAATAAACTGTTTTATACAGGCATATTGGATCAGAAATCGGTGGTGCACTAGAAAATTCTGAACACTGATTGCTTTCTAAGTAATTATTTTCAATGGTAACATCTGCTGATGGAATATAATCATGAATCATTTCTTTCTTAATTCTCCATGACCCCCAATTCTCGTTGCTAGTAGCCTTAAAATCAGCCATTTTGCTATTTATGTAAAATGAGTCAGTAGCAACTCTAACTGCGGTGGTAGGAAATCTATTGATCATTGAAAACAGATTGATAGAAGCATAACCAAGCATAGAAGCTCTCAAATGTGTGTACTGCGGATTGTATCCATCAGTGTAAGTAACAATTGTACCCAATTTGGTTCCATCGGACATAAATGCGTCCTTACGATTGACATATAGGCCCCTATTCGTTAAATCCGTGATTACAAAATCGTATTCAGCATTGTCTATAATCAATCGTGAAGAATATCTCGTATTATCATCTTTGCCACCTTGGGTAAATTTACCGATTATTCTTCGTCCAAGGTCTTTAGCTTCATTGTTTCTGATTTCAAATAACTGTTGGGACCAATCCATGATTTGTTGTTCACTGAAATTTGGAAACAGTTTTCGCTCTTCGCTAATTATTTTTTCTAGATCAGGTTGTGGTAACCAGACTGATTTCTGTGCTCGATAGGATATAATTGCTTCACTGACAATTAATGATTTTAACATCTTACAATCAAGCATATACCATAATAACACTATTGGCATCCAGTGTTTTTCAGACATGTGTTTACCAATCCAAAGATAACTACACGGATGAAGTCCTGTAGCCATTTCAAATGATACTACACAAGCGAATCCGGTTAAATCGAAATGTGGCAGTGGTCCATTAATAGCAACACGGGTCATTTCGTGTTTAGGGTGTCCAAATCGTTTGAAATATTTCTCACACTCTCCATACCCAAGAAAACTTCCTGGATAACACGCAATCATATCAACTGAAATAACGGTATCAGCGGTGTATTTTGTGTTCCATAATCCTCCATGGATGTATTCAAGACAGGACAATTTGACATCTGATAAGAACTCACTTCGGGTTGGTTTCCACGCGTTTTTCTTCCTAGCAAAATGTGCTACAACTGATGGAAGTGTAAAACAGTTTGCTAATAATTGATCGTTGTCTTCCCCCAGAGAACTCTGGGGAGAAAACTCACTAGCTAGTTGTTTCATTTGATTATGCAGCTCTTCAGTACGGTACAATTCTCCGTTGGGCCTTACAAACTGATCAAATCTACATTCTTCGTCTGAAGTACTATGAAATAGCCACACTGACACAGGATCTTTTTTACTCAAATGGTAAATAGCATCAAATAATTTCTGCTCTGAAAAAAACTCTTCGGTTCCAAACAGAGTTTGGAATAGATATTTTACGGTTCTATCCCGTGGGAATATTGTTACTGCAGATGACCACGCGTGTTCGTTATGATCAATAATCTGTATTGGGGTTCCATTTTTATTATATTTCGATTCGTATAATACTTCACCGGTGATTGTCCTTACCGATATTGGAAATCTCAATGATGTTTCTAATTTGGCTATATCTTGAATTGTTGCCCCATGCTGTTTCACTGTCAGTTCCCATTCGGTTATTTTTTTTCGTCTTAGATCAGTTAGTTTATTTCCCCGGGACGCATTTGTGAAGTGTTCCATTTTTCGTGCTGCTACACAATTGAGCCTTGTCGAATATTTCATGGGTGCTAGTTTTGCAATATCAGGTTTGTCATTGAGCGGATATATCCCGTAAACAACTGCTGTGACAGGATAAGATCTTTCATAGTAGGGTTTATCAAGTCCAGTCAAAATTCCTGGTTTTGAATCCTGAGTCACAGTGACAGTTTTTTTGTCCTTAAGAATAGGCTCGTATTTGTCCCTAATGATCCATTTTCCATTATCACGGATAAGGAATTTTATTCGAAAAAAATTTCTTTCTTCCCCAAGACGTGAGATTATCACTGCTGCTTTTTCATCATTCATGGTAGCGTCAACAACACCATCAATTCGAAATGTTGACCAACAATGAGCTGCCCCATCACGCTTGAATTCATTAAAACAGTCTCTGATTTTACTAATCAAGGTTCTATCAAGAATTTTATTCTTTGGTGTATCAGAAACTCTATCAAGATTGAATTGAACACTTTTCCAGGGCTTAATTTTCGATAATCTCTCGAACTCCTCCATACTATAATTAAAACAAGTATTTAAATGAAAGATTTAAGTATAATGAATCATTGCAAATGGCTTATGATTGGATCAGTGACACCGTGTAACAAATCATGCAGAAATGAATTCTGTTGGTATCATATGCAAAGCTTTCGTCGTGGAAGCCTTGGTCCGTTACCCTGTATTCGATGTGGGTTGGGGTTAGGGGAAGGTCGCAATTATGTCTTAGGTGTGGCGGCAAACGATACAGGGAACTAAAACGCTATTATGATAAAAGAATAAAAAATACTGTCATTGACCCCAACGATGACAAAATCATAAAGACTCCTCAAGATTATATACAGAGACTTATAATTAAACCAAACAATGAATTAGAAAAATAGTGTTATTATACAAATGAACCAAGAATTCAGACCTCACCCGTGCTTGTTAATTATGAATCATCCCGTGATGGTATTATCAAAAAATTCGATTTTCGTATGTCTATAACACCAAGGGAGACAACTCTTAAATATAACCAATGGATATAACCAAGGGAGTTATCATTGTGATTTAGCGGCTGGGTATTGTTTTATAAGAAAAGAAATATTTTCTTTTTTTTTTTAGTGTTTAAGTCAAATATTCTGTCTCATTTAAATACCGTGAAACACCATTAATAAGTAATTTAAGAAAATAAAATAGCATACCTTGCGGATTGCTGTATTAAGTTACCTTGTGTATACTTTCTCCCTGAGATTGTGTTAACTTGTTTTATGGGTTATTGCGATTCAGCGGCTGGGCATTGTTTTGTAAGAAAAGAAATGTTTTCAAACAATTATATTCTTTGTTTTAGTGTTTAAGTCAAATATGCTGTCTCATTTAAATACTGTGAAACACCATTAATAAGTAATTAAAGACAATAAAATAGCATACCTTGCGGATTGCTGTATTAAGTCCCTTTATATACTATATGAATATTTACAACATATATATGTTAAAAAACGTTATTCTTTATGGACGTGAACAGTGGTCTAACGGTATCGTGTTTGGCTTGTAAACGCAGACAATTATTCTTCACATGTTCGCGCCCCATAGCAGACAAATTGTCTGATGGTGAAACGGTGGATGTTTTTTTTTTCTATTTAATTGAGGGGAGAGAGGGCAACCCCTCTGTGTGCATTCACATAACATGCAAACCCATGCTATCAAATTTATGGTAGCGGTGGGTTGTCGGTTTTTGACAACTTACGCAACCATGAATTTGATTTCATGGGTTGCATGTTGAATGTAAACACATAAATGCCCTAAAATAAATAACATCCATGGATGTAATTAGCTCTCCATCACATTTGGGTAGCCCCGTATGGTGTTCAAAATGAATTACCGGCCAAAAAAAGGTTCGTGGATGCACATTGGGTAACCCCAGAATGAATTATCGGCTAAAAGAAACGGTCATAGGGTCATATCTCAAAGAGCAAAAACATTCTGATATAAAACAGAAACAGAAAAATGCTCTAACAAAGGACCCTATGAAAGACACAAAGGCCTAATAAGGGACCCAATGAATGCAAATAGAACCACAGCGGCCTATATCAAGGGGGTCAAATGACTGATAACCGCTCATCATGGTTGATATTTATTTTTGTCTGCATTTATATTTATATATACAGACTGAATTTTTAAAAAAGATATTTATATATACAGAATTAATTTTAAAAAATATATTTATATATACAGAATTAATTTTAAAAAATATATTTATATATACAGAATTGATTTTAAAAAATATATTTATATATACAGAATTATTTTTAAAAAATATATTTATATATACAGAATTATTTTAAAAAATATCGTTATATATACAGAATTAATTTTAAAAAAGATATTTATATATACAGAATTAATTTTAAAAAAGATATTTATATATACAGACTGAATTTTTAAAAAAAATATTTATATATACAGACTGAATTTTAAAAAAGATATTTATATATACAGACTGAATTTTTAAAAAAGATATTTATATATACAGACTGAATTTTAAAAAAGATATTTATATATACAGACTGAATTTTTAAAAAATATATTTATATATACAGACTGAATTTTTAAAAAAGATATTTATATATACAGAATTAATTTTAAAAAAGATATTTATATATACAGAATTAATTTTAAAAAAGATATTTATATATACAGACTGAATTTTAAAAATATTAACGGCTCATTTATTTTTGAAAAATGAATTAGAAATATGTATTATCATATATGAATTCTGAAATTATGAATAGCATCATAGTTGAAATTGCAAAATTGAAAAATCAGAATATTAAATTGTCAGATGGGTTAAATCCTGATCAAATCAAGTCGGATTTTCAGGATATAGAATACGGAGTTAGCACTAACAAGTATATGTTACCAAAGAAATATGCACTCATCAAAAAAATTCAAAATTCTATTCGAGACTCTCTTGCATTTTCCAGTGAAGTAGGTGTGTTTGTTCCGTTATATACTATCGTGGAAGGAATACGAAAAGAATTGGGTAACGAATATGAATTGAAAAAGGAAGTTAATTCTAAAATTAGAAACTTACGAGCGTTAATTCAAGAAAATGAACTATTTTGATTGACCGGCCCTAAAAAGATTTTGTCAGACAGTAAAATCTCCTTGAGATTTTCATTTTTTTGTCATTTTTTGATTGAATCAGTGAAAATATTTCACACTGCGAAAATAAAATAGAATCCTAACAGCTTTGAAAGTTCTTTTAAGAACTTTTCTCTATGGAAATCGACTACTTGACCCTACGAGGTTTTTTGATGAAAATCGATGAAAAATGTCCAAACATCACTGAAAACAGGCAAAAATTGATGAAAAATGGCTAAAAATCATCAAAAATGAGTTTTAACAGCTTTTCCTTATGGAAAATCCCATGTAAAATCGACTACTTGACTGTAAAATCTCATTGAGATTTTCAACTGAAAACCACCAAATGGCACCAAAACAGGCAAAATCAATGGATAAAAAATAAAAATATTTCACAGCAATAAAAAATTGGACCGTTAAGGATGGAATCATCGATGGGAAAAATTGTTTTACAATTGAAAAATGGTTTCTGATTTCAAATAATGGTCAATGAAGCATTAACAACCCGATTGGCTCGTGAGCGACTAGATGCAATTAAGAAATTTATACCAATTCGTGACTCTGTAAGAAATAAACTGCAACAACGACAGAGTTTACAAACTGATTTTGCTCTGGGGTCTGAAGAATTGTTTAAACCAGTAACCACAGCAACGAAGGGGGTAGAGCGTGCTTTACTGGGAGATGGTCCCGAGACGGGGAAATCTGTTATTGGTGAGCTTGAAAAACTAGCAGCGAAAACTGAACAAACTGAAAAAACTGATCCGAAAAAAACGACTGTTTCTCTGTTGAATAAATTTACTGATCATGCTAAAATATTAATAAAAAAACCTATTTTATTGAAATCAAAGGATTATCAAGCCTTTGGTAATTTCGCTGCTCAAAGCTATAATTCAAAAAAAGATTTTTTAAAGGACGAGTATAAAAATGATAGAATATCAAGTAATGATTGGTTCGATTATTTGTATAAACTAAATAAAGGGATTGGTCGTTTGAATAAGGATGAGATAGGATACAAGGAATTTAAAAAGGGAATTAGTAATTATAAAAGAGAACAAATAGAAGAGCGACAACGAGAAATAGAAGAACGGCAAGAACTAAAACGTCAAACACCAACACGTAGACAAACAAGAAGACAAAAAAAACAACAACTACCACCTGATGATGATGATGATTTAGAAGAACGACGTCAAACACCAACACGGAGACAAAAAAAAACAAGAAGACCCTAATGATGATTATTTACAAGAAACGAATTTAGAAAAACTAGATGAAGCAGCTGTTTATAGCGGAAGTGGACTACAAAATCCAAGGATTGGAAACACTTGTCCTGATAGTGTTATCAATGATATATCACGATTAGATGTTCTTGTAGGAGGATTCCGAGCTGGAAATAACTCTCCAGAAATAATTAATGAAGCAGCTGATATCTGTAGACGGTTATTTGCCGGCGGTATCATGGATATCAAAACATATCGAGATTTCATTGACGAGTTAGCAAATGGGTATCATAGCGATTAAATAACAATTGAAAACACTATTGTTTTTATAATAATGATCGTACACTACAATCATGATAAACCAACCCTCGTCTATGTAGTTAATTCACGGTTTCCAGTTTATAAAGCATACTATGGAGATGGTTTAGGCAATACCATTTTAGGATTCTTTTCAAGAATGGCCCCAAAAGTGATGCCGTTAGCTAAACAGTTATCAATGAAAGCCATTGATGTTATTCGTGATAAGGGTATTAGTACTGTTGGAGATCTTGCCGGGAAAGCGTTTTCAACTGCGAAGGATAAAATAACATCATTAGTGAGGCGAAAAAAGAAACCGTTACCGTCTACAGCAGAAATGCCTGCAAGTGTTAGTAAAATTATAAATAACGCAGTAGATGAAAAACTAGCGTCGATGGTAAATCAAGGGGACCAAAGCAATATTGCAAATATGATAGCGGGAAGTGGCTTTAAAAAACTACGTCGATGAAATCCTATGGATTTTCACGCTAGCGTTTTTCACGATGAAAATGGAAAATCGTTTACGAATTTACGATTTAGACTCTGATAAATAGAATAAAATGTTCAAAAGGTCACCTGATCCAGCATTTGATATAGACGCCCCAGTCCCCAAGAATGATTCTGTACGCGATTATCAATATTACGCCTATCATGCCATAGACTCAAATAGTCGAGCAAGAATTGATCTTCAAGTCCATGATACCAGTAAATACTTTTTGCCCTGTGAAGCGTTTATCGAAATCGAAGGAGAGATTATACGAACAAATGATACAGAGTATCCAGCTGGTACTCAAGTCGGTTTTGTCAATAATGGTATTATGGCGCTATTTGAGAGTGCTAGATATCTCATTGATGGAAAAGAAATTGAGTCCATAGATCGTGAAGTTGATGTGGCCACAACAATCATAGGGTTAGCGAGATATTCTGATGATTATACAAGATCAGCGGGTCCATCTATGATGTTTGCAAAAGATGGTAAGAATACCGCTGGAGGAAATCAATTTATTATAAGACGACCAAATGATCGTGCTGCTCCTCCTGCTCCTGCTGGTATCGAGAATATGATTATAAACAACGATCCTGATTTCAATCTAGGAGCTGCAACACGAAACGCAATGTTGCAAGGAGAGCGTAAATCATTTTCATGCGCGATTCCACTGCATCACATATTTGGATTCTGTAGAAACGTCCGAAAAGTTATCTACGGGGCGAAGCATACAGTATCGCTTGTACGAAAAAGTGATGATAATGATGCAATTTGGAGGATTCCAGCAGATGCTGCAGCCCCCAATGCTGATGCCGGTAAAGTCAAATTAACAAAAATATCATTGTGGATGCCAGTGTTGACTCCAGCAATCACCGAAGAACAACGACTACTATCATTTATGGACCAAGGAGGAAAGTCGTTGTTGAGTTGGCTAACCGTGAGTACAGATGTGAAGCAATCAAATATCAACGGGTTATTCACTTGGAACCTAGCATCAAAACAAGGCGTTTCTGCGCCACGTCATATATTTATTGCGTTACAGGATAACACACGAGTTGGCAATCAACGTTTCAGTCATATGATATTTGATCAATTAGGTGTGAAAGACGTCTCACTGAGAATAAACGGCCAGCAGGAACCATCTGAGGATATACAACTTAATTACACAGAAAATCATATTGCACGAGTTTATCATCGTCTGTTGTCATTTATGGCACGCGACCGAAATGTCGATACTGGTCTACAAATATCACAATTGGATTTTAAAAGCCTCTATCCGATTTATTACTTTTCGCTGGAACATCTCGATTTCATGAGACAATTTGTCGTTGATATACACTTTAGAGCTAATGTGACTCGTGGTGCTATTGCTGATTATAGAGCGGTTGCTGTCATTCTCAGTGATAAATCAATGCTACTTGAAGGTGTTGGTGGAAGAATGAGAGTGGTAGATGCCCCAGTAGAAAATCTTTGAACGATTTTCTCGATTTTTCATTGAATTAGAATCAATCTATTATGTATAATGTCATATAGTGTTATTAGTGTTGCGTTAACTCCTGGTCAAATCAAAAAATTGCAATCAGAATCGGCTAAAAAATGTGGAACCACAATCACGTTGAAACCTAATCAAATGACTGGTGGTGCAAATAAATTATCGCTGACAACTCGTCAGGTGAAACATTTCAATGATGCTTTCAAGGATAAAAAAGGGGTTCAGATTACTCTTTCTGCGGCTGCTATTAAAAATATGATAAAATCAGGTGGTATATTTCCATTGTTAGCTGCAATACCAGCATTGATTTCAGCAGCAGCCCCAGCGGTGGCTAAAGCAGCGGCGTTAGGAGCCGTTGGTACTGCAGCAGGAATGGCGTTGAAAAAGGCAGCTGGACAAGGATAAAAAAAAGAGACGATCCGTTCACGGATTGGGTCTAAGACTACCAGGAACCCCGTATTCATGGTACAGCGGAAAAGGTCTAAGACTACCAGGAACCCCGTATTCATGGTACAGCGGGAGATCCGTTCACGGATCAGGCCTGAGACTACCAGGAACGGTTTATTAATTCAGAAATCTTCGATGGTTCCAATGTCCAATTTTGATTTAATGGATGCGGCTAAAAAACTAGTGATTAAAAATTTCAGAGGTGTTTTTATGAAAGATCAATTACCACATCAACCAAACAAAACTGAAACAGGTATTATTAATCTCGATAACAGCACTGGACCTGGAACTCACTGGGTTGCATACGCTATTGATCCACGTGGGATTGTCTATTTTGATTCATATGGATTAGCCCCACCAAAAGAATTTATGCGTTACATAAAACAATTTCCAATGAAAACTTGGTATTCTACGCTACCAACAGAACAAATCAACGACCCACCAATATGCGGCAGTGAAGTATTAAATGTCCTTGACGCTATTTCAGCATCTAGAAAACCATCTCATATTGTCGTAAATGACTACACCAGCAATCGCTTTTTAGAGAGAGAAAGAGTTTTACAATAACATGATTGATATTTGGGGGAGATCTTTGAAACCCAACCCGATGGCACTGCAACCCCTGATTCTATCAAGGATATAACAAAAAAAATTAAAGATGAAATAGCTGAGACGTTGAATTTAGAAAGTGTTGAACCCAATGAAATAGTTGTATTTCAAGATCGCCAGGGCAAATTGAAATCTAGTAATGTGTCATTGGATGATATTTTAGTTAAACAACAAAACGCAATCGAGAACACCGTTGCGCTATTTTCCGATCAGGGTAAATTGAAATCTAGTAATATTTCTCTGGATGATATTTTAGTTAAACAACAAAACGCAATCGAGAACACCGTTGCGTTATTTTCCGATCAGGGTAAATTGAAAACCAGTAATATTTCTCTGGATGATATTTTAGTTAAACAACAAAACGCAATCGAGAACACCGTTGCGTTATTTTCCGATCAGGGTAAACTCAAACCGGGTGTACTCGTTTCGACGATTACAGATCGATTAAAAATTCTCAACGATGAGTTAAACAATTCTGTGGTTGTACTAACAACACTTGAATCTAGAATTGAAGAACACATAAAACAGTTTACCGCATTTCGTAGAAATATCATTGATAAATTTATTGGAACTACATTCGATAAAATTGAACTAAAACTCCCTGATATTAAAAAATCCATCGATGAGACGAAAAACTTCATCGAAGACGTCAAAGGTGATTTTTCGAGGATGATAACAGTCATTGAAAAAACAAAAATTCCTCATGAGAAAACTAACAACATAGTATATACAATCCAACACGGATCATTTGAGTGGTCACCTACAAACAACAAATTAGATATCACTGCAACCGTTAAGGGTATTTATCGATTAACACTAGTAACACCATTGTCTAAATTTAATATTTCATCGTCCAGTTCATCTGGGGTCAATAATACGATTTCAACGATCATCGACAAGAATACAACTGAAAAGTTTACAATTACATCTACTGATAAAGATTTGGTTAGGGTCTCAACAACGTGGTATGTGGAATTCGTAGCGGATTTAAGTAAATCGTAATTGAAAACGCTAGCGTTGTTAAAATAAAAAATGATTTCATCATCGCAATATCGCTATGATCAAGTCAGAGAGTATCAAACTAGACTCAAAACCCTGTCTGAGGAGTATGCAATGAAAATTAAAAAATATCGCAGGAGAATTACCGCAATTGATGTTACTGTGTATTCAGTGAGTGGTGTAATCACCGGAGCCGGTATTATACTGTCTTCAGTGACAATGATGGCCCCGATAGCTGTTCCAATTTGCATTTCTGCGGCAACAACAATCGCTGGAATTATTTCAATAATCACAAAAAAAATATCCTCATGCAGCCAACGGAAACTACAAGACTACATAATTCAATTTCATGTTGTGTCCACTGCATACTCGCAATTATCCTCATTGATATCGTCATCGCTCGATGATACAATTATATCAGAGAGTGAGTTTTCAGCGATGGTAGATATATATGATTCTGCGATGTCAAAATTAGAAGTACAAAAGCATGAGTATAATAACAATGACAACACAGATGGAATTACTTCAACAAATAGTGGAGAACACAAACCCAGTACAAACAAGCATGATCTCAATAACCTCAACGAATCCAGAATTCAGTGTGAATTTCCCCTCTCCGGTCCCAGTGAAGGAGATAGCGCTAGCAAAATTACGAGTATACCACAGTTGGCCAAATATTAGGTCAAAATCATTTGGTGGTCAACAACCCAATAATTCCCTGGTATTTGCAAATAAGAATAAACCCGACGGTACCCCAGACTGGAACGTTGTTTCCATACCAACCGGATCATATCAAATTGAACAAATCAATGATGAATTCGCGCGTAGAATAAAATCGATTACTGGAGTAGAGTCAAAAATAGCTATAACAGTTCATGTGCCGACACCATCATCTGCCATTGAAATAAGCACAGAAGGATACGTCGTAGATATCTATCAGAGTTCTATTAGAACCGTACTAGGATGGCCTGAATTACCACCCGGGGGAAAAACCGTTGATTTACCAGAACCCAAAAAAACGATTATATCACAGACAGGATAAAATCTGATAATCCAGTAAAAAGCTATAAAAGATACAAGGAATTGATAGTTTTCACTGCAGTGAAAAAATTCAACAACCCAATATATCACACAACTCGACAAGAGAAAATCCCTGAAAACTTCACAGCGATGAATAATGATTTTTCATTGTTGTTAATATCTCTTAAATCCGGTTCTCTCACCCGAGATGAATTTATCAGCGTCGTAGAAACAGGCAACAAAATCATCAATGACATGGAAACATTTCATTTGCAAATCATTCAAGTGGTATTAGGTGACAGTAATCCTATAACGAGAACAGAATTTGCAACGAAGTATAATATACGCGTAGAAGATATTCATGCGTTCAAACTACCAGGGTATAATATCTTAGAACTACAAAAATCTCTCAGTGATGCCATCGATGAAGGTTTTAAAATAATTCATGATACGTGGAAAAAAACAACATCACAGGAAATAAAAATCCTCAAACATAATAATGACCCAGATGGTGGTGGCAGGCATATTGCTCCGTTCAATGTGAATATTTCAACGGTGATTGCGCTCAATTTAGTATGCGATGTGATCGAAGGAAACTATCAAATTAATCTAGAACGATCAAATCAAGCTCAGCAAGGATATATTCTTTAGTCATTTGCACCAACAGCTCCTCCAGGGTTTTTAATAATTGAGTCCCCGGTGAATCCAGTCTATATGCGATGTCATAATATTTCATTAACCAGAATTAATTTCAAACTCACTGACCAGTCTAATAATCTGATTGATTTACAAGAGGAGGTTTTAAAAATTAGTCTATTTGTAAAGTCCTAAGGACTTTCAACCTAAGGGGATTTTCGTCGTAGTAAGGACTTGATAAAATATGCGGTTAAAATCACCGTAAACCTTAGCAGCAGAGAGGGTGAGTGACAACGACGTTGCGACATCAACGAAAACGCGAATGCGAATCCCATGTTCACTGTCATTTTTTTTCTAGTTATTTCGCGAGAAGGGTCTAGTGTTATTTGGAGGGTATAATCAAAAATAAAAACAAAAAATGTTGTAGGATTCACCCTCTCTGCTGCTTGTTGTTTCATTTGAGGAAGACAATTTCTAAAGCCTTGTAATACAGGTGCATCTTAGCGCTTTATTGAACTTGAATTGGTTGCTTGGTTTACACCAATAATATAGCCTCACATCAATATTTTGCATGTTATTTTGTCAGTATGGATTAAAATATAAGATATCAAATCAAGTTAAATATTATACATAAATTGAAGTTTTGGATTAATACTGGAGAAAAAAACTAAATTTAGTAGTCAATGTGGCAAATCCAAATATTTACTGCTGTATTGTTTATTTCCTACCAGCATGTGACTGGTTCCCTGGCTATAAATTACAATAAAAAAAAACCTCTTACGTTAATTTGTTTTATATGAATCATATTTTGGTTTGTTAACATTTAATTAATTGAAGATTTTGTTTTCTCGAGTCATTTATTATGAAAGGTTTGTGGCAAAAACAGGTTCATTTAATTTGTTAAATGACAAACTGAAAAATGTAGAGGCTTGAACATGAGACCAAATGTGAGTCTGGCCAGACAATAAACAGATACTTGATTTCATTGATAAAATCCGAAAAATGTAGAGGATTGAACATGACCAAACTTGATATCATTGATGCAAATAAATACATTATAAACAGTGTAGGTAGTAGTTCTAATTTCACTTAACAAGTACTATGTTAATATAGTTTGAATCCCAAAGTATAATCTATTCTTTTATGAAATTCTCCAAGGCCGATGTGGATATGTGAGAAATCTTGTCAGTAGCTTATTGTGTGTTGCTTCTCTTGTGTTTCGGATTTTCCCCCAGAATATTCCTCCATTATATATACTGGCAGCCATGTGTAGCCAATATTGTGCTGAAAATGGCATTAAACCCTACAACAACAATAACAACAACAGTTTCCAAAATGCCAAAAGTAAAATAAAATACCAAAGATAACATTTTGTGAAATATTCCTCATAACAAAGGTATAAGAAGTGAGAAGACAAGATAGAGGGATGTTACAAAACCACTACATAAATGACTCAGAGGATAAAAACAATTTTGAGAAATAAGTTAGTTTGATGCAATACAATTTTCTATGGCAACTAAATGCAAACCATTTAGAGACTGATCTACACTACAGTGATACCAAACACACAAGGGAAATAAAAAGTCATCATTATTCAATGTTATGAAGAATATTATCAAATCAATTGGGATCCCTTAAGACAGCATATACCACGGAGAAAAGTAATGTACAAATAGGAGAATGGACTAGGGGAGGTAACTTATCAAAGGATACCAACATATAGACCAATGATTAAGTGGTAACAATTGATTTTAAAGCGTAGCATATTAATTTATATTCAATGTTATGAGAGGCAAGTCAGCAGCAGAGGAGGCGAACCCTACAACTTTTATAAGCGTCTGTTTGGCAAACTAAGATTTCCTCGAAATCGTAAAATAAGCGTCCATTTGCAAACCAGAAAAAAAAGAAAAAGACGCCAAAATCGTTGTCGCGCCACCCCTGCTGCTGTGGGTTAAAACTAACAATGGAAGATGAAAATCATTTAAGATTTTACAAACAGACTAATTTGTAAAACCTCACCTTGTAAATCAATTAGATTTTTGGACTGGTCAGTGAGTTTGAAATTAATTCTCGTTAATGAATCATTATGATATCGCATATAGACTGGATTAGTTGGATCCTCAATTATTAGAAAACAAAGAAGAGCTGTTGGTGCAAATGAATATAAAATATATCCCTGTTGATTTGATCGCTCGAGATTTATTTGATAACTTCCTTCGATAACATCACATACCAGATTCAACGCAATCACCGAGGAAATATTGACGTTTTGAGAAGCGATATGCTTGCGGCCTCCGTCTTGGTCATTATTATGTTTGAGGATTGTTGCTTGTGATGGTGGTATTTTCTTCCATGCGTCGTGAATATTTAAAAAATTTTTATCGATGGTATCATTAAGTATTTTCTTTAGTTCTGCTGCAGTGTTGACGTATCCAGAAAATTTAAATTGAGATATATTATCTTCTTTCAATAAAAAATTAGTCAAAATTCGTTGTCATTGTTCCCCTCTGCTCTTAATCACCATTTCTAATGTTTGGTTATAAATATAGTCTACTTTGAATATAATCTGATTTAATACATTTTATATGTTTGATAATATTATCATAAACTTCTTTATCCCCGGGAATATAAACATCAAATTCATCTTTTAGCTTACTATGTTGGCTGGTAAATGTTTTATAGATAATATCAAAATAATCTGTAAAATGGACATCAGTCATTGAACTAAGATTTTTTTCTATTGTTCATTTATATCATAAAACCTCCAATGAAGCTCATTTCTAGTATTAGGGAGATAAATCATCATTTCTTTTCCATTGGAGATTTTCCATTTATCTATATGAGCCTTGGTCATGTCATATAATTATATTTCGTTTCTATATTACCCTCATCCCTGGTGACTAGGATTGTTCCGTCGATAGTTCCTCTTTCAATTGTATATTCTCCTCCTCGGGGTATGATAGTTCATCTGTGATAAAAATAGATTTTTGTGGTTCTGGTGGTATATTAACAGTTTCTTGTCGGGTTGGTATTTCAGACCATCCTAATATAGTTCTGATTGAACTCTGATAATTATCTACTCTCAATAGCAAATAATAACGTCGGCTCATGAGCCGTTATAGCGATTTTCGATTCTTTTCCAGTAATGGATTTTACTCTACGCTGTAATTCATTATTGATTTGTTCAATTTGGTATGACCCAGATCGTAATGAAACAACGTTCCAGTCTTTTTCACCGTTGGGTTTATTCTTACTCGCAAACACCAAAGAATTATTCGGTTGTAGACCACCAAATCATTTTGATCTGATATTTGGCCAACTGTGATACACTCGTAATTTTGCTAACGCTATCTCTTTCACTGGAATCGCATAAGGGAATCATAAACAAGGAACTCACTATATGATATTAATGTATCGTCGAGAGACGACGATATCACTGAGGATAATTGAGAGTATGCGGTTGACACAACATGAAACTTGATTACGTAATCTTGCAGTTTGTGCTGGCTACACGATGATATTTTTGTTGTTATTATCGAGATTATTCCAGCGATTGTTGTCCCCGCTGATATACAAATTGGAACATCTATTGGGGCAATTATTGTCACCGAGGATAGTATAATACCACCTCCGATGATTATACCACTCACCGAGTACACGGTAACATCAACTGCGGTGATTCTTCGTCGGTATTGTTTTTGTTTGGTACTCCTCAGTGAGTGTTTTGAGTTTAGTTTGAAATTCGCTGACCTGATCATAGCGATATTGAGATAGCGAAGGTATCGTCGGTGATGAAATCATTAGTGATTACATTTCATTTATTATAACAGATTTCAATTTAGGTGGGATCAAAACCAGAAATATTGTCCACGATTGCGCTGACAATAGCAGCAATGACAAGGCTGAAAACAGTTTTGAAAGACAGAAATACCTCAGTCAGCTCAAAAATTAGACTGATGCGCCCCTTGGTTGCATCTGTATTCTTATACACCTGTGAATCATGGGCCCTCACAGCGGATATCGACAGGAGAATACATACTGTTGAAATGAGGTGCTTTCGAAGGTTGTTTGTGCATTTCATTTAGAGATCATGTCACGAATGAGGAAGTGGGAAACAGAATTAGGCAAGCCATTGGTCCGTATGAAGAGCTATTGACCATTGTGAAGAAACGCAAAATGAAATGGTATGGACATGTCACACGATCAACAGGGCTTGCTAAGACAATCATGCAAGGTACTGTGCAGGGAGGGAATGGAATAGAGGAAGCTGGTTGTCAGGTCATCAGTGGTGCCCAAACGGTCGACAAAACTAAGGGATAGATAGATAGATAGAATGTACTATATAACTTCATGGGTATAACAAACTACTCTTAGATAAGAAACTATAGGATGAGACAGAAGTTATTCAGGAAACAGATTTTGACTGTAGCAGCGATACACCTGACACCTGAAATTATGTGAATATATAAATACTACTACTACTATTACTACTACTACTACTACTACTACTACTACTACTACTACTACTACTAATAATAATAATAATAATAATAATAATAATAATAATAATAATGTATAAGAACTAATTAAAAGAGGTTCACTCCCAAAGGATCAACTTAAACGAAATTTCCAAAGATAAAAGCAAACAGAAAACTAAGAAAAAGAGTGGCACTCACACAAAATCAAAAATATACTTTAAAATAAATAACTACCAAAATATGTTAAACAGGGTCCAAACCAAACTAAATTACAAAATAAAAAAGTATTACTTTAAGAAACTCTTATAGCAGACCTGCGGACTGAGGTCACAAAATATTTCGAAAACTGTCTCAAGTGACTAGCGGGAAGGAACGGTAAGAATAGGTACATAACTCGTATCGTAAAACTACACATAACCAAATCAAAGGACATTTTGGACGTTTATTAGGGGACATCTGCAAACATCTAACCATCGATATATGCTGGAAGAGACTAAGAGATATCCCCAAAGACAATGTTGTCACACGTATAAACTAGAGTTTTGTAAATATAGTAGTCGTTGGTCATTTTCCAAGAACCTTATGTTAATAAATTAATATAATTTAAGTCTTGTCGAGAGCCTGATTCAAAATTTCGTTATTTTCATCGTCTGGATTTCCAGTAATTTTACAACTGTTTGAATTATAGTAAATTGATCCTTTCACAGGAAAACGTGCGGGTTAATTATTTAATTTTACCTGTAAAGTGACGTTTAGAGTTATATTATCTGTTGTATGGGAAACAATGGAAACTGATGGAACAACAGGTACAGAAAAAAAGTACGAAGACGACTTATCGTATGTATTTATGTAAGTATGTATGTATGTATGTATGTATGTATGTATGTATGTATGTATGTATGTATGTATGTATGTATGTATGTATGTATGTATGTATGTATGTATGTATGTATGTATGTATGTATGTATGTATGTATGTATGTATGTATTTATGTATGCATGCATGCATGTATGTATGTATGTGTGTGTTGATATATGGTTAGATGAATGGATTCATGCATATATCTATACATGTATATTATATACAATATATGGGTGTGTTCCTAACTGACATGTTCAGAATATTAAGCGCACGAGAAAATTCAGTTACATTAAATATCTGCTTTTGCCTTGTACTATGAATTGGGTCTTGTTTAGAACACAATGCGATGTATTTAAAATTAAACTTCATATTTGACTCTCTAATTTACAAGCTGAACTTAGTAAAACAATAAAACATGAATTTGAAATGAAGTTACATATTGTTTTGATTAGCGTGATTATCAAGCTTCAGAACTCGATATTCCTGTAAAATACATTCTTATAATTTCAAATATTATCAAAGTACACAATAAAGGCAAAAAATAAGTATGGTATAATGAACTAATAACTTGGTGTAATGAACTAATAACTTGGTGTAATGGACTATTAACTTGGTATAATGAACTAAGAACTTGGTTTTATGGACTAATAACCTGGTGTAATGGACTAATAACGTGCTGTGATGCACTAATAACTTGGTGTAATGGAAAAATAGCCTGTTGTAATGGACTAATAACTTGGTGTAATGAACTAATAACTTGCTGTAATGAACTAATAACTTGGTTTAATGAACTAATAACTTGGTTTAATGGACTAATAGCTTGGTGTAATGGAACTAATAACTTGCTGTAATGGACTAATAACTTGGTGCAATGAACTAATAACTTGGTGTAATGGAGTAATATGTTGGTGTAATGAACTAATAACTTGGTTTAATGGACTAATAACTTGGTGTAATGGACTAATAACTTGAGGTAATGGAACTAATAACTTGGTGTAATGGACTAATAACTTGGTGTAATGGACTAATAACTTGGTGTAATGAACTAATAACTTGGTGTAATGGAGTAATATGTTGGTGTAATGAACTAATAGCTTGGTGTAATGAACGAATAACTTGGTGTAATGGACAAATAACTTTTTGTAATGGACTAATAAGTTGGTGTAATGAACTAATAACTTGGTGTAATGGACTAATAACTTGGTGTAATGAACTGATAACTTGGTGTAATGAACTAATAACTTGGTGTAATGGACTAATAACTTGGTATAATGGACTAATAACCTTGTGTAATGGACTAATAAGTTGGTGTAATGGACTAATAACTTGGTGTAATTTACTAATAGCTTGGTGTAATGGACTAATAAATTGGTGTAATGGACTAATAACTTGGTATAATGAACTAAGAACTTGGTTTTATGGACTAATAACCTGATGTAATGGACTAATAACGTGCAGTAATGGACTAATAACTTGGTGTAATGGACAAATAGCCTGGTGTAATGGACAAATAACTTGGTGTAATGAACTACTAACTTGCTGTAGTGAACTAATAACTTGGTGTAATGGACTAATAATTTGGTGTTATGGGCTAATAACTTGGTTTAATGAACTAATAACTTAGTTTAATGGACTAATAGCTTGGTGTAATGGAACTAATAACTTGCTGTAATGGACTAATAACTTGGCGTAATGAACTAATAACTTGGTGTAATGGAGTAATATGTTGGTGTAATGAACTAATAACTTGGTTTAATGGACTAATAACTTGGTGTAATGGACTAATAACTTGGTGTAATGGAACTAATAACTTGGTGTAATGGACTAATAACTTGGTGTAATGGACTAATAAGTTGGTGTAATGAACTAAAAACTTGATGTAATGAACTAATAACCTGGTGTAATGGACTAATAACTTGGTGTAATGGACTAATAACTTGATGTAATGGACTAATAACTTGGTGTAATGAACGAATAACTTGATGTAATAGACTAATAACTTGGTGTAATGGACTAATAACCTGGTGTAATGGACTAATAACTTGGTGTAATGGACTAATAACTTGGTGTAATGGACTAATAACTTGGTGTAATTAGCTAATAACTTGGCGTAATGGACTAATAACTTGATATAATGGACTAATAACTTGGTATAATGGACTAATAACTTGGTATAATGGACTAATAACTTGGTGTAATGGACTAATAACTTGGTGTAATGAACGAATAACTTGACAGAAACGGAATAAAAATATATAAACACATACTCCTTAACTCTTCATAGCAACTTGTAACAGTTGAAAAGTTAATAAAGGCAACATTTCTCACTACGTCATTGAAACTGAATATGATTCACATCTTTGCTACACTTGCCTGTATGGCAGCATAATGAAATGGAGATCATACACTCCTTGACAAGATCCCAAAAGCCAAATGTGTCGATTAGAACAGAAACTTGCCTTAACTCTACAGTAAACTGACTATTAGTAAGGGTAAAATACCAGTGTGTTAATTAGAACAGAAACTTGCCTTCACTCTACAGTAAACTGAATATTAGTAAGGGTAAAATACCAGTGTGTTAATTAGAACAGAAAGTTGCCTTAACTTTACAGTAAACTAAGTATTAGTAAGGATAAAATACCTGTGTGTTAATTAGAACAGAAACTTGCCTTAACTTTACAGTAAACTAAGTATTAGTAAGGATAAAATACCTGTGTGTTAATTAGAACAGAAACTTGCCTTAATTCTACAGTAAAGATAATATTAGTAAGGGTAGAATACCAGTGCATACCGTGCTTTAAGTGTCCCTCGCTGCCAAAAATTGAAGATTAGATGCACATTAGCTCTGTCACTTAACTAAAATAAGTTATCCTCTCTAGAAAATCTTGTATTTATGTATGACAAAAATTTGAAATTATTTCCAGACGAAAGCTTTCGAATAGACCCATATTCATGAAACCTAAGATTTGTACCAACATGGAGAGAGGTGAGATTCCAGTGATTGGTATATGAGTGCCAAAGACAACTTTTATCCACCACTACCTCCATTTCTAATGAAGAACATATATATATATATATATATATATATATATATATATATATATATATATATATATATATATATATATATATATATATATAGACAGTGTGGCTATAAACTTGACTTTCCACTACCCACTGAAACCTCTTGTTCCAATTTGATTTTGATTATATTTATGTGATTGAATTTACCAATCCACCAAAACCACTTGTTCCAAGTTTATTTTAATGAAACTACTTTAATTAAATTGATGTGATTGAATTTACCTCACACTTGATATTTTGTTTTATCATCATACATATCTTAGAAATATATTTTATTTTATTTTTTTTTTATTTCCTTTCTTGAGAATATTTCCAGTTTATGTTACGAGTTGAATAATGAGACTATTTATGACCACCATGTCGATTCTCATTGCACTTAATCTTAATATATTAAAATTTAAATACCATGTTGTTTCATTTGAGGAAGACAATTTCTAAAACCTTGTAATACAGGTGCATCTTAGCGCTTTATTGAACTTGAATTGGTTGCTTGGTTTACACCAATAATATAGCCTCACATCAATATTTTGCATGTTATTTTGTCAGTATGGATTAAAATATAAGATATCAAATCAAGTTAAATATTATACATAAATTGAAGTTTTGGATTAATACTGGAGAAAAAAACTAAATTTATTAGTCAATGTGGCAAATCCAAATATTTACTGCTGTATTGTTTATTTCCTACCAGCATGTGACTGGTTCCCTGGCTATAAATTACAATAAAAAAAAACCTCTTACGTTAATTTGTTTTATATGAATTTGAAGATATTGTTTTCTCGAGTCATTTATTATGAAAGGTTTGTGGCAAAAACAGGTTCATTTAATTTGTTAAATGACAAACTGAAAAATGTAGAGGCTTGAACATGAGACCAAATGTGAGTCTGGCCAGACAATAAACAGATACTTGATTTCATTGATAAAATCCGAAAAATTTAGAGGATTGAACATGACCAAACTTGATATCATTGATGCAAATAAATACATTATAAACAGTGTAGGTAGTAGTTCTAATTTCACTTAACAAGTACTATGTTAATATAGTTTGAATCCCAAAGTATAATCTATTCTTTTATGAAATTCTCCAAGGCCGATGTGGATATGTGAGAAATCTTGTCAGTAGCTTATTGTGTGTTGCTTCTCTTGTGTTTCGGATTTTCCCCCAGATTATTCCTCCATTATTTATACTGGCAGCCATGTGTAGCCAATATTGTGCTGAAAATGGCATTAAACCCTACAACAACAATAACAACAACTGTTTCCAAAATGCCAAAAGTAAAATAAAATACCAAAGATAACATTTTGTGAAATATTCCTCATAACAAAGGTATAAGAAGTGAGAAGACTAGATAGAGGGATGTTACAAAACCACTACATAAATGACTCAGAGGATAAAAACAATTTTGAGAAGTAAGTCAGTTTGATGCAATACAATTTTCTATGGCAACTAAATGCAAACCATTTAGAGACTGATCTACACCACAGTGATACCAAACACACAAAGGAAATAAAAAGTCATCATTATTCAATGTTATGAAGAATATTATCAAATCAATTGGGATCCCTTAAGACAGCATATACCACGGAGAAAAGTAATGTACAAATAGGAGAATGGACTAGGGGAGGTAACTTATCAAAGGATACCAACATATAGACCAATGATTAAGTGGTAACAATTGATTTTAAAGCGTAGCATATTAATTTATATTCAATGTTATGAGAGGCAAGTCAGCAGCAGAGGAGGCGAACCCTACAACTTTTATAAGCGTCTGTTTGGCAAACTAAGGTTTCCTCGAAATCGTAAAATAAGCGTCCATTTGCAAACCAGAAAAAAAGAAAGAGACGCCAAAATCGTTGTCGCACCACCCCTGCTGCTGTGGGTTAAAACTAACAATTGAAGATGAAAATCATTTAAGATTTTACAAACAGACTAATTTGTAAAACCTCACCTTGTAAATCAATTAGATTTTTGGACTGGTCAGTGAGTTTGAAATTAATTCTCGTTAATGAATCATTATGATATCGCATATAGACTGGATTAGTTGGATCCTCAATTATTAGAAAACAAAGAAGAGCTGTTGGTGCAAATGAATATAAAATATATCCCTGTTGATTTGATCGCTCGAGATTTATTTGATAACTTCCTTCGATAACATCACTTACCAGATTCAACGCAATCACCAAGGAAATATTGACGTTTTGAGAAGCGATATGCTTGCGGCTTCCGTCTTGGTCATTATTATGTTTGAGGATTGTTGTTTGTGATGGTGGTATTTTCTTCCATGCGTCGTGAATATTTAAAAAAATTTTGTCGATGGTATCATTAAGTATTTTCTTTAGTTCTGCTGCAGTGTTGACGTATCCAGAAAATTTAAATTGAGATATATTATCTTCTTTCAATGAAAAATTAGTCAAAATTCGTTGTCATTGTTCCCCTCTGCTCTTAATCACCATTTCTAATGTTTGGTTATAAATATAGTCTACTTTGAATATAATCTGATTTAATACATTTTATATGTTTGATAATATTATCATAAACTTCTTTATCCCCGGGAATATAAACATCAAATTCATCTTTTAGCTTACTATGTTGGCTGGTAAATGTTTTATAGATAATATCAAAATAATCTGTAAAATGGGCATCAGTCATTGAACTAAGATTTTTTCTATTGTTCATTTATATCATAAAACCTCCAATGAAGCTCATTTCTAATATTAGGGAGATAAATCATCATTTCTTTTCCATTGGAGGTTTTCCATTTATCTATATGAGCCTTGGTCATGTCATATAATTATATTTCGTTTCTATATTACCCTCACCCCTGGTGACAAGGATTGTTCCGTCGATAGTTCCTCTTTCAATTGTATATTCTCCTCCTCGGGGTATGATAGTTCATCTGTGATAAAAATAGATTTTTGTGGTTCTGGTGGTATATTAACAGTTTCTTGTCGGGTTGGTATTTCAGACCATCCTAATATAGTTCTGATTGAACTCTGATAATTATCTACTCTCAATAGCAAATAATAACGTCGGCTCATGAGCCGTTATAGCGATTTTCGATTCTTTTCCAGTAATGGATTTTACTCTACGCTGTAATTCATTATTGATTTGTTCAATTTGGTATGACCCTGATCGTAATGAAACAACGTTCCAGTCTTTTTCACCGTTGGGTTTATTCTTACTCGCAAACACCAAAGAATTATTCGGTTGTAGACCACCAAATCATTTTGATCTGATATTTGGCCAACTGTGATACACTCGTAATTTTGCTAACTCTATCTCTTTCACTGGAATCGCATAAGGGAATCATAAACAAGGAACTCACTATATGATATTAATGTATCGTCGAGAGACGACGATATCACTGAGGATAATTGAGAGTATGCGGTTGACACAACATGAAACTTGATTACGTAATCTTGCAGTTTGTGCTGGCTACACGATGATATTTTTGTTGTTATTATCGAGATTATTCCAGCGATTGTTGTCGCCGCTGACATACAAATTGGAACAGCTATTGGGGCAATCATTGTCACCTAGGATAGTATAATACCACCTCCGATGATTATACCACTCACCGAGTACACAGTAACATCAACTGCGGTGATTCTTCGTCGGTATTTTTTTTGTTTGGTACTCCTCAGTGATTGTTTTGAGTTTAGTTTGAAATTCTCTGACCTGATCATAGCGATATTGAGATAGCAAAGGTATCGTCGGTGATGAAATCATTAGTGATGACATTTTATTTATTATAACAGATTTCAATTTAGGTGGGATCAAAACCAGAAATATTGTCCAGGATTGCGCTGACAATAGCAGCAATGACAAGGCTGAAAACAGTTTTGAAAGACAGAAACACCTCAGTCAGCTCAAAAATTAGACTGATGCGCCCCTTGGTTGCATCTGTATTCTTATACACCTGTGAATCATGGGCCCTCACAGCGAATCTCGACAGGAGAATACATACTGTTGAAATGAGGTGCTTTCGAAGGTTGTTTGTGCATTTCATATAGAGATCATGTCACGAATGAGGAAGTGGGAAACAGAATTAGGCAAGCCATTGGTCCGTATGAAGAGCTATTGACCATTGTGAAGAAACGCAAAATGAAATGGTATGGACATGTCACACGATCAACAGGGCTTGCTAAGACAATCATGCAAGGTACTGTGCAGGGAGGGAATGGAATAGAGGAAGCTGGTTGTCAGGTCATCAGTGGTGCCCAAACGGTCGACAAGACTAAGGGATAGATAGATAGATAGATAGAATGTACTATATAACTTCATGGGTATAACAAACTACTCTTAGATAAGAAACTATAGGATGAGACAGAAGTTATTCAGGAAACAGATTTTGACTGTAGCAACGATACACCTGACACCTGAAATTATGTGAATATATAAATACTACTACTACTATTACTACTACTACTACTACTACTACTACTACTAATAATAATAATAATAATAATAATAATAATAATAATAATAATAATAATAATGTATAAGAACTAATTAAAAGAGGCTCACTCCCAAAGGATCAACTTAAACGACATTTCCAAAGATAAAAACAAACAGAAAACTGAGAAAAAGAGTGGCACTCACACAAAATCAAAAATATACTTTAAAATAAATAACTACCAAAATATGTTAAACAGGGTTCAAACCAAACTAAATTACAAAATAAAAAAGTATTACTTTAAGGAACTCTTATAGCAGACCTGCGGACTGAGGTCACAAAATATTTCGAAAACTGTCTCAAGTGACTAGCGGGAAGGAACGGTAAGAATAGGTACATAACTCGTATCGTAAAACTACACATAACCAAATCAAAGGACATTTTGGACGTTTATTAGGTGACATCTGCAAACATCTAACCATCGATATATGCTGGAAGAGACTAAGAGATATCCCCAAAGACAATGTTGTCACACGTATAAACTAGGGTTATGTAAATATAGTAGTCGTTGGTCATTTTCCAAGAACCTTATGTTAATAAATTAATATAATTTAAGTCTTGTCGAGAGCCTGATTCAAAATTTCGTTATTTTCATCGTCTGGATTTCCAGTATTTTTACAACTGTTTGAATTATAGTAAATTGATCCTTTCACAGGAAAACGTGCGGGTTAATTATTTAATTTTACCTGTAAAGTGACGTTTAGAGTTATATTATGTGTTGTATGGGAAACAATGGAAACTGATGGAGCAACAGGTACAGAAAAAAGTACGAAGACGACTTATCGTATGTATTTATGTAAGTATGAATGTATGTATGTATGTATGTATGTATGTATGTATGTATGTATGTATGTATGTATGTATGTATGTATGTATGTATGTATGTATGTGTGTGTGTGTGTGTGTGTGTGTGTGTGTGTGTGTGTGTGTGTGTGTGTGTGTGTGTGTGTGTTGATATATGGTTGGATGAATGGATTCATGCATATATCTATACATGTATATTATATACAATATATGGGTGTGTTCCTAACTGACATGTTCAGAATATTAAGCGCAGGAGAAAATTTAGTTACATTATATATCTGCTTTTGCCTTGTACTATGAATTAGGTCTTGTTTAGAACACAATGCGATGTATTTAAAATTAAACTTCATATTTGACTCTCTAATTTACAAGCTGAACTTTGTAAAACAATAAAACATGAATTTGAAATGAAGTTACATATTGTTTTGATTAGCGTGATTATTAAGCTTCAGAACTCGATATTCCTGTAAAATACATTCTTATAATTTCAAATATTATCAAAGAACACAAAAAAGGCAAAAAATAAGTATGGTATAATGAACTAATAACTTGGTGTAATGAACTAATAACTTGGTGTAATGGACTAATAACTTGGTATAATGAGCTAAGAACTTGGTTTTATGGACTAATAACCTGGTGTAATGGACTAATAACGTGCAGTGATCCACTAATAACTTGGTGTAATGGAAAAATAGCCTGTTGTAATGGACTAATAACTTGGTGTAATGAACTAATAACTTGCTGCAATGAACTAATAACTTGGTGCAATGGACTAATAACTTGGTGTAATGGGCTAATAACTTGGTTTAATGAACTAATAACTTGGTTTAATGGACTAATAGCTTGGTGTAATGGAACTAATAACTTGCTGTAATGGACTAATAACTTGGTGTAATGAACTAATAACTTGGTGTAATGGAGTAATATGTTGGTGTAATGAACTAATAACTTGGTTTAATGGACTAATAACTTGGTGTAATGGACTAATAACTTGATGTAATGGAACTAATAACTTGGTGTAATGGACTAATAACTTGGTGTAATGGACTAATAACGGTGTAATGGACTAATAACTTGGTGTAATGAACTAATTACTTGGTGTAATGGAGTAATATGTTGGTGTAATGAACTAATAACTTTGTTTAATGGACTAATAACTTGGTGTAATGGACTAATAATTTGGTGTAATGGAACTAATAACTTGGTGTAATGAAATAAGAACTTGGTTTTATGGACTAATAACCTGGTGTAATGGACTAATAACTTGGTGTAATGGACTAATAACTTGGTGTAATGAACTAATAACTTGGTGTAATGGAGTAATATGTTGGTGTATTGAACTAATAACTTGGTTTAATGGATTAATAACTTGGTGTAATGGACTAATAACTTGGTGTAATGGACTAATAACTTGTTGTAATGGACTAATAACTTGGTGTAATGGAGTAATATGTTGGTGTAATGAACTAATAACTTGGTTTAATGGACTAATAACTTGGTGTAATAAACTAATAACTTGGTGTAATGGACTAATAACTTGGTGTAATGGAGTAATATGTTGGTGTAATGAACTAATCACTTGGTTTAATGGACTAATAACTTGGTGTAATGGACTAATAACTTGGTGTAATTGACTAATAACTTGGTGTAATGGAGTAATATGTTGGTGTAATGAACTAATAACTTGGTTTAATGGACTCATAACTTGGTGTAATAGACTAAAAACTTTGTGTAATGGAACTAATAACTTGGTGTAATGAACTAAAAACTTGGTGTAATGAACTAATAACCTGGTGTAATGGACTAATAGCTTGGTATAATGGACTAATAACCTTGTGTAATGGACTAATAAGTTGGTGTAATGGACTAATAACTTGGTGTAATGAACTAATAACTTGGTGTAATGAACTAATAACTTGGTGTAATGGAGTAATATGTTGGTGTAATGCACTAATAACTTGGTTTAATGGACTAATAACTTGTTGTAATGGACTAATAACTTGGTGTAATGGAACTAACAACTTAGTGTAATGGACTAATAACTTGGTGTAATGGACTAATAAGTTGGTGTAATGAACATAAAACTTGGTGTAATGAACTAATAACCTGGTGTAATGGACTAATAACTTGGTGTAATGGACTAATAACTTTGTGTAATGGACTAATAACTTGGTGTAATGGACTAATAACTTGGTGTAATGAACTGATAACTTTGTGTAATGAGCTAATAACTTGGTGTAATGGACTAATAACTTGGTGCAATGGACTAATAGCTTGGTATAATGGACTAATAACTTGGTGTAATGAACTCATAAGTTGCTGTAATCAACTAATAACTTGGTGTAATGGAATAATGTGTATCGGAACTAATAGCTTGGTTTAATGGACTAATAGCTTGGTGTAATGGAACTAATAACTTGCTGTAATGGACTAATAACCTGATGTAATGGACTAATAACTTGGTGTAATGGAGTAATATGTTGATGTAATGAACTAATAACTTAGTTCAATGGACTAATAACTTGGTGTAATGGACTATTAACTTGGTGTAATGGACTAATAACTTGGTGTACTGGACTAATAACTTGGTGTAATGAACTAATAACTTGGTGTAATGAACTAATAACCTTGTGTAATGGACTAATAACTTGGTGTAATGGACTAATAACTTGGTGTAATGAACTGATAACTTGGTTGTAATGAATTAATAACTTGGTGCAATGGACTAATAACTTGGTATAATGGACTAATAACCTTGTGTAATGGACTAATAACTTGGTGTAATGGACTAATAACTTGGTGTAATGGACTAATAGCTTGGTGAGCAGCAGAGAGGGTGAACAGACCACGTTTTCAAGCAAAAATAATGCTTCCTACGAAACCTTATTTTAACCACAAAAAAAAATTCTCCATTTAGCAAACGGAGACTTTACGATTTTTTAATCAATTTTGGTCGCAACGATGTTGTCATCCACCCTCTCTGCTGCTGGAACTTTCAGTTCTGGTTAACAAAAATAATAAATGATTTCAACCAAATATTTGATCGAGTCCGATACGATATCGTGTCCGAGGATCATGTAAATTTATTGTTACAAATCCATGCGGGGTTGACTGAGCATGACTAAAGAAATTTTTAAATTGATTGAAGTCCATATCGGAACACCATGTCTGCCAAATATTTCGTAGCGTATGTGTATCAACGCCGTTAAACACAGCAAGAATATTACAGTTATCTCTGATCACTTTTGGAATCTGAGTGTAGCGTTGAGTGACATATATCACATCAGTGTTTTTGTGACGCCCCCGGGAAAATATTCTAGCTGGGTTTTTTTGATTGTCTAACATCACATCGTCGTATACGACTAAATTGTTAATACTCCCATCAAGGTCATCCACGGATGGCGCCTCGTCAATATCAGTTATAAAATCAATGGTATTCTCACCTTTAATTTCTGATGCATTCTCGTTAAAATCCTTTAACACTTCATAGCATCGTTGAACATCTACGCTAGGAGCAATTAAATACAACTTATCCCACTTCATCCATCTCATTATTAAATTGAGCAACAATTGAGTCTTGCCGGATCCAGATGGCCAGATTATAATTGCACGGATAGAGTTTGGTAGCGCTGCATGATGCTTAACTGGTTCTCTTATTTTAGTCGCTGAAAAATCAATTATATTCATATCTCTATACATAAATTATGGATCTATATTGTGTGAAGTGTAAAACGCGTACTAGCACAAATGATGTGACGACGGTTACAACTAAAAATAACAGATCAGCACTAACTGGTAGATGTGCAACATGTGGTACAAAAAAGTTTAGATTTATTTCTTCAAAATCAAAGATTTTACAATCCGGAGATGTTTTAAAAAAAAAACGAGGAGGTGATATCGCAGCCAGATTGACAAAGCTCCCTGGAACCCCATGGGTAAAGTACCCCGGAGAAAAGCACCTTCCAGGATATAGCTACTGTGGTCCCGGAACACGATTAGATATCAGACTTGATGATCAAAATCAACCCCGATCCGGCGAGTATCCGATAAACGCTATTGATAAGGCGTGTCATGCTCATGATGTTGCATATAAAAGCAGCAATCTGCAAAACAGGCATCTCGCGGATGTTAAATTAATTCATGCGTTAAATGCTATTCCTGATAAATCTTTTAAAGAAAAGTTGGCTTCGTGGTTGGTAAAATCAGCTATGAAAGGCAAATTGATGATGGGTGCTGGTAATTAATAATATGGAATCAATTTATTATTCCCCAAGAGGATACTGGAGGGGTAAATCAGCAGTCCATAAACTCGCTAGCGCTGCAAAAGTGAAAAAACTACAGCGGCGGATTGGTTATCCAAACAGGCACTATGGCAAATTTATCTACCACCACCTAAACAAATTCAATTCTCGCATTTTGATGTGACTGCTCCTAATGAAGTTCATCAGGCTGA
This sequence comes from Unio delphinus, assembly GCA_029339505.1. Lineage (NCBI taxonomy): Eukaryota > Metazoa > Mollusca > Bivalvia > Unionida > Unionidae > Unio > Unio delphinus. The sequence goes on from JAQISU010000103.1 coordinate 2,691,083, forward strand.
TATATTATTTTTGCCACATGATCGTGGTTACAAATATGCGTTAACCGTAGTTGATATTGCAAGTCGATACAAAGAAGCAGAACCGTTAAAAACAAAATCAGCCACTGAAGTTGCTTCTGCATTTGAAAGGATTTATCGACGAGGTCCTCTGCACTGGCCAAATCTATTGCAGGTTGATCCTGGCAAGGAATTTCAGGGTGCGGTTCTATCTACAATGAAAAATCATAATGTCACCATACGACGAGGGCATACTGCGCTACATCGCGATCAGGCCATTGTCGAACGATTTAATCGGACGATTGCTGAGCGGTTATTTGGATATCAGTACGCAAAAGAATTCATTCAAGAAAAGCGATCCCGCGAATGGGTCAAAAGGTTACCAGCTGTGATTACCGCACTGAATAATGAGATCACTAGAACAATCAACATGAAACCTAGGAACGCTATTAAAAAGAAGTCTATACCCGTACAACCACAAAAAGATTTCCCTAGAAACGCTAGCGTTTCCCAACCAATTCTTGGTAGTAATGTCACTGTTATGTACTTATACGAACCAGGAGAGCTTGAGCGTGGTAAAAAAAGGGCTACTGATCCTATTTGGAGTGTTACTGCACACAAGATATCTAGTATAACACGATCAACTGGTAGACCAGCAATCTATAAACTGGATTCAACTGCTCCTCAGCGAGGATTTACTCGACAACAACTACAGGTAATTCCCGAGGATACTCAATTACCACCGCGGGGTCTTAATTAGCACCCAATGCCAGATGCATTATGCTGGCACCCCGGCGTCTGTAGCACTCAAGACAAGTCAACATCACATTGTTTCTGACATGACCGAGACTGTTATTTTTTCTGTCAACGGTAAATTGGCGAGGATTTTTATCCGAATACTGCCAACGCATTATACAATTGCAACTCGCGCAGTGATTATTCTGTTGTTGTTTCAGCGTAATTATTAATTTAGCATCAATGTCAAATTCTCGTTGTTTTTTTTTGTCTTGTTGTTTGTAACCGGAGAGTTTTTTTTATTAATGATGCTAACATCGCCACAAATGATTTCATCATCGCCACCTGACTCTGTCATGACGACAATTCTTCGAAGCTGATTTATCCTTCGTACTCTGGATACTGCGAGATAGACTAAATTCGACCATTCGATGCGATTTTCTACCATCCAAACAATTGTATCCGATATAGTTAATCCCTGTGAAGGATGTATCGTCGCTGCGTATCCTAGCGTCCATGGGGATTTATTAGCACGCAATGCATTTTCGACGACGCTGATATCAACCAGCACAATATCATTTAACACGAGAATCTGCTTTTCACTCTTCCCTGGAATATCAACTTCAATATTCTGCTTTCGTGTATCCGAAGGCCTATAACACAACGGTACTGGAAGTGTTGCAAATTTTTCTTTATGCGTTTCAAATAACTTCATCTGAAGTGTGTCTCTGACTATTTTTCTACTTGCTACTATCAAATCATTTGGTCTCCACGTTTCCCAGAAATCATTCATGGGAGTTTCTGAAATTATTTCACGCGCTATTTCGCATTGGATTTTATCCGGTTGTAATTTAATCAGTGCTTTGAACTCGCGTAATTGTTCATCAAGTGATCTATGGTCGGTATTAATTTCTTCATAATAGTCTACAGAACCCTTTAGCCATTCATGTGGAGATCCACCGACAAATGGTGGTGGTTGGCCGTGATCACCGCACATGACGACTTTTGTGTTTTTGTTTAACAACCACTCGATAAATGTTTGTAATACTCTCAATGATACCGTGCATATTTCATCCCAAATTATGATTTCAGGAATGAATTTATCACCCATTCGATCAGGGGTCCATTCATCGCCTTTCCATCAAAAGAAACTATGATAAGTACAGGCATTTACCCCTCGCTGTATCATCTCTCTGGCGAGTCTGTGAGTCGGTGTTAACACAATCATGTTAGAAACGCTAGCGTTTCCACGACGATATAATTCAATTGCACGAGTTGTCTTTCCTGACCCACCACAACCGTTTAAATAAACTGTCTTGTATCTACATATTGGATCAGATACCGGTGGTGCATTAGAAAATTCTGATTGAATCTCATCACATTTTAAGTACTTTTCATCCATGGCAACATCTGCCGATTCACAATACTCATGTAGCATCTCCTTTTTAAATCTCCAACATCCCCACGCTTTCTCCTGGGATGTGAATTTAGCTACATCTGATTTGTATTTATTGTGTATATACATCGAATCAGTAGCTACTCTAACCGCGGTATTAGGAAATCTATTTATCATCGAAAATAAATTGATAGAAGCATAAGCTAGCATAGAACTTCTCAAATGTGTGTACTGGGAATTATATCCATCACAGTAGGTAACAACCGTACCCAATTTCTCACCATTGGATAGAAAAGCATCCTTACGGGATACAAGTTTTCCCTGTTTCGTTAAATCCGTTACAAGAAAATCGTATTCAGCGACGTCTATGATCAACCGCGAGGAAAATTTTGTATTGTCGTATCTTCCACCCTGGGTAAATTTACCGATTATTCTTCGTCCAAAATCCTTTGCTTGTTCTTTTTTAATTTCAAATAACTTCTTAGACCAATTCATGATTTGTTCTTCATTTAAAATCTTCGATTTTCCATCAGGGAATTGTTTTCGCAATTCGCTAATTATACGATTTAGATCGGGTTGTGGTAGCCAAACTTCTTTCTGAGCTCGATAGCATATAATAGCTTCGGAAACAATCAACGATATCAGCATGCCACAATCAATCATATATCGTAGTAACACTAATGGTATCCAGGCCTTTTCAGATATATGTCTACCAAGCCAAACATAACTACACGGATGTAACCCTGTAGCGAGTTCAAATGATATCACACGAGCGAATCCGGTTAAATCAAAATCAGGTAATGGCCCATTAATCGCAACACGAGTCATTTCATGCGTGGGGTGTCCAAATCGTTTAAAATAGTTACTACATTCTCCATACCCGAGAAAACTTCCAGGATAACACGCGGATATATCAATTGAAATCATACCGTCACGATGGCATTTTGTATTCCACAGTCCTCCATGACCAAATTCGATGCAACTCAATTTAACGTCCTCGAGAAAATCACTTCGTGTTCGACGCCATGAGTTTTTTTCTCTTGCGAAGTGAGCTACCACTGATGGAATAGTAAAACTATCCGTCAATAGTTTTTCATGGGAACTCTCCGGTGAAAAATCATTAGCGATTTTTCTCATTCTGTTATCTAATTCTTCAACGCGATATAATTCACCATTTGGTCTTACAAATTGATCAAATCCTGATTCGGAACCAGCACTACTAAGTAACCACACTGACACAGGATCATCTTTACACAACGCATGAATAGCATCAAATAATTTCTCTTCATAGAAAACATCCCCGGAAAATTTCCGGAGGATATATCTTACGGTTCTATCTCGTGGAAATATTGTTACTGCAGGTGTCCACGCGTGTTCGTTATGATCAATAATTTGTATTGGAGCCCCTCGCGATTGATATTTCGGTTCGTATAATACTTCTCCGGTTATTGTTGTTACTGATATTGGGAATTTTAATGATGCTTCTAATTTAGCTATATCAGAAATCTTTGCACCGTGCTGTTTCACTGTCAGTTCCCATTCGGTTATTTTCCTACGTCGCAGATCAGTTAGTTTATTTCCTCGGGATGCATTTGTGAAGTGTTCCATTACCCGTGTTGCTACACAATTGAGCCTTGACGAAGTTAACGGTGAATATTTCATAGGAGCTAGTTTTGCAATATCGGGTTTATCATTTAACGGATATAACCCATTAACAATTGCTGTTACGGGATAAGATCTTTCGTAGTATGGTTTGTCAATTCCAGTTAGAATTCCTGGTTTGGAATCTTTACTTACAATGACAGTTTTTTTTTATCCTTGAGGATTGGTTCAAATTTATCCCTAATAATCCATTTGCCTTCGACTTCGATAATGAATTTTATTCTGAAAAAATGCTTCTGATTGGAATTGCTTTGTTGGGAATTGCTTTGCAATTTACCTTTGGATTTTCCACCTTTGGATTTCCATCTTTGAATTTCCCCTTTGGATTTCCCGCCAAGGTGTGAAATTATCTCAGCTGCTCTTTTATCGTTCATAGTAGCATCGATGATGGGTACATTGACATCTTCATCAATAATTCGAAATGTCGACCAACAGTATGCTGCACCGTCTCGGTAGAATTCATTAAAACACTCCCTGATTTTACCGAGTATAGTTCTATCACCGATTAGACGTTTTGGTGTATCAGAGACTCTATCGAGATTGAATTTAGTATTTCTCCAAGGCTTAATTTTCGATAATCTTTGGAACTCCTCATCGAGATTGAATTTAGTATTTCTCCAAGGCTTAATTTTGGATAATCTTTGGAATTCTTTCATGGTATAATCAATGAATTTAGTATTTCTCCAAGGCTTAATTTTCGATAATCTGTTGAATTCCTCCATGTTATAATTAAAACAAGTATTTAAATAGAAAAATATAGTATAATGAATCACTGCAAGTGGCTAATGATTGGATCAACAACCCCGTGTAACAAATCATGCAGAAGCGAATTCTGTGGGTATCATTTACAAAGCGTGAGAAACGGTTCAAAAGGCCCTCTCCCATGCCTCCAATGTGGGGTGGGTGTTAGAGGAAAATCGCAATTATGCCTTGCTTGTGGGGGTAAACGATACAGGGAACTAAAACGCTATTATGACAAACGAATCAATGACTCGTTCAATGACAAAGTCATCAAAACCCCTCAAGATTATATCCAGAGATTTATAATTAAAGCAGATAATAAATTAGACAAGTAGTATTATTATACAAATGAGCCAAGATTTCAGACCTCACCCAGTGCTTGCTAATTACGAAGCCTCTAGTGATGGTGTTGTCAGGCACCGCAGACTAAAAGAACCGGTTGGATATCTGAATAATATGGGGTATTTGATGTTTACAGCTGGGAGGAAGACGTATCTCTGTCACAGAGCCATCTATGAAGCATTTTACGGATTAATCGAAGACGGCCTTGTGATTGATCACATAAATGGCGTGAAGACTGATAATTATCTTGAGAATCTTCAAGCCGTCTCGCAGCGCGATAACCTTTTAAAAAGCAACGCTGGTAGGCACGCAAAACATCCCAAGGGTGTGAAATCGTTTGATTTAGAAAATAATGAAGAGAGAAGCTTTCAGTCGATAAATGCGGCTGGAAAATATTTCGATATTTGTAGTACTTCAATTCGATTTGTTGCACAAAATTTAATTAAAACTGCTCTGTCTAAAAAAAATGGTCATACAATAAAATTCGTATACACCTGAAACTATTTAAGGGAGATAAATCTTTTATGGATAAATCCACTACAATTCACACTCTACCTACTAAGTTCCCTTGTATTATGACGTCAAAGGAATTTGTCGCCTGCTATATTACCTGTACTTGACTAGGCGCGCCCACGTGAATGTAATGGAGATACAATGCATGAGTTTTCGATAGAGAATAAAACTTTTTATTGTCGCTTTTGGGCTAAAACTGCATTATTTAAATAGTTGTATTTTTATTTATCTACATATCTCATGTGTGGGGGTGGGTGGACTAGCAGTAAAGCAGACAGCTAACTCGTTCTTTTCAGTACAAAAATTCTTTATAATCTAACGCATTACCTATGTTCGCTCAGCCGGAACGCGAGTGTTTCCTATTCATTGAAGTAGGTGGGCGTGGTTAAAATTCCTTGTATGTGAATGTATTTTATCTAGAGAATTATAACAGAGTATAAAAACGCTGTTTTATTAAACAACTGTATTATTTTGTTTAAAATATTTCTCATTGTTGCAGCATAAAATTGTCTATTTTAAAAATCTCTTATTGTTAAGTATATCAGAAGATATATATATTAAAAAATCTCTATTCTGTATGACTATTCGTGGTGTAATGGTATCGTGTTTGTCTTGTAAACATAGATCTATCAAATACGTGTTCGGTCCCCATAGCAGATACATTATTTGATGGCGAAACGGAAGATGTTTTTTCTATTAATTGGGGGAGAAAGGGCGGTCCCCCTCAGCCAAACCAACATGGCAACCCATGCTATTGCATTCTCGGTAGCGTGGGTTGGTGTTTTTTCTAACTCATGCAACCATGAATTCGATTTCATGGGTTGCCATGTTGGTTTGGTTTACCACGCCCACATCATTACCATCATCGTTCCACTGAATTATAATCCATCCTTAATTAAGTTAATTAAGTACATGTTATGCCTAAAATTTGCCACAACACTCGAGTGGAAATATATATGGCATTGTGCCGTCCATGTTGTGACGTTACCCCAAGCATATCTTCTGGGCGGTCTAAGATGGCGTTTGCCACCTTAGGCCTCCCGCCGGAGATGTATGTTTCGGGTCCCCTTGGGCTTACTTGGATGCGAAGGCACCCAAGGAGTTTCAAAGATGTGTTGTCGTTTTAGTGTTATTTTTTTTTTTTTTTAATAATTAGAGATACAGTATACTATATTTATAAATAAATATAAATAATGGATATCAATGATGTAAATGCTATAATTGCTGAAATCTCAAATTTAAATAATAAAGGGGTATTATTATCTGAAAGTCTCGACGTTGACAAGATTACCTCGGAATATGAAGATATTGAATATCAGTCTAGTAAGGGTCGTTATGTTTTACCCAAGATGTACAGGCTCGTGAAGGGAATTCATAAATCCATCAATGCTTGTTTGTACGGTAACGACATTAATTTATTCATAACGCTATTTAGCACCGTTGAAGCAATACGTCAAAAGCTTGGCCAAGAATATCAAAAACGAGCTGAAATTGGTTCTAAAGTTCGTGATCTTAGAAAAATGTTAAACGAGGAAAAACCAGTATCTTAACCACGTGGGTGTTACTAAAAAAAAAATAGGCTTTCGTAAATAATTTAAATAATTTATTTATTTTTTTTTAGCGTTTTTTGTAACACTTGTTACACAAGTTACATAGGATTTTCTCCTGAAAGGATACTCATCAGTCTGGACTTGCCCATGCAGTTATGTGCATAATGGATGATCTGGTTGTAGTAGCAAGTAATCACCGCGACGCCTCCATTTTCACGTAGTTGTTCTTGTTGCCGCGTCGTTAACACAAATCGTTCATCGCCATTCTCAGATATTACAATTCTGAAATCCCCAGCGATGTTATTTCTGAAACACTCGCGGATAGCGTCGTACAGTTTAACCCTGTCGAAGATGAATACGTTAGCTTGATGGTACATTATTTAATAACTAAGTTATTTAATAACTAAGCTTTTAATTGTGATAGTTTTATATTTGAAAATTTAGTTCACAAACAATATATGGTTGGTGAATCGCTTACAACTAAATTAGCCCGAGAGCGGCTAGCAGCAATTAAAAAGTTTATACCGGTTCGAGACAGACTTCGCGAGAAACTTCAACAACGACAACAAGCGCAGACTGACTTTTCTGTGTCAAGTGAACAACTGTTTACTCCGATAACAAGTGCGACCAAAGATGTGAAAACAGCAACTGAACGAGCAATATACGGAGATATTCCTGAGCGAGAACGAGCAAAGAAGGCGCCGCTGCTTGATACACTTGAAAAGATAGCAGCAGAGACTGGACAAACACGCGCAGGGATACAACAGCTATCCAGTGATATAAAAACCCAACGCGAGTATGAACAACTAGCTGATATTGATGATTCTGCGCCTGAACCACAACCTGTTGATGTCGTCACCCCAAGAGGTGTTTCCTTTATAGACAAACTCACCGAAGGAGCTATAGCAGAAATCAAACGACCTGAATTAATAAAACACGAACATTATAAGATTTTTGGAAATTTTGCCGCCCAAAGCTTTCATTCCTGAAAAGACTTTTTAAAAGACGAGTATAAAAACAGTAGAATAAGCCGAGATGAATGGGCTGATTGGTTGTATAAAACGAATAAGGGGGTTGGCCGTTTAAATAAAAGAGAATTGGGATATAAAGAATTTAGAAGGGGAATTGAAGAGTATGATGAAACTGGTACAACTGAGAAAACAAGCGGAAAAGGATATTCGATTAAAAATCCAAAGGATGTCTTTGACTCTACCGTGACATGCCCTGGTAACATTCTCAGTGATATATCACGGTTAGAGGTTCTCATCGGAGGGAAACGAGCCGGAAATAACTCCGTTGAGATAATTAACGAGGCCGCTGATATCTGTAGACGATTATTTGCCGGCGGTATCAGGGACATTGATGTATATCGAGAACTTATTGCTGAATTAGTTGAAAATCACAACGATGACAACGTCATTGATGACAACGTCATTGATGATGAAAATCTTATGGATGTAAGCGATTGATCATTAATTGAAAAACTACTAGTTTTATAACAAGATGATTATACACTACAACCATGATAAACCAGTAAGCGTCTACGTGGTGAACTCACGATTGCCTGTTTATCGCGCATGGTACGGAGATGGTTTCGGCAATACCATTGCGGGGTTATTTACAAGAATGGCTCCCAAGGTGGCGCCGTTAGCTAAACAATTATCAATGAAAGCCATTGATATCATTCGTGATAAGGTACCCAGTAAAATTGGAAATTTCGTTGGAAATCTTGCTGGAAAGGCATTTTCTGCTGCGAAAGATAAAATAGCATCATTGGTGCGAAAGAAACCAGGAATGATTTCGTCATTAGTGCTGCCATCAACTACAGTGATGCCTGCAAAAATCAGCAAAGTAATAAATAACGCAGTGGAAGAAAAACTAGCGCAATTGACTTCGTCACAATTGACAGCTTCACCGGTAACAGATAGCGCTATCATGAACGCGATAGCAGGAAGTGGTTTGAAACAAAAAAGAAATTCGAAGAATTTTCAACGACGATGATTATAAAGAATTAAAACGCTAGCGTTAAACTCTTCGAGTTTCACAATTGAAAACGCTAGTAATGTTATAAATGTTTAAACGAACAGCTGATCCCGCGTTAGATATGGAAGCAAAGATGCGCAAAGATGATTCCGTCCGCGATTATCAATACTATTCCTATCATGCAATACAACCCGACCTACGATCGCGAATTGAACTTCAAGTTCAAGATACCAGTAAATACTTTTTACCATGTGAAGCATTTATTGAAGTAGAAGGAAAACTTGTAACAAATGTTGCAGCTGATACCCCATATGCAAATGATTCAAATATCCGAGTTGGTTTCGTCAACAATGGTATAATGGCGTTATTTGAAAGTGCAAGATATCTCATTGATGGAAAAGAAATTGAATCAATAGACCGCGAGGTTGATGTTGCAACAACAATAATCGGACTAGCAAGATACTCCGATGATTATACAAGATCGGCTGGTCCATCTATGATGTTTGCAAAGGATACCTCTGATAACGCTGACCACCTTCAATACATTAAAGTGTTAACACCGCAAGACACTTCAGTTGATAATCAACGAGAAGCAACTAATCCAGAACGCCGAGCTAGACCCGGAGCTGCGTTTGATATTCTTGGAGGCGTTAATGGTAATTTCAATTTAGGATTTGCAACACGAAAATTAGCATTGGAAGGACAAGAGAAAAAGTTTTAATGTGCGATTCCACTGCATCACATATTTGGATTCTGCAGAAATGTCAGAAAAGTCATCTATGGAGCCAAACACACAATCGCATTAGTGCGAAAAGGCAATGACAATGATGCAATTTGGCGTACTGGTGCCGATGAAGGTAAAGTTGTTTTGAGTAAAATAGTATTATGGATGCCAGTAATGACTCCATCAATTATCACGGAAGAGCGGCTACTTTCGTTTATGGAAACCGGTGGTAAATCATTGCTAAGTTGGCTAACAACAACGACTGATGCTAAAGAGGATAATGTTAATAGTACATTTACATGGCACCTGGCATCAAAACAAGGCGTTTCAGCTCCACGTCATATATTTATAGCGCTGCAGAATCGGAATCGATTAGGTTCCCAAGAACGCAGTCATATGATATTTGATCGGTTAGGGGTAAGTGAGGTTTCACTGAGAATAAACGGACAACAAGAACCATCTGAGGATATACAGCTTAATTACGGAAACAACCAAATAGCACGTGTGTATCATCGGATGCTGTCATATATGGGTCGTGATCAAAATGTTGATACTGGTTTGCAAATATCGCAGCTCGATTTTAAGAACTTGTATCCAATTTATTACTTTTCACTGGAACACCTTGATTTAACAAGGCAATCCGTTGTTGATATACATTTTAGGGCTCGTATAGATAATGGTGGTGTTGATTATAGAGCGGTTGCTGTTATTCTCAGCGACAAATCAATGTTGTTAGAAGGGGCTGGCGGACGAATGAGACTCGTTGATGCACCAGTGGAAAATCTGTAAATGTAAAATCCATAGGATTTTCCCAATTAGATCAATTGAAAGCATAAATGTGTTTTACAATAAAATGCCATATAGTGTTGTTAGTGTCAAGCTGACTGATGGTCAGGTCAAGAAATTAAAATCAAAATCCGCTAAAGAATGTGGAACAACAATAACGTTAAAACCAGCGCAGATGTCCGGAGGTACACATAAAATATCATTAAAGGATCGTCAAATAAAACATTTCAATGATGCAATGAAAAATAAGCGAGGAGTTCAAATAGAATTTTCGAAAGCTGAAGTCGCGAACATGATAAAATCAGGTGGTATATTTCCATTGTTAGCCGCAATACCAGCATTGATTGCAGCGGCTGCCCCAGCGGTGGCGAAGGCGGCAGCGTTGGGAGCCGTTGGGACCGCAGCAGGGATGGCGTTGAAAAAGGCAACTGGGAAAGGATATAAAAAAAGGGAAAGGGGTTGTACCTACCAGGAACCCCGTATTCATGGTACAGCGGCAAATCCGTGAACGGATCGGGTCTAAGAAAAATACCAGGAACGGTTTATTAGTTGAAAAATCTTCGATTTACAAATCTTCGATTTCCGAATCTATGGTTCCTATGTCCAATTTTGATTTAATTGATGCTGCTAAAAAACTAGCGATAAAAAACTTCAGAGGGGTTTTTATGAGAGATTAATTACCGAGAAAACCAAATAACGTTGAAACCGGTATCATCAATCTTGATAACAGCAGCGGATCGGGAACTCACTGGGTTGCATACGCGATTGATCCACGTGGGATTGTCTATTTCGATTCATATGGGTTAGCTCCGCCAAGCGAGTTTATGCGGTATATAAATTCCTCGATGAAACTCAAAGGGTTTCCGATTTTTTATTCCACGCTGCCAACACAACAATTAAATGATCCACCGATATGCGGCCGTGAAGTATTAAATGTCCTCGCGGAGATTTCATTAAAATCCTTTGGATCTCCGTGGAAACCACCTCATATTATTGTAAACGAATACACGAGTGGGAAATTACAAGGATCAATAAATTGAAAACACAAGTTACGCTAACAATAATGATTGATATTTGGGGACAATCTCTGTCAATGTTGGAACCCACCGAGGAAACATCTGCGGGTTCTATCGAGGATGTAAAAAAAATAATACAAGATGAAATCGCTGAGACGTTAAATTTAACAAGTGTTGACCCGAACGAAATAGTTGTATTTCAAGATCGCCAAGGTAAATTGAAAAGCAGTAATATATCCGTGAATGATATTTTGATACGGCATCGCGCTGCCGCTGAAAACTCTATTGCACTGTATTCCAACGATGGACAACTTAAACCAGGCGCACTTGTGTCTACGATCACCGACAAGATTGACGCCCACGACCATGAGTTGGATAATTCTCTGTTAGAACTAGCAACACTTCAATCTAAAATTGAAGAACACGGAAAACAGTTTTCAGTTTTTCGCAAAAATGTCGTAAATAAATTCTTTGGAACCCCGCTTCTGGTTGGCATGACTCTCGCTGAAATCAAAAACTATCTATCGCTATTCTTTTTTAACAAGGACGCGGGAAGGATGATGAATGAAAATGAAATCAAGGCAAATTATCTCGAGATTTCTAAACTAATAGAAGATCAAAAACCCACTAACGACGTCATTGTTAGGTTTTTTGGATCCCCACCTGTGGCAGACTCGACTCTCGCTGAAATCAGCGAGTTTATTATCAGGCATACTCACAATGCCTACGTCTCTAATAATTTCTTTGGTGTCCCCGCTACATCTACGATGACTCTCAACGATATTATTAGGTTTATGGTGAGACAAACAACACTTAATACCATCGTGGATAGATTTTTGGGGAGAACACGTGATGAATCTGAAACCACATCGTTGACAGGCCCGACTCTCGCTGAAATTAAAAGCGCGGTTGACGAACAAAAACGCATCAGCAAAATGGCTAAAAATTTCTTTGAGGGCTCTGAAAGCTACAATATCACGACGACATATTCTCAACTCAACGGGGGTTATCTAACCTCAACGGGCATTGGAGCCGACTTACTTTTGATTTCATTTTTTAAACGCCGCGATGGAACGATGATGAAATATACCGAAATCAATAAAACCTATCTCGACGTTTACGACGATATTCTTAAACTAAAAGAAACCTCTGAAAGGGTAATGCATGGGACCTTTGATTGGGTAAAAGAATCAAATACTAAATTGAAGGTCAATATCGAGAAGTGGCCTCATGGTATCTACAGGATGACGTTAATCTCTAACAATCAATTTGATATCATCGTAAGCGGTAAAACCTACTTTGGTGGCACCGCGACAGTAATTATCGGAGGTGAAGAAGAATTTGAGATTGTTGCAGTTGATAGTACGATTAGATCAAAAATATCCTGGTGCTTAGAATTCGTATGCGAAGTAAATAACTAAATTGAAAGGAAAATCCTTTAGATTTCACAATTGAAAACGCTAGCGTTTTTAAAATAAAAATGATTTCATCAACGCAATGTCGCTATGATCAGGTCAGAGAATTTCATACTAGACTCAAAACCCTCACTGAGGAGTATCAAATAAAAATAAAAAAATACCGACGAAGAATCACCGCAATTGATATTACTATGTACTCGGTGTCAAGCGTTCTCGCTGGTGCCGGAATAATACTTGCATCGGTTACAATGATTGCCCCGGTCGTAGTTCCAATTTTCATTTCTGCGGTGGCTACAATCGGGGGTATATCAACCGGGATAGCAAAAAAGATATCATCATGCAGCCAGAGTAAACTGCAGAATTACTTAATTCAATTTCATATTGCATCAACCGCATATTCGCAGTTATCCTCGATGATATCGTCGTCACTCGATGATACAATTATATCAGATAGTGAGTTCTCAGCGATGGTCAGTATTTTTGATTCCGCGATATCGAAATTAGAGCGACAACATGAATATAATAACAATGACAACACCGATGGAATCAGAAAACACGAACCCAAAAAACAAAATGATCTCAATAATATCAACATTACCAGATTGTGAGTTCTCAGTGATGGTCAGTATTTATGATTCCTCGATACCAAAATTAGAAATAAATCATGAGTATAATAACAATGACAACACCGCAGGAATTACTTCAACGAATAGTGGAGAACACGAACCCAGTACAAACAAGCATGATATCAATAACATCAACGAATCCAGAATTCAGTGTGAATTTCCCCTCTCCGGTCCCAGTGAAGGAGATAGCGCTAGCAAAACTACGAGTGTATCACAGTTGGCCTAATATCAGATCGGTTGCATTTAGTGGTCAGCAACCCAATAACGCACTGGTGTTCTCGTATAAGAATAAACCCGATGGTACTCCAGAGTGGGAAACTGTTTCGTTACCAACTGGGTCGTACCAAATTAAGCAAATCAATGCTGAAATTCAGCGTAGAATAAAATCAATCACTGGAAAAGAATCAAAAATAGCTATTAATCTTCATCAACCGACGCTCTCGTCGTCGATCGAAATATGCACAGAGGGATACATTGTAGATATATATAACAGCTCGTTAAGAACAGTGTTAGGATGGCCTGAAAAACCACCGGAAAAATCCGCCACCGACTTAACCACGGACATACAATCATATCATGAAATCAATCCCAGTTATCGAGATAATTTATCTGATATAAGAAAAGGAAGAATCGCCGATAGATTTATATTTACCAACAAAGACACATTGCAATGGGATTTTATCATTAAAAGAACAACCGACTCATCTGTTACTATTTCATTTACGCTAACTGACGTCCGTGGTTATTTTAATGAGATTAAACAATTATATGACACACAACTAGAACAACTACGGAAAACAAAATCGCAAAAACACGTTGAAATAATAAATCAACTTATATCTGACATGAAATATATCTATGAACTAATTATTCAAACAATAATTAATGACAACAGCGACAATAAACAACGATTCCTAACCGATTACAATATCACAGAGGACAATCTGCGCAATTTCAAGTTTCCCAAATACAACGCTGATGAACTAGCAAGAATTGTTAAAACCGATATCAAGGCGCTACAAAAATCAGATTCAGCTGTCCTCTTCAGGTATAATAATGATCCAGATGGTGGCGGTAGGCATATTGCCCCTCATAATGTGAATATTTCAACGCTGATTGCGCTCAATTTAGTATGTGATGCAATTGAAGGAAGCTATCAAATTAATCTAGAGCAATCAAATCAAGCTCAGCAGGAATATATTCTTTATTCGTTTGCACCAACAGCTCCTCCAGGATTCCTAATTATTGAAAACCCAATTAATCCTGTATACATGCGATGCCATAATAATTCGTTAACGAGAATTAATTTCAAACTCACCGACCAGTCAAATAATCTGATTGATTTACAGGAAGAGGTGTTAGCGATTAGTTTGTTTTTGAAATCCTTAATTGCTTTGCAATTTCAAAGGATTTTCGTCCTAAGACTCGATCAAATATTTGGTTGAAATCATTTATTATTTTTGTTAACCAGAACTGAAAGTATCAGCAGCAGAGAGGGTGGATGACCACATCGTTGCGACCAAAATTGATTAAAAAATCGTAAAGTCTCCGTTTGCTAAAGGGAGACTTAATTTTTTTGGTTAAAATAAGGTTTCGTAGGAAGCATTATTTTTGCTTGAAAACGTGGTCTGTTCACCCTCTCTGCTGCTTGGTGTAATGAACTAATAACTTGGTGTAATGGAGTAATATGCTGGTGTAATGAACTAATAACTTGGTTTAATGGACTAATAACTTGGTGTAATGGACTAATAACTTGGTGTAATGGAACTAATAACTTGGTGTCAAACTAAGAACTTGGTTTTATGGACTAATAACCTGGTGTAATGGACTAATAACGTGCAGTGATGGACTAATAACTTGGTGTAATGGACAAATTGCCTGGTGTAATGGGCTAATAACTTGGTGTAATGAACTAATAACTTGCTGTAATGAACTAATAACTTGGTGTAATGGACTAATAACTTGGTGTAATGGGCTAATAACTTGGTTTAATGAACTAATAACTTGGTTTAATGGACTAATAGCTTGGTGTAATGGAACTAATAACTTGGTGTAATGGACTAATAACTTTGTGTAATGAACTAATAACTTGGTGTAATGGAGTAATATGTTGGTGTAATGAACTAATAACTTGGTTTAATTGAGCAATAACTTGGTGTAATGGACTAATAACTTGATGTAATGGAACTAATAACTTGGTGTAATGGACTAATAACTTGGTGTAATGGACTAATAACTTGGTGTAATGGACTAATAACTTGGTGCAATGAACTAATAACTTGGTGTAATGGAGTAATATGTTGGTGTAATGAACTAATAACTTGGTTTAATGGACTAATAACTTGGTGTAATGGACTAATAAATTGGTGTAATGGAAATAATAACTTGGTGTAATGAACTAAGAACTTGGTTTTATGGACTAATAATCTGGTGTAATGGACTAATAACTTGGTGTAATGGACTAATAACTTGGTGTAATGAACTAATAACTTGGTGTAATGGAGTAATATGTTGGTGTAATGAACTAATGACTTGGTTTAATGGACTAATAACTTGGTGTAATGGACTAATAACTTGGTGTAATGGACTAATAACTTGGTGTAATGGACTAATAAGTTGGTGTAATGAACTAATAACTTGGTGTAATGAACTAATAACCTGGTGTAATGGACTAATAACTTGGTGTAATGTACTAATAACTTGGTGTAATGAACTGATAACTTGGTGTAATGAACTAATAACTTGCTGTAATGGACTAATAAATTGGTGTAATGGACTAATAACTTGGTGTAATGGACTAATAACTTGGTATAATGGACTAATAACCTTGTGTAATGGACTAATAACTTGGTGTAATGAACTAATAACTTGGTGTAATGGACTAATAACCTGGTGAAATGAACTAATACGTTGCTATAATGGACTAATAACTTGGTGTAATGGACTAATAAATTGGTGTAATGAAGTAATAACATGGTGTAATGAACTAATAACTTGGTGTAATGGACTAATAACTTGCTGTAATGGACTAATAACTTGGTGTAATGGACTAATAACTTGGTGTAATGAACGAATAACTTGGTGTAATGGACTAATAACTTGGTGTAACGGACTAATAACCTGGTGTAATGGACTAATAACTTGGTGTAATGGACTAAAGCAGCAGAGAGAGTGAACAGACCAACTTTTTAGGCGTCAACGATGCTTCCTTCTAGTTAATATTTACTAGGAATAGTCGGTTTGGTAAATTAAGGTTTCCTTCCAGTTAATATTTACTAGAAGGATTCTATTTGACAAGTTATAGGCTTCCTTGTAAGGGTCCATTTGGTAAAAAAAAGACGCCATATAGCTGGCGTTCACCCTCGTTGCTGCTATGCGCTAACTGAAACTGCTATAGATACGATGATGAATTAGCATTTGAAAATCTTCGATTTTTATTTATATAAATGTCAAACATCGGAGAAGCACAAATAACTAGATTAACACGAGAACGGTTGGCCGCGATTAAGAAATATGCGTTACGCTAACCGAATTAGCTATAGATACGATCCAATCCAACTCAATATCGTGTCCGAGGGTCATGTATACTTATCGTTACAAATCCATGTTGGGTAGCTCTGGCGCCGCTAAAGAAAGTTTGAAATCGATTATAATCCATGTCAGGACACCAGGTCTGCCAAATATTTCTTAACGTATGAGTATCAACTCCGTTAAATACACACAATAGATTACAATTATCCCTTATCACTTTTGGTATTTGTGTATAACTTTGGGTTACATATATCACGTCAGTTTTTGTGACGTCCTCGGGAAAATATTCTAGCTGAATTCTTTTGTTGGTCCAACATCACATCGTCGTATACAACAAGATTATTAACGAATCCATCCAGGTCTTCCACGGATGGCGCTTCGTCAATATCTGTGATAAATTCAATTACGCTTCCGCCGTAAGTTTCTGAAGCGGTTTCGTCGTAATCTTTCAACACCTGATAACAGTGTTGATCGTCTACGCTGGGTGCAATCAAATATAACTTATCCCAGGTTAAATACTTCATTATCATCGTTAACAGCAACTGGGTTTTTCCACTTCCGGAAGGTCCAATGATAATCATTCTAATTGAGTTTGGTAACATCGGATGATGTTTTACTGGTTGTTGTTTCTTCAACGCGGAGAAATCGATCACTTCCATTTGTTGATATAGCATAAATATAATTATGGATCTATATTGTGTGAAATGTAGAGCGCGTACACCGACTATTGACCCAACGACTGTTACCACGAGCAATAACAGAAGCGCGGTCACCGGCAAGTGTGAAATATGCGGTACAAAAAAATATCGATTTGTGAAAAATCCTTTGAAAGAAAATCCTTTTAAAAAAAAGGAGGAGATATCGCCGCCAGTTTAAGTAAACTCCCAGGGTTACCATGGTCAAAATATCCAGGTGAAAAACACCTTCCCGGGTATAATTATTGTGTACCAGGAACACGATTAGATATAAGACTTGATAGTCATGATAATCCTAATCCGGGAGAAAATCCTATTAATGCCATCGATGAAGCGTGTCGTGTACATGATTTAGCTTACCGTAGTGGTGATCTACAACAACGTCATCTCGCGGATGTAGCGTTGATTCACGCGTTGAATGCTATTCCAGATAAATCGTTCAAAGAAAAATTAACATCGACGTTGATAAAATCCGCCATGAAAGGTAAATTAATATTTGGTGCAGGTAATTAATAACAACATGGAATCTATTTACTATTCTCCGAGAGGATACTGGAGAGGTAAGGCAGCAATACGTAAACTCGCTAGCGCTGCAAAAGTGAAAAATACTACAGCGGCGGATTGGTTATCCAAACAGGCGATATGGCAAATTTATCTACCGCCGCCTAAACAAATTAACTACTCGCATTTTGATGTGACAGTTCCTAATGAAGTTCATCAAGCTGATATATTATTTCTGCCGCATGATCGCGGTTACAAATACGCGTTAACCGTAGTTGATATTGCGAGTCGATACAAACAAGCAGAACCGCTAAGGACAAAATCATCAACTGAAGTGGCTTCTGCGTTTGAAAGGATTTATCGACGAGGTCCTCTGCGTTGGCCAAATCTATTACAAGTTGATCCTGGTAAAGAATTTCAAGGCGCTGTTTTAACAGCGATGAAACATCATAATGTCACCATTAGACGAGAGCATACTGCACTACATCGCGATCAGGCAATTGTTGAACGATTTAATCGGACTCTTGCTGAGCGGTTATTTGGATATCAATACGCGAAAGAATTCATCCAGGATAAACGATCCCGTGAATGGGTTAAGAGATTACCAGGTGTAGTTACCGCAATCACTAATGACATTACTAGAACAATTAACATGAAACCTAACAACGCTATTAAAAAGAAGTATATACCCGTACAAGCACAAAAAGATTTTTCAAAAGAACCAATTTTTGGTAGTAATGTCACTGTAAGGTACTTATACGAACCAGGAGAGCTTGAGGGTGGTAAAAAAAGAGCTACTGATCCTATTTGGAGTGTCACTACGCATAAGATATCTAGTATAACACGATCAACTGGTGAAAACGCTAGCGTTTCTAGACCAGCAATCTATAAACTAGATTCAACTGCTCCTCAGCGAGGATTAACTCGACAACAACTACAGGTAATTCCCGAGGATACTCAATTACCACCGCGTGGTCTTAACTAGCACACAATGTGCCGCACTCCGGCGTCTGTTGCACTCAAGACAAGTCAGCATAACGTTATCTCTGATATGACCAATGCTGCTATTCTTTCTGTCTACGGTAAATTGGAAAGGATCTTTATTCGACCAACTCCAACGCATTATACAATTGCAACTCGCGCAGTGATTATTCGGTTGTTGCTTCAGCGTAATTATTAATTCAGCATCAATGTCAATTTTTCTATTATTTTTTTATCCTGTTGTTTATAACCAGAGAGTTTTTTTCTGATTATATCCCCGATGATATCATCGGCGCTGATTGTAGTGTCATTATCGTCACTGACTTCGTCAACAACAATTCTTCGAAGTTGGTTTATTTTTCGTACTCTGGATACTGCGAGATAAACTAAAATTGACCACTCAATGCGATTATCTACTATCCAAACAATTGTGTCTGTGATAGTTAATCCCTGTGATGAGTGTATTGTCGCTGCGTAACCTAACGTCCACGGGGATTTATCAGCACGCAATGCATCTTCGACGACGCTCATATCAACCAGAACAATATCATTTAACACTAAACTCTCCTTTTCACGTTGTCCAGGAATGTCAACGTCGATATTCTGCTTTCGTGTATCCTTGGGTCTATAACAGAGCGGTACTGGAAGTGTTGCAAATTTTTGTTTATGCAATTCAAATAATTTCATCTGAAGTTTATCTCTGACTATTTTTCTACTTGCTATTATCAAATCGTTTGGTCTCCACGCTTCCCAGAAATCATCCATGGGAGTTTCTGAAATTATTTCACGCGCTATTTCACACTGGATTATATCCGGTTGTAATCTGATTAGTTGTTTAAACTGGCGTAATTGTTCATCAAGTGATCTATGGTCGGTATTAATCTCTTCGTAATAGTCTACATGAGTCTTCAACCAATCATGTGGGGATGCACCGACAAATGGTGGTGGTTGGCCTTGATCGCCGCACATAATAATTTTTGTATTTTCGTTGACAGCCATTCAAGAAACATTTTTAATACTTGAAACGGTACTGTACAAATTTCATCCCAAATTATCACCGGTGGAATATATTTCTGTCCCATTCGCTCAGGGGTCCACTTATCACCGCTCCATCGAAAGAAGCTGTGATAAGTACAAGCATACCCCACGCTGTATCATCTCTCTTGCAAGTTTATGAGTTGGTGTTAGCACAATCATATTTGTGAAATTTGTAGACTTTTCCATAGAATTTTCCATTGGGGTTTCCATAGGGGTTTCCGTAGAATTTTCCCCTAAGATTCGTCGTATGATTTCTGGTTACTCCTCGTGTAGAATTTGTTGTATGATTTATTGTATTTGTTTTTGATCATCTGTAAGTTTTTCAATTGGTTTTTCAACGGATTTTTCAATTGGTTTTCTTTTCCTATGAAAAAAATTGATTACTCGTGTTGTCTTTCCTGATCCTCCACAGCCGTTCAAATAAACGATTTTATATCGCGTAACAGGATCTGATATCGGTGGTGCATTAGAAAATTCTGAACACTGGTTGCTTTTCAAGTATTTATCGTCCATCATAACATCTGCCGATTCACAATACTCGTGTAGCGTCTCCTTTTTAAATCGCCAATATCCCCACGCTTCCTCCTGGGATGTGAATTTAGCTACATCTGATCTGTATTTGTTGTGGATATACATCGAATCAGTAGCTACTCTAACCGCGGTATTAGGAAATCTATTTATCATCGAAAATAGATTAATAGTAGAATAACTGAGCATAGATGATCTTAAGTGTGTATATTGACAACTATATCCATCACAGTAGGTAACAACTGTACCTAACTTAGTCCCATTGGATAGAAAAGCATCTTTACGATTTACAAGTTTTCCATTTTTCGTTAAATCCGCTATGATAAAATCGTATTCAGCATTGTCTATGATCAACCGCTAAGAGTATTTTGCATTGTTGTTTCTTCCACCGTGAGTAAATTTACCGATTATTTTTTGTCCAAAATCTTTTGCTTGTCCATTTTCAATTTCAAATAACTTCCTAGACATATCCATGATTTGTTGTTCACTGAAAATCTCCGTTGAAATTGCAAAGCAATTTCCATTTCCATCAGAAAACTGTTTTCGTTGTTCGCGTATTATTTCATCTAAATCTGGTTTTGGTAGCCAAACTTCTTTCTGAGCTCGATAGCATATAATTGCTTCATCGACAATCAACGATATCAGCATACCACTATCAATCATATATCGTAGTAACACTATTGGCATCAAGTGTTTCACAGCCATATGTTTACCAATCCAAACATAACTACACGGGTGTAATCCTGACGCTAATTCAAATGATACCACACAAGCGAATCCAGTTAGGTCAAAATCAGGCAATGGACCATTAACCAAAACACGAGTCATTTCATGTGTGGGGTGTCCAAATCGTTTAAAGTACTCAGCGGCTTCTCCATATCCTAGAAAACTTCCTGGATAACACGCAGCTATATCAATTGAAATCATACCCTCGCGGTGGTATTTTGTATTCCACAGTCCTCCATCTTTGTGTTGGACGCCATGAGTTCTTTTCTCGTGCAAAATGAGCTACTACTGATGGAGTCGTAAAACTATTCGTGAGTAGTTTTTCATGGAAAAATTCTTTAGCATTTTCACCTGAGTATTTTACAGCGGCTTTTTTCATCCTCGAGTGTAACGCTTCAGTGCGATATAATTCTCTATTCGGTCTTACAAATTGATCAAATCCTGAATCTTCAGCGCTGCGAAGTAGCCACACTGACACAGGATCATCTCTACACAACTCATGAATAGCATCAAATAATTTCTCTTCGTGGAACACATCCTTACAAAATTCCCCGGGGATATATCTTACGATTCGTTCTCGTGGAAATACGTTTACTGCAGGTGTCCACGCGTGTTTGTGATGATCAATAATTTCAATTGGAGCTCCTCGCGATTGATATTTCGGTTCGTATAATACTTCTCCGGTTATCGTCGCTACCGATATTGGAAATTTTAATGATGCTTCTAATTTAGCTATATCGGAAATCATTGCCCCGCGCTGTTTCACTGTCAGTTCCCATTCGGTTATTTTCTTACGTCGCAGATCAGTTAATTTGTTTCCCCGGGATGCATTCGTGAAGTGTTCAATTACCCGTGTTGCTACACAATTGAGCCTTGACGAAGTCAACTGTGAATATTTCATAGGTGCTAGTTTTGTAATACTTGGATTATCATTTAGCGGATATATTCCGTAAACAACTACTGTTACAGGGTAACGGTTCGCGAAGTATGGTTTGTCAATTCCAGTTAGAATTCCTGGTTTAGAATCTCGACTAACAATGACAATTTTTTTATCCTTGAGGATTGGTTCAAATTTATCTCTGATAATCCATTTTCCATCATCTTCGATAACGAATTTTATTCTGAAAAAGTACCGTTTTCGAAGATGTGAGATTATATCAGCTGCTCTTGTATCATTCATGATAGCATCGATTACGGGTATATTGACATCTTCATCAGTAATTCGAAATGTCGACCACGCATGAGATGCTCCATCGCGCTTAAACTCATTAAAACAGTCGCTGATTTTACTCAATATGGTTTTGTCATCTATTAGACTTTTTGGTTTATCAGAGAATTTATCGAGATTAAACCTAGTATTTTTCCAATTTTCGATAATCTCTTGAATTCCTTCATATTATAATTAAAACAAGTATTTAAATAAAAAGTTTTTTTATATAATGAATCATTGCAAATGGCTTATGATTGGATCAACGACCCCGTGTAACAAATCATGCAGAAATGAGTTCTGTGGGTATCATATGCAAAGCGTAAGAAACAGTTCGAAAGGTCCTCTTCCGTGCCTGTATTGTGGGGTAGGTATAAGAGGCAAATCGCAGTTATGTATTAGATGCGGTGGTAAGCGTTATAGAGAGTTGAAGCGTTATTATGACAAAAAAAAAATCCTGACGTTGTCAGCGACGTTGCCAACGGCAAAATCATAAAAACTGCTCAGGACTATATAGAAAGATTTCTCAGTGTTATAATTCAGCCAATTAACGAATTAGACAAATAAAGTATTATGTATATAAATGAGCCAAGAATTTCAACGACATCCAGTTATCACAAACTACGAAGCCTCTCGTGATGGTGTTGTTAGACACTGTAGACTCAAGAAGCCGGTTAGTGCTATGACTAATCGTGGATATTTGGTGTTTAGAACTGGAGGGAAGAATTATTATTGTCATAGATTCATATTCGAGGTGTTTAGTGGATTGATCAAGGATGGCCTTGTTATTGATCACATTGATGGTATTAAGACTCATAATTCTTTATCGAATCTACAAGCTGTTACACAAAGTGAAAACTCCAAACGAGGAGGAACTGGAAAATACTCGAAAAATGCTAGATCCGTAAGATCGTTTAATACTGAAAATAACACGGAGATAGTATTTCAATCAATGTCAGAAGCTGGTAAATATTTCGATATTCATCCGTATTCTATTCAATGCGTTGCAGAGAATATAACCAAGACGGCTTTTTCAAAGTGTCTTAAAAAGAGCATTCAGTTTACTTATGTATAAGTCATAATCTTGCATTTTTCAAGGGGAATAACTCCCTTAGGTAACGCTCGTGTGATAAATCACCAATGACAGAGTTACCTTTGGTGAACGGGGAAGTAGTTTTTGATTGGCTGTTATAATTGTTATGAATCTCAATAACACATAATCAATTTTCGCTTTTTTCAAGTATTAACAGAACTGTTTATATACACGTCGTATTTAAATATTTTTTTTAGTGTGTTTTTCAAGTACTATGTATTATTTCAACGTTGTCAGTGATAATTATTAAACACAACAAGGAATAAAAAGCACACATCTCTTTATCTACCTTCGTTGTAATGAGTGGTTATATACAAATCCGTCTGTGTTATATTTGGGCTTTAGCTCGAAATTCAAGTTCAAAATCAAATCACACCGTCACACGTGGTGTGAATGTTATTATTGACATTCAAACCGGGTTTTGATTTTGAGGTTTGGTTTTTGAACTTAAATGTAGAATAGCCCGCGTCATCAATTCATTGTACATACCATTGTCATTGAATCAATTCATTCATTGGTCACCCTATAATCTATTGTTATGCCGTCGTCATTCATTGTCATTGAATCAATTCATTGTATATAACCATAATCGCCTATTTGTTATGTGTTGTCCGTGTCCACGCACCAAACGTATCCTCTTGTAGGTCTAACCCGCTATCCGAGTTAGACTCTACTCGTGGGGAATACGCTTCGTGATTATATGTAACCGTTGAGCGCCGCTTGATGTATAAATACACCAAGGGGGTTCAAAACGGTGATGTGTGTAATTGTGCTGTCGTATATCTATATATCAACCGCCGTCCACACTAGATCAATGGGGTTGAATGTGCCGTATGTGCCGTCCTATATGTATACAAACGCCTACACACTATATCATGGGGTTGAATGTGCCGTCGTCATCCATTGTATATAACCATAATCGTTATAATCGCATTAAGCTTCTGGATATGCTAAGATGACCAACACCTTAGCGTGTCCAGAATTCATTTTGGAAATCTCCTAGATTTTCACTCAAAGAGTTTCCATTCACTCATCAATTGAAATTGCAATCAATTCAACAAATATACTTTTTCATATATATTAATTCTGAAAATCTCAGATGTATTATTGTTGAAATTAATAAGCTCAAAGATCAAAATATTAAACTATGTTCAGGGTTAGATTGTGATCAAATCATGACCGATTTTGACGATATTGAATTTGCACAAAACAGCGGAAAATATGTACTCGCTAGGCAGTATTATTTAATTAAACGCGTACAAAAACTTATACGTGAAAGTTTAGTTAATACCGAAGACGTTAATGTGTTTGTACCATTATGTAAGATCGTAGAACATATTAGGAGGCAATTAAGTTCTGAGTATGAACAAAGGAAACTTATTAATTGTAAAGTGAGACAGTTAAAAGCGTTAATCGATCAGGCTGAGCCCCACGCGTAGAGAGCCTCCTTTGTTGTATAACCTAGTACAGGTAAAACGCATGTATACTACCTGTTTGTGAAATCCTTTGGATTTCCACTCCTTGAGTTCCCACGCGCACTCAACTAGAGCAAAGTTTGTAAACCTGACCTGTTAGTGTGTATGACAACAAGGAAGTATAATTGTATTGTGTGATACCTGTTATAGTGTGTCAACAGGGAAGTATAAAAGCTCATGTAATGGGTTGGTGTAATTTTTTTGTGATTTCTTTTTTTTTCTCGTGAAATATTTTCACTAAAGAATTTTCAAAATTTTTTTAAGATTTTGCACGGATAAACATGAATGGGTGTATTGCATTATTTGATCACGGGTTAATCTCACAACCGTTATAACGCTCCGCTGAAGATTTAACATTTGATAATCAGTCAATAGAAACTTTTCCGGTGAAATCCTTTGATTTCCGTACAAGGATTTTTCGCCTAGGTTATCTATGATTATATCCACGTAGAATTCACTTGTTGTGTTGCCCCCGAATACCTCTTTGATAGCTTGTTCAAGGAGTTCTTTATCATGTATAGATACTAGCACGTGTTGATACATTATTGAACATGTTTTGGATTTTCTAATTGAAATGGAAATTGCAAAGCAATTTCACAAAGCAATTTTACGATTTTGAAAGTTCTTTGTAAAATTCTTCGAATTTTCAGGAACTTTTCACATCTAGCGTTATTTGTAGTGTTTCCCCGCGAAGGTCAAATAGGTTAAATTCTTGGTCGGTTATTGAAAAATTCATCCTGGACAGAAATGAATTAACAGGTTCAAGATAAGTCAAATTAGGTGGGTTTTTCACTATAAGACTTCCCGGAGATACGTCTGGTGAGAACGTGTACATGATATATCCTTGGTTGGCGCTGTTTGATTTTGAAGTATCAATTGAGAAACTTCCTAGGATACTATCACAGATAACATGTATTGCAATAACAGATGATATATCAACGTTGCCGGGAGATCTGTGTTTGTTGTTGCGGTATACTGAATTCGTTGATGTTAAAATTTCCGTGGGAGGATTTATTTTAAACCATAACGCGTGAATCTGAGGAAAGAATTCATCGATGAGTTTTTTCAATGATGCTTTTAACGATGGTACAT
Organism: Unio delphinus; assembly: GCA_029339505.1. Classification (NCBI taxonomy): domain Eukaryota; kingdom Metazoa; phylum Mollusca; class Bivalvia; order Unionida; family Unionidae; genus Unio; species Unio delphinus. Next base: position 2,717,439 of record JAQISU010000103.1, read on the forward strand.
TATACCCGGGGAATTTCATGAATGGTAAATTGTCATTGATGCGAGAAAACACTCTTCGAAATTTTTCCTTGTTTGGTGATTTATCTTCGTATACAAACGAGAGTAATCTATCATTGAGGAAGTTCATATCAGCAATAATTTGATTTAATTGTTGTTGTTGTTGTTTGATTGTAACACGTTGAGTTGTTAAATCTAACAACAGAGATCGTTGTAGATAATCTCTCAATTGTCCCAATTTCATCTGGAACATTTGTGTCATTGAGTTAAAGATCCCAGTAAGAGATGTCTCTGTGATTACAAATACACCTTGATCACCAAGAGCAAATCTCCATATTATTTTACCGTGCTCGTTGTATTCGTATTTGCTAAGTGCATCAGTTTCTGTTCCATCGTAGACGTTGTATGAGTATTTACCGTAAATATCTTGAGAACGTAGAAAACTAATGTCGAAATTGTAATTGAATTTTGGATCTATCGCTGGTGGATCATCAGTGAAAACGTCAGATTTGCTAGGTTCCGGCAACTGATAATGAACCGCGGGAAGACTATCTAACCAATTTTGATGAATCAGTAGGAAGGATTCATCAATAGCGTCAACAAGTTTTTTACGCATCTCTGGTACGTTATATCCTGGAAACTTAAAAGTTGGGATGTCTTCGACGCGGATATTATAATGAGCTGCAAATTTTGTTTTTGTTGAAATTTTGCTACCAATGATATATTTAATTATCTCTGTATTAAATACTTCCATGTCAGAAATAATTTGATTACATATTTCAAAGTATTTGACGGCCTCAACGCGATGTGGTGGAATTGAAGTAATTTCGTCTATAAAATAACTTAAAATTTTATTAAAATCTTCGTTCATATTTGTGATCTGTCTAGCAATATATGCTACATCTATTGATAAATCCTCAAAAGAATGGGCGGTACTTATATTTTGTCGTAGATGAGTTAAAGCATGATCTAACGGTAAAACATATGTTAAATTATTAACCCAAGGACCCGGCCGCGATTCATGCAAAGTCCGGATATGTTCAGTAAAAGCTCGATTGTGTACATTACTAAACCCGTGATAATTTACTTTCGTGGAAATAAAATCAGACTTTAATGGTTCTCGTGGTAGGTCCGCTATATCAACGGTGCCTGGAATAAACTCAGTATAACCTAATAATCTTCTAATTGAGCTGTTGTATATATCCACGGAGTAATCCGGTGAATTTATTTCGATGACCGTTGATAGCAGCGGCTCATGTCCTTTTATCTCAATTGGGTATTTATCAGGTTCATCTTTGATGTCGATTTTATTTGGTCCTGTGATTGCCTGGATTGATTCTATGATTGCGTCATTAATATCTTCGATATCGTATGCGCCAGTTGGTAGATGTATTGTATATGATACAGGTTTATCAGTGTTGGTTTTTTTCCATGAAAACGTAAAACTGTTGTTGGGGGGTTTACCATTGAATGGTGTTGATCTGACATTAGGCCAACTATAATAGCATCTTAATTGCGTTAGCGCTGTTGCAGACACCGCCAACGGAGGATTAAATTCAACGCTGAATTCTGGTGTTTTCGTTACCACCGAGATCAACTTTGTTTTTGTCGTGGTAGTATTTGTTGCTATTCGTTGAAGGATTTCTTGCGATGATGACATTATTATTGTTGTTTTCCAACTTTGAAATCGTTGAATCATATAACCGTACCATCCTAGAGAACTCTTCGTCTGATATTATTTGATAATCAATCGCGGACGAGATCAACATTGACAATTCCGAATAAGCGTTTGACGCAGTAATAAGTTTAACAACGTAATCGTGTAATTTTTGTTGATAACACGATGATATTTTTTTTGTTATCCCGGTGAATACTCCTGCGATTGTTGCAGCCGCAGATATACAAATTGGTACAACAACGGGGGATATCATAACTACCGAAGATAGTATTTTTTCAGCGCCGGCAATTACACATGACACCGAGTAAACAGTTACATCTAACACGGTGATTCTACGCTGGTATTTTTTCTTTTTTGTTTTATACTCGGTAATTAACGCTCCAAGTTTCTTTTGATATTCTTTGACGGTGTTATAACGATATTCAAATACCGTTGGTGATGAAATCATCGCCAATGACGTTGTTGACATTTTATCTATTAACGAAGTAAACAATTCTTTGAAATTTTCGTTGATGAAAATCTTTGATTTTCCAATTGAAACTTCTAGTTTAACTGTTTACTTAAATCAGCTACAAATTCAACATACCATGACATTGAAACCCTAGCTAGATTATTATCAGTGGATATGATCGTGAATTGTTCAATCGTATCCTTGTCGATAATTGTTGATATCGTATTATTGACTCGAGATGAACTCGATGAGTATATATTAAACAAGATTGGTGTTACTAACGTTAATCAATAAATTCCCTTTATGGCTGCAGTAACGTGTAAAATATTATTTGTAGGTGTCCACGTATATGATCCGTGTTGAATCGTGTATACGACGTTGTTGATGATATTTTTATCATGAGGAATTTTTGTTTTTTCAAGTATTGCTATCATCCTTGTTGCATCTGTTATGATGCCATTAGTGGTCGTGCTAAGATCATCTGTTGTCGTTTTAAGATCATCGATGGATTTCTTATTAATCGCGATTAAATCTGAAATTGATCTATCTTCGCGAATAACACCTAACCGGGTATTAATCGTGGTTATTTCATCGAGTTTGGTAATAATATTTCCGAGAGTTGTTTTAATATCATCTGGTTTTGCATCCTTTCCGAAGAACTTGTCGATGGCGTCATCAGCTTTTCTAAAATTTCTTCGTAAACTAGTAAATTGATCAACATGAGAATCAAAATCTGATCGTAATTTTGGTAAATTATCAACAGCTGCTTTTACGTGTGCGATCTGTAAATCAGCGTGTGTAGGTGGGACACCAAAGAAATTATTTATGAGTCTCGATGAATCGATGATATCCCGCTGAAGTTGATCAAATTTAGTTATATGAACGTTATAATCATCACGTAGTTTTTTCGTATCATTGGCGGAATCACCAGCAGTTACTTTAATGTCATCGATGGTTTTTTGTAATTGTGTTATATCATTTATTTGATCAGATAATTTTTTTAATTCATCTAAATTTGCTATCGCGGAGATAGCTTTATTGATTATCTTTTTTACCTGTGAGATAGTAACCGATTCAGAAACACGTGGTACTGATCTTCCAAAAATATCTGCCATGTTATATATACACGTTTTTCTTTGTTAAAATCATCGATGAATCATCATTGATGATTTCATCATTGTGTATTCGTGGATGGCCTTGTGAGGTAATTTAGGATTTGCCGAGATAACCATTAACGCTATAAGAGTTTCTTGTCCACATATTGGAGGATCTGTTAATGTCTGCGTTGGTAACGTTGAATACCAAATTGGAATCCTTTGGATTCTCGGAATTGATTACGAAATTGAATTATTTTGTAATTGCGATTTTAAAGAAATCGTAGACACGTATTTGACAAATTCAATCGGAGGTGGCAATCCATATGAGTCAAAATAAATAATACAACGTGGAAATATCGCGTAACAAACCCAATATGTTCCAGGTCCAGTGTTATCATCAAGATTAATTATTCCAGTTTCTGGTATTTGTGGTTTTGTTGGTAATTGATCTTTAATGAATACACCTCTGAAATGCTTTATTCGGAATTTTTTTACTGCGTCGAGTAAATCAAAATTTGACATTGGCGAAATTTCATAAGATTTCACTAACTGGTTTTGTAGTATCGCGTGAATCGACTTCCTGGTAGTCTGAATCCCTTTCCCTTTTTTTTTCTCGTGGATTTTAGACCTTTACCCATTATCTTATTGACAACACCAGAAGCAAGTGCTCCAGCAGTACCAGTTCCTAACGCTCCAAGAAGTGCCGGAGCCGCTGATGCAATCAATCCTGGAATTGCAGCCAACAACGGGAAAAATCCTCCGGTTTTTATCATATTCGCTATAGCAGCTGCAGATAGCGTAATCTGAACTCCTTTTTTTCCTTAAAAGCGCTATTAAAATGATTAACCTGAGTTTTCGTCAACGATAGTTTATTTGATCCACCAGTCATTTGATCATGTTTTAGCGTAATCGTAGTTCCACATTTTTTAGCTGAACTTGATTGAAGCTTTTTTTATCTGACCAGGTGTCAATGTGACATTAATAGTGTTATACGACATTTTTATATAACACCGATTGATTCAATTACATGTCTTTGAATGAAATCCATAGGGAAATTGCAAAGCAATGGAAATTCAAAGAATTTCATCAACGAAGAATTTTTCAAGATTTCCAATTACATGATTTCCACTGGTGCATCAATGACTCTCATTCTTCCACCACCACCTTCAAGCATCATAGATTTATCACTGACAAGAACAGCAACTGCTCTAAATCCGTCAGGGGTAGGACCAACACGAGCTTGAAATTTTACATCAACGGTTGAGTGTTTAGAAAAATCAAGATGTTGCAGCGAAAAGTAATAAATCGGATATAATTCTTTAAAATCCACCTGTGATATTTGAAGTCCAGTATCGATGTTTTGATCACGACCCATAAACGACCACAATCGATGATAAACTCGTCCTATTTGATTATGTTCGTAATCGATGATAAGATTTTCCACGGGTTCTTGTTGGTTACATATCCGCAATGATACTTCACTGACATTAAAACGATCAAATATCATGAGATCGTAATTGTAGACTGTCATCTGCAGCTGTCTTTTGAGTTCTATTTTGGTGTTGTAATACAACAAAAACATGTCTTGGAGCGGAAATATTTTTTGTCAGCGCAAGTTGCCAAGTGAAAACTCCAGGACCTGGACTAGACGTAGTAGCTGTTGTAACCTCACCCCAACTCATCAACGATTTTCCTCCGTGATCCATAAACGACAGCAACTGAGTCTCAACAGTCAACGATGGAGTCATAACTGGCATCCACAACGCTAATTTTGTTAATTGTACACGACCATCTATTAGGGGGGCAGGACCACGCCAAAGAGCATATTTATCAGTTGATCTTCGTGTAAGTGTTACAGTATGACTAGCACCAAATATCACTCGCCGAACATCTCGGCAAAATCCAAATATATGCGACAACGGAATCGTACATGAAAATCTACCCTCGGCGTCAATGTTCTTTTTTCGTGCTGCAAATCCCGCGTTGTAATTAGGATTATCGTCTGCAATAATATCAAAGGCGGCACCTGGTCTTGCTCGGTGTTCAGGGGTATCGGGTTGTGGGTCTGCTGCAGTATCTCTTGCTGTCCGTATTTTAATATACTGACGATGTTCAGCGCTATTGGTAGTATCCTTCGCAAACATCATTGAATGACCCGCAGATTTAATAAAATCATCAGAGTATCTAGCTAAACCTATAATTGTTGTTGCAATATCAACATCGTTTTCGATGGATTCTATTTTAGCAGTACCAATCGAATACCGAGCGTTGCTAAATAACGCCATTATACCATTGTTGACAAACCCAATCGGGATATTTTTAAGATTATCACCGGCTGCATGCGGTGTATTGTCACCTTTCCGCAGTTGTCCTTCTATTTCGATGAATGCTTCACATGGTAAAAAGTATTTAGATGTGTCATCGAATCTAAGATCAATTTGTGACCTTACATTTGAATCTTGTGCTTGATATGAAAAATACTGATAATCGCGTATAGAATTATTCCTTGATACGGGATCATTTACTTTAAAAGCATCATCAATCTCATCCCGAAACATTTTATATTAACGTAGTTGATCTAAATGTTTAACCGCGCCAACCCAGAACCAGTACTTTTTCTTAACCGCGCCGCTGCCATTTTATTAATCGCGTTACCTATCTTAGGTGGCATTTGTTCCGTAGACTGTAATTTAAACTTTCTTTGTGAATTTCCATTTCCACTTTTCTTTGAATTTCTATTTCCACCTCTCGCCAACGACATACGTTTTTCTTTTGCATCGCCCAACATATCAAATGCCTTATTACAAATAACTGTACCAGCTCTATCACCGAAAACCCCAATAGCTTTTGACGCTATTTCTTTACCAACAGGTAACAGCTTTGGAGCAATTCTAGTAAATAATCCAGTGACAATATCACCAAGTCCATTTCCATACGTAAGTTTATAAACCGGCAATATTGAGTTTACAACATAAACAGGTCTTGCTTTGTTCATACTACGATGTACTATCATTTTATTTTAATGCTATATATCTAATCGCTGTAATAATCATCGGTAAGTTCATCTATGAAACTTCGATATAGTCCGATATCCATTAAATGTCCTTGAAATAACCGTTGACAGATTTCAGTCGCTTCATTAATTATTTCTGGAGAATTATTTCCAGCTCTCTTTCCCCCAATGAGAACTTCTAATCGCGATATATCATCGAGGACACTTCTTGAACAGGGTATTGAATTTCCAGTTCCACCCAACCCCTTTCCAATTCCCGGAGATTGTTTGGTAGGTTGTGAATCTCCACTTGCCTCTATTTTTATCTCTGTGGAAATCGGATCTGCTGTATACGGCGGTGGTTTTGGTCTTGGTTGTATTACTCTTTTTAATATACCATCATATGTGTTATAGTTAGGTTTTAATTTTGATGTAAGTCTGGTTTTACCTGCATTTGCCAAAAACACCTTTCTTTCCCAAATATCCCTAGTTATTACAACCTTTTCATGCCCGTCATTGAGGTAATTTTTTCTGTCTTTGAAATTATTGGTAGCAAACTTAGCTAATTCAGGTAATGTTTTAATTCCCTTAATTTCATTTAAGGAGTCACTTGTAAACTAAACTTCAAGTGTATATTCTTGTTGAATATCAGCGGCAGCTTCCTGTTGTTCTTCCACCGGTTGTTCTCGTTGTTCTTCCACCGGTTGTTCTCGCTGTTCTCGTTCTTGTTGTTCTCGCTGTTGAACAGCAGTTACAATATCACCAGGGAGTGTTCTCAATGATTTTTTTTTACTGTTTTAGATCTTCGTGCTATCTTTGCGATCTCTGTACCAACTTTTGCGGTCTCTGTACCAATTTGTTCAATAGCGGCAACAACTTTTTCAGTTGCTGTAGTTATCGGCTTAAATAATTTTTCAGTATCAGCGGTAAAATCTAATTTCGCTTGTTGACGCGCTTGAAGATTATCTCTGAAAGAATCTCTCACCGGGAGAAAATTCTTAATTGCAGCCAACCGTTCTCGTGTTAATCTAGTTATTTGTGCTTCTCCGATGTTTGACATTTATATAAATAAAAATCGAAGATTTTCAATTGCTAATTCATCATCGTATCTATAGCTGTTTCAGTTAGCGCATAGCAGCAACGAGGGTGAACGCCAACTATATGACGTCTTTTTTTTTACCAAATGGACCCTTACAAGGAAGCCTATAATTTGTCAAATAGAATCCTTCTAGTAAATATTAACTAGAAGGAAACCTTAGTTTACCAAACCGACTATTCCAAGTAAATATTAACTAGAAGGAAGCATCGTTAACGCCTAAAAAGTTGGTCTGTTCACTCTCTCTGCTGCTACTAATAACTTGGTGTAATGAACTGATAACTTGGTGTAATTAGCTAATAACTTGGTGTAATGGACTAATAACTTGGTGTAATGGACTAATAACTTGCTGTAATGGACTAATAACTTGCTGTAATGGACTAATAACTTGGTGTAATGGACTAATATCTTGGTGTAATGAACTAATAACCTGGTGTAATGAACTAATAAGTTGCTGTAATGGACTAACAACTTGGTGTAATGGAATAATGTGTAATGGAACTAATAACTTGGTGTAATGGACTAATAGCTTGGTGTAATGGACTAATAACTTGGTGTAATAAACTAATAACTTGGTGTAATGGAGAAATATGTTGGTGTAATGAACTAATAACTTGGTTTAATGGACTAATAACTTGGTGTAATGGACTAATAACTTGGTGTAATGGACTAATAACTTGGTGTAATAAACTAATAACTTGGTGTAATGGAGTAATATGTTGGTGTAACGAACTAATAACTTGGTTTAATGGACTAATAACTTGGTGTAATGGACTAATAACTTGGTGTAATGAACTAATAACCTGGTGTAATGAACTAATAAGTTGCTGTAATGGTCTAATAACTTGGTGTAATGGAATAATGTGTAATGGAACTAATAACTTGGTGTAATGGACTAAGAGCCTGGTGTAATGGAACTAATAACTTGCTGTAATGGACTAATAACTTGGTTTAATGGACTAATAAGTTGGTGTAATGAACTAATAACTTGGTGTAATGAACTAATAACTTGGTATAATGGACTAATAACCTTGTGTAATGTACTAATAAATTGGTGTAATGGACTAATAACTTGGTGTAATGGACTAATAACTTGCTGTAATGGACTAAGAGCCTGGTGTAATGGAACTAATAACTTGGTGTAATGCACTAATAACTTGGTGTAATAAACTAATAACTTGGTGTAATGGAGGAATATGTTGGTGTAACGAACTAATAACTTGGTTTAATGGACTAATAACTTGGTGTAGTGGACTAATAACTTGGTGTAATGAACTAATAACCTGGAGTAATGAACTAATAAGTTGCTGTAATGGACTAATAACTTGGTGTAATGGAATAATGTGTAATGGAACTAATAACTTGTTGTAATGGACTAAGAGCCTGGTGTAATGGAACTAATAACTTGGTGTAATGGACTAATAACTTGGTTTAATGGACTAATAAGTTGGTGTAATGAACTAATAACTTGGTGTAATGGACTAATAACCTGGTATAATGGACTAATAACTTGGTGTAATGGACTAATAACTTGGTGTAATGAACTGATAACTTGGTGTAATGAACTAATAACTTGGTGTAATGGACTAATAACTTGGTATAATGGACTAATAACCTTGTGTAATGTACTAATAAATTGGTGTAATGGACTAATAACTTGGTGTAATGGACTAATAACTTGCTGTAATGGACTAATAACTTGGCGTAATGGACTAATAACTTTGTGTAATGGACTAATAAATTGGTGTAATGAACTAATAACTTGGTGTAATGGACTAATATCTTGTTGTAATGAACTAATAACCTGGTGTAATGAACTAATAAGTTGCTGTAATGGACTAACAACTTGGTGTAATGGAATAATGTGTAATGGAACTAATAACTTGGTGTAATGGACTAATAGCTCGGTGTAATGGACTAATAACTTGGTGTAATAAACTAATTACTTGGTGTAATGGAGAAATATGTTGGTGTAATGAACTAATAACTTGGTTTAATGGACTAATAACTTGGTGTAATGGACTAATAACTTGGTGTAATGGACTAATAACTTGGTGTAATAAACTAATAACTTGGTGTAATGGAGTAATATGTTGGTGTAACGAACTAATAACTTGGTTTAATGGACTAATAACTTGGTGTAATGGACTAATAACTTGGTGTAATGAACTAATAACCTGGTGTAATGAACTAATAAGTTGCTGTAATGGACTAATAACTTGGTGTAATGGAATAATGTGTAATGGAACTAATAACTTGGTGTAATGGACTAAGAGCCTGGTGTAATGGAACTAATAACTTGGTGTAATGGACTAATAACTTGGTTTAATGGACTAATAAGTTGGTGTAATGAACTAGTAACTTGGTGTAATGGACTAATAACCTGGTATAATGGACTAATAACTTGGTGAAATGGACTAATAACTTGGTGTAATGAACTGATAACTTGGTGTAATGAACTTATAACTTGGTGTAATGGACTAATAACTTGGTATAATGGACTAATAACCTTGTGTAATGTACTAATAAATTGGTGTAATGGACTAATAACTTGGTGTAATGGACTAATAACTTGCTGTAATGGACTAAGAGCCTGGTGTAATGGAACTAATAACTTGGTGTAATGGACTAATAACTTGGTGTAATAAACTAATAACTTGGTGTAATGGAGTAATATGTTGGTGTAACGAACTAATAACTTGGTTTAATGGACTAATAACTTGGTGTAGTGGACTAATAACTTGGTGTAATGAACTAATAACCTGGTGTAATGAACTAATAAGTTGCTGTAATGGACTAATAACTTGGTGTAATGGACTAATAACTTGGTTTAATGGACTAATAAGTTGGTGTAATGAACTAATAACTTGGTGTAATGGACTAATAACCTGGTATAATGGACTAATAACTTGGTGTAATGGACTAATAATTTGGTGTAATGAACTGATAACTTGGTGTAATGAACTAATAACTTGGTGTAATGGACTAATAACTTGGTATAATGGACTAATAACCTTGTGTAATGTACTAATAACTTGGTGTAATGGACTAATAACTTGGTGTAATGGACTAATAACTTGCTGTAATGGACTAATAACTTGGCGTAATGGACTAATAACTTTGTGTAATGGACTAATAAATTGGTGTAATGAACTAATAACTTGGTGTAATGGACTAATACGTTGCTGTAATGGACTAATAACTTGGTGTAATGGACTAATACGTTGCTGTAATGGACTAATAACTTGCTGTAATGGACTAATACGTTGCTGTAATGAACTAATAACTTGCTGTAATGGACTAATAACTTGGTGTAATGGACTAATACGTTGCTGTAATGGACTAATAACTTGGTGTAATGGACTAATAACTTAGTGTAATGAAGTAATAACATGGTGTAATGAACTAATAACTTGGTGTAATGGACTAATAACTTGCTGTAATGGACTAATAACTTGGGAGCTTGAGTTCGTTATCATTATCAGTGCTTCCTATACGACCTATGTAACAATGTGTGGACATTGAAAAGCGAATATTTTGTTTGTGCAAAAGGAGAGTTATAATTTCACAGCGAAGTGTTTTTGCACTCTATTGGATCAACCATAGTTATCATTGAAGTTGGCAGGAACAGCCATTTGTTAAATATAATATGCATATATATATATATATATATATATATATATATATATATATATATTTGTTCCAATCCCCAGTGACACATGTATCATAAATAGTTGGCAGGAACAGCCATTTGTTAAATATAATATGCATATATATATATATATATATATATATATATATATATATATATATATATATATATATATATATATATATATATATATATCTGTTCCAATCCCCAGTGACACATGTATCATAAATAGTATATGTAATTTACTGAAACTTAACGATAAAATACGTTTAGAACCTAAGAATAGGCAGCATATCAAAATAAATGGCAATGTTGAAATGATCAAGTTTTGATTAGGCTTAACCCTGTTACATTACTTATATATCGGAGAAATTCCATCACCAAAATAATAGCAAAATAAAAATATATACACACACACACACATATATATATATATATATATATATATATATATATATATATATATATATATATGTATTTATGTATATATATATATATATATATATATATATATATATATATATATATATATATATATATATATATATATATATATATATATATATATATATATGTGTGTGTATATATATATATATATATATATATATATATATATATATATATATATATATATAACTATTACGCTCATATTATGGTATTCGAAGCAGCTATAATGCTGTAGGTGTTTTTTCTAAAGGCTATTAGATGCACATGTGGTAGAGTTTTCTCTTTAAACAAATGTTAACAATTACAGTCCGCCCATACAGATTCGTCTGTAAAGCCTATGACAGAACAAAATAAACAGCAACCTTCACACCCTAGCTCAGAAATAACACTTTGGACCTACATCCACAAGAATAACGGTCAGTTATTAAGAGGAATTCAAAGGGAAATTATGAGGTACTTTCGTTAATTTTCTCATGGTTCTCATGACCTTCTGTTCCACGATGGATTATACGCTCCGTTCAATGTAATACATGAACTAGAAATAACGTTTTCCATCAGGGTCATGATGTTACATAGAAATAAAATCATATACAGAGAGCTGTTTTGAAATGAAATATCTGGGAATAGTTGCATCAGATCAGTTGTACGATTTAGCACAGAACAACTGTGTTTATTACATGTATGGGATAATCACAATTAATTTTATATTACGGTTGTTACGTGCTTAGGCTCGAATAAACAGTAACATAGAAAGAGTGAAAATAACAAGCTTGTAAAACATAATAAACAATTTATTGAGTACAAATATTTTTCAGAAAAGAAAAATAAACTTACGGTTTTAAGAATCAATTCCAAAATTAATCCAAAAATAATTCAAAATATTACCCACTAGAGTAATTGCAAAAGTCCTCGTAATAAAATGTCCAAATAATTCTAAGTTCGAATCCCAGCGAAGTATCCAATATGGAAGACGATGCCACTTGATGAAGTCAGTTCTTGATAATAAAATTTCTATGAGCACAATTTTTTTCCAGATAAATAACAAAATAATTCATCTTGATCCAAACGAATTGACATAACTCAAAAAAACACAACTTACATTCTAAAAGCCCAACTTCTACTCAATAACTTGCTCCAAAACATAGTTTATATAGCTGTTTTTACGTAAATAAGAAGAGGGTCACGATCTTCCAGAATCTCTCAGAACAATTTTACGTTCAAGAAAGCACGTAAACAGCGTATGACACAACTAAAATTGAAAAATATTTATACAAAACTCCATTTTGTCCTTGGAACCAACCAATCAATTTAAAAGCTTGTTTGCAACTCTGAAACCAGGTCAGAAACGAGGTCAACACCTGGTGTTTACTCTGTAAAGTACAGGTAACCCCCCCCCCTTAAGGAAGAATCTTAAAACTTAAAATGCCAAATTTAAATCTAACAAACAAAAAAAAAAAATATAAATGACATATCAAATATACGTAACAGGTGTTTATTACATGTAGAGGTAATCATAATTCATTGTATATTACGTTGTTTATTACATTCAATGGATAATTCCAATTCAGTTTATATTACGGTGTTTATTACATCCTATTTGTTTTATATTAGGGTGTTTATTACATTGATGGGATGTCCCAATTACTTTAATATTAGGGTTTGCATTACATTGATATAATATTACCTATTACATCTGTATTAAGATTCAATTATATTGTACTGTACATTTACCTTAAAAGCCAATCGGTCCTCTGGCAATTTTGTAACTGTTACTTTTCTGTGAGTTGGATTATTCATAACTAATGATATGAACTATTCTTTAAATCAAAAACATATCCATTTCTATCTAAAGAGGCAAATGAAGCATATCAATTTTGATCTAAAGGGGGAATCATAAAGCATATCAATTTCGATCTAAAGGAATAATTATAAAGCATATTCATTTAGATCTAAAGGGATTATTGTAAAGCATATCCATTTTAATCTAACTGGGGGATTGTGAAGCATATCCATTTCAATCTAAAGGGGCAATTATACAGCATAACCATTTAAATATGTACGGACATTAGCTCAGCATAACCATTTGCATCTGTAGGCATTTATATCGTCATATTTTATAGATGCTTTCGATAGCAGAACTGAAATGAAAAAGCTGAGATAAGTTTACGTTTTAACAAGCCAACATAAGAACAAGCCTGGGTGATATAATGTGATGTTATGTAATTATGTAATTATTTCAAAGCGCAGTATCTAATTGGCATTTTCTATGTAAAATCATTTGAATATGGTGACTATTACCAACAAGATCATATACCAATGACATCCAGAAATTCCACCGTCAACTGAAGAAGAAAAAATAGGCCTTATTTTGTATGAATGTTTTTATTTTTTGTGCGTGTGTGTGTTTGTATGTGTATTGAATGATTCGATTTATAATCGATAACTTTGCGAATTTGAAAATATTTTCTTGTATGCTATAAAGTGAACATAAAAATGAATGTGCCTTAATCAAGAGAGAACGATGACAGTTGCTAGATTTTTGTGTATGATCTATTCCGTTAATTAACTATGTCAATCACCATTCCGTTTGTAAATACCTCTGTTAATTGTCATCGATCTAGTTATTACAGTATGCTCAAAACCATCATTGTACCTAAAACAAAAGTGTCAAACAGTCCCGGATAATTGCAGGGAAAAATTGTTTGCGATTATCAATTCAGTATCGAAATTTTTAAAAGAAGAAATAGTACTCACCTTATTACTTTGTAAATTCCAGTGGCATGCCTTATTACACCACATCATCCTGTATTACACCTTCTTACACCACAACATCCAGTATTACACCTTATTACACGACAGTATCCAGTGTTACACCTTATTACACCACAGCATCCAGTATTACACCTTATAACACCACAGAATCCAGTATTACACCTTCTTACACCACAGCATCCAGTATTACACCTTCTTACACCACAGCAAACATTATTACACTTTTTAACACTACAGCGTCCAGTAGTACACCTTATTATACCACAGCATCCAGTATTACACCTTATTACACACAACATCCAGTATTACATTATGTAACATCTAGTAGCTTTACCTTATTACACCACATCATCCAGTATTACACTTTCTTACACCACATCATCCAGTATTACACCTTATAAGACCGCAGCATCCAGTATTACACCTTCTTACACCACAGCATCCATTATAACACCTTCTTACACCACAGCATCCAGTATTACACCTTCTTACACCACAGCAAACAGTATTACACCTTATAACACCACAGCATCCAGTATTACACCTTATTACACCACAGCATCCAGTATTACATTATGTAACATCTAGTAGTTTTACCTTATTACACCACATCATCCAGTATTACACTTTCTTACACCACATCATCCAGTATTACACCTTATAAGACCGCAGCATCCAGTATTACACCTTTTAACACCACAGCAACCAGAATTACACTTTTTAACACCACAACATCGAGTATTACACTTTCTTACACCACAGCATCCAGTATTACACTTTATAACACCACAGCATCCAGTATTACACCTTATTACACGACAGGATCCAGTGTTACACCTTATTACACCACATCATCCAGTATTACACCTTATAACACCACAGCATCCAGTATTACACCTTCTTACACCACAGCATCCATTATTACACCTTCTTACACCACATCATCCAGTATTACATCCTCTTACACGACAGCAAACATTGTTACACATTTTAACACCACAGCGTCCAGTAGTACACCTTATTACACCACAGCATCCAGTATTACACCTTATTACACACAACATCCAGTATTACATTATGCAACATCTAGTAGTTTTACCTTATTACACCACATCATCCAGTATTACACTTTCTTACACCATATCATCCAGTATTACACCTTATAAGACCGCAGCATCCAGTATTACACCTTCTTACACCACAGCATCCATTATAACACCTTCTTACACCACAGCATCCAGTATTACACCTTCTTACACCACAGCAAACAGTATTACACCTTATAACACCATAACATCCAGTATTACACCTTATTACACCACAGCATCCAGTATTACATTATGTAACATCTAGTAGTTTTACCTTATTACACCACATCATCCAGTATTACACTTTCTTACACATCATCATCCCGTATTACACCTTATAACACCGCAGCATCCATTATTACACTTTTTAACACCACAACATCCAGTATTACACTTTATAACACCACAGCATCCAGTATTACACCTTCTTATATCACAGCATCCATTATTACACCTTCTTACACCACAGCATCCAGTATTACACCTTCTTACACCACAGCAAACAGTATTACACCTTATAACACCACATCATCCAGTATTACGCCTTAGTACACAACAGCATCCAGTATTACATTATGTAACATCTAGTAGTTTTACCTTATTACACCACATCATCCAGTATTACACTTTCTTACACCACAGCATCCAGTATTACATCTTCTTACACCACAGCATCCACTATTACATCTTCTTACACCACAGCATCCAGTATTACATCTTCTTACACCACAGCATTAAGTATTACACCTTATTACACCACAGCATCCAGTATTAGACCGTATAACACCGCAGCATCCAGTATTACACCAAAACACCTGCAATTTCCAGCAAGTTTTCTTCGCTTCCCGAAGTAGTATCTAACTACGCGATGCTTAATTATAATAACAAGCAACACACTTCAGAGTATATCCTTTATTTTCCTCCATTGTTGTTTTCTACAATAAGTTGTTTTATATTTGTCGATTTTCTTGTACTCGAGATCCTCTCATTGTAAATGTGTGCAGTGAACCAGTAACGTTCCAGCACGTTTGTGAGAACGCGGTCAATTCAGCACACTTTATCATTGAATTTTTTTAATTTAGAGATTGCTTAACTTATTTATTTTTGATGATGAAGCCTCTCATATAAAATGTTTTTTCTTTAACCAAATCAATGTTTTCCTCCAATGATCTATGAATTGTATTTCTTGTCATTGAAATGGAGATTTTAGTCTATCTGAGTCGATCTTAAATTTCGTACCAAAACAATTGTGATATTCAGAATTGTAACATGCACACAATATATCTCTAATGGCATTACAACTGTAGATAATACCATCATTTGATTGTCTAATACTTACCTTGTGATGATGATGTTGTTGATGTGTATGCTGTTATTTTTGCTATCATTTTTAAGTGGTTGCTGTTGTGGCAGCTATTGTCAGCTTTGGTGTTGTCGTTATTGTCGGTTGTGTTGATGTTGTTGCTATTAATGACGTTGTTGGTGTTGTACCTAACGTTGGCGTTAGTGTTGTTGTATCTAACGTTGTCGTTGCTGTTGATGTAGTTGCTTTTGTTGTCGTAGCTAACGTTGGGATTGTAGTTGTCGCTGATGTTGATGGTGCAGGAGCTGCTGTAGTAGTAACCTTACAAGTGGCACAGCATTCATTTGTGTTAGAATAATACGGGCAGAGAGGAACAATGTAGCTGGCTACCTTGTCGCCATATGCACAACCTGTATAAATATATATATTTATATATATATATAACCTGTGAGATATAACAATATTTATTTCTGTTGCAAATCATGTTTCACATTCTATATAGATTCGAATTGTGTTCAAAATTCAGTACAAATGTGATAAACATTACATAATTTAATCAGTACTATCGTATGCAGTGGTTATACAAATGTTGCGACAACATATATTAATAAGATATATGTAATACATATATAAAATGGAATCAACAATAATTGTATCTCTTCCTACCCACAATATTATAAATTTATAAGATAGAAATCTCCATTTCGATACGTCATAGTTGCCGGAAACTTTACTCTTTCAAGTTATTATATATTATACCCAATTTAAATCACAACTTTAACTAAATTGTAGGCGCTGTTGTTGTTGTTGTTGTTGTAAAGTTTAACGCCAGTTTTCAGCACATGATAGGCTATACGTGACGGCTAGTATTATTGGTGGAGAACGAACACTGTACTACCCAGGAAAGAACCAACGACCCACGAGAAGATACTGAATATCTTTCTCACATAACTACATTAGCCGAATCTTAGACTCGAACCCACGCAGACAGAGGTGACTGGCAGTGATCCGTAACGGAAAGCGTTTTAGACCACTCGGCCACTCGGGGCCCCTCACTACGTTCGTTAATGATTGCATTTTTCTGATAGTCATACATCCATATATACATGCATGCCTGCATACATACATACATACATACATACATACATACATACATACATACATACATACATACATACATACATACATACATACATACATACAAACAAACATACATACATACATACATACATACATACATACATACATACATACATACATACATACATACATACATACATACATACATACATACATACATACATACATACATGCAATCATTCTATCAAAGATTAAAAGAACAATAATAGTTTCGTACACATATGTTACGACAATATTGTCTTAAACTAAATCGCAGACAGAAGAGAAATTACAAGTAAATAATGTATTTTCATAAGACTACAACTTGAAAGTTTAAAAAGGAACTTACAGTATTGCGAAATAAAGTGTAATTATTTTCCAGATGAAATTAATATTGATTTTGCTGACGAACCAATATTATTGAATATCTGGATGTACCAAATGTATTGAATATCTAGTATTGAATGGCTTGATGTAACAATAGTATTGAATATATTGTATTAATAGTATCGAATATTATGATATATAAATGGTATTGAATATCTTGATTTACCAAACGTATTGAATATTTTGATGTAGCAATAGTATTGATTATCACAATGACATATCCCGGAATGTCTTTAAATGAATACACACTACTTATAAATAGTATTTGCTTAGAAGTCAGTAATCATTTTGTATAATTCAAAAGAATATTTTATTTCGTTGTTTTCTATCGAATTATATCTGAATACACACAATACTAATTTCACATACTGCACTTAAATTAGTAATATTCTTTTTATAATCTGACTTATATCAAAATAGAAGATACAATAAATTACCCAATATGTGATGCAAGCGTTCGCATCCCAAAAAACGTTTTAGTTTTGTAAACAAGGCTTAAACCTTAGCACAAATATTATTAATAGTGTATAGTTATACATCAACATTTCACACAGTTCTGGAACTATTATACATTTGACTTTCATTAATAGTTCTACATGCACATTTTACACAGTTCTGGAACTATTATACATTTGACTTTTATTAATAGTTCTAAATGCACATTTCACAGTTCTGGAACTATTATACATTTGACTTTTATTAATAGCTCTACATGCACATTTCACACAGTTCTGAAACTATTATACATTTGACTTTTATTAATAGTTCTACATGCACATTTCACAGTTCTGGAACTATTATACATTAGACTTTTATTAATAGTTCTACATGCACATTTCACAGTTCTGGAACTATTATACATTTGACTCTTATTAATAGTTCTACATGCACATTTCACACAGTTCCGGAACTAGTGTACATTTGACTTTTATTAATAGTTCTACATGCACATTTCACAATTCTGGAACTATTACACATTTGACTTTTATTAATAGTTTTACATGCACATTTCACAGTTATGGAACTATTATACATTTTACTTTTATTGATAGTTCTACATGCACATTTCACACAGTTCTGGAAATGTTATACATTTGACTTTTATTAATAGTTCTATATACACATTTCAATTGCGGGAACTATTATATATTTGACTTTTATTAATAGATCTACATACACATTTCACACAGTTCTGGAACTATTATAAATTTAACTTTTATTGATAGTTCTACATGGACATCTCACACCGTTCTGGAACTATTATACATTTGACTTGTATTAATAGTTCTACATTAACATTTCACTCAGTTATGGTACTATTATACATTTTACTTTTATTAATAGTTCTACAAGCACATTTCACACAGTTCTAGAATTATTACACATTTAATTGTTATTAATAGTTCTACCTGCACATTTCACACAGTTCTGGAACTATTATACATTTGACCTTTATTAATAGTTCTACATGCACATTTCACACAGTTCTGGAACTATTATACATTTGACTTTTATTAATAGTTCTACTTGCACATTTCACACAGTTCTGGAACTAGTATATCTTTGAGTTTTATTAATAGTTCTACATGCACAGTTCACACAGTTCTGGAACAAATATACATTTGACTTTTATTAATAGTTATACATGTACATTTCACAGATCTGGAACTATTATACATTTGACTTTTATGAACAGTTCTACATGCACATTTCACAGTTTTGGAACTATTATACATTTGACTTTTATTAATAGTTCTACATACACATTACACACAGTTCTGGAACTATTATACATTTGACTTTTATTAATTGTTCCACATGCACATTTCACACACCGTTCTGGAACTATTATACATTTGACTTTTATTAATAGTTCTACATGCACATTTCACAGTTCTAGGTCTATTATACATTTGACTGTTATTAATAGTTCTACCTGCACATTTCACACAGTTCTGGAACTATTATACATTTGACCTTTATTAATTGTTCTACCTGCACATTTCACACAGTTCTGGAACTATTATACATTTGACCTTTATTAATTGTTCTACCTGCACATTTCACACCGTTCTGGAACTATTATACATTTGACTTTTATTAATAGTTCTACATGTACATTTCACACACTTCTAGAACTATTATACATTTGACTTTTATTAATAGTTCTACATTCACATTCCACACAGTTCTGGAACTAGTGTACATTTGACTTTTATTAATAGTTCTACGTTCACATTACACACAGTTCTGGAACTATTATACATTTGACTTTTATTAATAGTTCTACATGCACATTTCACACAGTTCTGGAACTATTATACCTTTGAGTTTTATTAATAGTTCTACATGCACAGTTCACACAGTTCTGGAACAAATATACATTTGACTTTTATTAATCGTTCTACATGCACATTTCACAGTTCTGGAACTATTATACATTTGACTTGTATTAATAGTTCTGCATGCACATTTCACAATTCAGGAACTATTATACATTTGACTTTTATTAATAGTTCTAAATTAACTTTTCACACAGTTCTGGAACTATCATACATTTTACTTTTATTTATAGATCTAAATGGACATCTCACACATTTCTGGAACTATTATACATTTGACTTTTATTAATAGTTCTACATACACATTTCACATTTTTGGAACTATTATACATTTGACTTTTATTAATAGTTCGACATAAACATATCACACAAATCTGGAATTATTGTACATTCGACTTTTATTAATAGTTCCACATGCACATTACACAATTCTGGAACTATTATACATTTGACTTTTATTAATAGTTCTACATGCACGTTTCACAGTTCTGGAACTATTATACATTTGACTTTTATTAACAGTTCTACATGCACTTTTCACAGTTTTGGAACTATTATACATTTGACTTTTATTAATAGTTCTACATGCACATTTAACAGTTTTGGAACTATTATACATTTGACTTTTATTAATAGTTCTACTTGCACATTTCACACAGTTATGGAACTATTATACATTTCACTTTTGTTAATAGTTCTACATGCACATTTCACACAGTTCTGGAACTAGTGTACATTTGACTTTTATTAATAGTTCTACATGCACATTTCACACAGTTATGGAACTTTTATACATTTGACTTTTATTAATAGTTCTACATGCACATTTCACACAGTTCTGGAACTATTATACATGTGACTTTTATTAATATTTCTACATGCACATTTCACAGATCTGGAACTATTATACCTTTGACTTTTATTAATAGTTCTGCATGCACATTTCACAGTTCAGGAACTATTATACATTTGACTTTTATTAATAGTTCTACATGCACATTTCACAGTTCTGGAACTATTATACATTTGACTTTTATTAATAGTTCCACATGGACATTTCCCACAGTTTTGGAACTATTATACATTTGACGTTTATTAATAGCTCTACTTGCACATTTCCCACAGTTCTGGAACTATTATACATTTGACTTTTGTTAATAGTTCTACCTGGAGATCTCACACAGTTCTGGAACTATTATACATTTGACTTTTATTAATAGTTCAACATTAACATTACACACAGTTCTGGAACTATTATACATTTTGCTTTTATTAATAGATCTACATAGACATCTCACACAGTTCTGGAACTGTTATACATTTGACTTTTATTAATATTTCTACATGCACATTTCACAGTTCTGGAACAATTATACATTTGACTTTTATTAATTGTTCTACATGCACAATTCACAGTTATGGAACTATTATACATTTGACTTTTATTAATTGTTCTACATGCACATTTCACAGTTCTGGAACTATTATATATTTGACTTTTATTAAGAGTTCTACATGCACATTTCACACAGTTCTAGAACTAGTATACATTTGTTTTTTATTAATAGTTCTACATGCACATTTCACAGTTCTGGAACTATTGCACATTTGACTTTTATTAATAGTTCTACATACAAATTTCACACAGTTCCATAACTATTATACATTTGACCTTTATTAATTGTTCCACATGCACATTTCACTCACCGTTCAGGAACTATTATACATTTGACCTTTATTAATAGTTCTACATGCACATTTCACACAGTTCTGGAACTATTATACATTTGACTTTTATTAATAGTTCTACATGCACATTTCACACAGTTCTGGAACTATTATACATTTGACTTTTATTAATAGTTCTACATGCACATTTCACAGTTCTGTAACTATTATACAATTGACTTTTATTAATAGTTCTACATGCACATTTCACAGTTCTGGAACTATTATACATTTGACTTTTGTTAACAGTTCTACATGCCCTTTTCACAGTTTTTGAACTATTATACATTTGACTTTTATTAATAGTTCTACATACACATTACACACAGTTCTGGAACTATTATACATTTGACTTTTATTAATAGTTCTACCTGCACATTTCACAGTTCTAGAACTATTATATATTTGACTGTTATTAATAGTTCTACCTGCACATTTCACACAGTTCTGGAACTATTATACATTTGACTTTTATTAAGAGTTCTACATGCACATTTCACACAGTTCTAGAACTAGTATACATTTGTTTTTTATTAATAGTTCTACATGCACATTTCACAGTTCTGGAACTATTGCACATTTGACTTTTATTAATAGTTCTACATACACATTTCACACAGTTCCATAACTATTATACATTTGACTTTTATTAATAGTTCTACATGCACTTTTCTCAGTTCTGGAACTATTGCACATTTGACTTTTATTAATAATTCCAAATGCATATTTCACAGTTCAGGAACTATTATACATTTGAGTTTAATGAATAGTTCTACATGCACATTTCACAGTTCTGGAACTAATATACATTTAACTTTTGTAAATAGTTCTACATGGACATCTCACACCGTTCTGGAACTATTATACATTTGACTTTTATTAATAGTTCTACATTAACATTTCACACAGTTGTGGTACTATTATACATTTTACTTTTATTAATAGTTCTACAAGCACATTTCACACAGTTCTGGAACTATTATACATTTGACTTTTATTAATTGTTCTACATGCACATGTCACAGTTATGGAACTATTATACATTTGACTTTTTTATTAATTGTTCTACATACACATTTCACACAGTTCTGGAACAATTATACATTTGACTTTTATTAATAGTTCTAAATGAACATTTCACACAGTTCTGGAACTATTATACATTTGACTTTTTTTAATAGTTATACATGAACATTTCACACAGTTCTGGAACTATTATACATTTGACTATTATTAATAGTTCTACATGCACATTTCACACAGTTCTGGAACTATTATACATTTAACTTTTATTAACAGTTCTACATGGATATCTCACACCGTTCTGGAACTATTATACATTTGACTTTTATTACTAGTTCTACATTAACATTTCACACAGTTATGGTACTATTATACATTATACTTTTATCAATAGTTCTACATGCACATTTCACAGTTACGGAACTGTTATATATTTGACTTTTATTAATTGTTCTACATGCACAATTCACAGTTCTAGAACTATTATACATTTGACTTTTATTAATAGTTCTACATGCACATTTCACACAGTTCTGGAACTATTATACATTTGACTTTTATTAATAGTTCTACATGCACATTTCACATTTTTGGAACTATTATACATTTGACTTTTATTAATAGTTCTACATGCACATTTCACAGTTCTGGAACTATTTTACATTTGACTTTTATTAACGGTTCTACATGCACATTTCCCAGTTTTGGAACTATTATACATTTGACTTTTATTAATAGTTCTACAAACACATTACACACAGTTCTGGAACTATTATACATTTGACTTTTATTAATTGTTCCACATGCAGATTTCACACACCGTTCTGGAACTATTAAACATTTGACTTTTATTAATAGTTCTACATGCACATTTCACACAGTTCCGGAATTATTATACATTTGACTTTTAATTAATAGTTCTACATGCACATTTTACAGTTCTCGAACTATTATACATTTGACTTTTATTAATAGTTCTACATGCACATTTTACAGTTCTTGAACTATGATACATTTGACTTTTATTAATAGTTCTAGATGCACATTTCACAGTTCTGTAACTATTATAAATTTGAGTTTTATTAATAGTTCTACATGCACAGTTCACACAGTTCTGGAACTATTATACATTTGACTTTTATTAATAGTTCTACATGCACATTTCACATTTCTGGAACTATTATACATTTGACTTTTCATAATAGTTCTACATGCACATTTCACAGTTTCGGAACTATTATACATTTGACTTTTATTAAGAGTGCTACATGCACATTTCACAGTTCTGGAACTATTATATATTTGACTTTTATTAATAGTTCTACATGCACATTTCACAGTTCTGGAACTATTATACATTTGACTTTTATTAATAGTTCTACATACACATTTCACAGTTCTAGAACTATTATACATTTCACTTTTATTAATAGTTCTACCTGAACATTTCACACAGTTCTGGAACTATTATACATTTGAAATGTATTAATAGTTCTATATACACATTGCACATTTTTGGAACTATTATACATTTGACTTTTATTAATAGTTCTACATGAACATTTCACACAGTTCTGGAACTATTATACATTTGATTTTTATTAATAGTTCTACATGCACATTTCACAGTTCTGAAAGTATTATACATTTGACTTTTATTAATAGTTCTACATGCACATTTCACAGTTCTGGAACTATTATACATTTGACTTTTATTAACGGTTCTACATGCACATTTCCCAGTTTTGGAACTATTATACATTTGACTTTTATTAATAGTTCTACAAACACATTACACACAGTTCTGGAACTATTATACATTTGACTTTTATTAATTGTTCCACATGCAGATTTCACACACCGTTCTGGAACTATTAAACATTTGACTTTTATTAATAGTTCTACATGCACATTTCACACAGTTCCGGAATTATTATACATTTGACTTTTAATTAATAGTTCTACATGCACATTTTACAGTTCTCGAACTATTATACATTTGACTTTTATTAATGGTTCTACATGCACATTTTACAGTTCTTGAACTATGATACATTTGACTTTTATTAATAGTTCTAGATGCACATTTCACAGTTCTGTAACTATTATAAATTTGAGTTTTATTAATAGTTCTACATGCACAGTTCACACAGTTCTGGAACTATTATACATTTGACTTTTATTAATAGTTCTACATGCACATTTCACATTTCTGGAACTATTATACATTTGACTTTTCATAATAATTCTACATGCACATTTCACAGTTTCGGAACTATTATACATTTGACTTTTATTAAGAGTGCTACATGCACATTTCACAGTTCTGGAACTATTATATATTTGACTTTTATTAATAGTTCTACATGCACATTTCACAGTTCTGGAACTATTATACATTTGACTTTTATTAATAGTTCTACATACACATTTCACAGTTCTAGAACTATTATACATTTCACTTTTATTAATAGTTCTACCTGAACATTTCACACAGTTCTGGAACTATTATACATTTGATTTTTATTAATAGTTCTACATGCACATTTCACAGTTCTGAAAGTATTATACATTTGACTTTTAGTAATAGTTCTACATGCACATTTCACAGTTTTGGAACTATTATACATTTGAGTTTTATTAATAGTTCTACATGCACAGTTCACCCATTTCTGGAACTATTATACATTTGACTTTTATTAATAGTTCTACATGCACATTTCACATTTCTGGAACTATTATACATTTGACTTTTAATAATAGTTCTACATGCATATTACACAGTTCCGGAACTATTTCACATTTGACTTTTATTAAGAGTTCTACATGCACATTTAACAGTTCAGGAACTATTATACATTTGACTTTTATTAATAGTTCTACATGCACATTTCACAGTTCTAGAACTATTATACATTTCACTTTTATTAATAGTTCTACCTGAACATTTCACACAGTTCTGGAACTATTATACATTTGACTTGTATTAATAGTTCTACATACACATTGCACATTTTTGGAACTATTATACATTTGACTTTTATTAATAGTTCTACATGCACATTTCACACAGTTCTGGAACTATTATACATTTGACCTTTATTAATAGTTCTACATGCACATTTCACAGTTCTGTAACTATTATACATTTGACTTTTATTAATAGTTCTACATGCACATTTCACAGTTCTGGAACTATTATACATTTGACTTGTATTAATAGTTCTGCATGCACATTTCACAATTCAGGAACTATTATACATTTGACTTTTATTAATAGTTCTACATGCACATTTCACATAGTTCTGCAGCTATTATACATTTGACTTTTATTAATAGTATTGCATTCACATTTCACACAGTTCTGTAACTATTATACATTTGACCTTTATTAATAGTTCTACATGCACATTTCACAGTTCTGTAACTATTATACATTTGACTTTTATTAATAGTTCTACATGCACATTTCACAGTTCTGGAACTATTATACATTTGACTTTTATTAACAGTTCTACATGCCCTTTTCACAGTTTTGGAACTATTATACATTTGACTTTTATTAATAGTTCTACATACACATTACACACAGTTCTGGAACTATTATACATTTGACTTTTATTAATTGTTCCACATGCACATTTCACTCACCGTTCAGGAACTATTATACATTTGACTTTTATTAATAGTTCTACATGCACATTTCACACAGTTCTGGAACTATTATACATTTGACTTTTATGAATAGTTCTACATGCACATTTCACACAGTTCTGGAACTATTATACATTTGACTTTTATTAATAGTTCTACATGCACATTTCACAGTTCTGTAACTATTATACATTTGACTTTTATTAATATTTCTACATGCACATTTCACAGTTCTGGAACTATTATACATTTGACTTTTATTAATAGTTCTAGCTGCACATTTCACACAGTTCTGGAGCTTTTATACATTTGAGTTTTATTAATAGTTCTACATGCACAGTTCACACAGTTCTGGAACTATTATACATTTGACTTTTATTAATCGTTCTACATGCACATTTCACAGTTCTGGAACTATTATACATTTGACTTGTATTAATAGTTCTGCATGCACATTTCACAATTCAGGAACTATTATACATTTGACTTTTATTAATAGTTCTACATGCACATTTCACATAGTTCTGCAGCTATTATACATTTGACTTTTATTAATAGTATTGCATTCACATTTCACACAGTTCCGGAATTATTATACATTTGACTTTTAATTAATAGTTCTACATGCACATTTTACAGTTCTCGAACTATTATACATTTGACTTTTATTAATAGTTCTACATGCACATTTCACAGTTCTTGAACTATGATACATTTGACTTTTATTAATGGTTCTCGATGCACATTTCACAGTTCTGGAACTATTATAAATTTGAGTTTTATTAATTGTTCTACATGCACAGTTCACACAGTTCTGGAACTATTACACATTTGACTTTTATTAATAGTTCTACATGCACATTTCACATTTCTGAAACTATTATACATTTGACTTTTAATAATAGTTCTACATGCACATTTCACAGTTCCGGAACTATTATACATTTGACTTTTATTAAGAGTTCTACATGCACATTTCACAGTTCTGGAACTATTATACATTTGACTTTTATTAATAGTTCTACATGCACATTTCACAGTTCTGGAACTATTATACATTTGACTTTTATCAAAAGTTCTACATGAACATTTCACAGTTTTGGAACTATTATACATTTGACTTTTATTAATAGTTCTACATACACATTACACACAGTTCTGGAACTATTATACATTTGACTTTTATTAATTGTTCCACATGCACATTTCACTTACCGTTCAGGAACTATTATACATTTGACTTTTATTAATAGTTCTACATGCACATTTCACAATTCTAGAACTATTATATATTGGACTGTTATTAATAGTTCTACCTGCACATTTCACACAGTTCTGGAACTATTATACATTTGACCTTTATTAATAGTTTTACATGCACATTTCACACAGTTCTGGAACTATTATACATTTGACTTTTATTAATACTTCTACATGCACATTTCATACTTTTGGAACTATTTTACATTTGACTTTTATTAATAGTTCTACATGTACATTTCACACAGTTCTGGAACTATTATACATTTGACTTTTATTAATAGTTCTACATTCACATTTCACACAGTTCTGGAACTAGTGTACATTTGACTTTTATTAATAGTTCTACATGCACATTTCACACAGTTCCATAACTATTATACATTTGACTTTTATTAATAGTTCTACATGCACTTTTCTCAGTTCTGGAACTATTGCACATTTGACTTTTATTAATAGTTCCAAATGCATATTTCACAGTTCAGGAACTATTATACATTTGAGTTTAATTAATAGTTCTACATGCACATTTCACAGTACTGGAACTAATATACATTTAACTTTTGTAAATAGTTCTACATGGACATCTCACACCGTTCTGGAACTATTATACATTTGACTTTTATTAATAGTTCTACATTAACATTTCACACAGTTGTGGTACTATTATACATTTTACTTTTATTAATAGTTCTACAAGCACATTTCACACAGTTCTGGAACTATTATACATTTGACTTTTATTAATTGTTCTACATGCACATGTCACAGTTATGGAACTATTATACATTTGACTTTTTTATTAATAGTTCTACATACACATTTCACACAGTTCTGGAACAATTATACATTTGACTTTTATTAATAGTTCTAAATGAACATTTCACACAGTTCTGGAACTATTATACATTTGACTTTTTCTAATAGTTATACATGAACATTTCACACAGTTCTGGAACTATTATACATTTGACTATTATTAATAGTTCTACATGCACATTTCACACAGTTCTGGAACTATTATACATTTAACTTTTATTAACAGTTCTACATGGATATCTCACACCGTTCTGGAACTATTATACATTTGACTTTTATTACTAGTTCTACATTAACATTTCACACAGTTATGGTACTATTATACATTATACTTTTATCAATAGTTCTACATGCACATTTCACAGTTACGGAACTGTTATATATTTGACTTTTATTAATTGTTCTACATGCACATTTCACAGTTCTAGAACTATTATACATTTGACTTTTATTAATAGTTCTACATGCACATTTCACACAGTTCTGGAACTATTATACATTTGACTTTTATTAATAGTTCTACATGCACATTTCACATTTTTGGAACTATTATACATTTGACTTTTATTAATAGTTCTACATGCACATTTCACAGTTCTGGAACTATTATACATTTGACTTTTATTAACGGTTCTACATGCACATTTCCCAGTTTTGGAACTATTATACATTTGACTTTTATTAATAGTTCTACAAACACATTACACACAGTTCTGGAACTATTATACATTTGACTTTTATTAATTGTTCCACATGCAGATTTCACACACCGTTCTGGAACTATTAAACATTTGACTTTTATTAATAGTTCTACATGCACATTTCACACAGTTCCGGAATAATTATACATTTGACTTTTAATTAATAGTTCTACATGCACATTTTACAGTTCTCGAAATATTATACATTTGACTTTTATTAATAGTTCAACATGCACATTTTACAGTTCTGGAACTATTATACATTTGACTTGTATTAATAGTTCTGCATGCACATTTCTCAATTCAGGAACTATTATACATTTGACTTTTATTAATAGTTTTACATGCACATTTCACAGTTTTGGAACTATTATACATTTGACTTGTATTAATAGTTCTGTATGCACATTTCTCAATTCAGGAACTATTATACATTTGACTTTTATTAATAGTTCTACATGCACATTTCACAAAGTTCTGCAGCTATTATACATTTGACTTTTATTAATAGTTCTTCATTCACATTTCACACAGTTCCGGAATTATTATACATTTGACTTTTATTAATAGTTCTACATGCACATTTCACAGTTCTGGAACTATGATACATTTGACTTTTATTAATAGTTCTAGATGCACATTTCACACAGTTCTGGAACTATTATACATTTGAGTTTTATTAATAGTTCTACATGCACATTTCACAGTTCTAGAACTATTATACATTTCACTTTTATTAATAGTTCTGCCTGAACATTTCACACAGTTCTGGAACTATTATACATTTGAATTGTATTAATAGTTCTACATACACATTGCACATTTTTGGAACTATTATACATTTGACTTTTATTAATAGTTCTACATGCACATTTCACACAGTTCTGGAACTATTATACATTTGACTTTTATTAATAGTTCTACATGCACATTTCACAGTTCTGTTACTATTATACATTTGACTTTTATTAATAGTTCTACATGCACATTTCACAGTTCTGGAACTATTATACATTTGACTTTTATTAACAGTTCTACATGCCCTTTTCACAGTTTTGGAACTATTATACATTTGACTTTTATTAATAGTTCTGCATACACATTACACACAGTTCTGGAACAATTATACATTTGACTTTTATTAATTGTTCTACATGCACATTTCACTCACCGTTCAGGAACTATTATACATTTGACTTTTATTAATAGTTCTACCTGCATATTTCACAGTTCTAGAACTATTATATATTTGACTGTTATTAATAGTTCTACCTGCACATTTCACACAGTTCTGGAACTATTATACATTTGACCTTTATTAATAGTTCTACATGCACATTTCACACAGTTCTGGAACTATTATACATTTGAATTTTGTTAATTCTTCTACATGCTCATTTCACACTTTTGGAACTATTTTACATTTGACTTTTATTAACAGTTCTACATGTACATTTCACACAGTTCTGGAACTATTATACATTTGACTTTTATTAAGAGTTCTACATTCACATTTCACACAGTTCTGGAACTAGTGTACATTTGACTTTTATTAATAGTTCTACATGGACATTTCACACAGTTCTGGAAATATTATACATTTGACTTTTATTAATAGTCCTACATGCACATTTCACACAGTTCTGGAGCTATTATATATTTGAGTTTTATTAATAGTTCTACATGCACAGTTCACACAGTTCTGGAACTATTATACATTTGACTTTTATTAATCGTTCTACATGCACATTTCACAGTTCTGGAACTATTATACATTTGACTTGTATTAATAGTTCTGCATGCACATTTCACAATTCAGGAACTATTATACATTTGACTTTTATTAATAGTTCTTAATTAACATTTCACACAGTTCTGGAACTATCATACATTTTACTTTTATTTATAGATCTAAATGGACATCTCACACACCGTTCTGGAACTATTATACATTTGACTTTTATTAATAGTTCTACATGCACATTTCACACAGTTCTGGAACTATTATACATTTGACTTTTATTAATAGTTCAACATGCACATTTCACAGTTTTGGAACTATTATACATTTGACTTTTATTAATAGTACTACATGCACATTTAACAGTTTTGGAACTATTATACATTTGACTTTTATTAATAGTTCTACTTGCACATTTCACTCAGTTATGGAACTATTATACATTTGACTTTTCTTAATACTTCTACATGCACATTTCACACAGTTCTGGAACTATTATAGATTTGACTTTTATTAATTGTTCCACATGCACATTTCACACACCCTTCTGGAACTATTATACATTTGACTTTTATTAATAGTTCTACATGCACATTTCACAGTTCTAGAACTATTATACATTTGACTGTTATTAACAGTTCTACCTGCACATTGCACACCGTTCTGGAACTATTACACATTTGACTTTTATTAATAGTTCTACCTGCACATTTCACACAGCTCTGAAACTAGTGTAAATTTGACTTTTATTGATAGTTCTACATGCACATTTCACACAGTTCTGGAACTATTATACATTTGACTTTTATTAATAATTTTACATGAACATTTCACACAGTTCTGGAACTATTATACATTTGACTTTTATTAATAGTTCTACATGCACATTTCACATAGTTCTGCAGCTATTATACATTTGACTTTTATTAATAGTTCTGCATTCACATTTCAAACAGTTCCGGAATTATTATACATTTGACTTTTAATTAATAGTTCTACATGCACATTTTACAGTTCTCGAACTATTATACATTTGACTTTTATTAATAGTTCTACATTCACATTTCACAGTTCTGGAACTATGATACATTTTACTTTTATTAATAGTTCTGCATGCACATTTCACAGTTCTGGAACAATTATACATTTAACTTTTATTAATAGTTCTACATGCACAGTTCACCCATTTCTGGAACTATTATACATTTGACTTTTATTAATAGTTCTACATGCACATTTCACATTTCTGGAACTATTATACATTTGACTTTTAATAATAGTTCTACATGCAGATTACACAGTTCCGGAACTATTTCACATTTGACTTTTATTAAGAGTTCTACATGCACATTTCACAGTTCTGGAACTATTATACATTTGACTTTTATTAATAGTTCTACATGCACATTTCACAGTTCTGGAACTATTATACATTTCACTTTTATTAATAGTTCTACCTGAACATTTCACACAGTTCTGGAACTATTATACATTTGACATGTATTAATAGTTCTACATACACATTGCACATTTTTGGAACTATTATACATTTGACTTTTATTAATAGTTCTACATGCACATTTCACACAGTTCTGGAACTATTATACATTTGACTTTTATTAATAGTTCTACATGCACATTTCACAGTTCTGTAACTATTATACATTTGACTTTTATTAATAGTTCTACATGCACATTTCACAGTTCTGGAACTATTATACATTTGACTTTTATTAACAGTTCTACATGCCCTTTTCACAGTTTTGGAACTATTATACATTTGACTTTTATTAATAGTTTTACATACACATTACACACAGTTCTGGAACTATTATACATTTGACTTTTATTAATTGTTCCACATGCACATTTCACTCACCGTTCAGGAACTATTATACATTTGACTTTTATTAATAGTTCTACATGCACATTTCACAATTCTAGAACTATTATATATTTGACTGTTATTAATAGTTCTACCTGCACATTTCACACAGTTCTGGAACTATTATACATTTGACCTTTATTAATAGTTCTACATGCACATTTCACACAGTTCTGGAACTATTGTACATTTGACTTTTATTAATACTTCTACATGCACATTTCATACTTTTGGAACTATTTAACATTTGACTTTTATTAATAGTTCTACATATACATTTCACACAGTTCTGGAACTATTATACATTTGACTTTTATTAATAGTTCTACATTCACATTTCACACAGTTCTGGAACTAGAGTACATTTGACTTTTATTAATAGTTCTACATGCACATTTCACACAATTCTGGAACTATTATACATTTGACTTTTATTAATAGTTTTACATGCACATTTCACACAGTTCTGGAGCTATAATACATTTGAGTTTTATTAATAGTTCTACATGCACAGTTCACACAGTTCTGGAACTATGATACATTTGACTTTTATTAATAGTTCTAGATGCACATTTCACATTTCCATAACTATTATACATTTGAGTTTTATTAATAGTTCTACATGCACAGTTCACCCATTTCTGGAACTATTATACATTTGACTTTTATTAATAGTTCTACATGCACATTTCACATTTCTGGAACTATTATACATTTGACTTTTAATAATAGTTCTACATGCATATTACACAGTTCCGGAACTATTTCACCTTTGACTTTTATTAAGAGTTCTACATGCACATTTCACAGCTCTGGAACTATTATACATTTGATTTTATTAATAGTTCTACATGCACATTTCACAGTTCTAGAACTATTATACATTTGACTTTTATTAATAGTTCTACCTGAACATTTCACACAGTTCTGGAGCTATTATACATTTGACTTGTATTAATAGTTCTACATACACATTGCACATTTTTGGAACTATTATACATTTGACTTTTATTAATAGTTCTACATGCACATTTCACACAGTTCTGGAACTATTATACATTTGACTTTTATTAATAGTTCAACATGCACATTTCACAGTTCTGTAACTATTATACATTTGACTTTTATTAATAGTTCTACATGCACATTTGACAGTTTTGGAACTATTATTCATTTGACTTTTATTAATAGTTCTACATACACATTACACACAGTTCTGGAACTATTATACATTTGACTTTTATTAATTGTTCCACATGCACATTTCACACACCGTTCTTGAACTATTATACATTTGACTTTTATTAATACTTCTACATGCACATTTCACAGTTCTAGAACTATTATATATTTGACTCTTATTAATAGTTCAACCTGCACATTTCACACAGTTCTGGAACTATTATACATTTGACCTTTATTAATAGTTCTACATGCACATTTCACACAGTTCTGGAACTATAATACATTTGACTTTTATTAATACTTCTACATGCACATTTCACAGTTTTGGAACTATTAAACATTTGACTTTATTAATAGTTCTACATGTACATTTCACACAGTTCTGGAACTATTTTACATTTGACTTTTATTAATAGTTCTACATTCACATTTCACACAGTTCTGGAACTAGTGTACATTTGACTTTTATTAATAGTTCTACATGCACATTTTGCACAGTTGTGGAACTATTATACATTTGACTTTTATTAATAGTTCTACATGCACATTTCACACAGTTCTGGAACTATTATACATTTGAGTTTTATTAATAGTTCTACATGCACAGTTCACACAGTTCTGGAACTTTTATACATTTGTCTTTTATTAATCGTTCTACATGCACATTTCACAGTTCTGGAACTATTATACATTTGACTTGTACTAATAGTTCTGCATGCACATTTCACAATTCAGGAACTATTATACATTTGACTTTTATTAATAGTTCTAAATTAACATTTCACACAGTTCTGGAACTATCATACATTTTACTTTTATTTATAGATCTAAATGGACATCTCACACATTTCTGGAACTATTATACATTTGACTTTTATTAACAGTTCTACATACACATTTCACAATTCAGGAACTATTATACATTTGACTTTTATTAATAGTTCTACATGCACATTTCACACAGTTCTGGGACTATTATACATTTGACTTTTATTAATCGTTCTACATGCACATTTCACAGTTCTGGAACTCTTATACATTTGACTTGTATTAATAGTTCTACATGCACTTTTCTCAGTTCTGGAACTATTGCACATTTGACTTTTATTAATAGTTCCAAATGCATATTTCACAGTTCTGGAACTATTATACATTTGATTTTTATTAATAGTTCTACATGCACATTTCACAGTTCTGGAACTATTATACATTTAACTTTTATTAATAGTTCTACATGGACATCTCACACCGTTCTGGAACTATTATACATTTGACTTTTATTAATAGTTCTACATTAACATTTCACACAGTTGTGGTACTATTATACATTTTACTTTTATTAATAGTTTTACAAGCACATTTCACACAGTTCTGGAACTATTATACATTTGACTTTTATTAATTGTTCTACATGCACATTTCACAGTTATGGTACTATTATACATTTGACTTTTATTAATAGTTCTAAATGAACATTTCACACAGTTCTGGAACTATTATTCATTTGACTTTTTTTAATAGTTATACATGAACATTTCACACAGTTCTGGAACTATTATACATTTGACTATTAATAATAGTTCTACATGCACATTTCACACAATTCTGGAACTATTATACATTTAACTTTTATTAATAGTTCTACATGGATATCTCACACCGTTCTGGAACTATTATACATTTGACTTTTATTACTAGTTCCACATTAACATTTCACACAGTTATTGTACTATTATACATTATACTTTTATTAATAGTTCTACATGCACATTTCACAAAGTTCTTGAACTAACATACATTTGACTTTTATTAATAGTTCTACATGCACATTTCAGAGTTACGGAACTGTTATACATTTGACTTTTATTAAGAGTTCTATATGCACATTTCACAGTTCTGGAACTATTATACATTTGACTTTTATTAATAGTTCTACATGCACATTTCACAGTTCTGGAACTATTATATATTTGACTTTTATTAATAGTTCTACATGCACATTTCACAGTTCTACAACTATTATACATTTGACTTTTATTAATAGTTCTACATGCACATTTCACACAGTTCTGGAACTATTATACATTTGACTTTTATTAATAGTTCTACATGCACATTTCACTGTGCTAGAACTATTATACATTTGACTTTTTTTAATTGTTCTACCTGAACATTTCACACAGTTCTGGAACTATTATACATTTGACTTTTATTAATAGTTTTACATGCACATTTCACACAGTTCTGGAACTATTATACATTTGACTTTTATTAAGAGTTCTACATGCACATTTCACAGTTCTGGAACTATTATACATTTGACTTTTATTAACAGTTCTACATGCACTTGTCACAGTTTTGGAACTATTATACATTTGACTTTAATTAATAGTTCTACAAACACATTACACACAGTTCTGGAACTATTATGCATTTGACTTTTATTAATTGTTCCACATGCAGATTTCACACACCGTTCTGGAACTATTAAACATTTGACTTTTACTAATAGTTCAACATGCACATTTCACTCAGTTCCGGAATAATTATACATTTGACTTTTAATTAATAGTTCTACATGCACATTTTACAGTTCTCGAACTATTATACATTTGACTTTTATTAATAGTCCTACATGCACATTTCACAGTTCTGGAACTATGATACATTTGACTTTTATTAATAGTTCTAGATGCACATTTCAAAGTTCTGGAACTATTATACATTTGAGTTTTATTAATAGTTCTACATTCACAGTTCACACATTTCTGGAACTATTATACATTTGACTTTTATTAATAGTTCTACATGCACATTTCACATTTCTGGAACTATTATACATTTGACTTTTAATAATAGTTCTACATGCACATTTCACAGTTCCGGAAATATTATACATTTGACTTTTATTAAGAGTTCTACATGCACATTTCACAGTTCTGGAACTCTTATACATTTGACTTTTATTAATAGTTCTACATGCACATTTCACAGTTCTAGAACTATTATACATTTGACTTTTATTAATAGTTCTACCTGAACATTTCACACAGTTCTGGAACTATTATACATTTGACTTGTATTAATAGTTCTACATACACATTGCACATTTTTGGAACTATTATACATTTGACTTTTATTAATAGTTCTACATGCACATTTCACACAGTTCTGGAACTATTATACATTTGACTTTTATTAATAGTTCTACATGCACATTTCACAGTTCAGGAACTATTATACATTTGACTTTTATTAACAGTTCTACCTGCACATTTCACAGTTTTGGAAGTATTATACATTTGACTTTTATTAATAGTTCTACATACACATTACACACAGTTCTGGAACTATTATACATTTGACTTTTATTAATTGTTCCACATGCACATTTCACACACCGTTTTGGAACTATTATACATTTGACTTTTCTTAATAGTTCTACATGCACATTTTAACAGTTTAATAACTATTATACATTTGACTGTTATTAACAGTTCTACCTGCACATTTCACACAGTTCTGGAACTATTATACATTTGACCTTTATTAATAGTTCTCCCTGCACATTTCACACAGTTCTGGAACTATTATACATTTGACTTTTATTAATAGTTCTACATGCACATTTCACAGTTTTGGAACTATTATACATTTGACTTTTATTAATAGTTCTACATGCACATTTCACACAGTTCTGGAACTATTATACATTTGACTTTTATTAATAGTTCTACATGCACATTTCACACAGTTCTGGAACTATTATACATTTGACTTTTATTAATAGTTCAACATGCATATTTCACAGTTCTGGAACTATTATACATTTGACTTTTATTAATCGTTCTAAATGCACATTTCACAGTTCTGGAACTATTATACATTTGACTTGTATTAATAGTTCTGCATGCACATTTCACAATTCAGGAACTATTATACATTTGACTTTTATTAATAGTTCTAAATTAACATTTCACACAGTTCTGGAACAATCATACATTTTACTTTTATTTATAGATCTAAATGGACATCTCACACATTTCTGGAACTATTATAAATTTGACATTTATTAATAGTTCTAAATACACATTTCACTTTTTTGGAACTATTATACATTTGACTTTTATTAAAAGTTCTACATGCACATTTCACACAGTTCTGGAACTTTTATACATTTGACTTTTGTTAATAGTTCTACATGCAGATTTCACAGTTCTGGAACTATTATACATTTGACTTTTATTAATAGTACTACATGCACATTTCACAGTTCTGGAACTATTATACTTTTGACTTTTATTAACAGTTCTACATGCACTTTTCACAGTTTGGAACTATTATACATTTGACTTTTATTAATAGTTCTACATGCAGATTTGACAGTTTTGGAACTATTATACATTTGACTTTTATTAATAGTTCTATTTGCACATTTCACACAGTTATGGAACTATTATAGATTTGACTTTTGTTAATAGTTCTACATGCACATTTCACACAGTTTTGGAACTAGTGTACATTTGACTTTTATTAATAGTTCTACATGCACATTTCACACTGTTCTGGAAATTTTATACATTTGACTTTTATTAATAGTTCTACATGCACATTTCACACAGTTCTGGAACTATTTTACATTTGACTTTTGTTAATAGTTCTACATGCACATTTCACAGATCTGGAACTGTTATACATTTGACTTTTATTAATAGTTCTGCATGCACATTTCACAGTTCAGGATCTATTATACATTTGACTTGTTTTAATAGTACTACATGCACATTTCACAGTTTTGTAACTCTTATACATTTGACTTCTATTAATAGTTCTTCATGGACATTTCCCACAGTTCTGTAATTATTATACATTTGACTTTTATTAATAGTTCGACATGCACATTTCACACAGTTCTGGAACTATTATACATTTGACTTTTGTTAATAGTTCTACCTGGAGATCTCACACAGTTCTGGAACTATTATACATTTGACTTTTATTAATAGTTCTACATTAACATTACACACAGTTCTGGAACTATGATACATTTTGCTTTTATTAGTAGCTCTACATGGACATCTCAAACAGTTCTGGAACTGTTATACATTTGACTTTTATTAATATTTCTACATGCACATTTCACAGTTCTGGAACTATTATACATTTGACTTTTATTATTTGTTCTACATGCACATTTCACAGTTATGGAACTATTATACATTTGACTTTTATTAATTGTTCTACATGCACATTTCACAGTTCTGGAACTATTATATATTTGACTTTTATTAATA
The DNA here is from genome assembly GCA_029339505.1 of Unio delphinus. NCBI lineage: Eukaryota > Metazoa > Mollusca > Bivalvia > Unionida > Unionidae > Unio > Unio delphinus. The sequence continues at coordinate 2,757,150 of JAQISU010000103.1, forward strand.
GTTCTACATGCACATTTCAAAAGTTCTGGAACTAGTATACATTTGTTTTTTATTAATAGTTCTACATGCACATTTCACAGTTCTGGAACTATTGAACATTTGACTTTTATTAATAGTTCAACATACACATTTCACACAGTTCTGGAACTATTATACATTTGACTTTTATTAATAGTTCTACATGCACATTTCTCAGTTCTGGAACTATTGCACATTTGACTTTTATTAATAGTTCCAAATGCATATTTCACAGTTCTGGAACTATTATACATTTGACTTTTATTAATAGTTCTACATGCACATTTCACAGTTCTGGATCTATTATACATTTAACTTTTATTAATAGTTCTACATGGACATCTCACACCGTTCTGGAACTATTATACATTTGACTTTTATTAATAGTTCTACATTAACATTTCACACAGTTGTAGTACTATTATACATTTTACTTTTATTAATAGTTCTACAAGCACATTTCACACAGTTCCGGAACTATTATACATTTGACCTTTATTAATTGTTCTACATGCACATTTCACAGTTATGGAACTATTATACATTTGACTTTGTATTAATAGTTCTACATACACATTTCACACAGTTCTGGAACTATTATACATTTGACTTTTATTAATAGTTCTAAATGAACATTTCACACAGTTCTGGAACTATTATACATTTGATTTTTTTTATTAGTTAAACATGAACATTTCACACAGTTCTGAAACTATTATACATTTGACTTTTATTAATAGTTCTACATGCACATTTCACACAATTCTAGAACTATGATATATTTAAATTTTATTAATAGTTCTACATGGATATCTCACACCGTTCTGGAACTGTTATACATTTGACTTTTATTACTAGTTCTCTTTTAACATTTCACACAGTTATGGTACTATTATACATTATACTTTTATTAATAGTTCTACATGCACATTTCACAAAATTCTTGAACTAACATAAATTTGACTTTTATTAATAGTTCTACATGCACATTTCACAGTTACGGAACTGTTATACATTTGACTTTTATTAAGAGTTCTACATGCACATTTCACAGTTCTGGAACTATTATACATTTGACTTTTATTAATAGGTCTACATGCACATTTCACAGGTCTAGAACTATTACATATTTGACTTTTATTAATAGTTCTACATGCACATTTCATAGTTCTAGAACTATTATACATTTGACTTTTATTAATAGATATACATGCACATTTCACACAGTTCTGGAACTATTATACATTTGACTTTTATTAATAGTACTACATGCACATTTCACAGTTCTGGAACTATTATACATTTGACTTTTATTAACAGTTCTACATGCACTTTTCACAGTTTTGGAACTATTATACATTTGACTTTTATTAATAGTTCTACATGCAGATTTAACAGTTTTGGAACTATTATACATTTAACTTTTATTAATAGTTCTACATGCACATTTCACACAGTTATGGAACTATTATACATTTGACTTTTGTTAATAGTTCTACATGCACATTTCACACAGTTTTGGAACTAGTGTACATTTGACTTTTATTAATAGTTCTACATGCACATTTCACACTGTTCTGGAACTTTTATACATTTGACTTATATTAATAGTTCTACATGCACATTTCACACAGTTCTACAACTATTATACATTTGACTTTTGTTAATAGTTCTACATGCAAATTTCACAGATCTGGAACTGTTATACATTTGACTTTTATTAATAGTTCTGCATGCACATTTCACAGTTCAGGAACTATTACACATTTGACTTTTGTTAATAGTTCTACATGCACATTTCACAGTTTTGTAACTCTTATACATTTGACTTTTATTAATAGTTCTACATGGACATTTCCAACAGTTCTGGAATTATTATACATTTGACTTTTATTAATAGTTCGACATGCACATTTCACACAGTTCTGGAACTATTATACATTTGACTTTTGTTAATAGTTCTACCTGGAGATCTCACACAGTTCTGGAACTATTATACATTTGACTTTTATTAATAGTTCTACATTAACATTACACACAGTTCTGGAACTATTATACATTTTCCTTTTATTAGTAGCTCTACATGGACATCTCAGACAGTTCTGGAACTGTTATACATTTGACATTTATTAATATTTCTACATGCACATTTCACAGTTCTGGAACTATTATACATTTGACTTTTATTATTTGTTCTACATGCACATTTCACAGTTATGGAACTATTATACATTTGACTTCTATTAATTGTTCTACATGCACATTTCACAGTTCTGGAACTATTATATATTTCACTTTTATTAATAATTCTACATGCACATTTCAAAAGTTCTGGAACTAGTATACATTTGTTCTTTATTAATAGTTCTACATGCACATTTCACAGTTCTGGAACTATTGCACATTTGACTTTTATTTATAGTTCTTCATACACATTTCACACAGTTCTGGAACTATTATACATTTGACTTTTATTAATAGTTCTACATGCACATTTCTCAGTTCTGTAACTATTGCACATTTGACTTTTATTAATAGTTCCAAATGCATATTTCACAGTTCTGGAACTATTATACATTTGACTTTTATTAATAGTTCTACATGCACATTTCACAGTTCTGGAACTATTATACATTTAACTTTTATTAATAGTTCTACATGGACATCTCACACCGTTCTGGAACTATTATACATTGGACTTTTATCAATAGTTCTACATTAACATTTCACACAGTTGTGGTACTATTATACATTTTACTTTTATTAATAGTTCTACAAGCACATTTCACACAGTTCTGGAACAATTATACATTTGACTTTTATTAATTGTTCTACATGCACATTTCACAGTTATGGAACTATTATACATTTGACGTTTGTATTAATAGTTCTACATACACATTTCACACAGTTCTGCAACTATTATACATTTAACTTTTATTAATAGTTCTAAATGAACATTTCACAGTTCTGGAACTATTATACATTTGATTTGTTTTATTAGTTATACATGAACATTTCACACAGTTCTGGAACTATTATACATTTGACTTCTATTAATAGTTCTACATGCACATTTCACACAATTCTAGAACTATGATACATTAAAATTTTATTAATAGTTCTACATGGATATCTCACACCGTTCTGGAACTGTTATACATTTGACTTTTATTACTAGTTCTACATTAACATTTCACACAGTTATGGTACTATTATACATTATACTTTTATTAATAGTTCTACATGCACATTTCACACAATTCTAGAACTATGATATATTTAAATTTTATTAATAGTTCTACATGGATATCTCACACCGTTCTGGAACTGTTATATATTTGACTTTTATTACTAGTTCTACTTTAACATTTCACACAGTTATGGTACTATTATACATTATACTTTTATTAATAGTTCTACATGCACATTTCACAAAATTCTTGAACTAACATAAATTTGACTTTTATTAATAGTTCTACATGCACATTTCACAGTTACGGAACTGTTATACATTTGACTTTTATTAAGAGTTCTACATGCACATTTCACAGTTCTGGAACTATTATACATTTGACTTTTATTAATAGGTCTACATGCACATTTCACAGGTCTAGAACTATTATATATTTGACTTTTATTAATAGTTCTACATGCACATTTCATAGTTCTAGAACTATTATACATTTGACTTTTATTAATAGATATACATGCACATTTCACACAGTTCTGGAACTATTATACATTTGACTTTTATTAATAGTACTACATGCACATTTCACAGTTCTGGAACTATTATACATTTGACTTTTATTAACAGTTCTACATGCACTTTTCACAGTTTTGGAACTATTATACATTTGACTTTTATTAATAGTTCTACATGCAGATTTAACAGTTTTGGAACTATTATACATTTGACTTTTATTAATAGTTCTACTTGCACATTTCACACAGTTATGGAACTATTATACATTTGACTTTTGTTAATAGTTCTACATGCACATTTCACACAGTTTTGGAACTAGTGTACATTTGACTTTTATTAATAGTTCTACATGCACATTTCACACTGTTCTGGAACTTTTATACATTTGACTTTTATTAATAGTTCTACATGCACATTTCACACAGTTCTACAACTATTATACATTTGACTTTTGTTAATAGTTCTACATGCAAATTTCACAGATCTGGAACTGTTATACATTTGACTTTTATTAATAGTTCTGCATGCACATTTCACAGTTCAGGAACTATTACACATTTGACTTTTGTTAATAGTTCTACATGCACATTTCACAGTTTTGTAACTCTTATACATTTGACTTTTATTAATAGTTCTACATGGACATTTCCAACAGTTCTGGAATTATTATACATTTGACTTTTATTAATAGTTCGACATGCACATTTCACACAGTTCTGGAACTATTATACATTTGACTTTTGTTAATAGTTCTACCTGGAGATCTCACACAGTTCTGGAACTATTATACATTTGACTTTTATTAATAGTTCTACATTAACATTACACACAGTTCTGGAACTATTATACATTTTCCTTTTATTAGTAGCTCTACATGGACATCTCAGACATATCTGGAACTATTATACATTTGACATTTATTAATATTTCTACATGCACATTTCACAGTTCTGGAACTATTATACATTTGACTTTTATTATTTGTTCTACATGCACATTTCACAGTTATGGAACTATTATACATTTGACTTTTATTAATTGTTCTACATGCACATTTCACAGTTCTGGAACTATTATATATTTCACTTTTATTAATAGTTCTACATGCACATTTCAAAAGTTCTGGAACTAGTATACATTTGTTCTTTATTAATAGTTCTACATGCACATTTCACAGTTCTGGAACTATTGCACATTTGACTTTTATTAACAGTTCTACATGCACTTTTCACAGTTTTGGAACTATTATACATTTGACTTTTATTAATAGTTCTACATGCAGATTTAACAGTTTTGGAACTATTATACATTTGACTTTTATTAATAGTTCTACTTGCACATTTCACACAGTTATGGAACTATTATACATTTGACTTTTGTTAATAGTTCTACATGCACATTTCACACAGTTTTGGAACTAGTGTACATTTGACTTTTATTAATAGTTCTACATGCACATTTCACACTGTTCTGGAACTTTTATACATTTGACTTTTATTAATAGTTCTACATGCACATTTCGCACAGTTCTACAACTATTATACATTTGACTTTTGTTAATAGTTCTACATGCAAATTTCACAGATCTGGAACTGTTATACATTTGACTTTTATTAATAGTTCTGCATGCACATTTCACAGTTCAGGAACTATTACACATTTGACTTTTGTTAATAGTTCTACATGCACATTTCACAGTTTTGTAACTCTTATACATTTGACTTTTATTAATAGTTCTACATGGACATTTCCAACAGTTCTGGAATTATTATACATTTGACTTTTATTAATAGTTCGACATGCACATTTCACACAGTTCTGGAACTATTATACATTTGACTTTTGTTAATAGTTCTACCTGGAGATCTCACACAGTTCTGGAACTATTATACATTTGACTTTTATTAATAGTTCTACATTAACATTACACACAGTTCTGGAACTATTATACATTTTCCTTTTATTAGTAGCTCTACATGGACATCTCAGACATATCTGGAACTGTTATACATTTGACATTTATTAATATTTCTACATGCACATTTCACAGTTCTGGAACTATTATACATTTGACTTTTATTATTTGTTCTACATGCACATTTCACAGTTATGGAACTATTATACATTTGACTTTTATTAATTGTTCTACATGCACATTTCACAGTTCTGGAACTATTATATATTTCACTTTTATTAATAGTTCTACATGCACATTTCAAAAGTTCTGGAACTAGTATACATTTGTTCTTTATTAATAGTTCTACATGCACATTTCACAGTTCTGGAACTATTGCACATTTGACTTTTATTTATAGTTCTTCATACACATTTCACACAGTTCTGGAACTATTATACATTTGACTTTTATTAATAGTTCTACATGCACATTTCTCAGTTCTGTAACTATTGCACATTTGACTTTTATTAATAGTTCCAAATGCATATTTCACAGTTCTGGAACTATTATACATTTGACTTTTATTAATAGTTCTACATGCACATTTCACAGTTCTGGAACTATTATACATTTAACTTTTATTAATAGTTCTACATTGACATCTCACACCGTTCTGGAACTATTATACATTTGACTTTTATCAATAGTTCTACATTAACATTTCACACAGTTGTGGTACTATTATACATTTTACTTTTATTAATAGTTCTACAAGCACATTTCACACAGTTCTGGAACAATTATACATTTGACTTTTATTAATTGTTCTACATGCACATTTCACAGATATGGAACTATTATACATTTGACGTTTGTATTAATAGTTCTACATACACATTTCACACAGTTCTGCAACTATTATACATTTAACTTTTATTAATAGTTCTAAATGAACATTTCACAGTTCTGGAACTATTATACATTTGATTTGTTTTATTAGTTATACATGAACATTTCACACAGTTCTGGAACTATTATACATTTGACTTCTATTAATAGTTCTACATGCACATTTCACACAATTCTAGAACTATGATACATTAAAATTTTATTAATAGTTCTACATGGATATCTCACACCGTTCTGGAACTGTTATACATTTGACTTTTATTACTAGTTCTACATTAACATTTCACACAGTTATGGTACTATTATACATTATACTTTTATTAATAGTTCTACATGCACATTTCACAAAATTCTTGAACTAACATACATTTGACTTTTATTAATAGTTCTACATGCACATTTCACAGTTACGGAACTGTTATACATTTGACTTTTTTTAAGAGTTCTACATGCACATTTCACAAAGTTCTGGAACTATTATACATTTGACTTTTATTAATAGGTCTACATGCACATTTCACAGGTCTAGAAGTATTATATATTTGACTTTTATTAATAGTTCTACATGCACATTTCACAGTTCTAGAACTATTATACATTTGACTTTTATTAATAGTTCTACTTGCACATTTCACACAGTTCTGGAACTATTATACATTTGACTTTTATTAATAGTTCTACATGCACATTTCACAGTTCTAGAACTATTATACATTTGACTTTTATTAATAGTTCTACCTGAACATTTCACACAGTTCTGGAACTATTATTCATTTGACATGTATTAATAGTTCTACATACACATTTCACATTTTTGGAACTATTATACATTTGACTTTTATTAATAGTTCTACATGCACATTTCACACAGTTCTGGAACTATTATACATTTGACTTTTATTAATAGTTCTACATGCACATTTCACAGTTTTGGAACTATTATACATTTGACTTCTATTAATAGTTCTACATACACATTACACACAGTTCTGGAGCTATTATACATTTGACTTTTATTAATTGTTCCACATGCATTTCACACACCGTTCTGGAACTATTAAACATTTGATTTTTATTAATAGTTCTACATGCACATTTCACAGTTCTGGAACTATTATACATTTGACTTTTATTAATAGTTCTACATGCAAATTTCACAGTTCTGGAACTATTATACATTTGACTTTTATTAATAGTTCTATATGGACATTTCCCACAGTTCTGGAATTATTATACATTTGACCTTTATTAATAGTTCTACATGCACATTTCACAGTTCTAGAATTATTATACATTTGACTGTTATTAACAGTTCTACCTGCACATTTCACACAGTTCTGGAACTATTATACATTTGACTTTTATTAATAGTTCTATATGGACATTTCCCACAGTTCTGGAATTATTATACATTTGACTTTTATTAATAGTTCTTCATGCACATTTCACACAGTTCTGGAACTATTATACATTTGACTTTTGTTAATAGTCCTACCTGGAGATCTCACACAGTTCTGGAACTATTATACATTTGACTTTTATTAATAGTTCTACATTAACATTACACACAGTTCTGGAACTATTATACATTTTGCTTTTATTAATAGCTCTACATGGACATCTCACACAGTTCTGGAACTGTTATACTTTTGACTTTTATTAATATTTCTACATGCACATTTCACAGTTCTGGAACTATTATACATTTGACTTTTATTAACAGTTCTACATGCACATTTCACAGTTTTGGAACTATTATACATTTGACTTTTATACACATTACACACAGTTCTGGAACTATTATACATTTGACTTTTATTCATTGTTCCACATGCACATTTCACACACCGTTCTGGAACTATTATACATTTGACTTTTATTAATAGTTCTACATGCACATTTCACAGTTCTAGAACTATTATACATTTGACTGTTATTAACAGTTCTACCTGCACATTTCACACATTTCTTTAACTATTATACATTTGACCTTTATTAATATTTCTACCTGCACATTTCACACAGTTCTGGAACTATTATACATTTGACTTTTATTAATAGTTCTACATGCACATTTCACACAGTTCTGGAACTATTATACATTTGACTTTTATTAATAGTTCTACATGCACATTTCCCACAGTTCTGGAACTAGTATACATTTGTTTTTTATTAATAGTTCTTCATGGACATCTCACACAGTTCTGGAACTGTTATACATTTGACTTTTATTAATAGTTCTACATACACATTTCACAGTTCTGGAACTATTATACATTTGACTTTTATTAATAGTTCTACATACACATTTCAAGTGCTGTAACTATTATATATTTGACTTTTGTTAATAGTTCTACATGGACATCTCACACCTTTCTGGAAGTATTGTACATTTGACTTTTATTAATATTTCTACATTAATATTTCACACAGTTATGGTACTATTATACATTTTACTTTCATTAAGAGTTCTACAAGCACATTTCACACAGTTCTGGAACTATTATACATTTGACTTTTATTAATTGTTCTACATGCACATTTTACAGTTATGTAACTATTATACATTTGACTTTTATTAATAGTTCTACATACACATTTCACACAGTTCTGCAACTAACATACATTTGACTTTTATTAATAGTTCTACATGCACATTTCACAGTTACGGAACTGTTATACATTTGACTTTTGTTAATAGTTATACATTAACATTTCACACAGTTCTGGAACTATTATACATTTGACTTTTATTAATAGTTCTACATGCACATTTCACACAGTTCTGGAACTATTATACATTTAACTTTTGTTAATAGTTCTACCTGGAGATCTCACACAGTTCTGGAACTATTATACATTTGACTTTTATTAATAGTTCTACATTAACATTACACACAGTTCTGGAACTATTATACATTTTGCTTTTATTAATAGCTCTACATGGACATCTCACACAGTTCTGGAACTGTTATACATTTGACTTTTACCAAGAAGATGTATGTATGTATGTATGTATGTATGTATGTATGTATGTATGTATGTATGTATGTATGTATGTATGTATGTATGCATGCATGCATGCATGCATGCATGCATGCATGCATGCATGCATGTATGTATGTATGTATGTATGTATGTATGTATGCATGTATGTATGTATGTATGTATGTATGTCAAGAACTGCCACAACCAATCCACTAGGACACTTCAATGAAGCTGGTGTCAATGACTACTACTACCAATCCACTGGAACATTTCATGGAAGTTGGTGTCAATCATCAATTGTACGCTCCAGAGATGAATACATATAAGCTGACTCATCACTGAAACAAAAGAACATGCCACAAAGAACCAATATTCTGGCATAATTGCTTTGTATTTTTTACCAATAATTCTGATTTATCATATGCTTTTGTGTGGAGAAACAATAAGAGATTAGAATGTGACTATATTACTTATGTAAGTAATGCGAGAAATGCATTTTAAACTACTGACCTATCTGTGATGTAGAGAAAAATGATACAAAGATTACTGAAGAAATACAAGTTTACCTGTCTATGATATAGAGAAAAATTATACAAAGATTACTCAAACTATACAAGTTGCAATACTGAATCTTGGAATTTATGGCTCAGTACATGTGACTGTGCTTATAACTACACATGAATTTGCTTACAAGTACATGTAAATGTACTTAAAAGTACACGTGAATTGTTACAAGTACATGTATTTTGCTTACAAGTACATGTGAGTGTCTTTACAAGTACATGAGTGTCTTTACAAGTACATGAGTGTACTTACAAGTGAAGGTGAATGTGCATACAAATTACAAGTAAGTGTCCGTACAAGTATATGTGAGTGTCCTCACAAGTACTTGTGAGCTTGCTTATAAGTACCTGTCAGTGTGCTTACAAATACATGGGAGTTTTCTTGCAAGTATACATGAGTGTCCTTATACATACATGTCAGTGTGCTTGCAAATACATGGGAGTTTTCTTACAAGTATACATGATTGTCCTTTCAAGTACATGACAGTGTGACTACAAATATATGTGAGTGTGACTACAAATACATGTCAGTGTGCTTACAAATACATGTCAATGTGAATATAAATACATGTGAGTGTCCTTACACATACATGTCAGTTTGAATAGAAATACATGTCAGTGTGAATACTAATACATGTGAGTGTCCTTAAACATACATGTCAGTGTGAATAGAAATATATGTCAGTGTGCTGACAAATGTCACTGTGACTACAAATACATGTGAGTGTGCTTACAAATACATGTCAGTGTGAATACAAATATACATCAGTGTGAATACAAATACATATGTGAGTGGCATGACAAGTACATGTGAGTTTCCTAACAAGTATATGGGAGTTTCCTTACAAATAATCATGGTGTTCTTAAAAATACATGTCAGTGTCAATACAAATACATGTAGGTGTCCTTACAAGTACATGTCAGTGTCAATACAAATACATGTGAGTGTTCTTACAAGTGCACATATTCCAGCATTATCTTTACTAGGATTACACCAACAGCGGAATGTAGAGTCTGAGAATGTTATATAACTAACTGATTAAAAGATGTTTTAGTTTCCTTTATTTGCATCAGTGTGTATTACTTGCATCAGTGTCCTTAATTTGCATCAGTGTGTATTACCTGCACCAATGTCCATTTCTTGCATCAGTGTCCTTTACTTGCATCAGTTTGTTCTTGATGCAGTGTGTTTATGTGGACCTGAACATGGGTAATTATTATATGCACTGTGTGTATAATGGACCTGAACATGGGTATTTATTGAATTCCTAGTTTGTGTATAATGGACCTGAACATGGGTATTTATTGAATTCCTAGTGTGTTTATAATGGAACTGAACATGGGTATTTATTGAATTCCTAGTTTGTGTATAATGGAACTGAACATGGGTATTTATTGAATTCCTAGTGTGTGTATAATGGACCTGAACATGAGTAATTATTGAAATCCTAGTGTGTATAATGGACCTGAACATGAGTAATTATTGAAATCCTAGTGTGTATAATGGACCTGAACATGAGTAATTATTGAAATCCTAGTGTGTATAATGGACCTGAACATGAGTAATTATTGAAATCCTAGTGTGTATAATGGACCTGAACATGGGTAATTATTGAATTCCGAGTGTGTATAATGGGCCTGAACATGGGTATTTATTGAATTCCTAGTGTGTGTATAATGAACCTGAACATGAGTAATTATTGAAATCCTAGTGTGTATAATGGACCTGAACATGGGTAATTATTGAATTCCTAGTGTGTGTATAATGTAACTGAACTTGGGTAGCTATTGAATTCCGAGTGTGTATAATGGACCTGAACATGGGTAATTTTTTAATTGCGGGTGTGTATAATAGACCTGAACATGGGTATTTATTGAAATCCCAGTGTGTTCATAATGGAACTGAACATGAGTATCTTTTGAATTCCTAGTGTGTGAATAATGGAACTGAACATGGGTAATTATTGAATTCCGAGTGTGTATAATGGACCTGAACATGGGTATTTATTGAATTCCTATTGTGTGTATAATGAACCTGAACATGGGTAATTATTGAATTCCTAGTGTGTATTATGGACCTGAACATGGGTAATTATTGAATTCCTAGTATGTATAATGGACCTGAACATGGGTAGCTATTGAATTCCGAGTGTGTATAATGGACCTGAACTTGGGTAATTATTTAATTCCGGGTGTGTATAATGGACCTGAACATGGGTAGCAGCAGAGAGGGTGAACCTCACAACTTTCCGAGCGTCGATTCGGAAATCTGAGGCTTCCACCAAATAGTAAAAAAAATGGCGTCTATTCGATAAAATAAGATTTCCTTATATACGCCAACGTCGTTGTCATCCACCCTCTCTGCTGCTAGTGATTTCATCACTGGGTTAACAAAAAATAATAAATGATTTCAACCAAATATTTGATCGAGTCTTTAGGACGAAAATCATTTGAAATTGCAAAGCAATTTAGGATTTTACAAACAAACTAATCGCTAACACCTCTTCTTGTAAATCAATCAGATTATTTGACTGGTCGGTGAGTTTGAAATTAATTCTCGTTAACGAATTATTATGGCATCGCATGTAGACAGGATTAATTGGGTTTTCAATAATTAGGAATCCTGGAGGAGCTGTTGGTGCAAACGAATAAAGAATATATCCCTGCTGAGCTTGATTTGATTGCTCTAGATTAATTTGATAGCTTCCTTCAATTGCATCACATACTAAATTGAGCGCAATCACCGTTGAAATATTCACATTATGAGGGGCAATATGCCTACCACCACCATCTGGATCATTATTATACCTGAAGAGGACAGCTGAATCTGATTTTTGTAGCGCCTTGATATCGGTTTTAACAATTCTTGCTAGTTCATCAGCGTTGTATTTGGGAAACTTGAAATTACGCAGATTGTCTTCTGTGATATTGTAATCGGTTAAGAATCGTTGTTTATTGTCGCTGTTGTCATTAATTATTGTTTGAATAATTAGTTCATAGATATATTTCATGTCCGATATAAGCTGATTTATTATTTCAACGTGTTTTTGCGATTTTGTTTTCCGTAGTTGTTCTAGTTGTGTGTCATATAATTGTTTAATCTCATTAAAATAACCACGGACGTCAGTTAGCGTAAATGAAATAGTAACAGATGAGTCGGTTGTTCTTTTAATGATAAAATCCCATTGCAATGTTTCTTTGTTGGTAAATATAAATCTATCGGCGATTCTTCCTTTTCTTATATCAGATAAATTATCTCGATAACTGGGATTGATTTCATGATATGATTGTATGTCCGTGGTTAAGTCGGTGGCGGATTTTTCCGGTGGTTTTTCAGGCCATCCTAACACTGTTCTTAACGAGCTGTTATATATATCTACAATGTATCCCTCTGTGCTTATTTCGATCGACGACGAGAGCGTCGGTTGATGAAGATTAATAGCTATTTTTGATTCTTTTCCAGTGATTGATTTTATTCTACGCTGAATTTCAGCATTGATTTGCTTAATTTGGTACGACCCAGTTGGTAACGAAACTGTTTCCCACTCTGGAGTACCATCGGGTTTATTCTTATACGAGAACACCAGTGTGTTATTGGGTTGCTGACCATTAAATGCAACCGATCTGATATTAGGCCAACTGTGATACACTCGTAGTTTTGCTAGCGCTATCTCCTTCACTGGGACCGGAGAGGGGAAATTCACACTGAATTCTGGATTCGTTGATGTTATTGATATCATACTCGTTTGTACTGGGTTCGTGTTCTCCACTATTCGTTGAAGTAATTCCATCGGTGTCGTCATCGTTGCTATACTCATGATTTATTTCTAATTTTGGTATCGAGGAATCATAAATACTGACCATCACTGAGAACTCACAATCTGGTAATGTTGATATTATTGAGATCATTTTTTGTTTTTTTGGGTTCGTGTTTTCTGATTCCATCGGTGTTGTCATTGTTATTATATTCATGTTGTCGCTCTAATTTCGATATCGCGGAATCAAAAATACTGACCATCGCTGAGAATTCACTATCTGATATAATCGTATTATCGAGTGACGACGATATCATCAATGATAATTGCGAGTATGCGGTTGATGCAATATGAAATTGAAGTAAGTAATTCTGCAGTTTACTCTGGCTGCATGATGATATCTTTTTTGCTATCCCGGTTAATATACCCCCGATTGTAGCCACCGCAGAAATGCAAATTGGAACTACGACCGGGGCAATCATTGTAACCGATGCAAGTATTATTCCGGCACCAGTGAGAACGCTTGACACCGAGTAGATAGTAACATCAATTGCGGTGATTCTTCGTCGGTATTTTTTTATTTTTATTTGATACTCCTCAGTGAGGGTTTTGAGTCTATTCTGAAATTCTCTGACCTGATCATAGCGACATTGCGTCGATGACAAAGTCATTGTTGTTATTTTAAATCCGCTAGTGTTTTCAATTATTTGTCATCGTTAGCGGGAATTGCTAGTACTTCAGTCGGAAAAATGAGCTACGAGTTCTAAACACCAGGCTATTTTTGATCTAATGGTGGAGCTATCAACCGCGACGACATTAAAGTTTTTTTTGCGACCATCCATAATTAACGTCGCGGTGCCACCAGAGTAGGTTTTACCGTCCGCGATCATATTAAATTGATCGATAGAGATCCACGTTAGCCTGTAGATACCATCGACCCATGTTGGCTTGTAGTCAGGGCCCACTATGCCGGGGAGACCCAAGATACCGATGGATAATGTAGTATAACCGTCTCTTATCCAATCCATGGTTCCATGATTAACCGTATACACGATATTTTTAACGCCCGTGTAGTGATGTGGAATCTTTACCTTTTCAGATATTCTTTTCAGGTTAAAAAGATCGTCGAAAATATCGAGATAATTTACCCTGATTTTGGTAGGATCTATTGTTTTTCCACTCTCCTCCCTGTTAGAGAAGAATAATGAAACCAGAAGGTCTTCAACTTTAAGCTCTGCTTGGGTTTTAATATGGTTGTCGATGTTAGAAAATTTCGTCGTGATATCTTGGAGGCTACTGCCCTCAAAGAACTTATTAACAATATCGCTGGTGTGCTTTTGTTTGTCAATAGCGCTTTTAATTTCCGCGAGAGTCATGCCTGTCAACGATGTGGTTTCAGACACAGGTGTTCTCCCTAAAAATTTATCCACGATGGTATTAAGTGTTGTTTGTCTCACCATAAACATATTAATATCTTTGAGAGTCATTGTAGATGTAGCCGGGACACCAAAGAAATTATTAGCGATGTAGGCATTGTGAGTGTGCTTGCCGATAAACTCACTGATTTCAGCGAGAGTCATGCCAGCCACAAGCGGGGTTCCAAAGAACCTACCAACAATGTCGTTTGTGAGTTTTTGATCTTCGCTTACTTTAAAAATCTCGAGATAATTTGCCTTGATTTCTGAAGCAGTCATCATCCTTCCAGCTTCCTTGTTAGCGAAGAATGAATTCAACAAGTCTTTAATTTCAGCGAGAGTCATGCCAACCACAAGCGGGGTTCCAAAAAATTTATGTACGACATTTTTGCGAAAAGCATTATAACCTCGTATAAAATCATTCAGCTCACGTTCGTTGGTAGCAATCTTGTTGTCATGGGTGGTAATCATGTTGTCATGGGTGGTAATCATGTTGTCGTGGGCGGCGATCTTGTTGTCGTGGGTAGCAATCGCGTCGGTGATCGTAGACACAAGTGCGCCTGGTTTAAGTTGTCCATCGTTGGAATACAGTGCAATAGAGTTTTCAGCGGCAGCGCGATGCCGTATCAAAATGTCATTCACGGATATATTACTGCTTTTCAATTTACCCTGGCGATCTTGAAATACAACTATTTCGTTCGGGTCAACACTTGTTAAATTTAACGTCTCAGCGATTTCATCTTCTATTATTTTTTTTACATCCTCGATAGAACCCGCAGATGTTTCCTCGGTGGGTTCCAACATTGACAGAGGTTGTCCCCAAATATCGATCATTATTGTTAGCGTAACTTGTGTTTTCAATTTATTGATCCTTGTAATTTCCCACTCGTGTATTCGTTTACAATAATATGAGGTGGTTTCCACGGAGATCCAAAGGATTTTAATGAAATCTCCGCGAGGACATTTAATACTTCACGGCCGCATATCGGTGGATCATTTAATTGTTGTGTTGGCAGCGTGGAATAAAAAATCGGAAACCCTTTGAGTTTCATCGAGGAATTTATATACCGCATAAACTCGCTTGGCGGAGCTAACCCATATGAATCGAAATAGACAATCCCACGTGGATCAATCGCGTATGCAACCCAGTGAGTTCCCGATCCGCTGCTGTTATCAAGATTGATGATACCGGTTTCAACGTTATTTGGTTTTCTCGGTAATTGATCTCTCATAAAAACCCCTCTGAAGTTTTTTATCGCTAGTTTTTTAGCAGCATCAATTAAATCAAAATTGGACATAGGAACCATAGGTCCCTCAACAATTGGGCTGGAAATCGAAGATTTCTGAATTAATAAACCGTTCCTGGTATTTTTCTTAGACCCGATCCGTTCACGGATTTGCCGCTGTACCATGAATACGGGGTTCCTGGTAGGTACAACCCCTTTCCCTTTTTTTTATACCCGGATCCACCAGTTGCCTTTTTCAACGCCATCCCTGCTGCGGTCCCAACGGCTCCCAACGCTGCCGCCTTCGCCACCGCTGGGGCAGCCGCTGCAATCAATGCTGGTATTGCGGCTAACAATGGAAATATACCACCTGATTTTATCATGTTCGCGACTGCAGCTTTCGAAAATTCTATTTGAACTCCTCGCTTATTTTTCATTGCATCATTGAAATGTTTTATTTGACGATCCGTTAATGATATTTTATGTGTACCTCCGGACATCTGCGCTGGTTTTAACGTTATTGTTGTTCCACATTCCTTAGCGGATTTTGATTTTAATTTCTTGACCTGACCATCAGTCAGCTTGACACTAACAACACTATATGGCATTTTATTGTAAAACACATTTATTCTTTCAATTGATCTAATTGGGAAAATCCTATGGAAACTTTTCAAGTTTCATTTACATTTACAGATTTTCCACTGGTGCATCAACAAGTCTCATTCGTCCGCCAGCCCCTTCTAACAACATTGATTTGTCGCTGAGAATAACAGCAACCGCTCTATAATCAACACCACCAGGATCTATACGAGCCCTAAAATGTATATCAACAACGGATTGCCTTGTTAAATCAAGATGTTCCAGTGAAAAGTAATAAATTGGATACAAGTTCTTAAAATCGAGCTGAGATATTTGCAAACCAGTATCAACATTTTGATCACGACCCATATATGACAGCATCCGATGATACACACGTGCTATTTGGTTGTTTCCGTAATTAAGCTGTATATCCTCAGATGGTTCTTGTTGTCCGTTTATTCTCAGTGAAACCTCACTTACCCCTAACCGATCAAATATCATATGACTGCGTTCTTGGGAACCTAATCGATTCCGATTCTGCAGCGCTATAAATATATGACGTGGAGCTGAAACGCCTTGTTTTGATGCCAGGTGCCATGTTAATGTACCATTAACATTATCCTCTTTAGCATCAGTCGTTGTTGTTAGCCAACTTAGCAATGATTTACCACCGGTTTCCATAAAGGAAAGTAGCCGCTCTTCCGTGGTAATTGATGGAGTCATTACTGGCATCCATAATACTATTTTACTCAAAACAACTTTACCATCAGCGGCACCAGTACGCCAAATTGCATCATTGTCATTGCCTTTTCGCACTAATGCGATTGTGTGTTTGGCTCCATAGATAACGTTTCTTACATTTCTGCAGAATCCAAATATGTGATGGAGTGGAATCGCACATGAAAACTTTTTCTCTTGTCCTTCCAATGCTAATTTTCGTGTTGCAAATCCTAAATTGAAATTACCATTAACGCCTCCGAGAATATCAAACGCAGCTCCGGGTCTAGCTCGACGTTCTGGATTAATTGCTTCTCGTTGATTATCAACTGAAGTGTCTTGCGGTGTTAACACTTTAATGTATTGAAGGTGGTCAGCGTTATCAGAGGTATCCTTTGCAAACATCATAGATGGACCAGCCGATCTTGTATAATCATCGGAGTATCTTGATAGTCCGATTATTGTTGTTGCAACATCAACCTCGCGGTCTATTGATTCAATTTCTTTTCCATCAATGAGATATCTTGCACTTTCAAATAACGCCATTATACCGTTGTTGACGAAACCAACTCGGATATTTGAATCATTTGCATATGGGGTATCAGCTGCATCATTTGTTACAAGTTTTCCTTCTACTTCAATAAATGCTTCACATGGTAAAAAGTATTTACTGGTATCTTGAACTTGAAGTTCAATTCGCGATCGTAGGTCGGGTTGTATTGCATGATAGGAATAGTATTGATAATCGCGGACGGAATCATCCTTGCGCATTGGGGCTTCCATATCTAACGCGGGATCAGCTGTTCGTTTAAACATTTATAACATTACTAGCGTTTTCAATTGTGAAACTCGAAGAGTTTAACGCTAGCGTTTTAATTCTTTATAATCATCGTCGTTGAAAATTCCTCGAATTTCTTTTTTGTTTCAAACCACTTCCTGCTATCGCGTTCATGATAGCGCTATCTGTTACCGGTGGTGACGAAGTCAATTGCGCTAGTTTTTCTTCCACTGCGTTATTTATTGCTTTGCTGATTTTTGCAGGCATCACTGTAGTTGATGGCAGCACTAATGACGAAGTCATCGATGACGAAGTCATTCGTGGTTTCTTTCGTACCAATGATGCTATTTTATCTTTCGCGGCAGAAAATGCCTTTCCTGCAAGATTTCCAACGAAATTGATTCCCTTATCACGGATAGCATCAATGGCTTTCATTGATAATTGTTTAGCTAACGGCGCCACCTTGGGAGCCATTCTTGTAAATAACCCCGCAATGGTATTGCCGAAACCATCTCCGTACCACGCGCGATAAACAGGCAATCGTGAGTTCACCACGTAGACACTTACGGGTTTATCATGGTTATAGTGTATAATCATCTTATTATAAAACTAGTAGTTTTTCAATTAGTGATCAATCGCTTACATCCATAAGATTTTCATCGTTGTGATTTTCAACTAATTCAGCAATAAGTTCTCGATATACATTAATGTCCATGATACCACCAGCAAATAATCGTCTACAGATATCAGCGGCCTCGTTAATTATCTCGACGGAGTTATTTCCGGCTCTTTTCCCTCCGATGAGAACCTCTAACCGTGATATATCACTGAGAATATTACCAGGACATGTCACGGTAGAGTCAAATACATCCTTTGGATTTTTAATCGAATATCCCTTTCCGCTTGTTTCCTCAGTTGTACCAGTTGCGCCCTGACTATCATCAAGTAATTGCCTTTGTCGGCCTCGACTTTGTTTTTCTCGTTCTTGTTGTTTTTGTATACCATAACTATCAACTCCTACTTTAAAAGATCTATACTCAATTGTATCCTTTTTCAAATTACCAATAATCCCCTTATTCGTTTTATACAACCAATTAACCCATTCATCTCGGCTTATTCTACTGTTTTTATACTCGTCTTTTAAAAAATCCTTTCTAGAATCAAAGCTTTTGGCGGCGAAATCACCAAAAGTCGTATAATCCTGGTGTTTCTCCAATTGAGGTCGTTTGATTTCCTTTATAGCTCCTTCGGTGAGTTTGTCTATAAAGGAAACACCTCTTGGGGTGACGACATCAACAGGTTGTGGTTCAGGTGTGGAATCATCAATATCAGCTAATCGTTCATACTCACGCTGAGTTTTTATATCACTGGATAACTGTTGTATCCCTGCGCGTGTTTGTCCGGTCTCTGCTGCTATCTTTTCAAGCACACCAAGAACAGGCACTTCTCGTCGCTTGCCTTCCTTAGGAATATCTCCGTATATTGCTCGTTCAGTTGCTGTTTTCACATCGCTGGTCGCCTTAGTTACCGGGGCGAACAGTTGTTCACTTGACACAGAAAAGTCAGTCTGCGCTTGTTGTCGTTGTTGAAGTTTCTCGCGAACTCTGTCTCGAACCGGTATAAACTTTTTAATTGCTGCTAGCCGCTCTCGGGCTAATCTAGTTGTAAGCGATTCACCAACCATATATTGTTTGTGAACTAAATTTTCAAATGTGAAATCCGGAGGGTTTCCATCATAATTAAAAGCTTAGTTATTAAATAACTTAGTTATTAAATAATGTACCATCAAGCTAACGTATTCATCTTCGACAGGGTTAAACTGTACGACGCTATTCGCGAGTGTTTCAGAAATAACATCGCTGGGGATTTCAGAATTGTAATATCTGAGAATGGCGATGAACGATTTGTGTTAACGACGCGGCAACAAGAACAATTACGTGAAAATGGAGGCGTCGCGGTGATTACTTGCTACTACGACCAGATCATCCATTATGCACATAACTGCATGAGCAAGTCCAAACTGATGAGTATCCTTTCAGGAGAAAATCCTATGTAACAAGTGTTACAAAAAACGCTAAAAAAAAATAAATAAATTATTTAAATTATTTACGAAAGCCTATATTATTTTTTAGTAACACTCACGTGGTTAAGATACGGGTCGCTCCTCGTTTAACATTTTTCTAAGATCACGAACTTTAGAACCAATTTCAGCTCGTTTTTGATATTCTTGGCCAAGCTTTTGACGTATTGCTTCAACGGTGCTAAATAGCGTTATAAATAAATTAATGTCGTTACCGTACAAACAACCATTAATGGATTTTTGAATTCCTTTCACGAGCCTGTACATCCTAGGTAAAACATAACGACCCCTACTAGACAGATATTCAATATCTTCATATTCCGAGGTAATCTTGTCAACGTCGAGACTTTCAGATAATAATACCCCTTTATTATTTAAATTTGAGATTTCAGCAATTATAGCATTTACATCATTGATATCCATTATTTATATTTTTATATAAATAAATTTATTTATAAATATAGTATACTGTATCTCTAATTAATAAAAATAAAACATATATGACAACACATCTTTGGAACTCCTTGGGTGCCTTCGCATCCAAGTAAGCCCAAGGGGGACCCGAAACATACATCTTCGGAAGGGAGGCCTAAGGTGGCAAACGCCATCTTAGACCGCCCAGAAGATATGCTTGGGGGGACGTCACAACATGGACGGCACAATGCCATATATTTCCGCTCGAGTGTTGCGGCAAATTTTAGGCATAACATATACTTAATTAACTTAATTAAGGATGGATTATAATTCAATGGAACGATGATGGTATGATGTGGGCGTGGTAAACCAAACCAACATGGCAACCCATGAAATCTCATTCATGGTTGCATGAGTTGGAAAAAAACACCAACCCACGCTACCGAGAATGCGATAGCATGGGTTGCCATGTTGGTTTGGCTGAGGGGGACCGCCCCATCCCCCCAATTAATAGAAAAAAACATCTTCCGTTTCGCCATCAAATAATGTATCTGCTATGGGGACCGAACACGTAGTAGTTGATAGCTATGTTTACAAGACAAACACGATACCATTACACCACGACTAGTCATACAGAATAGAGATTTTTTAATATATATATATATATCTGATATACTTAACAATAAGAGATTTTTAAAATAGACAATTTTACTGTATCCATCGTATTTAGGAATATAAAATACTAAGTACACAAAAAAAAAATTAATTTAACTGTTTGTAAATATCAATCACGCATGCCTGCGTCAGTGAAATACCGATCATACAGGGTGGGAAACAGAAGTGTGTGTACTGAAGGTCACATGAATACCGATCAATATAGAGGAGAGGGAAGACATGTATACTTAACAATAAGAGATTTTTAAAATAGACAATTTTATGCTGCAACAATGAGAAATATTTTAAACAAAATAATACAGTTGTTTAATAAAACAGCGTTTTATATACTCTGTTATAATTCTCTAGATAAAATACATTCACATACAAGGAATTTTAACCACGCCCACATACTTCAATGAATAGGAAACACTCGCGTTCCGGCTGAGCGAACATAGGTAATGCGTGGATTATAAAGAACGTCTGTACTGAAAAGAACGAGTTAGCTGTCTGCTTTACTGCTAGTCCATCCACCCCACACATGAGATATGTAGATAAATAAAACTAATAATGCAGTTTTAGCCCACAAGTGACAATAAAAAGTTTTATTCTCTATCGAAAACTCATGCATTATATCTCCATTACAGTCACGTGGGCGCGCCTAGTCAAGTACAGGTAATATAGCAGGCGACAAATTCCTTTGACGTCATAATACAAGGGAACTTAGTAGGTAGAGTGTGAATTGTAGTGCGGATTTATCCATAAAGGATTTATCTCCCTTAAATAGTTTCAGTGTATACGAACTTTATTTTATGACCATTTTTTTTAGACAGAGATGTTTTAATGATTTTTTCAGCAACAAATCGAATTGAAGTACTACAAATATCGAAATATTTTCCAGCCGCATTTATCGACTGAAAGCTTCTCTCTTCATTATTTTCTAAATCAAACGATTTCACACCCTTGGGATGTTTCGCGTGCTTACCAGCGTTGCTTTTTAAAAGGTTATCGCGCTGCGAGACGGCTTGAAGATTCCCAAGACAATTATCAGTCTTCACGCCATTTATGTGATCAATCACAAGACCGTCTTCGATTAATCCGTAAAATGCTTCATAGATGGCTCTGTGACAGAGATACTTCTTCCTCCCAGCTGAAAACATCAAATAGCCCATATTATTCAGATACCCAACAGGTTCTTTGAGTCTGCGGTGCCTGACAACACCATCACTAGAGGCTTCGTAATTAGCAAGCACTGGGTGAGGTCTGAAATCTTGGCTCATTTGTATAATAATACTACTTGTCTAATTTATTATCTGCTTTAATTATAAATCTCTGGATATAATCTTGAGGGGTTTTTATTACTTTGTCCTTGATTTTATCAAGGATGACGGAGTCAATGATTCGTTTGTCATAGTAGCGTTTTAGTTCCCTGTATCGTTTACCCCCACAAGCAAGGCATAATTGCGATTTTCCTCTAACACCCACCCCACATTGGAGGCATGGGAGAGGGCCTTTTGAACCGTTTCTCACGCTTTGCATATGATACCCACAGAATTCACTTCTGCATGATTTGTTACACGGGGTTGTAGATCCAATCATTAGCCACTTGCAGTGATTCATTATACTATATTTTTCTATTTAAATACTTGTTTTAATTATAACATGGAGGAGTTCAAGAGATTATCGAAAATTAAGCCCTGGAAAAATACTAAATTCAATCTTGATAGGGAGTTCCAAAGATTATCGAAAATCAAACCTTGGAAAAATACTAAATTCAATCTTGATAGGGAGTTCCAAAGATTATCGAAAATCAAACCTTGGAAAAATACTAAATTCAATCTTGATAGGGAGTTCCAAAGATTATCGAAAATTAAGCCTTGGAGAAATACTAAATTCAATCTCGATAGAGTCTCTGATACACCAAAACGTCTAATCGGTGATAGAACTATACTCGGTAAAATCAGGGAGTGTTTTAATGAATTCTACCGAGACGGTGCAGCATACTGTTGGTCGACATTTCGAATTATTGATGAAGATGTCAATGTACCCATCATCGATGCTACTATGAACGATAAAAGAGCAGCTGAGATAATTTCACACCTTGGTGAGAAATCCAAAGGATTTCAAGCAAAGCAATTTCCATCCAAAGGGGAAATTCAAAGATGGAAATCCAAAGGTGGAAATCCAAAGGATTTCAAGCAAAGCAATTCCAATCAGAAGTATTTTTTCAGAATAAAATTCATTATCGAAGTCGAAGGCAAATGGATTATTAAGGATAAATTTGAACCAATCCTCAAGGATAAAAAAACTGTCATTGTAAGTAGAGATTCCAAACCAGGAATTCTAACTGGAATTGACAAACCATACTACGAGAGATCTTATCCCGTAACAGCAATCGTTTATGGGATATATCCGTTAAATGATAAACCCGATATTGCAAAACTAGCTCCTATGAAATATTCACCATTGACTTCGTCAAGGCTCAATTGTGTAGCAACACGGGTAATGGAACACTTCACAAATGCATCCCGAGGAAATAAACTAACTGATCTGCGACGTAGGAAAATAACAGAATGGGAACTGACAGTGAAACAGCACGGTGCAAAGATTTCTGATATAGCTAAATTAGAAACATCATTAAGATTCCCAATAACCGTTATGACGATAACCGGAGAAGTATTACACGAACCGAAATATAAATTACAAGGAGCGCCAATACAAATTATTGATCATAACGAACACGCGTGGACACCTGCAGTAACAATATTTCCACGAGATAGAACCGTGAGATATATGCCCCCGGAATTTTCCGGGGAATTTTCCGGGGATGTTTTCTATGAAGAGAAATTATTTGATGCTATTCATGCGTTGTGTAAAGATGATCCTGTGTCAGTGTGGTTACTTAGTAGTGCTGGTTCCGAATCAGGATTTGATCAATTTGTAAGACCAAATGGTGAATTATATCGCGTTGAAGAATTAGATAACAGAATGAGAAAAATCGCTAATGATTTTTCACCAGAGAGTTTCCATGAAAAACTACTCACGGATAGTTTTACTATTTCTTCAGTGGTAGCTCACTTCGCAAGAGAAAAAAACTCCTGGCGTCCAACACGAAGTGATTTTCTCGAGGATGTAAAATTGAGTTGCATCGAATTTGGTCATGGAGGACTGTGGAATACAAAATACCATCGTGACAGTATGATTTCAATTGATATATCCGCGTGTTATCCTGGAAGTTTTCTCGGGTATGGAGAATGTAGTAACTATTTTAAACGATTTGGACACCCCACGCATGAAATGACTCGTGTTGCGATTAATGGACCATTACCTGATTTTGATTTAACCGGATTCGCTCGTGTGATATCATTTGAACTCGCTACAGGGTTACATCCGTGTAGTTATGTTTGGCTCGGTAGACACCTATCTGAAAAGGCCTGGATGCCAATAGTGTTACTACGATATATGATTGATTGTGGCATGCTGATATCGTTGATTGTTTCCGAAGCTATTATATGCTATCGAGCTCAAAAAGAAGTTTGGCTACCACAACCCGATCTAGATCGTATAATCAGCGAACTACGAAAACAGTGTCCAGATGGAAATTCTTCGAATTTCAGTGAAGAAGAAATCATAAATTGGTCTAAGAAGTTATTTGAAAGTAAAAAAGAACAAGCAAAGGATTTTGGACGAAAAATAATCGGTAAATTTACCCAGGGTGGAAGATACGACAATGCAAAATTTTCCTCGCGGTTGATCATAGATGTCGCTGAATACGATTTTCTTGTAACGGATTTAACGAAACAGGGAAAACTTGTATCCCGTAAGGATGCTTTTCTATCCAATGGTGAGAAATTGGGTACGGTTGTTACCTACTGTGATGGATATAATTCCCAGTACACACATTTGAGAAGTTCAATGCTAGCCTATGCTTGCATTAATCTATTTTCGATGATAAATAGATTTCCTAATACCGCGGTTAGAGTAGCCACTGATTCGATGTATATACACAATAAGTACAAATCAGCTGTAGCGGCATTCACAGATCCGGAGGAAGCGTGGGGGCGTTGGCGATTTAAAAAGGAGATGCTACATGAGTATTGTGAATCCGCAGACGTTGCCATGGATGAAAAGTACTTAAAATGTGATGAGATTCAATCAGAATTTTCTAATGCACCACCGGTATCTGATCCAATATGTAGATACAAGACAGTTTATTTAAACGGTTGTGGTGGGTCAGGAAAGACAACTCGTGCAATTGAATTATATCGTGGTGGTGGAAATACTTGTATTCCTACTAACATGATTGTGTTAACACCGACTCACAGACTCGCCAGAGAGATGATACAGCGAGGGGTAAATGCTTGCACTTACCATAGTTTTTTTCGATGGAAAGGTGACAAATGGACTCCTGAGTGTATGGGTGATAAATTCATTCCTGAAATCATAATTTGGGATGAAATATGCACAGTGTCATTAGATGTATTAAAAACATTTCTTGAGTGGTTGTTAAACAAAAACACAAAAGTCGTCATGTGCGGTGATCACGGCCAACCACCACCATTTGTCGGTGGATCTCCACATGAATGGCTAAAGGGTTCTGTAGACTATTATGAAGAAATTAATACCGACCATAGATCACTTGATGAACAATTACGCGAGTTCAAAGCACTGCTTAGATTACAACCGGATAAAATCCAATGCGAAATAGCGCGTGAAATAATTTCAGAAACTCCTATGAATGATTTCTGGGAAACGTGGAGACCAAATGATTTGATAGTAGCAAGTAGAAAAATAGTCAGAGACACACTTCAGATGAAGTTATTTGAATTGCATAAAGAAAAATTTGCAACGCTTCCAGTACCGTTGTGTTATAGGCCTTCGGATACACGAAAGCAGAATATAGAAGTTGATATTCCAAGCCTGACAAAGTCAGGAAGTGAAAAGCAGATTCTCGTGTTAAATGATATTGTGCTGGTTGATATCAATGTCGTTGAAGATGCATTGCGTGCTAATAAATCCCCATGGACGCTAGGATACGCAGCAACAATACACTCTTCACAGGGATTGACTATATCGGATACAATTGTTTGGATGGTAGATAATCGCATCGAATGGTCGAATTTAGTCTATCTCGCAGTATCCAGAGTACGAAGAATAAATCAGCTTCGAAGAATTGTCGTCATGACAGAGTCAGGTGGCGATGATGAAATCATTGGTGATGATAATGACACAACAATAAGTGATATTGATGTTAGCATCATTAATAAAAAACTCTCCGGTTACAAACAACAGGACAAAAAAAAACAACGAGAATTTGATATTGATGCTAAATTAATAATCACTTTGAAGAAACAACAGAATAATCACTGCGCGAGTTGCAATTGTATAATGCGTTGGCAGTATTCGGATAAGGATCCTCGCCAATTCACCGTAGACAGAAAAAATAACAATCTCGGTCATGTCAGAAATAATGTGATGTTGACTTGTCTTGAGTGCAATAGACGCCGGGGTGAAAGCACAATGCCTCTGGCATCGGGTGCTAATTAAGACCATGCGGTGGCAATTGAGTATCCTCGGGAATCACTTGCAGTTGTTGTCGAGTAAATCCTCGCTGAGGAGCAGTTGAATCCAGTTTATAGATTGCTGGTCTACCAGTTGATCGTGTTATACTAGATATCTTATGCGTAGTGACGCTCCAAATAGGATCAGTAGCCCTTTTTCTACCCCCTTCAAGCTCTCCTGGTTCGTATAAGTACCTAACAGTGACATTACTACCAAGAATTGGTTGGGAAACGCTAGCGTTTCTAGGGAAATCTTTTTGTGGTTGTACGGGTATAGACTTCTTTTTAATCGCGTTGATAGGTTTCATGTTGATTGTTCTAGTAATCTCGTTATTCAGTGCAGTAATCACAGCTGGTAACCTTTTGACCCATTCACGGGATCGATTTTCTTGAATGAATTCTTTTGCGTATTGATATCCAAATAACCGCTCAGCAATCGTCCGATTAAATCGTTCGACAATGGCCTGATCGCGATGTAGCGCAGTATGCCCTCGTCGTATGGTGACATTATGATTTTTCATTGTAGATAGAACCGCACCCTGAAATTCCTTGCCAGGATCAACCTGCAATAGATTCGGCCAGTGCAGAGGACCTCGTCGATAAATCCTTTCAAATGCAGAAGCGACTTCAGGGGCTGATTTTGTTTTTAACGGTTCTGCTTCTTTGTATCGACTTGCAATATCAACTACGGTTAACGCGTATTTGTAACCACGATCATGTGGCAGAAATAATATATCAGCCTGATGAACTTCATTAGGAGCGGTCACATCAAAATGCGAGAATTGAATTTGTTTAGGTGGTGGTAGATAAATTTGCCATAGTGCCTGTTTGGATAACCAATCCGCCGCTGTAGTTTTTTTCACTTTTGCAGCGCTAGCGAGTTTATGGACTGCTGATTTACCCCTCCAGTATCCTCTTGGGGAATAATAAATTGATTCCATATTAAAATTGTAGCATTTTCAATTACCAGCACCCATCATCAATTTGCCTTTCATAGCTGATTTTACCAACCACGAAGCCAACTTTTCTTTAAAAGATTTATCAGGAATAGCATTTAACGCATGAATTAATTTCACATCCGCGAGATGCCTGTTTTGCAGATTGCTGCTTTTATATGCAACATCATGAGCATGACACGCCTTATCAATAGCGTTTATCGGATACTCGCCGGATCGGGGTTGATTTTGATCATCAAGTCTGATATCTAATCGTGTTCCGGGACCACAGTAGCTATATCCTGGAAGGTGCTTTTCTCCGGGGTACTTTGCCCATGGGGTTCCAGGGAGCTTTGCCAATTTGGCTGCGATATCACCTCCTCGTTTTTTTTTAAAACATCTCCGGATTGTAAAATCTTTGATTTTGTAGAAATAAATCTAAACTTTTTTATACCACATGTTGCACATCTACCAGTTAGTGCTGATCTGTTATTTTTAGTTGTAACCGTCGTCACATCATTTGTGCTAGTACGCGTTTTACACTTCACACATTATAGATCCATAATTTATGTATAGAGATATGAATATAATTGATTTTTCAGCGACTAAAATAAGAGAACCAGTTAAGCGTCATGCAGCGCTACCAAACTCTATCCGTGCAATTATAATCGGGCCATCTGGATCCGGTAAAACGCAATTGCTGCTCAATTTAATAATGAGATGGATGAAGTGGGATAAGTTGTATTTAATTGCCCCTAGCGTAGATGATCAACGATGTTATGAAGTGTTAAAGGATTTTAACGAGAATGCATCAGAAATTAAAGGTGAGAATACCATTGATTTTATAACTGATATTGACGAGGCGCCATCCGTGGATGACCTTGATGGGAGCATTAACAATTTAGTCGTATACGACGATGTGATGTTAGACAATCAAAAAAACCCAGCTAGAATATTTTCCCGGGGGCGTCACAAAAACACTGATGTGATATATGTCACTCAACGCTACACTCAGATTCCATTGTGATCAGAGATAACTGTAATATTCTTGCTGTGTTTAACGGCGTTGATACACATACGCTACGAAATATTTGGCAGACATGGTGTTCCGATATGGACTTCAATCAATTTAAAAATTTCTTTAGTCATGCTCAGTCAACCCCGCATGGATTCGCAACAATAAATCTACATGATCCTCGGACTCGATATCGTATCGGACTCGATCAAATATTTGGTTGAAATCATTTATTATTTTTTGTTAACCCAGTGATGAAATCACTAGCAGCAGAGAGGGTGGATGACAACGACGTTGGCGTATATAAGGAAATCTTATTTTATCGAATAGACGCCATTTTTTTTACTATTTGGTGGAAGCCTCAGATTTCCGAATCGACGCTCGGAAAGTTGTGAGGTTCACCCTCTCTGCTGCTTGGGTATTTATTGAATTCCTAGTGTATGCATAATGAACCTGAAATTGGGTAGCTACTGGATTCCGAGTGTGTATAATGGACCTGAACATGGGTAATTATTGAATTCCGAGTGTGTGTATAATGAACCTGAACATGGGTAATTATTGAATTCCTAGTATGCATAATGGACCTGAACATGGCTAATTATTGAATTCCGAGTGTGTATAATGAACCTGAACATGGGTAATTATTGAATTCCGAGTGTGTGAATAATGAACCTGAACATGGGTAATTATTGAATTACCAGTATGTATAATGGACCTAAACATGGGCAGCTATTGGATTCCGAGCGTGTATATTGGACCTGAACATGGGTAATTATTGAATTTCGAGTGTATGTATAATGTACCTGAACATGGGTAATTATTGAATTCCTGGTGTGTATAATGGACCTGAACATGGGTAATTATTGAATTCCGAGTGTGTATAATGTAACTGAACATGGGTATTTATTGAATTCCTAGTGTGTATAATGAATCTGAACATGGGTAGCTATTGGATTCCGAGTGTGTATAATAGACCTGAACATGGGTAATTATTGAATTCCGAGTGTGTGTATAATTAACCTGAACATGGATAATTATTGAATTCCTAGTGTTTATAATAAACCTGAACATGGGTAATTATTGAATTCCGAGTGTGTATAATGGACCTGAACATGGGTATTTATTGAATTCCTAGTGTGTGTATAATGAACCTGAACATGGGTAGCTATTGGATTCCTAGCGTGTATAATGGACCTGAACATGGGTAATTATTGAATTCCGAGTGTGTGTATAATGGAATTGAACATGGGTAGCTATTTGATTTCGTGTGTATAATAGACCT
Organism: Unio delphinus; assembly: GCA_029339505.1. NCBI lineage: Eukaryota > Metazoa > Mollusca > Bivalvia > Unionida > Unionidae > Unio > Unio delphinus. Next base: position 2,787,645 of record JAQISU010000103.1, read on the forward strand.
GAATATGGGTAGCTATTGGATTCCGAGTGCGTATCATTTTACTGTTTCCATCCCATCCCCTAAGTTAGATTTTGTACAGATATCATTTGAATGTCACCATCCCATCCCATCAGATAGATTTTGTATAGATATCATTTAACTATCACTTTACGACCCCATAAGTTGTAAGACGGATTTGGTATAGATATCATTTGACTGTCACCGATTCATCCTATAAGATAGATTTTGTACAGATATCGTTTGACTATCACCATTCCATCCCATAAGATGAATTTTGTACAGATATCGTTTGACAATCACCATCCGATCCTATAAGATGGATGTTCTACACGTATAATTTGAATATCACCATCCCATATGTTCACCTGGTCATCATGGCTAAAATATATTCTTGTAAAGAAAAAATAAAGATTTACATCTTAACCTTCATATATATATATATATATATATATATATATATATATATATATATACTAGTGATAAATAAATCCAGCACGAATTGCATGGAAAGAGATAAGCCGGAACCTCTTCAATGCGCAAAGTCACCCGCCCACCCCTAAAAAGAATAAAAATACAATATAATTGTCCGTGATGACCACATACATTATGATGACAGTGAATTTACACAACTTAAACATTTAGACTCTTACAAAGTCTTTCATCAACTGAAATCAAAGACAAATAAGCCAATCTTTCATAACTCAAATTTAACTAAGCTAAATGGTTGTGTACATCTGACTCCCATATAAATGCTTGAGTGATTTCACGATATAATTTTCAACTGAACCCCACTTTATGCAGACAACTACGTACTGTCAGCTTTAAAAGGTAAAGAGAATTTTCGTACTACATTTTAAGTTCTAGATTCGCCCTTCATATTAACACGAATATTGAAGAAAATAGTTATGAACTAAGCTCAGTACTGACACTTTGGAAAACTTCCACCATGCACAGAGTACATACAAGTTTAAAAATACTTCCACCATGCAATTCCACCATGCAAAGAGTACATACAAGTTTACAAATACTTCCACCATGCAAATAGTACAAACACGTTTAAAAATACTTCCACCATGCAAATAGTATATACAAGTTTTAAAATACTTCCACCATGCAAATAGTACATACAAGTTTAAAAATACTTCCACCATGCAAATAGTACATACAAGTTTAAAAATACTTCCACCATGCAAATAGTACATACAAGTTTAAAAATACTTCCACAATGCAAAGAGTACAAACACGTTTAAAAATTCTTCCACCATGCAAAGAGTACATACAAGTTTAAAAATACTTCCACCATGCAAAGAGTACAAACACGTTTCAAAATACTTCCAGCATGCAAAGAGTACAAACACGTTTAAAAATACTTCCACCATGCAAAGAGTACATACAAGTTTAAAAATACTTCCACCATGCAAAGAGTACATACAAGTTTAAAAACACTTCCACCATGCAAAGAGTACATACAAGTTTAAAAATACTTCCACCATGCAAAGAGTACATACAAGTTTAAAAATACTTCCACCATGCAAAGAGTACATACAAGTTTAAATATACTTCCACCATGCAAAGAGTATATACAAGTTTAAAAATACTTCCACCATGCAAAGAGTATATACAAGTTTAAAAATACTTCCACCATGCAAAGAGTACATACAAGTTTAAATATACTTCCACCATGCAAAGAGTACATACAAGTTTAAATATACTTCCACCATGCAAAGAGTACATACAAGTTTAAAAATACTTCCACCATGCAAAGAGTATATACAAGTTTAAAAATACTTCCACCATGCAAAGAGTACAAACAAGTTTAAATATACTTCCACCATGCAAAGAGTACATACAAGTTTAAATATACTTCCACCATGCAAAGAGTATATACAAGTTTAAAAATACTTCCACCATGCAAAGAGTATATACAAGTTTAAAAATACTTCCACCATGCAAAGAGTACATTTAAGTTCAAATATACTTCCACCATGCAAAGAGTACATAGAAGTTTAAAAATACTTCCACCATGCAAAAAGTACATACAAGTTTAAAAATACTTCCACTATGATACGGGTACAGACAATTTTAAAAATTTCCATTTTGCTAAGGGTACAGACACGTTTAAAAGCTTCCACTATGCTAAGACTTCAGACAAGTTAAAGAAAACTTCCACAAGACAAAGAGCACAGACAAGTTAAACTAAACGTCCACCATAATAAGAGTACATACAAGTTTAAAAAGTTCCACAATGCTAAGTGTACAGACAAGTTTAAAAATACTTCCTCCATGCAAAGAGTACATACAAGTTTAAAAATACTTCCACCATGCAAAGAGTACATACAAGTTTAAAAATACTTCCACCATGCAAAGAGTATATACAAGTTTAAAAATACTTCCACCATGCAAAGAGTACATACAAGTTTAAAAATACTTCCACCATGCAAAGAGTACATACAAGTTTAAATATACTTCCACCATGCAAAGAGTATATACAAGTTTAAAAATACTTCCACCATGCAAAGAGTATATACAATTTTAAAAATACTTCCACCATGCAAAGAGTACATTTAAGTTTAAATATACTTCCACCATGCAAAGAGTACATAGAAGTTTAAAATTACTTCCACCATGCAAAAAGTACATACAAGTTTAAAAATACTTCCACTATGATACGGGTACAGACAATTTTTAAAAATTTCCATTTTGCTAAGGGTACAGACACGTTTAAAAGCTTCCACTATGCTAAAAATCAAATATACCTAACTATAGTGTGTTTTTTTCTGTTACTGTTTCCAAAGCTATTTCACTTAATATTTCTCTGGTGACATGCAATTTATGTTTTGATTTGGAGAAAGATGGGACCTGGAAATTTTTTAAAGTCGTTGTGTCCCTCAACAAAAAACTTAAATGGAGTTATTGCTTTGACTTTCAAATATATAAGAACTGATTAAATTTATGGGGTCAGCAGAGTAAACCAATCGCTCAAACAAAAATATAAAATATTCTGCTTCAATATAAAATGTATATTCTCCCTTCACACTCATTTAAAAAACTGAAACTGAATTACCGGTCCTTCTTTCACATCTGACTGCTCTTTGTAATAATAGGTTCCATACTGAAAATTTGATATCTATACATTTGGGATCGGAACAAGATAATCTCAGAACTGCTTTTCGTTAAGTGTATATATTACTTAAAAGTGGACATAAGTCAATAACACAAGTTTGTAGCCGGTTCTTTGTCGTAGGAAATTTTCTAAAATAAAACATATTTATGCACACTTTATTTCGAACCAAATAACACTGGAAAAATTTTCAGAATTTTTTAAAAGTGATTATTTTAACATTGGGTTATAAAATGCATTACACGCTTAAAAACATGGTTTATGAACATATGATAGATTATCAAAATATTTGTTGAACATGTTTGATAGGCTGATTTGTCGGCATGTATTCTGAATTTACACCCACCCACCCATTTACTGCTTGGGAATCATCTAGGCCGCTGTTCTGGGTATATTACAAGAATATAATCATTATATCTTATGGGTATATTACAATAATATAAACATTATATGTTATGGGTATATTACAATAATATAATCATTATATGTTATGGGTATATTACAATAATATAACCATTATATATTATGGGTATATTACAATAATATAAACATTATATGTTATGGGTATATTTCAATAATATAATCATTATATGTTATGGGTATATTACAATAATATAATCATTATATGTTATGAGTATATTACAAGAATATAATCATTATATGTTTTTATGGGTATATTACAATAATATACTCATTATATGTTATGGGTATATTACAATAATATAATCATTATATGTTATGGGTATATAACAAGAATATAATCATTATATGTTATGGGTATATTACAATAATATAATCCTTATATGTTATGGGTATATTACAATAATATAATCATTATATGGTATGGGTATATTACAATAATATAATCATTATATGTTATGGGTCTATTACAAGAATATAATCATTATATATTATGGGTATATTACAATAATATAATCATTATCTGTTATGGGTATATTACAATAATATAATCATTATAACTTATGGGTATATTACAATAATATAATCATTAAATGTTATGGGTATATTACAATAATATAATCATTATATGGTATGGGTATATTACAAGAATATAATCATTATCTGTTATGGGTATATTACAATAATATAATCATTATAACTTATGGGTATATTACAATAATATAATCATTATATAGTATGGGTATATTACCATAATATAATCATTATATGTTTTTATGGGTATGTTACCATAATATAATCATTATATGTTATGGGTATATTACAATAATATAATCATTATATGTTATGGGTATATTACAATAATATAATCATTATATGTTATGGGTATATTACAAGAATATAATCATTATATGTTATGGGTATATTACAAGAATACAATCATCATATGTTATGGGTATATTACAATATTATAATCATTATCTGCCTTTGGTACATTACAAGAATATAATTATTATATGTTATGGGTATATTACAATAATACAATCATTATCTATTATGGGTACATCACAAGGATATAATTATTGTATGTTATGGGTATATTACAATAATACAATCATTGTATATAATTATTGTATCTTATGGGTATATTACAATAATATAATCATTGTGTGTTATGGGTAAATTACAAAAATGTAATTATTATATGTTATGGGTATATTACAATAATATAATCATTCTATGTTATGGGTATATAACAATAATATAATCATTTTATGTTATGGGTATTTTACAATAATAAAATCAATATATGTTATGGGTATATTACAAGAATATAATCATTATATGTTATGTGTATATTACAAGAATAAAATCATTAATTGTTATGGGTATATTACAATATTATAATCATTATCTGCCTTTGGTACATTACAAGAATATAATTATTATATGGTATGGGTATATTGCAATAATACAATCATTATCTGTTATGGGTATATTACAAGAATATAATTATTGTATGTTATGGGTATATTACAATAATACAATCATTGTATATAATTATCGTATGTTATGGGTATATCAAAATAACATAATCATTGTATGTTATGGGTACAATACAAGAATATAATTACTATATGTTATGGGTATATTACAATAATATAATCATGATGTGTTATGGGTATATTACAATAATATAATCATTGTATGTTATGGGTATGTTACAAGAATGCAATCGTTGTATGCTATGGTTATATTACAATAACATAATCATTGTATGTTATGGGTATATTACAATACTATAATCATTATATGTTATGGGTATATTACAATAATATAATCATTATATGTTATGGGTATATTACAAGAATACATTCATTGCATGTTATGGTATATTACAAGTATATAATCATTATATGTTATGGGTATATCACAATAATATAATCATTGTATGATATGGGTATATTACAGGAATATAATCATTATATGTTATGGGTATATTACAATAATATAATCATTATATGTTATGGGTTTATTACAAGAATAAAATCATTATATTTTATGGGTATATTACAATAATATAATCATTGTATGTTATGGGTATATTACAATATTACAATCATTATATGTTATGGGTATATTACAATAATATAATCGTTATATATTATGGGTATATTACAATAATATAATTATTATATGTTATTGTATTTTACAATAATATAATCATTATATGTTATGGGTATATTACAATAATACAATCATTATTTGTTATTTGTATATTACAAGAATATAATCATTATATGTTATGGGTATATTACAATAATATAATCATTATATGTTATGGGTTTATTACAATAATATAATCATTGTATGTTATGGGTATATTACAATAATATAATCATTATATGTTATGGTTGTATTATAATAATATGATCATTGTATGTTATGGGTATATTAAAATAATTCAAACACTATATGTTATGGGTATATTACAATAATATAATCATTATATGTTATTGGTCAAGTTTGCTCGATATTGTTGATGATGACCTTGACAGTTTTATCTTGTATATCTCTCTTGAGTGTGTGCCTCGTACGTCTCTGTACTGTCTGCATCAAGGTAATAGAGGATAAATTTATGATAGCCCAGATAGTACTTATCTCATGTACTTTGAAATCGTCCCCTTCTCGTACATTTAGTGGACATCCACGTGTTCACAGCGTGATTTGATCATGCGGCGGCTGAGAGAGAAGATACATTATTCAAATACTTATAACATCAAAATACACGAGTACTTGTCATTACTCGTCTGCCCCGTGTATTTTATTTTATTTCTATGTACCTGTTATTATTTGTCTGCCTCGATTATTTTATTTTATTTCTATGTAACTGTTATTATTTGTCGTCCTTGTGTATTTTAATTTATTTATATGTACCTGTTATTATATGTCTGTCCCGTGTACTATAGTTACACAATACTAAAGCAGTAAATAGTCAATAAATATTACTCAATGCTAAAGCAGCAAATAGTCAATAAATATTACTCAATGCTAAAGCAGTAAATAGTCAATAATAGTTACAACATACTAAAATAGCAATTGCAAATAAATATTATACAATACTAGAGTAGTAAATAGTCAATGATAGTTGCACAATACTAAGGTAGCAAATGGACCATAATAGTTACATAATACTAGAGTAGCATAAAGTCAATCATAACTACACAATACTAAAGTAGTAAATAGTCAATGATACTACACAATACTAAAGTAGCAAATAGTCAATGCTAGACACACAATACTAAAGTAGCAAAAAGTATATAATAATAATAATGAATACACAAGTATGCAAAACAAAAGTAGCAAATAGTCAAAACTAATATATATATATATATATATATATATATATATATATATATATATATATATATATATATATATATATATATATATTTAAAGACACAACACTAATTTGATTAAAATGAAATTTCCACTGTTTCGAAACTGAGCAGTGTGGTTGAAGAGAATGAATGCGTACCGGACGATTTTGATTTACGTTTAGATTTTTTAAACCTGCATGTCCACTGGCTCATTGAAAGGTCATAAGAACATGTCCGTTAAGCAGTCGTAGCATATATGTATGTAGTATAGTAGAGACTTGATTTTAATCAGAATGACCTGCACCCTGCCCTCCACTCCACGTCCTACAATCTAAACTATGTACACAAAGCCTATCGAACTTTCTCCACTCCAAGTGCTGCAATTTCAGCTTTGTACACAAAACCTATCGAACTTTCTCAACGATAACAGATTTAGACAAGGATCCGACTTAAGATTCATCGGTATACTATAAATTTCTGTCGGACATGTAAATATAAATAGGGTAATGTAATTATTGAAACCACTGTATGGACGCCATGTAAATATAATTATGGTAGTGTAATTAATTAAACCACTGTATGGATGCCATGTAAATATAATTAGGGTAATGTAATTAATGAAACCACTGTATGGACGCCATGTAAATATAATTATGGTAATGTAATTAATGAAACCATTGTATGGACGCCATGTAAATATAAATAGGGTAATGTAATTAATGAAACCACTGTATGGACGCCATGTAAATATAATTATGGTAGTGTAATTAATTAAACCACTGTATGGACGCCATGTAAATATAATTAGGGTAATGTAATTAATGAAACCACTGTATGGACGCCATGTAAATGTAATTATGGTAGTGTAATTAATTAAACCACTGTATGGACGCCATGTAAATATAATTAGGGTAATGTAATTTATGAAACCACTGTATGGACGCCATGTAAATGTAATTATGGTAATGTAATTAATGAAACCATTGTAAGGACGCCATGTAAATATAAATAGGGTAATGTAATTATTGAAACCATTGTACGGACTCCATGTAAATATAATTAATGGTAGTGTAATTATTGAAATATAAATAGGGTAGTGTAATTAATGAAACCATTGCATGGACTCCACGTAAATATAACTAGGGCTGTGTAATTAATGAAACCATTGTAAGAACTCGTGCAGATAGAATCATGATAGTGTAATTAATGAAAACATTGTCATGACTCCATGTAAATATAATTAGAACAGTGTAATTAATCAAACCTTTCTAAGGACTCCGTATAAGCAGAATTAGGACAGTATAATTCATTGACCATTGTAAGAACTCAATGTAAATATAATTAGGGCAGTGTAATTAATACAACCGTTGTAATAACTCCGTGTAAATAGAATTAGGGCAGTGTAGTAAATAAAACCATTGTCAGAACGCCATGTAAATATAATTAGGGCAGTGTAATTAATAAACCCGTTGTAAGAACTCCGTGTAAATAGAATTAGGGAAGTGTAGTAAATACAACAATTGTAAGGACGCCATGTAAATATAATTAGGGCAGTGTAATTAATAAACCCGTTGTAAGAACTCCGTGTAAATATAATTAGGGCAGTGTAGTAAATAAAACAATTGTAAGGACGCCATGTAAATACAAAAAGGGCAGTGTAATTAATACAACCGTTGTAAGAACTCCGTGTAAATAGAATTAGGGCAGTGTAGTAAATAAAACAATTGTAAGGACGCCATGTAAATATAATTAGGGCAGTCAAATTAATGTAAACATTGTAAACATGCAAATATAATCAGGATAATCGTTGTAAGCACTCCATGCAAATAAATGTAGAGAAGTGTAATTAATGAAACAGTTGTAAGGACTCCATGTAAACTCCTAAAAATAATTAGGGCAGATTAATTAATAAAAAACAGAGTTACGGTTCTTGCAAATAGAATCAGGATAGTGAAATTAATGGAACCAATGTAAGGACTCCATGCTAATAGAATTATGGTAGTGTAATTACCATTTTTGTAAGTTTTTGGTATGACTCGGCCGGGAATCGACCCCACGACCTCCAGCTTCGGCGGCGGACACTCTAACCATTAGGCTGTTGGAGAGGTGCCTTAGTGGTTAGAGCGTCTGCCGCGGATGACCTAGCTAATCTACTTGGGTCACCGCTGCTTACATAAGTGATCTATTCCCAAGCGCGAGCTTTAATTTCGCGTGCGTTACTTTATTATTAAACTTGTTCAGACAATCACATAATCTTTTTTATATTTGGTTTACCCTAATACGTACACAGTTTTTGTATTGTTGACTTATTTAATTATGTGCAAAAGTTTGTGTATATTCAATCATTCAATTATTTCAGCACGTTTGATTATTTTAAACTGCACAAAATATTCAGGTCTTTATAATAATATTATCAAAGTCTTTCATCAGACACAACTATTGAAAATGAATGGTTGCTATAGCAACAAATGAACCAGTGCAACCTTTAGCAAAATTAGCGAGATTTTCAAAATGCACCAAATAATCAAGCTATTATATTAATATCAAAGACTATGTTCGGACACCGAATATTCAATCTATTTAAATAATATCAATGATTATGTTCGAACATTCAAGATGTACTTGTAATATTATTAATGTCATATACACAATATTAATGTCATAAACACATTATGTATGTCCATCAATACTATTATGTCTGTATATTAGTAATGTGATAAACACAATATTCATGTCTATATAATACTATTATGTCTATATAATTATAATATTTCAAGATAATATTAATAACGTCATATTCACAATATTCATATCCATATAATAGTATTATGAAAGTCCGTGTCTAGACACAAATAGGGCAAAGCTTAAAGAAGATAATACTTATATCATATAATACTATTATTAAAGTCCATGTCTAGACACAAATAGGGCAAAGCTTAAATAAGATAATACTTATATCATATAATACTATTATTAAAGTCCGTGTCTAGACACAAATAGGGCAAAGCTTAAATAAGATAATACTTATATCATATAATACTATTATTAAAGTCAGTGTCTAGACACAAATAGGGCAAAGCTTAAATAAGATAATACTTATATCATATAATACTATTATTAAAGTCAGTGTCTAGACACAAATAGGGCAAAGCTTAAAGAAGATAATACTTATATCATATAATACTATTATGAAAGTCCGTGTCTAGATACAAATAGGACAAAGCTTAAATAAGATAATACCTATATCATATAATACTATTATGAAAGTCCGTGTATAGACACAAATAGGACAAAGCTTAAATAAGATAATACTTATATCATATAATACTATTATTAAAGTCCGTGTCTAGACACAGATAGGGCAAAGCTTAAAGAAGATAATACTTATATTGAAGATTAGTTACAAATAATTTTAGCTGAATATCCGTTCACACAAGAAATAGACTACATCCAAAGTTGCATAGGTATTCAGGATTAAATATCAATTAAAGTCACAAATGCGGAGAGAGGAAGGAATTATGGGAAGTTAAAAATATGTGTTGGCCACTCATTCATGTATATATTTCCAAGAAAATAAGTGTAGTAAACGTCATTTGCAACGTTCTTCGTGGAACAAACGAGAAGAAAATATGATTAAATTTATGACGTATATTGATGACGATATCGTCGACATTTTGTCAGCAACTAAATTATTTAATTACGAGGAATACCACAGGTTTCACCATTAGTTAATAAAGAGGCAAACCCTTGACTCTTCTTGTGTAGGGAGGTTGTGGGTAGGATGGATGTCAATTCGAAATCAGTCGGATATCACCATATGAAATTTCACTCGGTGGACAAAGTATTGAGTCAGCAGCCAGTATTTATGAGCATTTGTCCATGAATTCAATGCAAACACTCGTAGTGATGGATTGAGCATTTGTCCATGAATTCAATGCAAACATTCGTGGTGATGGATTGAGCATTTGTCCATGATTTCAATGAAAACATTCGTAGTGATGGATTGAGCATTTGTCCATGAATTCAATGCAAACATTCGTGGTGATGGATTGAGCATTTGTCCATGAATTCAATGCAAACATTCGTGGTGATGGATTGAGTATTTCTCCATGAATTCAATGCAAACATTCGTGATGATGGATTGAACATTTGTCCTTGAATTCAATGCAAACATTCGTGATGATGGATTGAGCATTTGTCCATGAATTCAATGCAAACATTCGTGATGATGGATTGAACATTTGTCCTTGAATTCAATGCAAACATTCGTGATGATGGATTGAGCATTTGTCCATGAATTCAATGCAAACATTCGTGGTGATGAATTGTGCATTTGTCCATGAATTCAATGCAACCATTCGTGGTGATGGATTGAGCATTTGTCCATGAATTCAATGCAAACATTCGTGATGATGGATTGAACATTTGTCCTTGAATTCAATGCAAACATTCGTGATGATGGATTGAGCATTTGTCCATGAATTCAATGCAAACATTCGTGGTGATGAATTGTGCATTTGTCCATGAATTCAATGCAACCATTCGTGGTGATGGATTGAGCATTTGTCCATGAATTCAATGCAACCATTCGTGGTGATAGATTGAGCATTTGTCCATGAATTCAATGCAAACATTCGTGATGATGGATTGAGCATTTGTCCATGAATTCAATGCATACATTCGTGGTGATGGATTGAGCATTTGACCATGAATTCAATGCAAACATTCATGGTGATGGATTGAGCATTTGTCCATGAATTCATTGCAAACATTCGTGGTGATGGATTGAGCATTTGTCCATGAATTCAATGCAAACATTCGTGGTGATGGATTGAGCATTTGTCCATGAATTCAATGCAAACATTCGTGGTGATGGATTGAGCATTTGTCCATGAATTCAATGCAAACATTCGTGGTGATGGATTGAGCGTTTGTCCATGAATCCATTACAACCATTCGTGGTGATGGATGCTTTCAACGTGTATAGATGTGTCTAATGTACTAGAAAGTCATTCAGTTATACATTCCATACAAATAATTTTGAAACTTTGTTTTGTTACGCTTACAAATACTCAACAAGAAATATCGAATAATACATTGAAAGAAAGTCACAACTAAACACAAAGATGGAAAAGGAACGAAATCAATAAAGGAGATATGGGCATATCAAGAAACAAGCAAATACGGCATCACATAGCTTTTGTAAATATGAATAAATACTATAACTCCTGACATATTACTTTTATTTGAATCAGTCATAACTTTTAGTGTGCCTAATTATTAGATGAATTCTAGAATGCATTTTTTCCACCTCACTTAACTAGCATCACATTTTTAATAACACGAATAATTTGTATACTGTAATTGTAAGATAGAATGTTTGTCCCTCCTATCGAAGGTCAAGACCAATCTGTTGTTAAATGCAACGATATCAACACATTAGAAATAAATTTCTAGGTGAACTTTTACCGTAGCTCCTAAAGCAAATACGTTTATTGTTGTTTACTGTTTAAAAGGTGAGAACAAATGGACAATGAATTTAATGGTAAAACATTATTAATAACACATATCATACTTTACAGTCCTAAAGTATCAAGTAATTAATCTACAGTAATAAATTATCAAGTATCACTAGACACCTAGATTAGACTACTGTCCTAAAGTATCTACTAGCATTGACACCTAGCGTACACTACAGTTATAAAGTATCCACTAGCATTGACACCTAGCGTACACGGTACATTACGGCCCTAAATACACTTGTATCATTGACACCTTGGGTACACTATGGTCAACAAGTATCCAGTAGCATTGGTACATATCGTACACTAATGTCCTAAACTATCCAAGATCATTGACACATGGCGTACACTACAGTCCTAAATTATCAAGTATTGACACTTTGCGTACACTACAGTCCTAAATTGTCATATTTCACTTGACACTAGCCTAAAGTGCAGTCCTAACGAATCAGGTAACACTGGTTATTATTGTTTTTTCTATACTAAATTTTCCCAGGAGAATTTATATTTGTATTAAGATTCAAATCGAATCAAAAGAAGTTGTGTAGACTGTAACCAAACACATAGCCACGTATCGGGTTGTAAGAACACACGGCGTTAACACGAGTTTCAATATAGATAACGCCTTTTAGATGGCCAGGTATGGGACCCACCTTGCTCCAGATATTGAACTATACATGCATTAAGATGATAAAGATGCTTAGCAATGTGATTTGTCATATGACCTACCCAGGTACCGGAATATATATAACACATATAGTTAATAAATCAGATACAGACGAACGCGCCATCAAACGTAACACGAACCTGCGACTCTCTCATTCGTCTCGCCAGTGTTTCCAACTAAGGACTCACACATTTCCATAACGTAACACGATACCTTCGACTCTCTTATCATTCGTCTCGCCAGTGTTTCCAACTTAGGACTCACACATTTCCTTCACGTACAACGATACCTGCAACTCTTTCGTCATTCGTCTCGCCAGTGTTTCCAACTAAAGACACACATTTCCTTCAACTGCTGAGCTGCTTATAAGGTAACATTTTAAAACGTTAATAACATTTTCTAAAAATAAACAAAGCAATTGTCTTCCTAATTTACACAATTTATATCGTTTGAAAGCTATACACTAAATATGTAGATTGGAAATACGAATACAATAAGGCGGAATAATGTGGGTAAGGGTGAATACAAAATAAGGTGGAGTCGTGTTGGTAATTGTAAACACAATTAGGCGGGGTAGTGTAGGTAAGTGTTATTACAATACAGCATAGGTTTGTTGGTAAGTGTGAATACAACAAGGCAGATTTGTGTATGTAAGTGTGATTACCAAGCAGATTTATTTTTTAGATGAATTTGTGAATACAACAAGGCAGATTTGTGTATGTAAGTGTGAATAAAACAAGGCAGATTTGTGTATGTAAGTGTGAGTACAACAAGGCAGATTTGTGTATGTAAGTGTGAATACATCAAAGTAGAGTTGTTTGGGGTAAGTGTGAATACAACCAGGTAGAGATGTCTGGGGTACGTGTAAATACAGTAATAAAGAGTTGTGTAAGTGTGAATACAGTAAGACATAGTTGTGTAAGTGTGAATACAACAAGGCAGAGTTGTGTGTGTAAGCGTGAAAACAACAAAGCAGATTTGTGTTGTGTAAGCGTGAATACAGCTAAGCAGATTTGTGTATGTAAGTCTAAATAGAGCACGGCATATTTGTGTATGTAATAGTGAATACAACAAGGCAGATTCGTGTATGCAAGCGTAAATACATCAATGAAGAGTTGTTTGGGGAACGTGTGAATACAACCAGGAAGAGTTGTGTGGAGTACGTGTACATTTCAGTAAGACAGAGTTGTGTAAGTGTGAACACAGTAAGACAGAGATGCGTAAGTTTGAATACAGTAAGACAAAGTTGTGTAAATGTGAATACAGTTAAGACAGAGTTGTGTAAGTGTGAATACAGTAAGACAGAGTTGTGTAAATGTGAATACAGTTAAGACAGAGTTGTGTACGTGTGAATGCAGTAAGAGTTGTGTAGGTGATAATACCGTACGACAGCGTTGTCTAAGTGTAATACAGTAAGACAGAGTTGTGTAAGTGTGAATACAACAAGGCCGAATTGTGTAAGTGTGAAAGCAGTAAGACAGAGTTGTGTAAGTGTGAATACAGTAAGACAGAGGTGTGTAAGTGTATATACAACAAAGCCGAGTTGTGTAAGTGTGAATACAGTAATACAGAGTTGTGTAAGTGTGAATACAACAAGGCCGAGTTGTGTAAGTGCGAATACAGTAAGACAGAGGTGTGTAACTGTATATACAACAAAGCCGAGTTGTGTAAGTGTGAATAGAGTAAGACAGAGTTGTGTAAGTGTGAATACAACAAAGCCGAGTTGTGTAAGTGTGAATACAACAGCAGCAGAGAGGGTGAATCCTACAACGTTTTTAGACAAAATTTGATTGAAATCCTAAAACGAGCCGTCTTATAATCTTATTTTAACCAAAAAAAGGCGAACCCTACAACGTTTTCAGACAAAAAATTGATTGAAATCTCCCTACGAAATCATTTTAACTAAAAAAATGAAAACGATTTTTTAATCAATTTTGGTCGCAACTTGTTGTCATCCACCCTCTCTGCTGCTATGGGTTAATAAAAATAATAAATAATTTGATCGAGTCTTTAGGATGAAAATCATTTATGATTTTACAAACAGACTAATCGCTAACACCTCTTCTTGTAAATCAATCAGATTATTTGACTGGTCGGTGAGTTTGAAATTAATTCTGGTTAATGAATTATTATGGCATCGCATATAGACAGGATTAATTGGGTTTTCAATAATTAGGAATCCTGGAGGAGCTGTTGGTGCAAATGAATAAAGAATATATCCTTGCTGAGCTTGATTTGATTGCTCTAGATTAATTTGATAGCTTCCTTCGATAACATCACACACTAAATTGAGCGCAATCACTGAGGATATATTCACGTTGAACGGAGCGATATGCCTGCCGCCACCGTCTGGGTCATTATTGTGTTTGAGGATTTTTATTTCCGGTGATGCTGTTTTTTTCCATGCGTCATGAATTATTTTGAAACCAACATCGATGGCATCATTGAGAAGTTTTTTTAGTTCTGGTACGTTATATCCTGGTAGTTTGAATGTGGGGATATCTTCAACGCGGATTTTATAGTCTAATGCAAATTCTGTTCTCGATTTTGGGTTATCTTCATCTAATATAACTCGAATAATTTGTGAATTAAATGTTTCCATATCGTTGATGATTTTGTAACATATTTCTACAACACTGATAAATTCACCTCGGGTGAGAGAGCCGGATTTAAGGGGTATTAACAACAGTGAAAAATCATTATTCATTGCTGTAAAATTTTCAACGACTTTAGGTTTGTTAACAAAAAGATCTCTCTCTATGATATCCTCCTCTCCTCCAGTTGAGTAATATGCGAAATCAAAAAAATCTGCATTGGATTGGTAATCTTTATAACACTTTATTGGATTATCAGATTTTATCACGTCGGTGATATAATCAGATTTTTTAGGTTCGGGTGATACATCAACGGTTTTACTCTGGGGCGATAATTCAGGCCATCCTAGTACGGTTCTAATAGAACTCTGATAGATATCTACTACGTATCCTTCTGTGCTTATCTCAATGGCGGATGATAGTGTTGGTTCATGAACTGTTATAGCGATTTTCGATTCTGTTCCAGTAATCGATTTTAATCTACGCGCGAATTCATTATTGATTTGTTCTATTTGGTATGACCCTGTTGGTATCGAAACAACATTCCAGTCTGGGGTTCCGTCGGGTTTATTCTTATTCGCAAACACTAAAGAATTATTCGGTTGTTGACCACCAAATGATTTTGATCTGATATTAGGCCAACTGTGGTATACTCGTAGTTTTGCTAGCGCTATCTCCTTCACTGGGACCGGAGAGGGGAAATTCACACTGAATTCTGGATTCGTTGATGTTATTGATATCATGCTTGTTTGTACTGGGTTCGTGTTCTCCACTATTCGTTGAAGTAATTCCTGCGGTGTTGTCATTGTTATTATACTCATGATTTATTTCTAATTTTGGTATCGATGAATCATAAATACTGACCATCACTGAGAACTCACAATCTGGTAATGTTGATATAATTGAGATCATTTTGTTTTTTGGGTTTGTGTTTTCTGATTCCATCGGTGTTGTCATTGTTATTATATTGATGTTGTCGCTCTAATTTCGATATCGCGGAATCAAAAATACTGACCATCGCTGAGAATTCACTATCTGATATAATCGTATTATCGAGTGACGACGATATCATCAGGGATAACTGCGAATATGCGGTTGATGCAATATGAAATTGAAGTAAGTAATTCTGCAGTTTACTCTGGCTGCATGATGATATCTTTTTTGCTATCCCGGTTGATATACCCCCGATTGTAGCCACCGCAGAAATGCAAATTGGAACTACGACCGGGGCAATCATTGTAACCGATGCAAGTATTATTCCGGCGCCAGTGAGAACGCTTGACACCGAGTATATAATAACATCAATTGCGGTGATTCTTCGTCGGTATTTTTTTATTTTTATTTGATACTCCTCAGTGAGGGTTTTGAGTCTATTCTGAAATTCTCTGACCTGATCATAGCGACATTGAGTTGATGAAATCATTTTTATTTTAAAAACACTAGCGTTTTCAATTGTGAAATCCTTTCAATTTAGTTATTTACTTAAATCCGCTACGAATTCTACATACCACGTTATTGAAACCCTAACCAAACTTTTATCAGTATATGTTATAGTGAACTTTTCAGTTTTATCCTTGTCGATGATCGTTGAAATCGTATTGTTGACCCCGGATGAACTCGACGATGATATATTAAATTGAGTTAATGGTGTTACTAGTGTTAATCGATAAATACCCTTAACGGTTGCAGTGATATCTAATTTGTTGTCTGTAGGTGTCCACAAAAATGATCCGTGTTGGATTGTATATACTACGTTATTGGTTTTCTCATGAGGAATTTTTGTTTTTTCAATGATTGTTATCATCCTCGAAAAATCACCTTTGACGGCTTCGATGAAAGTTTTCGTCTCATCGATGGATTTTTTAATATCAGGGAGTTTTATTTCAATTTTATCCAACTGGGTTCCAATAAATTTATCAATGATATTTCTACGAAATGATATAAACTGTTTTCCGTTATCTTCAATTTTAGATTCAAGTATTTTTAGTACAACCAGAGAATTGTTTAACTCATCGTTGAGAGTTTTTAATCGATCTGTAATCGTCGAAACGAGTACACCCGGTTTGAGTTTACCCTGATCGGAAAATAACGCGATAGTATCCTCGATTGCGTTTTGTTGTTTAACCAAAATATCATCCAGAGAAATATTACTGGTTTTCAATTTACCCTGATCGGAAAATAACGCAACGGTGTTCTCGATTGCGTTTCGTTGTTTAACTAAAATATCATCCAATGACACATCACTGGATTTCAATTTACCCTGTTTGTCTTGAAATACAACTATTTCATTAGGATCAACATTTGTTAAGTTCAACGTCTCAGCGATTTCATCTTCAATTATTTTTTTTATATCCTTGACAGAATCAGGTGGTGCAGTGCCATCGGGTTTGGGTTTCAAAGATCTCCCCCAAATATCAATCATGTTATTGTAAAACTCTTTCTCTCTCTAAAAAGCGACTGCTAGTGTATTCATTCACGACAACATGTGGTGGTTTTCCGCTTGGGTTACTCAAGGAGTTAGAAATAGCGTCAAGGACATTTAATACTTCGCTGCCGCATATTGGTGGGTCAATCATCGTTTGTGTTGGTAGCGTAGAATACCAAGTCTTCATTGGAAGGGTTTTTATATACCGCATAAACTCTTTTGGTGGGGCTAATCCATATGAATCGAAATAAACAATCCCACGTGGATCAATAGCGTATGCAACCCAGTGAGTTCCAGGTCCGGTGCTGTTATCGAGATTAATAATACCTGTTTCAGTTTTGTTTGTTTGATGTGGTAATTGATCTTTCATAAAAACACCTCTGAAATTTTTAATCACTAGTTTTTTAGCCGCATCCATTAAATCAAAATTGGACATGGGAACCATAGGTTCCTCAATTAATAAATCGTTCCTGGTAGTCTTAGACCCTTTCCGCTGTACCACGAATACGGGGTTCCTGGTAGTCTTAGACCCAATCCGTGAACGGATCGTCCATTTTTTTTATATCCCTTCCCAGTTGCCTTCTTTAGTGCCATTCCTGCTGCAGTACCAGCGGCTCCTAACGCTGCCGCTTTAGCCACCGCTGGGGCTGCTGCTGCAATCAATGCTGGAATCGCAGCTAACAACGGGAATATACCGCCTGTTTTAATCATATTTTTGATAGCAGCCGCAGAAAGAGTAATCTGAACACCTTTTTTGGCTGCAAGTGCATCATTGAAATGTTTCACCTGACGAGTTGTCAGCGATAGTTTATTTGCACCACCAGTCATTTGGTTGGGTTTCAACGTGATTGTGGTTCCACAGTTTTTAGCTGATTCCGATTGCAATTTTTTTAATTGACCGGGAGTTAACGCAACACTAATAACACTATATGACATTATACATAATTGATTGATTCTAAATCGTTTACAATTTCAATTACATGTTTTCCACTGGTGCATCTACCACTCTCATTCTTCCACCAACACCTTCAAGTAGCATTGATTTATCACTGAGAATGACAGCAACCGCTCTATAATTCGGGATAAGGATAGGAGGTACCCCACCAACTGGTGGACCAGTCGGACGGGTTACACGGGCTCTAAAGTGTATATCAACGACAGATTGTCTTGTTAAATCAAGATGTTCAAGTGAAAAGTAATAAATCGGATAGAGGCTTTTAAAATCCAATTGCGATATTTGCAAACCAGTATCCACATTTTGATCACGTGCCATAAATGACAACAGGTTATGATAGACACGTGCAATATGATTCTGACCGTAATCAAGTTGTATATCCTCGGATGGTTCCTGCTGTCCATTTATTCTCACCGAGACTTCATTAACACCTAACTGATCAAATATCATATGGCTTCGTTCTTGATTACCAACTCGCGCATTATTCTGTAACGCTACGAATATATGACGTGGAGCTGAAACACCTTGTTTTGATGCCAGGTGCCATGTGAATGTACCATCAACACTGTCTTGTTTAATATCCGTGGTCACTGATAACCAACTCAACAACGACTTTCCTCCTTGGTCCATAAATGATAGTAGTCGTTGTTCTTCGGTGATTGATGGAGTTAATACTGGCATCCACAATGATAGTTTTGTTAAAATGACTTTACCGGGAGCAACCCCAGCATTACGCCAGATTGCATCATCATCAGTACCCTTTCGTACAAGCGCTACTGTGTGTTTAGCTCCATAAATAACTTTTCGGACGTTTCTACAGAATCCAAATATATGATGCAGTGGAATCGCACATGAAAATCGTCGACGCTGCCCATGCAACGTTGCTACACGTGTTGCAAATCCTAAATTGAGATTACCATTAACGCCTCCGAGAATATCAAACGCAGCTCCGGGTCTAGTTCGACGTTCTGGATTAGCTGCTTCCTGTTGATCGTCTTCTGCATTATCTCTTGCTGTTAACACTTTAATGAATTGAAGGTGATCAGCGTTATCAGAGGTATCCTTTGCAAACATCATAGATGGACCCGCTGATCTTGTATAATCATCAGAATATCTCGCTAACCCTATGATTGTTGTGGCCACATCAACTTCACGGTCAATGGATTCAATTTCTTTTCCATCAATGAGATATCTAGCGCTTTCAAATAACGCCATTATGCCGTTATTAACAAAACCAACTCGGATATTTGCGTTATTGTCATATGGGGTATCAGCTGCAACATTTGTCACAAGTTCTCCTTCTACTTCAATAAATGCCTCACACGGTAGAAAATATTTACTGGTATCATGAACTTGAAGTTCAATTCGCGATCGGAGATCTGGTTGTACTGCGTGATAAGAATAAAATTGAAAATCGCGTACAGAATCATTCTTGCCAACTGGGGCATCCATATCAAATGCTGGATCAGGTGACCTTTTGAACATTTTATTCTATTTATCAGAGTCTAAATCATGATTTTTCATTTCATCGTCGTGTTTTTTTAAAGCCACTTCCTGCTATCATGTTTGCTATCATGTTATTTTGGTCCCCTTGATTTATCAAGGGAGTCACCATCGACGCTAATTTTTCGTCTACTGCGTTATTTATAATTCTACTAACACTTGCAGGCATTTCCGCTGTAGACGGTAACGGTTTCTTTTTTCGTAAATCACTTCGTGATTTCACTAATGATGTTATTTTATTCTTCGCAGTTGAAAACGCTTTTCCAGCAAAATCTCCAACAGCACCAATACCCTTATCACGAATAACTTCAATTGCTTTCATTCCTAGCTGTTTAGCTAACGGCATCACTTTTGGAGCCATTCTCGCAAATAACCCTGCAATGGTATTGCCTAAACCATCTCCGTAGTATGCTCTATAAACTGGAAACCGTGAATTAACTACGTAGACGGGGGTTGGTTTATCATGATTGTAGTGTATGATCATTATTTGAAATCAGAAACCATTTTTCAATTGGAAACGCTAGCGTTTTTATTCAGTCTCGGTGATTAATCACTGTGATAATCCTCCACTAACTCGCCAATGAAATCTCGATATGTGCTGATATCTATGATACCACCCTGAAATAATCGTCTACAGATATCAGCTGCTTCAATAATTATTTCCGGTGAGTTATTTCCAGCTCGGAAACCTCCAACAAGAACTTCTAATCGTGATATATCATTGATAACACTACCAGGACATGAAATCCTTGGATTCTCACTGGAATCTTGCAATCCGCTTCCGCTATAACCAGTTGCTTCATCCTGTTTTTTCATTTCGTCTAAATTGGCTTTTTGTAAATAATCAAGAATATCATCATCAGGTGGTAGTTGTTTTTTAGGTGAAAAAGATATTTTCTTTGCAGGTTGCTGTCGCCTTCCTCGCAATTTTCGTGGTTTTTGTTGTTGTTTAAACTCTTTGTATTGATTATACACTATATCCACCGCTTTTCTATATTCAATATATGATGCGTTATCCTTCTTCCTAATTCTACCTGTTTTTTCAGTTTTGATTTTGTAGAATATATCAACCCAATGATCTAAATTTCTAACAAACATATGATATTCTGGTTTCAACATATTTTTCCTGTTTTCATAAGTCGTAACAACAAGCGCAGGAATTCCTGTTGAATCAGTCTTATTAATCGCTGCTAAACCCGCCTCGTTAAATATCACGCGTAAATCATCTACTATTTCTTTTGATTCCATTTGTTTTGTTTGTTCAGTTTTCGCTGCTATTTTTTCAAGTTCACCAATAACAGATTTTCCCGTCTCGGGAACATCTCCCAGTATAGCACGCTCTATCCCTTTCGTTGCTGTGGTTACTGGTTTAAACAATTCTTCGGATCCCATAGCAAAATCAGTCTGAAGACTCTGTCGTTGTTGTAGTTTATTCCGTACAGAGTCACGAATTGGTACAAATCTCCTGATTGCATCCAGTCGTTCACGAGCCAATCGGGTTGTTAATGCTTCATTGACCATTATTTGAAATCAGAAACAATTTTTCAATTGCAAAACAATTTTTCAATCCGACCTAACACCATCGGATGGTCATGGAAGTGTTATTTCACTGTGAGACAGCTTCGTTCAATGATGGGGAAAGTCACATAATTGCTATAAATAATAATAATACTGTGACTTTCCCCATTCTATTTTTGATCAATCCGAACCAGCCATCAATTTTTTATTCACTGATTTCAACAGTTTTGATCAAAAAATGCTAAAAAAAATAATTAATGGTCGGGCAATCAGATAATGATAAATAGTCGGTCAATCAAATAATGATAAATGGTCGGTCAATCAAAATTGTTCATTTTCTTGAATTAACGCCCGTAGGTTTCTAACTTTAGAATTAACCTCCTTTTTCAATTCGTATTCGTACCCCAATTCTTTTCGTATTCGTTCTACGATGGTATACAACGGAGCGAACACACTTACGTCACTGGAGAATGCGAGAGAGTCCTTAATAGAATTCTGAATTCTTTTGATGAGCGCATACTTCTTTGGTAGCATGTATTTATTGTTGTTAACTCCGTATTCTATGTCCTGAAAATCAGACATGATTTGATCAGGATTTAACCCATCTGATAGTTCAATATCCCAACTTTTCAATTTTGAAATCTCGGATATGATGCTATTCATGTTTTCAGAATTCATTATTCTATAACAATTATATATTTCTAAATGAAAAATATGACGCATTAGACATAACTAAATTGAATTTTTTGTCTCGTCCTTTTTGAAATAGCTGATCGATAAATCCCCTCTGCAACTTTTCGTACTGAGGATATACAAATATCGAAGTGCCTACCGGCTTCATTCATTGATTGAAATATTTTTTCTTCGTTAGTTATCGTATTCAAAGATTTCACAGATCTCGCTTTTTTCGAGTATTTCCCAGTCCCCCCTCGTTCGGAATTTTCACTTTGTGTGATAGCCTGCAGATTTGATAAAGAATTGTTTTTCGGATTAGAATCGATATGATCAATAACAAAATCATCCTCGATCAATCCATGGAAACACTCGTACACGAAACGATGATTGAGATATTTCTTCCTTCCAGCACCAAACATCAAATACCCCATACCATTATCCCACCCAACTGGTTTCTTCAGTCTGCGGTTTCTTACAACACCATTACTGGATGCTTCATAATTTGTGATCACAGGGTGTTGTCTGAATTCTTGGTTCATTCGTATACATAATACTATTGTTTGTCTAATTCATCGTTTGGTTTAATGATAAATCTTTCGATGTAGTCTTGAGGAGTTCTTATGATTTTATCCTTGACTCTGTCAAGGATACTGACTTTGTCAGCGTCAAGAATACTGACTTTGTCAGCGTCAAAAATACTGACTTTGTCAGCGTCAGGGTCAAAATTTCTGATTGATTGTCCATTTTTTATTCTTTTATCATAATATCGCTTCAACTCCCTGTATCGATTACCACCGCAATTTAGACACAACTGAGATTTTCCCGTGACCCCAACTCCACATAGAATACAGGATAACGGACCAAGGCTTCCACGTCGAAAGCTTTGCATATGATACCCACAGAACTCATTTCTGCATGATTTGTTACACGGGGTTATTGATCCAATCATAAGCCACTTGCAGTGATTCATTATATAAAAATCTTTCATTTAAATGCTTGTTTTAATTATAGCATGAAGGAATTAGGGAGAACGCCTTCGAAAAATGCTGATAAGGAGTTTAAGAGATTATTAAAAATCAATCCTAGATTTAATCTCGATAAACCAAAAAAACATAACAAACGTCCAAGAGACGGAAACATGAAAGAGTTTAAGAGATTATTAAAAATTAGTCCTAGATTTAATCTCGATAAACCCAAAAAACGTAACAAACGTCCAAGAGACGGAAACATGAAAGAGTTTAAGAGATTATTAAAAATCAATCCTAGATTTAATCTCGATAAACCAAAAAAACGTAACAAACGTCCAATAGACGGAAACATGAAAGAGTTTAAGAGATTATTAAAAATCAATCCTAAATTTAATCTCGATAAACCAAAAAGACGTAACAAAATCAATCCTAGATTTAATCTCGATAAACCCAAAAAACGTCCAATAGACGGAAACATGAAAGAGTTTAAGAGATTATTGAAAATCAATCCTAGATTTAATCTCGATAAACCAAAAAAAACGTCCAAGAGAGATTACCCCTGGAAAGATGCTCAATTCAATCTCGATAAAGCTTCTAATACACCAAAGAATACAATTCTTGATAAAGCCATGATTAGTAAAATCAGAGACTGTTTTAATGAATTCAAGCGTGATGGAGCATCTTATTGTTGGTCAACATTTCGAATTGATGGTGTTGTTGATGCTACCATGAATGATGAAAAAGCAGCAGTGATAATTTCACGTGTTGGGGAAAAACGGCATTTTTTCCGAATCAAATTCATTATCGAAGTCGATGGCAAATGGATTATTAAGGATAAATTTGAACCAATCCTCAAGAATAAAAAAGCTGTCATTGTGAGTAGAGATTCCAAACCAGGGATTCTAACCGGCATTGATAAACCATACTACGAAAGATCTTATCCCGTAACAGCAATGGTTTATGGGATATATCCGTTAAATGATAAACCCGATATCGCAAAACTAGCTCCTATGAAATATTCGTCAGGGCTTAATTGTGTAGCAGAACGAATAATAGAACACTTCACAAATGCATCCCGAGGAAATAAACTAACTGATCTGCGACGTAGGAAAATAACCGAGTGGGAACTGACAGTGAAACAGCATGGTGCAAAGATTTCTGATATAGCTAAATTAGAAACATCATTACGATTCCCAATAACCGTTATGACGATAACCGGAGAGGTTTTATACGAACCGAAATATAACAAAAATGGAGCACCAATACAGATTATTGATCATAGCAAACACGCGTGGACACCTGCGGTAACAATATTTCCACGAGAACGAACCGTGAAATATATCCCTAAGGAGTTCGTCGGGGATGTTTTCTATGAAGAGAAATTATTCGATGCTATTCATGCGTTGTGTAAAGACGATCCTGTGTCAGTGTGGTTACTTAGAAGTGATGAAGAATTCGATCAATTTGTAAAACCAAATGGTGAATTATATCGCATTGAAGAATTAGATAACAGAATGAGAAAAATCGCTAGTGATTTTTCACCGGAGAATTCCCATGAAAAACTACTCACGGATAGTTTTACTATTCCATCAGTGGTAGCTCACTTCGCAAGAGAAAAAAACTCATGGCGTCCAACACGAAGTGATTTTCTCGAGGATGTTAAATTGAGTTGCGTCGAATTCGGTCATAGAGGACTGTGGAATACGAAATACTCACATGATGGTATGATTTCAATTGATATATCCGCGTGTTATCCCGGAAGTTTTCTCGGGTATGGGGAATGCGCTGAGTACTTCAAACGATTTGGACACCCCACGCATGAAATGACTCGTGTTGCGATTAATGGACCATTGCCTGATTTTGATTTAACCGGATTCGCTCGTGTGATATCATTTGAATTAGCTACAGGGTTACATCCGTGTAGTTATGTTTGGCTCGGTAGACACCTATCTGAAAAGGCCTGGATGCCAATAGTGCTATTGAGATATATGATTGATTGTGGTATGCTAATATCGTTGATTGTTTCCGAGGCTATTATATGCTATCGAGCTCAGAAAGAAGTTTGGCTACCACAACCCGATCTAGATAGAATAATCAACGAACTACGAAAACAGTTTCCAGATTTCAGTGAAGAAGAAATCATAAATTGGTCTAAGAAGTTATTTGAAATTAAAAAAGAACAAGCAAAAGATCTCGGAAGAAGAATAATCGGTAAATTTACCCAGGGTGGACGATACGATAACGCAAAATACTCTTCGCGGTTGATCATAGATGTCGCTGAATACGATTTTATTGTAGCGGATTTAATGAAACAGGGAAAACTTGTATCCCGTAAGGATGCTTTTCTATCCAATGGTGAGAAATTAGGTACGGTTGTTACCTACTGTGATGGATATAATTCCCAGTACACACATTTGAGAAGTTCAATGCTAGCCTATGCTTCTATTAATCTATTTTCGATGATAAATAGATTTCCTAATACCGCGGTTAGAGTAGCCACTGATTCGATGTATATACACAATAAGTACAAATCAGCTGTAGCGGCATTCACAGATCCGGAGGAAGCGTGGGGGCGTTGGCGATTTAAAAAGGAGATGCTACATGAGTATTGTGAATCCGCAGACGTTGCCATGGATGATAAATATCTTTGTTGTAACCGTATTGAAATTCAATCAGAATTTTCTAATGCACCACCGGTATCTGATCCAATATGTAGATACAAGACAGTTTATTTAAACGGTTGTGGTGGGTCAGGAAAGACAACTCGTGCAATTGAATTATATCGTCGTGGAAACGCTAGCGTTTCTAACATGATTGTGCTAACACCGACTCACAGACTCGCCAGAGAGATGATGCAACGAGGGGTAAATGCTTGCACTTACCACAGTTTCTTTCGATGGAAGGGTGACAAATGGACTCCTGAGCGTATGGGTGATAAATTCATTCCTGAAATCATAATTTGGGATGAAATATGCACAGTGTCATTAGATGTATTAAAAACATTTCTTGAGTGGTTGTTAAACAAAAACACAAAAGTCGTCATGTGCGGGGATCACGGCCAACCACCACCATTTGTCGGTGCATCTCCACATGAATGGCTAAAGGGTTTTGTAGACTACTATGAAGAAATCACCACTGATTATAGATCACTTGATGAACGATTACGCGAGTTCAAAGCGCTAATTAGATTACAACCGGATAGAATCCAATGCGAAATAGCGCGTGAAGTGATTTCAGAAACCCCAATGAATGATTTCTGGGAAACATGGAGACCAAACGATTTGATCATTGCAAGTAGAAAAATAGTCAGGGATACACTTCAGATGAAGTTATTTGAATTGCATCAAGAAAAATTTGCAACGCTTCCAGTACCCCTTTGTTATAGGCCATCGGATACACGAAAACAAAACATTGAAGTTGATATTCCAGGACAGAGTGAAAAACAAATTCTGGTATTAAATGATATTGTGCTGGTTGATATCAATGTCGTTGAAGATGCATTGCGTGCTAATAAATCCCCGTGGACGCTAGGATACGCAGCAACAATACACTCTTCACAGGGATTGACTATATCGAATACAATTGTTTGGATGGTGGATAATCACATCGAATGGTCGAATCTAATCTATCTCGCAGTATCCAGAGTACGAAACATAAATCAACTTCGAAGAGTTGTTTTCGATGATAATGACACAACAATAAGTGATATTGATGTTAGCATCATTAATAAAAAACTCTCCGGTTACAAACAACAGGACAAAAAAAAACAACGAGAATTTGATATTGATGCTGAACTAATAATCACTTTGAAGAAACAACAGAATAATCACTGCGCGAGTTGCAATTGTATAATGCGTTGGCAGTATTCGGATAAGGATCCTCGACAATTTACCGTAGACAGAAAAAATAACAATCTCGGTCATGTCAGAAATAATGTGATGTTGACTTGTCTTGAGTGCAATAGACGCAACGGTGCTAGTTAAGACCATGCGGTGGCAATTGAGTATCCTCGGGAATCACTTGTAGTTGTTGTCGAGTAAAACCCCGCTGAGGGGCAGTTGAATCCAGTTTATAGACTGGAGGTCTACCAGTTGATCGTGTTATACTAGATATCTTATGCGTAGTGACGCTCCAAATAGGATCAGTAGCCCTTTTTCTACCCCCTTCAAGCTCTCCTGGTTCGTATAAGTGCCTCACAATGACACTACTACCAAGAATTGGTTGGGAAACGCTAGCGTTTCTAGGGAAATCTTTTTGTGGTTGTACGGGTATTGACTTCTTTTTAATCGCGTTGATAGGTTTCATGTTGATTGTTCTAGTAATCTCGTTATTCAGTGCAGTAATCACAGATGGTAATCTTTTAACCCATTCACTGGATCGCTTTTCTTGAATGAATTCTTTTGCGTATTGATATCCAAATAACCGCTCAGCAATCGTCCGATTAAATCGTTCTACAATGGCCTGATCGCGATGTGGCGCAGTATGCCCTCGTCGTATGGTGACATTATGATGTTTCATTGTAGATAACACTGCACCCTGAAATTCCTTGCCAGGATCGACCTGCAATAGATTTGGCCAGTGCAGAGGACCTCGTCGATAAATCCTTTCAAATGCAGAAGCGACTTCAGTGGCTGATTTTGTTTTTAACGGTTCTGCTTCTTTGTATCGACTTGCAATATCAACTACGGTTAGCGCGTATTTGTAACCACGATCATGTGGCAGAAATAATATATCAGCCTGATGAACTTCATTAGGAGCGGTCACATCAAAATGCGAGAATTTAATTTGTTTAGGCGGTGGTAGATAAATTTGCCATAGTGCCTGTTTGGATAACCAATTAGCCGCAGTGGTTTTTTTCACTTTTGCAGCGCTAACGAATTTATTGATTGCAGCGTTACCCCTCCAGTATCCCCTCGCAGAATAATAAATTGATTCCATATTATTAATTACCAGCACCTAACATCAATTTACTTTTCATAGCCGATTTTATCAAAAATGAAGACAATTTTTCTTTGAAGGATTTATCAGGAATAGCATTTAACGCATGAATTAATTTCACATCTGCTAGATGCCTGTGTTGCAGATTGCTGCTTTTATAAGCAACATCATGAAGGTGACAGGCCTTATCAATGGCGTTTATTGGTTCTTCACCGGGGTTGGGTTGATTTTGATTATTGAGTCTGATATCAAGTCTGGTTCCCGGTCCACAGTAGCTATATCCTGGAAGGTGCTTTTCTCCGGGGTACTTTGCCCATGGGGTTCCAGGGAGCTTTGCCAATTTGGCTGCTATATCACCTCCTCGTTTTTTTTTAAATCAGATCTCATAGACACAAATCTAAATTTCTTTGTACCACATTGCACGCATTTACCAGAAAGCGCTGATCGGTTATTTTTAGTTGTAATCGTCGTCAAGTCATCTGTGCCAGTACGCGTTTTACACTTCACACAATATAGATCCATAATTTATGTATAGAAATATGGATATAATTGATTTTTCAGCGACTAAAACAAGAGAACCAGTTAAGCATCATGCAGCGCTACCAAACTCTATCCGGATGATTATAATCGGGCCATCTGGATCCGGTAAAACGCAATTGTTACTCAATTTAATAATGAGATGGATGAAGTGGGATAAGTTGTATTTAATTGCCCCTAGCGTAGATGATCAACGATGTTATGAAGTGCTAAAAGATTTTAACGACAGCGCGGTAGAAAAATCCGGAGAGGGTATTATTGAGTTTATAACCGATATCGATGAAGCACCGAGCATTGATGATATTGATGGAGATATTAACAATTTAGTCGTATACGACGATATAATGTTAGATAAACAAAAAAATCCTGCTAGGATCTTTTCCCGAGGCAGGCATAAAAACACTGACGTGATATATGTCACTCAACGCTACACTCAGGTTCCAAAAGTCATCAGAGATAACTGCAATATTCTTGCTGTATTCAACGGAGTTGATACACATACGCTACGAAATATTTGGCAGACATGGTGTTCTGATATGGACTTCAATCAATTTCGAGATTTCTTTAGTCATGCTCAGTCAACCCCGTACGGATTCGCAACAATGAATTTGCATGATCCTCGAACACGATATCGTATCGGACTGGATCAAATATTCGGTTAAAATCATTTATTATTTTTTGTTAACCCATAGCAGCAGAGAGGGCGATGACAACAAGTTGCGACCAAAATTGATTAAAAAAATCGTAAAAGTCTCCGTTTTCATTTTTTTAGTTAAAATGAGATTTCGTAGGGAAAGCTCATTAAGATTTCAATAAATTTTTTGTCTAAAAACGTTGTAGGGTTTGCCCCTGAGACATTTTTTTGGGTTAAAATGAGATCGTAGGAAGGATCGTTTTAATGATTCAATCAAAATTTTGTCTGAAAACGTTGTAGGGTTCACCCTCTCTGCTGCTACAACAAAGCCGAGTTGTGTAAGTGTGAATACAGTAAGACAGAGTTGTGTAAGTGTACATACAACAAGGCAGAATTGTGTAAATGTGAATACAGTAAGACATAGTTGTGTAAGTTTACATACAACAAGGTAGAGTTATGTAAGTGCGAATACAGTAAGACTATTCACAGTTAGGACGTAGAGTAGATAATTTTGATTGAACAATTAGACCTTAACGCTTTCTAAATTTATTTGCTTGTGGTATTTCATTTATTGGGATCAACCATTACTATAATAATAATAATAATAATAATAATAATAATAATAATAATAATAATAATAATAATAATAATAATAATAATAGAAATAATAATAATAATAATAATAATAACAATAATAATAATAATAATAATAATTAATAATAATAATAATAATAATAATAATAATAATAATAATAATAATAATAAAATGAAGATCAGTCAATCAATCATTCACAGGATGAAGTTGTATGACTGCAGCATTCGCAAACCCTCACGTTTATTTGTAAACCTTTCGATTTTGAGCACAAAAAAAAAAAACATCAATGATATAGAAAAATATGTTTTATGTTCAACCTTCTTCTTCAACGATTGGACAGGCAACATATGGCGGCCATTATTTTTGCTGGGGAAAGAAATCCGATTAAGCCAGGGAAGAAACAATCATGCCCAGAAGTATTTTTCACCTACCCTCATTGCCCTAAGGCTCAAACCCTTTGCAGACAGGGGTGAGATGTTAATAGTGTGGCGATCGCCTTAGATCATTCGGGCCAGCTGGGTCCACACACAACGGTTTGTCATTTTTCATCAATTTATAATGTCATGGTGGTAGTAATAGTCGTAGTGAATCCGTCCTATTGTATTTACACTTTCCTACATGAATACATAAGCATCTGCTCTAACAATAAGTCTGCAATAATCCTCTAATATGGTACAATAGATACATGTAATATGGTACAAAACCAACATGACTACAAGATACATGTAATATGATACAAATCCAGGAAGACTACCATTTACCTCTAATATGATATAAGAGTAGTAGGACGAGATTGCACCTCTAATATAATACAAGATCAGTAAGACTACGATATACAAATAATAGGTACAAGACCAGTAGGGCGAGATTGTACCTCTGATAGGATACAAGACCAGTAAGACAAGATTCCTATACTATGATACAATATCAAGAAGACAACAAAATAATTCTAATATGATACAAGACCAGTAGGACGAGGTTGTACCTCTAAAATGATACATAACTAGTAAGACTACCAAAAACCTCTAATATGATAAACACCAGTAGGACGAGATTGTACCTCTGAGATGATACATAGCTAGTAAGACTACAAAATACCTCTAATATGATTCAATACCAGTAGGACGAGATTGTACCTCTAATATGATACAATACCAGGAAGATGACACGATATGATACAAGGCAATATAAGTATCCAAGATACCTCTAAGATTGCTAAATAACTTAAGATGAATGTATGCATATACAGTGAAGCCTCGTTAATCTGGACTCCGTTTATCCAGAAACCTCGCTATCCGGAAATAATTCAACGGGAACGGAATTCCTAAACGTTAATTTCCTCCGTTAATCAAGAAATCCGCGTTCCGGATCCAGAAACCTCGCTATCCGGACATAATTCAACGGGAACGGAATTCCTAAACGTTAATTTGCTCCGTTAATCAATAAATCCGCGTTCCGGATCCAGAAATCAAAATCAGGGATCGAAGTATAAAATTACATTAAAACTTGTCTCGATAATCCGGAAATAATCTGTCCAAAAATAAGATAATTCGAAAAATCGTATATGAAAATACAGTCAGTAGAATCATACATAAAACACAATAGTGAAGCCCTTGAGAATTTATGGCCACTATCAATAACTGAGTAGCGTGACCATTTTATAACCAGCGATTATATAAACAATGCATGTTTTAGCTAGTCACCGACGGGATGTTAATAACTAAATAAACGCACAGGGATCAAAACGTTGATGCTTTCTGACATAGCCTATGGTAAATAAATTAATAGATGTATTCATTAATTTATTTCAACTGGTATTGAATATACAGTACATTACATTTAAAGCTAGCATATATATGTACATATATACGCTGACGTTATCGTAATTTTTTTGCATGATTCAATTATCTGGAAAACTCGTTAATCCGGACATATCCAGTGGGAACGAATGTGTCCGGATTAACGAGGCTCCACTGTACATCCTTGTGAAAAAAGCATCTCTCTCTCTCTCTCTCTCTCTCTCTCTCTCTCTCTCTCTCTCTCTCTCTCTCTCAATGACCGTATACATCTCTTTGAATCAGCATTTCCTCCATAGTAATTCGCGGTGTAATGTAAGAATTACAGAAGATTTTCACAAAATTTCTACATTTTGGACGTTAAAGTCAAAGGCCCATTTCGTTTTTAAAACAATATAACACGATGAGTCTGTTTGCAGCTGCACAAAGGTTGTCTTATTTCGAATCTTTTTTTTACGGAACAAATTGTACATGTGACCTTTTAGACATTTTATTTTACAAGGAATATGATATATCTACACTAATTTATTAAAAATTAAATAGTAGTTGTGTACATAACATTAAGACCTGTATATATTTTATTTAAGAAGCAAACCGATGTCTCTACAATAACTTACGAAATTAAATAGTAGTTGTGTACTTAAAATTAACACCTGTATATATTTTATTTCAGAAACAACCCGATGTCTCTACAATAATGTATGAAATTAAATAACAGTTGTGTACATTATATAGACATGAATAGAATGTTTCCGTCTATATGTTTCAGCTCAATCCTCGTACCGCATTGAGTAAGGTTGATAACTCATTTGGAGTCAATAACCGTGAAATCTCATCCCACCGACGCCATGGCAACAGGAGGACAGAACGAGGTTGGATGAAATCTGGTCCATGTAAGGACGTTCAAACTAGAAAACCGTAAGTGATGTATAGGTTACATATACAAATACATTTGCATTTTATTACGAATATCTGGCCTTAAAATAAGTAATTCCGTAATAGACATGGCTCCCATTAAATGGAACTTAAACATTTTTTTTTCTATTCATAATTAAAAAAAATAATTATAGGCCGGCCCAAATTGAGACAGGAACTATACAACCAAATAAATTCGTACAGATTCTGTCTCAAGGCAGACGGACATAAAAATATAAATATTATTAGATAAATTGAAGCATACTAAAAAATTTGAATAACACACTTCAATTTATACTAAATTCAACATTAAATTAAATTATAATAAACTAAATAAAGAGACTGTCTCAAATTTAGAGAAGACAAAAAGTAAGACAAAAGGAGATAGAAATTTGGATGAAATGGCAATCCTTTGTACAAATACAAGGTATATACCTTATATAGCAACAGACAAATAGCACCAACACAAATAGCAAACACAAAGATAATAGGAGACCACTAGCCGTGGTCAAAAATAAATACAAACGTAGACAACTATTTGTGGGTAGATCAATTCCCACCTAGTCAGGATCTACGAAAAAACATTAGGGATACTAAAAATACCCCGAATCAAATATATAACCCAGATGGGGAAAAATTAAATGAGGCGTTAAATGGAAAATAAAAAACAACAAACAACATACCTGGGGAAGCACATACATACATAAAAACTTTTATTTTTTTGATTGGTGGGGGTGCATCTGTCTGGTGCCCACTACCCCCCCCCAAAAAAAAAAAGCAAAAAAGTAAAATAAGTACATGCAATAGAAAGAACAAGGAGCAACACGCCTTGTAAATGTCAGCAAATAATGTATTTCCTTAGAATACAATGAAACTTTAACAAAGAAACGTCAGGTATTGCGAATTGAACTCTATAGTGTGATGTCCTTTGTTGGATCACATTAACAGAAATACAAGACTATAACATTATTCCATATTTCAATATATACTCAATTCACTATTTCCAAGAATGTTATTTTTGTAGAGACTTTATATTTTCAAAACATTGATTTGTATCCACATACTATTTAAATGCTACATATTCTGTACAGGATATTATTTTGTCATGTGCAAAATTTTGATGTTGAATAATCGCTCAATCCCGTCCCACCATCAACTGGTTAGTATCCGCCACATTGGACCGGTCACAGATACTGTTTTTCAGTGGTGCAATCAGAGATTCATAAACACATTTTCTACACTCACCTCCTGAGTGATATCGGTTTTGAATATATCACATCTATGGATGGGTAGTACCGCCAAAAAGTATATGCATATATTTTCTATTTTTCCTTGATGCATTACTTTAAATGGCAGTTTACAAGTACTACTTTCCTAATTCCATCCATTTATATTGTATTCTTCATTAATGCATTGAAGCAGAATTGTATGTGGTACTTTCCTTCTGCATTATTGTAAATGGCGGCTTGCAAGTACTTCACTCATGCCTTTTCCAATGACTGGATGTGCTCGACTAGACCTAACTCATAATTAGGCCTGAAAACAGTAGTCTTACTTCCCAGTTTTGACACTCCAGTTAGCGAAACCTTCAAATCTCTATGTCTGCGAATTTTTTCATTTGAAATTCCGTAATTCCTGGAAGTCCCATAATTCCCCCCGGACAGTTGTATGTCTGTAAGTTCGCACGAACTGCAAAAAAGAGTATAGAATAATTTCAGGCATACGAACGGTTAAATGTTGTAAACTTTTTAACTCACCGAGTACCTTCAAGTACGATCATGTAATAATAATAATAATAATAATAATAATAATAATAATAATAATAATAATAATAATAATAATAATAATAATAATGAGGACTGTGTATAGCGCCTAATCTTTAAAAGCTCTAAGCGCTTTACACCATCAATAATGATATGACTACACTACAGAACAACAAATGACAAAAACAATGAAATTGGAAAACATAAAAACAGGCTGAAAATATATAAGATACAAAACATGATTAGGTCGCTAAGTTTGTCCCTGAAGTCGAAACAGGTGAGTCTTAAGAGCACTCTCAAAAGGAGCAGCAGAAGGGGTGAATCAGACAACATTTTTAGACAAGTTTTCACTAAAATCACGCTTAAAAACAATGAAACCAGTGACATCAGGCCCCAATGTGTGTGTGAATCTGATATCGTTTCATGGATTAGGTCCAAAAAAAAAATATGAAAAAATCAATGAAATTAATGAAATCCTCCATCGATTTTTTTGGGAAAGGGACTACAACGTCGTTGTCACTACCCTCTCTGCTGCTAGAACTTTCAGTTCTGGTTAACAAAAATCATAAATGATTTCAACCGAATATTTGATCCAGTCCGATACGATATCGTGTTCGAGGGTCATGTAAATCACTACGACGAAAATCACTACGATTTTACAAATAGACTAATTTGTAAAACCTCCTCTTGTAAATCAATCAGATTATTAGACTGGTCAGTGAGTTTGAAATTAATTCTGGTTAATGAATTATTATGACATCGCATATAGACTGGATTCACCGGGGACTCAATTATTAAAAACCCTGGAGGAGCTGTTGGTGCAAATGAATACAAAATATATCCCTGCTGAGCTTGATTTGATCGTTCTAAATTTATTTGATAGCTTCCTTCGATCACATCACATACTAAATTGAGCGCAATCACCGTTGAAATATTCACATTGAACGGAGCAATATGCCTGCCACCACCATCTGGGTCATTATTGTGTGTCAGGATAGTTGTTTGTGGTTGTGATGGTGTTTTTTTCCACGTATCATGGATTTTTTTGAAACCTTCATCGATGGCATCATCGAGAGATTTTTGTAGTTCTAAGAGATTATATCCTGGTAGTTTGAATGTTGGAATATCTCCTATGCGGGTCTTATAGTCTATTGCAACTAAATCTCTTGTTTTAGGACTACTGTCACCTAATACCTCTTGAATAATTTGTGAATGAAATGTTTCCATGTCATTGATGATTTTGTTACATGTTTCTACGACACTGATAAATTCATCTCGGGTGAGAGTGCCGGATCTAAGGGATATAAACAACAACGAAATATCGTTATTGAAAGCTGTGAAATTTTCAGTGATTTTATCCCGGTTAGCAAGATGATGAATAAGTCGTATTTTTTCATCATATTCTACTCTAATGAAAAAATACGACTTATCATAATATCTATAGCTTTTTATTGGATTATCAGATTTTATCCTGTCTGTGATATAATCGGTTTTTTTTTGGTTCTGATAAATCAACGGTTTTTCCCCCGGGTTGTAATTCAGGCCATCCTAGTACGGTTCTAATAGAACTCTGATAGATATCTACGACGTATCCTTCTGTGCTTATTTCAATGGCAGATGATAGTGTCGGCACATGAACTGTTATAGCTATTTTTGACTCTACTCCAGTAATCGATTTTATTCTACGAGCGAATTCATCATTGATTTGTTCAATTTGGTATGATCCGGTTGGTATGGAAACAACTTTCCAGTCTGGGGTACCGTCGGGTTTATTCTTATTTGCAAATACCAGGGAATTATTCGGTTGTTGACCACCAAATGATTTTGACCTAATATTTGGCCAACTGTGGTATACTCGTAATTTTGCTAGCGCTATCTCCTTCACTGGGACCGGAGAGGGGAAATTCACACTGAATTCTGGATTCGTTGAGGTTATTGAGATCATGCTTGTTTGTACTGGGTTTGTGTTCTCCACTATTTGTTGAAGTAATTCCATCTGTGTTGTCATTGTTATTATACTCATGTTTTTGTATTTCTAATTTTGACATCGCAGAATCATATATATCTACCATCGCTGAAAACTCACTCTCTGATATAATTGTATCATCGAGCGATGACGATATCAATGAGGATAATTGCGAGTATGCAGTGGACACAACATGAAATTGAATTATGTAGTCTTGTAGTTTCCGTTGGCTGCATGAGGATATTTTTTTTTGTGATTATTGAAATAATTCCAGCGATTGTTGTTGCCGCAGAAATGCAAATTGGAACAGCTATCGGAGCCATCATTGTCACTGAAGACAGTATAATACCGGCTCCGGTGATTTCACCACTCACTGAATACACAGTAACATCAATTGCGGTAATTCTCCTGCGATATTTTTTAATTTTCATTGCATACTCCTCAGACAGGGTTTTGAGTCTAGTTTGATATTCTCTGACCTGATCATAGCGATATTGCGATGATGAAATCATTTTTTATTTTAACAACGCTAGCGTTTTCAATTGTGAAATCCTTTCAATTTATTTACTTAAATCCGCTACGAATTCCACATACCATGATACCGAATTTCCAGCCAATTTTTTATCAGAAGCTGTTATAGTGAACTTTTCAGTTGTACCCTTGTCGATGATCGTTGAAATCGTATTATTGACCCCGGATGAACTCGACGATGATATATTAAATTGAGCCGTTGTCACCAGTGGTAATCGATAAATACCCTTAACGGTTGCAGTGATATCTAATTTATTGTCTGCAGGTGTCCACACAAATGATC
Source organism: Unio delphinus (assembly GCA_029339505.1). NCBI lineage: Eukaryota > Metazoa > Mollusca > Bivalvia > Unionida > Unionidae > Unio > Unio delphinus. The sequence continues at coordinate 2,825,351 of JAQISU010000103.1, forward strand.
CGTGTTGGATTGTATATACTACGTTATTGGTTTTCTCATGAGGAATTTTTGTTTTTTCAATAACTGTTATCATCCTCGCAAAATCACCTTTGACGGCTTCGATGAAAGTTTTCGTCTCATCGATGGATTTTTTAATATCAGGGAGTTTTAGTTCAATTTTATCGAATGTAGTTCCAATAAATTTATCAATGATATTTCTACGAAATGCGGTAAACTGTTTTATGTGTTCTTCAATTCTAGATTCAAGTGTTGTTAGTACAACCACAGAATTGTTTAACTCATCGTTGAGAATTTTTAATCGATCTGTAATCGTCGAAACGAGTACACCCGGTTTGAGTTTACCCTGATCGGAAAATAGCGCAACGGTGTTTTCGATTGCGTTTTGTTGTTTAACTAAAATATCATCCAGAGAAATATTACTAGATTTCAATTTACCCTGATCGGAAAATAGCGCAACGGTGTTTTCGATTGCGTTTTGTTGTTTAACTAAAATATCATCCAGAGAAATATTACTAGATTTCAATTTACCCTGATCGGAAAATAGCGCAACGGTGTTTTCGATTGCGTTTTGTTGTTTAACTAAAATATCATCCAGAGAAATATTACTAGATTTCAATTTACCCTGATCGGAAAATAGCGCAACGGTGTTCTCGATTGCGTTTTGTTGTTTAACTAAAATATCATCCAGAGAAATATTACTAGATTTCAATTTACCCTGGCGATCTTGAAATACAACTATTTCATTGGGTTCAACACTTTCTAAATTCAACGTCTCAGCTATTTCATCTTTAATTTTTTGTTTGTTATATCCTTGATAGAATCAGGGGTTGCAGTGCCATCGGGTTTGGGTTTCAAAGATCTCACCCAAATATCAATCATGTAATTAAGTTTTATATCCTCGGATGGTTCCTGCTGGCCGTTTATTCTCAGTGAGACGTCTTTCACACCTAATTGATCAAATATCATATGACTGGAGAGTTGATTGCTAACTCGTGTGGTATCCTGTAACTCTACGAATATATGACGTGGCGCAGAAACGCCTTGATTTGATGCTAGGTTCCAAGTGAATAACCCGTTGATATTTGATTGCTTCACATCTGTACTCACGGTTAGCCAACTCAACAACGACTTTCCTCCTTGATCCATAAATGATAGTAATCGTTCTTCTGCGGTGATTGCTGGAGTCAACACTGGCATCCACAATGATATTTTTGTTAAATCGACTCTACCGGCATCAGCATTGGCGGCTGCAGCATTTGCTGGAATCCTCCAAATTGCATCATTATCATCACTTTTTCGTACAAGCGATACTGTATGCTTCGCCCCGTAGATAACTTTTCTGACGTTTCTACAGAATCCAAATATGTGATGCAGTGGAATCGCGCATGAAAATGATTTACGCTCTCCTTGCAACATTGCGTTTCGTGTTGCGGCTCCTAGATTGAAATTAACGTCGTTGTTTATAATCATATTCTCGACATCAGAATCACTATTATCACGTTTTTTTGGTCGTCTTACAACAAATTGATTTCCACCAGCGGTATTCTTACCATCTTTTGCAAACATCATAGAGGGTCCTGCTGATCTTGTATAATCATTAGAATATCTCGCTAACCCGATTATTGTTGTAGCCACATCAACATCACGATCTATGGACTCAATTTCTTTTCCATCAATGAGATATCTAGCACTCTCAAATAGCGCCATAATACCATTATTGACAAAACCGACTTGAGTACCAGCTGGATACGGTGCTGGTACAGCAGTAGTATCAGCAGCTGTTACAATTTCTCCTTCTACTTCAATAAATGCTTCACAGGGTAAAAAGTATTTACTGGTATCATGAACTTGAAGATCAATTCTTGCTCGACTATTTGAGTTTATGGCATGATAGGCGTAATATTGATAATCGCGTACAGAATCATTCTTGGGGACTGAGGCATCTATATCAAATGCTGGATCAGGTGACCTTTTGAACATTTTATTCTATTTATCAGAGTCTAAATCGTGAAATCCTACGGATTTTCATCGTAAACGATTTTCCATTTTCATCGTCGTAGTTTTTTAAAGCCACTTCCCGCTATCATGTTTGCAATATTGCTTTGGTCCCCTTGATTTACCATCGACGCTAGTTTTTCATCTACTGCGTTATTTATAATTTTACTAACACTTGCAGGCATTTCTTCTGTAGACGGTAACGGTTTCTTTTTTCGCCTCACTAATGATGTTATTTTATCCTTCGCAGTTGAAAACGCTTTCCCGGCAAGATCTCCAACAGTACTAATACCCTTATCACGAATAACATCAATGGCTTTCATTGATAATTGTTTAGCTAACGGCATCACTTTTGGGGCCATTCTTGAAAAGAATCCTAAAATGGTATTGCCGAGGCCATCTCCATAGTATGCTTTATAAACTGGAAACCGTGAATTAACTACATAGACGAGGGTTGGTTTATCATGATTGTAGTGTACGATCATTATTATAAAAACAATAGTGTTTTCAATTGTTTTTTAATCACTATGATACCCATTTGCTAACTCGTCAATAAAATCTCGATATGTTTTGATATCCATGATACCGCCGGCAAATAACCGTCTACAGATATCAGCTGCTTCATTAATTATTTCCGGTGAATTATTTCCAGCTCGGAATCCTCCTACAAGAACATCTAATCGTGATATATCATTGATAACACTATCAGGACAAGTGTTTCCAATCCTTGGATTTTGCAGTCCACTTCCGCTATAACCAGTTGCTTCATCTAGTTTTTCTAAATTCGTTTCTTGTAAATAATCATCATTAGGTTCTTCTTGTTTTTTTTGTCTCCGTGTTGGTGTTTGACGTCGTTCTTCTCAATCATCATCATCATCAGGTGGTAGTTGTTGTTTTTTTGTCTTCTTGTTTGTCTACGTGTTGGTGTTTGACGTCGTTCTTCTAATTCTCGTTGTCGCTCTTCTATTTGTTATCCTTTATAATAACTAATTCCCCTTTGAAATTCCTTGTATCCTATCTCATCCTTATTCAAACGACCAATCCCCTTATTTAGTTTATACAAATAATCGAACCAATCATTACTTGATATTCTATCATTTTTATACTCGTCCTTTGAAAAATCTTTTTTTGAATTAAAACTTTGAGCAGCAAAATTACCAAAGGCTTGATAATCCTTTGATTTCAATAAAATAGGTTTCTTTATTAATATTTTCGCATGATCAGTAAATTTATTCAACAGAGAAACAGTCGTTTTTTTCGGATCAGTTTTTTCAGTTTGTTCAGTTTTCGCTGCTATTTTTTCGAGTACAGAAATAAGACCCTCTTCCTTTCTTTTACCGTCAGGATCATCTCCCAGTAAAGCACGCTCTACCCCTTTCGTTGCTGTGGTTACTGGTTTAAACAACTCTTCAGACCCCAGAGCAAAATCAGTTTGTAAACTCTGTCGTTGTTGCAGTTTATTTCTTACAGAGTCACGAATTGGTGCAAATCTCTTAATTGCATCTAATCGTTCACGAGCCAATCGGGTTGTTAATGCCTCATTGACCATTATTTGAAATCAGAAACCATTTTTCAATTGTAAAACACTTTTTCCCACTTTTGTTACATGTCGGATGATTTTTGATACGGTCATGGAAGTGTTATTTCATCGTGAGACACCTTCTATCACTGATGGAGCAAGTCACATAATTGTATATAAAATAAATAATACTGTGAGTTGCTCCATTCTATTTTGATCAATCTGACACATCGTCCATCGATTTTTGACATCCCTTTGAGGGTCGGCTAAAAAAAGTGAGGGTCGATGATAAAATGGTCGGGCAATCAATGGTCGGGTAATCAATTTTCTTGAATTAATGCTCGTAGGTTTCTAATTTTAGAGTTGACTTCTTTTTTCAATTCGTATTCGTACCCCAATTCTTTTCGTATTCCCTCTACGATAGTATACAACGGAACGAACACACTGATGTCACTGGAAAATGAAAGAGAGTCTTTAATAGAATTCTGAATTCTTTTGATGAGTGCATACTTCTTGGGTAGCATATATTTGTTAGTGCTAACTCCGTATTCTATATCCTGAAAATCAGACACAATTTGATCAGGATTTAATCCATCTGATAGTTTGATATCCTGATTTTTCAATTTTGCTATTTCAACTATGATGCTATTCATGTTTTCAGAATTCATTATTCTATAAGAATGATATATCTCTAATTGGAAATTATGACGCATTAGACATAACTAAATTGAACTTTTTGTCCGTTCTTTTTTTAAATAGCCGTCTTGGTTATCCCCTCTGCAACGAATCGTACTGAAGTTCTACAAATATTGAAATACTTACCGGCTTCATATAATGATTGAAATATTTTCTCTTCGTTAGTTATTGTATTCAAAGATTTCACTGGTCTTGCTTTTGAACAAGTGTCAGTCCTTCCTCGTTTGGAATTCTCACTCTGTGTGATTGCTTGCAGATTGGATAAAGAATTGTTCCTTGGATTAGAATCAATGTGATCAATAACAAAACCATCTTTGATCAATCCATTAAAACATTCAAATACGAAACGATGATTGCGAAATGTCTTCCTTCCAACATTAAACACCAAATACCCAATACCATTATCCCACCCAATTGGGTTCTTCAGTCTACAGTGTCTTACAACACCATCACTGGATGCTTCGTAATTTTTAATCACTGGGTGTAGTCTGAATTCTTGGGTCATTATATACTACACTATTTGTCTAATTCAATGACTGACCCATTTGCAGTGATTGATTATACATAAATCTTTCATTTAGACACCTGTTTTATATATAGCATGAAGGAGTTCAAGAGATTGACTTCGAAAAATGCTAAATTCAATACCGATAGAGAGTTCAAGAGATTATTGAAAATCAATCCTAGATTTAATCTCGATAGACCCAAAAAACGTATAGTAGACGGAAACATGAAAGAGTTTAAGAGATTATTGAAAATCAATCCTAGATTTAATCGCGATAGACCCAAAAAACGTCCAATAGACGGAAACAAACGTAACAAACGTCCAAGAGACGGAAACATGAAGGAGTTTAAGAGATTATTGAAAATCAATCCTAGATTTAATCGTGATAGACCCAAAAAACGTCCAATAGACGGAAACAAACGTAACAAACGTCCAAGAGACGGAAACATGAAGGAGTTTAAGAGATTATTGAAAATCAATCCTAGATTTAATCGCGATAGACCAAAAAAACGTAACAAACGTCCAAGAGACGGAAACATGAGATCACCATGGAAGGATGCTCAATTCAATCTTGATATAGTTTCTAATACACCCAAGAATAAAATTCTTGATAAACCCATCAGAGACTGTTTTAATGAATTCAAGCGTGATGGAGCATCTTATTGTTGGTCAACATTTCGAATTGATGGTGTTGTTGACGCTACCATGAATGATGAAAAAGCAGCAGTGATCATTTCACGTATTGGGGAAAAAAGTCATTTTTTCCGAATCAAATTCATTATCCGTGAGGATGGCAAATGGATTATTAGGGATAAATTTGAACCCATTCTCAGGGGCAAAAAAACTGTCACCGTGAATCAGGATTCAAAACCGGGAATTTTGACTGGAATTGATAAACCCTACTACGAAAGATCTTATCCTGTCACAGCAGTTCTTTACGGGATCTATCCGCTCAATGAAAAACCTGATATTTCAAAACTAGCACCCATGAAATATTCGACAGGCCTCAATTGTGTAGCAGAACGAATAATAGAACACTTCACAAATGTGTCCCGGGGGAATAAACTAACTGATCTAAGACGAAAACAAATAACCGAGTGGGAGTTCACGGTAAAAGAGCATGGGGCAACAATTCAGGATATAACTAAATTAGAAAAATCATTAAGATTTCCAATATCGGTAAGGACATTCACCGGAGAAGTATTATACGAATCGAAATATAAATCACAGGGAACCCCCATTGAAATTATTGATCATAACACACACGCGTGGTCATCTGCAGTAAAAATATTCCCACGGGATAGAACCGTAAAATATCTACCCCAAACCGAAGAGTTTTTTTTCAGAGCAGAAATTATTTGATGCTATTTACCATTTGAGTAAAAACGATCCCGTGTCAATGTGGCTATTTCATAGTAATTCAGACGAAGAATGCAAATTTGATCAGTTTGTAAGGCCTAACGGAGAATTATACCGTACTGAAGAGCTGCAGAATCAAATGAAACAACTAGCTATTGAGTTTTCTGAGGGGGAAATCGAAGATCAATTATTAGCAAACTGTTTCACAGTACCATCCATTGCAGCACATTTTGCTAGAAAGAAAAACGCGTGGAAACCAACACGAAGTGAGTTTTTAACAGATGTCAAATTGTCCTGTCTTGAATACAGCCACGGCGGATTATGGAACACAAAATACACCGCTGATACCGTTATTTCCGTTGATATGATTGCGTGTTATCCAGGAAGTTTTCTTGGGTATGGAGAGTGTTAGAAATATTTCAAACGATTTGGACACCCCACACACGAAATGACCCGTGTTGCTATTAATGGACCACTGCCTGATTTTGATTTAACCGGATTCGCTTGTGTAGTATCATTTGAAATGGTTACAGGACTTCATCCGTGTAGTTATCTTTGGATTGGTAAGTCATGTCTGAAAAACACTGGATGCCAATAGTGTTATTACGGTATATACTTGATTGTAAGATGTTAAAATCATTAATTGTCAGTGAAGCAATTATTTCCTATCGAGCACAGAAATCAGTCTGGTTACCCCAACCTGATCTAGAAAAAATAATTAGCGAAGAGCGAAAACTGTTTCCTGATTTTAATGAACAACAAATCATGGATTGGTCCCAACAGTTATTTGAAATCAGAAACAATGAAGCAAAAAATCTTGGACGAAGAATAATCGGTAAATTTACCCAAGGTGGCAAAGATGATAATACGAAATATTCTTCACGATTGATTATAGACAATGCTGAATACGATTTCGTAATCGCGGATCTAACGAATAGGGGCCTATATGTCAATCGTTAGGACGCATTTCTGTCCGATGGAACCAAAGTGGGTACAATTGTTACCTACAATGATGGATACCATCCGCAGTACACACATTTGAGAGCTTCTATGCTCGGTTATGCTTCTATCAATCTGTTTTCAATGATCAATAGATTTCCTACCACCGCAGTTAGAGTTGCTACTGATTCATTTTACATAAATAGCAAAATGGCTGATTTTAAGGCTACTGGCAACGAGAAATGGGGATCATGGAGAATTAATAAAGAAATGATTCATGATTATATTCAATCAGCAGATGTTACCATTGAAAATAATTACTTAGAAAGCAATCAGTGCTCAGAATTTTCTAGTGCACCACCGATTTCTGATCCAATCTGTAGATATAAAACAGTTTATTTAAACGGCTGTGGTGGGTCAGGAAAAACAACCCGGGCAATTGAGTTATTCCGTGGGAAAAATCCTACGGATTTCACAAAAATGATTGTGCTAACACCAACTCATAGACTTGCAAGAGAAATGATACAGAGAGGGGTAAATGCTTGCACTTATCACAGCTTTTTCCGATGGAAGGGAGATAAATGGACTCCTGAGCGCATGGGAGAGAAATTTATTCCTGAATTCATCATGTGGGATGAAATAGACACAGTGTCAGAAGATGTCTTAAAAATATTTCTTGAGTGGTTGTTATTGAAGAATACAAAAGTCGTCATGTGCGGTGATCACGGGCAACCACCACCATTTGTCAGTGCATCTCCCCATGAATGGCTAAAGGGTTTTGTAGACTATTATGAAGAAATTGATACCGATCATAGATCACTTGATAATGAATTAAAAGAATTGAAGAAACTAATTAGATTACAACCGGATAGAATCCAGTGTGAAATAACCCGTGAAATAATTTCGGAAACTCCCATGAATGATTTCTGGGAAGCGTGGAGACCAAATGATTTGATCATTGCAAGTAGAAAAATAGTCAGAGACACACTTCAGATGAAGTTATTTGAATTGCATAAACAAAAATTTGCAACGCTTCCAGTGCCCCTCTGTTATAGGCCATCGGATACACGAAAACAGAACATCGAAGTTGATATTCCAGGACAGAGTGAAAAGCAGATTCTCGTATTAAATGATATTGTGCTGGTTGATATCAATGTCGTTGAAGATGCATTGCGTGCTAATAAATCCCCGTGGACGCTAGGTTATGTAGCAACAATACACTCTTCACAGGGATTGACAATATCGAATACAATTGTTTGGATGGTAGATAATCGCATAGAATGGTCGAATTTAGTCTATCTCGCAGTGTCTAGAGTACGAAAAATAAATCAACTTCGAAGAATTGTCCTGACAGAGTCAGGCGATGATGAAATCATTGGCGATGATAATGACACCACAATAGATGATATTATAAATAAAAAACTCTCCGGTTACAAACAACAGGACAAAAAAAAACAACGAGAATTTGATATTGATGCTGAATTAATAATCACTTTGAAGCAACAACAGAATAATCACTGCGCGAGTTGCAATTGTATAATGCGTTGGCAGTATTCGGATAAAGATCCTCGCCAATTCACCGTTGACAGAAAAAATAACAATCTCGGTCATGTCAGAAATAATGTGATGTTGACTTGTCTTGAGTGCAATAGACGCAAGGGTGCTAGTTAAGACCATGCGGTGATAATTGAGTATCGTCAGGAATTACTTGTAATTGTTATTTAGTAAACCCACGCTGAGGGGCAGTTGAATCCAGTTTATAGATTGGAGGTCTACCCGTAGATCGTGTTATACTAGATATCTTTTGTGCAGTAACACTCCAAATAGGATCAGTAGCCCTTTTTGTGCCACCCTCAAGCTCTCCTGGTTCATATAAATACCTCACAATGACATTACTACCAAGAATTGGTTGGGAAACGCTAAAATCCTTTTGTGGTTTTTCAGGTATCGACTTCTTTTTAATCGCGTTGATAGGTTTCATGTTGATGGTTCTAGTAATCTCGTTATTCAGTGCGGTAACTACACCTGGTAATCTCTTAACCCATTCACGGGATCTTTTTTCTTGGATGAATTCTTTTGCGTATTGATATCCAAATAACCGTTCAGCAAGAATCCGATTAAATCGTTCTACAATGGCCTGATCACGATGCAGTGCAGTATGCCCTCGTCTGATAGCGACATTGTGATATTTCATTGTAGATAACACTGCACCCTGAAATTCCTTGCCAGGATCAACTTGTAATAGATTTGGCCAGTGCAGAGGACTCCTTCGATAAATCCTTTCAAATGCAGAAGCCACTTCAGTGGCTGATTTTGTTTTTAACGGTTCTGCTTCTTTGTATCGACTTGCAATATCAACTACAGTTAACGCATATTTGTAACCACGATCATGTGGCAGAAATAATATATCAGCCTGATGAACTTCATTAGGAAAGGTCACATCAAAATGCGAGAATTGAATTTGTTTAGGCGGTGGTAGATAAATTTGCCATAGTGCCTGTTTGGATAACCAATGAGCCGCAGTGGTTTTTTTCACTTTTGCGGCGCTAGCGAGTTTACTGATTGCAACGTTACCCTTCCAGTATCCTCTTGGGGAATAATAAATAGATTCCATGTTGTTATTAATTACCAGCACCTAACATCAATTTACTTTTCATTGCCGATTTTATCAAAAAGGAGGCCAATTTTTCTTTGAAGGATTTATCAGGAATAGCATTCAACGCATGAATTAATTTCACATCTGCTAGATGCCTGTGTTGCAAATTGCTGCTTTTATAAGCAACATCATGAAAGTGACAGGCCTTATCAATAGCGTTTATTGGTTCCTCACCGGGTCGGGGCTGATTTTGATCATTGAGTCTGATATCAAGTCTTGTTCCCGGTCCACAATAACTATACCCTGGAAGGTGTTTTTCTCCGGGGTATTTTGCCCATGGGGTTCCAGGGAGTTTTGCTAATTTGGCAGCCATATCACCTCCTCGTTTTTTTTTAAAGGTTCCTTGGGTTCCTTGGGTTTAGAAACAAATCTAAATTTCTTTGTACTACACTGTACGCATTTACCAGAAAGCGCTGATCGGTTATTTTTAGTTGTAATCGTCGTCAAGTCATCTGTGCCAGTACGTGCCTTACACTTCACGCAATATAGATCCATAATTTATGTATAGAGATATGAATATAATTGATTTTTCAGCGACTTAAACAAGAGAACCAGTGAAGCATCATGCAGCGCTACCAAACTCTATCCGTGCAATTATAATCGGGCCATCTGGATCCGGTAAAACGCAATTGTTGCTCAATTTAATAATGAGATGGATGAAGTGGGATAAGTTGTATTTAATTGCCCCTAGCGTAGACGACCAACGATGCTATGAAGTGCTAAAAGATTTTAATGAAAACGCTTCAGAGATTGCTGGCGAGGATGTTATTGAATTTATAACCGATATTGACGAGGCGCCATCCGTGAATGACCTCGATGGAAGTATCAACAATTTAGTTGTATACGACGATGTCATGTTAGATAATCAAAAAAATCCTGCTAGAATATTTTCCCGAGGCAGGCATAAAAACACTGATGTGATCTATGTCACTCAACGATACACTCAGATTCCAAAAGTGATTAGAGATAACTGTAATATGCTTGCTGTATTCAACGGCGTTGATACACATACGCTACGAAATATTTGGCAGACATGGTGCTCCGATATGGACTTCAATCAATTTAGAAATTTCTTTAGTCATGCTCAGTCTGCCCCACACGGATTTGTAACAATAAATTTACATGACCCTCGAACACGATATCGTATCGGACTGGATCAAATATTCGGTTGAAATCATTTATGATTTTTGTTAACCAGAACTGAAAGTTCTAGCAGCAGAGAGGGTAGTGACAACGACGTTGTAGTCCCTTTCCCAAAAAAATCGATGGAGGATTTCATTAATTTCATTGATTTTTTCATATTTTTTTTTTTGGACCTAATCCATGAAACGATATCAGATTCACACACACATTGGGGCCTGATGTCACTGGTTTCATTGTTTTTAAGCGTGATTTTAGTGAAAATTTGTCTAAAAATGTTGTCTGATTCACCCCTTCTGCTGCTAAAGGGACCACTGTTTCTTTGTGTCTAATTTCAATGGGCAATTCGTTCCACGTCGCCGGGCCCTGGTATGCAAACGAACGTTGTCCATAAGACTTTGTTTTCACCTTGGGAACAATGAGTATACAATTATCAGAAGAAGAGCGTAAGGATCTAGCTGGTGTATACACATGGGTGAGGCTGGATAGGCATGTTGTACTGGAGTCTGTCATTGAACTATAGCACAGAGAACAAATTTTTTCTTTGATTCTGTATCGAATCGATAGCCAGTGTAAGGTATAGAGTAGTGTTGAGGTGTGCTCTGATCGGAGTGATCCGATATGCTGTGTTTTGAACTTTTTGAAGTTTCTGGAGTAAATATTGTGTAAATATATGTATCAGATGGAAAATAACAGTTGCTATCTATATAGTGAATTGATCAAATATAATCATAAGGCTATACATGTAGTGAAGTGATCAGAGATATCATAAGGCTATACATGTATTGAATTGATCAGAGATATCATAAGGCTATACATGTAGTGAAGTGATCAGAGATATCATAAGGCTATACATGTAGTGAATTGATCAGAGATAATCATAAGGCTATACATGTAGTTAAGTGATCACAGATATCATAAGGCTTGGCCGTTTCCTTCAACAAGTAAGTTATTTTCTGTATATCATGGACATTTAACTTGATAATCTATCTATATATCTATCTATTTATCTATCTATCTATCTATCTATCTATCTATCTATCTATCTATCTATCTATCTATCTATCTATCTATCTATCTATCTATCTATCTATCTGCCGGAAATATTCATGATGCGGCACATTTTAAATGTAAACATCTTGATTTATAAAATATATCTCTGAACCGCTCAAATCAAATCAAAGTGTGTATATTATTTAAATGCTAAAGTTCCTTAAAGGATTGTATTTGGACAGGTCTGGGGAGTACCTATTCACACCAAATAACAAATTAGTCAGTAGCATATGGGGATACACTAGCGACAATAGGAAATCCAGTCCAAAAGGTCTTGGGAACATCTAGCGAGAAGGGGAATTTAACATGGGGAAATGTAACATGGAGCGAATGGGGAATTGAACATAGAGACAAGGATTGTGTCACTTTAGTGTCATTGGGACCTTAACGTTAAAAATGGGTATATCAAAATTAGTGTTAATGGGATTTTAACATGGGAATGTCACCTGGAGTTCTAAGGGAATTGAAAATTGTTGACTCCATAGTGTTTATAGGGTCAAAACTATTGATAGGGTAAAATGTACGTGTAGGGACAAGGGGCTGATAGGGACAAACATAGTTATACAGAAAGAAAAAAATACACATTGAAACAAACATAAAAGAGGGCAGATATGTTCTAAAGAAAGACCCAAAATTATAAAAGTCTACGATATGGGTTCAAAACATTTATTCAAGTATATACATGAGCTCTCTAGCCTGTGCTTTATTCTAAGCACTATCCATTTAAAACATTCAAATCTGGACATGGAACAAATCTATTCACATATCATCTATTTTTTGGATCTAGAAAAAAATACTTTTCATACAACAATTAATATCCATTTTTAAGAAAAAAGCTAAACCAAAACAAGTAACAAACAATCAAATAGGAGAAAGTTCATGTTGCTTTCTATATCTGTCACACAAATTGTTTAAATCTGGTCAGCTATCGCTAGTGTCCCAGCGTAGATGTTTCCCATTACATACCCCTTTCATTCGTAAATCTGCTTGAGTCTTACGCTCGATACTTGGTGTGTGAAATGATTCATCTTACTCGCTTGGCAGTGTTAGTCACAATGAACTATCGGTCTTGGACTTTGTCCCCTTTTATATGCTGACCAGCATCGACGTGACCGTACGGTAAAGTGAAGTGATTGGGAAGCCGCACTCTCTTCCGGTACACAATTTGATAGACTTTTTCCAAAGACCTACTGACGATTTGGTGTGTGGGTAAACGTACAATCTTGTGCGGTTCGTGGTGGTCATTTTAAAAGTTTCATCCTGTCCAGACTTCAAGGCTTCTTTTAGCACGTGAAAGTTCACCACTCGACTGGTGCGATAATTGAGAGTCAATCCTTTCACTTTACATTCGGTGGGCATTTCTCCTTGACGGTTTCGGTATTCGTAGCCGTAATTTTTAGGACCGCCACTTGCGAAACTTAGAATCTTGTCGTCGGGATGTTCATCTGTCCAGGCTTCTAAACGGTCTCCTTCGATCTCAGGGTCACGTTGACCGAGGCGATCGATGTAGATGCAACTGTCCGTGTAAAAATACAGGACACGATCTCATAGGAGTTCTAACACTTCGTACAATTTTAAGCGAGCATGGGCTGTCACGTAAGCCGCAATGATGACATTTCCAAATTTGTCGGCTTCTGCAAAGTCTAGTTCTTCTTCGTAATTGACTAAGATCAAGTCCTCACGAATGACGCCCACATGTTTGATGTATTTGGTTTTGTCGTGAATCATCTGGAAGTAGCGGGAAGGTTCGGACAAATACTCCGTCTTGGGTGAAGACGGTCGATGTGCCATTTTACCCCACAAGCAATTTAACATCACTTTGGCAAACGATCGCCTTCCTTCGTTTTTCTCGATGTGGTCTAAAGTGATACCTTCCTGCTCCCTATATTTTTCTTTGAATTTCTTTTGGTCTTCGGTAGTGTGGCATCAGAAATGGTAGCCGTTAGCTTCTTGCTTTAGTTTCAAAAAGGCATCTACGAAGTCTGCAAAAATACCTTTCCGTGTCTCGTCGCCCTTGCGGTATTGTTGCGTCTTGGGAAAGTGGTAAATTTCGTGCACTTCTAACAATCTGTATCTCAGGTCCAGAGATTTAAACAATTCCACGCGAACCCACGTTCCTGTCAAGGCGCGTTCTTCTTAGCTATGATGACAAGGTTGGTCTTGGTTGCACGTTTCGGCACAAGTTCTACACAAAGGAAACATCAGTTTCACTTGATAATGGTGCGATAAAACGTGATGGTACAAGTCCGTAGGAGGGAAGACTTTGCACTTGATCAATCCTTCGTACTGTCTAATGTGGTCCAGGTCAATGTATTCTGTCATCAACTGTGGATGCCCTACGGAAAAGTGATAATATTTGCACACGTAAGGATACATCGAACACATGTCCAAATATTTGATTTCTCCTCCCTTCTCGTTCGCCTGGTACAGCAAACAGGTGGCATTCGTTAGTCATCCGTACAAACTATCCAGGGGGGTCCAATGGATCCACCAACTTGTAACTTCTGCAATGCGATTAAACTCGGGATCGGTTTTCAAACAGTGATCGTACTCATGTTCCCACATTTCCACCACTTGGTATCCTTGCTGTTCTAACTTCAAACGCCGCTGACAAGTAGTATGGTACAAGTCTTCCATGGTCCGTTGTAAAAACTGATTTTTTGTATCACGTTAAGGGTAACACAAGGGACATCCGTGAAATAAGCATCCGTTAAACTCGTACACGATCTGAGGGTTTTCTAAGTCCCAACCATCCACCGAATACGTTTCGATGGTCTTTTCGCCTCCTCCGTTGCGGGCTTGTTTGATACATTTGTTTTCCTTGTCACACAAATAATGTAGCCAGCGTAGGGCTTTGACCTAGTACTGACGTTTGACAAAGTTCGTCGTTTGAGGGCTTATGACAGCCAGGGTGTTTTCGGGCATAAATCGATGGCGGTACACTAAAGAACACGCTTTGGCGATGGTACAAGCTTCTTTAAAAGGATCGATCCCTCCGTGCTCCATGAAGAATTCTCGAAATTTTCCACAACAACGTCGTAAAATGTAAACGTCAGGTCGACAATACTTTAACATTTCTTCCTGAAAGTCGATGGGGTCCGATGCGTGAGTCTGGTACCAAGCGAAAAAAACTTCTCGTTGTTCGGTACGCATGTAGTCGGGGTCGTAATAGTGAGCTTCAGGCAAATGGGGTAGAACGGCACGTTGATTGGCTTCGGTATTGAAAAAGTCACTTTAGGACGTACTTTGTTCCGTATAGTATCTGAGCAGAAATCGCCCATCGTATCCCGAGAAATTGTGAGCCATTACCGTGGCATGGCGATGACAATCTCCGTTACGTTCGATGTCTTCTAGAATCCACGTCTCGTCGACGGGTTTAAGATCCATTGGGCAAAATCGACAAAGGTGTTTGACCCTCGAAATATTTTTTCACGTCCTCCAGGAATCTTACTACAGTGAGGGCAATGATTAAAGATAGGCTCTTGGATGCACTTCTCGCACGCTCGGTGAGTCACGCAGAAATTAGGAATGTGAATACCGGTGTCTTGCATGCATTCGAAATCAAAAAAGATAAAATTTCTTTCTTCTGGTCATCTTCTTTTTGGGTTTTGGTAGTTTTGAATGAAGCATTCGTGTTCTAAATCTACGATTTGGCGACAAATGTGACATCGTTTCTTACCTCGACAAACGTTAAACTTGGCACTATTGGTACGTATGCCTTGTCCACAAGAAAGGCACAATCTCAGCAGTTGACAAGCACTTTTCTGCTGTGAACCTTGCATCTTCAAATGTTGTTGGTAACAGGTAGAACTGACAAAAGTGCGCTGACAAACAGGGCAATGCACTCTTTCTTGTACTTTGTCCAGACAAGGTTTAGAGGCAAAACATCCCTCAATTTTGATCCACAATGCTTGTGTTGTTCTCGATTGTTATAAACATAGTCACATTTTTCACAGTAGTAACCGTATCCCAGGAATCCAGTGATGCTGGTAATGGTATCAAAATGCTCATCGTCCTGATAGACGTGAATGTATTTTCCGTGTTTGAAATCGTTGCCTCGAAACAAAATAGGTCCATGCACTTCTTGAGGGTGCACTTTCGAGGTGTAACGTGGAACCAAGACGTCTTACAATGTTTGCATTTCTGGAATGCCGTAAGGGGTGTCTTCGGATATCCCCGCTTGCTGTAACAGGAGTTCTGCTTCACTTCTTTGTTTGGCTCGGTCCGATCGTTGAATAGTTTTCCAGGCTCTTTTCCATTCTTCCGAGTCGTTCTTGTTGGCATACGTTCGTCCCACGACGACAGCACGGGCTAAACACATCATGTCTTGAGGATTGTTCATTCGGGGAGGCTTAGTTTGGTGTTGCAAAGGTTGTCGACCAATAATACTTTTTTGCATCCTGTCCCATGGGGAAGAGACACGTGGGTCATGAACAGTGTTGCTTTTCCGTCGGCGATGTGAAACTTGTCGTTGGATTGTTGCACATGTTGAATCTTGTCGATGACTTTGGAAGGTGTCAATTCTGATGGACTGCTAAACTCGATCCAAACAGGGGACTTCAAACCGTCGTGATGAATGGAAAGTGTCAAGCGATCGTCTTCTTTGCATTGGCATCGTAGTTTAAGGGAGGTTAACAAAGAATCCCACACATCGGCGATGAACCCTTCTGCTTTCTCCATAGGTACGTCCGACTTGAAATCTTTAATTTTCACCGTGTACCTGTAGGCCGTAGTTCTAAATTTTCTAGACGAGCGTTTTCCGTCTCTCGAATGTGGTAATATGTTTCGGGTGATACTGGTGGACCTTGGTTTGGAATATGCTCTCTCAGTCTGGCCGCAGACGTGGAAGGTATCGGTTCAGGTTCGCTCATGGCTTCGATTTGAGCGAACACTTCTTTACGTGTGTGAGGCGATACGTCACGTCGCTGCCTCTTACCTTCTTCTTCTCTCTCACTGAAATCGTGCGATCGTTTCATCTCAATTACTGATTCAAAAATGATTTAACCAAGTTCGATTTCTCTTTAAATATACCACTATGTACCTCTAGTTATGCTAATGACTTGGTATATTTCACACGGGCAAGTGAAAGTCCAACAGTTTGGAAGCTCTGGATGACTTATGCAAACGACAATAGTACGTCTTAAACGCCTCGTATATCTTGCGGACCCTTCGATTCAAATCCTACCACGAAAAGAAAACGGTTGCAAGAAAAGGGGGAAAAAAACTAGACAGTTGGTGTCATCAAGAGTTCCAGAGACTGTACTGTGCTGTTAGAAAACAACGCTACTCGACTACGATGTCTCATTCTCTTGGTCACTTCTACTCTGCTGTTGACCAAGATATCTACCAACCCTGATTTAACACACGTTTTTTTTTACATTTGATATTTTTAAAAACATAATAAACCCATTTTTAAAAGAACTACCCATTTTTTGACAACAGTGACGATGTCTCCTCCTGCTCTTACTACTGTTGCTGCACCTACAACGGCGATTTTTCATAAGACCAAAGCATGAGTCAGAGCAAGTGAAGCTGTGAAGTTGAGCGGAGGGGTATAAACAACAACATCAAGACCCTATGTTGCAGTTCTGTTTGTGATAATAACTTGCGATACTTCACTTCATAAGTGTCACGAAAAAATTACTTTCAGAATTTTACCATTTTCCAAAACACGCACACACTCGCAACGTGACCAGAATCTGCACTTCTATAGTTGTGGATATCCCACAGACCCGTCCCAGCATACAGAGCTGGCTACGAACTGTAAGAATATCACATCATTGTTTCAGAAATATCAACAGCAAAAATTTTGTTTTATCTTCCCAGTTCCACTCTTTATTAGTGTTTGGGTCAGTTCTCTAAAAAGCACAAACAATTTGGAACAAAATTACATTTTGAATTAAAAAAATTATCTCTTTAAATTTATTCAAGGTGTTGGTGCATGTCAGATTACATCCAATGCCTTCTCCAAGTGCAAGACATTTCTACATGTCATTGCGTTTGTTAAATTCGGTTGTTTGTTTTTGGGGGGTTAGTCATCGTTTATCTTTAATTCTATTCTTTTATGTATTTATTCTTTTATTGAAGATGTAAGATTGTTTTTTGCTGTAACGGTATATATGTTGTTCATTCTATTGCTGCAAAAGAAAATGTATATAGCAAAGGGCTTAAGTTTGTTCATATTTTTATTATTTCAAGCTCTATAAAACATATCAAGTTTGTTTAGCAAGAAGATTGAAACTTAAAGTTGCGCAGACATGAAGGAAAACATACCTTTGTTACAAAAGTTTGCACTCTGTGTTCATTCTAATCATGCTTGCCTTACATCTTTGTGTTTTAGATAACACATTTCTTCTGATGTAAATACATGCATCTATGGACAGACAGATTGAGTTATCATCCTTGAGGTTCACTGTACTTTAGTTTATTTACCTTATACAAACCCCAAATTCAGTAGTTTGACAAAAGTTACCAGTCAGTACTATGTTATTTCTCTCTACCTAGACGAATGTGTTTATGTCAATGTGTCAAAGTGAGAAAATATTTTTTTTGGTCAGTTTTAAAATTCGAACAATAATTGCAGTTAAGTGGTTGATGTGTCATGAAGAAATGGTACAATGCGCAACAAAGGGATTGTAAGTTCACACTCCAGTCTGTCTGCGCTGCAATTGAATCAATGCATGAGCCTAGGCAAAACAATGCGCCAGTCGTTAAAAGCAATTTATTGGCTACACATTTTTTTCTACCCCCTTAGCTTCAAAATGCCCTCACTCGTTCTTAGTACAGTGACAAGATAAGACGTGTTTTGTCTGCACCTGACCACTACAATATCTATCTAGAAATTCGAACCAAACAATGCGTCGCTCATTTTAAGTGATTTCATTGGCAAACCGATATTTTCCACCGCCTTCGCTAGTTGTTATTCTCACAGCGAGAAGATAAGGCGTGTATTTCTGTACCTGTCCACTAGTCATTTTCCAAACAATAAAACTTCTGCACAGATAATCACACCATCGTGGAAATGTCAGTCTTATTGCGAAATACACCAAAACATGTTTGGATGTACTATTCTGTGAGAACTTCACAAAATGTTTTTGACAGAATGATTTTAGTAGGCTATGTCTACAATTCACACTTGTGATATTTTACAGTAGTGGTTTATTTCCTAAAGGAATAAGTATGTCAGTGAGATGTGTGTGAAATTTCGTAAGGAAAATATACCATACAAAACGTAAGAAAGATTCGTGATATTTTTAAAAGTAGGAATAACATTCTCTCCCTCTCTCCGTCCTAGCAATTTGTATTGAATTCTAATGGCATCTGTTCCTGTTTTGAAGATACCTCTCCAACATTGTGAGCTGTAGTCACCGTAATTATGTAAACTGTTCCGTCTGTCATGTAAATTTGTTTTCAAAACTTACATCCTAAAATTATAGAACGATTTTTTCTTCTATCACTAAATCATTGTACGAAACAAAATCTTGAGTTGACTTGAGCTTGTACAATTCAGGTATCTTAGCTTTATCCAATTTTCGCACACTGCAATGTGTCAGGAAAACAATTCTAACATTAGATCTACCTTTTGTTTTCTTCTTCTTCCAAAAGGCAACAAACACAGGGTTTTATCAAGAATGGCGCGAGTGACATTGCACTGTATAACCCTGCCTATCGTTAACTCTAAATTCTGAAAGCGAAACATGCGTTCATAACAATTGTAACAATGTTCGACCTATTTCTCTTAGTTTAGACTGTCGATAGAACAAGGCAAGTTTTTGCACTACATCTTTTCCATACCCTTAGATTTGTGAAAACTTTGCAACATTGACGGTAGCGTGTGCTGCGAAACACAGGACACCTCGTAAAGTTTCGATCCACTGTAAAATGTTAAGCAGTCAATCGACAATACCTATCGCACTATCTTCTTTATAAATGAATGAATGAATGAATGAATGAATAAATGAATGAATGAATGAATGAATGAATGAATGAATGAATGAATGAATGAATGAATGAATGTCTGCCCATCTCTCAAACACTCCAGGCTAAAGTATCGTCTAATCTACTGTTACCCATTTCAGTAAAATTTGTGTGCGTGCTTTTGCTTTAAATAAACGTGTGTAAGTTTTAGTAAGAACGAAAGAAAAAACGAATGGTTAAAAAAAAACAACGTTAAACACCATTATGGGGTATGTTTTTAATATAACCATTACAATAAGTCTTACACATATTTTTTTTTCTAAAGCAAAAGCACGCACACAAGTGTTATTGTAAACTCTTACACACATTTATTTAATCTACAGTCAGCCAAAAAAATTGTACTGAAATGGGTGATCAACCGACCCCAAAATGTTATTTTAGTAAGAAAGAAAGAAAAAACGAATGGTTAAAAATAATAACGTTAAACAGCGTTTTTTTTCACATTAATCTTCAATTTGGAGTTTATCTACTGACAAAATTTTGAAATAAAAATGTTTCTTCTTTTATTCTAATAATTAATAAGGTTATGTGCAGTATATAGTTCGTGTCGTATAAAGCAGGAATTCATACAATGCGTTATTAACTTTATAATAGTATGTTTTTTGTTCTTTTCTTATTATCTATCATCTGTCTGCGTTGTGGTCATGTGTGAGAAAGCATGCCGGTAGTTTCTCGTGGATTGGTTGTTCTTTCCAGGCCCTGGTTCTTTCCCCACCATTTATACTGATGCCATGTATAGCCTATCTATTGCTAAAAAAAAATGGCGTTCAACCCTATAACAACAATAACAAGAACTGGGGCAATACAACTATATCCGCCCACTATACGCCACAACGTGGTCAACCCACGACGACCATGAACTGTGTGTGTGTGTGTGTGTGTGTGTGTGTGTGTAGGTAGGTATGATCTAAGGTAGGTAGGCAACGATATAACTCAGTATCAAGATGGGAAGCATGATAACAGCGGATTAGTCATACGCTCAAATGCATAAGGTGGTAATCGGTATTTGCGCGGTAAAATACGTTCTAGTTTTAATCGTATCACCTTTCGGCATTAACTGTAGTTTCTGAGTTATGCTATAGGCGTTAAAACATCGCGATAAGCTGACAACGCAAAATAGAACATGTGTTTGCTTGGCAGTACATATCCTGCGCTGTTTCGAGTGTTTAGAACAGGCTTCTGCCAAATTGGTACCTTTCAGTTTAATTTTCAATTTATTTTTTTTAAGTTGTAGTTTCGTATCCTGTGTTGCGCAATATGCATCGAAATTTCAAATATATACCAGGACCATTTTTAATTTGCTGTAACAATATCGTTCTACTTTATAAGACATAGCTAGATGGAACAGTGTCAGTATAAAGTTTGTTAATGCCAGTGTTGGTAGTCTTTTAGAATTATTGTAAATATTTTAACTTGAATGTGATGATTATAATATCTTCTCAATTGAATCAATGTTTAAAAAATATATATTCTGCAATATCAAAGTAGAATTTTAGTAATTTTAAATCATTGTGAAAATACACAGCTGAAATTACATGCGCGACATATGCATACTTGATTCTTTAATGTTCCTGAAATGGTGCACGACTTTCTCTTTATAGCGATAAATTCAATCTTTAAAACATTTTTATTTTCCATTTTTACGGCCAGGATGTACACGTATAAATTGAAACAAAGATAAAAACTTTTTTTCGCGAAAAGTTGTCTTCGTGACAGCTTACTACTGCAATGACATACACGACATTTGCTTAGTTTATTATTTACTATTCACTGACACCGCTCCGGTGGCCTAGTGGTTAGAACAACCGGCTCGGGTGCTGGAGGTCGTGTGTTCGTTTCTCGGCCGAATCATACCAATGACTTACACAAATAGTATTAACAGTTGTCTCGCTTGGCGCTTAGCATTAAGAGGAAAATGTTATGAGTGGTAGGCCTGGCGTCAGGATAATGTGACTGAGTAAGACATCATGCCACATGTCTAGACATTGCTATACACTCCCACACTGCATATATCGTAGCGATATGAATGAAATTTTTTTTAAAGCTATGTTAAAAATCTAAATCACACACACTCTCATCACTGACATGATACAATGGTGCAAAACTTTCCTTTATAAAGAAATACAACTTGACACATATCGTTAATTATACAGTATTGTCTGGAGTTCGGATCTTCAAACTTGCGAACTAGTTCTCATAGAAAGGGATTTAAATTAACACAAGAACCACTACACAAAAAAGATAACCCCATAAACATTCAAGCTGTCAAGGTTAAAATTCTCTTTACAAATTATTAATTCGATCGTTTCAAGTGTATTTTTGTTTTATATTATAAATTAATTAAATTAATATAAATTAATTAAATTAATCTAATTTACTAACAAATGAAATCTCTAAAGCATAAATCTGTGTGTCATCTGTTTTCCATTATGTTTGTCTAACATTTTCATTATTCCCAGACAGTGATGTAGTTAGCGGAGTTTGTGTAATACAGTTGAAGACCCGCGCTACTTCAAACCTCGATATTCAAATTCTGTCAGAATAAATCGCTAACGCTGTTTTGACCTCTGTGTCACGTTAACTTTAGTACATCGAGCGTTCTTGTTATTGCAGACGTCATAATCCATGGCAGGCAGTCCAATGTCAGAAAATGTAGAAGACAAAAGTAAATGAATGAAGACATGTACTAATACGGATTTTATTGAAATACTCAGGGTAGCACATACATATAGGGTAACGACTAAATGTTAAATATGACAGGAAATGTTAGATGAATGATTTATTATTATTATTATTATTATTATTATTATTATTATTATTATTATTTTGTGTGTGAATTCCTCTGCATTATCCTCGTTTTCATAGCCAATACTAATAATATGGTTAAACAACATTTCATTCAATGTAATAAATGGCATTCATCATGCTAAATGTTTGATATTTTCGAGAATAGTTTTTGGCTTTTATTGCAATTTAAAACAAAATTTTAATATTTCAGTGAGACTTGTAGATGTAAACTAGCGAATTGTTTCTAATTTTGTTGCGGTTTTCTTAACAATTGGAAGTTATATTGACTGATTTAGTGTGCGATTAATGCCTTATTTAGAGTTGTAATCGTTAAATGGACTGCCATTAAAAAGGGATTATTCTGTGTGCCAAACCAGTAGTCCATCCATTATTTCCTAATTTTTACTCAAATCTATATATATGTCCCCTCTTCCCCCTAATTTTGGTGTATATACCGGTTTAGTGTATAGTTAACTTGATACGATTGGACCCCATATCTGAATCCATTTCACTGTTAGAACATGTATAATTTTGATAAAAACTGTAAAAGTGTCGAAATAATTAACATACAAAGGATATTTTAAAATATCCAAATTATATTTCTGTTCAAGGATATTAGAGTCATATTACCGTGTGTATTTATTACAACACCTTTTCCATTTTTGGAGGAGTATACGAGTAATACACACGCATGAATGCACATATATAACCTGATTAAAAATGAGGGACAATGGCGGTTTCCACACAGAACCTGTTAACACACTATTGTTGTTATCTTCATTTTACTAAAATACTGTACAGAACTATAATAGTGTGATTACTGGGTCTGTGTAATGTCTGCTATAAATCTGTTTTGTAATAAGAATAAAATAATGACGCCATTAGGACGGTTGTAATGGTTATTTATTTATTATTTAAATAATACATGTATAAGATATTTACGTAGATATGTCAACGTTGTTTATATTATGCCTTATATTAATGTTTATATCACGTAAATGTACAAGTTATTGATTTATTTTAATCTAAATATACATATTAAATATTGGTAATATATACGACGACAACGTCTTCATTTTAAATTCAGAACAACAAAATAAGTATAATACATTTAATAGAATTCAAATTTTAAAGTCATAAAAATAATTAAATTTTTATTAGTGTATTAATTCTTACAAACTGCAAATGTACAAGTTATTTCATATTTTAATATAATTAAATAAGTTTAATATTTTTGTGTAGATGTGTATTAATGTTTATATCACTTTATTTCCACAGCTAGGGTGTTACCTGACTACATCTCTATGGTCATCTGTCAAAACAAGACAATCGTTTTAGACATCAAAGATGATAAAGTCAGAATCCATCGACTCCATGATGGGAAATTGTTAGACATGTTAGACAGTGACTCCTCACCACGTGACATCTGTCTAATGGACGCCACGACAATTTGTGTCCTTCATGATGACGGTCTGATAGAAATGGCGTCCATTAAATCTGAAGACATGTCGCCTGTTTTTACAAGAATGAAGAGTTTTCGTCTGGATGGTGTATTTAACAGATATCATAGTGTTGTCAGAGTCAATGACAATATTGTTGTCGTTGGTGTAAAACAGGACACGACGTACTGGTGTATCGTGTCGCTTGATGACGGACATGTTGACACGATTCACCGGATTTGTAAAAAGTCATATAGGAGTAATGTGACAACAAAGGACAACATCATTTATATTTCGTGTGATGCTGGTGTTGATGATGCTGGTGTTTATGGATTCGACATTTTGAATCCCAGTCAATGTAAATATAAATACAAACATGAAAGTCTACGATTTCCGAGATCAATCGTTTTAAATGAAGACGGGAATATTTTCGTAGGTAACTATATTAATTCCCGTATTCATCAACTTACAGCTTCTTGTCAACTTGTCGCCATTTTCATTCAGGGAATTCCACGCCATCTCGAAGCCATGTTCTGGGACAATGGACGATTGTATGTCACACGCTATGAGAGTCCTGACATTACTGTATTCCGTCAAGTGTATCCAGGTAATTCATATTTCTTATATTTTACCGACAAAACAAACTTTTAATGACGTCATTAATAAAATTAAAAACTTTATTTATTGAAATTGATCAAAGATTTAATTTTAAATTTAGGAAAAAAAAATGTAGACATGACCTATTCGTCAAGCATAGTTGTCATGCCGACATTAAGTCATATGTAAATAACATTGTATTTGTTGTTATAAAATTTAAATTATGTTCACCTCCATATTGTTAAGTGATCTAAATTTATTTAAAATATTTATTTATAATATATTCATTAAAATATAAATAAAAAAGACACAATTTTGATAGACAAAATTTTTTCAATGACTTGAGGACGACGACATTTTGTACCGACTTTATCCACCAGGTGTCGCTCTTAGAATGACTAAGCGCGTGCGGAGTTCGCATTCCAAAGTGCGTGCCATTCATTCTGATTCAATCGGGATGTTAAAGAAGGCCGCTGGATGTCTTAATTTGTTCTGTGGACAGGATGCCTGACACGGTTATAGAATCATTTCTCATTCTCAACAAGGTATTGTTTAATTTTATCTACAAATGTTTCATTTTTTTAACAACGAATTTATTTTTTATACATTATTTATTTTAATTAAAAAGTTGTACCACGACAAAATGGCAGTGGCGTAGCGACGGGGGGGGGGGGGGGCAGTAAATTTTTAAAAAAATAACCCAGATGTCAACAATGAGCCAGATTGGGAACTTATCAGTATTTTTTTTTTATTTATCTCTTTATATTTTTATCTAAAATAATTCGTTTATTTTTTATTTTTTTTGCATCGGAAATTGTTAAATATTGGAACAGTATATATCAACTTCAGACTCAAGGAAATTGTAAGCTTTTAATTTAAAAAATGTAATGCATTATTTGTTTCTATGTTTGCAACATGGAATGCCGCTAGAGGGCACTGGCGATCAAGATTAACGTTTTCTCAAAATGTCAACCTCATTACACCTGGTACTTTCTCTGCTTTAATATATTAAAAGCCGACATTATTACTTTTTAATATATTCATGGTTGAAAGGTCAAATGTCTATATTTAGCGTATATAGCATTGGTCCAGTTCTACAACTTATTCAGCGGGGGAAAAAAACATTTTTTCAAAACGCTGAAAAACTTGATAAACGAACATATACGCTTACTTACGCCTTCTTTTTAACTACTTTGGAGTTCTTTTTACGAAAATAATATGTGCGAATATTTACCGAAAACCTACAAATTACGTCTTTTTCAAAGGTCACTCATGCCAGCAAGAACGACAACTCTTTCCGTCACATGGATACGCACAATACGTAAATACGACATAATTTGGGTTTAAAAAAACCACGAAAACTTGATTGTATGAAAAATCAGACGTTTATAGCAATGAATCTGATTATAGAGACGCACTGTCTCTCAATATACCAAACTTATTACAAAATGTGTGTTGTGTAATATGTTTTCGAGGTTAGAGACTACAGGAGTATCACAAACTGATTCAGTGATACTATTGATAATATGTATGTGATTGTGATCACTGAGATATTATCATCGTCAGGTCATCTGTTACTATGTACTATTCTTATCTAGAAACGCTGGTATGAAAATTTAAACGTTCATGTTTAGTAGGGACGGAAAGGAGGTAATAAAATAAAGTTAAATAATTTAAAGAATGAAAACAAATGCAATTAAAATTTATTTGCCATTTTTTTGTGAATGTGAATATTGTCATCATAAGATAATGAATAGATAAGCGATCTGTAGTACTTCTCCATTTAAACAAATAATCATAAATATTTCTTGAGAACCAACTCTGTGTCAGTTTCTTCGCTATCACTGATACCACATTTGTCTTTACTTACTAAAGATATGAAAACTGACCAAATATATCTTGTGATAACTAAATCCTAAAATAGGAATTATGTACAACATTGTGATTTCAGATCAATGTATATATGTACAAGAACACTAATCAATTTGCACTAGTGGTTGTAAGAGTAACATACAATTTCAACTTAATATGACTCGTGATTATTTTTTTTCATCTAAAAATGTTAGGGTGTGTGTGATAACAAGTCACAGAAAGTCTTCAGAAGTACCCAGAACTTAGAAAAAGTGAATTTATTCTTGAAGCTAAATAATCGCAACACATTTATATATAACCATATGTGAAAAATATGCAAGTTTCTGCATGAAGTAACCGGTCTGGATGGTACATTTGTTTGAATGCTTCCAATGAAATTATTTCAAAAAATATAAAGATGGGTTCATTTTTGAAATCTGCAAACTCAAATTAGAAAGAAAACATTCCATTTTAAAATCAAGATAGAATTTTAGCTTGTGTATGACTAAAAAATATAGTATTTAATCAAAAAATAGGGAGTAGGTATATCCCCCCCCAAAAAAAAAATAAATATAGAATTTTGCAGTGAGGTGGCACAAAGATTACAACGGTTGGAGGAAAGGAAGTAAGAAAAAAATATCTGCCCCACTTACTTTGAAAAATGTTTATGCCTTGTTGTTATGAACAACATGTATATTTTTCGAATTCAAACGGGATAACAGTGCTTGAGCCCAACAATGTCAGCTATATTAGAAAATTTAAATTGACAAATTAAAATTTTAATTGGCAATATTTCTACTTTTTCTGTCTTTTAAAAGTGTTTTTACAAAAATGAAATCTGTAGTGGGTATATAGGGATATATTTTGAAATCTTAAATTTTAAATTGTATCAACCTAGATGCAAGTGATGTTTTAAAAATCCCCCTCTCCCCTTAACCATTCCTAGTGAATGGTCTCGCCAAATCTTTAGACAGAGTTAAGCAGTATGACCTTGCTAGTCTTGACTTCAGTGAGGATTTCGATCGTGTTTCCCATGAAAGACTCCTCCGTAAGTTGGACCACTATGGCATCACGGGTAACACCCAGAAATGTATCAGAGATATTCTGTCAAGCAGGTCGCAAAGTTATAGAAGATGGAGCAACATCAGACCCAGTACCAGTCATCAGTGGAGTACCGTCGAGGGAGTGTGTTGGGTCCCATCCTCTTCCTGGTGTTCATCAATGATCTACCTGCTAGCGCAAAATCCAACACAATACTTTTGCAAATGATTGTATAGTCTACCGGTAAATAAATGACTCCAAGCAAGGACTGTGATATCCTTCAAGAAGAACTTGACTAACTGGCACTCTGGAAAAGAACTTGGGATATGTCATTCCACCCAGAAAAATGCAGCATCCTAAGAGTTTACAGGAAAATTTTGCCAATCTAGTAGGAATATACTCTTAAGGGACACATGTTCCTAAATGAGCAGGCAACAAAATATGTTTGAGTTGAATTATCTAGAAACTTCTCTCGGAAAAGGCACGTACTAGACAAGATAGTAAAAAGGGGGAACAGTAACCTTGGTTTCCTGCACTGCAATCTCCAAATCAACAATGAAAAAAAAGTGCTGTATATTTCACTCTGGTTCGACCAAGTCTTGAGTATTGTTCGACTGTGTAGAACCCACATAATAAAGATCTAATAAATAAGATAGAGATGGTTCAGAGGAGAATTGCTAGATTCACCATAAATAAATATTGTAACACTATCAGTGTCAATGCAATGTTGAACCATTTCCAGTGGGAATCACTTGAATCCAGGCGAACCAAGGCCCAGCTGATCATGATGTACAAGATTGTGAACAACCTAGTGGACATATCAGCGGACAAATACTGACCCTTGCATATAGTCAAATTAGGCTAAAACACAAGGAAAAGTTCCAATTAAAGTTGGCATCAACAAATTGTTTCAAGTTCATCTTCTTCCCAAAAACAATACGGACTTTGAACAAATTACCATCAACAATTGCAGAAGCTCCTGGCTTGGTATCGCACAAGCAGGAGCTTTCCAAAATCACATGTTAATGAACTAGTCATCTACAAGTAAGACCTAGTGATTCTCAGGGTTATGTTGGTCAAGATTTCCATAGCTCATTGCTGGGACTGTAGCCGGATTGGTCTGAGTATGAAGGGCGAAAAATGTAAACTGACACTCATTTACTTATTTCTACCTTTCCTATCATTACTCTTCTGACTGGCCTATCACTTCCGTTTTTTACTTTATCTTTGACCAAGCCCTGCCCATTGTGTAATAGTCAATTGTGACTGCTAATGTACAGACAGACAGACAGATAGATAGATAGATAGATAGATAGATAGATAGATAGATAGATAGATAGATAGATAGATAGATAGGTAGATAGATAGATAGATAGATAACTAATTATAGATAGATAGATAACCAGAGAACTAATTGTGCAGTGGGGTGGAAAAAGAGTTATGAAGGAAAAGGAAGGACATAATCCACCCCATCCATTTAAAATTTGTTTACTGATTTATTAAGTTTGAAACTGAAGAATAATTGTATGCAAATAAACATAATGAAATGAAATATTGTACAATTAAGTCTGACTGCTTTTAAGTTGATTTGTATTGCATGTAATTGAAGTTGAACCCAGTAGCCCCAAATGTTGTGGAGCAAGACCTTCAAGTTATTGCAAGACACCTCCACCCGCACCCAACAACATGGTCATTCTGAGAAGCTCTCGGTACTACACAGGTTGATCAACAAGAAAGAAGTCTTATCTGGAGTTTCTCAAAATACAGTTGGCCAGTAGAGCCCATGCTGCTCTTAGGGAAATTGAATTGTTGACATATATTTTGTTGCAGTCTTTAGATTTACATATTTTAATAAATACCTTGTTCAAAGTAAACGTTTTGGTTGTATTGCTAATTTTACTAATTATCAGTTTTTCTTTTCCTGTAGGAAGTCATAAAGAATCTGAAGTCCTAGTGAGTGATGAAAGAAAACTGCCTGGCATTGAGGAGTCAGCCATATATATATCACAGGGAAATGTAAGTAGTTCATAAATGCTTTTCATATAGTTTACTGCACTGTGTACTGGTAGCTCAATGCCAATATGATACATATCACAATACATAACTTGTGCAGTGTGATATGGATTAATGATACACTGTTAATACTATTGAAACATTGTTACTTTGAAATTATATGGTCTCTTCTACAGTAGCACCGAAAAGTTGTGTGGAGAGGTAAATTTCCTCACTATTTGAAAGTCGGGGAGACATTTTATAGGACAGGTTGTAAATGCAGACATAAGTATGGGGCTGGAAAAATGTCCTTGCTTGCATTTCGTTTGGTCAATTTTCTGCTAACAAGACGAGCAAAATTAAATGGCCTTACATTCATTCCTGTTTGTACGAACCATTTGGAAGATAATAATAAGATGACACACAAGTTTCAATCTTTATTCCAAGAACAACCTGCTGCTGTCACATCAAGGTTGAAAAGCCAGATTCATCACATAGAATATTTCAACATATAGTAATGTGATACTAACTTGAACAGATACCCAGCATGGCCATCTTGATAGAATCTTGACAATATTCTTGTTACTTATTGCAGGTGATCACTGACATACATGGGGTTTTATACAAGAAGACACATTTTGATCTCATGATGGTCCTAACTAATATTGGATGTGGGATTTATACTCAAAGACTTGTTGTGATCTGTAGTTGGTCCTACATAAAATTGGATGTGGTTTTATACCAGGATACTAGTAATGATCTGTAGTTAGTCCAAAATAAAATTGGGCTTATATAACTCTTAACATGTTTGCCATCTTGAAAATCTTGTCATTGTCATTTCTGATATTTTTCCAAAAATACTTTGATGTGTTGTTGGTCCGAATACAAATGGTGCTAATCTATTATCCATTATTGCCTGATTGCAACTACTGTGAAATATTGTCCTTGCTGTTGATGTTACATAGAAAGTTGAATTGATGTAGTGTTTTTTTAGAGAAGCCTTATGATGTGTAGTTGATCGAACATAAAGCTTGTGCTCTTCTGTTATCCAGTATGGTTCCAATGAAGTAATTGTGAAATCTTGTTCTAGCTACTCATCCTAAACATACAATTGTATTGATATAAGGTTTACAAGAGAAGACTTCTTATAATATATAAGCAACATAAAAACTAAGTTTTTTACATTTCTGGTATGTCCAAATATGAATTGAGAATATTTTGGCAAAATCTGTTGAATTATTCAATGTTGAAAGCTGTAAAAGCACATCATTCAACATATAATAGAATGTGGTTTTATTGCATTTCTTTATTTCTGTATTGGTCATATAAACTGAAGTACTCTATATTTAATTTGGTTTTGAGAAAAAAATGGAGTATATTGACGTTGAGAAATCCTGAAGTGTGTTGAGGTGTTAATGTTCTTTAGAATTACTAATAATACTATAGTATTTGAAGAGAATTATATTTAGCTATATATCACAGCTAAATATGTTTTGGGAATTTTAGGAGCTGTGCTGGCATAGAAATTTTGTCACAGACAGGCCTAGGTTTCACCAAAATTCTTAACAATGAGTATGTATTTTACTCAAGTTTAAGAAAGATAAACTTCATACAAAGTGCTAAAGAAAGTTGAAGAAACACATAGCATGATTGGGACAAACCTTTTGGAAAGAATCTTTCTGTATATACTTTTCTAAACAGCGTGACTTGATTTTTACCTTCCAATATTGAACGTGATTCACTTGTTGGTATATAAAATGTGTATTGATTTTGCTTTATAAAAAAAAGTGTTTTATGTTGAACATGTCATTGTTTTTACTTGGTGAACTGCACAATGTTTACTATTAATTGGGTTTTGTTTCCATCAAATTCATTTTTGAAACCACTTAAAGCATAAAAATTAAACACCGTGCTAATTATATGCACTTTACAGCATTCTTGCTTTTTCCTTTCTTTTGCACCCTTTGGCTTTTAATCACCCTCTGTTCCCATGCTAACCTGCTTTGTAACATAGCTGCATGGTGAGTGGTATCTGTTCCATGTTCCACATAAGCCATTAGCCAGGAAACCTAGTACAGGACCTGGGGGTTCGGGTTAGAGGAAGACATGATTGGTTTGGTTTGTGGGGTTTACCATCATTTTTAAGTAATGATAGCATATACGTCCTGGTCATTAGGTATAACATGGTCAGCTACCAAAAAGAATTTTCACATACTTAAATTGGCCAAGCTGAGGCCAATTCATGCAGTGCTGAAATGTGTGAGTAATCTGTAATGGTGAGAGCATTAGATCTTGTCAGCCATCAATAACTCCATTAAAGGGGTAAATTGTGGAGGAGATTGCATTGCTATACAGCAAATGAAATAAAAAGAATATGAGAACTACAGTTGGTTAATTACTAGTCACAGTTACACTTTTTCAGATCACTTAACTTTTCATACAGGTAGTATCTTTGCTATATCAAAATTAAATCCATATGCTTCTAAATCATTTATATGACCATTTAATCTACAAAAGACTATAATCAAACAACTTTTATTTAATACAAGTTGAGATGCTAGTAAATTTAATGTGTGTACCTTAAGCTTCAGGTTTAAATACCCTCGAATTGTTCCGTTTTCAAGGGTGTGTTCCTCAGAGTAAGTTGCCCCTACTCTAGTTATAATTTTGCGGTCGGCTAGGAAATTTTCTATAAAGTTGAACATTCAACCTGTAATGCCATAATGATTTAATTGGGCTATACGGCCTTTGGTCCATACTAAGTCGAATGCTTTTTGCCAGTTCAATTCAATTACAGTGGAACCCCGCCATAACGCGAATTCGGATACAACGCGGTCGTAGCATGGCTCCCGAGATTTCGTATATTCATTCACACATGGAGAAAAAAAATTTGGAGAAAAGTAAAAAAAACAAAACAAGAAATTAACTTCATTTTGGGTATGAGATTAGTTGTGACTTTTAAAATAATATGATCGTGGCATGGTTCCTGAAATTTGAAATTCATTTACGTGTATTTTTATCGGACCGTGAAAATATTTGTTTTATGTACGAGAAATAGTGTAAAACGTTTATTATAATTTGGTGGTAGAATTCGCGTATGACTTTTAATAATAAACGATCGGAACTTAACAATTTATCCAGGTTCTTTAAGTGATTTTGGAGAAGTGATCGTGTATGAATTCTAAAATAATACGATATATATAACGTATGAGAAATAGTGTGTACAACGCTAATGGCTTCTGAAATTTATCAATTTGAACAGGTTGCGGTGAAGCTTCGTATTCTACTCTAGAAGAGAAAACTGGTTTCATTAGGTTTTTGAATTGTCAAGCCGAAGTAAACATTATCGGAAGTGTTACTTATTACGGATCCATAAGTAAAGCCAGTAAATCGTCTTTGTGATTGTCTTCCATGAATACAGTATACAGTCGTTGCTCAAACAATAGCCGACATGGGCTTCTTATTTAACTGTAATCACATCCATGCAGCAGACAAAACTGTGGTTGATCTAGAATATGGGGGAATGATGTAACTGAGTCAAGATTTCTTTGTTGTAGTTGGAGGACGGTATGTTGTTGATGGTATTTATGACATATGTTGAATACATGTTCCAGTGTTTCAGTTTCAGAGCAGTGTGAACATTTATCCGGCGTGGGTCCTGTACTTGTATGTTTCATAAAGGTGTCATTTAATAGTGTTTTACCTGTTCTGATTCTGTTGATGATTTTAATATCAATGGCTGCCAGGCTTTTTGGTAAACGTTGGGTTCTAGTGACCTCTTTTTGTAGTTGGTATAGATGTCTACCCTTTTGTGGAGTTTTCCCATTGTTGTTGCCATTTATTATTAATTCTGTCCCTGACTTGACTATATAGTTCCTGAGTGTTTTACTCTACGGGTTCAATTTTGGTCTTTCATGAGACTGCTTTTTGCTGCTTGGTCTGCTTTTTCATTTCCAGACAAATTGATGTGAGATGGCACCCACATGAAGTATATGGTTTGGTGTGATTTATCTGCTTCCCTGAAGGTCAGCATAGTGTCCTCTAGCAGGTTTTGTCTACTTTTGGATATGCCGATGATGTCTAGTCCTTTCTTAATTTGAGTGCTGTTCTTTTGACTATTGGGGTTTCCTGCTTTCCAGATACTATTGTCATCGGCAAATTGTGACAGATCAACTGGGCAATTTTTGAGATAGTTGGTTAGATTGTTGACCATTAGATTCAATAGGGTTGGGCTAATCACACTTCCTTGGGGGGCTCCGCTATCCAGTGTATATGTTTGGGGCAGGGCCTCTCTTACTTTGGTTTTGAAGGTTCTTCCCGTAAGGAAGTTTGCTATCCAGCGGTGCATTCTTCCTGTTATGCCAAATTGGTTAAGTTGAGAGATGAGGCCATTGGTCCAGACTAGGTCGAAGGCTTTCTCTGGGTCTAGAAATATTGCTATTACGTGTCTATCTCTTTTCCTTTTGGCATTAAATGCTAATTTGATGTTGGCTTCCAGACAGATTAATTGATCAAGTGTACATTGTTTACTCCTAAATCCGCTTTGGGTTTCAGCCAGTAGTTGATTTTGTTCTAGGTGGTGTTTTAATCTATTGTTGACCATTGTTTCCATTGCCTTACAGATTGTATTTGTTAGTGAAATAGGTCTGTAAAAGGTTACATTAGTGGGGTCTTTGCCTGGTTTGGGGATGGCTATGAGTATGGCTCGCTTCCATAGTGTCGGGGTGTGACCTGTTCTCCATATCAGATTTATTAAGTCTAAGGTAATGCTCAGCATATTGGGTGGTAATTGTTTGTACATTTCATAGCCTAGGTTATCCTCTCCTGGTGATGTGCTTCTTTTTTTGCTGAGGGCTTGTCTCCATTCTTTTAGATTAAAAGGGTCATTCAGTGGCAAATCATTGTTGTCTCTATATTTGAAAATGTGGGGAAATTCTTTTTCTAATGTTGATTTTTGCTGTAAGAACTCGTGTTTGTGATTGTTATCGCAGCTGGAGTTAGCAAAGTGTTGGACTAACTTCTCTGCTACTTCGATCTTGTTTTTTGTTCTTGGATTTTCAGCGCTGTTGTGGGTGTTTTGCCTTTCATGGCTTTTATTTTATTCCAGATTTCTTTATTATTTGTTTTATGATTGTTCGTTGTGCAGTATCTTCTCCACGAGTCTTTTTTTGCCTCATTTACTACCGTCCTAGTGTTGATTTATGTTTGTTTGCATACAAGAAAGTAAGAGGCGGTTTTTGTGTGTTTAAAGCGATATAAGGCTGTTTTTTTTCCTCCTGAATAGCAATTCTGCAATTTTCTGTCCTGGATCATATATGTTGTACAAATGTATTGTTTTTGTTGCTACTGTGAAGAGTTTTTTTGAAATTCAATTGGTGGTTCTGTTGAGTTCACATTAATAATTTTCTCTACTGCATCTGTGATGGTGTCATGTACATATATGGCTAGGCCTCCTCCTTTTTTGCCGGTAATTCTGTGTTTTAAGAATGTAGTTTGATAGCCTGTTATTTTAGGAATGTTTGTACTGGTTTCCTTAAGTAGAGTTTCTTGAAGACAGATGATCTTGGTCTTGGTGATGGTTTCGTGTAGTGATGGGAATCTGTCAGAAATTCATAATCAATAATCGGTTCCCCTTAACCATCTGATCATCGATTAGAATCGGTTACTAAGAGCAAATTTTAATTTTTGTTAAACAGTTATATCTTTGATCAAGAGTTCAATATTATTATAAATGTAAAGGAGTAATCTCTTTTAATGAAATGTATACATTAACTTAACAATAATATTACATTGTGTGTTATATTTGTTCTTCAACTTTGTTAAATGAATGCAACTTTTTATGGCTGATCAGGCATAAGTAACTGAAATACTGCTACAATCATCCAAAATTCTTTCGTTAATATGTGATGTGTCTATAATATAAAGTATAGAATGACATGCTTTTCTTGTTTGTCATTGTTTATAAATACTACAAAAGCTGTTTCAATTTAACTGAAACAAATCAACAAAATGTGTTTAAATTTATTAACTCAACAATTTAACAACTTGACCATGTAATAATGACTATAAGTTCCTAATTATGAATCATAAGGTTTCATATTTGTATTTGTGAAGGGATTTAATACATTTCAGGTCAACTTTAGTGGCCTGGAGTTTTACTAACCTTTGTACTTTGCATACACCTAAAAAGTAGTCTCCCTTTACACACATTCGATTATGGAGTTCATAATCGATTATCTGCTCAACCAACTGATGATCAATTATAATCGATAATCGGAACAACACTAGTTTCGTGGATTGCTGCGATTAGTTCTCCATGGTTTTTATTTCGACCTCTGCAATTCTATTGTCATATAAGCAATTTGTCTGGGGTCTTGTTGTTTTTTGTTTTGTTAGCCGAAGCATTATTTATATTTCCAGTATCCATTGTTTATGCTGTTGTTAATATTTTTGTTGTTGATTTATTTGTGATGGGTTGAGCTCTCTCCCTGGGGTGATGCTACGTAGTCCTGTGTTTGTTGCATATATATGCTAATAAATTCATCTTTCGTAATTCGGTCGTTCTTCATTTGGTTGCTGATTAATTTTTGGAGTTGGTTTAAATAGGTGTCAATGGTTGTTCTATTGAAAAATATCTCTGGGTTTGCAGTTGTATCTAGATTTCTCGTTCTCGCAGGTGTTGGTGTTTTTCCTGATTTGAAACTTGCCTTGTTGTATCTTTCTCGTTATTTTGTTTAGTTGTTTTTGGTTTGGTTTGTGCTTCTGCCTTTTGTGCTTTAGGTATGATTTTCTTTTGCATATGTTGTTTCTTGGCTTGATTATAGATGTTTTGCTGATCCATTAGTCGAATGATAACCTTTTCTTGTAGTGCTATGGGGCATTGAGTATCATATGATTTGTGATCAGCCCTACAGTAAGCACACTTTGGTATTTTTATAAGGCATGTTCCTGTGTGTTTAAAGCCACATTTTTCACTTCATGGGGGTGTGAACTGCAGCGGGAAGAAAAGTGACCCCATTCACAGCAATTATTTCAGTATTGGAGTTTTTTGATGTACTGCTGTAGTTTTGCTTTCGTTCCATGTGGTCCTATCCTGACGTGTGCTGGTGGAGGTGGTTGGAATTCTAGTAGGATTGTTGACGTTTCCATTCCTAGATGATGACGTAATTTGACAATCCTTTTCCAAGTTATTTTGTTAAATTTGAGGTCTTATTCAATATTTTCTTGCGTTTTCCACACCATTGTTCGAGGTAGTTTAAGGATTGCTTTGTATTTAGCTTGGTTTGCTAAATATGGTCTTTGGGTGGATTTATCCATATCTTGAGTTGGACTTGTTTTGTTCTTGTTGTTGTGATTTTTTATTGTGGCTTTGTGCCTTGTGATTTGTACTGAGAGCCCTGCTATGGTTGTGATTTTCATATATTTGCAGACATGTTTCAATGTGTTGCACTGTATTATGATATAATCCTTGGGCGGTCTTACAATCCTAAACTCTCCGCCATGTTGTTATATGAGAGTACATTAGCTAGGCTCCTGATACTAATGCGTAGCAGTCTCGCAGTTGCACTGGCTATGAAGATAATGTGTTCTGGTGCATGGTACTGGTATTGGTGATTGCCCATTTTCCTTTGTTGTTGATATTGCTGATACGACTTTTGCTTGTTGCTATCTGCTGTTTATTGATTTTAATTGTCGTTTTCGTTCTCAGAGGTATTTTCTGTGTACCTACATTTTTGCATGGTGTTGCCAATATTATCGTTGGTGCTGTTTTGTCTAAGTTAATTTGATTTCAGCTGACATTTTCTTGATTTTGAGTAATTCAATTATATTTTTGAATGTTTCATGAGGGTTATTGTTGGTTAATTGAATTACTTCCGGGTATGTACTTGGTGAAGTAATGTCTAATTGTTTAGATCTAAATTTGTCCCTTTCCTTTTTAGTTTTGTTAAAGTTATTGAAGATATGATGTAGGTCATTAGGGATGTTACAGCTGAAACAATGGATATTATGTGGGAAAGGTCCTATATATTTCCCAAAGCTGTTTGCCAGTTTTGTTTTTCCCAGTATTATTCTGTTTATTTTAGAATGTTCATAACCCTTGCACCTAGGTGGTATGTTCTTTATATTGACTTCCTTGATGATGTTATGTAAAATTCTCTTGTTTATTTTTGTGCCAATCAGTCTGCCATTGTTGATTAATTATAAAGTAGATTAAATTATATATTTCAGTTGGACTATACTTGAGTGGCATATAATTAGGTTCAATAAGTTTGTGTTTAGTGAGTTGATCTGCTAAGTCATTTCCTTTTATGTCTATATGGGATGGAATCCACATAAATTCAACTACTAGATTTTGAGAATGTAGTAATTTTAATGTGATTAATTTGCTTTAGGAAATTTTCTCTAGATTTAGTGTTGTTGTATTGGATAGCTAAGTGAGTCGCTAATAATCAGTGTCTTATTTGTTTTTTTTTCTTCAATCCATTTTAATGATTCCGGGATAGCCCAGAATTCAGCTGTATAAATGGAGCGGTGATCAGGTAGACGCCTGCCCATTTGTATGTTATGTTCTGGTATAACCCAGGCTGCAGCTGTTTTAAAAGGATTTGTAATTTTCGAGCTATAAGTGTAAATTTTTGTGAAATTTTGATATCGATTATTTATTATTTCCAATGCTAATGTTTTCAAATAATTTTGTTGGTTTTCTTTATTTTCTTTATCTGTAAGGGAGATATTTACTTTTGTTTGTACATTAATCCAAGGTTCTTTGTCATATATTATGTTAGTTTCTACTTGGAATATATCAATTGGAAGAGGTTCTTTTTTAACTCATGTACTATTTTTTCCATTGAGGTATTATTTTTCAAGGTTTTTCTGAAGGGAATGCTACATCTATTGATAGCCAATATAGTGGGGTGCGTTTTTTCATGGGTCGCCAGTTGGGTTGCGTTTGTTAATATGAGTTCCTGCCTTCTGAAATGTAATGGCAGTGCGCCAGTACGAATAACTAAGGCTTTTCTCTGTATTTTAATTAATTTGTTTAATTGCCACGTGGATGCCGTGGTGTATACTTGGTATCCATAGTCTTGTTTGGATCTTATTAGTGTCCACTGAGTGCCTTTGAGGTTTCTTAATAGATTTAGGTCCTGATTACATCTAGGTCAGCTATATGATAAGCCCATGTTAAGTGTACATAAAAGTACATACCCAGAAATTTGGCTACTCTTACAAATGTTATGACTTTATTCTGAATGGTAAGTTTGACGTAGGTTTTGAATTTTGTATAAGGGGGTAACAGTACAGCTACCGTGTTTGGTACAATAGTTTAAATCCCCATTTATCGGCCCATTTTCCTATGTTGTTTAAGCTGGTTTGAATTTCAGCCATGTGATGGTGGTTGGTGGGGTTGTCTGCTCTCCATAGTCTACTATCATCAGCAAATTGTGATAATCTAATTTTAAGTGTTGCCAGATTTGTGTCAAGATCATTTATCATAAGGTTAAAGAGGGTGGGCTGAGAACACTCCCTTGTGGAGTTCCATTTTCAAGGGAGTATTCTTCAGAGGAAGTTGCCTCTACCTAAGTTATAATTTTGCGGTTGGTCAGGGAATTTTCTATGAAGTTCAACATTCGACCTGTAATGCCATAATGATTTAATTTGGCTATAAGGCCTTTGGTCCATACAAGATCAAATGCTTTTTCCAGATCAGTAAATACCGCAATTAAGTTTCTGTCCGCTTTTCATTTGTTGTTAAATGCAAGTTTTATGGCGGATTCTAATCTTATTAATTGATCTGTAGTGGATCTTTTATTTCTAAGCCCACAATTGATTTGGAGATATCAAGTTGTTTCTTTGCTCTGTACCAAAATGGTGTCCAGTGTTTCATCATGAATTATTTTGACATAAAGGTTAAATTCAATGGCAGATAGCGGGTTTAATTTTTCTGCTTCTTTTTTAACCCTTAAAGTGAGTATCACGACTCTAGTCGCGCTGTTGTATGTGGTCCCGTAGTACGTGTCGAGACTATAGTCATTTTCGAGGTGAGCAACAATGATTGCATTCTATTACTTCATCTTGCCATAAATTCCTGTAAAACTATATTTGATTGGTTTAAAAAGGCCCGGAACAAGCATACTGCAGTACTTTACTATATTATTAACGATGTAATTTTACAAATGCTCGCTTTTAAACATATGGTATTTGTTGAAAACTAAAATGGCCGACACTGAATACGAAGGTGATTTCTTGCAACAAATATTAGCTTCTGGTAGTGATGCTTATAGTGATTTTGAATAATTTGAGAAAAATGACATTATTGGAGCAAGCGATGTATTGATGGAAATACACATGAATGATTTTGAGCCAGTAATTTACGTGGAACTGGAGTCGGATGTACATGCTCACTTGCCGTGAAAAGATGGCGCGCCTGTCAACCCCCATTCACTGGTAATTCATAATTAAATGTCGAGATGGGGAATAATGAACCACCGGACTATTGAAGACTTTTTCTTAGATGACGAGTTATTGCATCTGATAGTAGATCAAACAAATCGTAATGCAGATCAGAGAGTTCATGGGGCAGACTTGAAGGAAAAATGTCGCACGAAGAAATGGCGGCCTGTCGCACCTGAGCATCTAAAACGTTTTCGCATCGATTAAAACAATGGGTTTGGTACATATGTCTGTTCTCGATTCCTAATGGGCTATTGATGATGTGATATCAACCGCATACTTCAGCAAAAAAAAATATGTATGGGATATATTTCAAGCTATTCCAAGCAATTTACACCTGTCAGACAATTAGAACAATTAAGGTGACTCTTCACACAATGATTGAACAAAAGTAAAACCTTTCCAGAGGTTTAATCACCAGATATGGACCTTGGTTTGATGATATCATAATAAATAACAAGTGATAGTTTTTCATGAACATTAATTGTTGACTGGAGGGTTTAAACTTACCTCTGACATTCATGGAGTGCATTTTTTTAAAACTGTCACCCTTCCTTTACCTGTGATTTTCACAATTTATATATAACATTGTGACAGACATAACACGTGCATGGTTGGACTACTAAAGAATATAACATTTCTTAGATATATTTGAACTTTTCCATAAAAAACAAACAAAATTACTGATGAAATACAATTTTAACTTATTTTACCTGTATTTACACCTGTACCTGCAAATATGTTAAACCTACACATGTGTATTGATGCTAATCTTAAAGTATAGACATGCGCCATCATTTTTCATATAGGGTTTGTCTATCAATTGTGTATATTTAATGAAATACATGTAATTTAAAGACTGTGGAGTTTTCTT
The DNA here is from genome assembly GCA_029339505.1 of Unio delphinus. NCBI lineage: Eukaryota > Metazoa > Mollusca > Bivalvia > Unionida > Unionidae > Unio > Unio delphinus. The sequence goes on from JAQISU010000103.1 coordinate 2,866,223, forward strand.
CTTTTCTCTCCTGAAACAATTCAGCACTGAGGGACCTTTTACTGCAAAACAATGCAGCACTTTAAGGGTTAATGAGATCAAGCTCCGGCGTAGAAATAAAATGGAACATTGTTTTACGTACCTCCGTTTTTATTCGGTTTTACTCACATCAATTTGCCCTATTTTTATGCTTTGTACGGCTTCCTGATCTAATTTAATATTGAGCTGCCCTACTTTCTTCTTGAGTGCATTGCCATTCCAATTAAGGCATCTTCTAGCTTTGAATACTTTCTTGAAAGATTTTGTTTCCATTGCGCTGTTTGTTTTGAATTTAGAATTGGGGGGGGGGGGGGTAAATTTAAGTGCTTTGGCCACGGTGGGTCATTTAGCACTGTTTTATCCAGCAAAGGCTGGTTTTTTTATATTTTTCCTGAGGGTGGGAATGGTGCCGCCTCCCTCAGGCATTTATGTGTTCAGAGAACACTATTTTGATTAGTCCGTCAGATCGGAGTCACTATTTAGCAACTATCGATATGAATGGTAGTCCGTGGTGAGTGGGAATAGACCCAGCACACACACACTCTTATTCAATTCGATACCGCTGTGTTGAAAGAGGACGTGCTCTGCACGTGTGATTTTTTGGGTGGTGTCTGGTAGTGGAAAAGGTGGCTTGTCAAGGCTGGTGCGTAGGTCGGTCAGTGCTGCATTTTTTCTCCAGGGCATCCTATTTATTTTGATAGACTCAGTACAGTTATGAAAGTAAAATGTGTACAGCCTCGTATGACAGCCTAATTTTGCGGTTTGTTAGTTCCGCTGCCCTGATGGATCGAGGTTTGATACCACCTTATATTTCTTAAAGTGAGTGGTTAAGTATAGCATAATTGTATTGCTTGGTGCAGCGTTGTGCTGCTGTGTCTAATGACCTTGGGTGTTTTGGTCACCTTGTATTCATTATTTTGGGCCCTAGTTTCTATACTTTAGTTTTAGATGCAGCCTTGTGCTGCTGGGCCTGATAGTCTTGGACTTTTGGACTACCTTATTTTATCTAGTTGGGGTATTACGTAGCTGATGTATCTGAAGGTGAAGTTGCGTCCTTGTGTGGCGGGGCATGATAGTATTTGGACTTTTGACTATCTTATATTTTCTAAGTTGGGGCCTTAATATGTTTTTTTTAAAAGAAATATTGTGTACTGGTCTCAGTGCACTTATTGTAATTTGCTTTGTGGTATTTATCTCTAACTGTATTCTATTGGTTAACTTTTGATGCTGTCAACGAGGCTGTTTATAGAGACAAAGTTTAGAGATATTTGTAGAGGTGTTAGTCCTGACTAATTCGACTCCTGCTGATTAAGCCTTATTCTGATGATATCGTTAGCCACCCCTATTTATTCTTAATGAATGTTATTAGCTATTCAATATTTATCATTATCCTAGGTGTTAAAGACTATTGATATTATTTTATTCTCCATTTGGATAGCCTGCTCTTTGTGTATTCGAGCTAGTTATCTTTTTTCCCATTTTTGGTTTCATGGGTTTCTGGTCCCCTTAATCTTTGGTTTGGTCGCTTAGGTCACAGTCCTGTGATTGATAGGCCCAGCATGGTGTAGGTGGGCTTGATAAATCATCACCATATCACTGACCGTTGCTAGGTGCCTCCATTCTTCAAGGTGGCTTTTGCTCCTAGTTTGGAGAATAATTCCCTTATTGTTCTTATTTTGCTTATATCTGGGCCTGGGAGGGTTGATATCCTATTTTCCAATTTTGTATTCTGGGTCTATTTGAGGGGGGTGGTGGGGGTATTTTATATTTTTTTCCTATTAACCCTGTTGAGGTATTCTATGATATTCCTGCCTCTGAGCGGACTTCACAGGAGACATACTGATATCATATTTCTTTAACTGGCTTGAATTGTTTCTGGTTCATAGATCTGTGTTTCCTACATGAAACTAAACATTTGATATGTCACTAATGAGTTGTCTAGAAGTTGATTTGAAAACATATACATGATTATAATATATCTGATCAGACTCTCATTCACTTTTATCCTCTTCCTCTAAACTACAAATGTTAAATAAATGTGGTTTAACTGTAAAAGTTGACAAAGATTGTCCGAGTTTAATTATAAAATATTTATTTCTTTAAAATCTATATATGAGATACTCTTGCTAATTTGAGAAACATAATTTAATATCTTGTCTCTAATATCATCAGCATTTTGAAAATCTAAAACTAATTGTAAGTCCTGTAAATAATCATTTAATTAATTTGCAAAAAAAACACAACTGCCTGTTCTCACTAGACTTGTTAAACCAAATGATTAATGTCATTAAGGTCATGGGGTGAGTGTACTGTAAAGAGTCTGCTTGTATTGTTTTGCAAGATGTTGATTCTATTCTACATGACTATGTGCCAGACTAGGAAACAAGAAAACAGTTAAATCATAAAAGTCCCTACTACAATATCAACATGGACAATTTTGCCCAGCTATGGAATATATCAAAGAACATAAAAATATTCTATGAAAACAATACAGTAACCTTATAAATAGTCATTAAACAATAATTACATGACACAGTACCCATTTTCTTTGTTGAGAAATATAAAAACAACATAATTTTTACAGTAACCTAATAAATATTCATTAAACAATAATTACATGACACGGAACACAGTTTCTTTGTAGAGAAATATAAAAACAACATAATTTGTACAGTAACCTAATAAATATTCATTAAACAATAATTACATGACACAGTACCCATTTTCTTTGTTGAGAAATATAAAAACAACATAATTTTTACAGTAACCTAATAAATATTCATTAAACAATAATTACATGACACGGAACACAGTTTCTTTGTAGAGAAATATAAAAACAACATAATTTGTACAGTAACCTTATAAATAGTCATTAAACAATAATTACATGACACAGTACCCATTTTCTTTGTAGAGAAAAATAAAAACAACATAATGAGACTAAGAAGTAACATCTAGAAAAACAACTACCAAGTGCAGGCTTAAACATAAACAGTAAGAAGCTTAAATAACAGATGCAGATATTTATAACATACAAGTTTTTTTTAAAATTATCCAGCAATGAATTTCATTGTTGATTGTTCTGAAAAACATGCTCATCACATGTTGATGTCGTCCCCTTGTAACACTGCTGTAAGCATGCTAAAATCCTTACAATATGATGTAATTGTAATGCAAGGTCTAGATATTGTAATTTCTGAATTACATGTCAATCACAAAAGCAATAATAAATGTCTTTTTTTAAAACTGCAAACATGTTCTAAAATTTGAGACATAATATATATGTCTTAACTGCTAGGTGTTAGGCTATTAATACAGAAAATATTATAGAATAAACAAAAATGTTGTTTTTAGATAAGAACACTGTAAATGATTTCGACAGGAACCCCACCCCTCCCCAATTTAACACAGGTGTAAGCATGCTAAATCCCCACAATGTGGTGCAATAAAGGTGTAGATTTGTGTAATTTCTTAATTTTAAGTTAATTACAAAATAGCGAAAATAAATAAATGCATTTTTAAAATGTCAAACAAGTTATACAAATTGACACAAAATACAAAGTTATTTTATCAGCCCCATATTAGGGTAATATAAGAATAAAAATAAGCAATACATCTAAGTTGAGGCCCTCCTTTGTAGAGTATAACAATGCACACTATATGAAGATAGCAATAAAAGTAACACAAGTAATTGAACCTGTGTCTAATGTGTTGACACATACCATAACCCAGCTGTTAAGTGAATTCCACTAAATGCATGCTAATATATTCATTTGCTAACAGCTCAAAGCTATATACTTAAAATTACTGTTTTGGGCAGATTAAAATCTTCACACACGTTTGATATTGCTAAATCTCATGTTGAAAATATAGTTTATTTTAACAAAAATATAGACTTAATTTCATTGTGCTCATGTAGTTCATATGATGTTGTTGCAGTGTCAAGTAAGCATTGCATTGTTGGTAGGTATGAGAAGTTTGCAAAATGTTTTAGCCAGTAATACATGTACAAAAGTATATTTAGACCAGGTTTCATAACTTCATAATTTAGCAAAGTCTATGTAACGACTGAAATCTTACAGATCACTGCCGTCTCACCTCTGTCTGCGTGGGTTTGAGTCTATTAGATTCGGCTAATGTAGTTATATGAGAAAGCTTGCCAGTAGCTTCTTGTGGGTCGGTTGTTCTTTCTGGGTTTTTTCCCATGGTCTTCCTCCACCAATAATACTGGCTGCCATGTATAGCCTATCAAGTGCTGAAAAATGGCGTTAAACCCTTAAACAAACAAATCAAAGCCATAATAGTTCTTAGCATTGTAAATTCCGGAAGGCGTTTGATCCATGTATACACTAGGGAAAACAAATGATGTAGACTGTTAGTCAGTACCGGACAACCAATATGGCTGGTGCCCATTTTGAAAAAAAAGTTATTTTTTCTACTCTTCATGGATGGAAATATATCATTGATTTGGGATTTCTACCTGAAGACTGCTTATATATTGCTTACTCGTTGACATATTCTAAGGTGTTCTTATAGATGCTTCTAAATTAAACTGGTGCCGTTCTTAAATCCAGTGCAACTTAAGGTATAAGTCGTGTTACGTGCTTAGGCTCCAATAAGCAGCAGCATAGAAAGAAGTGAAAAAAACAAGCTTGTAAAAAATTAACAAACAATTTATTGAGTACAAATATTTTCATAAAAGAAAATATTTAAACTTACTGTTTTAGAGAATTAAGTCCAAAAATTAATCCAAAAAGATTTCACAATATAATCCACTAATGGAATTGCAAGAGTCCGGATAATAAAATGTTCTAATAGTTCCCGCTTCGAATCTTGATGATGTAATCCAATATGGACGACGATGTCACGTGATGAAGTCAGTATTAGTTTATAATAATCCAAATGAAAATCTATGAGCACATATTCTTTTCCACATAAATAATAATATAATTCCTCTTTCTCCAAACGAATTGATACAATTTATAGTACACGGTAATTAAAAATAACTCAAAAGAAGACACAACTTAATACTATAAAACATTAACTTCTACTGAACTGTTCTGTCCCAAACAATAATGTAAACAGGAAAGGCGTCACGACCTTCCAGAATCTCTCAGAACAATCTCACATTCAAGAAATCACGCAAACATCGTATGACCCAACTAAATTAGAAAGATGTTTATACTTTACTCCATTTTGTCCTTGAAATCAACCAGTCATTTTAAAACCTCGTTTACAACTCTAAAGCAAGGTCAGAAAATGAGGTTAACATCTGTTGTTTACTTGTAAAGTATATAGGCCATCCATTTCTGGAAAATCTCTCTCAACTGACGAATTTTAAACCCAAAATGTCAAATTTGAATCTGACAAACAAAATTAAACGATTTAAATCAAATATACGTAACAGTTGTTTCGATATATTTTTTAAAAATATATTGCAACGTTTCTGATAAGAAAAAACTAGGATTTTTAGACTTGACAGAACTTTAAGCTAGGAAAAGGCTTCGACTGACTGTTCAGATTGGCATCATCAGATATTTATTTTGTTGTTTTGATGTAAAAAAAAAAGTTTCTTTTGAATTTGCAAGCTCAGTCAAGGACGCAAAAATTTAATTCCAAACTTATAATAATAATAATAATAATGATGATCATGATATTACTACTACTACTACTACTACTACTACTACTACTACTACTACTACTACTAATAATAATAATAATAATAATAATAATAATGAACATTTTATTTAGAAAAGGCAACTCAATTAGTTATGAACTTGTCTACTTTCATGCCTGTTGGCTGCTATGTATAATAATTTGGCAGGTATGAAAAGTTTAATGAATTCCTATTTCATAAAATGAATCTTCCCATTGTAAAATAATGTGAGATATTTATATTATTATAAATAGGTATGTTTAAAGTCTAAATATCTAAACTAAAAATTCAAAGGCAAAGTTTTTTGGTGAGAAATATGTAAGTTCTAAAATTTTAATGATTAACAAAGTTTCTTTATGAAATTTCCATTTCAGGTGTTTAGCTCTATAGCCTCATTATCCATGGACACCACACATCCCCATCCAATCACACAGATTTTAGGGATACCCCCACATGCTTCTAAATTTTTTATGTTTGTTTACATCCCAATCTGTTTAAATAATTTGTGAAATTGAATTTGTAACTGAGGTTTTTAAGTGTTTTATGTCATTTTCTCTATTATCTTTTGTTATTGGCTAATCCAATGAAGGTTTATAGGTCCATATTATAATCCTATCACATGTGTATGTGTTGGACTGGGTTCCTTTCCTTTTCCCTGTTTAAATAATTAGCCGTCCTTCTACCCGACGGTCTGATAAGTTTCGTTACTTTGTTTACAATGATGTGGTGCTGTATTAATACATATGTTCTGGCCTATAAGTTTATACTTTTTTACTTAAAAGTCAGCTCCTCATCTTATACTCCGAATCGACTTATCATTGAAATTGCATCGACTTGTATATTGATTATGGTAACCGGTTTGCTGTTAAAAATTTCTCTAAATTCGGCATTAGTGAAAACAGGTCACATAGAAGTACAAATGTTTGTTAAATTACTATGTCAATGAATTGTCATAAACCAATATGACTGCGTTTATATTTATAAGTTTTGTCATTATTTATTTTGCGTTCTGCTTGTATTGTCTTATTTCTAAAACATAAAATAAAAGAAAAATATTACCGGTAAAAATTTCACCGGGTCGCTTAGCACACTTACAATCTATACTCTATAATAGTGTACTGTATCTAAATTCAAAGCATATTGTTTGTTCCTAAAATAAATGAAATAAGTTTGTTTTATTCATCATTTTTAACCATACCTCATTCTTCCTGATCACATTTGAGCAACTGGTACCTTAATATTTCATTTTTCAGTATAGTGTTGGACATGCATGAGCGATTTCCGGCATACCTTTTTGATTGATCTAATTGATCCTACAAAGGGATGTAATCCATGTTAACTCTAGCATCCGATGCAGAATTGCCAGATACACGATTTTGAAATTTGGTTGCGTGACAAATTTTACATAGCAGGTTGCGGTTCTTTAGGCTGGTTTCTGATTTTAGTCTCAATAATTTTGGCTGCATCGAATTGCTCTTAAATTCTCCGCATTCAATTTCAAATTGGCGCTAATGACGGTATTATCTAAAAATCTTAATGAATCCATTATTCTGGATGTATATCCACAGATGTATCTCATATACATATTTTTTTATATAAATTCCGAAACCGGAAGAATGAAGTGTGCTTCTAATTCCAAATTTCAATAAAACTAGCATATCAATAGCATATCTATGCTAGTAACTGTAGCTTGTAGGGTGCAGTCTATATTATCACTTTATTATTGTTATAATAGTGTTACATTAATGGCAGCTGGTTCTTATTTATTCTTCAGATTTTAATATATAAATTGGGCCGTTTTGGGCTGTTTTTTAAATGTTACACTTACGGGAATTGAAAAAAGTGTCTGGGAACATATGTTCTATGATTATTTATAATATAATGTAGATCATGCTTTCTACTGAATCCCCCAAATCATATGTTTCTATTTGTATTTGACACAGTTTCTCAAATGAATATGGTTTAAACTAAACTAAAATCAGATACATATGGTAGATGGACTTGTAAACGGTACTCGTAGATCATCAATGATCCATTTTTAATTTCGCAATTCAGTTTAAAGCAAATTGTACTGTCAACGTCTCAAATAGTGGCTACAAAGCAAGATGTATTAATATTGAGGATAAATTAGAAGAATATGGCTTGACAAAAAGATGGATGGCTAATAACTTGATGGGGAAGTGGTTAGATAAATGTTTCGCACATGAAGTTGTTGGATTTTTCCTTACTAAGATAATAAGAAGTCTCTATTCATTATGGATTCTATGCGTGCACTCATCAGTGCAGAGACAAAGTTGAAGATTAAAGCCAAGAATACATTGTTAGGCATCATCCCAGGTGGTGTGAAAAAGTTATTACAACCACTAGACATTTCCGTTAATCGATGTTTCAAAGCTGAGCTTCTGAATTTCGTGGAACATTAGATGATGGCAGGTGAGCATAGCTTCACAAATACAGGTGTATGCTGCGCTACATATTCCCAGGTTGCAAATTGGGTTAAAGATGCATGGGACAAGGTTCTTAAGTTGGCTATTGTAAATGGATTTACTAAAGCAGAAATTGTCAGAAGGATAGCGAAGCCTTATGAGATTTAGACAGACTATAATGAAAACATTTCTAATGATCTGAGGCCTGAGCTGACATTTTTCGTATCGATACGGAAGACAAAGACTTCAAGGGATTTTCAGATATTGGAGATGATTAATTTTATTTTCTTTTCTTAATAATATGTATTATAAAACTTTTCATTTGTGTAAATTTGATACTCAACAAATTAATTATGTTTGTTTTTATTGGCATATATTTTCATATGTTTCTATTTCTCATATTTTAAGATCCAAATTCAGTTAAATTAGTAGTTGTTTCTTTTTTCTTTTTTAAATTAATTTTGATTTTACATCTGAATGGTGGTTCTAAGGTCTTAGTTTTATGTTTTATAAAGTAAATTTATGGGAATGCTTTTAAGTTTATCCCAAACCAAAATATTCATAAGGCTGTCCATGTTTACTTTATTCCTTATCACAATGTTATTCTATCAATTTATTTATATGTAAAATGGTTAGGAATAAATAGATCAACTCCGTATTTGTTCTTATAATCCTCATTAGATAATTTGATTTCTGTCCTGTATAAAACTTGTTTTTGTTTATTTTCGATAGCTGATTATTATGAAAATATTAAGTTCATATTTACCGTATTTTTCCTTGTATCTGTTTTTTTCAAAATTGGTTTGAATACTGTTTTGAAAATTGATTGTATGTGTTATGTTATTCTTAATGTATTTAATTGTTTTTTTTAAAGTCCAAGGTGATTCCCTTTTCATTTTCCTATTGATAACATTTCTGTCTTAGAATAGTTTATTTGTGATCCAGATGTTTAACCAAATTATATGTATTCTTTATTTGCTAATGAATATGCTAGTGTCTTGTTTTAATTAGTGCAGTATTTGACTTTTGAATTATTTTATCATCACTTCATGTTGAATTCCCATTTCTTGTTATAATATAGCCAGTAGTCTTGTCACATACAGTAAAGCAGACAGAACTCATCCCTTTTACTTGACTCATTTTCATGACATTTTGTATATCCTCCCTACTGCTGAGTGTTACTGTAGCATCTGCTATTACTAATACTGGTTCCAAAGCTGACTACTAAAGCATCATCATGTCTGAATACACAGAATGACAGTTAAACATGTTATATATATATATATATATATATATATATATATATATATATATATATATATATATATATATATATATATATATATATATATATTCATTGTGTCACAAATTATTGATGGATTTCAGAGAAATCAACACCAGATTTAAAGTTGTACAGTTTCTGTTATTTGTAGATTTCTCCCTTGATATTCATAAATCCCATCAAATAAATCGGTCATATCAACTGTTCTAAATCGCACAACATAAATCTAATATGTACCTTTGTTAGAAGCCCACATTTGTACATCTGCTATTTCTTTGCTTTATGACTAAAACTGAACTACATTAAATTTTGGTTCACATTATCAATTGTACTATTGTTTTCTTAATAATCATCTGCAGCGTTTTGTACATGTTACATTTTTTTCACCTCCTAGATGTTTCTTGGAAGTTGCACATAATGGCTATGTGGGATTCATGTTATTAAGTAATATACCAATATGGACAATTGTCTGTTTTCTTAGCAACACAGAGAAGCTTTTGCATTTGCTTACTTTTCTTGTCGCCCTGGTTTTTAAAACCAGTTTTTAATAAAATAAATATTCTGGCATTTCTTTTATGTTTGCTTGGGCTGTGACAAAAGAGTCATTCCTGACGTAAATTTTAAAACAACTGGGGACATGAAAAGAAACTGTCTTTACATATATACTTGAAATTCATGGGGGTATCCAGTTTACTGATAAGAACTTTTCCAGACTCGTGTGACAAATGTTGTGGATTTCCTGGTTGATATTTCTTGAGCAATTATCTATATTTATATGCAATTATTCCTTCATCAATTGACTAATATTTTGGAGAGTCATCTATTTCCGGGTATTTCTCAATGATTTTTACATAAAAAGATCATGTCTAGCTAATATTGTCATGTCCTGGTTGGCCTCTGGGTGGGTAATAACTTGTGTCATTGGCATGAAAATACGTATCTATTTTGTCATCAAAGGTATATTTGGTGATAATTTCCTGAATTCCCAAAATATGCAGATGCCATCAAGGCAGAAAATCATTTGAGCACAATCATGACAATGTAGATTCCAAGAAATGCCAAGATCTCAACTCTGCTTGCATTATTTTGGGTCTTGTTTTTGATCCCCCATTTTCTAAGGAAACTGTTTATATATATATATATATATATATATATATATATATATATATATATATATATATATATATATATATATATATATATATATTAACAATCATTCAACCAGACAATCAGGGAAATATAATAACCTTAGATTTTATTCCCTCCTTGCTTAATGATCCAAGTAATAATAAAACTTTGTTATGATAACAGCATTTTTTGTTCCGGTATTGTCGTGTGTTCCCCTATATCAAAATATAAAAGTATCACTAGTTATTAAAGTAAGTGTAATTTGCTTTTTAGTCTTTGTTCTGGTATTATCTTTTTTGTTATTGTTCCAGTAAATAGTCTGACCCCTTTCATTTACATCAAAAGTTAATTTGTTATGTTTAAAAGTGAAAGCAAAATATTGAGTCTCTTGTTGGCTATGATGATCAAAGATATCAAACTTTAGTATTGTTGTCACAGAATTAGAAGAAGAATTGAATTTATTTCTTCTCGAATTAAAAACAATTTTCACCATTTTTTTTGTTTCGTCGTACATGCGATACCTGGGGTGAATAAGTGTTTTTTTTTCAAGGCAAGTGACGTGTAACGATTTGCATGTGCCTGACTACGAATCACTTGAAGTCAGGAACATTAGAATCACGGGGTGCACGGGAATGTTTCTGTGAATTCTGATCACCTATTTGAGGATATATAAGGCAGAATATTTCTGATAATATTACGGGTCCAAAAATATCTTATCACAGGAATGATAGCTCGTCATTCTTTCTCCAGCCAAAGGGGTGAGTGTTAAATTTATATTTCGTTTTATTGTGAATTTTATTCAGTTTATCATTTCATGTAATGATGCCTTTATTACAATGCAGATTTAAAACGTGGAATATTTGGAATTACTAGTCACTATTAGACTTTAAATGCAATAGTGTAATCTAAGTTTTAGATTGTTTTAGAAACAACTATTATTAGTTCGGTTTCTTTATTGTAACTGATTTGTAACGGAACGTCTCTGATTTGTAGCTGAACGTCTCTGATTTGTAGCTGAACGTCTCTGATTTGTAGCGGAATGTCTCTGATATTGTAGCGGAACGTCTCTGATTTGTAGCTGAACGTCTCTGAATGTCTCTGAATTGTAGCTGAATGTGATTGATTGTGCCGTGATTGTGCTGTTTAATTGTGCGATCGAATCGAGGTATCTGACTGTCTGTCTTTCGGATTGTCTGTCCGTCTACATCTGTCGTGATGTGTAAATATCCGGAAATCTAGAAGTCTTAATGTCCGAGTGTCGGAGCTGTCTAGAGGTGTAAACATCCGGGGTGGCATCTAAGTATTTGGGACCGTTGGTTCTAGTAGATGCTGTATGCTGTCTGTACGTATAACTGGTGGTCCCGTGAAGGGCAAGTGACCGATAAAAGTATCGAGTCAACCCTAGGTATTCGGAGAAGCTGGGCGGCGATTCAATAGTGGATGAATCGTGCGGTTATACAGGGTCGAGACACATGTGTGTGTTACTTCGAATCACAGTAGTATTTCAAGGGATTACATGAATCTCAATAACAGTTAGCAGCTTGATTAAATACATGTGTATGTTTGTGCTACTTGTTGCAATCCATACGCGCGATAGTATAGTTTGATGTTTGTATTTGTTATCGCAATTTATACTTGCGTTAATATAACTTTTGTAAAGGTTCCATGGATCTGTGTATAGTCCAGGGGATTCCTTTGGATCTATGTTTTTTTTTGTATTAATATTTAATTTCTTTTTGAATTGTGAATGGTTGTGGAATGTGATTGTGGGTTGAATGCATGAGTTATTGTGTTGATACATCATTATCTTTCATTAATAATTTTTTTCATAAATTTACATTATCTTTCACATATTGTGTTCGTGTTGTTTATTTAATCCAAGATCCACTCGGTAACAATTCTGTTACAATTGTCACCCAATCCATGCTTAGTTAACATAGCGATAATGGGGTTCACATCTTGGATTTTTAGCCGTTTTGGAATATTTACTTAGTAGTTGATGTTTATCCGGCCATACGATGAGCACCGCTCTTGTCATCCAAGAGTTGGAGGGGCTGGTTCTGTTCTGTGTGTGTGCATGTGGTTGATGAGGCCAACTCTTGCATGGAGTGTTTGTTTGCGTAAGGGACATGGGATGAGTGAGACATCTCCAGGACAATTGATGGCACATGCTTTACCTGCTTTGCTGCTCGATTTGCACAACTTGGAGCCTTTGTGCACAGAAGAATGCAAAGTGACTCGTCAGCAAATAAGTAATCCTTAATGGTATGTGTCATAACCTTGGTTTTCTCTTGTAGCCTCGTGGGATTTAATAGTTCTCCATGTGTACAGTACCTGATGACTGTAACAGAATTGTTACCGAGAGGAGGGTGGATTAAATGAACAACACAAACACAATATGTGAAAGAATGAGTGAGACATCTCCAGGACCATTGATGGCACATGCGTTTCCTGCTTGCCTCTGCTTTGCTTCTCGATTTCCACAAACCTTGGAGCCTTTGTGAACAGAAGAATGCAAAGAGACTCGTCAGCAAATAAGTAATCCTTAATGGTATGTGTCATAACCTTGGTTTTCTCTTGTAGCCTCCTGGGATTTAATAGTTTTCTATGTGTGCAGTACCTGATGCCAACGCTTACCTGTCCATCTCTGAAAGCATTATCAGCAGGCAGAGAATAATAGAGTGAACAGTGGCGGTGCCATAACACAACCCTGATTGGGAATGGCTCAGATGTCTTTCTAATGCATTGGACTCCTGCCTGTTTGCCATCATGGAAATGATGCAGAATGGCTATACATTTCTTTGACATCTGTACTTGGCAAGTACATTCCGCAAGCCCTCTCTTCTGAAGTATCAAAATCCTTTGTCAAGTCAACTTAGATGGAGAAATGGTTGGTGTTTTGCTCATGGAATTTCTCTTGTAGCTGCCAGGCAGCAAACACCATGTCGATGGTCTCGCATTATTTTCGGCGGTTCAGTATGATTTCGGTGAGTATTTTTCCTGCAATTTAGAGCAAGGATATACTCTGGTGGTTGTCGCAGGCTTGTCGGTTCTATTTGCGCTTATACAAATAGATTATTGAAGCATCTTTGATTCCCTTTGGGAGGGGGATAGGGCTGTCAAAATACTACGGGAAACTTACCCGTTGCGCCGTTTAATGGGTACCCGGGTACTCGTTAGAACATGAAAGACATGTACAACCCTTGACCAACAAATTGTTCTCCATCTTTATTTTAATATTTTGACTGGCGGCAGAGACTAACCGTGTAATGCACTACTTGGTCTGAAGTGTCCGCACTATGGTAGCTGCGAATGATCGTACCGCATGCTATTAATTAATGATTTTATTTAGACAAACCTTTGTACCCAAATGCATACATGCCAATCAGTATGCTTTTGGCTAATCAGTTTAATATTTTCACTAGATTGCGCTTTACGCGTAAATTTATACGTATTATGATTTATCTGTATATCCACCTTCCAAAAGTCTTGTTTCTAATAATATTCCATTCATCCCACAAAATGTATGTTACAAAAGACTGCTTTGCGTAAATACAGTATAACAGTACTCTTGTCCGTGGACTTGTACTTTCCTACCACTATCATAGTCTATTTATAGCAAACCTTGTTCTACTTTCCCTCAAATTCTATTTATTGCATCTGTATGGCTTAGTGAGGAGAGAACAGACTATATTTATGTGGCTACTATATAATATGTCCAAATTATATGACAACAACTTTGGACATATTATATAGCACATCAGTAAGACATGGCTGAGTCTTTCTATCAGGGCTGTGTTCTCTTCCTTGTAGACTTCAGCTGGGATGTAGTCTTAACCAGGTGTTTTGCCACTTGAGAGCAGATGTATCGCTTTCTGTGTCTCCAGCAAGGATGGAGGGACATCCATTGCTTTGTCGGTGGGTAATTGGGGGAGAATAGTGATGTCTTTATCATTGATAGATGAAAAGTAATTCTGGATTCTGTCAAAGTGTTATGCCCGTCATTGAAGAATCTTATTTTTGTCACAAATTAGTTTGTTCCCGTCTGCGCTGAGAAGGTGGGATGATCCAGAATAAGTAGTTACATACACTGCTGTACAGTTCTGCTTATGTTATTGTATGCATCTTTCCTAGATGCGGATTTGATGTTATTCAGGTATGTTTGAAGGAGGCTTTGTTTCTCATCCAGAAAATGTTTGATCTCGTCGCAGTTCTCAAGAAGCCAATCTTGATGATTTCTGTTTGAGGGTCCAAGGATTTTCGAAGCTGTGCTAAAGACCAAGTATCGGAATGCCGCCATGTCGATCTCCACATTCTGCACGTCGAGAGGGGTTGATTTCAGATGTTCCAGGGCATCTGCGATATACTATTTGGTACTGGTGCATTTTTAGCTTGGTGATGTTTAGTGATTTAGGTGCTTTTCTAGCACACCATCACATGCAACGTGATCACAGCCTACACTTGCATTGATATCGTTAAGAATGACTAGCTTACCTGCCATTGGAACGATAGCAACTATGGAGTGAAGATCCTCATATAATGTGACCTTCAGTTCAATTGGGTTTGTCATGGTTGAAGTATAGCAAGGTATGGTGCTTTATTCCAGAATAAAGGGGGAGTTTCGTGGTCATGAGTCTGTCATGTACTCTCTTGGGAGGTCCAGCCAATTTGAAATCAGTGCTGTTTTCGCTGCAAAGCTAACACCAGCCTCGCAGCAGAAGTACTTCTTCAGCCGCTCCAAACGAAAGTGTTTCCAGAGCCCCTGTCTCACTCAAGATGTCCACATTGTATATGGAGAGTTTCTTTCCTATTTGGGGGGTTCTCCTATAGGGTCTTTCTGCATCATCTCGGTACGGTAGGGTGCACACATTCCATAGGTCAAGAGCGAGAGGTACAATCCTCATTTCTTTTTGCATTTTGACCGCTGGATTAGGGTCCCTGCCAGCTACTGGATGTAACCTAGGAATGTTTAGAGCAGGCAGTGTTTAGGGCACCTTTTCTACCCCTTCTTCATGCCAGGGTTTTGAGCAGTGCATTCCTGAAAAGGGCTGCTCGCTCGTTCTGGGGACTGCTAGACCACTTCTGCTCCATGTCAGTGATGAAAGACCCAAATGACCCGAGTCACTTGTATGCAAATTTTCAGCAATGGCTGCCAGTGTACCAACACCTGCTGCTTCATATTTCCCTGTTGCCACAGGAAATTTAGTGGGTGATGTAATGAAATGGGATGAGTGGATGACTTGAATGACTTCTGTGGTGACCTTGCTTTAAGTGTGCAAGAGTAGGCATTTTATCGCTCTCACTCTCTCGTCCAAAACAATCTGATTATAGCAACATGACAATACTGAGACGGCTGGCAATATACAGTAAAATAGAGAACACGTATATTATTGCTTGTATTATATTTTTTAAATGCACATTTCTTCAAGAATATACTTTAAAAATTATTAATATGATAACACTTTGTACTGTTATGAAATTTTTTTCTATGATTCCTGATTACATTATTCCTAAGTGCTGCTCTTTCAGTGATTGTATTAAAGGTTATGATAAGAGGAAACTACTTTATGTATCATACCATTTTTCAAAGTCATTTTTCCTTTTGAAATGTTTATATTTAAAATGATTAAGTTCATGAGAATTAAAATCAATTGAAACTTGGCTATTGCTGCCCATACAAACGTAACACGAGATGTCCAAAGTGGAGGTTAACAAATACATCTAAGGAAGACAATTACAGACAATTTTGAGTTATGTCCCATTTTTAGTGTCAGTACAAATATAGCTTGGTTTATTCTAATGGTCACTATGGGAACAGCTGTTTGCAAAACGTGTTCTCATTGGTGAGATGTGCCAGATATGGCCCATGAAGCGTTTATGGTATTTTCACACAGAATCATTGGAAAATCAATCTCACTGTTCACATGAATGAATGCAAGTCATTTGGGGTACTTTCATAAAAGTATTAGATCATGTTTATTGTACACGTGAATAATGGTCACTTATTTTGTTTCTTCATTCCAGCTCTGATTTGACATTAAAATGTCTGTATTCACCTTTCCAAAGTTTATTCCCATGACAGTTCCAAACCTGGACAATTGATAACACTAGATACTACATTTTACACTGCCGTCTATGATACTCTGCCAGTCAGATTTCATAATCAGTGATGGAACACTAAAGCAGAAGTTACTATCATTTCACTTAAGATTGAATTAATTCTGTTTTGTTGTTGCTTGAATGTTATTATACTTCGTGCTACCCAGGTCTCACGTTATGAAAGTTCATTACTACCTTTCCCTAGTGCCGCTCTTTCAGTGATTTTATTAAAAGTTCTGATAATAGGAAACTACTCTTTATGTATCATACCCTTTTTAACAAAAGCCATTTGTCCTGTTAAAGTGTTTATATTTAAAATGATTAATGTCATGATAATTAAAATCATATTGAAACTTAGTTATCGCTGCCCATCCAAAATGTAACACGAGATGGCCAATATGAAGGTTAAAAAACTACATCTAAGGAAGGCAATTACAAACAAGTTTGAGTTATATCCAACTTTAGTATCGGTACAAACTTGGTTTGGTTTATTATAATGGTGACTGTGGAAATGTGCTAGATCTGGCACATGAAGTGTTTGTGGTATTTTCAGACAGAAATCTTTGGAAAATCAATCTCACTCTGAATCACATGAATGAATGTCTGTCAGTTGATGTACTTTAATAAAAGTATGACATGAACGTCATTTTTTGTGTACACATGAATAATGGTCACTCAATTTATTTTTTTTCATTCCAGCTCCGATTTATCATTAAAATATCTTTTTGCAGCTTTCAAAGTTTTTTTTCCATGACTGTTTCTAACCTGGACAATTGATAACACTTGATACTACATTTTAACACTACCATATATGATTTTTTACCAATCAGATATCATGATCAGTGATGGAACTCGAGAGCAGATTTTATAGTCACGTAAAATGAGATTGAATATAATATGTTTGGCTTGAATCACATTTTCTTTCAGACTACCCAGGTTTCATGTTATGAAAGTTTATTACTACAGAAATGTAGTTCTATCGGTTGTCATTATTTACTGTGAAATAAAATTGTACAATATTTCTTTGACACTGAATTGAAAAGACAGGATATTATTAGTTAGCACAATATTCGTTTTCTCAATGTATATCTGAAATAGTAGTCAAAGAGCTGATGCCTAATAACAAGATAAATAAGATAAATAATATACTAAATAAAATTAAAAGGAATTAATAATATAATAGCTACAATGTAACAACAATAAAAATATAAAAATAATACTGTAATATGACAGACATAAGAGAGCCTCAAGGAAGAATAGTCCTTGACTAATGAGTCACCCTCTAGAAATAAAGCATTATTATTATTATTATGGTCTATTATTAGAATGTGTCATGGGGGTAATATGAGGTAATTTTGTGACTTATCTTTTCCTTCAGATTGTTATTTTTGTCAACACCAAGCTCACACTGAGTATAAGTCGTGTATCATATATGGTACAGTTTACATGCAATTAAAGAACTGTCAGATTTCAAATATAAATGAGTTAATTCAGTGAAATCCAGTTTTGAAATATACAGCAGTAAATGCTATGGAATGAAATTGTTAATTACAGTTGAGTAACGCTTTTTGTATTTCTTGTTGAATGCCTATGTCTCAAGTCAATTATATCAGAAAAACTGATTTTATTGGTGCTGACTCCAGGATTGTATCACAGAGCATTGTTCTTTTGTACATTAAGTTTTTCCATAGTTTACCAGTGAGTTCTTCTGTTTAACATTTAGGTTGATAACAGGGAGTCAAGTGTTAAGACAGAAATGTCTCCATCTGGACCAAGCCCTGAGGACTCTGAAGATGAGAAACAAGGTAAGAGCGATGACATAGAATTGTTACATGCATAGAATTCAACGTGTTAAGCAAATTAAGAATTGTAGTGTTGTGTCTAAATTAGGTACATTTATGTGACTGCAATTTACTGTAAAAAAGTGCAAATAGAGCGGTGTATAAATGATTTACTAGACAGCCGTCATTTTATGATGCATCTTTGCATATTTGGTATTCTAGTTTATATTTCAAAGTACATAATGTACATTTCTTGATCAGCTATAACAGCGGGCGAAAAATGATAAGACCACAATGGTGATTCCACTAGTACGACAGTGTTTATATCACATTTGGAACTGTGTGTTGTATACTTTTTCATTAAGTAAAAATATCTTCCCTTGCAAATGTTCTTCAGACCTGCATTGCAGTACTTCTGTATTTCATTAATTCCTCTAATATCCGTCTACCCTTTGCTCTCTCTCCCCATCAGAATAAATGGAACTTAAAAATGTGTCAAGATTGTTGACCTTCTAGGACATACAATTATATAATCAATATCATGGTCCAACCAATTTGAGATAATACAAACCAGTTTTCACTTTTATGATAATTTGAGATAATACAAACCAGTTTTCACTTTTATGATAATTTGAGATAATACAAACCAGTTTTCACTTTAATGATAATTTGAGATAATACAAAGCAGTTTTCACTTTTATGATAATTTGAGATAATACAAAGCAGTTTTCACTTTTATGATAATTTGAGATAATACAAACCAGTTTTCACTTTTATGATAATTTGAGATAATACAAACCAGTTTTCACTTTTATGATAATTTGAGATAATACAAACCAGTTTTCACTTTTATGATAATTTGAGATAATACAAACCAGTTTTCACTTTTATGATAATTTGAGATAATACAAACCAGTTTTCACTTTTATGATAATTTGAGATAATACAAACCAGTTTTCACTTTTATGATAATTTGAGATAATACAAACCAGTTTTCACTTTTATGATAATTTGAGATAATACAAACCAGTTTTCACTTTTATGATAATTCAGTTTTTTTTTTAGTTTTTCACACCAGTTTCTCCGATTTTCTGTGATTCAACTTTTCAGTGATTTACAGTGATTCATCTTACATGACCTGTTGCTTTGTGATATTTATTCCCTGTCAGGCATATAATATAACTGTTAAATTATATGACAGATGGTATACTTTTTTTTAAAAAAAAAAACCTCTTTGTTTACATTTAGAATTGCACTTTTTAAGTAATATTTTGTTCTGTCTTCACAGTGATGGTCATATCTGAAAAAAATAGAGAAATCTGCCATTGATTAGTGTAGATTGATAACCAAGAATTAATTGAGAAATCAAAATTGGTGTTCAGCATATCTTACTCAAATTAAAAGCAAGCCTGCCAACATAATTTACCACTCAAAACAACTATGTAGCAGTAAACAAATATTGCATACCAAATACTTAACATGTCAACTAACAATCATTAAACTCTGAAGTTAAATGTTTTTACACTGATGCCTGTTGGAGTATTCTGTCGTGTTGCCACAGAACCGCTACCTCACAAAACTCGGATCTACTATTTAAAGCATATAAACGATCAATCATACAGAAACGCACAATTTGAATCATTATAATATACAATAAAATTTGGTGAAAGTCACAGTCCCAAATGCCTTCTAGCATTTTGGAACTTCTTTTATTGATGTAGTAATGCAGTCATTATTAGCATACATAGGTGAGAAACAAGTCCCTACAGTTTTAAGATTTTGAAAATATTCTTTCTTTTTCTCTCTCTCTCTCTCTCTCTCTCTCTCTCTCTCTCTCTCTCTCTCTTTGGCTCTCTCCCTATTTCTCTCTACTTCTCTCTAATTCCCTCTATATTTCCCTTTCTGTCTCCCTCTATCTCTTTGCTCTCTCTCTCTTTCTCTCTCTCTCTCTCTCTCTCTCTCTCTCTCTCTCTCTCTCTCTCTCTCTCTCTCTCCCCCCACTGGTCACAGGTTTTGCCAGGGTGTGTGATTTCATGAACTGTGCAAAACTGTTATGCATTTACGCACTTGGAGAGCACTGATGTGCGAGAACTCCCTCAGAGTTGTTTTCAGTCTTGTATTAGAAAATGTACTCCTTGAAGTATAACATTTTTTCCATTGATTCACTTTTTAAGAGCTTGTAGTGACATTATAGCTGAGAATGGTAGAATTATATTATTTCTTGTGTTGACGAAAGTTTGCTTCACATATTTAGGCAACTGTTTAAACATTTGTGGTCTTGAATTGATATGACCAGGGCCTAAGATACCGGTGGTCCAAGGTCTAGGACCTTTAGTTTTCCAAGTAGTCGGACCAAAGAGATAACCATGGCAGACATTTCTCTTAACTCTGACTTTTCCCAAGAATTGGAAATTAAAATCAGTCCTCTGCAGCATCAGGATTGTGTCCTAAACAAAGTGTAAAATGTCAATAAACACCAAATTCAGTATAAAAAAGTTATATATATATATATATATGGAAATTTATTAGACCTAATGCTGTCATTACAAATGAAAGCTATACTCTCTCCTTTGGGTTATCAGTATAAATGCCGTCATGACTTAGGGATAAAATTTCAGCTTTACGCTTACATTTGCCTGCACCAAAACCTGTAAACACTTTCCAGATAGCTTTCGAGTTATTTTGGTTTTAATCCAGCACTTTTTTTAGGGCGCTTGTTTGGCTCGATGGATCATTTTATGAACTTTAATCCTCCAAACTCTATATTCGTTTTGATTTCCTACTGATTGTAGTGGGTCTCTTTGCTTTATTGCTTCTAAAATTTCTGGGGAGATCCAGCCTGGCTGATGATCTTTCTTTATCCTGTATGTTTTTAAAGGGGCATGCTTGTCCACTATACTGATGAACAGATCTGTCCAAGTATCTAAAACATCATCAATATCCTCAAATATTTGGACAGTATTCCATGTAATCTGTTTTAGATCTTCTAGGAATTTAACAGTATCAAAGTTCTTAAAGGACCTATAAGTAATGGATTTATGGATATTATTTTTTGTTGATTTGCCATTGACTTTACATGTTAGAAAAAATTGGAAAGTGATCACTTATACCAATCTTTGGAACCATAACTTCCAAAACATTTTCTTTTGTATTGGTATAAATATGATCTATTAGTGTTTTGTCAATGATATTAGATGCACTCAAGAAGACATTGGAAGTATTAAGGCTATATTCACAGTGATCATCATTACAACTATCATTACTGTATAAAAAAACAGCTTTTTTACAACTGCATTTTCTACTTTTATAATCATTGTATAAATCTGAACTATCGTTCCTGTTGGAATATTTATAAAAAGCTTGTAAGGTTCCACATTCATGATCAGCAAGGGGATCAAATCTGTTTTGACAAGGGATGCCCAGTGTATATGACAGCCCTAAATAGATAGATTGGTCCTCCTGCTGAATAGAGTCTTCCTGTGGAATTGAGATGGCCTCATTGCCCTTTTCCTATTCTATAAATCTAGTGTGAGTTTTGGCTTTGTGTCCAACGCTACCACACTGATATCATTGTATTGGCCATCTGTGCCTGCATTCCTGTGCTGAATGTTTGATCTCACCACAGTAATCACATCCCATAGTGTACTGCCTGTATTGATATGGCTGACCATATTGTCTGATGTTATTTTGACCTACATTGGGTTTATGGGGACGGATGAAGTTTGTATTGTGACTGCAAGACCCGACTACGTGAATAACTGCATTTATATTTTTGCCAGCTTTTCCACCCCTTTAGTAGACAGGTGGATCTTATCTCTTTTTCCAAATAGATGTTGCATCACTTGTCCCTCTTCATCCAGGAAACTCATGTAATTATAAACAATATCACACTTGCCAGCCCTCCGATGACCACATTGATATCTAACACATCACATCCTCCCCTGGGGGCCATTTCACACAATGCAACCTGACAGCTTTGCTTTTGCTTATGAATGTAATTAAGTAATTGGTCATATAGTTCTTCAAAAAGTTCTAGATCAGTCTCTTCACTGGCATTGTCCCCTCCAATATAGAGTACTATTTTAGTAAACTTGGAGAGATCATATATTTTTATATCTTCCAGTATTTTCTGTATTTTGGCACCTGAAATGGCATGCTTTCTAACACAGTGCCTCAGTCCTCTGTTGTTAATTCCATGTAAAATGGAACTACCAATAAGGAGGATGTTATTTTGGCTGATAGAAGGCAAAGTAGTATGTTTACTTTGTATTGATATTGGTTTGTATGGTGCTTTATTACTTCTGGCTGAATCAGTGACAGAGTTGGAAAACTGCATTGGGTTTTCTTTTGGCAATACTTCAGGTGGCTGTACACTTTTACTAAGAGACATAGGTTTAGGATCAATGGATTTTGAATGTCTGCTGATAGTCAAAGGTTTCTCTCTCTGGGTAGCTAATTTAACCTTTTCATTTATTAACTTGTCAATCTGTTTTTGCATTTTGCATACTTGCATCTGAAGTGTTTGTATATATGTATGTATGTGTGTGTGTGTGTGTGTGTGTGTGTGTGTGTGTGTGTGTGTGTGTGTGTGTGTGTGTTGGATTTTGAACATAAACTTTAACAATCCTTCAGTCATATCACTACATTGTCTTAAGTGTGGAAGTTTATTGTGATGTCTAGCACTGGAGCATGGGCATAGTGCAGACATTTTCCTGAAACAAGGTCAAGTAGTCCTTACAATAACCTCTTAATGCCGAGTGGCAAGTGAGGCACCTGTTAGTAACATTTGTTAAGGACTTTGGAATTACTCTGCCATGCTTCGAAACTAGGACCTCTCATATCTGTAACCAGTCAGGTCAAAGGAGCGGTCTATTTGTTAGGTAGTTGTAGATCTCCAAAATGTATTATAATTGGGTATGTATTATTGTATAATAATGTTTTCTTGCTTGTTTGAATTCATAGAAAATACCACATTGAAAATCGATGTTGTGGTGGTTTTGCTAAAGTTGGGATGATACTGTTTTGTTGCAGAAAACCATACAGATTCAGAAGTCCCAATTAGCAACGAAGCAAAAGAACTGGCCATTGAGGGTACATCAACACAGATAGGACAGGAAATTGTAAGTACTCCATATTTGATTCTTGCATCATATCACAGTTAACACATTGTATATCATTCAGTCAATTTCAGTGTGATATTTATTACAGCACACAATTTGCAACATGTGATATGGATTGACGATACACATGTTATTCAGTCAGTTTTAGCATTAAATCATGATCAATTGTACAGTAGAAGTGAAATGTTATGGTAGGATTGAAATAATTGTTCTCACTTTACAGGAGATACATTTTCTAAATTAAACCAAACTTTAAATAACATAAAGGTTGAGCATGATTGTAAATCACTTTGCTGAATTTCTACGAATCAGTCTGCTGAATTTGTTTGATGGTTTGAATTTGATGCTGGTTTTCTGCCATTGTTTCATAGTTTGAAATGTATGCTGGTTTTCTGTCATTTGTTTTATAGTTTAAAATATAATCTGGTTTTGTACAATCTTTTGATGGTTTGAATTTATGCTGGTTTTCATTCATTATTTTACAGTTTACAATATATGTTTGTTATTTACAATCTTTTGATGGTTTGAATTTTATTCTGGTTTTCTATCATTATTTTACAGTTTGCAATATATGTTTGTTATTTACAATTGTTTGATTGTTTGAATTTTATTCTTTTATTCTATCATTATTTTACAGTTTGAAATGTATGTTTGTTTTTTATAATTGTTTGATGGTTTGAATTTTATACTGGTTTTCTATCATTGTTTTATAGTTTGAAATGCATGCTGGTTTTCTACTATCTTTTGATGGTTGGATTTTATGCTGGTTTTCTATCATTGTTTTATAGTTTGAAATGCATGCTGGTTTTCTACTATCTTTTGATGGTTGGATTTTATTCTGGTTTTCTATCATTGTTTTATAGTTTGAAATGTATGCTGCTTTTTATCTTTATTTTATGGTTTTAATTTTATGCTGGTTTTCTATCATTGTTTGATGGTTTGAATTTTTTCCGCTGGTTTTCTGTCATTGTTTTATGGTTTCAAATAGATGCTGATTTTATATCATTGTTTGATGGTTGAATTTATGCTAGTTTTCTATGATTATTTGATGGCCTAAAATTTATGCCGCTTTTCTTTCATTGGCTGATTGTTAAAAAATTATTCTGTTTTTCTATCATTTTTTATGGCTTGAAATTGATGCTGATTTTCTATCTATTATTATTTGTATCATTTTATGATGGCTTAAAATTTATACTGGTTGTTTCATTCTTTTTGATGGTTTGATATTTATTTTGGTGTTATATGCTGATCTTCTCATTGTTTGATGTTTTCAAATTTTTCTGGTTTCTGTTTCTGATGATCTGAGTATTGCTTAATTTCAGGATACAAGTAATGTAGGAATTTGTTTAACGCTGATGTATATTTGACTTCATTGTGCTATTATGACCATATGTAGTCTACCACTTAACATTATTATTTTAACCAAGACAATAGGTAAGCAAGCATGGTTTAGTAATTACATTAAGTCTAAACTGACTGAAATTGTGTAGTCAAGAAACTGGAGTCACGTGTTAGGGAATAATAATAATAATAATAATAATAATAATAATAATAATAATAATAATAATAATAATAATAATTAATGTTAATAATAAAGAATAATACTACTAATAATAATATTGATAATAATAATGAAAAATAATAATAATAATAATGCTTTGTTATAGAGGATGACTCATAACCATTTTTGTTTTATAGTGAAAATGGATTTGTTTTCAGTCCTAAACAATCATTTCTGGTTTGATATTTCGCACATAATCAACTTATTATTAAGAACATAATGATACAATAATTGTTCATTGTATGTAATAATAATAATGACATAATTTGCAGTCACAAACGTTATGATGATACACTTTATGAACAGGATGTAATGTTTTCATATTTTATGCTGTCACGTGTTTCTATACAACCATGTTGTACAATTATGTATTCTAACACAACTCTTAATTTAGTTTTATATACTTTATCAATTGTTTATTCTTAATACTAGCTTGATTTCCTTTAAATGAGTTCAAGACAAAATGTTAGACTTTCATCTAATAGTTTTGTGTATGTAGATGTCCACTAGTCACATTAAGATTATTTCATATATATATACTGCTACAGTGTGTTATGATTGTGGGGTGTTAAAATAAGTTACAAAAGAGAGCTGAAACCAATTTTATTTAAAACTTCAAGAAAAATTATATTATACGTCTTAATGTTTAAAGTACCAAATAAATCCCAGTGGTGTCCTACTAAATTTCAATTGAATGTGTTTACATCTCAAATTTGATATTATGCCAATACTTTGAATTTGGTACACTGCTAATTCTTGATGTAATACAGTGATATAAATTAAAAAGGTCATTGAAGGAATTTAGAATAATTTCCACACAAAAAATTATTCCAAGAAGTATTAATGACCATTTTGATATTGCTGTGAATAAGTTAGATGAATAAATCAACCAAAATTAAACATTGAATATACAGCAGTAAGCTGGATGCGATTATGCGACTTTAGATTTTAAGGTAGGAATTAGTAATTTGGAAGTAAACATCATAATATAATACTGACATACAATAATTGAGGAAACATTTGGGTCAGTTTCCTTTCTAAAGCATTTAAGATTGTCAACAAGTTTATGAATTTCTAAAAGCGAGAGACTAAACTAGACTCAGATTCAAATAAATGTTTACTTTCATTAAATGATCTGGATATTAAATCCAGTTAAATGAAAATATTAGCTATGTTTAATGTTGTTTGCAAAATAAATGTCTCTACTTTGGAAACTCACCCTCCAAATTTAAATTTAATGAAAGGCCATGCAAACTGTAATGGTACCAGTCAGCATTACATTTTAAATATATTTTTATACGAAGAGTCCTTTGTCCTTACAGGAAGTAGGGGCTCAAGCTGGCCGAGTGGTGTAATGCACTCACTTTTCCAAACATTGCCATATCACTTGTGTGCATAGGTTTGGGTTTCGAGCACAGTGTTGTATGTGATAAACCTCTCAATAGATTTCTTTCCGTCGGTGGCTGATACCAGGGTTGTTCTGGGTTCTTCCTCTGATAGTTGTCATGGGCTGGAAAATGGTTTTAAACCCTACAGCTACAATTTTGAAAAAATGCAGTCTTCTTGTTCTCATTTACACTATAAGTGACAAATGTGACCAAAAAAATTAAAGGGTATCGAATACGAGGCATTTATATAGGTAGATTTGTAAGACAACATTTTACAGCATGTCTAAATTAAATATGAGGCATGTATGTAGATTTGTAAGATAACATATTTACAGTAAGTCTTTGTCAAATTAAATAAAAGGCATGTATGTAGATTTGTAAGATTACACATTTACAATAAGTTTTTGTCAAAAC
Organism: Unio delphinus; assembly: GCA_029339505.1. Taxonomy (NCBI): domain Eukaryota; kingdom Metazoa; phylum Mollusca; class Bivalvia; order Unionida; family Unionidae; genus Unio; species Unio delphinus. The sequence goes on from JAQISU010000103.1 coordinate 2,893,096, forward strand.
TAAATCTAATGCTTGTATGTATATTTGTAAGATAACACATTTATAGTACGTATTAGTCATATTAAATATAAGGCATGTATGTACATTTGTTTAATTAAGAAGAGGAACATTGTTTCCACATGTATAAATTGTGATATTACATATGCTATTGAAGATCAGGACATAGCAACTTACAGAATTAAAAAAAAATATCAAACAAAACAAGGAGTGGTATCAGTCTGAATTATTTTTACACCCTTGTCTACAGCCGATTGAGCAAAGTGTTGAGGAAGAATTAAACCAGGCAGAAATTAAGATGTTTACAGAGGATCGGGATTTGTTTATTAAATTTCAGACTGAAATTGGCACAGCTATTTACTTCAGGTATAGAAATAACATTATTTCTTTACTATCTCTCCCTTAACAAAACAATTATTTTTACTCAGTGTAACCAAAATCGGATCTTCACCTTTGTATATAAACATCTGACAACAAACACTTAGGGGGCATATTCTAGTGACCTGTTGTATTACCACAATTGCTGATTTTACCAGCCAATAGGATGAAGTTGAGATGTAATTTTAATTAGAATGCGTTTCACTTATGGTCCAAGATAATTTTTAAATTGAGAATGAAGATGATAATTAAAGGCATATTTTTAGAGGTATTACACATAGTTAAATGCATTTATTTAGAGGCATTACACAGAATTAAATGCATTTATTTAGAGGCATTACACAGAGTTAAATGCATATATTTAGAGATCTTACACAGTTAAATGCATTTATTTAGAGATATTACATAGAATTAAAAGCATTTATTTAGAGGTATTACACAGAGTTAAATGCATTTATTTAGAGGCATTACACATAGTTAAATGCATTTATTTAGAGATATTACACAGAGTTAAATGCATTTATTTAGAGGTATTACACAGAGTTAAATGCATTTATTTAGAGGCATTACACAGAGTTAAATGCATTTATTTAGAGGCATTACACATAGTTAAATGCATTTATTTAGAGGCATTACACAGAGTTAAATGCATATATTTAGAGATATTACACAGTTAAATGCATTTATTTAGAGGCATTACACAGAGTTAAATGCATTTATTTAGAGGCATTACACAAAGTTAAATGCATATATTTAGAGATATTACACAGTTAAATGCATTTATTTAGAGATATTACACAGAGTTAAATGCATTTATTTAGAGGTATTACACAGAGTTAAATGCATTTATTTAGAGGCATTACACAGAGTTAAATGCATTTATTTAGAGGCATTACACATAGTTATATGCATTTATTTAGAGGCATTACACAGAGTTAAATGCATTTATTTAGAGATATTACACAGTTAAATGCATATATTTAGAGATATTACACAGTTAAATGCATTTATTTAGAGATATTAAACAGAGTTAAATGCATTTATTTAGAGGTATTACACAGAGTTAAATGCATTTATTTAGAGGCATTACACAGAGTTAAATGCATTTATTTAGAGGCATTACACATAGTTATATGCATTTATTTAGAGGCATTACACAGAGTTAAATGCATATTTAGAGATATTACACAGTTAAATGCATTTATTTAGAGATATTACACAGAGTTAAATGCATTTATTTAGAGGCATTACACATAGTTAAATGCATTTATTTAGAGGCATTACACAGAGTTAAATGCATATATTTAGAGATATTACACAGTTAAATGCATTTATTTAGAGATATTACACAGAGTTAAATGCATTTATTTAGAGGCATTACGCATAGTTAAATGCATTTATTTAGAGGCATTACACATAGTTAAATGCATATATTTATAGATATTACACAGTTAAATGCATATATTTAGAGATATTACACAGTTAAATGCATTTATTTAGAGATATTACACAGAGTTAAATGCATTTATTTAGAGGCATTACACAAAGTTAAATACATTTATTTAGAGGCATTACACAGAGCTAAATGCATATATTTAGAGGCATTACACATAGTTAAATGCATTTATTTAGAGGCATTACACAGAGTTAAATGCATATATTTAGAGACATTACACAGTTAAATGCATTTATTTAGAGGCATTACACATAGTTAAATGCATTTATTTAGAGGCATTACACAGACTTAAATGCATATATTTAGATATATTACAAAGATAAATGCATATATTTAGAGATATTACACAGTTAAATGCATTTATTTAGAGATATTACACAGAGTTAAATGCATTTATTTAGATGCATTACACATAGTTAAATGCATTTATTTAGAGGCATTACACAGAGTTAAATGCATATATTTAGAGATATTACACAGTTAAATGCATTTGTTTAGAGATATTACACAGAGTAAAATGCATTTATTTAGAGGCATTACACAGAGTTAAATGCATATATTTAGAGATATTACACAGTTAAATGCATTTATTTAGAGATATTACAAAGAGTTAAATGCATTTATTTAGAGGTATTACACAGAGTTAAATGCATTTATTTAGAGGAATTACACATAGTTAATGCATTTATTTAGAGGCATTACACATAGTTAAATGCATTTATTTAGAGGCATTACACAAAGTTAAATGCATATATTTAGAGATATTACAACGTTAAATGCATTTATTTAGAGATATTACACAGAGTTAAATGCATTTATTTAGAGGCATTACACATAGTTAAATGCATTTATTTAGAGGCATTACACAGAGTTAAATGCATATATTGAGAGATATTACACAGCTAAATGCATTTATTTAGAGATATTACACAGAGTTAAATGCATTTATTTAGAGGCATTACACAGAGTTAAATGCATCTATTTAGAGGCATTACACAGAGTTAAATGCATATATTTAGAGATATTACACAGTTAAATGCATTTATTTAGAGATATTACATATAGTTAAATGCATTTATTTAGAGGTATTACACAGAGTTAAATGCATTTATTTAGAGGCATTACACATAGTTAAATGCATTTATTTAAAGGCATTGCACAGAGTTAAATGCATATATTTAGAGATTTTACACAGTTAAATGCATTTATTTAGAGATATTACACAGAGTTAAATGCATTTATTTAGAGGCATTACACAGAGTTAAATGCATTTATTTAGAGGCATTACACAGAGTTAAATGCATATATTTAGAGATATTACACAGTTAAATGCATATATTTAGAGATATTACACAGTTAAATGCATTTATTTATAGATATTACACAGAGTTAAATGAATTTATTTAGAGGCATTAAACATTGTTAAATGCATTTATTTAGAGGTATTACACAGAGTTAAATGCTTTTATTTAGAGGCATTACACAGAGTTAAATGCATATATTTAGAGATATTACACAGTTAAATGCATTTATTTAGAGATATTACACAGAGTTAAATGCATTTATTTAGAGGCATTACACATAGTTAAATGCATTCATTTAGAGGCATTACACAGAGTTAAATGCATTTATTTAGAGATATTACACAGTTAAATGCATTTATTTCGAGATATTACATAGAGTTAAATGCATTTATTTAGAGGTATTACACAGAGTTAAATGCATTTATTTAGAGGCATTACACACAGTTAAATGCATTTATTTAGAGGTATTACACAGAGTTAAATGCATTTATTTAGAGGTATTACACATAGTTAAATGCATTTATTTAGAGGCATTACACAGAGTTAAATGCATTTATTTAGAGGTATTACACTAAGTTAAATGCATTTATTTAGAGGCATTACACATAGTTAAATGCATTTATTTAGAGGTATTACACAGAGTTAAATGCATTTATTTAGAGATATTACACAAAGTTAAATGCATTTATTTATAGGTATTACACAGAGTTAAATGCATTTATTTATAGGTATTACACATAGTTAAATGCATTTATTTAGAGATATTACACAGAGTTAAATGCATTTATTTAGAGGCATTACTCAGAGTTAAATGCATATATTTAGAGATATTACACAGTTAAATGCATTTATTTAGAGATATTACACAGAGTTAAATGCATTTATTTAGAGGCATTACACAGAGTTAAAAGCATTTATTTAGAGGCATTACACAGAGTTAAATGCATATATTTAGAGATATTACACAGTTAAATGCATTTATTTAGAGATATTACATAGAGTTAAATGCATTTATTTAGAGGTTTTACACCGAGTTAAATGCATTTATTTAGAGGCATTACACATAGTTAAATGCATTTATTTAGAGATATTACACAGAGTTAAATGCATTTATTTAGAGGTATTACACAGAGTTCAATGCATTTATTTAGAGGCATTGCACAGAGTTAAATGCATTTATTTAGAGGTATTACACAGAGTTAAATGCATTTATTTAGAGGCATTACACATAGTTAAATGCATTTATTTAGAGGTATTACACAGAGTTAAATGCATTTATTTAGAGATATTACACAGAGTTAAATGCATTTATTTATAGGTATTACACAGAGTTTAATGCATTTATTTAGAGGCATTACACAGAGTTAAATGTATTTATTTAGACGCATTACACATAGTTAAATGCATTTATTTAGAGATATTACACAGAGTTAAATACATTTATTTAGAGGCATTGCACAGAGTTAAATGCATTTATTTAGAGGTATTACACAGAGTTAAATGCATTTATTTAGAGATATTACACAGAGTTAAATGCATTTATTTAGAGGTATTACACAGTGTTAAATGCATTTATTTAGAGGCATTACACATAGTTAAATGCATTTATTTAGATGCATTACACATAGTTAAATGCATTTATTTAGAGGCATTACACAGAGTTAAATGCATTTATTGATAGGCATTACACAGAGTTAAATGCATTTATTTATAGGTATTACACAGAGTTAAATGCATTTATTTAGAGATATTACACAGAGTTAAATGCATTTATTTAGAGATATTACACAGAGTTAAATGCATATATTTATAGGTATTACACATAGTTAAATGCATTTATTTAGAGATATTACACAGAGTTAAATGCATTTATTTAAAGATATTACACAGAGTTAAATGCATTTATTTAGAGATATTACACAGAGTTAAATGCATTTATTTAGAGGTATTACACAGAGTTAAATGCATTTATTTAGAGGCATTACACAGAGTTAAATGCATTTATTTAGAGGCATTACACATAGTTAAATGCATTTATTTAGAGGCATTACACAGAGTTAAATGCATTTATTTATAGGTATTACACAGAGTTAAATGCATTTATTTATAGGTATTACACATAGTTAAATGAATTTATTTAGAGATATTACACAGAGTTAAATGCATTTATTTAGAGGCATTACTCAGAGTTAAATGCATATATTTAGAGATATTACACAGTTAAATGCATTTATTTAGAGATATTACACAGAGTTAAATGCATTTATTTAGAGGCATTACACAGAGTTAAATGCATTTATTTAGAGGCATTACACAGAGTTAAATGCATATATTTAGAGATATTACACAGTTAAATGCATTTATTTAGACATATTACATAGAGTTAAATGCATTTTTTTAGAGGTTTTACACAGAGTTAAATGCATTTATTTAGAGGCATTACACAGAGTTAAATGCATTTATTTAGAGGTATTACACAGAGTTAAATGCATTTATTTAGAGGTATTACACATAGTTAAATGCATTTATTTAGAGGCATTACACAGAGTTAAATGCATTTATTTAGAGGTATTACACAGAGTTAAATGCATTTATTTAGAGGCATTACACAGAGTTAAATGCATTTATTTAGAGGTATTACACAGAGTTAAATGCATTTATTTAGAGATATTACACAGAGTTAAATGCATTTTTTTAGAGGCATTCCACAGAGTTAAATGCATTTATTTAGAGGTATTACACAGAGTTAAATGCATTTATTTAGAGATATTACACAGAGTTTAATGCATTTATTTAGAGATATTACACAGAGTTAAATGCATTTATTTAGAGGCATTACACATAGTTAAATGCATTTATTTAGATGCATTACACATAGTTAAATGCATTTATTTAGAGGCATTACACAGAGTTAAATGCATTTATTTATAGGCATTACACAGAGTTAAATGCATTTATTTATAGGTATTACACATAGTTAAATGCATTTATTTAGAGATATTACACAGAGTTAAATGCATTTATTTAGAGATATTACACAGAGTTAAATGCATTTATTTATAGGTATTTCACATAGTTAAATGCATTTATTTAGAGATATTACAGAGAGTTAAATGCATTTATTTAGAGATATTACACAGAGTTAAATGCATTTATTTAGAGATATTACACAGAGTTATATGCATTTATTTAGAGGTATTACACAGAGTTAAATGCATTTATTTAGAGGCATTACACATAGTTAAATGCATTTATTTAGATGCATTACACATAGTTAAATGCATTTATTAGAGGCATTACACATAGTTAAATGCATTTATTTAGAGGCATTACACATAGTTAAATGCATTTATTTAGATGCATTACACATAGTTAAATGCATTTATTTAGAGGCATTACACAGTGTTAAATGCATTTATTTATAGGTATTACACAGAGTTAAATGCATTTATTTATAGGTATTACACATAGTTAAATGCATTTATTTAGAGATATTACACAGAGTTAAATGCATTTATTTAGAGATATTACACAGAGTTAAATGCATTTATTTATAGGTATTACACATAGTTAAATGCATTTATTTAGAGATATTACACAGAGTTAAATGCATTTATTTAGAGATATTACACAGAGTTAAATGCATTTATTTAGATACATTACACATAGTTAAATGCATTTCTTTAGAGGTATTAGAGATAAGTCTAGGCAGTAGGCATTACAGATAATTATTTGCATTTAGTTATATACTGGACATGTATAGAAAGATTTATATTTCTAATAATTCCAATTTTTATGAATTAAACGAATTTCCTGTAATATGATTGGATGTAAACGGTCACGTGATGTTGATCAGGAATTGTTTACACTTCGACAAATTCTGGGACTACTTTCGGTTTTTGAAGTATAATCTGACGTAACAGATGGGACTGACTAAAATTGAGCAAGAATGTTGTCAGTAAACAAAATGTGTTAAAATCCACGGTAACCATTGCCTATGATGTAAAAGATGAAGTTTATGAATAAACGTAACTGTGGCTGTAGTCAATTTCTTCGTGTGATTCTGTACAGGTTATGTATTACGGGGCGGTGTGAAACGCCGAATGAAAGGTAACTACGCGCTACGTAAATTCGAATGCATTATTGATGGAATAAGTTAATTTGACGTTAGAAATTATGAAATTGGAATTATAAGGATTAAATGATCATGGTTGGGTATTTATTGATGTGTACATTTTACCTAATCACTCACAAAGTTAACATAAAGTCCTTCGGACTTTATTTACTTTGTGAGTGATTAGGTACAATTTACACATCAATAAATACCCAACCATAATCATTTAATCCTATATTATGAAAATTAGGATGATTTTTTCCTTATTTCATTGAGTACATCCTTTGTAAATGTATGCATTCTTTGAACCATTACTATTGCCAAAAGAACATAAAATATTTTGGGTAGGAGTTTTATACATTGCTACGAGGATAATCTGTTACCATCCTTTGTCGAAACTGGAATATATTCAATTTTTTCCAAGTGGCTTTCTGTTTCATCAACTGCAATATTCAAAATGCTTGAATTTGAATTGATCCGACATGAAAATCAACAGTGAATCCACTAATTCTGTATGTTCGTCAAGTATTGAAAAGTTGCACCCTATTATTAATTTTGTTCCTGCCATTGAAACATTCTTATCGTGCATGACTACCCCAGTGGCCTTAGTGGTTATAGCATCCATGTCTGAGGTGGGAGGTTGCAGGTTTGAACCCATTAATCCCAAAGACTTACAAAACACAGTATTATTATCTCCCTTGCATGGCACTCTGCATTACAAGGTTAATGTTGGAACTGGTTATCCTGGTGTCAAGATAATGAGAATGGGTGGACACAATGCTACATGTCTGCTGCCTGATGTTCCAGTGATAGACATCACTATAAACTGCTGCTTGATGTCCCAGTGATAGACATCGCTTTAAACTGATGCCTGATGTCTCATTGATAGACATAACTATAAAATGCTGCCTGATGTCCCAGTGATAGACATCAATGAAAATTGCTGCCTGATGTCCCAGTGATAGGCATCACTATAAATTGATGCCTGATGTCCCAGTGATAGACATCACTATAAACTGCTGCAACGAAAACAATACATCTATGACTAAACATGTTAAAGTTTTGTTAAAGGTACCCCTCCCCCCCCCCCCCCCCCCGGCCGAGAAAAGAAGGCATTCATCCTGCACAGAAGCACAATGAAAAATTCTTTCCATATTTCTAAATGACAAACAAGTACTGATGGCAAACTGTCACATTGTGAACATTGATGTGTACTGATGGCAAACTGTCACATTGTGAACATTGATGTGTAGTGATGGCAAACTGTCACATTGTAAACATTGATGTGTACTGATGGCAAACTGTCACATTGTGAACATTGATGTGTACTGATATCTTATTCTTTTTCTTTTTTCAGTACTAGAAAACGTGAACATGCCCATATAGGAACATTGTAATATTTTAAGATTTGCTGCAGTTAACATTGAATTTCAGTCAGCAGAAATTCAAAAATAATAATGAAATGCATTTGGGGACGAATAAAGTAATGTGCGTAAAGAAAGCAAAATAATAGCTGCTGATTTTGCAGTTGTGGATTTTACTATCTTTACCTTGTGATCTAACAAGGTAGCATTGATGCTCCTTGTTTCCATGCACACTGTCAGTATTAATTAATGTGTAATTGATTGTGTGCATATGTGAGCGATCCTATTCTTCTGGTCCTATAACTTTGACACCCTACTGTGAGTATATCAATAGTGTTACATGCACAGGGGTATTCACTTGACAGCGGTGTCAAACCCTAGCGCAAATCCCGCTGGAAGTCATATGTTTTCCCCAAATTCCCAAAGACTTCCATACAATTTGAGTTGTAAATTGGAAAATCAGACATGTCTGTCTTTATATACTAAATTTTGCTCTAATCAATTTGAGACCACAGTTAAAAGAACTTGCCAAAAATTTCATTAACTGAACCTTTGCATGACTTTTCTTCACCATCCTTTCTCACTGGGAACTATTTAATTCTGCCACCCTGGGCGAATCAAAAGTACAGTTTTACCGGCGTATTACCCTAATATAACTGCTACAATTTTCCACTATGGACACATAAACGGTATCTACCAATTCCCTACTTATTGATTCCATTGTGTAATTTACTGGTTTCCTACTGTAAATACTGCCATCTAAGCCACAACACTAATATACACAATTAGATTTTAATATGGACTATGTTACACCAGGGACACTGATTCAGTTTGGACCTAAATTCACTATCGCATTGTTCAAACTTACTAACACTTGGCTCCATAACATTAACTCCTAATAATTGACTAATTATTTTGGGCTAGGAATATTTCCATGGCGCCGAATACCAATAATCGCACAAATAAATCTAAAAAATGCTTAAAACGAGGCGCTGTCAAATGCCCAATACCATCCTCTGAGCTCAGCCTCTTTAAGGATCTCTAAAAAGCCTCATCCTCCCCCCCCCACCCCCGAGCAGACCAGTTGGATTGAACGTGTTGCAAATACACCAATACCATCCATCAAGCCAGAATCAGTATTGACTGTATCAACTGCTTTATGGCAAACCTTTCATTGTGCAATTCTTCATCAAAAATAGATACCGGTAAATTTACAATGCCTTAGCTATGTAGTGCATGAGGAATGAGTAAGTGCAATTTTGTATGCAGCAGTGAACTCCTGACTACATCTTTGTTCAAATATAATGCTTTGACATTACGTACACACATTTCACTGATACACCCTCATGCAAATAATTCTGAAAATGATGGGTCACAATTACAGATCGATTCTTACAGCCCATCTAAGTTGACAAAATACCTTGATGAGAGCAAAAGTATTCCTATTAGGGTGTTCTCAGCACCATCATGGAGAGAGCAAGCATGACCCTAGCTAGGGTATGAGCAGCACGGCCACGGAGTGGTAATGTGCCACACCCAGTTTAGGGCAAGTGAGAGTTATAGTAGAGTTAAATGACTTTTAATCGGCAACACAAGCGGTGCTTTATCTTTTTTGAAAATGACTTGTAGAATAAGGGAGCTGTAATATCATGTTTACTTACAGCATAATGTATTTTAATTTTCAGTAAGGGTCCACATAGGTTAATTGATGGCCAGGAAACCCTCAAGGCTACTGAGACATTCCTTGAGCAGAATCGTCCTGATATGAAGGACAAATGGCTTGAGTACAAAAGTCAGGGAAAACTTACCGCTGAACTGATAGGTACGTAGTATCTATTTCATTTTACGAACATTCCGTTTTCTTTCTTCAACATGTAATGTATTGACATTAGTTTAATGTGGTTTGAATTTTCTGATATGATAATGTTGATAATGTTTGGATCTCATTTCAGGTGATGGGATAGATTCCCATTGGTTTTGTAGATGTCCTAATTAATTCACGTTACACACAGTGTGGTGTTCGCTTGTGTATATTTTGTAATCAGAGATAACCAAAGATCAATGGAAATAAGTCTTGGCAATTAGTCAATGGCTTGATACTTTAGTATTCATTAACTCGCTCAATCTATCTTTAGCTAATTTGTCTGGAATATACTAAGAGTGAACTGAGACTTGATATAAATTCATTCACGCCAATAATTATGCTTTTAAACCAAAACCAATTAAATTAAATTTTATATGGATTACTCTTGTTTTATACATTACAAATAAAATACATTTAAATTCAAATGATGTTTTTGTTATCATCTCTACTCAATGTCTTATAAATGTGAGATTATTAAAAAGATGATAACTCTATAAAGGAGCATATAAGTGCAAGATGTCATGGAAATACCATTTGTTTCATTATTTTCTGTTTTTAGCAAATGTATCTAATATATTTGCAAGAAAGCAAGCAGTTAAATAATATGAAACTTTGCCTCTCAGATGTATTATAATGATTGGGCAGTTAGATCATGGACCAATTTTAAACAAAATAGCACCAGATGTTAAACTGACTTTACAGTGTGCTTATAGCTGTTCAAACTTAAAAAAAAAACATGTCAGGTCAGAAAACGAACAAATCATCATGGCTTTACAAACTTTAAAACAAGAGTAGGATAGTAACATAAAACAGAATTCAGACTGCATAATGAAATATCCGTTACTTTAGTCTGCATGGTACAAATGAATATCCTTTACATTAGTCAAATAATGCATGGTACAACTTAATATCCATTACATTAGTCTAAAAATGCATGGCACTAATTAATACCCATTACATTAGTTTAGTAATGCATGGTACAAATTAATATCCACTACATTAGTCTAATAATGCATTGTAGAAAGTAATATACATTTTATTAGTCTACAAATGCATGGTACAAATTAATATCCATTACATTAGCTTAATAATGCATGGTACAAATTAATATCCATTACATTAGCTTAATAATGCATGGTACAAATTAATATCCATTACATTAGTCTAATAATGCATTGTAGAAAGTAATATACATTTTATTAGTCTACAAATGCATGGTACAAATTAATATCCATTACATTAGCCTAATAATATATGGTACAAATTAATATCCATTACATTAGCTTAATAATGCATGGTACAAATTAATATCCATTACATTAGTCTAATAATATGTGGTACAAATTAATATCCATTACATTAGTCTAAAAATTGTTACGAATATTTGATTTAAGTCATTTATATTTGTTTCAATTGTTTGTTTGTCAGATTCAAATTTGACATTTTAAGTTTAACCCTTAAAGTGCGTATCGCGACTCCTGTTGCGCTGTTGTATGTGGTTCCGTAGTGCGTGTCGCGACGAGTCAATTTCGAGGTGAGCAACAATGATCGCATTCACTAACTTCATCTTGCCATAAATGCCTGTAAAACTATATTTGATTGGTTTAAAAAGGCCTGGAACAAGCATACTGCAGTACTTTACTATATTATTAACGATGTAATTTTACAAATGCTCGCTTCTAAACACATGGTACTAGTGCAAAACTAAAATGGCCGACGCTGAATACGAAGGTGATTTCTTGCAACAAATATTCGCGTCTGATAGTGATGCAAATAGTGATTTTGAATAATTTGAGAAAAATGACATTATTGGAGCAAGCGAGGTATTGATGGAAATACACATGAATGATTTTGAGCCAGTAATTTACGTGGAACTGGAGTCGGATGTACATGCTCACTTGCCGTGAAAAGATGGCGCGCCTGTCAACCCCCATTCACTGGTAATTCAAAATTAAATGTCGAGATGGGGAATAATGAACCATCGGACTATTAAAGACTTTTTCTTAGATGACGAGTTATTGAATCTGATAGTAGATCAAACAAATAGTAATGAAGATCAGAGAGTTCATGGGCCAGACTTGAAGGAAAAAAAGTCGCTTGAAGAAATGGCGGCCTGTCGCACCTGAGCATTTAAAACGTTTTCGCATCGATTAAAATAATGGGTTTGGTACATATGTCTGTTCCCGATTCCTAATGGGCTATTGATGATGCGATATCAAACGCATACTTCAGGAAAAATAATCAGTATGGGATATATTTCAAGCTATTCCAAGCAATTTACACCTGCCAGACAATGAGAACAATTAAGGTGACTCTTCACACAAAATCAAACCCAATGTTTGAACAAAAATAAAGCCTTTGCTGAGGTTTAATCACCAGATATGGACCTCGGTTTGATGATATTATAATAAATAACAGGTGATAGTTTTTCATGAACATTAATTGCTGACTGGAGGGTTTAAACTTATCTCGGACATTCATGGAGTGGATTTTTGCAAAACTGTCACCCTTCCTTTACCTCTGATTTTCACAATTTATATATAACAGACATAACATGTGCATGGTTGGACTACTAAAGAATATAACATTTCTTAGATATATTTAAACTTTTCCATAAAAAACAAACAAAATTACTGATGAAATACAATTTTAACTTGTCATTTTACCTGTATTTACACCTGTACCTGCAAATATGTTAAACCTACACATGTGTCTTGATGCCAATCTTAAAGTATAGACATGCGCCATCATTTTTCAAATAGGGTTTGTCTATCAATTGTGTATATTTAATGAAATACATGTAATTTAAAGACTGTGGAGTTTTCTTCTTTTCTCTCCTGAAACAATTCAGCACTGAGTGTCACGGAATTGTATACGACTATGTTCAATATATATATGTGGTCAAAAATCTAGTCTTGATTTCGTTACTGCGTACAGCCTTACCGAGGGTAGTTTATTATTTTTTCGGCTTTTTAGTTATTTCGGCATAATGAGCGAACACTCAGCTCATGCTGCATGTACGAAATTGCACGCAGTTTAAAGTACCTAGCTGCGCATATCTGTCACAGCTAGGGGTATATAAGGACGAAATTATAAGACAGAAATCACATTACGATCCAGTCTTGTCGGAAACGCTTCCATCCTAAACGGAGCAATCTATCAGCTAAAAGAGCTGAAGTGGTGTGGTACTGAAGAAGTATGATGAAGTGGTGTGGTGCCGTTTTGTGCTGAAGTGGTGTGGTGCCGTATTGTGCTGAAGTGTTGTGACGTAGTGTGGTGACGTGTTGTGCTGAAGTGGTGCAGTGTTGTGGTAACTGCGTCTGTGGTGACGTGTTGTACTGAAGTGGTGCCATGTTGTGGTGACTACGTGTGTGGGCTTGTCTATGCTGACCGTGTAATGCCCGTGTGTGGTGCCTGTGTATGGTGCTTACGTATGCTGCATATATCTCGTCATATGGACGACGTAATATTTATTTAAATATCTTCTTTGCAGTCTCGTTATATGAACGACACCTGCATAATTTCATTCTACACAAATCTCGTCCCATGAACGAGAACTTCAGAACTTAGGGTTCACAATTGCATATATCTCGTCATATGGACGACGTATTATTTATTTAATTTCTTCTTTGCAGTCTCGTTATATGAACGACACCTGCATAAGTTCATTCTACACAAATCTCGTTCCATGAACGAGAACTTCAGAATTTAGGGTTCACAATTGCATATGTCTCGTCATTTGGACGACGTATTAATTATTTAATATCTTCATTCTAGTCTCGTCATATTGACGACGCATTCTTTTCATATTTGCATCTATCTCGTTATACGAGCCTTTTATATATATTCATATTTGTAAATTCATTCATATACTTCTTTTTTGTCATTACGCTACTGAAATTCAGAGTTCCATGTTAGGAACATTTACTTAAATAGATTTTTCTTATATTTTGTAAAATATTGGTGTCAGAGTTGATTTTTAAAATTGCGTTTATAAAATAAACATCTTATTAACGCAGTTGTGTTCCGTGTCTTCACTAATCCAGTCCCGACTCGGTCTATCTTGTGACACTGAGGGACTTTTTACTGCAAAACAATTCAGCACTTTAAGGGTTAAGATTCATTCATTGGGAGATATTTTTTTTAGAAAGTGGGATGACCTGTACTCTACAAATAAACACCAGATGTTGACCTTATTTCTGGCCTGGTTTCAGAGTTTTAAACAAGCTTTTAAAATGATTGGTTGATTCCAAGGACATTATGGAGCTTTATTATAAACATCTTTCTATTTTTAGTTCTTGAGAGTAAAAATAACTGATTCTCATCTGGGTCATACGGTGTGTACGAGATTTTGTGAATGTAAATTTGTTCTAAATATTCTAGAAGATCATGTGACCTCTTCCTTGTTTACGTAAAAACAGGTATATAAATGATGTTTTAGAGCGAACTATTTAGTAGAAGTTGGGCTGTTAAAATATTAAGTTGTATTGTTTTGAGTTATTTTAAATTACCTTGTACTGGAAATTATTTCAATTCGTTTGGAACAAGAGGATTTATTTTGTTATTTATCTGGAAAATAATTGTGCTCATTGAATTTCATAAGACCAGAACTGACTTCATCACGTGACATTGTCTTCCATCTTGGATGCTTCATTAAGATTCGATCTGGGAATTATTTGGACATTTTATTACCAAGACTTTTGCAATTTCACCAGTGGATTATATTTTGAATTATTTTTAGATTAATTTTGGAATTGATTCTTAAAACTGTAAGTTTATTTTTCTTTCTGGAAAAGATTTGTGCTTAATAAGTTTTTACAAGCTTGTTATTTTTACTCTTTCTATGTTACTGTTTATTCGAGCCTAAGCACGTCACAAAATGCATGGTACAAATTAATATCCAATACATTAGTCTAATAATGCATGGTACAAATTAATATCCATTACATTAGTCTAATAATGCATGGTATAAATTAATATCCATTATTTTAGTCTAATAATGCATGGCACAAATTAATATCTTTTTTATTAGTCCAATAATGCATGGTACAAATTAATATCCATTACATTAGTCTAATAATGCATGGTACCAATTAATATCCATTACATTAGTCTAATAATGCATGGTACAAATTAATATCCATTACATTAGTTTAATAATGCATGGTACAAATTAATATCCATTACATTAGTCTAATAATGCATGGTACCAATTAATATCCATTACATTAGTCTAATAATGCATGGTACACATTAATATCCATTACATTAGTCTAATACTGCATGGTACAAATTAATATCCATTACATTAGTCTAATAATGCATGGTAATATCCATTACATTAGTCTAATAATGCATGGTACAAATTAATATCCATTACATTAGTCTAATAATGCATGGTACAAATTAATATCCATTACATTAGTCTAATAATGCATGGTACAATGTAATATCCATTACATTAGTCTAATAATTCATGGTACAAATTAATATCATTGCATTAGCTTAATAATGCATGGTACCAATTAATTGATTCCATAATTCTAAAATTCATGGTACAAAGTAATATCCGTTACATTAGTAAAAATATTCATGGCACAAAGTAATATCCACTTTATTAGTATACTAATGCATTGTAGAAATTAATATATATTATATTAGTCTAATAATTCATGGTACAAAAATCGTTATATTAGTCTAATAATGCATGGTACAAATTAATATCCATTACATTAGTCTAATAATGAATGGTACAAATTAATATTCATTATTTTAGTCTAAAGATTTGCTTTAGGTCCACACAGTTTTGTGACAATGAAAACAAAATAATAACTTGTTAGGAAAAATCTGATTTGGAACAATAATTAATTTGGGATATTAAGTAAACAATGGACATGCGTGGATAAATTAATGCTAATATTTTGTGTGTGTGTTTAAATTAAAGGTGTCAATTTAGTAATATTTCATATAATATAGTTTCCATATTCTTCAAAGTGATTGTTTTCAAAAGTATCTCACAAGATACTACGTGTCCAAGCTTTCATTGTATCCCAAACCATTTATTATTATCTAGATGTAATTTATGCAGAGGAAAGGAATCAAGAACTACATGAAAGAAAAGATTACTTCCTGAATATGATGGAGCAGTTAAATATCATTGTTAAGGCAAGGGCCTTCAATGAAAATGGAGTAAAGGTCAGTCTATGATATTCTAATTTCACCCTGTTTTATGTGAAAAATGTCACCTGTCGTCAAGAGTCTAAATTGTGAATCGTAAGATGACAAATATGGAAACTGCAAATTTATGAATAAAGGCTGAGATTTTTAAAAACAGTGGAACAATAACATACATGCAAACAATTAATATTACAAGTAATTTAAAATTATAATTCTAAGATAATTTAAAAACTGTGGCATTTTGCAATAAGATTTACTGCCATATTTAATCTAAAAGCATGGATTAATCATTGTCGTGTCATCATGGAATTCTTCATTTTCTATGCATATCTAATAAAATCAAGTAAGACCTCTTGTAACAAAAGTATCATTGACCAAAATATATACTATATATATTTAATATCATGCTTAACGAATCTGTCCTTCATTCACTTAATATCATTCATCAGAAATATGTCCTTGATTCATTCAATATCCCGCTTAAGGAATCTGTCCTTGATTCCTTTACTCATAAGAAATCTGTCCTTCATTTAATATCATGCATGAGGAATCTGTCCTTCATTCCTTTTATATCATGCATATGGAATCTGTCCTTCGTTTAATATCATGCATAAGGAATCTCTCTTTCATTCATTTTATATCATGCATTAGGAATCTGTCCTTCATTCATTTAATATCATGCTTAAGGAACCTGTCCTTTATTTTATATCATACATAAGGAATCTGTCCTTCATTCATTTAATATCGTGTATAAGGAATCTGTCCTTCATTCATTTAATATCGTGTATAAGGAATCTGTCCCACATTTGTTGAATATCATGCATAAGGAGGGGCCCTGAGTGGCCGAGTGGTCCAAAGCACTCTTCAATATGGATCACTGACATCTCACCTCTGTCTGCGAGGGTTTGAGTCATTCATTTACTATCATGCATAAGGAATATGTCCTTCATTCACTTAATATCATGCATAAGGAATCTGTCCTTCATTCATTTAATATCGTGTATAAGGAATCTGTCCCTCATTTGTTGAATATCATGCATAAGGAGGGGCCCTGAGTGGCAGAGTGGTCCAAAGCACTCTCGAATATGAATCACTGACATCTCACCTCTGTCTGCGAGGGTTTGAGTCTTAAGATTCGGTTCATGTAGTTATGTGGGAAAGCTTGAAAATAGCTTCTCGTGGGTCGGTGGATCTTTCCGGTGGTTTTCCCGGGTTCTTTCTCCACCAATAATACTGGCTGCCATGTATAGCCTATCGTGTGCTATAAAATTGCGTTAAAACCTACAACAACAACATTTTATATCATGCATAAGGAATCTATTCTTCATTAGTTTAATATCATGCATAAAGAATCTGCCCTTCATTCATTTAATATCATGCATGGGAAAGCTGTCCCTCACATGATAAATATCATACATAAGGAGGGGCCCCGAGTGGCTGAGTGGTCTAAAGCATTTTCTTTTACGGATCATTCCCATCTCACCTCTGTCAGCGTGGCTTCGAGTCTAAGATTCGGCTAATGTAGTTATTTGAGAAGGCTTGACAGTAGTTTCTCATTGGTCGGTGGTTATTGTCATGGGATTTGACGGGTTCTTCCTCCACCAATAATACTGGCTGCCATGTATAGCCTACCGTGTGCTGAAACATGATGTTAAACCCTACAACAAGAACAACAACAACATTTTATATCATGCATAAGGATTCTGTCCTTCTTTCATTTCATATCTTGCATAAAGAATCTGTCCCTCATTTGTTTAATATCATTCATGAGGAGGGTCCCGAGTGGCTGAGTGGTCCAAAGCACTCTCCGTTACGGATCACTGCCATCTCACCTCTGTCTGCGTGGGTTCGAGACTATGATTCGGCTCATGTAGTTATGTGAGAAAGGTTGCCAGTAGCTTCTCGCTGGTCAGTCTTTTCAACCGTTTTTTTTTTCTTCGGGTTCCTCCTCCCGCCATGAATGGCCTATCGTGTGCTGCAAAATGGCATTAAACCCAGCAACAACAACTCATGCATAAGGATTTTGTCTTTCATTCATTAAATATCCTGCTTAAGGAATCTATCCTTCATTCACTTAATATCATGCTTACTAATCTGTCTTTCATTACTTTACTATCATGCTTAAGGACTATCTCCTTCATTCATTTAATATCGTGCATAAGAAGTATGTCCTTCATTCATATAATATCCTGCATAAGGAATATGTTTTTCATTCATTAAATATCCTGCTTAAGGAATCTGTCATTCATTCGTTGAATATCATGCTTAAGAATCATTCTTTCATTCAATAAATATCCTGCTTAAGGAATGTGTCCTTCATTTATTTAATATCATGCTTAAGGAAGCTGCCATTAATTTATTCATTATCCAGCTTAAGGAATGTATCCTTCATTAATTTAATATTGGGCTTAATTAATCTGTTCTTCATTCATTTAATATCATGCATAAGAAATCTGTCTTTCATTTAATATCATGAAACTGGAATCTGTTTCATTCATTTAATATCATGCTTAAGGAATCTCTCCTTCATTCATTTTTTATCATGCTGAAGGTGCCTGTCTTTCATTAATTTAAAATTATGAATAAGGAATCTATCTTTCTTTCATTTAATATCATGCATAAGGAATATGTCCTTCATTCATTTAATATCATGCATAAGGAATATATCTTTCATTAATTTAAAATTATGAATAAGGAATCTGTCCTTCATTCATTTAATATCATGCATAAGGAATATATCTTTCATTAATATAATATCATGCATGAGGAATCTGTCCTTCATTCCTTTTATATCATGCATATGGAATCTGTCCTTCGTTTAATATCATGCATAAGGAATCTCTCTTTCATTCATTTTATATCATGCATAAGGAATCTGTCCTTCATTCATTTTATATCATGCTTAAGGAATCTCTCTTTCATTCATTTTATATCGTGTATAAGGAATCTGTCCCTCGTTTTATATCATGCATAAGGAATCTGTCCTTCATTTTATATCATGCATAAGGAATCTGTCCTTCATTCATTTAATATCGTGTATAAGGAATCTGTCCGTCATTTGTTGAATATCATGCATAAGGAGGGGCCATGAGTGGCAGAGTAGTCCAAAGCACTCTTCAATATGGATCACTGACATCTCACCTCTGTCTGCGAGGGTTTGAGTCATTCATTTACTATCATGCATAAGGAATCTGTCCTTCATTCATTTTATATCATGCATAAGGAATCTGTCCTTCATTCATTTACTATCATGCATAAGGAATCTGTCCTTCATTCATTTAATATCAATACATAAGTAAACTGTCCTTGATTCCTGTAATATCATGAATAAAGAATCCGCTCTCTAATTAATTGAGTTGATATCATTATTACGGCATTTGTCCTTCATTCAATTTAGCTCTTTAAGGAAGGATTCTGCAATTCTTTCAGTTTATTAGATGGCATATATATATATATATATATATATATATATATATATATATATATATATATATATATATATATATATATATATATATAACCAACACCAACATGTATAATGTGTGCCCAGTTTTGCTTTATTGCTTTATCACTCTGAGTTATAACGTCATTAAATATAAATATTGTGACATAAAATTTAATTTAGGTCTTTAAGGAGGATTCTGCAATTCATTCAGTTTATTAGATGGCATGCATATATATATGTATATATATATATATATATATATATATATATATATATATATATATATATATATATATATGCATGTGTGTGTGTGTGTGTGTGTATAACCAACCCCAACATGTACAATGTGTGCCCAGTTTTGCTTTATTGCTTCATGACACTAAATTAAAACGTCATTAAATATAAATATTGTGGCATAAACAAGATGATGTCAGAGGTCATAATAACAACTTAATTTTCCGACACTGTAACAAATAATTTACATTGAAACGGATACATGTAGATATATACAGCATCATTTTTGGATATTGACATTATCAAATATTAAAATAATGACATCACTACCATGGTTCATGTTTTGAAACCCAAATAGTCATCAATATGTTGAATAGTTTTCATGCCATCCTAAATCATGTGTAAACGTGATACAGATATAGTGAAGCAAAAATATATAGAACAATTAGTGTGGAGAACACTGATTTTAAATCATCTTTAACAGGCTTTTGTCAACATTTTTAAATAGAAATTACCCTATAGATATTTATATTGCTTTCCAAAAATTATCTTCTCTTATATAACTTGAATCATTACACTGTAAAATCATAAAGAGATCATTCCTTTTGTTATGGAATATAATCCAAATTGGTGTGTATACATATATAAGATAGATAGATACATATATAATGTTTATATCATATTTTTTGCTTAGAGTTAGCTCATCGTGCTGAATATTTCTTGGCTTAAAATTAGCTCACTTTTCTGATTATATTCCTTGGCTTAGAATTAGCTCACTGTGCTGATTATTTCTTGGCTGAGAGTTAGCTCTCAATGGGTATCACTTCTTGGCTTAGAGTTAGATTACCATGCTATTTATTGGCTTAGAGTTAACTCATCATGTTGATTATTTTATGGCTTAGAGTTAACTCATCATGTTGATTATTTTATGGCTTAAAATTAGCTTACCATGCTGATTATTTCTTGGCTTAGGATTAACCTAAATTACTGAAATACTGATAGTACCGTAATATATACATTATATTAATCGGTCTATACAGTAGATGCCATTGAAAATGTGGCAATTTGTATCTAATGAATACACCTTTACAACAAAATGTGTATTGTCTCAGCCTTAATTAAACAGTAAAAACAGATGTTTTTAAGAACTTCTAAACTTATATCATCCTTCTTCACACATTTCATTGCTATAGAAAATAAAACTGGATAGTGTTAACAACTAGCCTTTATTATTATTCAGCTCGTGTCCCGATTCAGAGCAAATAAAATTATTTGATAAGCTAACCTTTCTTTTCATTTGATGCACGCTTGAGTAAATAAATCTGTATCATCTGACTGGACTGAATGTGCGCACCGACTAAGTTATCTATTTTCAATTTAGTATGTCTACTTTTTTCAAATATTAAATCATTTTAGAAACAGTATAGCTATAACTGTACAGTTGTGTGGCTTACATTTTCTGGTGTATGACAGTTAAATTCTTTGGAAATAAAGCTACTGTAGTTAAGATTTATATATATATATATATATATATATATATATATATATATATATATATATATATATATATATATATATATATATATATATATATATATATATATAATATTGTAGGAGGATAACTACTTCTTTACCCCCTATATGCTTCATAAAGAATCTCCAAGAGAAGTTATCGCTCCCGAAACAGATGCCCGTATGGTTAGTACATCCGTCCTGTGCTGGGTCATTAAAGGAACGTCTATGCTGCTTGAAATCTTCCAAAAGCTTACTGCAGCCTGTTTAG
Organism: Unio delphinus; assembly: GCA_029339505.1. Taxonomy (NCBI): domain Eukaryota; kingdom Metazoa; phylum Mollusca; class Bivalvia; order Unionida; family Unionidae; genus Unio; species Unio delphinus. Next base: position 2,915,212 of record JAQISU010000103.1, read on the forward strand.
CTCGATGGCCGGTTGCCAAGAGGAAGAACACATCCGAAAGTCTAATTTTCCAAAATTGCACTGTTTTTGACCTTGATCCTGTCCATAGATTAGTTTTGCACTGTGAGAGCCAAGCTGTTTTTGCAAGAATTACAGGAATGGGTATTGATCAAGTCAATGCAAAGATGTGCACCAGATTTAGAAAGTTCATTACTCTGAATCTCTCACATCAGGACCCGAACCTAAAATATCAACTATGTTTACAGTTAATCGAATCTCAAGATATCCCTGAAAATATTGGTTCCTGTTTCTCACCACCTTTTGAGATGTGGTTGTTTGATGAGGTAAATTGTTTTCTGTATTATTGAATGGAGGGGAAATACTGGTATTGTCTTTTTATGAGGGTACTGTTATTTTTTTATATGCTTAAGCATAAAAATGCTAAAGTCAAAGGTGAGATTACTCTTTCCCAAGTGATAACACTATAATATAAGAAATGTTAGCAGTGGAGAAAGCAATAATAGATTTGGCAATTTGCAAGAAATCATGTAACATGATATGACATTGGTATATGTTAATAGCTCATTTGGATACAGTTTGACGATGGTTGATGGATGGAAACAAATACCAGAGTCTAGAGTAACTGTATGGTATTATAAAATAAATTATGTATAAAAACCATTATTATTGAAAAATGTATTATGTAATGTACTGAAATACTAGAATCACTTCAAGTCATTTGACTTCCATTGGGAATTTTTGAGAGTGTTTCTTGATTATGGTAAAACTTGGGGACAATCCACACAGGAGCATTGCATGTTTTATTAAAATAACATGTGACTTAATTAATACATTCTTTTATAAATTTGAGCTTAATGTACAGTAGCCTGGATTAAATAGCGGTGTTTTAGTTAAGTCGTGAATAGTTGGAACAGGTCTTCATTGCCAAATTTAATTACGAAACATCTAAAAAGGTTTTCAATGACAAATTGTCCAAAAGCTTTGATCAAACTTAGAATGTGGAAGATAAGTTCAGAATGAGATCCATCTGTAATATATTGGTCCAATATACATTTTCAATTTGGATATGTTCTCCAATACTTATGAGTATTATTGCATGTTTCAAATTACAAGAACAATGTTAAAAAGTATAAGAAAAATGTTAAAAGTTAAGATATTACATATATTAGACCATTACCATCCTAGTGGTGTATTAATTCTCATTCTCATTGTTCATAGTCAACACAGTACATTTGTTGTCTCTCTTTAGTTGACACTATATCTGTCTTGCACTTTCCCAAGTCTACACAATAAAAGTTTTGGTTTGAAAAACTGGATAACATGAGCAATCTGTCATTGTATCATATAATGTCATTTGTATTATTCCCATCTATTTGTATAATCACCCAATCACCTACAAATGGGGAATGGGCTGAAAGGTGTATTGAAAAGAGTGTTTACTCATATGCTTACATTAAAAACAAGTGTATTTCTCATTTAATCTTGTACGCATTTGATTTTCTGATCCTTCAGTAAAAGCGATATTATATGCAAGTAAAACTGTGCTGTCTTGTGGTTTATGCTGACCTTAATTATTTTTAGGTACATGATCCTGCTGCACCAATAACACGAGAGCACATGAATCATGCTCGCCTCTGTGTCGCAATGGTAGCCATTTGTGGAAACGCCATGAGAACCATTTTACTTACCAATCCTCCAGCACAACATCCAGACATATTCCAGGCAATCCTAGCCAACAAAATTAAACTAATCAGCGGGACACAGAACAGATCCGGCAAAAGGCAAAAGGCTCTTCTGAACAAGGGTCAGTGTAAAATTATCTTTCCAGATCCCAAGCGCCAGAATGTGGCTTCGATTGATAAGTTTGATATTTCTTTGTTGTACACTCTGATAAGAAATATCAGTAGTGTTAAACCTCCATCAACGGCTTGGGGAGTTGCTCCACAAGATAGGCCAAGGGACAAATCTCTTGGAGCTAATGTAGAGCGAATTCGTTTATATAGGAATGAGATATGTGGTCACACCGTGGATGGACAGATTAGCCAACACGAATTTGACAACTACTGGAAAAAGATTGATTCAGTGCTTCGTGATATTGATGTAATTGTTGGTCAGGCATTCAGGCAAGAGTTAAAGATGCAAAGTAGACATGTGATCTCCGTCTATGAAGCCTGCTAACTGCATGAGAAAATAATGGAGTATGAGCCAAACGTAAGTACAGTGTACAAACAATATCATTATAGAACATGAAAATGATTTCTCATGACATTTATATAGGGAAATGGGACAGGGATGGTTTGATCCTTAATGCTTTTCACTCTTTTGTTAAGCTTATATTTTGTGTGTCTTCGTACTCGATGTTAATTATAGCAGTTTCATAGAAACATTTAGTAGGAAATTCATGGCCATTATTAATGTGAGACAGGATAGTATCACCAGATTTGTTTTCAAATATACTCCCTGGCATGCAAATTGAGTGTATAATAGATTATTCATCCATATTTATGTCATCTACATTTCTTTGATGTATGTGGATTGGATGGTCTTCGAAATGGTTCTGTGGTACAGATGCAATAAATGAAAGTATATGTGATCAACTTTATATATGAGGAACTTGGTTATAGCTTCAAGTGCTGCTGAAACATTTTATTAAAGTTTTGGTTGGAAAACCGGATAACAAATGATCAATCTATCCTTGTATCACATAATGTTATAGTTGTTATTTTAAATACAGATTGGCCAAGGGTACTTTAGTAAAGTTGTTACGCCTAAGTGATATGCAACAGTCTGTTTGTTTTTTGTTATACTAAATGGATGCATCCCATACAATGTTTTAATGCTGTATAATTTTCTTTTCAGGTTTGAACCACCAGAGATTCCTTCCATGTAGAGAAAGATAGCTTGTTTGGATCCCAGACATCGCCAGAGAATGCGCAATCCCATGCCCATTGTCACAAACCAATTTATAGTGGAGATGTGCAATACAATTCAAGTGTAGACTATGGAGAAATACAATACAATTGTAGTGTTAAATATTGAGAAATACACTACAATTACATGTTGACTATGAAGAAATGCAATACAATCAATTATATGTTGAGTATGGAGAAATACAATACAATTATATTGTTAAATATGGAGAAATAATACAATGATAGTGTTAAATATGGAGAAGCAATATAACTTTATGTTCACTATGGAAAAATACAGTACAATTATAGTGTTAAATATGGAGAAACAATGCAATTATATTATTGACTGGAAAAACACTAGAAAATTATAGTGCAGACTAAATAAATCTAAGACACGAATTGTGTATACCTGGGGGAAATACAAGATAGGTATAATATCAACTATGGAGAAACACAAGATATTTATTGTTGACAAGGGAGATAACTCTTGTTTTGCGGTGTTTTGATGGCTTTTTCTTGTTTGTGTGTGTGTTGAAAATAGTGAATATTGTTAAAGAATAAAAGATTACATTCAAAATACTAAGCTATGTAGATGTAAATATTTCATTAGTTGTCAGATTTCATCATTTTAAAAATATGTTTCAAAATCTTTGAGGTTTAGAAATGCTCTTCTAAAGAGTGCAATATTATATCAATATTATAGCAATATTATATCAATATTATATCAACTTCAATGTGTATTCACGGTGATGTGCAGACAGAAAAACATTCTAAAAGACTTGAGTGTCATTTGTACCACGTACGGGATTGTAACAGGAATTGACCTGAATGGATGCCTGGATTAAATGACAACCCAGTGTGATGAAAGATGAACGTTTATGAAATGTATTCATAAATATATGTATATTGTCTACAACATATACAGTGTCATTCTTTGAAGTACTAAACATACGACTCATTAAATTTCTTCTTCTTGACAAAGATTGGCAATGTGCTCTAAAGTGCTCTCCGCTACTGGTCACTGCCATCTCACCTCTAAGGGGATTCGAATTGCAGATTCGGCCAACGTGGGTACGAAAGCATGCCAGTAGCTTGTAATGGGTCAGTTGATCTTAACCCTGGTTTTTCTGGGTTATTCATCTACCATTAATACTGACCGCCATGTATAATAGCCTATCGTGTGCTGAAAAATGGCATCAAGTACAGCAACAACAATTACAGCTGTTGAATGTGAATGAATTTGCGACTTGTGAAACTGTATGCCATACAGAAAATATTCATAGTCTTTAAAAAATGGGGGAGGGTGATGTGATTTATATATTTCCAAAAAATATATACTGTAAATCTAAGATGTTATTAAGATTAAAATGATCGCAAGCAAATAGATTATCTCAATTGTACAAAAATGAACAAGACTGAAACACAACATATGTTCCATGTATTCAATTGAAACAAACGAGATACATTGTTAAAAACATATAACTATTGTATCAAACATGACTCGTATAGTCATTTGTACAGCACATACAATTAATAACCACATGACTCATTTAAATACTTGTCAATGAAACTTCTGACCTGCTTCACGTGTTTATTCATAAATCTCACTTCTGAATTCTTGGTTAGCCCACACTTGTGTTGAAAACACCCCCTTCATGCATTCACCATGCACACAGGTTTACATCAATGCTTCCACACAGCTGATATAAAACCAATCTGGTTAAATTATATAAACACATACTACTCAACTCTTATTTCAGTATTATGTTATTATATTATTTCAATATTATATCATATTATTTCAATAGTATATCATATTTTATTATATTATTTCAATATTATATTATATTTTTATTTCAATATTATATCGTATTATTATATTATTTCAATATTATATCATATTATTATATTATTTCAATATTATATTATATTATTTTATTATTATATCATATTATTATATTTTTTCATTAGTATATCATATTATTATATTATTTCAATATTATATCGTTGCATTATATTATTTCAATATTATATCATTTTACTATATTATTTCAATATTATATTATATTATTATATTACAATATTATATCAACTTAAATGTTTATTCAGGTTGATGTGCAGACATAAAAGCATTCTAAAATATTTGAGTGTCATTTGTACCAAATACGGGTTTGAAACAGGATTTTATCTGAATGGATTCATAGATTAAATGACACAAACACAATGTTATGAAATATGGAAGTTTATGAAATGAATTAATAAATATATGTCAGTCTGCAGCTTGAACTCATTAAGCATGCTAGCGATGGAAATAATCCCACAGCAAGCCCTCAATGCAATATTTGGCATTGGACTGAAGGAGGCAACTAATTGGAGCCTTAGAGCAGTAGGGAAAAGAACTACACTGCTGCTCATATGGGATAATGAAGAAAAATACAAAGAATACAGAGGGGAACCCAAGTACAGGGGAAATAGAGGCAGACAACGGCGGTGGCGGGAAACCGAACCGGGCCACAGTACATCCACCCCTCAACCAGCAGTCCATGAGAAACTGAGCCCCAAGAACCCCACAGTGGATTCTGCTGTACAGGAGAGCTCCAACAAGGTTCTTCAAGACCAGATAGCGGCGCTATCTCAACAGCTACAGGTTATCTTTTTTGAAAGGGAGACGGCGGAGGTGACCACGTCACCAATAATTGAACCGGAACCTGTACCTGTACCTGAAACATCACCACCACCAACACCACCACCTCCTACAAAGAAAGGAAAAGGAAAAGGGAAAAATGGGGTGATAACTACATCAACGCCTACCACCCCCACTCATCCGCCAGGTTTGGCAGTAAACCTGGATAAAAAGTTTGAGGAAACCACCACCACCACCACCACTACTCCAAATGAAAAATTGGAGACACCAGTGAGGACGACGAGAATGTCAGACAAAACAAAGGAGGAACTAATGGGGAAGTTGTGTAGCGACCTAATACTGGATCAACTCGTAAAGGATAAGAGAAAACAAGATGGGTTTTTGTCTGCTGTAACCTACATTGGTTTCCGGTCGCTGCAAACTTCGCCACCCAGACTTCAACAATGGCATTTCACCTGCACTATACTCACTCGTCACTACTACGAAGCCTACCAGGAGCGCCATCTTCAACACCTGATTGATGCAGCAAACTACTTATGACTACCTTGTCGATTCTCATTGCACTTAATGTTAATATTTTAAAATTATAAAAGCAAGTTCTTTCATTTGAGGAAGACAGTTTTTAAAGCCTTGTAAAACAGGTGCATCACAGCGTGTTATTCAACTTCATGCTGCTATAAAGATTGACTGCTTGGTCTGCACCAAATAAAATAACCTCTCACCAATACTTTGCATGTTATTTTGTCAGTATGGAATAACATATAAGATATAAAATCAAATTAAATATTGTACATAAATTGAAGTTTGAGATTAATAATGAAAATAAACCCAATAAATTTATTAGTCAATGTGGCATATTCAAATATTAACTGCTGTATTGTTCATTTCCTACCAGCAGTCGACTGGTTCCCTGGCTATAAAACATAAAAACCAGTTTAATTATTGTTTGTTATATGGATCATATTTTGGTTAGTTAACGGTTTCTTAATTGAAGATTTTTTTTTTGAGTCATATATTATGAAGTGTTTGTGGCAAAAACAGGATCATTTAATTTGTCACACTAAAATCCAAAAAATGTAGAGGCTTGAACATGACCCAACTTGATATCATTGATGCAAATAAATACATTATAAACAGTGTAGGTAGTAGTTCTAATTGCACTTAACAGGTATTATATTAATATACTTTGAATCCTTAAGTATAATCTATTCTCCAAGGCCAATGCAGGTATGTGAGAAATCTTGTCAGTAGCATCTCGTGTGCTGCTGGTTCTTTCAGGATTTTCCAGGATATTCCTCTATTACTTATATTGGCATCCATGTATAGCCTATATTGTGCTGAAAATGGCATTAAACTCTACAACAACAATAACACAACAGTTTCCAAAATGCCAAAAGTAAAATAAAAGCCAAAGATTGTTATAATAAGAGAATGTTTCAGGAAATATTCCTCATAACAAAGGTATAATAAGTGATGAGACAAGATAGAGGGATGTTACAAAACCACTACATAAAAGATTCAGGGGATAAAGCAGTTTTGAGAAATAAGTTGTTTTGATGCAATACAAGTTTCTATGGCAACTAAAATCAAATCATTTAGAGACTGATCTACACTACAGTGATACCAAACACACGAGGCAAATAAAATGCATCATTAATGTAATGTTATGAAGAATAGTATCAATCAATTTGGATTCCTTAAGACACAGAAAATATCACATAGGAAAGTAATGTAAAAATAGAAGAATGGACTAGGGGAGGTAACGTATCAAATGATACCAAAATATATAGAACAAGGATTAAGTGGTAATATTTGATTTTAAAGAGTGTAGCAAAGTAATTTATATTCAATGTTATAAAGAATATTATCAAATCATTTTGGATTCTTTAAATTATTGCAAATATTTTAGACGAAAAGTATTTTAAAAAGTAAAACAATGATTAAGAGATACAATTTCATTTGAAAGAATGTAGCAGATAAAATATGTGCACAAATAACATTAATAATCAAATCATGAAATATCAATTTTTATGAGAGGCAGGTCTCTTCCCATGATTCCTAACATTGCAACCCAATAAGAAAATACCTTTTCTAATACACTCATAATTGTCATGTCTGGTCTGGAGAAAGTTCATGCCATCTCGTACAAATTTAAAGAAATAAATTTGGAATATGTTATTCTGAAGAACATATCCCATTTGTGGTTGGCGCCAACAGGAGAAGCAATCAAAAGTAATGCAATAACACGTTTTCGAGGAGAGAAACACAGTTGTATGCAGAAAAAAAAAATTGCAATGGACTTTAGCTAGTATTTTATTGGAGAGCTAAATGCTGCCTTTCAAAAGTACTGTGAGGATACATCCATGATAATGAAGGTCATTTCAAAAGTAGTGATGACACTCCCATGACAATGAAGGTCATTTCCAAAGTAGTGATGACTCTTCCATGGCGATGAAGGTCATTTCAAAAGTACTGTGATGACCGATCCATGATAATGACGGTCATTTCAAAAGTAGTGATGACACATACATGATAATGAAAGTCATTCCAAAAGTAGTGATGAAAGGTCATTTCAAAAGTACTGTGGTGACACTTCCAAAATAATGAAGGTCATTTCAAAAGTACTGTGATGACACTTCCATGACCATGAAGGTTATTTCAAAAGTAGTGATGACACTTCAAGGTCATTTCACATGTACTGTGAGAACACTTCTATGAAAACGAAGGTCATTTAAAAAATATTGTGAGAACACTTCCATTTCAACGAAGGTCATTTCAAAACTACTGTGAGAACACTTCCATGACAATGAAAGTCACTTACAAAATAATATGAGAACACTTCCATGACAATGAAGGTCATTTCAAAAGTAAATATCTTGATATGGCTCTGACTAAACGCAGTGCCGGTGTTTGAGTTGGTTGAATGGACCCTTATGTGTGTGGTTATGTATCAGTTAAAATAATAATTGTATCTTTAAGATGCAGCATAGAAGAGCAAAATATGTATTTTTCTCCATAAATCCTGATAGTTATATTTCACAATTAAATAATCTAAAAGTAAATTGCTTGATACCACTCTGACGAAACAATAAACAAGGATTTCAAAGGCTGATGAATGGACTATTTAATAATATTTTTCAGAGCAGACCAACCAATGGACACACACACACACACAGTCTGCAGCGAACGAGCAACGAGCATGTCATTACTGAGTACGCTAGCGGTGGAAGTCATTTCAGCACAAGCCCTTCGCGCCATTTTTGGTGTAGGGCTCACTGAGGCTGCAAATTGGAGCCTCAGGGCGGCCGACAAGAGGACAACACTTCTTCTTGTCTGGGACAAAGACGATAACGAGGAAAACGGGGAATTCGAAGTACAGGCGAAATAGAGGGAAAAAGCAGCGGCGACCTGCCAGCAGCACCCCACCCCCACCACCTATGGTCAACGTGGAAACTGCCCTTAAAGCACCTGAAATGGGTGCACCTGTACAAGAGGATGCAGTGAAACTACTACGGGAGCAAAAAGCATCGTTATCAAATCAACTGGAAGCTCATTTTATGACGGGTAATGTGGACGTAGCCACTTCACCGATTCCGGAACTTCTGCCTACACCATCGTCACCCCCCTCCACCACCAAAAAAGGGGAAGGCAACCAAGGGGAAGGTAATTAAGACCAGCACACCTACTACACCTATCCGTACGCAGTCACCAAGTTTGGCAGTAAACTTGGATAAGAAGTTGGAGGCTGCCTCGCATTCGCCACAGGAGGAGGAATCATTCAAGTCACCAGTGAAGACCGTCAGAATGACAAAAGGGGCCAAGGAACAAATCCTGGGAACACTGTGCAACATATATAGGATTCAGGTCATTGCAAATATCGCCGCCCAGGACCAACCAATGGAACTATGCCCTCAAACTAATGACGAGCTATTACTGTGAAATTTTTTAAGACAGACCACTCCCCTACCTCTACGATGCTGCGCAGCACATTACCTCCCTTCACGGGCTATACTTCCCAAGAGTATCGAGGGAGGAAGAAAGAACAGCTGCCTACATCGCAGAGTTAGAGGACAGAAGGGGCACCTTCTACCCAGCTGCACAACAGCCCTTCTAAGGGCTTCAATCACTGCCATTTATTTTAGTAGATTTCTCATTTGGCAAGAGAACTCTCTTTGAACAAACTCTCTTTGAACAAACTCTTTTGAAAAATCGATCTTTCTTGAAACACCGCCTCAAAATTTACAAGCTACTCCAACCTAACAGTGACACAACTTTATATGTCGCATAGACATTTTAGCTTTAAAATTGTTAGGGCCTTATAATATGTACAATATGTACTAGTAATATTGGTATGTTAAGTGTTAGGAAAATTTTACAACTTATAGAATTTGACTCAATTGCATAGGTGGCTGACACATTATTGGTTTTATTTTGTCCATTAGCAAAACCGGACTGAATTTGAAATAAGCATGGCTAGGGCGTTCCAGGGAGTAGACGACATCCATCTACGACATCGGCTGGCCGACCTCCGGGACCTTTTCCTCCTTTTCCTCGTCCAGAGCCCATCAACATAGCGATATGAGGAGACTATTTTTATCTCGCTATTTGGTGCCGTTGCACCTCTTTTGTAACAAACTCACCGATTGGTTGATAGGGTTGAGTGTGTGTTGGGTCTATTCCCACTCACCCAGGGCCTTTCACCCATGTCATTGGCCACTGTTTAGTGGTATGACATGACGGCCAATTAAAAAGCGCACTATTCGCATTAAATACCCGTGGGGATGTGACACCATTCCTTCCTCACGGGAAACCGACCACCATTAACTAAATGGTGGTTCAAATCACTTTAATTCAAACTATCTATCTACACACATACACACACACACACACACACACATACACACATATATATATATATATATATATATATATATATATATATATATATATATATATACATACATACATACATACATACATACATACATACATACAATGAGGACTTTGTGTAGCATCTAATCTTAAGAAGTGCTAAGTAATTTACAATATTAATTAGATAACACGTGGAACATAAACAACATAATAATATGATTACCAAAAATTTAACAAAGAAAAAAAATGAAATTTGAAAACATAAAACGTGATGATAATATTTATAGTAGGAAACATTATTAGGTCTTTAAGTTTGTTCTTGCATATGACATCACTGTGGTTTTGGGTCTAAGTTCAGTTTGTAATTTATTCCACGTTGCTGGGCCCTGGTATGCAAAAGAACCTTGTCCATATGACTTCGTAGATGGATGTTGGGTGAAATAAGGGTTTCTGTTCTGTCTTATCAGATTTTTTGTTCTTAAACGTGTCCGAGATATGTATTCATCGGAGATATATGTTTATATGAAACGGACTTTTTTCCACCATGGTGTAAAAATATTGACCAAGTAAACTTTATGAGCCAAGGAATAGTCTTCAGCTATACGATTGTAAAGTGCTGCCGGTTATCAAAGGTTATTAGTACAATATTGCACAAACCGCTGGTCAAAGGTTTTGCGCAACTTGTACAAACAACACTCGAAACCGCCTCCCGCTAATTCTCGTTTATCTAAGGAATGACCTCTACGGTGTAATATGCCCGGTTCAAATGGATATAGTAATCTGAAAACGGTATCTTGAACAAAGACAACACACGAGCCCCCGTAAAGATAAATTTGAACGGGAATTCCACACTCTAACTTCTTACTTCTTTTTTTTCTTTCTCTTTTCCTTTGACTTCTCGCTGATTCTCACTCTTTCCAAAACAAACTATTTTCCTTGTAAAAGAAAAGGTTAAAACGCCCTAAGTATCTCGTTACATTAAGAGTTGCGATTGTCCGTCCGTCTTTAGGTTCGAACACTCAGATCTTACTATCAGTGTTATCATTTATACGGCTAACAAATACTACACAAGTCTTCAGATCAATAGAGCTATACTGCTAATTATCGACGTCAGAATTTTGGAAAGTCATATATTCCCGTAAATCATTACGTAAAGTGAGGCAATATATCATAACACACAATCCATATTCACTAATATGATAAATTCAAATTAATGTAAAACTTTCCAATCATAAATGTACACGGCGGGTTTTCTACAACACCCATTTACCTACCTAAGTATATAAGGTAAAAAATGCTAATTCAGAATTAAAAAAAAAATACATTATTAAATCACTGTAATACCGACTATCCATACAAAAATATGAACAAATCATGCATCTGTAACAAAGAAACATATCAAAGTACGTTATTAAATCAAAGTAATACTGAACTATTTGTATCATAGGATCGATACATTATGCATCTATGACAAAGAAAAACAGCATATACATTACATCATGATAAAGGTGAATCTGAGTTAAATACCTTGTGTTTTTGGCGTGATTCTGCCGTTTCATTTCCGGCGGACTTTCCTGAGCTTATTGTTACGAAGGCACTGTTCTAACTACCTCCGGAGTATTCTTCTAGGTTGGAATTAATAATGCTGACTTTCTCTTGCAGAAGTCTTCCTAGACTGACTAACATCGTTTGATACGTAGTATATATTTCCCCGATTCTGGAGTTCGACACACCCCCTTTTCCTCTACATTTGACCAATCGGAATAAATGCTATTATTACGGACCTTTTGAAAACCGTCTATCAAGATGCCAAAAATGCCACTTAGGGTCGAAATGCCACCTTATCATTTGTTTCCAATCACTCTGACAGCTCTACGTGAGGAATAACCTAGTTTACGCGTGTCAAACACTCAGTCCGCTTTCACTCTAAATATTGTAATAGTCTGACCGAGGTAAACTAACATTCTTTTCGTTCAAAACTCTACTCCAAGACAGTTAATTGTCGGCGAGCCTACGAATTAATTACTGAATTTAACTGACGAAAAATTTGGCACTTGACAACGATTAATATTTAAGGTTCAATCTCTTTTTTCAATAAGGTGGCTCTAGACACCATATATGAACGCAATTCTTGAAACCTTCAAAAAATATTTGTCATTTCAGAGCAGTGATATCGAAAGCGCTAAATCAGTCTTATTTGGACGCAAACTATTTGTTATCTGGGACGCAGAAAAGCACATATACAGGATTCCTCCGTACGCAGCGATTTGATGCACGGCAAATTCAAGGGCGTGCTAGTCCTGCTGCAACCACGTGCTGAGTGGGAAATTGTTTTCTCAATTAATCGTTTTATCTGTGCTGATATTTACAATGAGAACATCCAGTCACTGAAAGACGCCCAGATCATGTAGATGTTGCCATTGTTAGAGAACATCTGAAGAACAATCCAACAGCTTTACAGAAAGTGCAAAGACCTGACTAGGTGCTGTGTCGTGGGGAAATGGGTTGATACTTAAGATAACGGAATTCATATACAGAAAGACCCAGTGGAGCGCTTGTGTATAAGAGTACATCAAATGATCGCCGCTAGCTTTCCTTATTGAGATACAGACTGGCTAATCGAACCCAATGTAATATTATCCACAAATTGTGTTCATCCAGGTAATTTACTAAATTACTTTTTTATAAATTTCTTATTACAAAAGCATTCACTAATAGGAATGGGATTATCAAGTCATGCTTAATGACAAGACTCGTCCAGACATAGGAATGGGATTATCAAGACATCTTTAATGGCAAGACTCGTCAGCAATATGAATGGGATTATCAAATCATGTTCAAGACTCGTCCAGGCATAGGAATGGGATTAACAAGTCATGTTTAATGAAAAATCTTGTCCAGGCATAGGAATGGGATTTTCAAGTCATGTCCAATGGCAAGACTCGTCCAGCAATAGGAATGGGATTATCAAGTCATGTTTCATGGCAAGACTCGTCCAGGCATTGGAATGGGATTTTCAAGTCATGTTCAATGACAAGACTCGTCCAGGCATAGGAATGGGATTGTCAAGTCATGTTGAATAACAAAACTTGTCCAGGCATAGGAAAGGGATTATCAAGACATGCTCGGTAACAAAACATGTCCAGGCAGAGGAATTGGATCATCAAGTCATGTTTAATGACAAGACTGGTTAGCTATTGGAATGGGATTATCAGGGCATGTTCAATGACAAGATTCATTAAGGAATAGGAATGGCATTATCAAGTCATGTTTAATGACAACACATGTCCAGGCATAGGAATAGGATTATCAAGACATCACAATGGCATGACCCTTCCAGGTTTAGGAATAGGTTTATCAAGACATGTTCAATGACAATACTCGTACAGGCATTGGAATATGATTATCATGTCATGTTCAATGGTAAGACTCGTCCAGGATTATGATTGGGATTATCAAGTCATCTTCAATGACAAGTGCCGCCAGCCAAAGCAATAGGATTATCAAGACATGTTGAATGGCAAGACTCGTCCAGCAATAGGAATGGGATTATCAAATCATGTTTAATGACAATACTTGTCCAGACATAGGAATGGCATTATCAAGACATGATCAATGACAAGACTCGTCAAGGCATGGGAACGGGATTATCAAGACATGTTCATTAACAAGACTCGTCAGCAATAGGAATATAATTATCAAGACATGTTCAATAGCAAGACTCGTCCAAGCATAGAAATGTGATTATCAAGACATGTTCAACAACATGACTTGTCCAGGAATAGGAATGGGATTATCAAGTCATGCTTAATGACAAGACTCATCCAGGCATTTGAATGGGAATATCAAGTTATGTTCAATAACAAGACTCCTCCAGGCATAGGAATGGGATTTAAAAGCCATGTTTAATGACAAAACATCCAGGAATTGGAATGGGATTATCAAGTCATGTTCAATGACAGGACTTGTGCAGGCATAGGAATGGGATTAGCATGTCATGTTTAATGGCAACACTCGTCCAGACATAAGAATGGGAATAACAAGACATGTTCTATGACAAGACTCGACCAGGCATAGGAATGGGATTATCAAGCCATGTTTAACGACAAGTTTCGTCCAGACATAGGAATGGGACTATCAACACATGTTCAATGACAAGACTCATCCAGGCATTGGAATGGGATTATCAATGCATGTTTAATGAAAAAACTTGTCCAGGCATAGGAATGGGATGATCGAGTCATGTTTAGTGACATGACACGTCCAGGCATTGGAATATGATTATAATGTAATGTTCAATGACAAGAGTCGTCCAGGCATTGGAATGGGATTGTCAAGTCATGTTCAATAACAAAACTACTTGTCCAAGCGTAGGAATGGGATTATCAAGATATGTTCGATAATAAATCTTGTGCAGGCATTGGAATGGGATTATCAAGACATGTTCAATGACAAGAGTCGTCCAAGCATAGGAATGTGATTATCAAGTCATTTTAATGGGAAGACTCGTCCAGGAATAGGAATGGGATTATAAAGTCATTTTTAAGGACTCGTCCAGGCATTGCATTGGGATTTTCAAGTCATGTACAATGATAAGACTCTTCCAGCAATAGGAATGGGATTATCAAGTCGTGTTTAATGACATGTCTCAGCCAGGTATAAGAATGGGATTTTCAAGTAATGTTCGATGACAAAACTTGTCCAGGCATAGAAATATGATTATCAAGACATCTTCGATAACAAAACTTGTCCATGCAAATGAATGTGATTATCAAGCTGTGTTTCATGACAAAACTTTTCCAGACATAGGAATGTGATTATCAATTCATGTTTAATGACAAGACTCGTCCAGACATAGGAATGGAATTATATAGACATGTTCAATGACAAGACTCGTCCAGAGATAGGAATGGGATTATCAAGACATGTCCAATAACAAGACTGGTCCATGCATAGTAATGGGATTATAAAGTCTTGTTCAATGGCAAGACTCGTCAACAATAGGAATAGGATTATCAAGCCATTTCAATGGGAAGACTTGTCGATGCATAGGAATGGGATTATCAAGACATGTTCAATGACAAGACTCGTCCAGCAATAGGAATGGGATTATCGAGTCATGTTTAATGACAAGACTCGTCCAGACATAGGAATGGGATTCTCAAGACATGTTCAATGACAAGACTCGTCCAGGCCTAGGAATGGGGTTATCAAGTCATGTTTAATGGGAAGACCATGATTCGTCCAGGCATAGGAGTGGAATCATCAAGTCATGTTCAATGACAACACTCGTCCAGGCATTGGAATGGGATTATGACTATTATCAAGACAAAGTTATTATTGACTATTATTTTTTCAGGCTGGACGAAATGGCTGTCCTATATAGTGTCATAACTTTCACTCGTCAACCGTTTTTTAAAGAATGTTTTAATGAATGATATAATTTGTTTTGTTCCTACCCTAAGCTCAAACAACGAATTTATTAAGAAGAATAGAGTGAAATTCGATTACAACATAAATAATTGATCTGGTGTCATTTACGGTAGTAAATCGGACTAGGACAAACAATTATGTTTTAAAGCTATGTGTTACATTTTTTTAAAAATACTGCATTTAGTATAACTACTTTCCTGATATATTGTATTATCTGAAAAAAAAATGAAACATAAAAGTTGTTTTACAACAGTATCTGATTCACTTGATTCTCAAACTGTCTCATACTGTACCTAACTTTCCAGGGCCTGTGAAAGCATTACATTATGCGGTGAATAAAGAGAGAGAGAGAGACGGACAGACAGACAGACAGAGGCAGAGAGAGACAGAGACAGAGAGAGAGAGAGAGAGATTTGGAAACAGTCATATAATTGGTTTAAAGTTGTTGTTGTTGTTGTTAGACTGATAGACTATACATGACGGCGGATGGAGAAGCCTGGAAAAACTCGGTAATAATCACCAACCCACAAGAAGCTACTGGCAAGATCTTTCACATACCCACATTAGCTGAGCCTAAGAATTGAACCCACGCAGACAGGTGGGATGGCAGTGATCCATAACGGAGAGCACGTTAGACCACTCGGCCACCTGAAGCCCGTAATTTAAGGTACTGGTACGCATAGTAGGATATACCGAAGGCATTTGCCACTTTACGATTGAGTTCATCAACCGGGGCAGTTTTCATCACACCATTAGTTCTTAATATACATATTTGCTTCTTTTTTATATTTATAAAATTATAAATGAAAACAAATTTCTTAAATTCATCACCTATTTGTTATTTTATCATTGTACGAGAGACATTAAGTGACAATTCATTTAATTGACATTGTCGGTTAAATATTTCTTACCAACCATGTACACGTTACACCCCTGTATTGATTTGTTACAACATCACATAAGTAAAAGATCTTTAAAGACACAAATGTTTATCTCACTCTCTTGGTATGCATACTTCCTTACGTAATAATACATACTGATCTTGGTATGCATACTTCCTTACGTAATTATGCATACTGGTCTTGGTATACATACTTCCTTAGGTAATAATACATACTGATCTTGGTATGCATACTTCCTTACGTAATAATACATACTGATCTTGGTATGCATACTTCCTTACGTAATTATGCATACTGATCATGGTATGCATACTTCCTTACGTAATATTACATACTGATCTTGGTATGCATACTTCCTTACGTAATAATACATACTGATCTTGGTATGCATACTTCCTTACGTAATAATATATACTGATATTGGTATGCATACTTCCTTACATAATATTACATACTGATCTTGGTATGCATAGTTCCTTACGTAATAATACATACTGATCTTGGTATGCATAGTTCCTTACTTAATATTATATAATCACCTTGGTATGCATACTTCCTTATGTAATAATACATACTCATCTTGGTATGCATACTTCCTTACGTAATTATGCATACTGGTCTTGGTATGCATAGTTCCTTACGTAATAATACATACTGATCTTGGTATGCATAGTTCCTTACGTAATAATACATACTGATCTTGGTATGCATACTTCCTTACGTAATATTACATACTGATCTTGGTATGCATACTTCCTTACGTAATATTACATACTGATCTTGATATGCATACTTCGTTACATACTATTACATACTGATCTTGGTATGCATACGGACATAGACCACAATTAATTTTACTATATGTTCTCTACATATATTTCTCAGTACTGACCTTTCCACAGTGTGACAATCAATGCAAATCATATGTTAATCTAAAATACCTCCAAAGATGACTTCACGGTGAAATTCTTGTCAAGGGTTGATCGGCATTTTTTTGAGCTGCTGCACTGTAAACAGAGCAGCATGTAAACAGAACACATATTTCACTTCCGGATCATCACCAAGGCCTTATTACTCCATGTGCACTGTCGCCAAATTACACACTGACAACCACTCTCTCTGCTCATATTCTCAAGAATAAACAATTACCTTTAAATCCATACCAAATATGCATCAATATAACTCTTCTACCAACACCAAAATGAGAGAGGAAAAAATGTTCTAAAAATAGACTGGAACTACATTCGTGGGTACTGTACTGGAAGTATTAATTGTGGTGTGATTCCATACTTCCTTATGTAATAATACATACTCATCTTGGTATGCATAGTTCATTACGTAATAATACATACTGATCTTGGTATTCATAGTTCATTACGTAATAATACATACTGATCGAAGATGACCTTAATGTCGTTTGTTACCTTTAATGCTGTCTATCTAAGAGAACATTTCAAAAAGGGACACGCAAGAATGATGTAACAACTTGAAATAACCTCCATAACTGTCAAAGATAATCCGAACAATTGTCACTTTAAACTTTGTTCCTATCTTTCACATATTGATTGTTTTTCAAAAACTTCAAAGATAAAAACATAATCCAAAAGGGGAATGCAAGTACACTGCAACAACGTGGAATAACCGTTACCACAATAATGATCAGTTCTTTACGATCATTAGGCAATGTTTGCAATTGAAATTAAAATTGAAATAGAATTTGAAATTGTAATTGAAATTGAAGTTGAAGTTGAAATTTAAATTGTAATTGAATGTGTAATTGAAGTTGGAATTTAAATTGTAATTTAAATTGTAATTGAAATTGAAATTGAAGTTGGAATTTAAATTGTAATTTAAATTGTAATTGAAATTTAAATTAAAATTATAATTGAAATTTAAAATCTGATACATAGTCAAGATGAGTAAGTTCTGGTTGACCAAAGTTTGTCATTTGCTTATAGATAACATGTCTGAAAACTAGTTCAAAAGACTAAAATCTAATAATTTGTCGTAACTGAGTTCTTAAAAGCAACTTCAGAAAATGTCCAAAAACTGTTCCAATCCTTCACTGCATCAAAGCCATTGTTGCACCATTTAACGAGATATTTCTAAAGCCGTTGAAAACTCCTTATATACAATTATACCTAAGATCAGATGAGAAAAGCCAAAACATAAATAAAAACTACCATACGAATTGTTCTCTATATATTTAGATAGTATTTGCCTCTGGAAATCTTGTGATCAAAATAGTATTTGTTACTTTACTTAGATAAGGTCCTGACAATGTCAACCATTATTCTGCTAAATGGTTCAAAATGCATGACATGATTACAGATAATCCTTACGTATCATTTGATTAAGTTTCCCTTTGCTCTTCAATAGTTAGAAACTGTGTATTTAATTCTTGGCCAGTACAAATAATTCAATATCTTGTGATAAGTCTTGTTGACTTTGCTTGAAAACTCTTGACAAATGCTCTTAAAAGTGACCTTTTTCGACTGCAAGAACAAATTGAAAGACCTAATAACATTTCCTACATTAAAAATTTGCAGCATTTTGTATGTCTTCTAATTTCAAAGGTGTCTTATTTATTAATTGTAGTGATATTGTTATAGATGTTATAAAGCGCTTAAAACTTCTAAAAATTAGGCGCTATACAATGTTCTCTTTATTATTATTATTATTATTATTATTATTATTATTATTATTATTGTTGTTGTTGTTGCTGCTGTTGTCATATTATTATTATTATTATTATTATTATTATTATTATTATTACTGACTTCTAATTGGCCAGCAAATGGAGTTACATTGGCTAGACTTAGAATATTCCTTTGTAATGACTTAGGAATAAATATTTGACATCTCCTGTACCACTTAGTACCAACGGTTACAAAAGGTGGTCTCCATTTTATCATGAGGACTCCAGTTAAACAGTGTAACAAACACGTACTTATGATGTGGCGTTAGTTTTCCTAAAAACGTTCTGAAGCAAATAGGAAAATATTGGGATCTTTCCATTTCTGTTAGACAATGAGTGATTGTTGTTTGTTTTCCTGATTATAATAAAGATAATGGGTAGTCAAAATAGCATAGCTGTGATCAATCCCACTTGTCAATACCATAACTGACCACATCGAAAGACTGACCAATAAATATATCATCTCTTTGCCACAGCTCTAGTAATGGCACAAGTAGGATATGCATCAAAAGTTGTAGACTCAAAGGGATTGATTTTGTGATCTAAAGCAGGTTCGTCACTTTCAAGCTAATGCATTTAACACATTTTATCTCTAGCTAAGCCAATGTCTAGTAATGCCCTCGATGGGTACAAGCAACACTTTTCTGACTGTCACGTGTCCTGAGAATATGTCAAATGACAGATATTCGCGATTGGGAAGAACATTAACAAAGCTGCACTATACTCTCAAAAGAAAGAAAAGAAAAAACACTTCATAAGATGTAGACTACTATACAAAACAAATTCAAAAGCAATTGGACCTTGTGTGCTCTTACTTCTTGCAATATATACATGCAGGACGTGATAATTATTTCTGATAAGATTCTGCCCGATTGAGATTAACAGGTGCATGTGTAACACTGATACATGATTCCAAGGGGAAGACTTGTTGACAAATAAATCTTCGTGAGTCAAGGATTAGTATCAGAATTTTCCACACTACATCAATATGTTAAAAGTCTTAATAGGTCTTGATGTCAAAATGGATTCAATTATTTACATCTTCAAACACACACACACACACACACACACACACACACACACACACACACATGATCACCTAAACGGTTTTTCTCCAATATTAATCTTCAAGTACAGTTTTCTGATCTCACATACCTCACATTGATTTTTCTCCTGTATGAAGTCTCCTTTGCACCATCAGTTTTCCACTGCAATAAAACATTCCATCACATGTTTCACCTTTTATTTACAAAGCATATTGATGTATAAAAAGAGAATATAATATTTTAAATGTTCAGTAGTATTTTAAAGTATGTTAATCTATCAGAAAGTGAAATTGTAAACCGTTTTTTTATCCAGTATATGTCCACATGTGCAGGTTTGAATTTCCACTCGATTAAACATTTGATCACACTTTTTAATTATATGTTTTTTCTCCAGTAAGCATTCTCATGTTCAGTTTCAAACATGGGAAGTAAAGCGAATGAATAATATTGTTGCTTAAACATATCAAGACTAAAGACAAATTATTGTCACCAACCTGTGGTTAATGTATGGCAACTTTGTCATGGTTGTTTTTATTGTTGTAGGGTTTAACAGAATTCTTAAGCACAAGGTAGGCAATAGATGGAGGCGAGTAAATCAGGTAGAGAAGAAACCCTAGCAAACAACGGGATGAACCACCGACCCACGAGACGCTACTGGCAAGCTTTCTCACATACCCACATTGGCCGAATCTGAGACTCGAACGCACTCAGAGGTTTAGATGGCAGTGATCCGTAACAGAGATTGCTTTAGACCACTCGACCACTCAGAGGCTCCATTTGTCATGGTAATTTTTTAATTAAGTAATGACGATTTCATTAATGAGAGAGGAATATTTCCATTTATTAAGACTATTGAGTCTTCCTGTTTTCTAAAAGTAATTGACTCTTTTTACTTGTTTATCTACAAAAAAAAACGTATTAGTGAACTTCTCTTGCAAACAATGACGCCCTTGTTGTCTACACGGAATATCCTCGTCTGATGATGACATTATGATCCTTCATTGTTGATAACACTACTCCCTGAAATTCCTTGCCAGGATCAACATGTAATAGATTTGGCCAATGCAGATGACCCCGCCAATAAATCCTTTCAAATGCAGAAGCCACCTCAGTTGATGATTTTGTCTTTAGAGGTTCTGCCTGTTTGTATCGACTCGCAACATCAACTACAGTTAGCGCGTATTTTGTAAACAGCATCATGCGGCAGAAATAATACATCAGCTTGATGAACCTCATTAACGACGCTGACATCAAAATGTGAGAAGTTAATTTATTGAGGCGGTGGTAGATACATTAGCTATATCCCCTGTTTGGATAACCAATCCCCTGCAGTGGCATTTTTCACCTTTGCGGCGCTAGCGAGTTTACTGATTGCTGCTTTACCCCTCCAGTATCCTCTTGGGGAATAATAAATAGATGTTATTAATTACCAGTACCCAACATCAAGTTACCTTTCATCGCCGATTTTATCAATCATGAAGCCAATTTTTCTTTGAAGGATTTATCGGTGATAGAATTCAACGCATGAATCAATTTTACATTTGCGATATGTCTATGTTGTAGATTGCTGCTTTTATAAGCTGCATCATGAGTATGACACGCCTTATCAATAACGTTTATTGGGTTTTCTCCAGGTTTGGGTTGGTTTTTATCATCTAGGCAGATGTCATGTCTGGTCCCGGGTCCACAATAACTATACCCTCGAAGGTGTTTTTCTCCCGGATATTTTGCCCATGGTGTTTCTGGGTGTTTTACTAACTTGGCTTCAATATCACCTCCTCGTTTGTTTGTTAAATCCTTGATTTTATCAAGGGAAATAAATCTAAATTTTTTGGTACCACATTCTACACACTTACCAGCAAGTGCTGATCTGTTATTTTTAGTTGTAATCGTCGTCAAGTCGTTTGTGCTAGTACGCTTCTTACATTGCATACAATATAGATCCATAATTTATTTATAAAAACATGAATGTAATTGATTTTTACGGCGACAAAAACACGAGAACCAGTTAAGCATCATGCAGCGCTACCGAATTCTTTTCGCATCATTATAATCGGACCATCTGGAAGCGGCAAGACTCCGTTGTTACTTAATTTGATAACGAGATGGATGAAATGGGATAAGTTGCATTCAATAGCCTTAATAGCCCTAAGTGTAGACGATCGGCAATGTTACGAGGTGTTAAAGCATTTTAACGAGAAAGCAAAATTGGAAATCGATGAGGATATTATTGAGTTTATAACCAATATCAAAAAAGCACCGAATGTTGTTTCTCTTAATAGAAGTATTAACACTATAGTCGTATAAGATGATGTAATTTTAGATAGACAAGAAAACCCTGCCAGGATATTGTCCAGATGTAGGCATAAAAATACCGATGTGATATATGTCACTCAACGATACACTCAAATACCAAACGTGATCAGAGATAACTGCAATATTCCTGCTGTATTCAATGGAGCTGACACACATACGCTACGAAATATTCACCAGACTTGTGCAGTGGAGATATGGATTATAATCTCTTTATCAATTTCTTTAATCACGCTCAGTCAATTCCAAATGGATTTGTAACGATAAATTTGCATGACCCTAGATCAAGATATCGTATTGGACTTGATCAAATGTTCTATTAAAACAATTCGTCACCACAATACCATCAGTGCCGGGTCTGTTGCATAAAATCCTAAAGGATTTCTCTTTTTTATTAAATCTGCGAAATAGTTTCGGTTTGTCTGAAATAGTTTCGAATTGTTTGAAATAGTTTCGGTTTGCTTGAAATAGTTTCGGTCTGTCCACCCTCTCTGCTTGAGATCTTATAGGACTTTATTTGAAATAGTTTCGGTCTGTCCACCCTCTCTGCTGCTCAACGCGCCTTTAAATTTTATCATGTTTGTTTATTATATATCATGTCTTTTTTACATAAACTCTTTTTATGAATAATTTTGTCTTAATTTTTTTTTTATAACATGAACCAATATTAATCATGATCAAAACAGCCTGATATTTGAAAACAGTTAAGAAACACTCATTATAACGAGATTTTTTCATACCATATAAATATTCATTATAACGCGTTATTAGATAATATGTTCTCATGTTTTCTTAATTGAATGTCACGAGTCGTTTTACATAAACGTTTATTTTGATTAAATTTTGTTTTAAATTTCTTTAACCAGTTACAATCAAAATCCTTTGAATAAAATTGGAATATTTTTCAATTTCTCTTACATTTGTCTCTTATACATTATGATCACGGTTATATCGATACACAATGTTTTCTTTCCATATACTTTTCACTCTGTTGAGACAAAGACATGTACACAGTGCTCTTGTAATACACTATCACGGCACATGAAAAACCACATGTATTCCGATGTACTTACGTAAATACCCGGGAGACCGTCACTTGTAGAGTTCGGGTTAAAGCTGGTGGACGACCGGCGTGTCCAGCAAAAACCCTACACTTGCCGCAAGCAAAGCGACAAGGTTCAAGAGATGAGATTGAACAGATGATTATAATAATAATAATGAGGACATTGTATAGCGCCTAATCTTTCGAAGCTCTAAGCGCTTCACACCATCAATAATGATATGGCTACACTACAGAACAACAAATGACAAAAACAATGAAATTGGAAAACATAAAAACATGCTGAAAAGATATAAGATACAAAACATGATTAGGTCGCTAAGTTTGTCCGTGCAGTCGAAACAGGTGAGTCTTAAGAGCACTCTTTAAAGGGACTACTGTATCTCTGTGTCTAATTTAATGGGCAATTCGTTCCACATCGCCGGTCCCTGGTGTGCAAATGAACGTTGTCGATATGACTTTGTTTTCACCTTGGGAACAATGAGTATACGATTATCAGAAGAAGAGCATAAGTATCTAGCTGGTGTATACACATGGGTGAGGCTGGATAGGTATGTTGGACTGGGGTCTGTCATTAAAACATAGCACAGAGAACAAAGTTTGTGTTTTAATATTTATCGAATCGATAGCCAGTGTACGGTACAGAGCAGTGGTGAGGTGTGCTCTGATCGAGGTACTCTAAAGATGATGCGTGCGGCTGTGTTTTGAACTTTTTGAAGTTTCTGAGACAGAATTGAGTTACTATAGTCTAGTCTTGAAAGTTCTAATGAACACACAAGTGTTTTATTAGCATCCAAATAAAGATATTTACGAATGGAACTGATGCGTCTCAATTCAAAATATGCAGTCTTGCATATGTTTATGACATGTTGGAGTACTGTCTAGAGTAACGCCTAGGTTTCGTACTGACTGTGAGAATTTAATGTTGGTGTTGCTGATATTTATTGTCTGAGGTAAAGGATGTGAATGAGAAAGTCTTTGTGTTGTGATCAGAATAGCCTCAGTTTTATCATCATTAATCTGCAGCTTGTTACATGTCATCCATGATTTCACATCAGAAATGCACTTCTCTACTCCATGGATGGTAGCATCAACTTCAGTTGGGTTGCTAGACTTGTATATTTAGGTGTCATCAGCATACAATTGGTGAGACACTGGGTGATGATCTATGACACTTGAGAGCGGCTGAGTGTACAGAATGAAGACAACATGTCCAAGAACACATCCCTGTGGAACACCGAAACATACGTCGATTGGGCTGGAGTGTATTCCATTTGCAGATATAATTTGTGTCCTGTTCACTAAGTAGGACTTGAACCACTGTAAGGCTATATTCTGAATGCCAAATACATGCTGGAGACGTTGAAGTAATATATCATGGTCTATCGTGTCAAATGTTGTAGATAAATCCAGTAGAGTGAGGACTGTAATCTTTTCACTATCCAAAGCAGAGATAATGTCACTAAATACTTTCAGAAGAGTAGTTTCCGTACTGTGGCAAGGGGGATATGCAGACTGTACATTGCTAAAAAGACTGAATTCAAATGAGATACAAGTTGAGTTCGAACAAGACAGGGAGATTAGAAACTGGGCGGTAGTTCGTTAAATTTGTATGGTTATGTGTTGGTTTCTTCAGCAGAGGCTTTACGATGGCAGTTTTGAAAAATGATGGGAACTCCCCTAATGAGAGAGATATATTAATAACATCAGTTAGTGAAGGCAATATTGGGTCTAAGCACTCAAGCAGCAGTGATGTCGGAACTGGATCAATCACGATTGTCCGTACTAAATCAATAGAAATAGGTTGAAATGCTCCTAATGGTTGTCGCTGCAATTCCGCATCACAACTGTATGATGACGAATCAGTTGAAATTGTGCTGTCAAGCGAATTTTGTAATGGTTTGTACTTTGTCATCGAATAAATTTGCAAATTGGTCTGGTAGGTCTAGTGGAAAGAAGGTTGATGGAAGTGGTGTACATTTGTTCCATGACATTAGTTTGTTAGTTATCGCGAAGAGCTCTTTGCGGCTGGAACTCTCCGTGATCTTAGTACTGTAGTGGGATGATTTGGCTAAATGGACTATGTTTGTGACGTTCTTAGCGGCTTCGTAGGTTTGTTTATGAATAGTGAGTCTGGTGGAAAGCCCAAGCCTCTCTGCTTTTCGGCGATGTCTTTCAGCAGTGAGAAGCTGGTCCCTAACACTGTTATACCATAGATTACACTTTTTCTTGATACTCTGCATTTGGTGGCTGGGGCATGTTTTTCAAGCAATGAACGCAGGCAGTTATCAAGTTGTTCCGCTGTTGGATGTAAGAAAGTTGTTAGGTTTTCTTGGATGTCATGCATGAATTTGGTTCGATTTATCATACGGAGGTTTGTCTTAGAAGCAAATAGATGTGTAGGGTATGGGGCTGACACGTCGAGATGGCATACATTGCAGAGGTGATCCGATTCAAGTTCGTGAGATACAAGGGTGGATTGCAGAATATTATCATCAGGTCTATAAAGAGAACAATCTAAAATGTGACCATGCTTATGGGTAGGTTGGTTAACTGACTGTTTAAGATTGAAAACTTGAATGGAATCTAGGCGTTTTGACGTGTACGGTTCACCAGGACAGTCAAAGTGAAAGTTGAAATCTCCAAGAATAATTAAGTTGCCACCTATCGAATTTCCATACTCTAGAAGATTTGGAAACTGCTCCAAAAAGAGAGATTCAGTCAGCTTGTATTTTCTACTAGGAGGAGGGCGGTAGAGATGAAATAAATGGACTGACCTTTTTTCCAGTGTGAGCGTTGTTTGGACTAGTTCAAACGATGTGTGGCAGAAATTGAAGGTTGTTGTACTTAAGGCATTTGATCATGGAATTCTTTGTAATTACAGCAATTCCACCTCCGGGAGAGTTGCGGGGGAAAGACTTGATGGAGTAATCGCTGGGTGTTAAATCCGCACACTTAGGTTCATCACTTGCCAAATGTAATTAAGTTTCTGTGAGGAAGAAGACGTCAATATTCTGGTCGTTGATAACATT
The DNA here is from genome assembly GCA_029339505.1 of Unio delphinus. Lineage (NCBI taxonomy): Eukaryota > Metazoa > Mollusca > Bivalvia > Unionida > Unionidae > Unio > Unio delphinus. The sequence continues at coordinate 2,942,124 of JAQISU010000103.1, forward strand.
AACAATTTCTGTGCACTTTTCCGGTGATATTACGTAGTGGTATTCCTGTAACAGTTGACACAACGTTTGACGATTTAAGAGGAATTTGAACCAGGTTATTAAAATTAACGGCAGAATTTTTAAGTTGTTTATCCGTTACGGGCGAAAGGGAGATAACTGAAATTCTTCTTCCTGTTCTTGAAAGAACGTTTCTTTTCTCGCTTACGAATGATTGCTCTGGGAGTAATCGAGCCCGCTGACTCTCCGTATAGCTCTCCGGTAGCACTGGTGCAGAAGAAGGATGGTACACGTAGGTTTTGTGTTGATTACCGGAATCTGAATCAGGTAACAAAATTTCAAGTGGAGATGCTACCTGACCCAGAACATATTTTCGCTTGTGTCTCAAAGGCGAAATTTTTCTGAAAGTTAGATTTGTCCAAGGGATATTGGTAAATCCCTGTGAGAAAGGAGGATAGGGCAAAACTCGCTTTTGCTACTCCCGATGGGACCTACCAATGATTGGTAGTGCCATTCGGAGTCCAGATTGCGTCCATTATCTTCATTAGAATGATGGGGAAGTTGTTGTATCCCTTATGCAATAGTGGTGTCCACAACTTCATGGATGATCTCTTGCTAGCCACAGAGACGTGGTGTGAACACCTCACTCTGCTAGCTGATGTTTTGGATCGGCTACGTCAGGAGGGATTGACGGCTCGCCCTTTCAAATGTCACTTGGGGTTTCGACCCTTGGACTATTTGGAACATACCCTTAGCCAAGGTACCTTGTCCCCCGAGAAGTCAAAGGTGGAGCAGCTGAACAAATGCCGCACGACACACCACGAAAACTGAGGTGAGATCATTCCTGGGATTGGCCGGTTATTACCAGAGATATTTGGCTAATTTCAATGTGATTGCAGGGTCGTTGTCTGACCTGACCATGAAACGGGCTCCTGCCAAAATTATTTGGACGCATGAGTGCGACCACGCTTTCCAAACGCTTAATGTCAGGCTCACGTCCGATTTGGTTTTCCGCCTTCCATATCTGTCCAAAGACTTCGTGCTGTGAACGTACGCAAGCGATACAGGACTGGGAGCAGTTATGTTACAAGAGCACGAAGGGACTCTTTTTCCTGTCGCGTACGGCTGTCGGAAATTGTCTGCTGACGAGAAGAACTTCTCCGTATCGGAGAGGGAATGCCTCGGAATCGTACTCGGAATATCACGGTTCGAGCGGTACTTGTACGGGTTCAAGTTTATATTGGAAACCGACCACCAACCACTTGCTTATCTGGCGCAGGCGAAATTGTCGAAAGGACGCTTGATGTGATGGTCGCTGTTTTTGCAGTAGTACCAGCTGCATATCAGATACGTGAAAGGTACAGAGAACGTAGGCGCTGATTTCATGAGTTGGAGCGTTGAAATGGCATAGATCGCTTTGTAAATAATGGTATTTCGGGTGTATATTCCTGTCCTTAGTCAGCGTGTGGGGTCGCTTCAATTGTTTGGTTTTTTGCGTGTGTAACGTACATTTGCATTTGGATAAATGTGGAAGGAATACAATCCCGATTTTATTCTCAAGCGTAGGGGAAACCAGATGTTAGCATGGGTGTGTTAAATCCCGAGGCTATAGTTTCTCGTTGGCAAAATGTCTTAGGTCTCCAGCTAGCTTAATTGAAACAGCCATACAATTCAAGGCGCGGCACCGCTGACTGGGGCCTCAGAGCTTTGCATCTCTTTATCACTACTGCAATTTCTAAAAAAAACGATCAAGGGAGGGTCTTCTACATTAATTTAAATAAATTGGAAGCACCCCACCCCAAAAAGGGAAGCAACTAAACCTTTACATACACCATATAGAACATCAAACGCGCATAGATTGTTCTTGTAATTTATACCACACAGAACATCAAACACGTTCCAGTACTATGCAGTCTACATAGCAACATAAAAATACACCGTGTTCTTGTAATTTACACCATACAGAACACCAAACATGTATACATTATTCTTGTAATTACACCATACAGAGGGGCCCCGAGTGGCGAGTGGTCCAACGCGCTCTCCGCTACGGATAACTGCCATCTAATCTCTGTCTGCGTGGGATGTAGTCTCAGATTCGGCCAATGTGGGTATGTTAGAAAGCTCGCCAGTAGCTTGTCGTGGGTCGGTGGTTCTTTCCAGGGTTTGTCCCAGGTTCTTCCTCGACCATGAATAATGGCCGCCAGGTATAGCCTATGGGGTGCTGAAAATGGCGTTAAACACAACACAATGACAACTGAGAGTGCAAAGCTATGTTTCTATCTGGGAGCTTTCGACTTTAAATGAATCTTTTTCAAAGGCAAATGCAAATTAGAGAAGGAAACAAAAAATAAAAATCGTTGAGGTTACTAATATTTACAAGATTATATCTACAAAAGCTTGCTTTTTTTCTTTGCTTTAGCTAGAGTAATTTAACTAGAGTAATTTAACTAGAGTAATTTAACTTTATTTAACTGACAAATGATTTATATTGAGCTACAACTCCATGATCCACATCTCCATATATAAATACATGTGTGTGTGTCCCAATTATTTTATTGTTATTGTAGCAATTATACGTTATTGGGTGAGTATAACGAATATTTAGAAGTATATTTAAATTAAAATGGTTCAGCTGTATGAAGGAGATTTTATTTGTGTATAACTACTAACTGTCATTTTCTAGTCTTCTAGGTTTAAACCGTTTCATGGAGGCATTGCATTCATTTTCTTCAATTTGGGTTTTGAGCAAATGCAATAAGAGTCTGAACGTTTGGCGACGGGAAGAGAAGTGTTCTGCGATTGGACTTCTGTACAGCTTCTTTGGCATCCAATCAGATCTATGGATTTTGATCCTTTGGTGTATCAGATGTATGAAGTGTGTTTCGTTGTTGTAGCTTTTCAGTTTCTCCAACATACCGAAGGCCACGGATGTTACATGTGATTCGATAACTTATATTCTCTGTTTTGCACATTTTGTTCGGGCACTATGTGTTCAGCTTTTAGCTGATCGATGTGCTAGAAAATGTATTATATGTTGACAGGATTTGCTTCTCTTATTGCCACAGCGGCCAGATTTACTAAGGGGGTGGGATGGTCTTCATTTATTATTGGAGTTAGCTTCGCCCAGACTAGGATGACGTTGAGGATTTTTGGTCTCCGGTAGGCTAACGCATGGTTGTTTGGGATGATAAACTCTATAGTGTCACACGATTCAGACCAGTGTTTTCTTAAGATTTAATCTACATTGGGAGGATTAACTCTGTAGTTTCACACGATTCAGACCAGTGTTTTCTTAAGATTTAATCTACATTGGGTTTTCTGGATAGTAAGTCAGGAAAAATAGAATTCAATCGGCCTTTTCTTCTCTCCATCACTTAATAGGTCATTGAGGTTCGCTTGTCTAGCCTTCCGTTATTAGATCTTTGTCGTAGCCTCGATTAATCAAAGGAAGATATTATATGACGTGATTAAACAGACGTTTAGGGTCATCTATCAATGCGCCATATATATATATATATATATATATATATATATATATATATATATATATATATATATATATAGTTTTTAATGCAAAAAGTTTTAAAAAAATTAATAAACTCTACAGGAAAGTTCTTTACTACCAGATCATGCATCCTTACATACCCTCAAAGTCCACCCTCAAAATCCTTACAATGTATCTCGATACAATTTCTTAATCTGATTATCCTCTTATTCATTCGCTGGTATGTTGGTCATACACTGGAAAACTGCAATTTTAACATCATGGCGGCTTTCATATCGTCTGCCCATCAGGGAATGTTTGATGAAAAAACAAACATGACTAGAAGCTAAATATTGTCTCAATGCAGGATGTACTTTTTCAATGAGTCTGTCACGCTGGTGGATTTGTGTGCCTGTGTATTATGTACTAGATAAATACTGGTGCACGCGCGAGTGATTTGCCAGTATTCCGTAACTTTAGGCAAAACTTTAAACGCAAAGAAAATGTGATACAAGTAACGTGAGGCACAGAGACCCTAATATTCGTGGGTGTTTTTACATCGAAAAGGATATGTGTGTGTGTACACACACACACACACACACACACACACACACACACACACATATATATATATATATATATATATATATATATATATATATATATATATATATATATATATATATATAAATTACTGACGGTCCGACGATTTGTGGTCTCTGATTTTTTCTCTAATGGAAATGTTATTATTAACTGATCTTGATTTGAGTCCAAAATAAGTAAAATAATATTGTATCATCTGGGAAAATCTCTATCTGATATAAATGTCTTTAATCTTCTCATACTTGTGGTGAGTGACTGCTTGGCGATATCAATCCAAAATACGCTTTAGATCTACCGTCAAGAAATGAGGTAGCTAAGTTACAGAAACTGTTCTGTTTCAGTTGCATCTTCATTATATTAATAGAACTTTAGTTGTATTGTCCATTTAAGCAGAGTTGTCTCCCGTTATACACACAGCATCTGCATAAGCTGTCTCCTTCACAGCAGAAAATTCATATAATTCCAATTACAGACAATTCATATAATTCTCATTACAGACAGTTTCTAGAATTCCCATTACAGACAATTCGTATAATTCCCATTACAGACAAGTCCTAGAATTCCCGTTACAAACAATTCCTATAATTCCCATTACAGACATTTTCTATAATTCCCATTACAGACAATTTCTAGAATTACCATTACAGACAATTCCTAGAATTCCCATTATAGAAGATTCATATAATTACCATTACACACGATTCCTATAATTCCCATTATAAACAATTTCTATAATTCCCATTACAGACAATTCCTAGAATTACCATTACAGACGATTCCTATAATTCCCATTACAGACAATTCCTAGAATCCTCATTACAGACGATTCCTATAATTCCCGTTACAGACAATTCCTATAATTCCAATTACAGACAATTCCTAGAATTCCCATTACATACAATTCCTAGAATTCCCATTACCGACGATTCCTATTATTCCAATTACAGACAATTTCTATAATTCCCATATCAATTACCGACGATTCCTATATATCCAATTACAGACATTCCATTACCGACGATTCCTATAATTCCAATTACAGACAATTTCTATAAGTCCCATTTCCATTTCAGACTATTCCTATAATTCCCATTACAGACAATTCCTATAGGTCCAATTACAGAAAATCCCGAGAGTTCCCCATTACATACAATTATTATCATTCCCATTACAGACAATTCCCGTAATTCCAATTACAGACAATTCTTATCATTCCCATTACAGACAGTTTCTAGAATTCTCATTACAGACAGTTTATAAAATTCCCATTACACACAATTCCTGGATTTCACATTACAGACAATTCCTAGAATTCTCATTATAGACAATTCCTATAATTCCCATTAGAGACAATTCCTATATTTCCCATTACAGAAAATTCCTAGAATTCCCATTACAGAAAATTCCTACAATTCCCATTGCAGACAGTTTCTAGAATTTCCATTACAGACAATGGCCTTTTCTTGCATATGTGTAATTATTCATTTATTGGCAATTCAATCATGTCGTTTTCTTTAGTCACGTGTATTTGTATAATCGGGCTATGAATGTGGGTGAATATACGAAAAAGGGTGGGGTGAATGCTGTGCCGAAGAGTGACTTTAACCTTATAAACTTCGATTCTGGAGCACTTTTAGGATATAATATATTTGAAGTTTCCTTTTCCTATTTAATTCCTGATATATGTGGTACCAAAATCGATTTAATTTAATTTGTGACTTCGAAACGCGTTACAAATATATATTGATACCACACGACGAAATATATCCGTATTAACGTAGGAACAGACACTATCCTCTATGTATCTCATACAATTAATTTTATAATACCTGCGTTAAGAAAATATAGTACAACACTTTATAAACGTAATTCTATACTACCTGTGTTTTAAAAATATAGTACAACACTTTATATACGTAATCCTATACTACCTGTGTTAAGAAAATATAGTACAACACTTTATAAACGTAATCCTATGCTACCTGCGTTAAGAAAATATAGTACAACACTTTATAAACGTAATTCTATACTACCTGTGTTTTAAAAATATAGTACAACACTTTATATACGTAATCCTATACTACCTGTGTTAAGAAAATATAGTACTACACTTTATAAACGTAATCCTATACTACCTGCGTTAAGAAAATATAATATAAATGTAATCCTATACTAACTGCGTTAAGAAAATATAGTACAACACTTTATAAACGTAATTCTATACAACCTGAGTTTTAAAAATATTTAACAGTTTATAAAGTAACCGTAATAACGCTGAGTGCACGTAGTTGCATATGTCATATGACAAATTGCCATCGCGTGATTGTGTCTACTTCACGCGAAAGTATTTCCTTGCCTCGTTTGGTTAGGTACAATAAACATTTTATCACTCTTGTTTGTCACGCAGATTATCACCTGTGATAAGCCATATTAAACGAAGGCGAAACCAATTTTCACATCTCCCCTTACAAAGGGCAATAACTCTTTCACATTCTCTTTTACTTCTTGGTCTTCATGTATATTTCTAGCTGTAGCACACATGTAAGGGCGATGTCCTTAACTGGTAAACAAATCAATGGGTATAATTTGTGGAAATATTTCATCCTGATGCCACTCTCAACTGAGACATTTTAGTAGGATTCAGGCTGATGTCACTCCCAACTGAGACTTTTCAGTAGGATTCATGCTGATGCCATTCCCAACTGAGACATTTTAGTAGGATTTCTACTGATGCCACTCGCAACTGAGACATTTTAGTAGGATTCATCCTGATGCCACTCGCAACTGAGACATTTTAGTAGGATTCAGACTGATGCCACCCCCAACTGAGACATTTTAGTAGGATTCATACTGATGCCATTCCCAACTGAGACACTTTAGTAGGATTTCTACTGATGCCACTCGCAACTGAGACATTTTAGTAGGATTCATCCTGATGCCACTCGCAACTGAGACATTTTAGTAGGATTCAGACTGATGCCACCCCCAACTGAGACATTTTAGTAGGATTCATACTGATGCCATTCCCAACTGAGACACTTTAGTAGGATTTCTACTGATGCCACTCGCAACTGAGACATTTTAGTAGGAATCATGTGTGAATATTGAGATAACTACTTTATATAAACGATACACTAAAGACTTTCATGACACTGACAAATCACGCAAGTCAAACGGATTTTTAAAAGCGATCATATTTACTCAGAAAGAAGAAGAAAACACACACACACACACACACACACACACACACACACATCTACCTCTATGTCTATGCCAAAAGTTTATATTTTAATGGGGGAAAAACATGTAACAAAAGTACAAGTATCCTCTTACCGCTCGACCGTTACTTTATCTTTACCACATGCATTTGTAACCGTTTGCTCTCTCTCTCTCTCTCTCTCTCTCTCTCTCTCTCTCTCTCTCTCTCTCTCTCTCTCTCTCTCTCTCTCTCTCTCTCTCTCTCATCGTTCTTCAAGACCTAAATATGTTCTTCACTGTATGAAATGCACGTGCCTTTACTTGTCCCATATGTACGTGCCTTTACTTGTCCCATATGTACGTGCCTTTACTTGTCCCATATGCACGTACCTTTACTTGTCCCACACGTACGTACCTTTGCTTGTCCCATATGTACGTGCCTTTACTTGTCCTGTATGTACGTGCCTTTACTTGTCCCATATGTACGTGCCTTTACTTGTTCCATATGTACGTGCCTTTACTTGTCCCATATGTACGTGCCTTTACTTGTTCTGTATGTACGTGCCTTTACTTGTCCCATATGTACGTGCCTTTACTTGTTCCATATGTACGTACCTTTACTTGTCCCATATGTACGTACCTTTACTTGTCCCATATGTACGTGCCTTTACTTGCCCCATATGTACGTACCTTTAATTGTCCCACATGTACGTACCTTTACTTGTCCCATATGTACGTACCTTTACTTGTCCCATATGTACGTACCTTTAATTGTCCCAAATGTACGTACCTTTACTTGTCCCATATGTACGTACCTTTACTTGTCCCATATGTACGTGCCTTTACTTGCCCCATATGTACGTACCTTTAATTGTCCCACATGTACGTACCTTTACTTGTCCCATAAGTACGTGCCTTTACTTGTCCCATATGTACGTGCCTTTACTTGTTTCATATTTTATTAACGACAGGGTTAATTTGGTTTGGTTTGCTTTGGTGTGGGTTAATGTCATTATTTTAGCACTAGCTTGATCTCGACTTTACTATATTCATTTGTAATACCATCGGATTTATCATCTTTACTACATTTATATGCAATACCATCTGATTTATAATCATTACTACATTTATATGTAATATCATCTGATGTATAATCTTTACTATATATATATTAATACCATCTGATTTATAATCAATACTACATTTATATGTAATGCCATCCGATTTATTATCATTACTACATTTATGTAATACCATGCGATTTATAATTATTACTACATTTATATGTAATATCATCCGATTTATAATCTTTATTACATTTATATGTAATACCATCTGATTTATTATAAAGACTTTCGGCGACCTAACTATTATATACAACTGTAGAAATGTCAATGTACACCACACATACTACAGCATTGTGTCAATTTACACCACACATACTACAGGATTGTGTAAATGTACACCACACATACTACAGCATTGTGTCACAAGGACTATGTGCCGCAACATCCTTATAATATATGCATTGCATCTTCTGTTTTAGACTTCAAAACCTTGGGCATCCCTAACACACCAAATTTGCTAATAACAACACAATCACATAATCAACAGGTGGGTCATTAATATAATGTCCTATTGCTAAAAACAACACAATAACACGATCAACAGGTGGGTCATTAATATAATGTCCTATTGCTAAAAACAACACAATAACACGATGAACAGGTGGGTCATTAATATAATGTCATATTGCTAAAAACAACACAATAACACGATCAACAGGTGGGTCATTAATATAATGTCCTATTGCTAAAAAACATACAATAACACGATCAACAGGTGGGTCATTAATATAATGTCATATTGCTAAAAACAACACAATAACACGATCAACAGGTGGGTCATTAATATAATGTCGTATTGCTAAAAACAACACAATAACACGATCAACAGGTGGGTCATTAATATAATGTCCTATTGCTAAAAACAACACAATAACACGATCAACAGGTGGGTTATTAATATAATGTCCTATTGCTAAAAACAACACATTAACACAATTAACTGGTGAGTCAATGACAAGAAGTGATATAATGTCCTAATCACGTGACATAAGCCTTGACATTACTAAATCAAATATCTAAGGTCTCGACGAAGGAAACTAAAATAATTATACTTCATAGCCAGTCTATGAGGTTTAGACCGAAGAATGTGAAACAGATGACTGTCATAGCAAAGATAAAGATTTTAAGTGTATCCTGGGGGAACATGCCATGCTTGGCTAACTCTGTATTTATTATAAATGGAAATGAAGGTCTCACGAAAACATTGGGTATCAATATATAGAATATTTTATTTCTGGTTCGTTGTTGTCACTACCTTGGTTTTAACGCCATTCATCAGATTTTATTTCTGGTTCTTGTTGTCACTACCTTGGTTTTAACGCCATTCATCATATATTTTTTTCTGTTCGTTGTTGTCACTACCTTGGTTTTAACGCCATTCATCAGATTTATTTCTGTTCGTTGTTGTCACTACCTTGGTTTTAACGCCATTTATCAGCACAAGATAAGCTATAAATGACGGATTTCATTACATACATCTTACATACTCACACCCGGGGCCAGATTAGAGGTTGGGCAGGGTTTCCAGGCCCCTCCCCGCTCAAAAACCCGCTCACGCACAAATAAATATATAGCCATTGTAAATTGAAGTTTAACCATCGTTGTATTTTTGCGCCATTTTATTACATATTATGAGTAATACTTTGAGTAAATATACTTTTGCTGTAGTGCCCTTTCAAGGCGGTCATGGTCTTTTTGAAATTTTAGACGCCCCTACCCGTTGCCGTGTTTGACTTGCTCTGGCCTGCACACTGGCCCTGGCAGAGGTGAGATGGCAATGATCGGTGAATGTGAGCGCTTTGGACCACTCGGTAACCTGGGGACCCGTATTTGTGGTTTGTTGATGGAGAAAGAAATATAAACTTGGTAACCTGGGGACACGGATTTGTGGTTTGTTGATGGAGAAAGAAATATAAACTTGGTAACATATTTGAACGAGTCTTCAGATTTAACATCAGTTTGGAAATAAAATCCTCTGATAGCTGAAGAGTTGGGGGAAATATTGATGAATATTTTTATCCTATTTTTCAGTTGTTATTATTTCCAGCTTTATCCGATACATGGACCATAAACGTAACAATTGAAGGATTTCGAAATGTTATATATTTTGATTATGAAATTATCTCTGCATTATCCGTCCTCATATCACAAACTCTGAAGAAAAATCCGGATTATACGGATAAATCGTACATGTGGTCAGTTGAAGTTGTGAGCTTATTATGGTGTGTGTGTGTGTGTGTGTGTGTGTGTGTGCATATGGGACAAGTAAAGGTAATACAGTTCATACAGTAAAGAACATATTTAGGTCTTGAAGAACGATGAGAGAGAGAGAGAGAGAGAGAGAGAGAGAGAGAGAGAGAGAGAGAGAGTTATGAAAATTCCACCGATAATTCTTATATTTTTAAATATTTTCGGCGGAAAAGGTCGTTTATCTAGATAATCAATGATAATAAAATATTGCATAATAAAATTATCATGATTTGAACCAAAAATCACGCAATCTTCCTGGACACGATACGTTTGAACACTGAAACCGATAGTTACAAATCTACCGCAATTTATGTTAAGAAATACTTCTGTACATTTTCCCAAATTTCTGTAAATGAAAACATTTCCCTACTCCTGTAATTCCCCATTCTATTCACTTTCTGCACTCCTGTAATTCCCCATTCTATACACATTCTATACTCATGTAATTCCCCATTATATACACATTCTACACTCATGTAATTCCCCATTCTATACACTTTCTACACTCCTGTAATTCCCCATTCTATACACTTTCTGCACTCCTGTAATTCCCCATTCTATACACATTCTATACTCATGTAATTCCCCATTATATACACATTCTACACTCATGTAATTCCCCATTCTATACATTTTCTACACTCCTGTAATTCCCCATTATATACACATTCTACACTCAGGTAATTTCCCATTCTATACACTTTCTACACTCCTGTAATTCCCCATTATATACACATTCTACACTCATGTAATTTCCCATTGTATAAACTTTATACACTCGTTTAATTCCCATTATATACACATTCTACACTCATGTAATTTCCCATTGTATACACTTTCTACACTCGTTTAATTCCCATTATATACACATTCTACACTCATGTAATTTCCCATTCTATACACTTTCTACACTCGTTTAATTCCCATTCTATACACTTTCTACACTCATGTAATTCCCATTCTATACGCTTTCTACACTCATGTAATTCACATTCTATACACTTTCTACACTGATATAATTCCTCATTCAATACACATTCTACACTCAGGTAATTTCCCATTCTATACACTTTTTACACTCATGTACTTCCCCATTCAATTCACTTTCTACACTGATATGATTCCCATTCTATACACTTTCTACACTGATATAATTCCCATTCTATACACTTTCTACACTGATATACCTACCATTTGTAACACTTTCCTCACCCATACAGTTCACCATTCAATACACGATCTCTGATCCTGTTATTTATCATTCAATTCACAATGAAGTTTGACTTTCTTACGAAAATTGACTTTTATGTCTAATATCTGGCATTTATTTGTAACTTTTTACTTCCTATTTTGTACGCATGCCCAATGTTCCAAATGTTTGCTTTCAATAAAAGTATTGGACTCCATATAAGTCTAGTTTTTATAAGCCTTATCACTTATTCTAGTTTTATATAAGTCTAGTTTTTATAAGCCTTATCACTTATTCTAGTTTTATTTAAGTATAGTTTTTATAAGCCTTATCACTTATTCTAGTTGTATTTAAGTATAGTTTTTATAAGCCTCATCACTTATTCTAGTTTTATTTATGTGAAGCCATGAAAATGTCAGACAGCAAATATCCTAGATAAACACGTGTTGTGTAAGGTCAAGAAGTTACTGTGCCCTCGAGGGCAGACTCTTCGGGTCGAGTAACCACTTCATTTAACAAAACGCGATGTTTATCTGAGGTAATCGACCTAGGACCAGCATTTCGACCTACATCAATACAAATGACGTACTTAATGACCTCTGGTTTCAATTCGAAATAATTACTGTTGATCATCTTTGCAAAGTGCTCGGTTAATAATAATAATAATAATAATAATAATAATAATAATAATAATAATAATAATAATAATAATAACTTTGTATAGTGCCTAATCTTTAGAATTTCTAAGCGCTTTACAACATATATAATGATATGACTACAAAAAACAAAACAAACAACACAACAAGAAACACCATAAAATTGGAAAACAGAACAAATGCCGAAAATATTTAAGGTAGGAAACATTATTAGGTCTTTAAGTTCTTTTACTTTTTAGTAAATCCAACTCGTCATGTGCTGGCATCTGCAGTATCAACTGTTTCATTATGGCCACGTTTACCGTTATGCCGTTTTTAATTTGAATTGATTCGCAGAATGCAGTACTTAGTCAAAATAGAAACTAAATGAAATTAGTGTTATTACAAACGCAATTTTATTTCGGCATATAACACGGATGTCATCCAATATGATGGTGATACAGTTGTGTATAGGAAAATAACAAAAAACACATCCACAAACCTCGACAACAGTTTCCGCTCAGCCAGACACTATGTTAAGCCGTTTCCGCTCTGCCGGACACTATGTTAAGCTGATTCTGCTTAGCCGGACACTATGCTAAGCCTATGGCGATTTTGCCCAATGAGACCAATCACGTACTAACGGGCAATGAACATGGTCACCAAGTGGGTTAGTTGTTGTAGGGTTTAACGCCATTTTTAAGCACATAATAGGCTATACTTGGCGGCCAGTATTATTGGTGGAGGAAGAACCCGGGAAAAAAAACAGGAAACAACCACCGACCCACGAGAAGCTGCTGGCAAGCTTTCTCACATAACTACATTGGCCGAATCTTAGACTCGAACCCACGCAGACAGAGGTGAGATGGCAGTGATCCGTAACGGAGAGAGCTTTAGACCACTCTGCCACTCGGGGTCCCCCAATACGAGTTGGCAGAAAACCTCAAACTAAAGTGTTATGTTAACATACTATGTGTCTGCTTCTTTCCTGACAGTTTTCTCTGTCTCACTCTTCTCTGTCATTCATTTAGTAGTAGTAGTAGTAGTAGTAGTAGTAGTAGTAGTAATAATAGTAGCGGTACTTGTCATAGTAGTAGTAGTGGTAGTAGTAGTACTAGTATTAGTAGTAGTGGTAGTAGTAGTAGCATTAGTAGTAATAGTAGCAATAGTAGTAGTAGCAGTAGTAGCGGTACTTGTCAGTACTAGTAGTAGTAGTAGTAGTAGTAGTAATAGTAGTAGTAACAGTAGCAATAGTAGTAGTAGCAGTAGTAGCGGTACTTGTCAGTACTAGTAGTAGTAGTAGTAGTAGTAGTAGTAGTAATAGTAGTAGTGATAGTATTAGTAATAGTAGTAGTAGTAGTAGTAGTAGTAGTAGTAATAGTAGTAGTAGTAATAGTAGTAGTAATAGTATTAGTAGTAGTAATAGTGGTAGTAATAGTAGTAGTAGTAATAGTAGCAATAGTAGTAGTAGCAGTAGTAGCGGTACTTGTCAGTACTAGTAGTAGTAGTAGTAGTAGTAGTAGTAGTAACAGTAGTAGTAGTAGTAGTAGTAGTAGTAGTAGTAGTTGTAGTTGAAGCATATGTTTTCATATACTTCTATTATGTACATGCTTTTATAGCTTTGCTTCTCCTAGTGACAGTTATTTCCTGGATATAAAGTTAGAAAGTAAAACGAAAGCACCACCAAGTACTTCACCGTACAGAAGACAGCCCTGACGTACTCTAACTGTTGTTTTAAACCAGTCCCCCACAGAAGCTTTAGCAATAACTGCACTGGTAGCCATGGTGAACAGCAGTTCAAAGGTATTGGTCAGCTTTTGACCCATGTTGTACTTCTTCGTTGTGGCCCACAATGCATTATGTCACACTCTGTCAAAGTTTTTTTTTTAAATCTACGAAGACGTGACAGATGTCTTGTTGCGAGTACTTTTCACACAGAACACTGAGATTGAATATTTGTTCAGTTAGGCTTCTTCCACTCATGTAACCTGCCTGTTCTTCAGCGATACTTTCCTATGCTTGTTCGGTGAATGATTACTTTAAAATAAAAGTGAAAGATAAATGGTGTTCACAACTTAATCATGCGTTTGGATAATATAAAACGATATCGTTCTTAAAAGGAATTGCTCGAAGCGATGAATTCCAAAGGACACTTTCAACGTAGGTGAATGAATAATTGCTACTTTGTTTATCAACAGAAATGATCAGCGTATGGAAGTATAATCCAATATTACTAACATATGCAGTTATAAAGAGGTATAGTTAGCATGTGGATCTATCGACATGATCATTGTATGAAATGTAATAACAATTCAATTTGGTGGTTGGTGCATTAACATGTATTGACATGCTAAGCTGGGTGCGAGGGGTGGGAGCGGTCCGCCCTGGGTGACTGCCAAAATGGGGTATGCAATGGGAGAATTGAAAAAAAAATTCAAACTAAGCGAAACGTTCGCCAAAGTTACTTTCAATTTGACATCACCGTACTGATTAAAAATCTACTTGCGAACATAATATATAATTCCGTGTGTTGACATTTTTAAATTATTTATGGTTTGCCAAATGAAGGATCTGCCCGGGTTCCAATATACTTTAGGTACACCCCTGTCAACAGGTATGATGGCAAAGTGATTGATGTATGACTCATCAACAGGTATGATGGCAAAGTGATTGATGTATGACTCATCAACATGTATGATGGCAAAGTGATTGATGTATGACTCATCAACAGCTATGATGGCAAAGTGATTGATGTATGACTCATCAACAGGCATGATGCCAATGTGATTGATGTATGACTCATCAACAGGTATGATGGCAAAGTGACTGATGTATGACTCATCAACATGTATGATGGCAAAGTGATTGATGTATGACTCATCAACAGGTATGATGCCAAAGTGATTGATGTATTACTCATCGATATGCATGATAAATCTACGATTGATTTTCTACACATATTGTCATATTATAATAAACTTTCACACATATTTTACCACAGTCATATTGAATATGATTTGGACACACAATCACGTTGAAGATGATTCTAAAACATAGTTATAATCAATTCTGTCTTTATGCACAGTTATAATAAATATTAGTTTCAATCAATCACGTTAAATTAGATTTTACGCATATACGCACATAGTGACATAGTTAGATTTTCAGCACATTGTCACACTGAATTGTATTTTGACAATTGTCACACTGAACTGTATTTTGACAATTGTCATACTCACAATGAACTGTATTTGACAATTGTCACACTGAACTGTATTTTGAGAATTGTCACACTGAACTGTACTTTGACAATTGTCATACTCACACTGAACTGTATTTGACAATTGTCACACTGAACTGTATTTTGAGAATTGAATTGTCACACTGAACTGTACTTTGACAATTGTCACACTGAACTGTATTTTGAGAATTGTCACACTGAACTGTACTTTGACAATTGTCATACTGAACTGTATTTTGGCAATTGTCACACTGAACTGTATTTTGACAATTGTCACACTGAACTGTATTTTGACATTTGTCACACTGAACTGTACTTTGACAATTGTCACACTGAACTGTATTTTGACAATTGTCAGACTGAACTGTATTTTCACAATTGTCACACAGAACTATATTTTGACAATTGTCACACTGAAGTGTATTTTGACAGTTTTTATACTGACCTTTATTGTGAGAAAGTCACACTAAACTGTACTTTGACTATTGTCATACTGAACTGTATATTGACAATTGTCATACTGAACTGTATTTTCACAATTGTCACACTGAGCTGTATTTTGACAATTGTCACACTGAACTGTATATTCACAATTGTCACACTGAACTGTATTTTGACAATTGTCACACTGAACTGTATTTTCACAATTGTCACACTGAACTGTATTTTGACAATTGTCACACTGAACAGAGTTTTGACAGTTGTCACTGAACTGTATTTTGACAATTGTCACCCTGAACTGTATTTTACATGCTGTTTTAAACTGTTTCTATGAGTTCCAATCCTGTATGAGTTCATAATTGGTGTATAGTGAGTTCTAACCTTGTCTGATGTTATAATAGTTGAGTTCTGAGTTCTAATCTTGTACGGTGTTAAATAATTTGAGTTCTAGGTTCCAATCTTGCATGGTGTTAGAAAATACTGGTATTGACTCCAATTTTGTACGGTATCAATATATAACCTTGTAAAAGCTGTGACACTAATACATTTGATAACAACATTAAATATATTGCTTCTAACGAGAAAATAGAGTTGAATGACTACTTTTCATGACTTAGTAGCGTCGATTTACTACTATTATTAACACATCCATGTTATTATTAACACATCCATGTTATTATTAACACATCCATGTTATTATTAACACATCCATATTCATGTACTACTGCTGAAAAAGAAGCGTTGATTTACTAATTATAGAAACACACTGGTGTTAATATATTACTTCCAGTAAAACAGTGGCGTCGATTTACTATTACCATTAACACAATGGTTTTGATGTAATACTATTTGGGTAGTTGTGTTGATTTACAACTTCTAGCAACACATTGGTGTTGATGTATTACTTCCAGTAACATCGTGGTGTTACTATATTACATTTAGTAACAGTTGTGGGGGAATATTACTTCTAGTAGCACAGTGGTGTTGATATATTACTTCAAGCAGCACAGTGGTGATGATATATTACTTCTAGCAACACAGTGGTGTTGCTATATTACTTCAAGTAGCACAGTGGTGTTACTATATTACTTTTAGTAGCACAGTGGTGTTGATATATTACTTTTAGTAGCACAGTGGTGTTGATATATTACTTCTAGCAACACAGTGGTGTTGCTATATTACTTCAAATAGCACAGTGGTGTTGCTATATTACTTTTAGTAGCACAGTGGTGTTGATATATTACTTTTAATAGCACAGTGGCCTTGCTATATTACTTTTAGTTGCACAGTGGTGTTGATATATTACTTCAAGTAGCACAGTGGTGTTGGTATATTAGTTCTAGTAGCACAGTGGTGTTGAAAAATTACTTTTAGTAGCACAGTGGTGTTGATATATTACTTTTAGTAGCACAGTGGTTTTGCTATATTACTTTTAGTTGCACAGTGGTGTTGATATATTATTTCAAGTAGCACAGTGGTGTTGGTATATTAGTTCTAGTAGCACAGTGATGTTGAAATATTACTTTTAGTTGCACAGTGGTGTTGATATATTACTTCAAGTAGCACAGTGGTGTTGATATATTAGTCCTAGTAGCACAGTGGTGTTGATATATTAGTTCTAGTAGCACAGTGGTGTTGATATATTACTTCAAGTAGCACAGTACTATTAATATAATGTTAAAGATAGTAGACACAGTGCTGCTGACTTACTACTTCAAGAGAATCATTGATATTGACTACTACCTACAGTGATACATTGGTTTTGACCTACTGCTTAATGTGACACATTGGTGATGACTTACTACTTCAAGTAACATAGTGGTGTTTAATTACTGCTTCAAGTAACACAGTGGTGTGTAATTACTATTTCAAGTAACACAGTGGTGTGTAATTACAACTTCAAGTAACACAGTGGTGTGTAATTACAACTGCAAGTGACACTGTTGTGTGCAATTACACCTTCTAGTAACACAGTGGTGTGTTACATACTGGAGTTCTGATGCGATAGTTGTGTTCATTTATGACGTCATTTGACATACTGAAGTTCTGATGCGATAGTTGTGTTCATTTATTACGTCTAGTGACATACTGGAGTTCTGATGCGATAGTTGTGTTCATTTATTACGTCATTTGACATAATGGAGTTCTGATGCGATAGTTATGTTAATTTATTACGTCTAGTGACATAATGGAGTTCTGATGCGATAGTTATGTTAATTTATTACGTCTAGTGACAATCTGGAGTTCTGATGCGAAAGTTCTGTTAATTTATTACGTCTAGTGACATAATGGAGTTCTTATTCATTACTTTTACTGACACAGTAGTGTTGCTTAACTACTTGTGGTGATACAGTGATAATTACTTTGATACTTCTAGTGACATCGTGGTGTTATCTATTACTTCTAACGACATAATAGTGTTTATGTAATACTTCCAGTGACATAGTTATGTTGAATTCTTACGTCTAGTGACACATTTGTATTAAATGTGTACTTCTAGCAACGTTATACATCTTGTGACATTGTGGTGTTGATTTACTACGCCTAGATGGCATGGTGATGTTGAGTTTCTACGTCTATCGACACAGTGATGTTGATTTACTTCTTCGATGTACGTACTGATGTTGATCACTGATTTTCACAAATCTATATAGGTAATACAAAAATGACATTTCTGATAAGAAATTTAGTGACCTCTATTGATATTATCTGGCAATCGTAAGTATTGACTAAATACATACAAACGGATCATTAGTCAAGCAAATAACATAATTTCATAAAAATATAAGTGACGTGGGCTGAATATGTTCTGAAACACGACCATCCTTTCAATTTTATGTGCAGTGAACTATAACAACAAACGTTGGCTGATTTGTTTTACTGGTTCAGTTTGAATTGAATACCTTTAGTGTACAGATGCATTTAACATTTTTAACACTTTTGTCACCTGATAAACGCATGCGGACCATATTGCTTCATTGAAAGAAAACTTACACCGGTAAGAGATATATATATTTTTAAAGATACTGTCTGCCTGTCTTTCTCTCTGTCTGTCTCATATAAGTCTTTAAGTATTATTTTCATAGCCATACATATTTCATTTTCGTTAAAAATAGCCCTTATTAACGGGAAAACCATTATCTTGTGTGTTCAAGTTATCATCACGTATTTTATCATGAAATCGGATGAGAAGTAAAATGATCGTGAAAAAAAAATAAAGAAATAAAGAAAATTACGCTGTTGTCATGGGTTAACGCCATTCTCAGCTCATGATATACTGTACATTGTGTTTATTATAATTAGTAGAGAAAAAATATATGGAAAAACCACGAACCTACAAGCTTCTGGTAATCTTTCTCGCATACCCAAACTGACCGAGTACGAGACTATAAACTACATGGAACGATGTGATGTCAGTAAAGGCCAACAACTTTTATCACATTCCTGGGGTTTTAGATTTCTCAGCCACCCGAGGCCTTAGACGACTCGGCCACCTGGGGCCTTAGACGACTCGGCCATCCGGGACCTTATACCACTCGGCCATTCTAGGGACTAGACTACTCAGCTACCTGGAGCCCACAAAATAAAATGAGAACGAGATACAGTGGTATGTGTATGTAATAATAATAATAATAATAATAATAATAATAATAATAATAATAATAATAATAATTAATAATAATAATAATAATAATAATAATAATTAATAATAATAATAATAATAATTAATAATAATGATATCAATAATAATTAATAATAATAATTAATAATAATTAATAATAATTATACTAATTAATAATAACAATACTAATGATAATAATAATAATAATAATAATAATAATAATAATAATAATAATAATCTAGGTAGGTACGGATCGGTTGAGTGCGTCCAGAAATTCCTATTGGAAACTGGGTAATCTAAATATTCCGAACCACCGCTGGTTAGAAACAATATTTATAGCAAGACTGCATGCTCAGTTTATACCAACATTGTAGTCTCCCCTTACTCTCTCCCCATAGCCTGATACATGTAGGATTTTTACAACGGAATTAAATTTTTTTCTAAATTCTTTGCTTGAGGCCCTGTCAAATATTAAATGCAAATGAAACAATGTCGAATACATAATATCGGTTTATATATGGAGAAAGGAAGATGGAAAATTGTGTACGCTTTGCATGCCAAACTTTCAGGGTGATGCATTTCATGATCTCGTTGAATGTAACTATATCAAATAACAAAGAAGCCAACAGCAACCCAAACACTTCTATATGGGACAAAATGTAAAAAAAAAGCTAACAACTACCCAAGCACTTCTATATGGGACAAAATGTGAAAGCAGCCAACAACTACCCAAGCACTTCTATATGGGACAAAATGTAAAGAAGACAAAAACAACCCAAGAACTTCTATATGGATAAAATGTATTATATTTTTAAGAATTATTGTGCTCACAAGAAAATGGCGTTTTAAGAAATGTTTAAAATGATTGACATTATCTTATCCGAAATTCAGTAATTTGAAATAATTGTGATATGATGCAGTAATGCTGATAATCTATGCGTAATAAAATGTGTCATTGTCATTGCACAAGACGGACTAATAATTTTGCAGGTTTTCAAATCTGTATTTCGCAATAACTTGTAATTAATCATTAATCTGAAATTGACAAAGTCTGAACGTTATCTAATTTTCTATCTTATCTGAAATGACACCTTTTGGTGCTTTTCATTATGTGCTTACTGATTACTATATATATATATATATATATATATATATATATATATATATATATATATATATATATATATATATATATATATATATATATATATATATATATATATATATAATTCTTGCTTGACACGCTCTAAGGAAAGTGAGTCATGGTAATCCAGTAACAATCCCATTTTTGTGTATATGTGATGTTTACAACGTTTGTCAATAAGAACATTTTCGGTCAAATTTCTGTGCCCCTCATTATAAGTTTTCCAGTCAGTTTTAAACTGCTCCATGAATGATATGTATAAATTTTGACATGTAAACTCGAACATCAGTAAGACACAACGTACATTGCACATAGCAGCAGAGAGGGTGGACAGACCGAAACTGTTTCAAGCAAACCGAAACTATTTCAGACAAACCAAAACTATTTCGCAGACAAAAAGGAGAAATCCTTTAGGATTTTACGCTATAGACGCTTATTGCGTTTTGGAGACGAATTGAAAATACTTGAAATTGCTAGCAATTCACGATGAAATTTCTGTAGGATTTCACAAACAGACTAATTTGTAAAATCTCACATCGTAAATCAATGAGATTATTGGACTGGTCAGTGAGTTTGAAATTAATTCTCGTTAACGAATCATTGTGACATCGCATATAGACTGGATTAGTTGGATCTTCAATAATTAGAAACCCTGGAGGAGCTGTTGGTGCAAATGAATATAAAATATATCCTTGTTGAGCTTGATTTGATCTTTCGAGACTTATTTGATAACTTCCTTCTATAACATCACATACTAAATTCACTGCAATCACCGAGGATATATTGACGTTTTGAGGAGCCATATGTCGCCCACCACCATCTGGGTCATTATCATGTTTGAGGATTGTTGTTTGTGGTTGAGCTATTTTCTTCCATGCGTCGTGAATCCTTTTAAAACCATCATCGATGGTATCATTGAGAGATTTTTTCATCTTTGGAACGTTATATCCTGGTAATTTAAAATTTAATAACTCTTCTTTTTGTTAAATATATGCGGATAGAAATTTTTAGTTTTCTCCTTCTCGCACGTCAATAGAATCATCAAAAGATTTTATAAAAAATTCATTTAATTTTTTCATATCTTTCATGTAAGTGTTCATATCTTTTATTATTTTTATGATTTCATCCCGTGAACCTGTTACATCCAAAAGATATTTTTGAAAACTTTGCCGTAGTCTATCTCTATCATATTCTAAAACTTCATAAATACTTTTAAACATCACATTAATATGTTCATTTAATAAAATCGTGTCTGTACTTTTTTCACCATCGTGTTCAAATTCAAAATGCTACCCAGAGAAACCCTTCGTATCGAATTCAAAATATATTTTGTTTACTTTTGTTATATCTTCTGTTCTTAGTAGAGTTAAAATTATATCACCATGAATATCTTTAAACTCATCTGTGGTAAAATCAGATTTTTTAGGTTCTTGTGGTGGAGTTTTTTCAGGCCATCCTAGCACGGTCCTTATTGAGCATTGATAGATATCTACGACGTCACCCGGGTGAGTTTATTTCAATCGCAGATGATAACGTCGGCTCGTGAAATGTTATACTGATTTTCGATTCTTTTCCAGTAATGGATTTTATTCTGCGCTGTAATTCGTTATTGATTTGTTCAATTAGGTAGGAACGAGATGGTATCGAAACAACGTTCCAGTCTGGAGTACCATTGGGTTTATTCTTACTAGCAAACACCAGGGAATTATTCGGTTATTGACCGCCAAATGATTTTGATCTAATATTAGGCCAACTGTGGTATACTCGTAAGTTTGCTAGTGCTATCTCTTTCACCGGAATCGCAGTGGGGAAATTCACACTGAATTCAGGGTATGTTGAGGTTATTGAGATCATGCTGGTTTTCACTGGGGTGGTATTTTCTGCTATTCGTTGAAGTAGTTCTTGCTATGTTGCCATTGTTATTATGTTCGTGTTGTTTTTCTAATTTTGACATCGCGGAATCATAAACACGTACCATCGCTGAAAACTCACTATCGGATATTAATGTGTCATCGAGTGACGGCGATATCATCGAGGATAATTGTGAATACGCGGTTGACACAACATGGAACTTAACTATGTAGTCTTGAAGTTTGCGCTGGCTACATGATGATATTTTTTTTTGTTATTATTGATATACAAATTGGAAAAGCTATCGGGGCAATCATTGTCACCGAGGAGAGTATAATAACAGCTCCGGTGATTACACCTGATACCGAGTACACGGTAACGTCAACTGCGGTGATTCTTCGTCGGTATTTTTTAAAAACTTTTTGGTACTTCTCAGTGAGTGTTTTGAGTTTAGTTTGAAATTCTCTGACCTGATCATAGCGATACTGTTGTGACGTTGCCAATGATGACATTTTATTTATTATAATAGATTTCAAATTGCTAGCAATAAAACTGCCAGCGAATTCAATTAAGTTGTTTACTTAAATGCACATACCATGTTATTGAAACCCTAGCCAAATTATTATCGGTGGATATTATTGTGAATCGTTCAGTTGTTCCTTTGTCGATGATCGTTGATATCATATTATTGACCTCAGATGACTTCGTTGTTGAAATATTAAATTGAGTCGGCGACATTAGTGTTAATCGATAAATACCTTTGACGATCGCAGTGATATTTAATATGTTAGTGGATGGTGTCCACGTAAATGATCCGTGTTGGATCGCGTACACATGATTTACGATATGTTTTTGTTCGTGAGGGATTTTTATTTTTTCAAGTTTTTCTATCATCCTCTGTAGATCATCCCTGATGACATCGTTGGTCATTTTAATATCCTCGCTAACAACTTCTATTCGCCGATTAATCGTGGTTATTTCATCGAGTTTCGTGATACTACCAGCGAGATCTGCTTTAATTTATTCGGGTTTAGCATATTTACCAAATAATTTATCGACGGCATCTTCGTTTTTTTTTAAAAAACAAATTTGCGTAACATAGTAAATTGTTCGATATGAACGTCATAATCGGATCGTAGTTTTGTCAAAACATCGAGATTGGTTTTTATCTACGTGAGTTTCGGTGTGGTCAGCGGTGGATTTCCAAAGAAATCTAATAGAGGTTTGTCAATATTGTCAATTATACTTCTTTGTAATTTAGAAAACTGATCGAATTTAGTTATAAGGTCGTCGTATTCATCGCGCAAATTTTTAATGATTCTAAATTGTTAATTCTATACACAATAGTTGAAATGAGAACATCTGGTTTGAGTTTACCCTGTTCGGAAAAAACCGCGATAGCATTTTCCGTTACACCGCGTTGTTTAACTAAAATACCATCAAGGGAAACATTATTAGTTTTCAATTTACCCTGACGATCTTGAAATGCAACTATTTCATTGGGATCAATGCTAGCGAGATTTAACATTTCAGATATTTCATCTTCGATTATTCTTTTTCACATCACCGCGTGCAGATATTTCCGTGGTGAGTGTTTTCAGACTTGATAGAGATCTCTTCCAAATATCAATCATGTTATTTTATATAACGTTTCTCCAAAAAGCGATTACTCGTATATTCGTGTATGGTTTTATGTGGTGGTTTTCGCGATGATGAAATAGCGTTGAGTACATTTAATATTTCTATGCTGCATATTGTTGGGTCATACATTTTTTGTGTTGGAAGCGTAGAATACCAGATAGGAGTTTTTAAGCGGTTTATATAACGCATAAATTCTATGAATCGAAATAAACAATTGCTCGCGGATCAATCGCGTATGCAACCCAGTGAGTTCCAGGCCAGGTTTTGTTATCGAGATTAATGATACCGGTATCAGTGTTGTTTGGTTGTTGTGGTAATTGATCTCTCATAAAGATACCTCAAAAGTTTTTTTATCGCAGCATCGAGTAAATCAAAATTTGACATGGGAACTATTGTTAGTAAACTGTTCCTAGTCCCAGACCATTTCCACTGTACCATGAATACGGAGTTCCTGGTATTCTTAGACCCTTTCCTGATCGTTTCTTTCATTTTATTTTTTTGTATCCTTGTCCGGTAGCTTTCTTTAGTGCCAAGCCTTCCGCTGTAGCAACGGCTCCTAACGCAGCGGCTTTGGTACCGCTGGGGCGGCGGCCGCAATCAACGCTGTTAACGCAGCGAAAAGTGGAAATATACCACCTTATTTTATCATATTTGTGGTCTCAGCTGCAGAGAGAGTGATCTTAACACCTTTTTTATGTTTGATGGCATCATTGAAGTGTTTTATCTGACGATTTGTCAAATACAATTTATTCTGACCACCGGGCATCTGATTGTGCTTCAGCGATATTGTGGTTCCACATTTTTTAGCTGATTCCGATTGCAGTTTTTTAATTTGAACAGGAGTTAAAGCAACACCAACATGACTATATGACATTTTATTTAATACGAGATTGATCTAATTGTCTACAATTATATGTTTTGTACTGGTGCATCAACTACCCTCATTCGTCCACCAACAACTTCGAGTAGCATTGATTTGTCACTGAGAATGACAGCAACTGCTCTGTAATTAGTAGCACCAGGAGGATTTACACGAGTTTGGAAGTATATGTCAACGACGGACTGTCTTGTTAAATCAAGATGTTCCATTGAAAAGTAGTAGATGGGATATAATTTTCTAAAATTCAACTGTGATATTTGCAGATCCGTATCTACATTATTATCACGTCCCATAAATGTCAACAAACGATGATACGCGCATGCTATTTGGTTTTGATCGTAATGAAGTAAAATATCATCAGATGGTTCCTGTTGGCCGTTTATCCTCAAAGAGTCTTCATTAATACCCAATTAATCAAATACCATATGGCTGAGTGTTTGGTTACTTAATCGCGCCCTATCCTGAATGCAACAAATATTTGACGTGGCACAGCAACACCTTGTTTTAATGCCATGTGCCAAGTAAATACACCATTAACATCATCCTCCTTAATATCCATTGTTGTTGTTAGCTATGATAGCAATGATTTTCCTCCATGATCCATAAATGATAGTAATTTATACTCTGCGGTGATTGATGGGGTTATTACTGGCATCCACAGTGATAACTTTGATATATTTACTTTACCAGAAGCGACTGGACCTACAGCACCGGAAGCAGCAGCATCGTGCCAGATTGCATCATTATCACTACCCTTTCGCACGAGTACTACTGTATGCTTCGCTCCATATATAACTTTTCTAACATTTCTGCAAAATTCAAATATATGATGCAGTGGAATCGCGCATGAAAATCGTCGACGCTGTCTTTGCAACATTAATGCGCGTAATGCAAATCCTAGGTTGTAATCATTATTAATACCCCTTATAACATCAAAGGCAGCAGTTGGTCTAACTTGGTGTTCAATTTCAACTGGTTGTGGATCAACTGCGGTATATTGTGGCGTCCGTAATTTAATATATTGAATGAGATCAGCATGATCAGTAATATCCTTGGTGAACATCATAGATGGACCTGCCGATCTTGAATAATCATCAGGGTTGGTTTATTGTGGTTGTAGTGTATGATCATCTTATTTAAATGATATTTATCTAATCAGTGATTCATCACCAATGCAAAGTCATCAGACAAAGTCATCAATGACAAAATGTCACAAAGTCATCAAAATAATCACTGTGGTAAACGTCCGCTAGCTCATCAATAAACTCTCGATATACACCAATATTCATTACACCACCTTTAAATAGTCGTCTGCAGATATCAGCGGCCTCATTAATTATTTCTGGTGAGTTATTTCCAGCTCGTTTCCCTCCTACGAGAATTTCTAATCGTGATATATCCCCGAGAATAATATTATGACAACGAACTAGACCACTACCTGAAACCCCTCTTGGATATCCACTAAAGAATTTTTCAGTTCTACCAGTTGCACCTTATGCATCATCATCATCTTCTTTTCGATCAGATGGTGGTTGACCACTCTTTTATTCTTTTATCATTTGTTTATACGATTTTAAAATTATTATCATCATTTGAGATTTTAATTATTCCACCGTATTCTGCCAAATATATTTTTTATACCAGGTGTCAATTTTTTATGAGTCTTCATACCCATCATTTATATATTTTTTCCTTGTTCCCTTTTTAAAATTTTTAACAGTAAAATCAACTAATTCATCATCCATGGAATTTTTCAATTTTTTCATCGCGTTTTCCGTAAATATATTTTCAGGTGGATATATTCTCTCTCTCTCCCACTATCTCTCTCTCTCTCTCTCTCTCTCTCTCTCTCTCTCTCTCTCTCTCTCTCTCTCTCTCTCTCTCTCTCTCTCTCTCTAGAAATTTCTTCATCTTCATCAATAATATCACCCTGTTCTTGTTCTTGTTCATCATCTTCTTCAATAATATCACCCTGTTGTTCTTGTTCTTCTTGTTCCTGAAGGTGTTTTTAAAGATTTAATTGTTTGCTTGGATCTCTTTGCCATTTTTTCAAGTACGGGAAGAAGGGCTGGTTTTTTCCCTTGTTGTTCCTCAGGAATATCTCCCCATATAGCTTTTTCAGTGGTTGATACGACTTTCCCCGTTGCAGTTGTTATTGGTTGGAATAATTGTTAAGTACCCATTGTGAAAGCAGTTTGAAATTCTTGTCTCATTTGGAGCTTAATTCAAACAGAATCACGATTTGGAATAAATCTCTTAATCGCAGGCAATCTCTCGCGTGCTGATTTAGTTGTTATTGCTTCACCTACCATTATAAATATACTATACAATCTAAATTGTAAGAGAAAACTCACCCACCCCCGTCAGTGTGTTCATTACTTCCGCTTTGGTGATAAATCACCGAACACTATCATACCCGTCTATACAAATTCGTTCTATGCGAGTAAGCGCATACCTGTCCATATAATTATTTGTCAATGGGGCTTTATTGTATGCAGATTACTCACCTGCAACGGATTGGGCATTGTTTAGAGTGTCAGAGATTTTTCACTGTGTAAAGGTAACCAAAGGGGGACTTTCATTTTGTCTGTTGATTTCTTCTCTTATTGTTTTGATTTTCGAGTTTATTATGCGTTTGATTTCGTATTCTTTGCCCAATTCACTTCTGACAATGAACAGCGGGATAAATTTGCTGATGTCGTTATAGAATACGAGTCATCTACCTTGTGCTGTATTCGTTTGATCAACCCATACTGTTTGGAAAGGACATATCTATTATTCTGGGCTCTATCATCAAGATCATGAAATTCAGAGAGAATCTAATTACAATATAATTTATTTGATAATTGTATTCCTTGATTTTTCAAATTTGAAATCTTAATTAATAATGACATTCATATTTTCGAAATTCATATATGAAATATTACATATCTAATAAAAAAAAATTAGGGGTCATTTTTGACCCGTTTTTGTATGATATGATTATATATGATATGATTATATATGATTATATATGAACTCCATTCGCTATAAGGTGTTATTCACATCTTATTGCGCCTAGAGATATTATGCAAGTTATGATATGATGAACCCCATTTGGAACCTCTCAGGTGTTATTCACATCTAAGAGGCCCAGAGGTACCATGAAACATAGTCTCCGAGAGGGAATCTTACTCGTTAAATAACGGGTTAGAACCCCAATAAGGTATGCTTGGTGAATGACGTCACATTTACATATAGATATATAGATATATACATATTTACATATTTACATATTTACAAGTACTTACATATTTACATATTTACATATTTACAAGTATTTACAAGTATTTACAATGAAATGATATGGTATTTACAATGATATATACATAATGGCATTTACAATGAAATGATATGGTATTTACAATGATATATACAAATAGGACAGCACAAGACAATACAACATATAACAATGGATTATAGGTGGACACACAGCACATACACACACGGGGCTGTTCTACATTCAAACTGAAACCACCATACCCCCAACAAAATCACACAGGTTGAATGCAAAAACACATACACCGTGTGACGGTGTTTGATATATGGTGATTTCACGGCTTGAATTTCGAATGGCTTAAAGCCCCAATACTATAGGAGACAGCATGGTATATAAGCTAACTAATACATGAAAACCAATTATTTGGTGTGCGATTTTTATTCTTTCGTGTACATAATTATGATTATTGAAAATATCTAAATGAAACCAAATAGTTGAAAAAAACATTTTTTAAAACAAAAGAGAATACCACCTATTTGATTCATTTTCGCACAAAACAAACACTTGATTTCCATTGAGATCCGGTGACAGTGTTTCAAAAACAAACACAAAAACAAGCCATTCAGTAATCGAAAAATCCCATTGAGATCCGGTGACAGTTGTTTCAAAAATCGTATACAAACCCACACGAGTTATCCTTAACTCTGTTTCATAAACCATACACAAACCCACGCGAGTTGGTATATACGAATTGAATTCTATTTTTAATTTTTAGAAAAAGCCGATCTAGTGATATTCTCTGCAACATATCGTACTCAGGGTATACAAATATCGAAATACTTTCCAGCTTCATTCATTGAAATACTTTTTCTTCGTTATTTTCTGTATTAAATGATTGTATAGGTTTCGCTTTATTCGAATTTTTTCCAGTCCTTCATTTTTTGGTGTTTTCACTTTGTGTTATAGCCCGTAGATTCGATAAAGAATTGTTCTTAGGATTATAATCAATATGATCAACTACAAAACCATCTTTGATCAATCCATTCTAACATTCATATATTATCCGGTGGTTGAGATATCTTTTCTGTCCAGCACCAAATATAAGAAATCCCATACCATTGTGAAAACCAACTGGTTTCTTCAGCCTGCGGTGTCTGACAATACCTTCACGAGATGCTTCATAATTGGTAATCACGGGATGTGGATGAAATTCTTAGTTCATTTATATACTATAATATTATTTGTCTAATTAATTATTTGTTTAAATTATAACTTGAGAATCTATCAATGTAGTTTTGCGGTGTCCTTATGATTTTGTCTTTGACAGAGTCTTTGACGCAATCTTTGATGGAATCTTTAATGGAGTTTATAACTCTATTATCATAATAGCGCTTTAGCTCTCTGTATCGCTTACCACCGCAAATGAGACATAGCTGCGACTTATCCCGCACACCTATCCCACATCGTATGCAAGGTCAGGGCCCTAAGCTTCCACAACGTACACTTTGTGAATGATATCCACGTAATTCCTTTCTGCATGATTTGTTACATGCGGTTACTGATAATATCATAAGCCATTTGCAATGATTCATTATATAATAAATTCCTTATTTAAATGCTAGTTTTAATTATAATATGGAGGTGTTCGAGAGATTATCGAAAATTACGCCTTGGAAAAATGTTGAATTCAATCTCGATAGAGTCTCCACTGATGTAATAAAGGGTCTAATAAGAGATAGAAGCATGATAGGTAGAATCCGTGATGGTTTTAATGAATTCAAGCGCGATGGAGCATCTCACTGTTGGTCAACATTTCGAATTGATGCTACCATGAACGACGAAAGGGCAGCAGTAATAATCTCACATATTGAAAGAAAAAGTATTCTTTTAGAGTGAAATTCATTATCCGCTCACAAACGGGGATTTGGATTATACGCGACAAATTTGAACCCATTCTGAAAAATAAGAGAACTGTCACTGTGAGTCAGGATTCCAAACCAGGGATTCTGACCGGGAATAACAAACCGTATTACGAGAAATCCTATCATATAACCAAGGTTGTTTATGGGATCTATCCAATAAATTATAAACCGAGTATTAAAAAGTAAAACCCATGAAATATTCATCGTTGAATTGTGTAGCAGAACGAATAATAGAGCATTTTACAAATGCGTTGCGTGGAAATAAATTCACGGATCAAAGACGCAAAAAATAAATGAATGGGGATTAACAGTGAAGGAGAGCAGAGCAACAATAAAATTTGGCCGAGTTAGAACGGATACTAAAATTCCCAATATCCGTAGAGACAGTAACAGGCGAGATATTAAACGACTTGAAATATAAATCGAGAGGATCTCAAATCAAAATAATTGACCATAAGGCACATGCTTGGACATCCGCCGTAACAATATTTCCGCGATATAGAACCATAAACCACTGGAAATTGATTTTATTTTATTTAAGAGTTAAATAAAAACGATCATGTGTGAGTGTGTTTACTTCACAGTTTTGAAAACCAAGAGGATAAATTCGATCAATTTGTAAAACCCAATGACGAAATATATCGTACTGAAACCCTCCACAATGAGATGAAAAAAACTAGCTAGTGTTTCTTCAACGGATTACGACAAGTAATTATTACCAAACCGTTTTATAATACCGTCAGTTGCAGCTCATTTCACGACAAAGAAAAATGTACAAACACGCGCAGAATTTCTCTCAGATATCGAACAAAGCTGCGTGAAATATGGCCATAGTGGATTATGGAATACAAAATACGAAAATACGGTTGATATGATTGCGTGCTATCCGGGGAGTTGCCTTGGGTATGGAGAGTGTTCTGAGTATTTTAAACGATTTGGGCATCCCACATATGAGATGACCCGTGTTGCAATTAATGGACCACTGTCCGATTTTGATTTAACCGGATTCACTCGTGTGGTATCATTTGAATTGTCTAAAGGACTTCATCCGTGTTGTTATGTTTGGTTTGGTAGACACATCTCTGAAAATCACTAGATGTCAATAGTGTTATTACGGTATATGATTGATTCTAAAATGCTGATATCGCTGATTGTCAGTGAAGCAATTATATCATATCGAAAACAAACTGAAGTCTGGTTAACACAACCCGATAGTCTACATAGTATAATCACCGGAAAAAAATAACTTCCAAATCTAGACAAAGAATATATCGTGAAATGGTCCAAACAAATCTTTGAAGTTAGAAATAAACACGCAAAAGATATCGGTAGAAGAATAATTGGTAAGTTCACACAGGGTGGAAAATACGACCACAAACGATATTCTTCGCGATCGAT
The DNA here is from genome assembly GCA_029339505.1 of Unio delphinus. Classification (NCBI taxonomy): domain Eukaryota; kingdom Metazoa; phylum Mollusca; class Bivalvia; order Unionida; family Unionidae; genus Unio; species Unio delphinus. Next base: position 2,974,009 of record JAQISU010000103.1, read on the forward strand.
TATAGATGATGCTGAATACGATTTTATAATCGCAGATGCAACATCTATGGGTATATATGTCGATCGTAAAGATGCTTTCTTGTCCGATGGAACCCAATTAGATACAATTGTTACTTACACAGATGGAGAAAATCCTCAGTATCCGCAATTAGATTCGCCACTGATTAATTTTATATAGACGTAAAACATAAAGAAGCAGTGGCTGAATTCACTAATTCAGACGAGAGTTGGGGATCATGGAGAATTAGAAAGGAAATACTGCGTGATTACTCCAAATCAGCAGATGTTACAATTGAAAACAATTACTTGAAAAATAATCAGATATCACAACTATCTAATGCACCGTCGTGTTCCGGTCCAATATGCAGATATAAAACCAGTTACTTAAACTGCTGTGGTGGGTCAGGGAAGACGACTCGTGCGATTGAATTATTTCTAGGGAAATCAAACATGACTGTGCTAACACCAACACACAGACTTGCAAGAGAGATGAAACAGCGAGGAATTATGCTTGCATTAATCACAGTTTTCTTCGATGCAAACGTGACGAATGGACTCCTGATCGAATGGGCGAGAAATATATTCCTGAAATCATCATTTGGGATGAGATATGCACAGTGTCGTTAGATGTATTACAAAGGTTTCTCGAGTGGTTATTGCTATCGAATACAAAAGTGATAATGTGTGGCGATCATGGTCAACCATCACCATTTATCGGTTTATCCCGGCATAATCGGCTATAGAATTTTGTAGACTATTATGAAGAAATTAGTACTGATCATAGATCCCTTGATAAACAATTACGCGAGTTCAAGTAACTAATCAGATTAAAACCGGATAGAATCCAATGTGAAATAGCGCGTGAAATAATTTCAGAAACCCCATTAAACGATTTTTGGGAGAGTGGAGACCAAACGATTTGATAGTGGCAAGTAGAAAGAAAGTCAAAAATACATTTCAGATGAAGTTATGTAACACACACAAACAAAAATTTGCAACACTTCCAGTGCCATTGTGTTATAAACCCAAGGATACACGAAGACAAAATATCGAAGTTGATATTCCAGGTCTGACAGAGAAGCAGATTTTATTGTTAAAAGATATTGTTTCGGTTGATATCAGTGTTGTCGAAGATGGATTGCGTGCTGATAAATTCCCGTGGAAGCTAGTATACGCAGCGACGATACATTCATTGCAGGGATTGACTATATCAAATACAATTGTTTGGATCATAGATAATCGCATCGAGTGGTCAAATTTAGTTTATCTCGTCCAGAGAACGAATAATAAATCAACTTCGAATAGTTGTTTTAGATTATAATGACACTACAATAAGTGATATTGTCAGCGATGATATGATCAGGAAAAACTCTCTGGCTATAAACAAAAAGACAAAAAAAAATAACAGAAAATTTGACATTGATGCCGAATTTATAATCACACTGGAACAACAACAGAATAATCACTGCGCGAGTTATAATTGTATCATGCGTTGGTGTTGGTCGGATAAAGACCACCGCAAATTTACCGTAGACAGAAAAAATAGCAGCGTAGGTCATACCAGAGATAATGTGATGCTGGCTTATCTTGAGTGCAACAGACGCAGAGGTGCTAGTTAAGTCCACGCGGCGGTAATTGAGTATCCTTGGGTATCACTTGTAGTTGTTCAAGAGTAAATCATCGCTGAGGAGCAATTGAATCCATCCTATAGACTGGCGGTCGTGGATCGTGTTATGCTAGATATTTTATGCGTAGTGACACTCCAAATAGCATCAGTAGCTCTAGGTTTACCACCTTCGAGCTCTCCTGGTTCATATAAATATCTAACAGTGACATTGCCGAGTATTGGTTGTTTTGAAAAATCATTTTGTCGTTTTACGGGTTTATACTTTTTAAACGCGTTGTTAGGATTCATGTTGATTGTTCGCGTAATCTCATTATTCAGTGCGTTAATCTCTTGACCAATTCACGAGATCGTTTATCCTGAATAAATTCCTTCACGAATTGATATCCAAATAACCGCTCACCAAGTGTCCGATTAAATCGTTAAACAATTGCCTGATCGCGATGTAATGCAGTATGTCCTCGTCTGATGGTGACATTATGACGCTTCATTGTTGATAACTTTGCCCCCTGAAATTACTTGCCAGGATCAACTTGTAATAGATTTGGCCAATGCAGAGGACCCCGCCGATAAATCCTTTCAAATGCAGCCACTTCAGTTGATGATTTTGTTTCTGGAGGTTCTGCTTTTTTGTATCTACTCGCAACATCAACTACGGTTAGCGCGTATTTGTAAACACTATCATGCGGCAGAAATAATATATCGGCCTGTTGAACCTTATTAACGACGCTGAAAACAAGAGATGGGAAATTAATTTGTTTAGGCGGTAGATAAATTTGCCATATCGCCTGTTTGGATAACCAATCTGCTGCAGTGGTATTTTTTACCTTTGCGGCGCTAGCGAGGTTATTGATTGCTGATTTACCCCTCCAATATCCTCTTGGAAAATAATAAATAGATTCCATGATGTTATTACTTACCAGCACCCAACTTCAATTTACTTTTCATCGCCGATTTTATCAACCATGAAGCCAACTTTTCCTTGAAGGATTTATCAAGATAGAATTCAACGCTTGAATTAATTTTACATCTGCGATATGTCTGTGTTGCAGATTGCTGCTTTTATAAGCAACATCATGAGCATGACATGCCTTATCAATAGCGTTTATTGGATATTCACCGGGTCGGGGTTGGCTTTGATCATCGAGTCTGATATCGAGTCTTGTCCCGGGTCCACAATAACTATACCCTGGAAGATGTTTTTCCCGCGTATATTTTGCCCATGGTGTTCCTGGGAGTTTTACTAACTTGGCTGCAATATCACCTCCTCGTTTTCTTTTAAAAGATCTCCAGATTTCATACAAAAAATCTAAATATTTTGGTACTACATTGTACACACTTACCAGCAAGTGCTGATCTGTTATTTTTAGTTGTAATTGTTGTCAAGTCATTTGTGCTAGTACGCTTCTTGCATTTCATACAATATAGATCCATAATTTATTTATAATAACATGAATGTAATTAATTTTTCGGCGACAAAAACACGAGAACCAGTTAAGCATCATGCAGCGCTACCGAATTCTATTCGCATGATTATAATAGGACCATCTGGTAGTGGCAAAACACGATTGCTACTTAATTTAATAACGAGATAGATGAAATGGTATAAGTTTTATTTAGTAGCCCCTAGTGTAGATTATCAGCGATGTTACGATTTGTTAAAGGATTTTAACGAGAAAGCAAAATCGGAAATCGATGAAGATATTATTGAGTTTATAACCGATATCGATGAAGCACCAAGCATTGATGATATTGATGGAAATATTAACAATTTAGTCGTATATGATGATGTCATGTTAGACAATCAAAAGAATCCTGCTAGGATATTTTCCAGAGCTAGGCATACAAATGCCGATGTGATATATGTCACTCAACGATACACTCAAATACCAAAAGTGATCAGAGATTACTGCAATACTCTTGGTGATATCGTATCGGACTTGATCAAATATTCGGTTGAAACAATTCATCTCCGCAACGCAATCGGCGGCGAGTCTGTAGCGTAAAATCCTAAAGGATTTCTCTTTTTTTTTGTCTGCTTGAAATAGTTTTGGTCTGTCCACCCTCTCTGCTGCATACATTGTCAACTCAAATATCATAAAGACATCACGTTCATTGTAAATATGATATATATATATATACATTTTGATATGTATAAATTTTGATATGTAAAAGCTTTCATATAATTATCTATCTTATAATTATAAATATATCATAATTATAAATATTACCGAAAACCTCTTATTCACATTGTAATTCAATGTTTATTTATAAATATAATGAAGAGGTTTGGACAATTATCCTTCATAAGATTAGACATGTACTAGTGCTCTTTAGTGTAGTGTAGTGTTTAGTGTAGTATAATGTTTAGTGTAGTGTAGTGTTTAGTGTAGTATAGTGTTTAGTGTAGTATAGTGTTTAGTGTAGTATAGTGTTTGTGCCTAAAATGCAACTTGTTTAGATTATATTCGTAGAAACAAAACTTATTTACTTGTGTAATGTGAACATGATGCATTGGAAATCGAATTTACAGTGAACTTGATTCTAAAGAGATTATCTAGTTTTCAGTGAACTGGATGTTTTAGTCATAGTCAAATTTACAGTGAACTTCAAGACTTAGAGATAATCGAGTTTTGAGTGAACTTGATGTCTTTCTGATATTCGAGTTGACAATGTACAATGTACGTTGTGTCTTATTGGTGTTCGAGTTTACAATGAACTTGATGTCTTTATGAAGTCTGAGTTTACAATGAACCCATTCATGTCTTTATGACGTCTGAGTTTACAGTCAATCATTTATGAATCAAAGTTTCTTCATTTTCTTTTCAACGCACTAACACACGTCTTTATGAGTTAGACGTGCGGCAAATTTAGATACCGAATATCAAACGATTTTATGATTCTCATCTGGCCAGAAAATATTATTAATTGACTCAGATGGGGTTCGGATCTGTAATATAATGGTATGTATTCAGCATCTACTAGGCCCAGTAAACAAGTAAAGTTTAATTCGAAAAAGCCATCCTGACCAGGCCGAGTGAAGCATTCTTCAGAGCTGTGAGAGGAGGATATATATATATATATATATATATATATATATATATATATATATATATATATATATATATATATATATATATATATATATATATATATATATATATATATATACATTTTCATGCTATACTCAAGACATAATACTAAACCTCCATCAACTTAAATAAAAGGAGACAAGATAATATTAATAACACTGGTATCTCATTATATTTATGTCAACATTTACAGCTGTCACAACGTATTATAAACGTAGTTAAATGTCAACATAAATATTCAACATTCTCCTATACATGTGCGATACCAGTCTGACGTGATAAGGGAGATAAATTTTCATGTCTTGTTCATCATCATCAACAGTCTCTTGACCTAGTGTGATCATTTTCTGACCAATTCCCTCCACTTGTCTTGATCATGTGCTAATGACTGTGTATCCGCAAAATGCTTCCTGGACCATTCTGTGATGTTGTCAGTCCACACTGCCCTGCAGTACTGTTGTGGATAAACTGTTCGCTCTAGTGACATGGCCATACTATTTCAGCTTTCTGTTTTTGACAGTGGTAAGGAGGTCTTCATAAAGGCCTAATTTGTACCTGTTGGTGTTACGCACTTATCACCATGTCAAATCTGGAAGATGTTTCATCCAGGTTCTTCACTAAGGTGGCAAGCTCACCATCACTGTTTGCCAGCCCATCAATGTCCTCTGCAAAGCGGAGGTTGGTGATATTACGGCCTCCAATGCTGTCTGTTCCACAGTGGTTTTCCAGGGCTTTGCTCAAGATACGCTCTAAGCAGATGTTGAAAAGAGTGGGTGACACGAGACAGCCTTGCCGTACTTCAACTGTTGTCTTGAACCAGACCCCACAGAACCTTGAGCAATTATTGCCCTGGTAGCCTTGACGTACAACTGCTTGAGGGTAATGGTCAACTTTTGACCCATATTGTACTTCCTCCTTATAGCCCGCAATACCTCATGGCACACTCTGTCAAGCGCTGTTTTGAAATCTATAAAGACATGATAGATATAGTGTTGATGTTGTGAGTACTTTTCTCACAGAACCCTAAGATTGAATACATGTTATGTTGTGTTTATTCCACTCCGGAACCATGCCTGTTCTTCAGCGATTATTCATTCAGCTTGTGGGTTCAGTCTGTTCAAGATACTCTTCATCATCACCTTACTATCATCTCTGATCAAACTGATAGTTCTGTAATTTTGGTACAGCTGGAAATTGCCTTTTGTGGGGAGTGTTATAATCAGTGACTGGGTCCACTGTGTTGGCCATTTGCATGTCGGCCAGATATTCTTGCAGATATTTGTTAGTAGCTCTAACACCGATTCCCTATCATTCTTGATAAGTTAATCTGCGATGCTGTCTTGCTATATTATCTCATATGAGACATCTGATAATATTGTTGTTGTTGTTGGCTTGACTTCGCTTACGAAGATTAAGAAGGAAGATTTCTATGTCTATTGCACGTGAGCTGGTTGCTGACGAGCCCATTACGTGATAGGCACGTCCATCCACAGAGGCTGCAAGGAAAAATCTGGGTTTTGGTGGGTGCTGACAATGGTTCCCGGTTTTTTCTTCGCCATCGTTTTTCCTCCAATATGGTCCGTCTGTTTTGTTCAAAAGTGTTAGCGGCCTGGTGAACTGTACGTCGCTAGCTTGCACGGTCAGCAGCTTGTGGTGCCCATATGCGGTGATCGATGCCACAGGTGGTGAGGGTCTTTTACAAGGAGTCTTTATATCTTCTTCGAGGTGCCCCTATAACACGGTGCCAGTTGATAACTCACCATACAGTGCGATCTTTGGCAGGCAATGATCCTCCATCCTGGACACGTACCCTGTCCAGCGAAGCTGTATCTTCATGAATGTGGCCTCAACACTGGTGATCCTCGCTTGTTTGAGGACTTCAGTGTTGTTAACGAGGTCACTCCAGTGGATGTTGAGGATGATGAGGAGGCAGCGCTGATGGATGCGTTCAAGGAGACGGAGGTGACGGCTGTAGGTGACCCAGTATTCGGCGCCATATAGGAGGGTGGTCAGTACGACAGTCCTGTAGACGTTGATCTTTGTAACTCTCTTGAGATTGTAATTGTGCCAGACACGTTTGTAGAGTCTGCTGAAGGCGCTGTTTGCCTTGGCTAATCTGTTGTCTATTTCTTTGTCGATCTTTGCATCACAGGATATCACACAGCCCAGGTAGGTGAACTGGTGGATTATATTTAGCTCTGTCCGGTCAACGAAGATGCTTGGTGGACGGTAGTCTTCCTTGTGGGAAGGCTGGTGAAGTACCTCGGTTTTCTTTAGGCTTACCTCGAGGCCAAAGAGCTAGCTTCTGCAAAACAAGATTTACACGCTGTATGGCAGCTTCCGTGTGGGCATCAAGGGCGGCATCGTCTGCAAATAGAAGTTCTCTAATAAGTTTTTCTAATGTTTTGGTGTGCGCCTGAAGTCGCCTTAAGTTGAAGAGGTCGCCATCAGTACGGAATCTAATATAGATGCCATCTTCGTCATCAAGGACTTCTGTAGCTTTTCGGAGCATCGTGCTGAAGAAGGTTGAAAACAGTGTGGGAGCTAAAACGCAGCCCTGTTTCATGCCATTTGTAATGGGGAAGGTCTGTGACAATTCGTTATTGTTTTTAACCCGACCAAGCTGGTCTTCATGTAGCTGGATGACCATGATAAGGAATTTGGGAGGACAGGATTTTCCACAGTCCAGTTCTGCTCGCCGTGTCAAATGCCTTCGTTAGGTCCACAAAAGTGATGTACATTCCTTTGTTTTGTTCTCTGCATTTTTCCTATATCTGTCTCAGGACGAACACCATATCAGTTGTGCCCCTATTGGCTCTGAAGCCACACTGATTCTCTGGAACATGATCTTCTGCAATGGTAGGCACTAGTCTGTTTAGCAACACTCTAGCAAGGATTTTGCCTGCAATGGAGAGCAGAGTTATCCCATGGTAGTTTGAGGTGTCAGACTTTTCCCCTTTGTTTTTGTATCTCGGAGGTCTTGTGGAAGTTTCCCTCGCTCCCATCAGCAAACGAAGAACTCGTGGAGTTTGGTGTGCAATGCTAGGCTTCCTTTCTTCCATATCCCAGGTGGAATACCATCTTATCCTGCAGCCTTTCCTGCCTTCAGCTGTTCTATGGCTTTTACAGTCTCTTGCAGTGTGGATGCCACATCTAGTTCCATCTTTGGTGGCTGTTGTGGGATGCGATCAAAAGCTGCCTTTTGGACTCTACGGCTAGTGCTGAAGAGGATGTGGAAGTGTTCTGACCAGCGGTTTAGGATATATTCCCTGTCAGTGAGTAGCTCTTGTTAATCTGCACTCCGTAGGGGGCTCTGTATTTGGAAGGAGTGACCATACACTGCTTTCTGCGCTTCAGAGAACTTCTTTTAGTCTCCAGTGTCAGCGTACAGTTGGGTTCTTTCTGAAAGCTTTGTCCACCATACATTTTGTATTTCACGAAGACTGCGCTGAAGGGAGCTGCAGATAAAGCGGAAGGCTGCCTTCTTCTGTGGACAGGATGCGAGGTGGGCTTGGTATGCTGATCTCTTACTGGCAAGTAGTTTTTGGATTGTTTGGTTGTTTTCATCAAACCAGTCTGTGTGGTTCTTAGTCGTGAATCCAAGGATTTCTTCTGAGGTTTGCAGAATTGCTGTAACAGAATTGTTACCGAGAGGATGGTGGATTAAATGAACAACACAAACACAATATGTGAAAGAAAATATAAATTTATGAAATAAATTATTAATGAAAAATAATGATGTATCAACACAATAACTCATGCGCTCAACCCACAATTACACTCACAACCATTCACAATACATGAATAAATGAAATATCAATACAAAATAAAACTCAGATATAAAGGGATCTCTTGGACTATACACAGATCCAAGGAACCTTTACGAAAGTTATATTTCCGCAAGTATAAATTATGATGACAAATCAAACTATACTATCGCACGTATGGATTGCGACACCTAGCACGAACATATACATGTATTTAATCAAGTTGCTAGCTTTTATTGAGAATCATGCAATGCCTTGAAATACTATTGTGATCTGAAATAACCATGTAAATACAACAATGTATTCAATTGTATTACAATTGCAACACACATATGTGTCTCGACCCTGTATAACCGTAAATCGCCGCCCAGTTTCCCCGAAGACCTAGGGTTGACCAATACTTTTATCGGCCGTTTGCCCTTTACGGATCCACCACAGTTATACGTACAGACAGCATACAACATCTACTAGAACCAACGTTCCTCAATACCCTAGATGTCGTCCCGGATGTTTACAACTTTAGACAGCTCCGACAGTCGGACTTCTAGATTTCCGGATATTTACACGTCACGACAGATGTAGACGAACAGACAGTTCGACACACAGACAGTCAGATACTTCAATTCGATTGCACAATAAATCAGCAACAATTTCAGCTACGATATCAGAGATGTTATCAGCCGACGTTATCAGAGATGTTTTCAGATGCGTTATCAGATGCGTTATCAAACGTTATCAGATGCGCTATCAGAGATGCTATCAACGATGTTGTTAGATGCGCTATCAGAGATGCTATCAACGATGTTATTAGAAGCGCTATCAGCTACAATAAAGAAAACAGACTAATAATAGTTGTCTCAAAAAAATAATCTAAACCTTAGATTACGCTAATGCATTTAAAGTCTAATAATGACTAGTAAATCCAAATATTCCACGTTTAAAATCTGCATTGCAATAAAGGCATCATTATATGAAATGATAAACTGAATAAAATTCACAATAAAACGAAATATAAATTTAACACTCACCCCTTTGGCTGGAGATTGAAAGACGAGCTTATCTATCCTGTGATTAGATACTTTAGGTCCCGTAAAATTGATCATAAATATTCTGCCTTATATACCCTCAAATAGGTGAGCATAAATCACAGCAAGATTACCGTGTACCACGTGAAACTAATGTTCCGGATTTCATGTAAATAAAAATCAGGCACATGCAAATCGTTACACGCCGCTTACCTTGGAGAAAACCACTTATTCACCCCAGGTAATGCATGTACGACGAAACAAAAAAAATGGTGAGATTAGTTTGTAAATCAAGAAGAAAATAAATTTAATTTTCGCCTAATTCTGTGACAATACCTCCCCCCTAAGAATAAAAATGTACACATTTTTAAAACTAACACAGAATAGAAGAAAAATAACTACTGATGATATCTTACAACATTTACACTGGTTATACTACAATCGGGATTTATTACTGGGCAAATTCATACAAATTTCCCATCATGCCCTACTCAAGTAGTCTGCTCCTACATTTTCAACTCCCCTTATTGCCATTGTCGCTCTGTCTCTTGATGTATAACTTGAGCATGTTAGCATGGAATGTTTTTAAATTACCGTCCATATCAATTTTATAGTCCATGTCCCCTTTTGCCTCTTTAACTTCATATGGACCTTTCCACTGGACTAATAACTTATTTGAGCTCGTTGGAAGAAGCAATAGAACCTGATCTCCCACAAGAAATTTTCTATTTCGCTCTCTGCGGTTGTAATACTTGGCATATCTACGCCCCGATTTAATTAATTCGTCACGTGCCATCTGGCATGTACTCTCAAGTTTATTTCTTAGATCTAACACGTACTGGTAAGTTGTTTTTATATCCTCGTTCGCGACGTCACCAGTCCATAGTTCGCGTAGTATCCGCATCGGGCCTCGAACTGTCCTACCGTACAACAGTTCGAAGGGTGAAAACCCTAAACTTTCCTGTGGTACTTCACGGAACGCAAACAGAACAGCGTTCAAATAACGGTCCCAGTCTTGCGGACGTTCCGCGCACATCTTTCGCAGCATGCTTTTCAGGGTACCATTAAACTTCTCTACCAGTCCATTGCACATCGGATGGTATGGGGTAGTGTTTAGCTGTTTGATGGATAACAGCCTACTTATTTCACCCATGAGGTCAGAGGTGAATTGGGCACCACAATCAGTGAGGATTTCTTCTGGCACTCCTACCCTACTGAAGATATCAACTAATGCTTCAGCTACCCTTTCCGTTTCAATAGTTGGTAACGCTACGGCTTCGGGGTATCTGGTCGCGTAGTCAACCAGAGAAAGAATATACCGATTCTTTCTTTCGGTAACTGGGTGTATTGGTCCTACAATATCTACTGTCACTCTTTTAAACGGTGTATCTATTAATGGCATCTGTCCTAAGGGCACCCTTGTGACCCTTCCCTTACAGACGGTTTTCTGACATACGTCGCACGACCTACAGAACCGTGTGACATCGCCATTAACACCGGGCCAGTAGAATTCAGCGACTACCCTGCTAGTGGTCTTAGCCTTACCTAGGTGTCCTGCCATGCTTGACTCATGCGCCACCCTAAGTACTTGAGATCTATATCTCTGGGGTACGACCACTTGCCAATACTTCTTACCCTTCCGAGCGCTAAACTCCCTATGAATTAATCCGTTCTTGCGTACGAATCTCGAGCTACCCCCACGCTTGCAGTGTTTAATCGTGCCGGACGTGATTTTCTCAACAATTGTTCTGATGGATTCATCACGTTCTTGCTCTTGTTTGAAATCATCACGCGAAATTCCGGAGATCGATTCAGGGACTATTAATTTATGAAACGCGGTTTTCTCTCGCCGTGTTTGCGCTCGCGTTTCGACTGCCTGCGCCAAAGGTATTTTAAAATCGGCCATGGTTGGAAGACGGGAACCTTCAACATTACCGATCGTCAGATCGTAAATAGGGTTTTCCATACAAAGGGCATCAACAGTTCCCGTTAGGAAAGGTGTTTTTACCGTGATCCTTGCTACGGGAATGCGACCCATCGTCTGATCAAGTAACATACATGTGGACTCCCACCTGAGCATTTGGTTATCCTGCACGAGACTACGTTTGATCACTACGCCAGTGCAACCAGTGTCACGTAAAACTAATACTTCTCGACCGTTGACAAACCCTCTCGCGGTTGGTACACGCGCTTCGGGAAATAGACACGTGCCTAGCGAATGAATACAAGGTTCTACCTGTACGATGTCATCAGATATACCTTTACTTTGTATAGCCACTGCTACCTTATGTACAAGTCCCTTTCTTTTAGGACAGTCTTTTTGAACATGACCCCATGCATTACACAAGAAACATTGCACACGCTGAATAACTGGATTCCTAACTGACCTATTTACCTCAGCTGATTTTACAAGCTCCCTAGGCATAGGTCTCGCAGACTGGTTTCCAGACTTAAAATCTTTTAAAACCACGTTTTGGGTTCCCCCATGAGCTTCGGCAAATAAATCGGCTTGCTTAGCCATATCTTTTACGTTTGTGAAGACTTTCTCCTTCAGAAATTGATTTAATTCTCGTCCAACAGTATTAAATAATTGATCTCTGAGCAAGAAATCAGTCAACCCTTCAAACGTTTTCATCGCTTTGCCGCATTCAATCCACCGCTCAAAATAGTTCGCAATTCTAACGGTGAACTGACCAAAGGTTTCTCCCTTATCGGGCTTGCTATACCTGAACTTTTTACGAAAATCCTGGTCATTGAGCTCGTACCTTTTGAGAAGTGCTTCCTTTAGGACGTCGTACTTAAACACATCGTCTCTAGGAAGTCGCGAGTACACATCCAGTGCTTTACCCTTTAATAGAGCACTTAGATGCAATGCCCAGTCATTTTGACTCCACTTCTGGTTTTCGGCATACCGCTCAAAGCGATGAAGATAACTATCCATGTTATCTTTTTCATCGTCAAAGGGAGGTAATTTGGGGCCCCTTAATTTGTTAGTGGCAGAATCGTGTTCTCTTCCAGATGTTGCTAATTCTACCTTACGCTCATGATCCCGTTGCTTTGCTTTTTCATCTAACTCTATTTGCTTTTGCTCCGCTTCCATTTCCCATCCTATCCTATCCTTTTCGGCCTGCTTCTCTAATTCTATCTTTTTCTTCTCAATGGCCCATTTCCTTTCATCGGATTCCCTTTATAATTCCCGCTTCCTTTCATCGGATTCCCTTTCTAATGTCCGTTTCCTTTCTTCGGCTTCCCCTTTTTCCCTTTCTAATTCCCTTTCTAATTCCCTTGCTCTTGCCCTTTCTTCCCTTTCCCGGGCTTGTTCTTCTTGAATAAATTTCCTTAAGCTTTCACCTTCATATCCAAAATCTTTGCCTAAGGCAACCAAGTCCTTAAGGGATGACATGACAATTGTAATATAAATATAAATGTTAAATGTATACTTTCACAAAAATGATTGACAGTTCACTTAATCCAGCGATCCCACTTCTGACACCATTGTAACAGAATTGTTACCGAGAGGATGGTGGATTAAATGAACAACACAAACACAATATGTGAAAGAAAATATAAATTTATGAAATAAATTATTAATGAAAAATAATGATGTATCAACACAATAACTCATGCGCTCAACCCACAATTACACTCACAACCATTCACAATACATGAATAAATGAAATATCAATACAAAATAAAACTCAGATATAAAGGGATCTCTTGGACTATACACAGATCCAAGGAACCTTTACGAAAGTTATATTTCCGCAAGTATAAATTATGATGACAAATCAAACTATACTATCGCACGTATGGATTGCGACACCTAGCACGAACATATACATGTATTTAATCAAGTTGCTAGCTTTTATTGAGAATCATGCAATGCCTTGAAATACTATTGTGATCTGAAATAACCGTGTAAATACAACAATGTATTCAATTGTATTACAATTGCAACACACATATGTGTCTCGACCCTGTATAACCGTACGATTCACTAACAGTTGAATCGCCGCCCAGTTTCCCCGAAGACCTAGGGTTGACCAATACTTTTATCGGCCGTTTGCCCTTCACGGATCCACCACAGTTATACGTACAGACAGCATACAACATCTACTAGAACCAACGTTCCTCAATACCCTAGATGTCATCCCGGATGTTTACAACTTTAGACAGCTCCGACAGTCGGACTTCTAGATTTCCGGATATTTACACGTCACGACAGATGTAGACGAACAGACAGTTTGACACACAGACAGTCAGATACTTCAATTCGATTGCACAATAAATCAGCAACAATTTCAGCTACGATATCAGAGATGTTATCAGCCGACGTTATCAGAGATGTTTTCAGATGCGTTATCAGATGCGTTATCAGATGCGTTATCAGATGCGTTATCAAACGTTATCAGATGCGCTATCAGAGATGCTATCAACGATGTTATTAGATGCGCTATCAGAGATGCTATCAACGATGTTATTAGATGCGCTATCAGCTACAATAAAGAAACCAGACTAATAATAGTTGTCTCAAAAAAATAATCTAAACCTTAGATTACGCTAATGCATTTAAAGTCTAATAGTGACTAGTAATTCCAAATTGTCCACGTTTAAAATCTGCATTGCAATAAAGGCATCATTATATGAAATGATAAACTGAATAAAATTCACAATAAAACGAAATATAAATTTATTTGGACCTTTGCTTGAAATAGAAGTTGAGCTTGCATCGAACAAGACGGTGATCTGTGTGGCACTCTGCACTGAGCATCACTCTGGTGTGAAGGACATCTTTTAAGTCCCTCTGGCGTACTATGATGTAATCGATTAGGCGCCAGTGTTTTGATCTATGATGCATCCAGGTCGTTTTCAGGCTGTTTTTCTGCTGGAATATAGTGTTTGTAATGGTGAGCTGTAATTCTGCGCAAAATTCGAGAAGCAGGCGCCCATTGTCATTGCAGCCACCCACGCCATGTTTCCCAATGATTGCTTTCCAGGTTTCTGAGTCTCGACCCACTTTGACATTGAAATCTCCAAGAATGATTATTTTGTCGCTCTCTGGGACGCTCTTGAGAAGTCTGCGAAGGTCAGCGTAGAATTTGTCCTTTTCAGAAGAATCTGCTTGTAGTGTTGGAGCAAATACACTACAGAGTGTGGCGTGTTGTTGATTTCCTAACGGGAGACGCATGGACATGATGCGGTCGGTGTGATTATTGAAAAGATAAGCTGCGATGTTGTCTTGCTATATTATCTCATATGAGATATCTGATAATATAATTGTGAACGTAAATGTTACCCATAGAGTAAGTCTTATATACTTATCCGTAATAGTCATGAAACATTTACCCATAATACAATACGCTTGACGTGAATATCTTTTGCCTGTGAACCATCCATCTGCACTTATGTGTATACAATCAACAAAAGAAAATCTAACTATAAATTGAAATAGATCAAATGTTTAAAGAGGTTCACAATTTCTTGTTAGTATCTACACTTTGTTTGACTGGTTTTCCAATCTTATTCGGGTACCTGATCTTGGTTTAACCAGTTCCCAATCTTAGCTGGGTACCAAAATTCGCTTCTCTGTGTCCCAATCTTATTCCGGTACCCGACCATGTTTTCACTGATTCCCAATCGTAGTCTGGTACCCGACCTTTTTTTTCACCCATTCCTCGATAGTTTAGTACATTGTGGGCAGGTTCAGAGTGTCAAATTGTTCTTTATCTCTCTTTAATTACAGATTTTAATCCTAAGCAGGTTTAGTACGACGTCTCTAGAGGAAATAATTGTGTATTACCCATATGAAAACCAAAGTCAGGCTTTTTTTCGTTTTAAAATGCGTCAGAGATTAAAATATGTTCCACATCTTAGTTTGACATTCCGACATTCAAATCACTCATTCCTCGCTATGTTGAGGTGAATAAAATCAGTGTAACAGGTTCTTCATATCTCTTTGATTTCAGATTTTAAATCTAAACGGTGATCCAGCATGACTTCCGTGGTTCCAGCTCTGTCTTTTGTACTCCAGGTCTTCGTTACCCTTTTACACATTAGAGGTGAGCGTCAATCAATAATAGATGAAACGTTTATTTAGATAAAACGTAGAGTAAGGTAAAGCATTTCCCCTCAAAATCATTTCTGTGTTTTATGATATTAATGGACATGTAATAGACTGTATAGCGGGAGATTATGTGTGGACGGTCTGCATAGCATTATGTGTGGACGGTCTGCATAGCATCATGTGTGGACGGTCTGCATAGCATTATGTGTGGAAGGTCTGCCTAGCATTATGTGTGGACGGTCTGCCTAGCATTATGTGTGGACGGTCTGCCAAGCAGACAATTGGAGTCTGGACTGTTAGGAATTAAATACGTGTAATTTAATTACGTAGACGGACCATGGTGTCTACACTGTGCATCTCAACCTTTTATTGTCGATATATGTATAGAAACAAATGTCACCCTTTGCTAGCATTCCCTATCTGGATCAAATACCTGAAATTCTAATTAATTTGGATCACTTACAGAAACTACCAATACAGGCTTGTATACCGCTCTCTACTGAATTGACCTTATACACTTGCTTTCCGCCGCTGCTGGCAAAATCGGAAAATAATAAAATGTGGCAATGCTAGCTGCGACGCTTCACTGTATGAAGTTAAAATATCGTTTAATTGAGATATATGTGTTCGTGTATTATAGAAGAAAAAAGAAAATCAGAAAGATTGAATTTTCAGTGACCGTTTTAATTCGGCAATATTCATAACATCGGCTATATCGGGACATTCTTTTAAGTCTCCCATTTTTTTACAAATATGTTTGGTTTAGTCGGACATCATTGTTCATGTTAAAACTACACACATGTACTACTTCCAAATTAGATGATTTTGAAAGAAAGCTATGAAAATTAGTGAAATGAAAGAACATTTGTTCAGATTTGAATTAACCATTCAGCTTTAAGAAGTCATGCGATATATATATATATATATATATATATATATATATATATATATATATATATATATATATATATATATATAGGAAATCATCTTTTGAAAGAAAATATGTCAACCATATTGGCTTGTATTAGGCAGACGTAAATAATGGAAGTATGCATATTTACAGAGGCCGTAGCTATTTCGGATTCGGATAGCTGTCCTGATGGATACATTATCTTCAAGAGTGAAAGATTTAACCAGAAATGCATTAAGGTAAATATGATAAAAAAGAACAATTTTAGAAATACATTAAGGTAATTATGCTAAAATAAAACAATTTTAGAAATGCATTAAGGTAAGTATGCTAAAATAGAACAATTTTAGAAATGGATTAAGGTAGGTATGATAAAATAAAACAATTTTAGAAATGCATTAAGGTAAGTATGCTAAAATAGAACAATTTTAGAAATGTATTAAGGTAATTATGCTAAAATAAAACAATTTTAGAAATGCATTAAGGTAATTATGCTAAAATAGAACAATTTTAGAAATGTATTAAGGTAATCATGCTAAAATAGAACAATTTTAGAAATGCATTAAGGTAATTATGCTAAAATAGAACAATTTTAGAAATGTATTAAGGTAATTATGCTAAAATAGAACAAATTTAGAAATGCATTAAGGTAATTATGCTAAAATAGAACAATTTTAGAAATGTATTAAGGTAATCATGCTAAAATAGAACAATTTTAGAAATGCATTAAGGTAATTATGCTAAAATAGAACAATTTTAGAAATGCATTAAGGTAATTATGCTAAAAAAGAACAATTTTAGAAATGCATTAAGGTATTTATGCTAAAATAAAACAATTTTAGAAATGCATTAAGGTAATTATGCTAAAATAGAACAATTTTAGAAATGCATTAAGGTAATTATGCTAAAATAGAACAATTTTAGAAATGCATTAAGGTATTTATGCTAAAATAAAACAATTTTAGAAATGCATTAAGGTAATTATGCTAAAATAGAACAATTTTAGAAATGCATTAAGGTATTTATGCTAAAATAGAACAATTTTAGAAATGCATTAAGGTATTTATGCTAAAATAAAACAATTTTAGAAATGCATTAAGGTAATTATGCTAAAATAGAACAATTTTAGAAATGCATTAAGGTATTTATGCTAAAATAGAACAATTTTAGAAATGCATTAAGGTATTTATGCTAAAATAAAACAATTTTAGAAATGCATTAAGGTATTTATGCTAAAATAAAACAATTTTAGAAATGCATTAAGGTAATTATGCTAAAATAGAACAATTTTAGAAATGCATTAAGGTATTTATGCTAAAATAAAACAATTTTAGAAATGCATTAAGGTAATTATGCTAAAATAGAACAATTTTAGAAATGCATTAAGGTAATTATGCTAAAATAGAACAATTTTAGAAATGCATTAAGGTATTTATGCTAAAATAAAACAATTTTAGAAATGCATTAAGGTAATTATGCTAAAATAGAACAATTTTAGAAATGCATTAAGGTAATTATGCTAAAATAGAACAATTTTAGAAATGCATTAAGGTATTTATGCTAAAATAAAACAATTTTAGAAATGCATTAAGGTAATTATGCTAAAATAGAACAATTTTAGAAATGCATTAAGGTATTTATGCTAAAATAGAACAATTTTAGAAATGCATTAAGGTATTTATGCTAAAATAAAACAATTTTAGAAATGCATTAAGGTAATTATGCTAAAATAGAACAATTTTAGAAATGCATTAAGGTATTTATGCTAAAATAAAACAATTTTAGAAATGCATTAAGGTAATTATGCTAAAATAGAACAATTTTAGAAATGCATTAAGGTATTTATGCTAAAATAAAACAATTTTAGAAATGCATTAAGGTAATTATGCTAAAATAGAACAATTTTAGAAATGCATTAAGGTAATTATGCTAAAATAGAACAATTTTAGAAATGCATTAAGGTATTTATGCTAAAATAAAACAATTTTAGAAATGCATTAAGGTATTTATGCTAAAATAGAACAATTTTAGAAATGCATTAAGGTATTTATGCTAAAATAAAACAATTTTAGAAATGCATTAAGGTAATTATGCTAAAATAGAACAATTTTAGGAATGCATTAAGGTATTTATGCTAAAATAAAACAATTTTAGAAATGCATTAAGGTAAGTATGCTAAAATAGAACAATTTTAGAAATGCATTAAGGTAAGTATGCTAAAATAGAACAATTTTAGAAATGCATTAAGGTAATTATGCTAAAATAGAACAATTTTAGAAATGCATTAAGGTAATTATGCTAAAAAAGAACAATTTTAGAAATGCATTAAGGTATTTATGCTAAAATAAAACAATTTTAGAAATGCTTTAAGGTAAGTATGCTAAAATAGAACAATTTTAGAAATGCATTAAGGTAAGTATGCTAAAATAGAACAATTTTAGAAATGCATTAAGGTAATTATGCTAAAATAGAACAATTTTAGAAATGCATTAAGGTAATTATGCTAAAAAAGAACAATTTTAGAAATGCATTAAGGTATTTATGCTAAAATAAAACAATTTTAGAAATGCATTAAGGTAATTATGCTAAAATAGAACAATTTTAGAAATGCATTAAGGTAATTATTCTAAAATAGAACAATTTTAGAAATGCATTAAGGTATTTATGCTAAAATAAAACAATTTTAGAAATGCATTAAGGTAATTATGCTAAAATAGAACAATTTTAGAAATGCATTAAGGTATTTATGCTAAAATAAAACAATTTTAGAAATGCATTAAGGTAATTATGCTAAAATAGAACAATTTTAGAAATGCATTAAGGTATTTATGCTAAAATAGAACAATTTTAGAAATGCATTAAGGTATTTATGCTAAAATAAAACAATTTTAGAAATGCATTAAGGTAATTATGCTAAAATAGAACAATTTTAGAAATGCATTAAGGTATTTATGCTAAAATAAAACAATTTTAGAAATGCATTAAGGTAATTATGCTAAAATAGAACAATTTTAGAAATGCATTAAGGTATTTATGCTAAAATAAAACAATTTTAGAAATGCATTAAGGTAATTATGCTAAAATAGAACAATTTTAGAAATGCATTAAGGTAATTATGCTAAAATAGAACAATTTTAGAAATGCATTAAGGTATTTATGCTAAAATAAAACAATTTTAGAAATGCATTAAGGTATTTATGCTAAAATAGAACAATTTTAGAAATGCATTAAGGTATTTATGCTAAAATAAAACAATTTTAGAAATGCATTAAGGTAATTATGCTAAAATAGAACAATTTTAGGAATGCATTAAGGTATTTATGCTAAAATAAAACAATTTTAGAAATGCATTAAGGTAAGTATGCTAAAATAGAACAATTTTAGAAATGCATTAAGGTAAGTATGCTAAAATAGAACAATTTTAGAAATGCATTAAGGTAATTATGCTAAAATAGAACAATTTTAGAAATGCATTAAGGTAATTATGCTAAAAAAGAACAATTTTAGAAATGCATTAAGGTATTTATGCTAAAATAAAACAATTTTAGAAATGCATTAAGGTAAGTATGCTAAAATAGAACAATTTTAGAAATGCATTAAGGTAAGTATGCTAAAATAGAACAATTTTAGAAATGCATTAAGGTAATTATGCTAAAATAGAACAATTTTAGAAATGCATTAAGGTAATTATGCTAAAAAAGAACAATTTTAGAAATGCATTAAGGTATTTATGCTAAAATAAAACAATTTTAGAAATGCATTAAGGTAATTATGCTAAAATAGAACAATTTTAGAAATGCATTAAGGTAATTATTCTAAAATAGAACAATTTTAGAAATGCATTAAGGTATTTATGCTAAAATAAAACAATTTTAGAAATGCATTAAGGTAATTATGCTAAAATAGAACAATTTTAGAAATGCATTAAGGTATTTATGCTAAAATAAAACAATTTTAGAAATGCATTAAGGTAATCATGCTAAAATAGAACAATTTTAGGAATGCATTAAGGTATTTATGCTAAACTAAAACAATTTTAGAAATGCATTAAGGTAAGTATGCTAAAATAGAACAATTTTAGAAATGCATTAAGGTAATTATGCTAAAATAGAACAATTTTAGAAATGCATTAAGGTAATTATGCTAAAATAGAACAATTTTAGAAATGCATTAAGGTAATTATGCTAAAATAGAACAATTTTAGAAATGCATTAAGGTATTTATGCTAAAATAAAACAATTTTAGAAATGCATTAAGGTAATTATGCTAAAATAGAACAATTTTAGAAATGTATTAAGGTAATCATGCTAAAATAGAACAATTTTAGAAATGCATTAAGGTAATTATTCTAAAATAGAACAATTTTAGAAATGCATTAAGGTAATTATTCTAAAATAGAACAATTTTAGAAATGCATTAAGGTAATTATGCTAAAATAGAACAATTTTAGAAATGCATTAAGGTAATTATGCTAAAATAGAACAATTTTAGAAATGCATTAAGGTAATTATGCTAAAATAGAACAATTTTAGAAATGCATTAAGGTAATTATGCTAAAATAGAACAATTTTAGAAATGTATTAAGGTAATCATGCTAAAATAGAACAATTTTAGAAATGCATTAAGGTAATTATTCTAAAATAGAACAATTTTAGAAATGCATTAAGGTAATTATTCTAAAATAGAACAATTTTAGAAATGCATTAAGGTAATTATGCTAAAATAGAACAATTTTAGAAATGCATTAAGGTAATTATGCTAAAATAGAACAATTTTAGAAATGCATTAAGGTAATTATGC
The DNA here is from genome assembly GCA_029339505.1 of Unio delphinus. NCBI lineage: Eukaryota > Metazoa > Mollusca > Bivalvia > Unionida > Unionidae > Unio > Unio delphinus. Next base: position 2,995,291 of record JAQISU010000103.1, read on the forward strand.
TAAAATAGAACAATTTTAGAAATGCATTAAGGTAATTATGCTAAAATAAAACAATTTTAGAAATGCATTAAGGTAAGTATGCTAAAATAGAACAATTTTAGAAATGTATTAAGGTAATCATGCTAAAATAGAACAATTTTAGAAATGCATTAAGGTAATTATTCTAAAATAGAACAATTTTAGAAATGCATTAAGGTAATTATTCTAAAATAGAACAATTTTAGAAATGCATTAAGGTAATTATGCTAAAATAGAACAATTTTAGAAATGCATTAAGGTAATTATGCTAAAATAGAACAATTTTAGAAATGCATTAAGGTAATTATTCTAAAATAGAACAATTTTAGAAATGCATTAAGGTATTTATGCTAAAATAGAACAATTTTAGAAATGCATTAAGGTAATTATGCTAAAATAGAACAATTTTAGAAATGCATTAAGGTAATTATTCTAAAATAGAACAATTTTAGAAATGCATTAAGGTATTTATGCTAAAATAGAACAATTTTAGAAATGCATTAAGGTAATTATGCTAAAATAGAACAATTTTAGAAATGTATTAAGGTAATTATGCTAAAATAGAACAATTTTAGAAATAGATATTAAAGCATATTGCGCATATTTTGTGTATTGGTCTGTGTTGGATCGCAATATCAACATTATTTTATCGTTGAAACAATGCTAAATTAAAACATTTATGTAGATATGTGGATCGTGTTGTGGATATCTTTATAATATATTTGTAAATAATGTTAATGACTATAAATTATATAAATTATTAATCTATTACGTAGCTATTTTTTCTGACCTAGCATAGATTATATTTTAAGCTATTAATAGTGGCTGTATATTGCATTAGATATATAAATAGATGTCGCCAAATTTCTAAAGAATATAACATGTGTACAAGTTCGGGGTTATTTCCCATTGGATACGTCGGTCTGTCAACAAATTAAGTATTACCCATTTGATGAATCGTTCTTTTGCATACAAGGGTTCTGCAACGTGGAATGGATTGCCCATTTCAATTAGACACAAAGGCACAGTGACCCCTTTCAGGAGTGCTCTTAAAACGCAGCCTTTAACGACTGCAAAAATAAACTTTAAAACCAAATAATGTTATGTTTTCCAATTTCATGGTTTTTGCTTTTTGTTTCTTGTAGTCATAGCATTACAGATGTTGTAAAGCGCTTAGAGCCTCTAAAGATTAAGCGCTTTAAAAGTCCTCATTATTATTATTATTATTATTATTATTATTATTATTATTATTATTATTATTATTAGTAGTAGTATAGAGAGATTATTAGTATAGAGAGATTATTAGTATAGAGGTACGGGTATAGATAGATAGATAGATAGATAGATAGATAGATAGATAGATAGATAGATAGATAGATAGATAGATAGATAGATAGATAGATAGACAGACAGGTAGGTAGGTAGGTAGGTAGATAGATAGATAGATTGAATACACATTTCAATATTTCTCTTTTCCATGAAGCTAATTTATGTATTTGTTTGCAATCAGTGCGAATTTCTAAATGAAATTATCAGAATCATGCAAAACCTTTACCCAAAAAGCAAATTTTTCCACCTATTGTATTGGCTCTTTATTGCTTTTCTGCGAAACTGTTTTGCAGAAACTGCGTATAATACCTATATCGTAATACCTATATAATATATAATACCTATATCTTAATACCTATATAATATATAATACCTATATCTTAGACCTCATCGAACACCTTATAGCCCTTATTTTAAACGTTGTATTTGAATATTTCTGTATATGCAGGTTTCGACTGAGCCGAAAACATGGACTGAAGCAAATAAGATATGCAAATCAGATCTTGGTTACCTGATCAACATGGACAGTCCTAGCTCCTTTAGTTTCATCAGCTCGACTTCAGAACGAACAGTTTACTTCACTAACTTTACCTTTGACAAGGGTTAGTCTAATATAAGAAAATTTTTAGTCAACCTAACGTTGAAATGGGTTCTAATCAACTTAACGTGGTTAGACTTATATAAGATTGATTCTAATCAACCTAACATGGTTAGACTTATATAAGATTGATTCTAATCAACCTAAGATGGTTAGACTTATAAAAGATTGATTGTAATCTACCTAACATGGTTAGACTAGAGAAGATGGATTCTAATCCACCTTACATAGTTAGACTTAGAGAAGATGGATTGTAATTAAAACTACCATGGTTAGACTTAGATAAGATTGATTCTAATCAAACTAACATGGTTAGACTTATATAAGATTGATTCTGTTCACCTTACATGTTAGACTTAGATAAGATGGATTGTAATCTACCTAACATGGTTAGACTTATATAAGATTGATTCTAATCAACCTAACATGGTTAGACTTATATACGATTGATTCTAATCCAATTAACATGGTTAGACTTAGGGAAGATGGATTGTAATCATTCTAACATGGTTAGACTATTATAAGATTTATTCTAATTAACCCAGCCTAGTTAGGCTAATATAAGATGGATTCTAAGCAACTTAACGTAGATAGACTAAACTAAGATGGATTTTAATAAGCCTTACAGGGTTTGAATAATATAAGATTGAATCAAATCAACCTAACGTTGTTAGGCAAATATGAAAATGGATTATAATCAAACTAACGTGGTCAGACTAAGTTAAGATGGATTCTAATCAAACTAACGTTGTTTGGCTCTAATGAACCTAACGTGGTTAGAATGATACAAGATACACTAAGATAAGATTAGACTAAGATAAGATGGATTCTAATCAGCCTAAAGTGATTAGATTAATATGAATTGGTTATAATCAGCCTAAAGTGATTAGACTAATATGAAATGGATCTAATCAGCCTAAAGTGATTAGACTAATATGAATTGGATCTAATCAGCCTAAAGTGATTATTATAGGATTAAATGATCATGGTTGGGTATTTATTGATGTGTAAATTTTACCTAATCACTCACAAAGTAAATAAAGTCCGAAGGACTTTATGTTAACTTTGTGAGTGATTAGGTAAAATTTACACATCAATAAATACCCAACCATGATCATTTAATCCTTATAATTCCAATTTTATCATTTCTATCGTCAAATTAACTTATTCCATCAATAATGCATTCGAATTTACGTAGCGCGTAGTTACCTTTCATTCGGCGTTTCACACCGCCCCGTAATACATAACCTGTACAGAATCACACGAAGAAATTGACTACAGCCACAGTTACGTTTATTCATAAACTTCATCTTTTACATCATAGGCAATGGTTACCGTGGTTTTTAACACATTTTGTTTACTGACAACATTCTTGTTCAATTTTAGTCAGTCCCATCTGTTACGTCAGATGACCATGACCTTACATAATAACAACTGATACCGACTCAACAAGCGTGCTAAATTAAATTTCAATCAAACCTGAAATCATTATGGATTTTTTTCAGTGAATACTTCCAATTTTTATGGAAATATGAACAAGATGATGCTATCCCTTACTATATAAAGGTAACAATGAAATAAATTCTATACAAGAGTAACATTTTATGTCATTCTCAGCAGCGTTAATACTTAACAAGACCCACTCGGTGATCTAGTGAGAAATGAAATGTGACTACTGTCACAGTTACGTTGTAGCAGACGAATGCTAAATTGTATAGTAAACTATGCATTTGAATCAAAGAATATTGGAAAAAGTATAAAAAGTGTAAAAGTTATATTTATTTGCAGAATTATATATTTTACAGATGACAAAATCGTTTCACAATAACGTGTCTGCAATGTTTATTTATATTTCAAAAACCGAAAGTAGTCCCAGAATTTATCGAAGTGTAAACAATTCCTGATCAACATCACGTGACCGTTTACATCCAATCATATTACAGGAAATTCGTTTAATTCATAAAAATTGGAATTATATTAATATGAATTGATTATAATCAGCTTAAAGTGATTAGATTAACATGAATTGGATCTAATCAGCCTAAATTGATTAGACTAATATGATTTGGTTCTAATCAGCCTAGAGTGATTAAACTAATATGAATTGGTTTTAATCAGCCTAAATTGATTAGACAAATATGAATTGGATTCCAATCAGCCTAAAGTGATTAGACTAATTTGAATTGGTTCTAATCAGCCTAAATTGATTAGACAAATATGAATTGGATTCCAATCAGCCTAAAGTGATTAGACTAATTTGAAATGGATTCCAATCAGCCTAAAGTGATTAGACTAATATGAATTGGATCTAATCAGCCTAAATTGATTAGACAAATATGAATTGGATCTAATCAGCCTAAAGTGATTAGACTAATATGAATTGGATTCTAATCAGCCTAAAGTGATTAGACTAATTTGAATTGGTTCTAATCAGCCTAAATTGATTAGACAAATATGATTTGGTTCTAATCAGCCTAAATTGATTAGACAAATATGAATTGGATCTAATCAGCCTAAAGTGATTAGACTAATTTGAAATGGATTCCAATCAGCCTAAAGTGATTAGACTAATATGAATTGGTTCTAATCAGCCTAAAGTGATTAGACTAATATGAATTGGATCTAATCAGCCTAAATTGATTAGACAAATATGAATTGGATCTAATCAGCCTAAAGTGATTAGACTAATATGAATTGGATTCTAATCAGCCTAAAGTGATTAGACTAATTTGAATTGGTTCTAATCAGCCTAAATTGATTAGACGAATATGAATTGGATTCCAATCAGCCTAAAGTGATTAGACTAATTTGAATTGGTTCTAATCAGCCTAAATTGATTAGACAAATATGAATTGGATTCCAATCAGCCTAAAGTGATTAGACTAATATGAATTGGTTTTAATCAGCCTAAAGTGATTAGACTAATATGAATTGGTTCTAATCAGCCTAAAGTGATTAGACTAATTTGAATTGGTTCTAATCAGCCTAAAGTGATTAGACTAATATGAATTGGATTCTAATCAGCCTAAAGTGATTAGACTAATATGGATTGGTTCTAATCAGCCTAAATTGATTAGACAAATATGAATTGGATCTAATCAGCCTAAAGTGACTAGACTAATATGAATTTGTTTTAATCAGCCTAAAGTGATTAGATTAACATGAATTGGATCTAATCAGCCTAAAGTGATTAGATTAACATGAATTGGATCTAATCAGCCTAAAGTGATTAGACAAATATGAATTGGTTCTAATCAGCCTAAATTGATTAGACAAATATGAATTGGATCTAATCAGCCTAAAGTGACTAGACTAATATGAATTGGATCTAATCAGCCTAAAGTGATTAGACTAATATGAATTGGTTTTAATCAGCCTAAAGTGATTAGACTAATATGAATTGGTTCTAATCAGCCTAAAGTGATTAGACTAATTTGAATTGGTTCTAATCAGCCTAAATTGGTTAGACAAATATGAATTGGATTCCAATCAGCCTAAAGTGATTAGACTAATATGAATTGGTTCTAATCAGCCTAAAGTGATTAGACTAATATGAATTGGATTCCAATCAGCCTAAAGTGATTAGACTAATATGAATTGGATTCTAATCAGCCTAAAGTGATTAGACTAATATGGATTGGTTCTAATCAGCCTAAAGTGATTAGACTAATATGAATTGGATTTTAATCAGCCTAAAGTGATTAGACTAATATGAATTGGTTCTAATCAGTCTAAATTGATTAGACAAATATGAATTGGATTCTAATCAGACTAAAGTGATCAGACTAATATGAAATGGATTCTAATCAGCCTGAAAGCATATTGTTACACGTTTCCTCGTTGATTGTTTAATTGCCTATTTCAGGACTACAGTTAGGCATTAAATTAGGAAGCATGACTGCGAATTGAACTACTATTATAAATTACATAAGTTAATAAAACGAACGACACTATCGTCTTAGTAAATACAATAGTGTTAGTACACTAAATAATAATAGTACACTAAATAATGTTAGTACACTAAATAATGTTAGTACACTTAACAAAGTTAGTATACTAAATAATGTTAGTACACAAAATAATGTTAAAACACAAAATAATGTTTAACTTTCAATGTAGATCTATAATAAAAATAAAATCATTGACTTGTAACTAAAAACTACAATCTATAATAAAAAAATAAAAATCATTGAGTTGTACTTAAAAATTACAATCTATAATAAAACAAATAAAATCATTGAGTTGTAATTAAAAACTATAATCTATAATAACAAATAAAATCATTGAGTTGTAACTTAAAACTACAATCTATAATTAAAATAAAATCAGTGAGTTGTAACTTAAAACTACAATCTATAATAAAAATAAAATCAGTGAGTTGTAACTTAAAAGTACAATCTATTATACAAATAAAATCATTGAGTTGTAACTTAAAAGTACAATCTATAATAAAAATAAAATCATTAACTTGTAACTTAAAACTACAATCTATAATAAAAATAAAATCATTTAGCTGTAGCTTGAAACTACAATCTATTATACAAATGACATCATTGACTTGTGACTTAAAACTACAACTTTCAATACGATTCTCACATTCTTAGCAAATGATACATTGAATTTGTTCTAATGATTGCAAAAATGATAAACACAATTACGAAAGCAATAACATTAATAATAATAATAATAATAATAATAATAATAATAATAATAATAATAATAATAATAATAAATTGTTTCAGGTGTAACGGAGTTTTGGACTGGGATGCATATTAGAGAAGGAAGACTCGTATGGGACGGTTTCCCTGTTAAAATCGTATCCAGATCATTTTACGCAAGCCAGTAACTTAATCTTCTTCATCTGCAACATTCAATATTTATCTATTCCAATTTCACCTGATTATGTCTGTCTGTTTCTCTATCTCTCTTTACCTTTCTCCAGATTCCAAACAGTAAAGACAGTATGTAAGAGATTTATCCTATAATCGATTATTTTGTCATTTGTCAGAGAGAGACAGACAGAGACAGAGACAGAGATAGACAGAGACAAAGAGTGAGATGGAGGGAGGGAGAGAGCAGATGTTGCGTGTGCCAATAAATATATAGGACAAAGCTGTTTTTCTTTTAAAAAAATATAGAGCTATTCATAGAGATAAGAGGATATATGATGTTATTATAGATCAATGTTATATGCAATTAATGTGCAACTATGTCTTCGTCCAGGAGCAGTCTCCGTTGTGATTTTCTCTTAGAAAGGAGAGAGAGAGAGAGAGAGAGAGAGAGAGAGAGAGAGAGAGAGAGAGAGAGAGAGAGAGAGGGGGGGGGGGGAGATGGAATAGCATAGTTGTACTATATAAACTGTTTATGGCAACAGCCTTCTGGAAGTGAAAATATTTGACCTTTGAGGTTACTTGGATGTTTTAGAAGAAGTGATTTTAAAAACAAATACAAATGACCTTTAAGGCTGGTTTGTGTGCACGCTGTATTCCAGATTTGACACAGATTGGTCCTGGGAAGCAGGGGAACCAAGTGAATTGAGAGAATGTGGAAAAATGAAACAGAACCTGTCCTTGCTAACATTTTTTGACCAGTCAAGAAATCAAAGTGTTAATGAGACACGTCCGTCTGGAAAATATATGGCGGCTCTTGCGCCATGTGAGAAAAGGTTGCCGTTTACATGCGAACGCTTTGTGACGTCCACTGGCGATTTGAAACACAGTAAGTAATGTTTAGATGTTATGTTGGCCTTTTATTGTTAGTCTTTTTTATTTCTAAAGTTTTATTTTTCTTTATTGTTTTGTACATTAATCTATAGTGCAATATTTAAAATTAGGAAAAAAAAATCAAAAACCTTTGAAGACAATTAATAAATAATGTTACGTGTTGTTTTCTAGACTAGATATTTGAGGGCATTGTTGGAAACAGATCTGCATCGAATGGAATCCAGTCAGTGCGATTGCTGCGCATATTGTATGAATAACTGAATCTTATGGTTGCTTCGTCTGAAAGATGTTATGATATTAAGAGGTATTAAGAGCATTGTTAGACTGATAACTTTTGTAGTGCTATTAAGAAAACTATATTGTGTCCTTCCAAGACAATTTCATTCCTTGAGCAGCAGAGATGTCCGATTCACACTCTTTGCTGCTCCTTGATTACCGTTACGCCATGATTTATTTCTGTTCAATTGTGTGAACAGATAACGATGCCTAGAAGACTGGTACAGTTCGACAGCACCATTTAAGTCTATGTTCAAAAATCACAAAAGAGCTTAACTTATTTGACATTGCACAAATATGCATTTTAAAGATAACGATAATGATCATGACCAATCATCACACAGTATTCATTCTAACCTCAATAGAGATCTTGCATGACGAGTATAATTTTTACTCTCCCCAGGTGGTGATTTCGATTTTCCCAAACACTACTGCCGCCACAAGTTGATATCTGCGAAGTGCTTGCTTGCGTGACTTCAGTAGACGTGGAGTAATGTTTAATATATTAAACCCACTCCCGGGTTGACCTTTGTCCGACCATAACTCAGGCTATTCTGATCACAACACAAACACTTTCTCATTCACATCCTTTACCTCAGACAATAAATATCAGCAATACCAACATTAAATTCTCTCAGTCAGAACGACAGTACTCTCACATTGCACCAACATGTCATGAACATATGCAAGGCTGCATATCTTGAATTGAGACGCATCGGTTCCATTCGTAAATATCTTTCAGTTGATGCCACTAAAACACTTATGTGTTCATTAGTACTTTCAAGACTGGACTATTGTAACTCAATTCTGTCTGGTTCATCACAATATTTACTCCAGGAACTTCAAAAAGTTCAAAACAAAGCTGCACGGATCATGTTTAGAGTACCTCGATCAGAGTACACCTCACCACTGCTCTGTACCCTAAATTGGCTATCAATTCGATACAGAATCAAACACAAAATTGGATCTCTGTTCTATGTTTCAATGACAGACTCCAGTCCAACATACCTATCCAGCCTCACCCATGTGAATACACCAGCTAGATCCTTACGCTCTTCTCCTGATTATCGTATACTCATTGTTCCAAGGTGAAAACAAAGTCATGTGGACAACGTTCGTTTGCACACCAGGGCCAGGCGACGTGGAACGAATTGCCGAATTGAAATTAGACACAAAGAAACAGTGGTCCATTTTAAGAGTGCTCTTAAGACTCACCTGTTTCGACTGCAGGGACAAACGTAGCGACCTAATCATGTTTTGTATCTTATATGTTTTCAGCATGTTTTTATGTTTTCCAATTTCATTGTTTTTGTCATTTGTTTTTCTGTAGTGTAGTCATATAATTATTGATGGTGTAAAGCGCTTAGAGCTTTGAATTATTAGGCGCTATACAAAGTCCTCATTATTATTATTATTATTAGTATATGCATTCGCGTCAAAGAACAATACGGGCATACAACAATTCAAATTGACCCGTACTGATTTTTTCACTACATTTTACACCAGATGTTAATTGTAGTTAATTCCCATACTATTCATCCGAGGACAAAGTGTGGCCAAAATCAGTTAGGTATTAACTATGATGATCTAACCTCTATAATAGCGTTATCGAAAATCAGTTAGGTATTAACTATAATGATCTAACTTCTATGACAGCGTTATCGAAAATCAGTTTGGTATTAACTATAATGATCTAACCTTATGATAACGTTATCGAAAATCAGTTAGGTATTAACTATAATGATCTAACCTCTATGATAGCGTTATCTAAACTCAGTTAGGTATTAACTGTAATGATCTAACCCTATGATAGCGTTATCGAAAATCAGTTAGGTATTAACTATAATGATCTAACCTCTATGATAGCGTTATCGAAAATCAGTTAGGTATTAACTATAATGATCTAACCTCTATGACAGCGTTATCGAAAATCAGTTAGGTATTAACAATAATGATCTAACCTCTATGACAGCGTTATCGAAAATCAGTTAGTATTAACTATAATGATCTAACCCTATGATAGCGTTATCGAAAATCAGTTAGGTATTAACTATAATGATCTAAACTCTATGACAGCGTTATCGAAAATCAGTTAGGTATTAACTATAATGATCTAACCCTATGATAAGCGTTATTGAAAATCAGTTAGGTATTAACTATAATGATATAACCCTATGATAGCGTTATCGAAAATCAGTTAGGTATTAACTATAATGATCTAAACTCTATGACAGCGTTATCGAAAATCAGTTAGGTATTAACTATAATGATCTAACCTCTATGATAGCGTTATCGAAAATCAGTTAGGTATTAACTATAATGATCTAACCCTATGATAGCGTTATCGAAAATCAGTTAGGTATTAACTATAATGATCTTACCTCTATGATAGCGTTATTGAAAATCAGTTAGGTATTAACTATAATGATCTAACCTCTATGATAGCGTTATCTAAAATCAGTTAGGTATTAACTATAATGATCTAACCCTCAGATAGCGTTATCGAAAATCAGTTAGGTATTAACTATAATTATCTAACCTCTATGATAGCGTTATCGAAAATCAGTTAGGTATTAACTCTAATGATCTAACCTCTATGATAGCGTTATCGAAAATCAGTTAGGTATTAACTATAATGATCTAACCTCTATGATAACGTTATCGAAAATCAGTTAGGTATTAACTATAATGATCTAACCTCTATGATAGCGTTATCGAAAATCAGGTATTAACTATAATGATCTAACCTCTATGACAGCGTTATCGTAAATCAGTTAGGTATTAACTATAATGATCTAACCTCTATGACAGCGTTATCGAAAATCAGTTATTTATTAATTATAATGATCTAACCCTATGACAGAGTTATCGAAAATCAGTTAGGTATTCACTATAATGATCTAACCTCTATGATAACGTTATCGAAAATCAGTTAGGTATTAACTATAATGATCTAACCTCTATGATAACGTTATCGAAAATCAGTTAGGTATTAACTATAATGATCTAACCCTATGATAGCGTTATCGAAACTCAGTTAGGTATTAACTATAATGATCTAACCCTATGATAACGTTATCGAAAACATTCTCCTACAGAATCCAAGGATAACACGTTCCATTATGTCTGGTGTACATTTATAATTCGCTCATTAGTCTTGTCACCAGTTGTCTGTGACAAGTAAAATATCTCTAATTCAATTTAAAATTTCCAATTCCAATACAATAGCAAGAGGCAAATGGTTTGAAACAAGGACATCACATGTAAAGTATATACTGTGGATAAGCTATAGACTACAAACATATGAACTTATTTTATTATATAAGAAAACAAATTAAGTCAGTCTGAAATATGATTTATAAACATAAAGAATATTTCCATACCAACATGGAATGTTTTATTTATATTAAACTGGAAACTATTATTTTATTATTATTTAAATCGTTTTCATCTATATATCGTTTTCATCTATTTATCGTTTTCATCTATACGGAGCGTTATGTATAGATACGATGATTGATTGTAAGGTAATTCACTGATAAAATAATAGACTACCTTGATTGTAAGGTACTTCACTGATAAAATATTAGATTACCTTGGAAGGAAGTATCAAAATATAATATATTGAATATCAATAGCGTTATTAGTACCAGTAACCATCTCAACTTGTTATTATTATTATTATTATTATTATTATTATTATTATTATTATTATTATTATTATTACTGATGCCATATAGTAGTAACTATCTCAATTTGTTATATATTATTACTGATACCATAAATATTAACCATCTCAATTTGTTATTATTATTACTGATACCATACAATATTAACCATCTCAATTTGTTATTGTTATTACTGATACCATACAGTATTAACCATCTCAGTTTGTTATTATTATCATTATTGACGATACCATAGAGTATTAACCATCTCAATTTGTTATTATTATTACTGATACCATACAGTATTAATCATATCAATTAGTTATTATTATTACTATCATACAGTATTAACCATCTCAATTTGTTATTATTATTACTGATACAATACAGTATTGACCATCTCAATTTGTTATTATTATTACTGATACCATACAGTATTAACCATCTCAATTTGTTATTATTATTACTGACACCATACAGTATTAACCATATCAATGTGTTATTATTATTACTGATATTATACAGTATTAACCATCTCAATTTGTTATTATTCTTACTGATACTATACAATATTGACCATCTCAATTTGTTATTTTTATTACTGATACCATCCAGTATTAACCATCTCAATTTGTTATTATTATTACTGATATCATACAGTATTAACCATCTCAATTTGTTATTATTATTACTGATACCATACAGTATTAACCATCTCAATTTGTTATTATTATTACTGATACCATACAGTATTGACCATCTCAATTTGTTATTATTATTACTGACACCATACAGTATTAACCATATCAATGTGTTATTATTACTGATATTATACAGTATTAACCATCTCAATTTGTTATTATTATTACTGATACTATACAATATTGACCATCTCAATTTGTTATTATTATTACTGATACCATCCAGTATTAACCATCTCAATTTGTTATTATTATTACTGATATCATACAGTATTAACCATCTCAATTTGTTATTATTATTACTGATACCATACAGTATTAACCATCTCAATTTGTTATTATTATTACTGATACCATACAGTATTGACCATCTCAATTTGTTATTATTATTACTGACACCATACAGTATTAACCATATCAATGTGTTATTATTACTGATATTATACAGTATTAACCATCTCAATTTGTTATTATTATTACTGATACTATACAATATTGACCATCTCAATTTGTTATTATTATTACTGATACCATCCAGTATTAACCATCTCAATTTGTTATTATTATTACTGATATCATACAGTATTAACCATCTCAAGTAGTAGTTAAAATGATTAATACGAATTAGTATATGTGTCGTCTACAGATGTGGTAGTTTTCTGTTAGAAGTGTAACACACACACACACACACATTCTAATTTTTTTTAGGCCACGCACAGCTCTGGGTGTTGCATAATCCATCCCACCTGGCATAAACATAAACATCTTACTTTTTTGTGATTTTATCATTATTGTATCCTGTTTATAAGTTAATATTGTTAATATTGTCGCGACATAGCAAATATCAGCACAATACAACTATGAAATAAAGTATTAAAAAAAAAAAGAAATAAATGGTAAATAAGGTTCTTAACTTTTCATAGAAATATTAAAGAAAATAAAATATATGTCATGCTAACCTGCATTCATAAAATAGAAATATTATAGATGAATTAGTCTGAAATAAAATTTCCATACAGACAGGTAAGGAACAATTACATGGATTATCTTGTTCCATTGTTTGTATTTTGTTTTTCACTTTCATACTAATAAAATATGAATAACTTTTCACACCATTTTGCTTTTGCATCCGACATACATTTATAATAGCTATAAATGCTGGATTGGTCAATTTCCATACAGACAGGTAAGGAACAATTACATACATCTATAATAGCTATAAATGCTGGATTGGTCAATTTCCATACAGACAGGTAAGGAACAATTACATACATCTATAATAGCTATAAATGCTGGATTGGTCAATTTCCATACAGACAGGTAAGGAACAATTACATACATCTATAATAGCTATAAATGCTGGATTGGTCAATTTCCATACAGACAGGTAAGGAACAATTACATACATCTATAATAGCTATAAATGCTGGATTGGTCAATTTCCATACAGACAGGTAAGGAACAATTACATACATCTATAATAGCTATAAATGCTGGATTGGTCAATTTCCATACAGACAGGTAAGGAACAATTACATACATCTATAATAGCTATAAATGCTGGATTGGTCAATTTCCATACAGACAGGTAAGGAACAATTACATACATCTATAATAGCTATAAATGCTGGATTGGCCAATTTCCATTTGTATACCACATAACCTTGAACATATTTCCTCCACAACAGTCTGTGTATACTCCCTAGTGATTTTTCCAAGAATTTACCCCCAACAATTCAATTACTGGATCTGTATTCAATATATACAATGGACCTATATGCTCACTTCTTGGACAATTTTTGCAAGCAATAAAATCAGTTCTTTGGGCAAACACCTTGAGAAGAATTTTATTTCATTTGCTAATTTGTTATCTATGATACTTTGCCCTTCATCACAAAACTAACATTTTGTATGAACCTGAGATAAAATTCTAAATTTAGCCGGTTATTGCTAATATATGTCTTGAAACACTGAATAATAAGATATATTCCGTGATGTAAATGACAATCACTCAGTAGAGAGAGAGAGAGAGAGAGAGAGAGAGAGAGAGAAGAGGGTAGTTTCTTCACAGAATAATATATACCGCTTTGTCAATTTGTATGGCTGCAGTTGTATGATATATAAGCAGACATTATTAGCTACTTTAAAATTATGGAAGACATTTTAATGCAAGTTATAGGACTCCAAGTAATATTCCTCTGTGAAGACACCAGACTGGGTTTCAGAAGTTAAACCCGTACACCTAAACAATATTGCTAAGTCAGGACACCAGTCTGGGTTTCAGTAATTGAACCCATACACCTAAATAATATTGCTAAGTCAGGACACCAGCCTGGGTTTCAGTAATTGAACCCATACACCTAAATAATATTGCTAAGTCAGGACACCAGCCTGGGTTTCAGTAATTGAACGCATACACCAAAATAATATTGCTAAGTCAGGACACCAGCCTGGGTTTCAGTAATTGAACCCATACACCTAAATAATATTGCTAAGTGAGGACACCAGACTGGCTTTCATAAATTGAAGCCACACACCTAAATAATAAACCTACTTTAAGGCATCAGAATGGGTTTCCGTAATTAAAGCCACACACAGTTTGTTAGTTTGTAACAAATGGGGTCATTATTAGAAAGCTGAGACCACCTGATGTACATGCTGTTATTGACCGGTCAGTGAGCAATAATATTTTCGTTCCTAAGTCATATAGACCGAAAATTCATAGTCTAGCCGATAAAACGAGTTAACCTGGTCATTTGAATGGCAATAAGATTTATCACAAGATCTGAATCATTTTATTGACTAAAAATTAAAATTGATGAAAATACTCAGGGCACATCTGCAAGCTATACCTGCATTTGACCTTTTTTTGGAACCATTTAGCAGAAACATACTCGTTGACCATACTGTTTGCGCCCACAAGGTTTCCATAGGCTATCCCTTTGAAGAATATTAAAGCAAACACTGTTTTACACTTTTGATAGATTTCTATAGGCTATCCCTTTGAAAAATATTAAAATAAACACTGTTTTACACTTTTGGCAATGTTTTGTCTCCCCAAATCTGTTTTATCTGATCAACGGTCAGATGTTATGTTTGAATATTTCCAACAACTCATGCATGCAACATACATCCAACGGTTTAATTTTCTGCCTATCACTCTGCAAGTCATGTGATTATCACAAGACTGTCCGAAATCACTCATGTGGTTATCACAAGACTGTCCGAAATCACTCATGTGGTTATCACAAGACTGTCCGAAATCACTCTTGTGGTTATCACAAGGCTGTCAGAAATCACTCATGTGGTTATCACAAGACTGTCCGAAATTACTCATGGGGTTACCACAAGACTGTTCGAAATCACTAATGGGGCTACTACAAGATTATCCGAAATCACTCATGTGGTTATCACAAGACTGTCAGAAATTACTCATGTAGTTATCACACGACTGTCCGAAATTACTCATGGGGTTATCACAAGACCGTCCGAAATCACTCATGGGACTACCACAAGACTGTCCGAAATCATTTTCATCTACCCAGGATACATGCAAATTATTAAATGAATCAAATCTAACAGAAGACAAAGATCAGTAAAATTCTGCATTGTATAATTATCCAGTAAGATCGACCAAGGATTTTTTTTTCTCCATTTTAGTAATTATCAGCAAATGAAAGACCGCATGACTGCCCTATAAACGTAAATACCCTCAACTATCCAGGATACATAGGCAATCAAATGAAATCAAACCAAAGCAAACAGACAGTGATCCATAAAATTCTAATTATCGAGTACGAGCGGTATAGTGGTTTCCTTGCTGAAGGAAAGAAACTAAAACTGCCCAAACATGCTCATTAACTCAAGATACATGTACATGTACAGCTACCACAGCTTAATGAATATGCAAGTTTGGTCCATTCTCTCTCTCTCTCTCTCTCTCTCTCTCTCTCTCTCTCTCTCTCTCTCTCTCTCTCTCTCTCTCTCTCTCTCTCTCTCTCATTATTGATATATCCAATTACTTCTACTTGACAGAGAGTGGCACGCTGTATAAGTCGGAATCATTCTTCACTACATTAATATTTTAAACATTCTTTACAAGTTTGTTTCAATATCTAATGTGCAATAAGCAGCTGAATAATTCAAACTGGAGGGTCCTATATTTTTTAATTTTAAACTTCTTGAACCAATTCGTTTTTATAATTGGTTTGATAATGATAAGAATTAGAATAAATACATGTATAATGTAATTATGTCTTTTGTCTCTGACTTGAACCAATTTGTTTTACAATTGATTTGATAATGATAAGAATTAGAATAAATACAAGTAAAATGTAATTATGTCTTTTGAATCTGGCTTGAACCAATTTGTTTTTATAATAAGTTTGATAATGATAAGAATTAGAATAAATACAAGTAAAATGTAATATTGTCTTATGTCTCTGATTGTTTTCCTATTTTTAGACGCATGTTTTAAATGATACAAAACCAGTTGTTCAGTTAAACGAGTTGTCCATTCGTGTCGCCATCTGTTGTCATAATGGGACACTAGAGTATTAGCATGGCATTATGACAACAGACGGTTCTCTGTGTGCTGTTTGACTCAAAAATCAATGCCGTAAAGCAATCTAAATTTCCGTGGTGAACATTCATTGCGTTAGATAAAGGAAAAACTTTAGAAACTTAGAACGCCGTCTGTTGTCGTAAAGACATGCTAATACTCTAGTGTCCCATTATGATAACAGATGGCGACACGAGTTGGACAACTAAGACAATATCGAGACAACGTAGTATTTATATAGTTGTAAGGTCAAAACTGAATGAAAACAACAGTTTTAATGATGTAATTGTAATAGGACAAGTCTATAAAAAGAAGAAAAACACATGTAAGAACTGATATAATATTTGCTATACGACAAACTACGGAATCAATTTAGCAGCTGGCAAACTGTAAAATACAATTACGCAGAAGTAAAGTAGGTTTACGTACTTGCAAGCACTTTCCGAATGTTAATACTTTGAACTGAAAAGCCAGCTGACTGTAATGCTGTATTTTAATTCGAATACTATTTTTAACACGACGCCCAAACATACTGTAAAGAGGTATAACCTATTGTTGATAGGCTATGGGGCGGGGGGGGGGGGTAGTCGTATTATAAGAAATTGACTTGCTACAGCGCCATCTGTTGTCATAATGATGCCTGTTGTCATGCCAACTTTCGTGATGCTAACTTGCATAGTGCTTGGTGTTATATTATAATTTTAGAAGGTTTAATCTGTGTAGCTTGTGATGTAGCAAGTTTGTAAATAGAATATTAACACTTGTAATAACTTGACATATCATTTGCCATGCGACAAACAACAAAATGAATACAGTAGTTGGCAAATTGCAAGATACAATGGCGAAAAAGCATGAATAAATCAAACATAGAGAATTCATGAACAGAGTTAGGAATGTAGCACTTGCAAGCAGCCATTGATGAATAATGCAGAAGGAAAGCAATATTTTGAAACTACCGCATACATTACATTAACGACGATAACAAAATACATGGATAGAATTCTTAAAGAGGCACTTGCAAGTAGCCATTTACAATAATGCATCAAGGACGATTAGACGTGAGGATGAAAGCATCAGTTTAATTTTGTTAATATTGTTCGTGTATGTGGTTGAAAATTTCAAAATATTGTCAAATACGCCACGAGCCTTTACTTCCGAGTGTCTGATAGATGTAACACAAATCCAACACTGAGCTAGCAACCTTAGCAGTGTTATTTTGAACTTTTCGGGTCTGTTGGTGCTCACATTGTACACAAAGGTTGATAACATTAGAAAGAGATCGACCACGATATCACGTGGTGTGTGTAAGTAGTAGTGTTGTATACCTACATTGGTAAGGAGTAATTTGAGATTTTGCTATTTGGGTGAATCTTGTTACATGTTATCCACGTAGAAGGGGGAAGAAAAGTTTAAAAAGACTGATTGGGGACTTCATCTACTTGAAATTTAGCAACTGAGAAATAACTGCTAAGAAAATAATTGGTTTATACAACTAGCATTGTTTTACGAATCAAAATGTTTGCATACAAATTATGATACGAATATTTCGTATCACATGAAACTGGTCTTGGAAAATTAAAACTAAGATACGAAATGAATATCAACGTATGATTAAACGGAGTCATCAGTTTATTTGAAAATAAATATATAATTAATAAACTTAATTTTATTTCACCTCAACTTGATACTGTTTATGAATTAATAATGTGTGTGATCTTAACATTGTGTATTACGTTATATTGTGTATGACCTTAGCACTGTTTATTACCTTATGCTGTGTATGACCTTAACACTGTGTATTACCTAATTCTGTGCATGATCTTAGCACTGTGTATTACCTTATATTGTGTATGACCTTAACAAACACTGTGTATTACCTTATATTGTGTATGACCTTAATACTGTGTATTACCACCTTTATTTGATACAGGGTATTACCTCCCTTATTTTCCATACATATTTCAGCTTCTTCCTGCCCAGATGGTTGGATAGGCAATAAAGAACTGGACGCATGCTATCGGATCTTTAGGAACTCTCTGACGTTTGAGGATGCATCCCACTTCTGTCGGCAGTTAAAAGGCTCTATGATGTCAACATTTTCTGACTTCGAGAGTAGCATATCTCGTAGCGTGTACAACTGGTTTAAGAACAATGATGCATGTGAGCCTCATTTAGAACCAACACTATTTAACGTTACAACTCTAGAAGGGGGTAAAATGGCCGATTCGTGGCTGAAAGTTTTTTCACTCGCGTCTCATAATTCAAAGTCTGTTCATCATCTTTATCACTGATATTTATTACATGTTCAAGGTGTTTTAATTGCTCGTTGCATCTCAAAAAATAAATAATCTTCTATTAATGACATATAACATTGACAAATACTGGTGTAATTCATGTTTCTTTTACAATGAAGATTATTTGAAAATATGGTAGACTGTATACAAATATATGTTGTTTCAACCGACCAGGAGAGACAAGGATGGACAGACTGGTGGATCGATGGATGGACAGACTGGTGGATCGATGGATGGACGAAGAGACAAACATACGTATAGTGAGATAGATAGGTCGTTAATTTCTATTTGTATTGTGACCAAATCAAACACTCTGTCTTAATTTCTCTTTGTATTGTGACCATATCAAACCATTGTGTCTTATGAATTGATAGATAGGTCGTTAATTTCTCTTTGTATTTTGATCAAATCAAAACACTCTGTCTTAATTTCTCTTTGTGACCAAATCAAAACACTCTGTCTTAATTTCTCTTTGTGATCAAATCAAAACACTCTGTATCATGATTTGCGCCATATGCTGCACGCTGTTTACTTGGCCTTACAAATACACTTGATTGTTTCTTGGGTTTAGAATAGAAGCGTTCCTTTCTGGCGTTGCAATGTTATATGTAGCAGTGTTATTTTCGTTGCAGATTTTAGCATTGGAAGTCTTTTGGTATGGGTAAATTCAACCGGTGTCTGCAGTGCATTGGCTTCTGATACAATTAGTGTACATAACTGTTACTCTGCATTGCCATTTGCGTGCCAGATGCCAACCCAATATAACGGTAAGAGTGATTTCAAGATTTCTCTATCTTAATATATACATCTATATCATTGTTTGCACATCTGTCTGTCTGTCTAATGGTAATCTTTGTGATTAATGCGAAGCTAAGACAGCATTGGTCAGAAGAAATTGTCATTTGTGCGTTACCATGTGTTGTTATAGTAAATAGTAATACTTCTATTCAAAATTCTGTGCCATGGTAATTATGACTTAAAGTCAATAGTAATATTTATATTTTAAATTCTGTCCCATGGTAATTATGACTTATAGTCAATAGCAATACTTCTATTCAAAATTCTGTGCCATGGTAATTATGACTTAAAGTCAACAGTAATATTTCTATTTTAAATTCTGTCCCATGGTAATTATGACGTAGAGTCAATAGTAATACTTCTATTTTAAATTCTGTCCCATGGTAATTATGACTTAAAATCAATAGTAATATTTCTATTTTAAATTCTGTCCCATGGTAATTATGACTTAAAGTCAATAGTAATACGTCTATTCTAAACTTTGCACAACGTTAATCGCGTTTAAAGTCGCTAGTAATACTTGCATGCCAAACTTTGTACATCGCTAATTGCGAGTAAAGTCGCTAGTAATACTTGCATGCCAAACTTTGTACATCGCTAATTGCGAGTTACCGTCAATAGTAAGATACCCATGCCAAATTTTGTACATCTATAACTGCGAGTGAAAATCAATAATGAGAAATCCATACCAAACTTTGTACATCTCTAACTGCGAGAATGAGAAATCCATGCCAAAGTTTCTACGTCGCTAACTGCGAGTGAATGTTAATAGTGAGGCATCAATGCCAAATGTTGTACATCGTCAATTGGGAGTGAAAGTTAATAGTGAGACTTCCATGCCAAACTTTGTACATCGCTAATTGCGAGTAAAGTCACTTGCAATACTTCCATGTCAAACTTTGTACGACGCTAATTGTGAGCAAAATATAGTGATGACGGTCATTATCGCAGTAGGTATCCCTTTCTTTCCCGCATATCAAAGGTCGTAATAAAATACTTGCATTAACTCTTGGAGACACACCCAGTTTCGCATAATTCTTTCTTTGGGAGGCAGCTGGACCATATCCTCCTTTTATAACGATAATCGAATATACTCGACTATTTGTAAGATTAGCAAACGACGACGGAGAAAGTATTTCCCATTCATGTTTTTAGGAAGGATCATTTACTTTGTTCGATTACAGAAACCTTACACATTTCATTCGGATCCTCTCAGTCATTCCTTCCTATCATACCTCGGACGCATGCCTATTGGCGCCTTTCGAGCCATAAGGACTATTTATGAAACAAACATTGACAGAGAAGTTGCCAATTCATTTGCAATTTCTTGATTAATTCATAATTTACTTCCAGTTGAACTATTTGTGGTTTATTTTTTTATTTCTTGCGAAGAAAACAAATTCTAGCAAATAAATTAAATTATTTTTCTGCAAATTATTACGACGATATACACACGATGCTCACGCAAGAACGTCACATAGTCCATTTAGCCAAATTATCCCACTAACTGTAGATCACGGAGAGTTCCGGCTGCAAAGAGCTCTCCGAGATAACTAACAAACTAATGTCAATTACAAATGTACATCACTTCCAACAACCTTCTCTCCACTAGACCTTCCGGACCAATTTGCCAATTTCTTCCGTGACAAAGTACAAACCATTAGTGATTCGCTTGACAGTACAATTTCAACTGACTCGTCACCATACACTTATGATGCAGAATTTCTGCGACAACCATTAGGAGCATGTGATCCTGTTTTTATTGATTTATTACGGAAAATCGTGATATAAAAGTGCACCATAGTCTTGTGAACTTGATCCAATTCCGACATCACTGCTGCTTGAGTGGTTAGACCCAATATTGCCTTCACTAAATGATGTTATTAATATCTCTCTCTCATCGGAGGAATTCCCATCATTTTTCAAAACTGCCATCGTAAAGACACTACAGAAGAAACCAACACTGGACCATAACAATTTAAAAAACTACCGCTCAGTTTCTAATCTCCCACTCATATCAAAAAGCTTAGAAAATGTTGTTTTGACCCAACTTGCATCTCATTTGAATTCAAACAGTCTTTTTACCAACGTACAATCTGCATATCGCCCTTGCCACAGTACGGAAATCCTCACTCTCCTGGATTTATCTGCAGCATTTGACACAATAGACCATGATATATTACTTCACCGTCTCCAGCATGTATTTGGCATTCAAAATATAGCCTTACAGTGGTTCAAGTCCTACCTAGTCAACAGGACACAAATTATATTTGCAAAAGGAATACACTCCAGCCCAGTTGACGTATGTTGTGGTGTTCGACCGGGATCTGTTTGTTGACCTGTTCTCTTCATTCTGTACACTCAGCCACTCTCAAGTGTCATAGATCATCACCCAGTGTCGCACCAATTGTATGCTGATGACACCCAAATATACAGGTCTAGCCACCCAACTGAAGTTGAGGCTACCATCCATGACGTAGAGAGGTGCGATTCGGATGTGAAATCATGGATGACATGTAGCAAGCTGCAGATGAATGACGATAAAACTGAGGCTATTCTAATCACAACACAAAATCTTTCTCATTCACATCATCTACCTCAGACAATAAATATCAGCAACACCAACATTAAATTCTCACAGTCAGTACGAAAAATAGGCGTTACTCTAGACAGTAATCTCACATTGCACCAACATGTCATGAACATATGCAAGGCTGCATATCTTGAATTGAGACGCATCAGTTACATTCGTAAATATCTTTCAGTTGATGCCACTAAAACACTTGTGTGTTCATTAGTACTTTCAATACTGGACTATTGTAATTCAGTTCTGTCTGGTTCGTCACAATATTTACTCCAGAAAAATCAAAACGTTCAAAACACAGCTGCTCGGATCATCTTTAGAGTACCTCGATAGGAGCACACCTCACCACTGCTCTGTACCCTACACTGGCTATCGATTCGATACCGAATCAAACAAAATTTGTTCTCTGTGCTATGTTTCAGTGACAGACTCCAGTCCAACATACCTATCGAGCCTCACCCATTTGTATACACCAGCTAGATACTTGCGCTCTTCTTCTGATAATCTTATACTCATTGTTCCCACGGTGAAAACAAAGTCATATGGACAACGTTCGTTTGCATACCAGGGCCCGGCGACGTGGAACGAATTGCCCATTGAAATTAGACACAAAGACACAGTGGTACCTTTTAAGAGTGCTCTTAAAACTCACTTGTTTCGACTGCAGGGACAAACTTAGACACCTAATTATGTTTTGTATCTTATATGTTTTCAGGATGTTTTTATGTTTTCCAATTTCATTGTTTTTTGTCAATTGTTGTTCTGTTGTGTAGTTATATCATTATTGATGGTATAAGGCGCTTAGAGCTTCGAAAGATTAGGCACTATACAAAGTCCTCATTATTATTATTATTATTATTAGTAGTATTAGTATTAGTATTATTATTTTCTTTCATTGAAAAACCGTGATATTTTACGATGATTCGGACTACTTCTAATTGTTCTGCAGCAATAATGGTAATGAATGAAAAGTCTTACTTTGAGCACAGTATCATTCACTGTCATGTTTTCAATGAGTCCGATTTACATGATCCTTACCGTCATGTATTCAATGAGTCCGATGTATATGATTCCTTACCGTCATGTTTTCAATGGGTCCGATTTACATGATTCCTTACCGTCATGTTTTCAATGAGTCCGATGTACATGATTCCTTACCGTCATGTTTTCAATGGGTCAGATTTACATGATTTCTTATCATCTCCACCTGTTATACAAGATCGGTTTATTACAATGAACGGATAGAATGCTTTAACATCGAAGAGAGAGAGTAACCATCATAATATTGATTAAGTGATTGATTGTTTGGTGTTTCAAATGCTCAGGTGTTTAAAATACTTAGGTGTTTCAAATACTCAGGTCTTTCAAATACTCAGGTGCATTTGAGTAAAGTGACTTACCCAGGAAATACTACACGGGGGCCGATTATGGTTTCGATAAGATTCCAATCCACAGCCCCTTTAACTTCCCCGGCCACTTTCCACTTCGTCACTTGTTAATAGCTTAAAATCCACACTCGCTAACCACTCAACCAATCCGCCCACTTTCCACCTTGTCACTTGTTAATAGCGTAAATATCACAATCGCCAACTACTCAGCCAGTCCGCCCACTTTCCACCTTGTCACTTGTTAACAGCGTAAATATCACACTCGCCAACTACTCAGCCAGTCCACCCACTTTCCACCTTGTCACTTGTTAACAGCGTAAATATCGCAATCGCCAACTACGCGGTACTAAAATAATAGTTTTGATTTATAATGGCTAATAGTCTACTCACAAGAAAAAGTAAGCAGTCTTTCTTTTCTTGCTAGATCTACAGCGAATTTTCTTTTACAGCTCCAGAAGAAATGACTGTGTATTCCCCATATGAGGACCAATCAGAGCTGCTGAATAGCCGCCCGTTTTCTCCACTTCCGGTTATATTCACGATGGCAAGACCACCCAGTGAGAATGAAATACTGATTGCTGAACATAACGGACAAGAGGTATTTAACAAAACTAAATAGAAGAGTAGACTGTAGGGATATAACTGTACTTACATGTAAACTAAATACAAGAGTAGACTGTAGGGATATAACTGTACTTACATGTAAACTAAATAGAAGAGTAGACTGTATTGATATAACTGTATTTACATGTAAACTAAATAGAAGAGTAGACTGTAGGGATATAACTGTATTTACATGTAAACTAAATAGAAGAGTAGACTGTAGGGATATAACTGTACTTACATGTAAACTAAATACAAGAGTAGACTGTAGGGATATAACTGTATTTACATGTAAACTAAATAGAAGAGTAGACTGTAGGGATATAACTGTACTTACATATAAACTAAATAGAGAGTAGACCGTAGGGATATAACTGTACTTACATGTAAACTAAATACAAGAGTAGACTGTAGAGATATAACTGTATTTACATGTAAACTAAATAGAAGAGTAGACTGTAGGGATATAACTGTATTTACATGTAAACTAAATAGAAGAGTAGACTGTAGGGATATAACTGTATTTACATGTAAACTAAATAGAAGAGTAGACTGTAGGGATATAACTGTACTTACATATAAACTAAATAGAGAGTAGACCGTAGGGATATAACTGTACTTACATGTAAACTAAATACAAGAGTAGACTGTAGAGATATAACTGTATTTACATGTAAACTAAATAGAAGAGTAGACTGTAGGGATATAACTGTATTTACATGTAAACTAAATAGAAGAGTAGACTGTAGAGATATAACTGTATTTACATGTAAACTAAATAGAAGAGTAGACTGTAGGGATATAACTGTATTTACATGTAAACTAAATAGAAGAGTGGACTGTATTGATATAACTGTATTTACATGTAAACTAAACAGAAGAGTAGACTGTAAGGATATAACTGTATTTACATGTAAACTAAACAGAAGAGTAGACTGTAGGGATATAACTGTATTTACATGTAAACTTTACTATATGGTTAACCTGTGTTTGAGTCCCACTTCACGAACGCAAACGTTCTCGCCAGTACCTCTTAGTCTTATAATTAAGCACGTTTGTGTCAAAAGATAAAAGTAAAATTCACACTATTTCGTCGAACTGCTCCTTTTACAAGTGCTTATTCGGTCGTTCCGTCCGTTTATCCTTTGTTTCTCTTGCAAAATGGCTGACATCCTTGTCTACCTCCATTGAGTTTCCTGGTGGAGGATGGCTGATACAAAGTGAGCTGAACAAAAGTTTACATGACAGTTACATTTTCAAATAATGTGCATCCAAACTGTAACAATGTAGTCAGGAAGAGGCGTATTATATATATAGGTAACGGATGTTGCAATATGACTCGCTGTTTGGGGTTGTAGTGTGGAGGAGTAAGAATAATCGATGAAATGCTGGATGAACTACGATGACGACTCCTGGCTGTTCATCATGTTTAAATTAATAAATTATCAAAGTAAATACCTACCTGGTAACATTAAGTGATACGTCTTGTTCACACGATAAAAATATAGCCATCGTAACACGAAAAAGTAATAAAGGCATCGTAACTCGATACAGTAATATAGGCATCGTTTAACGATAAAGTAATATAGGTATCGTAACACGATAAAATAATATAGGGATCGTAACACGATAAAATAATATAGGCATCGTAACACGATAAAGTAATATAGGAAATCGAATAACGATAAAGTACAATAGGCATCGTAACACGATAAAGTAATATAGGCATCGTAACAAGATAACATAATATAGGCATCGTAACACGATAAAGTAATATAGGCATCGTAATTCGATAAAGTAATATAGGCATCGTATAACGATAAAGTAATATAGACATCGTAACACGATAAAGTAATATAGTCATCGTAACACGATAACATAATATAGGCATCGTAACACGATAAAGTAATATAGACATCGTATAACGATAAAGTAATATAGACATCGTAACGCGATAAAGTAATATAGGCATCGTAACACGATAAAGTAATATAGGCATCGTAACACGATAAAGTAATATAGGCATGTATAACGATAAAGTAATATAGACATCGTAACACGATAAAGGATTATAGGCATCGTATAAATGTAAAGTAATATAGGCATCGTATAACGGTAAAGTAATATAGGCATCGTAACACGATAAAGTAATATAGGCATCGTAACACGATAAAGTAATATAGACATCGTAACACGACAAAGTAATATAGGCATCGTATAACGATAAAGTAATATAGGCATCGTAATACGATAAAGTAATATAGGCATCGTAACACGATAAAGTAATATAGTCATCGTAACACGATAACATAATATAGGCATCGTAACACGATAAAGTAATATAGACATCGTATAACGATAAAGTAATATATACATCGTAACGCGATAAAGTAATATAGGCATCGTAACACGATAAAGTAATATAGGCATCGTAACACGATAAAGTAATATAGGCATGTATAGCGATAAAGTAATATAGACATCGTAACACGATAAAGGATTATAGGCATCGTATAAATGTAAAGTAATATAGGCATCGTATAACGATAAAGTAATATATGCATCGTAAAACGATAAAGTAATATAGGCATCTTAACTCTATAAAGTAATATAGGTAACGTAACACGATAAAATAATATAGGCATCGTAACATGACAACGCAATATAGGCATCGTAACACGATAAAATAATATAGGCATCGTAACACGATGAAGTAATATAGGCATCGTAACACGATAAAGTAATATAGTCATCGTAACACGATAAAGTAATATAGGCATCGTAACACGATAAAGTAAGATAGGCATCGTAACACGATAAAGTTATATAGGCATCGTATAACGATAAAGCAATATAGGCATCGTAACACGATAAAGTAATATAGGCATCGTAACACGATAACATAATATAGGCATCGTAACACGATAAAGTAATATAGACATCGTATAACGATAAAGTAATATAGACATCGTAACACGATAAAGTAATATAGTCATCGTAACACGATAAAGTAATATAGGCATCGTAACACGATAAAGTAATATAGGCATGTATAACGATAAAGTAATATAGACATCGTAACACGATAAAGGATTATAGGCATCGTATAAATGTAAAGTAATATAGGCATCGTATAACGATAAAGTAATATAGGCATCGTAACACGATAAAGTAATATAGGCATCGTAACACGATAAAGTAATATAGGCATCGTAACACGATAACATAATATAGGCAACGTAACATGATAAAGTAATATAGACATCGTATAACGATAAAGTAATATAGACATCGTAACACGATAACATAATATAGGCATCGTAACACGATAAAGTAATATAGACATCGTATAACGATAAAGTAATATAGACATCGTATAACGATAAAGTAATATAGGCATCGTAACACGATAAAGTAATATAGGCATCGTAACACGATAAAGTAATATAGGCATCGTAACACGATAACATAATATAGGCATCGTAACACGATAAAGTAATATAGACATCGTATAACGATAAAGTAATATAAACATCGTAACACGATAACATAATATAGGCATCGTAACACGATAAAGTAATATAGACATCGTATAACGATAAAGTAATATATGCATCGTAACACAATAAAGTAATATAGGCATCTTAACTCGATAAAGTAATATAGGTAACGTAACACGATACAATAATATAGGCATCATAACATCATAAAGCAATATAGGCATCGTAACACGATAAAATAATATAGGCATCGTACACGATAAAGTAATATAGGCATCGTAACACGATAAGATAATATAGGCATCGTAACACGATAAAGTAATATGGGCATCGTAACGCGATTTTGATGATAACTTGTTCATAACGTATTTCGACAGAACCTCGGTAGGGGAACCTCGGTAACTCTATAGATATTTTATAATTTTCTTCAAGACCCATTCACGTTCATTTGCAAATCGGAGATACTTTATACTAAGTGTAAAAATTCTTACAATTCTAACACTGCTTTAAATACTAGAGCAAGAACTCTTCAGATTTGTTTGAAATACAAGGAAACGTTTCTTGGTTATATTAGCATACATATTCATATAGGGATTATCAGGGAATCCCTGTATAACGTCACAACCAAGAGCATTTTGGGATAGGTTGGCAGAAACACTATGGCGGCGAAGCAACAAGACTAATCTTTTTGCAATGCGAATGTATTACCAAACGAAATGTGCGCTCAGTATATGGTTAAATGTGACATGATAGATTAAAATTCAATGATTGATTAGCATAAACTCTGAGATCATTCAAGTGATCTTGTAGTTAGAGCGTCCGCATTTGATGCGGTAGGTCGTGGATTCTAATCCCGGCTGAATCATACCAAAGACTTACAAAAATGATACTAACAGCTGCCATGTTTGGCGCTCAGCATTAAGAGGTTAGTGTTAGAACTGGTCGGCCTAGTGTCAGGATAATCTGGGTGGATAGGACACCATGGTACATGTCTGCAGCATGATTCCCTAGTGTTATACCTCAGTATAAACTGTCACGCTATTTCATCATATTGATAAAACTGACAATCTGTTAAAGCTACGTTAAAAATCCAAATCACACACACGTACGCACACACATATACACACACTCACACGAAAACACACACACACTCGATGAAGGCTGGACACTATTTGTCATATTTGTTTGTGTTTGGTTATTGCTATGTATAGTTCTTGTTTGTGTTTGGTTATTGCTATGTGTTTGTGTTTGGTTATTGCTATGTATAGTTCTTGTTTGTGTTTGGTTATTGCTATGTATAATTCTTGTTTGTGTTTGGTTATTGCTATGTATAGTTCTTGTTTGTGTTTGGTTATTGCTATGTATAGTTCTTGTTTGTGTTTGGTTATTGCTATGTATAGTTCTTGTTTGTGTTTGGTTATTGCTATGTATAATTCTTGTTTGTGTTTGGTTATTGCTATGTATAGTTCTTGTTTGTGTTTGGTTATTGCTATGTATAATTCTTGTTTGTGTTTGGTTATTGCTATGTATAGTTCTTGCAAGGTAATATTTTATACAAGCCTCTTCGCCATTTAGTTGCAAATATAGTTTACTATATAGTCTTGCCATCTGTATTACTAATAATTATTACAAAACATTTTGAAACAATGTCAAGAAATAATGATGGTATTGATGAATACAGATTGATGACGTCATTCTGATATATCGATTATATGATATTATGTTACTATCTAGAGTTTTCAAATTTATGTTCCAATTGGCGTGGGAAACTCCACAAGCAAGCATCAAATGCATTGTATTACTCACACCTCAAAACACATCAGACAAAATAGTGACAAAGGAGTACCGAGAAATAGAAACGAATAACAAAAGGAACTCGAAGAAAGCAACCGAAGATTGGATTGGACAGTAGTGCACAGAAAATCGTGAGCCATGTGATAATGAAGAACAGCAAAAAAGGCATTCGAAATTGTAACAAACCTCATCAGACAGAAGCAACCAAGAGTCAGTACCACTCAGTGACTCACTGAAGCGAGATACTTTGCAGAAAGACAGACTGAGTATTGTACAGAACTCTACAACCATCCGTTCGCAGTAGACCCAGAGGTGCTTGAAATTCTAAACTCCACAAATGATGATGATTTCCCCATTCTCAAATAAGAGGTTAAGTCAGCAATTAGAGCGCAGAAGGATGGGAAGGCAGCTGGAGTAGACAACGTCCCAGCCGAACTTCTCAAGAATGGGGGGTGGGGTCAGTGATATATATATTCTAACAAACATCTTCAAATATATCTGGCAGACAGGTGAACGACCAACACAATGGACCCATTCACAGATTATAACACTCCCCTAAAAGGCAATAGTTAGCTGTGCCAACATTACAGAGCTATCAGTTTGACCAGCAATGCTAGAAATGTGATTCTGAAGATCATCTTGAACAGAGTGAAGCCACAAATAGAAGAATTAATCGCTGAAGAACAGGCAGGGTACTGGAGTGGAAGAGGCACAACAGAACAAATATTCAAACGCAGAGTTCTCTGTGAAAAGTACTCGCAATCTTAATGTGATCGTAGATTTCAAAAAGACTTTTGACAGATTGTGGCAAAAAACATTGTGGGCCACAATGAAGAAATACAACATAGGTCACAAGCTGATCAATACAATCATCCAGCTATACGCGAAGGCTACCAATGCAGTAATTACTCAAGGTCCTGTGAGGGAATGATTCAAGACAAGACTTGGAGTACGTTAAGGATGTTTCCTGTGACCTGTCACCCACTATTTTCAACATTTTCCATGAGCGAAGCCTTAGAAAACCACCGTGGAACAAACAGTATTGGAGAGCGCAACATTACCAACCTCCGATTTGCAGACGATATTGATGGGCTGGCAGGCAGCTAAGACGAGCTTGCCACTTTAGTGAAAAACCTGGATGAAATAATCTTCCATATCTGACATGACGATAAGCGCTGAGAAGACAAAGCTGATGGCAAATAGTGACTAACAAATCACAGCCAAAACTAAAGTCAGAGAACAGGAACTGGAAACAGTCAGCCAGTTTAAATATCTTGGTTCCATAATCACCGAAGAGGGATCAAGAGCAGAAATTTTGTCGACAGCAGCACAAACAACGGCAGCTATTTCAAATATAAGACTCATCTGAAGAGACAAGAATATCGGTCTGAAAAGTAAAGTAAAGTCATACTATTGAGAGCACTAATCATCTCAATCTTTTATATTCGAGCGAGGCCTGGACCCTGACAGCAGAATTGAAATGAAGAATGCAGGAACTTGACATAAGATGCTAGAGAGCTATCCTTGTCATCTCTTACATGTACCACATCACAAATGAAGAAGTGCATAACAATATCAGATGCAAAGTAGGCCATGATGAAAACCTCCTCACCAATGTCAAAACGAGAAGCTGAAATGTTATGGCCATGGCACTAGATCCAACAGTCTATCCACAACAATACTGCAGGGCAGCGTCCAGTGTGGCAGAAGGAAAGGTAGAGAGAGAAACAAGTGGACTAACAATAGCACAAACTGGACCAGGATAAGTTTTGCGGAGACACTGGCAATGGAACATGATCAAGCAAAGTGGAGGGAACTGGTACGATGCTCAGCAACACAGTGCCTCGACGACCACACTAGGTCAACATACTGATAATGAGGATTCAAACCAGGCCTCTTTATGTTATCAGTAATAACAAAAATGGACGTGGTTAACTGGTAGGCCTACGCTGTAAATTCGAGTTCGAATCTTCTTTGTACACTATACAATCTGGGTTCGGTCAAAGCATATTTGCACTGTAAATTCATGTTTGGTCGTATCTACTTCGCACACCGTGAATTCGACTAGAATTAGTAATACTAACATTGCTTAATCTACAACAACAGCAACAACAACAAGAATAAGTACAACAACAACAACAAGAATAAGTACTTCCACTACTTCCAATGCATCCACACAATCTCCACCATTGGAACTAATGATGACGTCGTGTTACTAAATGTTTTGTCTCACACATTTCTTATCACTAGCGTACAATATAAAGATAAAATTTAATTTAACAGCTTCAGTTATAATAATTACAAAGTATTGGTGTAACGATGTTGATGTAACGCTTATAATTTTGCAATAGATTCAAACATGTTTTGCTTTTGTTTCGTGTGTTGCAGGTCGTTAAAAGTGATAACATCTTGACGTCATTCGGATCCTCTTTTGAGAGTCCGTATATAAAAAATCTGACCATTCCTGCTGGATTACGAGGCGAAAATAGTTTCCTAACTGATACAAAGTTCATCAATGTGCCGGATTTTACGGAGACCACTGGTTATTACAGTTTCCGACTGTACTCCTTTAACCCACAAAACGTTATTCAGTCGAATGCGATTTTAGTGAGATACGCAGGTTTGTTTTTACACACACAAACACTCACACGCATACATACATACATACATACATACATACATACATACATACATACATACATACATACATACATACATACATACATACGTACATACATACCGGACCGGATTAAAACCTTTGGGGGCCCAAAGTACAGCCATTATAGGGACACATAGCTTTCCTGCCTTATCCTTAGATATGGTTACATTTGCTTTTTCAACAATGTCTGCGTCCCATAGTATACATACTAAAACCACACTTAAATATAATCTCTAGATGTCTGCGTCCCATAGTATACATACTAAAACCATACTTACATATAATCTCTAGATGTCTGCGTCTCATAGTCTACATACTAAAACCATACTTAAATATAATCTCTAGATGTCTGCGTATCATAGTCTACATACCAAAACCATACTTAAATATAATCTCTAGATGTCTGCGTCCCATAGTCTACATACTAAAACCATACTTAAATATAATCTCTAGATGTCTGCGTCCCATAGTATACATACTAAAACCATACTTAAATATAATCTCTAGATGTCTGTGTCTCATAGTATACATAATACATACTAAAACCATACTTAAATATAATCTCTAGATGTCTGTGTCTCATAGTATACATACTAAAACAATAATTAAATATAATCTCAAGATGTGTATCGTTAAGTACTTGCTTATTGTTATTGTTGGCACGAAAAGTAAGCTCACCACTTACATCCAAGTGGCAAATACACTTTTATCAACCTTTATGTTACGCTGAATATTGTATTATCTAAAAGACTCCAAGAATACTACATTCTAACCACAGTACATAAAATATGTTCAATCATACAGTGTGTAAGCGGTATATAACATGCATTCAATTAATCAGCATGTAAACATTATCCAACACTTATTAATTTAGTGTGTAAACGGTGTGTAACATATATTCATTCAGTGTGTAAACGGTATGTAACATATATTCATTCAGTGTGTAAACGGTATGTACGATACATTCAGTAGTGTGAAAACGGTATATAACATACATTCATTCAGTGTGTAAACGATATGTAACATACATTCATTCAGTGTGTAAACGGTATGTAGCATACATTCAGTCAGTGTGTAAAGGGTATATAACATACATTCAGTCAGTTAGTAAACGGTATGTATCAAACATTCAGCTAGTGTGTACACGGTATGTAACATAGATTAAGTCTTTCAATGTGTAAAAATTATATAACATATATTCATTCAGTGTGTAAACGGTACATAATATACATTCAGTCAGTGTGTAAACGATATGTAACATACATTCAGCCAGTGTGTAAACGATATATAACATACATTCATTCAGTGTGTAAACGGTATGTAGCATACATTCAATCAGTGTGTAAGCCTTATATAACATAAATTCATTCAGTGTGTAAACGATATGTAGCATACAATCTGTCAGTGTGTAAACGGTATGGAATATACACTCAGTCAGTGTTTAAATGGTATTTAACATACATTCAGTCAGTGTATAAACGGTACGTAGCATACATTCAATCAGTGTGTAAGCCTTATATAACGTAAATTCATTCAATGTGTAAACGATATGTAGCATACAATCTCTCAGTGTGTAAACGGTATGGAATATACACTCAGTCAGTGTTTAAATGGTATTTAACATACATTCAGTCAGTGTATAAACGGTACGTAGCATACATTCAGACTTTCAGTGTGTAAACGGTATGTAGGATACATTCATTCATACATTGTGTAAACAATATGCAGCATACATTTTTTCAGTGTATAAACGGTATGTAACATACATCCATTCATTCATTGTGTAAACGATATGTAGCATACATTCAGCCAGTGTGTACATGGTATGCAGCATACATTCAATCAGTGTATAAATATTATATAACTTATATTTATTCAGTGTGTAAACCGTATGTAACATATATTCATTCAGTGTGTAAACGATATGTAACATACATTCTGTCAGTGTATAAACGGTATGTAACATACATCCATTCATTCATTGTGTAAACGATATGTAGCATACATTCAGCCAGTGTGTACATGGTATGCAGCATACATTCAATCAGTGTATAAATATTATATAACTTATATTTATTCAGTGTGTAAACCGTATGTAACATATATTCATTCAGTGTGTAAACGGTATGTAACATACATTATGTCAGTGTGTATACGGTATGTAGCATGCATTCAGCCTTTCAGTGTGTAAACGGTATGTAACATACATTCATTCATTCAGTATGTGAACGTTATATACTTTGTTGGGTAGATTTAAATTAATTATTCTTGGTTATTTTTCATTTTTTAATTCAATAACGTTATTCTAATGTAACTTTGTTTACTGGATTTGATATTGTCTATAAGAGTTATTGTAATATAACTTTGTTTACTGGATTTGATATTGTCTATAAGAGTTATTGTAATATAACTTCGTTTACTGGATTTGATATTGTCTATAAGAGTTATTGTAATATAACTTTGTTTACTGGATTTGATATTGTCTATAAGAGTTATTGTAATGTAACTTTGTTTACTGGATTTGATATTGTCTATAAGAGTTATTGTAATATAACTTTGTTTACTGGATTTCATATTGTCTATAAGAGTTATTGTAATGTGTAACAGAATTGTTACCGAGGGAATGGTGGATTAAATGAACAACACAAACACAATATGTGAAAGAAAATATAAATTTATGAAATAAATTATCAATGAAAAATAATGATGTATCAACACAATAACTCATGCGTTCAACCCACAATTACACTCACAACCATTCACAATACATGAATAAATTAAATATTAATATAAAATAAAACACAGATACAAAGGAATCTCTTGGACTATACACAGATCCAAGGAACCTTTACAAAAGTTATATTACCGCAAGTATAAATTACGATACCAAATACAAAACATCAAACTATACTATCGCACGTATGGATTGCTACAAGTAGCACGAACATATACATGTATTTAATCAAGTTGCTAGCTTTTATTGAGATTCATGCAATCCCTTGAAATACTGTTGTGATTTGAAGTAACTATGTAAATACAACAATGTATTCAATTGTACTACAATTGCAACACACACATGTGTCTCCACCCTGTATAACCGTACGATTCACCAACAGCTGAATCGCCGCCCAGTTTCCCCGAAGACCTAGGGTTGAGACAATACTTTTATCGGTCACTTACCCTTCACGGATCCACCACAGTTATACGTACAGACAGCATACAACATCTACTAGAACCAACGGTCCCAAATACTTAAGATGCCACCCCGGATGTTTACAACTCTAGACAGCTCCGACACTCGGACTTCTAGATTTCCGGATATTTACACGTCACGACAGCTGTAGACGGACAGACAATCTGACAGACAGACAGTCAGATACTTCAATTCGAATGCACAATTAAACGGTACAATCAATCACATTCAGCTATGATTCAGAGATGTTCCGCAACAAATCAGCTACGATTTCAGCTACAATCTCAAAGACGTTATCAGAGACGTTATCAGCTACAATAAAGAAACCAGACTAATAATAGTTGTCTCAAAAAAATAATCTAAACCTTAGATTACGCTATTGCATTTAAAGTCTAATAGTGACTGGTAATTCCAAATATTCCACGTTTAAAATCTGCATTGCAATAAAGGCATCATTATATGAAATGATAAACTGAATAAAATTCACAATAAAACGAAATATAAATGTAACACTCATCCCTTTGGCTGGAGATTGAAAGACGAGCTATCTATCCTGTGATAAGATACTTTTGGTCCCGTAATGTTGATCAGAAATATTCTGCCTTATATACCCTCAAATAGGTGAGCAGAAATCACAGCAAGATTACCGTGCACCCCGTGAATCTAATGTTCCGGACTTCATGTAATTCAAAGTCAGGCACATGCAAATCGTTACACGCCGCTTACCTTGGAGAAAACCACTTATTCACCCCAGGTAACGCATGTACGACGAAAAAAAAATGGTGAGATTAGTTTGTAATTTAAGAAAAAAAATTCAATTTTCGCCTAATTCTGTGACATAATGTAACTTTGCTTACTGGATTTGATATTGTCTATAAGAGTTATTCTAATGTAACTTTGTTTACTGGATTTGATATTGTCTATAAGAGTTATTGTAATATAACTTTGTTTACTGGATTTGATATTGTCTATAAGAGTTATTGAAATATAACTTTGTTTACTGGATTTGATAATGTCTATAAGAGTTATTGTAATGTAACTTTGTTTACTGGATTTGATATTGTCTATAAGAGTTATTGTAATATAACTTTGTTTACTGGATTTGATATTGTCTATAAGAGTTATTGAAATATAACTTTGTTTACTGGATTTGATATTGTCTATAAGAGAGTTCACTGAATAGGGTTAGGGTTAGGGTTTACACCTAACCCTTCTGGCTGAATAATATATATATTGCATCTAAAGCTAACCTAATTTCTGACTTTGTTTTAAATTGTGTGGCAGTTTTTTTGAACGCTTTTTTAAGATAAATTTGATTTATCTCAGAGTAAGAATTGTCAAGTTCAGACAAAGTCATACCTGGTCTACGTGATCATTTTCAAGTAACAAACTTATATTTCTTCTGGAAGTTTGAACTCTTGATACTCATTCGGAAATCTGTTTTGCGCTTAAGTTAGCCTTATATCTAATGTTTTGTATAGAAGAAGTTAGTGGGCTTTAAACATTTGGCACATTAAGTTGTGTTGTTGTGACCAGTTTGGGATAATTAGTTTATTTTCTTCAAATTATTTTGAATTCAAGTCACTCTTTTCCCTGGAAACATTAGCGTTCTAAATTAATTCTTGGATATGACATTTATCGACGTTTATACAGAATTCAAAACCTGGAATAATCTGTTATGTGATTCAATAATAGACTGTTGATACTGCAGCACTTCCGCTTTAAATTAATGAAATGACGCCAATGATGAAAGACAAATGCAATTGTAGAAACACAAACAAGATAAGCAATTGGAAATGCAACGAGAAAATAAAGAAAGGGAATTTCAACATTTGGTGAAAAGAATTAGAGCTGTCAACGGGAAAAATACTACCCTACTTTTGAAGTTTTAAGTAATATTAAGTTAGTATCCTCTTTTCTGGAAAATGAAGTAGATCAGAAACGTATTCATTTTGAAAACAATGGTGAAAGCTTGAAGTGGACTCTGTTATTAAAATGTTTCCTGGTAAAGCTGGTGATATTTACCTTTCACTGCCACTACAATAGAGTGCTGACTATGATGTTGTTAAGGACTATTTCTTGTTAAGGACTATATCTTGTTAAGGACTATATCTTGCAGGGTTATGAGTTAGTCCCTGCGTTCTGTCGACCAGGTGTTCGAAAATTTTAGAAAATCGACCGACCAGACTTATATCGAATGTGTGAAAAAGCACGACAGTGTGATAGGTGGTGCCCATATAAAAAGGTAAATAAACATTACTAAAATCTCAGACAACTCGTATTACTTGAAGAGTTCAAGACCTCTCTCCATAGTGACATTAGGATTTATCGTGATGAGCGTAAGGTCAAAACCGCTGACAAGTATTCCTTAGCTTAAAAAGTTCCATTTTTAAGCAAGTCTAACATTCAACAGTCTTCTAATACAACCAAAATATTTCAGTCTAATACGAGCCCTTCTAAATCTCAATATGGTGAAACACGTGTCAAAATTATATAACATATATTAAATCATTACGTGTGTGAACGGTATACAACATGCATTCAGTTATTACGTGTGTGAACGGTATATTATATACCTTCAATCATTACATGTGTGAACGGTATACAACATACATTGTTATTACATGTGTGAACGGTATATAACAAATATTAAATCATTACATGTGTGAACGGTATATAACATATATTAAACCATTACATGTGTGAACGATATATAACATACATTAAATCATTACATGTGTAAACGGTATATAACATACATTAAATCATTACATGTGTGAACGGTTTATAACATACATTAAATCATTACATACTAAGCTATACTTCATGTGGACAAAATAGCACAATATAAAAAATTGATCAAGTCATGTATATCAAATGTATTGTCTCGGAGACACTATACCCGAAAATAAATAATGGTTAATGTTATTATATGGTAAATAAGGAAATTTAACTGGATGATTAAACGGATACATTTAACAAGACCGTCGTAGTGTCCGGAATAGTTTAACTGGAAAGCAGAATCCTCAGAAAAACGTCGGTTTTACTGGCAAGATTTAACGTTGGAATGGTACCATTGGCAAATGGGAAAATGATTCTTATAACAGGAAAACCGTTCTATGGCGTATAGAGCGTTTCAGAGTTCAAATGATAATTATAACAGGCAACCTTTCTATGGCGTATAGAGCGTTTCAGAGTTCAAATGATTATTATAACAGGCAACCTTTATATGGCGTATAGAGCGTTTCAGAGTTCAAATGATTATTATAACAGGCAACCTTTCTATGGCGTATAGAGCCTTTCAGAGTTCAAATGATTATTATAACAGGCAACATGTCTATGTCGTTTAGAGCGTATAGAGCGTTTCAGAGTTCAAATGATTATTATAACAGGCAACCTTTCTATGGCGTATAGAGCGTTTCAGAGTTCAAATGATTATTATAACAGGCAACCTTTCTATGGCGCATAGAGCGATTCAGAGTTCAAATGATTATTATAACAGGCAACCTTTCTATGGCGCATAGAGCGTATAGAGCGTTTCAGAGTTCAAATTATTATTATAACAGGCAACCTTTCTATGGCGTATAGAGCGTTTCAGAGTTCAAATGATTATTATAACAGGCAACCTTTCTATGGCGCATAGAGCGATTCAGAGTTCAAATGATTATTATAACAGGCAACCTTTCTATGGCGCATAGAGCGTATAGAGCGTTTCAGAGTTCAAATGATTATTATAACAGGCAACCTTTCTATGGCGTATAGAGCGTTTCAGAGTTCAAATGATTATTATAACATACAACATGTCTATGGCGTATAGAGCGTATAGAGCGTTTCAGAGTTAAAATGATTATTATAACAGGCAACCTTTCTATGGCGCATAGGGCGTTTCAGAGTTCAAATGATTATTATAACAGGCAACATGTCTATGGCGTATAGAGCGTATAGAGCGTTTCAGAGTTCAAATGATTATTATAACAGGCAACCTTTCTATGGCGCATAGAGCGATTCAGAGTTCAAATGATTATTATAACAGGCATCCTTTCTATGGCGCATAGAGCGTATAGAGCGTTTCAGAGTTCAAATGATTATTATAACAGGCAACCTTTCTATGGCGCATAGGGCGTTTCAGAGTTCAAATGATTATTATCACAGGCAACATGTCTATGGCGTATAGAGCGTATAGAGCGTTTTAGAGTTCAAATGATTATTATAACAGGCAACCTTTCTATGGCGCATATAGCGATTCAGAGTTCAAATGATTATTATAACAGGCAACCTTTCTATGGCGCATAGAGCGTTTCAGAGTTCAAATGATTATTATAACAGGTAACCATTCTATGGCGCATAGGGCGTTTCAGAGTTCAAATGATTATAACAGGCAACATGTCTATGGCGTATAGAGCGTATAGAGCGTTTCAGAGTTCAAATGATTATTATAACAGGCAACCTTTCTATGGCGCATAGAGCGTTTCAGAGTTCAAATGATTATTATAACAGGCAGCCATTCTATGGCGCATAGAGCGTATAGAGCGTTTTAGAGTTCAAATGATTATTATAACAGGCAACCTTTCTATGGCGTATAGAGCGTTTCAGAGTTCAAATGATTATTATAACAGGCAACATGTCTATGGCGTATAGAGCGTATAGAGCGTTTTAGAGTTCAAATGATTATTATAACAGGCAACCTTTCTATGGCGTATAGAGCGTTTCAGAGTTCAAATGATTATTATAACGAGTAACCTTTCTATGGCGCATATGGCGTTTCATAGTTCAAATGATTATTATAACAGGCAACCTTTCTATGGCGTATAGAGCGTTTCAGAGTTCAAATGATTATTGTAACAGGCAACCTTTCTATGGCGTATAGAGCGTTTCAGAGTTCAAATGATTATTGTAACAGGCAACCTTTCTATGGCGTATAGAGCGTTTCAGAGTTCAAATGATTATTATAACAGGCAACCTTTCTATGGCGTATAGAGCGTATAGAGCGTTTCAGAGTTCAAATGATTATTATAACAGGCAACCTTTCTATGGCGCATAAGGCGTTTTAGAGTTCAAATGATTATTATAACAAGCAACATGTCTATGGCGTATAGAGCGTATACAGCGTTTTAGAGTTCAAATGATTATTATAACAGGCAACCTTTCTATGGCGCATAGAGCGATTCAGAGTTCAAATGATTATTATAACAGGCAACCTTTCTATGGCGCATAGAGCGTTTCAGAGTTCAAATGATTATTATAACAGGTAACCTTTCTATGGTGCATAGGGCGTTTCAGAGTTCAAATGATTATTATAACAGGCAACATGTCTATGGCGTATAGAGCGTATAGAGCGTTTCAGAGTTCAAATGATTATTATCACAGGCAACCTTTCTATGGCGCATAGAGCGTTTCAGAGTTCAAATGATTATTATAACAGGCAGCCATTCTATGGCGCATAGAGCGTTTCAGAGTTCAAATGATTATTATAACAAGTAACCTTTCTATGGCGTATAGGGCGTTTCATAGTTCAAATGATTATTATAACAGGCAACCTTTCTATGGCGTATAGAGCGTTTCAGAGTTCAAATGATTATTGTAACAGGAAACCTTTCTATGGCGTATAGAGCGTTTCAGAGTTCAAATGATTATTGTAACAGGCAACCTTTCTATGGCGTATAGAGCGTTTCAGAGTTCAAATGATTATTATAACAGGCAACTTTTCTATGGCGTATAGAGCGTTTCAGAGTTCAAATGATTATTATAGCAGGCAACCTTTCAAAGGCGTATAGAGCGTTTCAGAGTTCAAATGATTATTATAACAGGCAACCTTTCTATGGCGTATGGAGCGTTTCAGAGTTCAAATGATTATTATAACAGGCAACATTCATATGGCGTATAGAGCGTTTCAGAGTACAAATGATTATTATAGCAGACAACCTTTCTATGGCGTATAGAGCGTTTCAGAGTTCAAATGATTATTATAACAGGCAACCTTTCTATGGCGTATAGAGCGTTTCAGAGTTCAAATGATTAATTAACAGGCAACCTTTCTATGGCGTATAGAGCTTTTCAGAGTTCAAATTATTATTATAACAGGCAACCTTTCTATGGCGTATAGAGCGTTTCAGAGTTCAAATCATTATTATAACAGGCAACATTTCTATGGCGTATAGAGCGTTTCAGAGTTCAAATGATTATTATAACAGACAACATGTCTATGGCGTATAGAGCGTATAGACCGTTTCAGAGTTCAAATGATTATTATAACAGGCAACATGTATCTGGCGTATAGAGCGTATAGAGCGTTTTAGAGTTCAAATGATTATTATAACAGGCAACCTTTCTATGGCGCATAGAGCGTTTCAGAGTTCAAATGATTATTATAACGGGCAACCTTTCTATGGCGCATAGAGCGTTTCAAAGTTCAAATGATTATTATAACAGGTAACCTTTCTATGGCGCATAGGGCGTTTCAGAGTTCAAATGATTATTATAACAGGCAACCTTTCTATGGCGCATAGGGCGTTTCAGAGTTCAAATGATTATTATAACAGACAACATGTCTATGGCGTATAGAGCGTATAGACCGTTTCAGAGTTCAAATGATTATTATAACAGGTAACCTTTCTATGGCGCATAGAGCGTTTTAGAGTTCAAATGATTATTATAACAGGTAACCTTTCTATGGCGCATAGGGCGTTTCAGAGTTCAAATGATTATTATAACAGACAACATGTCTATGGCGTATAGAGCGTATAGACCGTTTCAGAGTTCAAATGATTATTATAACAGGCAACATGTCTATGGCGTATAGAGCGTATAGAGCGTTTCAGAGTTCAAATGATTATTATAACAGGCAACCTTTCTATGGCGCATAGAGCGTTTCAGAGTTCAAATGATTATTATAACAGGTAACCTTTCTATGGCGCATAGGGCGTTTCAGAGTTCAAATGATTATTATAACAGGCAACATGTCTATGGCGTATAGAGCGTATAGAGCGTTTCAGAGTTCAAATGATTATTATAACAGGCAACCTTTCTATGGCGCATAGAGCGTTTCAGAGTTCAAATGATTATTATAACATGCAACCATTCTATGGCGCATAGAGCGTTTCAGAGTTCAAATGATTATTATAACAAGTAACCTTTCTATGGCGCATATGGCGTTTCATAGTTCAAATGATTATTATAACAGGCAACCTTTCTATGGCGTATAGAGCGTTTCAGAGTTCAAATGATTATTGTAACAGGCAACCTTTCTATGGCGTATAGAGCGTTTCAGAGTTCAAATGATTATTGTAACAGGCAACCTTTCTATGGCGTATAGAGCGTTTCAGAGTTCAAATGATTATTGTAACAGGTAACCTTTCTATGGCGTATAGTGCGTTTCAGAGTTCAAATGGTTATTGTAACAGGTATCCTTTTTATGGCGTATAGAGCGTTTCAGAGTTCAAATGATTATTGTAACAGGCAACCTTTCTATGGCGTATAGAGCGTTTCAGAGTTCAAATGATTATTATAACAGGCAACATTTCTATGGCGTATAGAGCGTTTCAGAGTTCAAATGGTTATTATAGCAGGCAACCTTTCAAAGGCGTATAGAGCGTTTCAGAGTTCAAATGATTATTATAGCAGGCAACCTTTCTATGGCGTATAGAGCGTTTCAGAGTTCAAATGATTATTATAACAGGCAACCTTTCTATGGCGTATAGAGCGTTTCAGAGTTCAAATGATTATTATAACAGACAACCTTTCTATGGCGTATAGAGCGTTTCAGAGTTCAAATTATTATTATAACAGGCAACCTTTCTATGGCGTATAGAGCGTTTCAGAGTTCAAATGATTATTATAACAGGCAACCTTTCTATGGCGTATAGAGCGTTTCAGAGTTCAAATGATTGTTATAACAGGCAACCTTTCTCTGGCGTATAGAGCGTTTCAGAGTTCAAATGATTATTATAACAGGCAACATGTCTATGGCGTATAGAGCGTTTCAGAGTTCAAATGATTATTATAACAGGCAACATGTCTATGGCGTATAGAGCGTTTCAGAGTTCAAATGATTATTATATCAGACAAGATGTCTATGGCGTATAGAGCGTATAGAGCGTTTCAGAGTTCAAATGATTATTATAACAGGCAACCTTTCTATGGCGCATAGATCGTTTCAGAGTTCAAATGATTATTATAACAGGCAACCTTTCTATGGTGCATAGAGCGTTTCAGAGTTCAAATGATTATTATAACGGGTAACCTTTCTATGGCGCATAGGGCGTTTCAGAGTTCAAATTATTATTATAACAGGCAACCTTTCTATGGTGCATAGAGCGTTTCAGAGTTCAAATGATTATTATAACAGGCAACCTTTCTATGGCGTATAGAGTGTTTCAGAGTTCAAATGATTATTGTAACAGGCAACCTTTCTATGGAGTATAGAGCGTTTCAGAGTTCAAATGATTATTGTAACAGGTAACCTTTCTATGGCGTATAGAGCGTTTCAGAGTTCAAATGGCTATTGTAACAGGTAACCTTTTTATGCCGTATAGAGCGTTTCAGAGTTCAAATGATTATTGTAACAGGCAACCTTTCTATGGCGTATAGAGCGTTTCAGAGTTCAAATGATTATTGTAACAGGTAACCTTTCTATGGCGTATAGAGCGTTTCAGAGTTCAGATGATTATTGTAACAGGTAACCTTTTATGGCGTATAGAGCGTTTTAGAGTTCAAATGATTATTGTAACAGGTAACCTTTCTATGGCGTATAGAGCGTTTCAGAGTTCAAATGATTCTCATTACCACGATTGATCGTAAGTGATAATTAGTACCCACGATTGATCGCATTAATTGATTCTCATTGACATCGATGGCTCTCACAAATGATACGTACTAATAACAATTACTATCAATAATACGTACTTATAAAAAAGACTAATAATTATAGGTACCAATAACAAATACTGTCAATGATACGTACTTATAAAAAAGATTTTTAATTATAGGTACTTAAACAAATACTGTCAATGAAACGTACTCATAAAATAGACTATTAATTATAGGTACTTAAACAAATACTGTCAATGATACGTACCTGTAACAAATAATATAAATGATGCTTACCTT
The DNA here is from genome assembly GCA_029339505.1 of Unio delphinus. NCBI lineage: Eukaryota > Metazoa > Mollusca > Bivalvia > Unionida > Unionidae > Unio > Unio delphinus. Next base: position 3,040,083 of record JAQISU010000103.1, read on the forward strand.
TAACAACTGCTGTCAATGATACATACTTATAACATATAATATCAATCATGCGTACCTATAACAAATAATCTCAATGATACGTACCTTTTAAAAAGATTATAAATGATACGCACCAATAACAAATAATATCAATGATGCGTACATATAACAACTGCTATCAACGATACGTACCTATAACAAATACTATCAACGATACGTACCTATAACAAATACTATCAATGGTACGTACCTATAACAAATACTATCGATGGTACGTACCTATAATAAATAGTATATCTGATCGTTTGATCACATCAGTGTATTCCCAGTGCCATCGATGTGTCACGCAAGTGATACGTACCTATAACAAATATTATCAACGATACGTACCTATAAGAAATACTATCTATGATCGTTTGATCACATCAGTTGATTCTCAGTACCGTCGATGTGTCACACAAATGATACGTGCCTATAACAAATACTGTCAATGATACGTACCTATAACAAAGACTATAAATGATACGTCCTATAACAAATACTATCAATAATACGTACCTATAACAAATGCTATCAATGTTACGTACCTATAACAAATACTATCAATGTTACGTACCTATAACTAATACTATCAATGTTATGTACCTATAACAAAGACTATCAATGTTACGTACCTATAACAAAGACTATCAATGTTACGTACCTATAACAAATGCTATCAATGTGACGTACCTATAACAAAGACTATCAATGTTACGTACCTATAACAAAGACTATCAATGTGACGTACCTATAACAAAGACTATCAATGTTACGTACCTATAACAAATACTATCAATGATACGTACCTATAACTAATACTGTCAATGATACGTACCTATAACTAATACTATCAATGATACGCACCTATAACAAAGACTATCAATGTTACGTACCTGTAACAAATACTATCAATGATCGTTTCATATGAGGATAATAACTATTTCGGGTAACTTTACGTCTTGAAAATATAATAATGTTACATGTCACGAAGGCAAATGCTATCGTCGAATCGAATCACTGGTAGGGTTATATGTGAAGAAGGCAAACACTATTGTCGATTCGAATCACTGGTAGTGTTATATGTAAAGAAGGTAACATGTGGATTCGCATCACTTTCAGAAGACAAACACTGTGATCGATTCGAATAACTGGTGTTGTTACATGTGGATTGTAGTATTACATGTGTATTGTAGTATTACATGTGTATTGTAGTATTACATGTGGATTGTAGTATAACATGTGGATTGTAGTATTCCATGTGAATTGTAGTATTACATGTGTATTGTAGTATTCCATGTGGATTGTAGTATTAAATGTGGATTATAGTATTACATGTGGATTGTAATATTACATGTGGATTGTAGTATTACATGTAGATTGTATATTACATGTGGATTGTAGTATTACATGTGAATTGTAGTATAACATGTGGTTTGTAGTATTCCATGTGGATTGTAGTATTACATGTGGATTGTAGCATTACATGTGGATTGTAGTATTACATGTGGATTGTAATATTACATGTGGATTGTAGTATTACATGTAGATTGTATATTACATGTGGATTATAGTATTATATGTGGATTGTATATTACATGTAGATTGTAGCATTACAAGTGGATTGTAGTATAACATGTGGTTTGTAGTATTCCATGTGGATTGTAGCATTACATGTGGATTGTAGCATTACATGTGGATTGTAGTATTACATGTGGATTGTATATTACATGTGGATTGTATATTATATGTGGATTGTATTATTACATGTGGATTACAGTATTACATGTCGATTTGCATCATTGTTAGTGTTGCATGCGAATGTTTTTTTCTACAACAACCTTGAGAAAACTTATTGGACTGATTGCTTATGACGACGTGCTTATAAACGTTTGAAAGGATGTAACATTTAACAAGTTTTTGTATCAGTAAAAATAAAATATAAACTTGAACAAAAATCACAATTTAACTGAAAAGAATTGTAATTGTAGAACCAGATGTTTTCATCTACGTTATGACAGTCAGAATGCCTGTCCAGGTAGCCAGGGATGTACCTTCCCAGAATGCAGTTGCTTTCAACCTCTGTAAGGACTCGTCCTACATAGCTCCATTAAATGAGATGTTGTACTTCATCCTCAGTGATATTCGGGAACAGGAAGTTTATCAAGCACCATGGCTGTTTTCAATTACATCTTACCAGGCGTATATAGAATACGTCCAACCAAGGTAAACTGCTACAATTAGTATCTCGAGTATGGATATATATATATATATATATATATATATATATATATATATATATATATATATATATATATATATATATATATATATATATATATATATATATATATATATGAGTGTAACGATTTATATCAGGGAATTATCTGATTGTCCCATAATTAAATTGAAGGGTAGTTTACCAAGCAATTAAAAAAGTACTTTGCTCCCCTAATAGCTGTCATATTTATTGACAGATCTAGAATTAATAATAACTGTGATATTTATTGAGAGATCTAGAATTAATAATAGCTATGATATTTATTGACAGATCTAGAATGAAACGAATTGCAGATTTACAGTCATGGGAGTTATTATCACTTTGCATGACAGGAATCTTCGTATTCAAGTCGTCATCAATTAAAATCATGGCATTTACAATTACGTTATAACACAGGAAGCTTTCCATTCAAGTAGTCATGAATTAACGTCGTGGGATTTACAATTACTTTGTATCACAGAAAGCTTTCCATTCAAGTCGTCATCAATTAAAATCATAGCACTTACAATTACTTTGTATCACATGAAGCTTTCAAGTCGTCATCAATTAACGTCATGGGATTTACAATTACTTTGTATCACATTAAGCTTTCCATTCAAGTCGAGATCAGTTAACATCGTGGTATTTACAATTAATTTGTATCACAGAAAGCTTTCCATTCAAGTCGTCATGAATTAACGTCGTGGGATTTACAATTACTTTGTATCACATTAAGCTTTCCATTCAAGTCGTAATGTAACGTTATCAGCTTCCAATGGTTCTGATTTTTTGGCGGAACAACTTTATATATTTTTATCCTGAACTTAGCCAGCCGTTTAATATTAATTCATGTATTGATAACATACCACTACGATGTTTGCATTTTTAAATATTTCAAATTAAGAAATTAAATGTACGTTTAAATTAAATTTCAAACCAGGATCGTTTATGGATTCATTTGGCATTGCGTAGCTGTTCAAGTCCTGCGATTTTTATTCTTCATTACCGCAGAAAGATCCAAAATAAAGGTGTGCTAAACGTTTAATTATCTTCACAGCAACCTCACTGTCAGGTTACGATTATTTGTGGTGTTCCCAAATGGCCGCAACCTTTCATCGGATTTCGAGCAGTACATCCGATCAGAAATGCAAACATTAATGACACGTCTGGAACAATCAAGTCTTGGTCAGAGTACCGTAAGGGTCCGAAGTACAGGTAGGTCTCTCCAAACTAATTAAGCTGAGAAATCTTGGTAACATCTGAGTCAAAATGAAATCTGTGCAGTTTGAAGTTTAAAGTTTAATAGCTATTTATAGCTTTGCGATCACCTATGTAAATCATTCCTTCAAAAATCAATTAAATAAAGCGTAAACTGGATTGTCATGCCATGCATATCCTAACGGCTATGCATATCCTAACGGCTATGCTTATTTAAACGGCTATGCATATTTAAACGGCTATACATATTTAAATGGCTATGCATATTTATACGGCTATGCATATTTAAACGGCAATGCATATCCTAACGGCTATGCTTATTTAAACGGCTATGCATATTTAAACGGCTATGCATATCCTAACGGCTATGCATATTTAAACGGTTATGCTTATTTAAACGTCTATGCATATTAAAACGGCTATGCATATCCTAACGGCTATGCTTATTTAAACGGCTATGCATATTTAAACGGCTATACATATCCTAACGGCTATGCATATTTAAACGGCTATGCTTATTTAAACGGCTATGCATATTTAAACGGATATGCTTTTCCTAACGGCTATGCATATTTAAACGTCTATGCATATTTAAACAGCTATGCATACCCTAACGGCTATGCATACCCTAACGGCTATGCATATTTAACGGTTATGCATATTTAAACGGCTATGCTTATTTAGACGGCTATGCATAAAGGAACAAAAATAGGAACATTTGTTTTTGCGTTCTGGACGCCTTTGATTCTAGTTAGGCTGATTTATATTTTTTTTTAGTTTTAGAGGAGCAGATTTTTTTTGAAAGCAAGAAATGCAGTTGTATTGAGTGTTGATTCTGAAAAATGATAATATGAAAAGCTGTCCTTTAAACTAAAAGCGAAAGTGCTTAATTTGTAACGTTATTTAAGATCTTTATATTGTTCACTTTGGCCTAAACTCGATCCATATTCTCAACAGAATCATATTGTCCATTGTCACCAATGAAGGGGAACATTTTGTTTAGACACGAACATACACACACACATAACTGCCAATATTGTCAAGCAGGATAGAAAATCAATTTTTGTCTCCAAAGTATGAATGTAATGGTGTTCGTAGGCGCACGACGTAATATCAGCCAAGACTAGTGTCCTTTTTTTGGCATCGTCTTGGTCTTCCTTTTCTTGCTCAAAGCTACCTTTTAGATTAGTGATTCCCAATGTGCGCGGCGGGATTACCGGAGGGGAGGGGCGAGGCGATAATGCTGAATAGTACTTTATAAGGGGTAAGGTAGTGGGCACTGAAGATATGAAAGGGCAATGGCCCGAAAACGTTTTGGAAGCACTGTTTTAGAAAATTGGTTGAATATGGTTTCGACTGTTAGCCATGTCGCATTGCGAGTGTCATGTTAAGTCTTAATCTAAATCAATAATATCGTTGTTACGATTCACATCTCTGAGTATCATGCAAATACACATCTCTAGGTATCATGCAAATACACATCTCTAGGTATCATGCAAATAAACATCTCTAGGTATCATGCAAATACACATCTCTAGGTATCATGCAAATACACATCTCTAGGTATCATGCAAATACACATCTCTAGGTATCATGCAAATGCACATCTCTAAGTATCATGCAAATACACATCTCTAGGTATCATGCAAATAAACATCTCTAGGTATCATGCAAATACACATCTCTAGGTATCATGCAAATACACATCTCTAGGTATCATGCAAATACACATCTCTAGGTATCAAGCAAATACACGTCTATTGATATCATGCATACACACATCTCTAAGTTTCATGCAAAAGCGCCGAAATAAATAAAATCTATATTGCTATTATTACGAATCACATCGAGATAGGTTTGAATATAATTGTAAATGTATTTTTCCATTTTATGTTTAGGAGGGGTGGAAGTTGTATCTTCCGCGATTGATAGGAACTGATTGTAGACTCCAAAGGATTTATCTAATCCTGGTATTGCGATTTTTGTTGCAAATGTTGCCCATCCATTTGACTTTTCAGGTCACTACGAATCGAGATCAAGGGTAGCACGATGCGCATTCATTGCGGGTGTATAGTCGACAATATCTGGATATGATGCTAATGACACTTCATCTAGTTTGATAGATGATAATGACACTTCATCTAGTTTGATGCTAATGACACTTCATCTAGTTTTATAGATGCTAATGACACTTCATCTAGTTTGATAGATGCTAATGACACTTCATCTAGTTTGATAGATGATAATGACACTTCATCTAGTTTGATAGATGATAACGACACTTCATCTAGTTTGATAGATGCTAATGACACTTCATCTAGTTTGATAGATGCTAATGACACTTCATCTAGTTTGATAGATGCTAATGACACTTCATAGTTTGATAGATGCTAATGACACTTCATCTAGTTTGATAGATGATAATGACACTTCATCTAGTTTGATAGATGCTAATGACACTTCATCTAGTTTGATAGATGCTAATGACACTTCATCTAGTTTGATAGATGATAATGACACTTCATCTAGCTTCATTGATGCTAATGACACTTCATCTAGTTTGATAGATGCTAATGACACTTCATCTAGTTTGATAGATGCTAATGACACTTCATCTAGTTTGATAGATGCTAATGACACTTCATAGTTTGATAGATGCTAATGACACTTCATCTAGTTTGATAGATGCTAATGACACTTCATCTAGTTTGATAGATGCTAATGACACTTCATCTAGTTTGATAGATGCTAATGACACTTCATCTAGTTTGATAGATGCTAATGACACTTCATCTAGCTTGATTGATGCTAATGACACTTCATCTAGTTTGATAGATGCTAATGACACTTCATCTAGTTTGATATATGCTAATGACACTTCATCTAGTTTGATAGATGCTAATGACACTTCATAGTTTGATAGATGCTAATGACACTTCATCTAGTTTGATAGATGCTAATGACACTTCATCTAGTTTGATAGATGTTAATGACACTTCATAGTTTGATAGATGCTAATGACACTTCATCTAGTTTGATAGATGCTAATGACACTTCATAGTTTGATAGATGATAATGACACTTCATCTAGCTTGATTGATGCTAATGACACTTCATCTAGTTTGATAGATGCTAATGACACTTCATCTAATTTGATAGATGCTAATGACACTTCATCTAGTTTCATAAATGCTAATGACACTTCATCTAGTTTGATAGATGCTAATGACACTTCATAGTTTGATAGATGCTAACGACACATTATTTAGTTTGATATATTAGGTGCTAATGACACTTCATCTAGTTTGATAGATGCTAATGACACTTCATTTAGTTTGATAGATGCTAATGACACTTCATCTAGTTTCATAAATGCTAATGACACTTCATCTAGTTTGATAGATGCTAATGACACTTCATCTAGCTTGTTTGATGCTAATGACACTTCATCTAGTTTGATAGATGCTAATGACACTTCATCTAGTTTGATAGATGCTAATGGCACTTCATCTAGTTTGATAGATGCTAATGACACTTCATCTAGTTTGATAGATGCTAATGACACTTCATCTAGTTTGATATATGCGAATGACACTTCATCTATTTTAATAGATGACTCCATAACATACCATCAGTGCTTGTTATAGTTGCCTTGGTTACAACGTATTTGCTGTTATTCAGATTCAACTAGCCGTTACCATTATGAATGGGTATTACAACAACGGTATTATCATTGCCTTATAACCGTTACCATTATGAATGGGTATTACAACAACGGTATTATCATTGCCTTATAACCGTTACCATTATGAATAAGGTATTACAACAATGGTATTATCATTGCCTTATAACCGTTACCATTATGAATGGGTATTACAACAACGGTATTATCATTGCCTTATAACCGTTACCATTATGAATGGGTATTACAACAACGGTATTATCATTGCCTTATAACCGTTACCATTATGAATAAGGTATTACAACAACGCTATTATTATTGCCTTATAACCGTTACCATTATGTGTGTGTATTACAACAACGGTATTATCATTGTCTTATAGCCGTTACCATAATGAATAAGGTATTACAACAACGGTATTATCATTGCCTTATAACCGTTACCATTATGAATGGGTATTACAACAACGGTGTTATCATTGCCTTATAACCGTTACCATTATGAATGGGCATTACAACAACGGTATTATCATTGCCTTATAACCGTTACCATTATGTATGGATATTACAACAACGGTATTATCATTGCCTTATAGACGTTACCATTATGTATGGATATTACAACAACGGTATTATCATTGCCTTATAGCCGTTACCATTATGTATGGATATTACAACAACGGTATTATTATGCCTTGATGAAAACTTCTGTCTCGGCCGCTAGATCTTCTGGATCTGCAAGTCTTTAAAACATGTATTTTCAATTCCGACTAAACAGTCAGATGCTTATTTCAGCAATGAGTTTCAAGTCTTTAATAAGACATACATTTAATCAATAGAACATTGTCGCTATTTGTAATAATTACAACCAGGATTAACACTCAAAATATCCTTTTTCCAAAATACTATTTTTCATTCTCTTCGTGGTAAGTCATAAACATATATGCTCTATTTTATATTCATCCATTTCTAGAATGGTTCGCAATCTTCCAGCTGAGAACGATGGTTCATATAGACTGTACGAATCTGGTGTGCCTGGACTGTACACGATCGCTGTCTAGGCTGTACAGTTCTGAACTACTTTGAAACGAGTATTATCAACTCAGAAAATAAGTCACAATTACAATTCCTTTCAAGAACGATAATGCTAGAACTCTTAAAAATGAATATCGTTGTAATATGGAATACCTAATATTTGAAGAAAAATTAAAATGAAAATCCAACTGGTCACAACAGAAGAAACACCCTGACGTCGAAGTGTTAATAGCCCAACTAAAATTATTTCACAATACGTCACTAATAGCAGTCGCCCGGATGAGGTCAACTTACAAGTAAAACTAGAATTTGAAGTAACAACATTGAAGCTATGTATAGCTAAATTGACTTACTCCAGTACAGGCTCGGTTTCACTCTATATGAAACCCGCAATACGAATAATTTTTTTAAAAAAGTAACAAAAAATGTTGTTTACATCATATCAAGGATTAAGGTGAGGAACTTCCAATATCAGGTTTTCGAATAGCTGGTCTGAATTTCTGATAAATATAACATCCAGTAAAAACAATAGCGTGCAATGGAATTAAACATATATATATATATATATATATATATATATATATATATATATATATATATATATATATATATATATATATATATATATATATATATATATATATATATATATATATATACAGTAATGTCATCATATTCTGTGATGAAGGAAACATTGTATTATATTGCATACTCAAGACATTTTGTGGATACAAATTGTACCAGCCATATCACTAGAAAACTGAACACTTTGTGGTTAATGTTTTTACCAACATAGCTGTCTAGTTAGAACATGTACACTCTGTGGTTAATAATCTATCATATACATATCACTATAATACAATACGCTTTGTGGATAATAATCTAACTAGCATATACATATCACTATAATAAAATACGCTTTACTTTATGGATACACCATTCAAGTTTGAAATGTCTTTCTTTTCCACTCAGGTTGGAAAAGGTCAGAAAATGATTTCACATAATTTAGATTTCCATTTCCTTTTCTGTGAATATTTCAGTTGCTTGTCCTACCATAGAAGTATTTGTGACCAACAGCTCTACGCCAATTATTATCCCATTCACGAGAATTAACTTCACTGGCTACAGCTGGAACCGTTGTTATCCTGGTACGCACCTTGTTGTGTTAATACTAGTTATGTGTGTGTGTGTGTGTGTGTGTGTGTGTGTGTGTGAGAGAGAGAGAGAGAGAGAGAGAGAGAGAGAGAGAGAGAGAGAGAGAGAGAGAGTAACCATGAAAGTAGTAATAATGAAAGCGTTTTTATCCAATATCTCTTTGTCCTTTCCGTTGGTCGGTTTAACTGTAACATTAACCGTAATCCTATGATCCAGAAACATCGTCATATGAAACAGGCGAAAATCTAGTAAGTTCGTCTTTCTCGTAGAGTTTTGCTCTATATTGCTACAATGGACAGGACAGAGAGACAGACAGACAGAAAGACAGAAAGAGACACAGAGAGACAGAGATATAACGGATAGCCTTCAAACGATTTAATATTTAAAAATAATCGGGGTTTTGAACCTAATTAATATTTTTAATGAACAAGGGAAAATCATTAGATAGACTAAACTATGTAACTAACAAATGTACTGTCTAATTTTAACGAGTAATTGATGCAACTTTGCAGAGATGTCCCATGGAAATCGTACAAGTACTTGTACTTAATTAATCTTAGTTCCATGGAAATCGTACAAGTGCTTGTACTTAATTAATCTTAGTCCCATGGAAATCGTACAAGTACTTGTACTTAATTAATCTTAGTCCCATGGAAATCGTACAAGTACTTGTACTTAATTAATCTTAGTCCCATGGAAATCGTACAAGTACTTGTACTTAATTAATCTTAGTCCCATGGAAATCGTTCAAGTACTTGTAGGTTACCTTTAAAATGTTTCTTCAAACCGAAATATTCTTTTTCTCTCTCACTTCACGAATTTCCGCTCATATTTTCAAAATGCATGAGAGAGAGAGAGAGAGAGAGAGAGAGAGAGAGAGAGAGAGAGAGAGAGAGAGAGAGAATGAAAAGTAGATTGGTGTAAGAAAAAATGTTGTAAACGGTGATTATTAATATTCTTAATCTTTATTTACTTAACTACGTCTCTGATGCTCAATTACTGAAAATTCTTAATTGATCCACATAACTGATAGCTTACTGCTGCAACAATATGTGTATTATTGCGTCATGCGCGGATCTCATGTTGATATACAAAACGCATTGGAATATCAAATTGCAATATACAAGCGCTTTTAAAGCCATATAAATTTTAACATTCATATCTGTCTGTCTGTCTGTCTGTCTGTCTGTCTGTCTGTCTATCTATCTATCTATCTATCTATCTATCTATCTATCTATCTATCTATCTATCTATCTATCTATCTATCTATCTATCTATCTATCTATCTATCTATCTATCTATCTATCTATCTATCTATCTATCTATCTATCTATCTATCTATCTATCTATCTATCTATCTATCTATCTATCTATCTATCTATCTATCTATCTATCTATCTATCTATCTATCTATCTATCTATCTATCTATCTATCTATCTATCTATCTATCTATCTATCTATCTATCTATCTATCTATCTATCTATCTATCTATCTATCTATCTATCTATCTATACACCGGTACTAGAATCCGACCGAAACTAAATTTCTGGTCTCGGCAGAAACGAAACCAGACCGAAAGTTATAAATTTAACTGTCATCCGCAACCGAAGCCTACACCGAAAGTTTAACTACACCTTCGGTCGAAACCGAAACCGAAAGATAAACCGAAGTTGCCGATCACAAGATTTATTCAATAGACCTGGGTCATGATGCAATGCTACACTAATTAAAAACGAATCTACTAGTAATCATTCAGAGCCTGCAGTAAGAGGACTTCGCTAAATGTCAAATTGCCTAGCGCCGACTGACCTGCCGACAAGAAGAGTAATAGACGCATCACTCGCGTTGCATTCTGAAAGTTAAAATAGATCTTCGGCTGATGACCGAAAGTCAATATCAGTTTTGGCCGAAACCGAAAGCAAACCGAAAGCTAACTTTCTGGCTTCGGCCGAAACATAAACTATGCCGAAAGAGGTCATTTGCCAACTTTCGGAACCGAAACCGAATTTTGGTCGGCCTCTAATATATACTCCCGTTACCACCTACTGGGCATGAACACAAAAGCGCTTTATTCAAAATAGTTTATTGAACTCTAACCATATAACCCACTATATAAACCCATTTATCAATGAATTTATTTATCACAATTCTCTTGAGAATAATGTAACAAATTACAATGTATTCTTTTTCATGTTGGATTTATCGAACTCAACATAATACCAATTGTTTCTGTGTCTTTTTCAGGGTTACGTGCTCTTGCTTCCGCCCCATGTTTAGGTGATTATGACACGGGAGCCCGATGGGGTAATGTTACATTTGCAACGGACTGCCAACAAACACCTAACCTTGAAACTTCAAATCAGTCCTTAACGCTCAGAAATCTTTCGAAGGTATTAAAATTAATTACTCATTTTTTTCTTGAACGTCTTTGTTAACGTCTTCCAATCTTTGAATACATATATACTTAAAATTTACAAATAAATATGGATACACATATATAAGAAACAGATTGAGAAATGGATTCTAATCCAACAATAAATAATGTGCATTGTACAAGAGATATTTATACACACAGACACACACACACTTATACATGTATTACAAATATATATACATATATATATACATATAATATACATATTCGAATGCTAGTGTATATTTTACATAAGTTGCAGTCAGAAAAGGTTCTATACTGTGCCTTTGTAAACAAATCACCTTTTCTTTCTGTGTTCAACATATTTACAGACTCCGGTTGATATCTACAATGTTAATCAAGTTATAAACGACACGGCCATATTGACGAGTGTCCGTGATACGTTGAAAGATGCCGATGTTATCTACACTGCACAAATCCTGGAAAATTTACAGCAGATCTCGTCCTTGCCATCATATGTAAGCTGCTTCAACTTTTTTTTTAATCATCTAACAGTTTTGTGTGTGTGCTATATATGCTTGTGTTCATGTATGTGTATAGGTATTTGACGTCATGTCTCTACTCTTAAGCCATCAACTGATAATACGATGAATTCAAGGGAAAAGATTGTACGAATTCTTACACTTTCCGGTATTACAAATGTAATCTTCACAGCAGAGAAGCTGAAAGAGTTAAAAACGGATTATGCCCCTTTTTACCTAAAAGTTTCGTTTTTATGCTTATCTGTTTGTTATTATTTAAATAAATCATCAAAGCATATTATAACTGAATTTTTTGCCATACGCTGTTTAGGAAGGACGTACCATTTTAGCTGTATTTGTTTGTCATACGCTATTTAGAATGGACGTACCATTATAGCTGAATATTTGTTTTAAAAGAAAAACAAAAATCTTCCTTTTGGTATGTTATATTTTTCTTGCCCGTGTTTCATAAATTTGGAAGTCACATGTCCGATAGTTGTATTTTTCTTGCCCGTGTTTCATAAATTTGAACGTCACATGTCCGATAGTTGTATTTTTCTTGCCCATGTTTCAAAAATTTGGACGTCACATGTCCGATAGTTGTATTTTTCTTGCCCGTCTTTCATAAATTTGAACGTCACATGTCCGATAGTTCTATTTTTCGCCATGCCATCACCACTAGAGTAGGATGTCTTATGGTTATATTTTCCGCCATGCCATGACCCCTAAAGTAGCATGTCTGATAGTTATATTTTCCGCCATGTCATGACCCCTAAAGTATCATCTCCTAATGGAGACAGGGAATCAGTGGTTAGCGTAACTGACTTGCTGTCGAAAGCGCTCTGGTTCGAATCCTTGCCTGGATAATTTATTCCAATCAACACAATAAAAAACATTTGTGTTGCTATGCCATAAAACACCAAACCAATCCCGAAGATGTTTTAATGGAACATATTTTCCAAATTATCGACTTTCTGTACCTACAACTTATTGGTCAGGAAGCATCAAATGCGATAACATGGTATAATTATCAGATGCTAAATTACACAGAACCCTTCGTGTAATAAACTTTAGTCACTGTATTTGTGTGCATGTGTGTAAACGTGTTATGCGTGCATATTTAAATTTTGTTCTCTTTCATTGATACGTCTGCAATCTTGAATTTTTTTCCCAAACTGACCTCACATTTTCAACATGAACTTTGCACAGGTTCTTGACGAAGTTATCAAAGTAACAAACAACATACTGGATTTAGACCCGGGTATCATACAGTCAGCGCAAAAAGTCGCCAGTGCCGCGAACAGGTGAGAAGCACTATACTATGTTTCAATAACCTAAGTCATCTAATTTCACCGTACTTTTATATTAAAACTAATTAAAATCAATTTCTGTTACGTAGTCTTGAAGATGCAGTGTATGGACTAGTCTTTCGTAAATGGTGAAAAAAATGTAATACAACGTTTACAATTTATACCTGTACAAGTCTTATTCTGTCTTAAATTGCGAGTTGTCAACCGCTCTTTCTGGGCATGTGTAGTCCTGAGCTGTAAACCAGCCTATACCTCGGAGGCTTTATTCATATTTTAACATAATTAATCAGCGTTTTGAAGGCATTTTGGTCTCAAATACAATTAATGTAAGAAAGACGGTTATTGCCTCCTATTTTATGTTATTATTATAAATGCCACTTGTTTTATGTTATTATTATAAATGCCACTTGTTTTATGTTATTATTATAAATGCCACTTGTTTTATGTTATTATTATAAATGCCACTTGTTTGTCGGTTTAGAACATGTTTGCTTCTGTAGATCCTCTCACATCCGGCAAATAAATTTAGCAGTGCCATACAAAATATATGGTTCATGCGTTTTCTTGAAATCATGGTCGCGATCTTGTGGAGGATACAAGATATGGTTTTCATTTATGATTTTTTATTAAATGAAATTGCGGACATTTCCTTGATATAAAGGAGAAAAAGGTTAAAGGTCATGGAACTTTTTGAGCATTAATCGCAAATTGTATAATTTGACTGTAGGGATTATCTGTCAAATAGTGTAAATCACATTTGTCAAATAGTGTAAATCACATTTGCCGAATAGTGTAAATCACATTTGCCGAATAGTGTAAATCACATTTGTCGAATAGTGTAAATCACATTTGTCAAATAGTGTAAATCACATTTGTCGAATAGTGTAAATCACATCTGTCAATAGTGTAAATCACATCTGTCAAATAGTGTAAATCATGATCAGAGACGACTTTTACCCACGAGATTTATGTGCGAAAAGTACCCATTATTCTCAATCCTATGTGAAGCACGAGATTTCTGTTTGAAATTCGTGTTAAAAGTAGGAACACGAACTCTACTGCTATAGAGTTTTAAATTTGATATTCACTTCCGGAAAAGAGAACGAGTGATGTTTAATATTGGACTTTTATATCATTCAGGATATTACGAGCCATGGACGACCTGACCAATAACGTGAACTTGCTTGACCAGGACTTTAGAAGAATTATAGAACCCTACGTGGCGGCGGAAGTCTGGGAGCAAACTGAGCCAGACATTATTGGTATAGAGCTCATGAAAGGCAACCTGAAACGAATTGAAAATGGCTCCCTCCTTACACTTAACACTGCTCCAGACAATCTACAAAGGGTCGATACTGCTATTTATATTGATCCAAAGCTTCTACAAGGTGTGTCTTTTATGACAAAGATTGTTAAGGATATAATCTTTCAGTGTATTTGTCATTTTACAAAATATATAACTATAGAACATTGGTTTCTGTAGTGATATTAATGAGTTTTAACTATAGAAAATTGGTTTCCATAGTGATATTTATGAGTTTTAACTATAGAACCTTGGTTTCTGTAGTGATATGAATGAGTCTTAGCTATAACAAATTGGTTTCTGTAGTGATATTAATAAGTTTTAACTATAGAAAATTGGTTTCTGTAGTGATATTAATGAATCTTAACTATAGAAAATTGGTTTCTGTAGTGATATTAATGAGTCTAAACTATAGAACATTGGTTTCTGTAGGGATATTAATTAATCTTAACTATAGAACATTGGTTTATGTAGTGATATTAATGAGTTTTAACTATAGAAAATTGGTTTCTGTAGTGATATTAATGAGTCTTAACTATCGAAAATTGGTTACTGTAGTGATATTAATGAGTCTTAACTATAGAACATTGGTTTCTGTAGGGATATTAATGAATCTTAACTATATACAATTGGTTTCTGTAGGGATATTAATGAATCTTATCAATAGAAAATTGGTTTCTGTAGTGATATTTATGAGTTTTAACTAGAAAATTGATTTCTGTAGGGATATTAATGAGTCTTAACTATCGAAAATTGGTTTCTGTAGTGATATTAATGAGTTTTAACTATAGAACATTGGTTTCTGTAGTGATATTAATGAGTCTTAACTATAGAAAATTGGTTTCTGTAGGGATATTAATGAGTTTTAACTATAGAAAATTGGTTTCTGTAGTGATATTAATGAATCTTAACTATAGACAATTGGTTTCTGTAGGGATATTAATGAATCTTAACTATAGACAATTGGTTTCTATTGGGATATTAATGAGTTTATCAATAGAAAATTAGTTTCTGTAGTGATATTTATGAGATTTAACTAGAAAATTGATTTCTGTAGGGATATTAATGAGTCTTAACTATCGAAAATTGGTTTCTGTAGTGATATTAATGAGTTTTAACTATAGAAAATTGGTTTCTGTAGTGATATTAATGAGTTTTAACTATAGAAAATTGGTTTATGTAGGGATATTAATGAATCTTAACTATAGAACATTGGTTTATGTAGTGATATTAATGAGTCTTAACTATAGAAAATTGGTTTCTGTAGTGATATTAATGAGTTTTAACTATAGAAAATTGGTTTCTGTAGTGATATTAATGAGTCTTAGCTGTATAAATATTCTTTTAATTTTAATGTAAATGATGTGCAAACCATGTTTTGGATGCCTTCTCCGTTTAGAATTAATACCAGTATATATTGTATATGTCAGAGATTGATTAATACCAATATATCTCATATGTCAGAGACTGATTAATGCCAGTATATATCTCATATGTCAGAGACATTAATGCCAGCATATATCTCATATGTCAGAGACTGATTAATGCCAGTATATATCTCATATGTCAGAGACATTAATGCCAGTCTATATCTCATGTCAGAGACTGATTAATGCCAGTATATATCTCATATGTCAGAGACATTAATTCCAGTATATATCTCATATGCCACATACTGATTAATGCCAGTATATATCTCATATGTCAGAGACTGATTAATGCCAGTATATATCTCATATGCCACATACTGATTAATGCCAGTATATATCTCATATGTCAGAGACTGATTAATGCCAGTATAATCTCATATGTCAGAGACATTAATGCCAGTAAATATCTCATATTTCAGAGACTGATTAATGCCAGTATATATCTCATATGTCAGAGACTGATTAATGCCAGTATTTATCTCATATGTCAGAGACTGATTAATACCAGTATATACACATATGTCAGAGACTGATTAATGCCAGTATATATCTCATATGCCACATGCTGATTAATGCCAGTATATATCTCATATGTCAGAGACTGGTTAATGCCAGTATAATCTCATATGTCAGAGACATTAATGCCAGTATATATCTCATATGTCAGAGACTGATTAATGCCAGTTTATATCTCATATGTCAGAGACTGATTAATGCCAGTATAATCTCATATGTCAGAGACATTAATGCCAGTAAATATCTCATATTTCAGAGACTGATTAATGCCAGTATATATCTCATATGTCAGAAACTGATTAATGCCAGTATTTATCTCATATTTCAAGACTGATTAATGCTAGTATATATCTCATATGCCACATACTGATTAATGCCAGTATATATCTCATATGTCAGAGACTGATTAATGCCAGTATATATCTCATATGCCACATACTGATTAATGCCAGTATATATCTATATATGTCAGAGACTGATTAATGCCAGTATAATCTCATATGTCAGAGACATTAATGCCAGTAAATATCTCATATTTCAGAGACTGATTAATGCCAGTATATATCTCATATGTCAGAGACTGATTAATGCCAGT